>JAKOOJ010000001.1:206498440-207995940 GCA_022577455.1 Arizona elegans | reverse complement strand
GTTCCCAGAGGTGAAATTTAGCAACAGATTCATTGATTGTAAGCTCTTCACCCTGCTCTTTTTTCAGCCTCTGAAACCTCCCATTAAGAGGCTTTTTTCAGCCTCTGAAACCTCCCTTTAAGAGGCTTTTTTCAACAGAGGTTTCAGAGGCTGGGTGGGGCTACATTCAATGTATAAGACGCACCCAAATTTTCACCCTCTTTTAGGGGGAAAAAAGGTGCATCTTATACTCCAAAAAATATGGTATCCATCATTTGAAATAATTTAGTGCTATTATACTTGCAGTGCAATGTGGATATGGAAACAGTAATATGATATACAGTAGGTTTACTCAATTAATGTTATATAAACAAGTTGGTTAATAAAATCTTGCAAATATCATTGTTTAAAACCTTTATGTTTTCATAATTGGTTGATTTCTCTTCATATTGTGTATGTTGTCCTGTATCTTATGTGATTTCATGATATATGCTAACATTTTGGAACCTATCATTATATAAAGAATTAATTAGCTTTATCACACATAGAGCAGTAGCAGATAAGGAGTTTCAACATTGAAAAGATAGTTATTGTGGATTTACAGCCTTGGGGTATAGAGATGCCATTTCCCATTTCTAAATGGGCATTCTACTAATAACATGGAGAAAGTGATGTGGTGGGCGATATATGTCTTATCTTTTCTCTTTTGCTTTTATTTTCCTTTTTATAGCATAGAAATAAAAATATAAAATGTTATAGCATTGCTCTACACATGGTTTATTGATTTTATGTAGCAATAGTAAGACAAACCTTTTTGAAAATTCTTGTAAATTGCTTCTACTTGTCAATTGCGGCTCTGAGATAAATATAAGTGGTTGCCATCAAATAAGCATAGATTCAGCAATTCTGTTTTTGCATGGGGCCAAGCCACTTATCCACTGCTTCTATTACCAAAGCACAAGGGTTACTTTAATTTGAACTGTTGCGGCACAGTGGTTAGAATACAGTATTGCAGGCTAACTCTGCATTCCCACTGCCAGCAGTTCGATCCTGACCAGCTCAAGGTTGACTCAGCCTTTCATCTTTCCAGGTCAGTAAAATGAGGACTGAAATTATTGGGGGCAATATACTGACATTGTAAACTGTTCAGAGAATGTTGTAAAGCACTATGAACCAGCATATAAGTCTAAGTGCCATTGCTAAGTGCTATTACCCTCCAGTTCAATTCTACCTAGCAATAACTGGACATTTTTACTAGTAAACTTTGACTGCGTCTACCATTTGATAATTCTACAATACATGTAAACAACTTATTATTATTGTAATTCCTGAATGAAGGGGAAGGCCCACCAAATATATAGGATAAAGATCTGAATAACTGCTAGATGGCGATATAATAAAATCTTGCATGTTGTTGCCATCTGCTGACCATCTGGATGTTTCTCAATCCAGATATACTAGCTCCAAACATCATATCACACAATATTAACAAAGATTCAGCTCTAGAGAAAGGAAGGAAGGAAGGAAGGAAAAAGAAAGAAAGAAAGAAAGAAAAAGAAAGAAAGAAAGAAAGAAAGAAAGAAAGAAAGAAAGAAAGAAAGAAAGAAACTAAGTAGTAAGGAGCTGTTTTTCATCTCAAACTATAAAAAAAGTAAGAGCATCAGAATTTTCAGGGAATCGTATAAGAGAATATGCCTTTTATTAAAACAATTTCTGTATGAAATAGGCCTATCAGCATGTTTCTCAGGTGCTTATCAGGTCTATCTAGATTCTCAACCTGTTACCATTCAAACCTATTAAATACAACTTTGACAACTTCCAAGCAATATGCGCAATTAATGTGCTGACTGTTGTTGCTTGGAATTGATTGATTGATTGACTGATTCATTCATTTGTAACACCTATATCCTATCCTATCCCAAGGCAATTCAAATGGCTCTCCTGAAAATTCAGGGTATCATTAACAAATTCTGGTTAAAAAAAATAGCTATAAAACAGTTATACAAATCTAATAAAGCAAATTATTCTGTTAAAAACAACAATCAAAACATAACATTTATTCATCATTCAAAAGAGATAATAAAAAGCTAAAAAAAAAAAAAAAAAGGCCAGAACAGCTTCTTGCCATCAATCGACACCCAGATAAGTAAGAATTAACATCAGAAAACAATCAAGCAACAAACAATACCTTAATCAAGGAAATACCTATTCTGTCAAACAACCAAGCAGTAAATATCAGCCTAATCAAGGAAGCACCAAGGAAAAAACACCTCCTAAGAATATTAACAGGGCAAGATACTATATAAACCAGTGTCCAACCTTGGCAACTTTAAGACTTGTGCATGGCTGGCTGGGGAATTCTGGGAGTTGCAGTCCACAAGTCTTAAAAGTGCCAACGTTGGACTCCCCTGATAGAAAAAGAGAGAAAAGCCCACTCCCTTGTAGAACTGAAAATGTTATCTGGTCTGATAACAAAATGTCTGCAAGCAAAGAAGCAAGCTCAGAGAACACCAAGGACTCTACAACACCCCTTAGGCCTCAAGCCCTTGGGGATTTATTTTGTTTTTTAAAAATCACTTTCATAAACTTAAAACAGAGAACCAACCAAATCTTAGAGAACAAGTTGTTGAAGCTTTAGTTCAACACTTATGTAGTGATTATGGTTGGAAGAGCTGTGTTCAGTCTCCTGTAAGCTGCTTTGATTGGTGGACACATGCGGGGATTTGGTAAGTCTGCTGTAGAAGGAGCTGTCCATTGAGAAAATGGTTGCCATGAGGAACCTAATCAATTCCAAAACTCTGAACACAACATCCCAACAATTTTGCAAGATTAATTCAGTAGAAAGGGAAAAAAACCTAAGTTCACAAGTAAAGGAGTACAAAAAGCCGATGCAATCCTGACATATGTGTGGAACACTTGGTGTGATCCTACAAGGACTTTGGCAGGCCAAGCAGTCAGTATAAGTCAGATGTTATTTCCCTTCTCTCCCATATGAATCTGAACAAAGTAGTTGCCTTATTCTCGGTCTAAAAAACCACCAAGATGATTCAGGGACTGGAGGTTAAAACATATGAAGAACAGTTGCAGGAATTGGGTATATCTAGTTTAATGAAAAGAAGGACTAGAGGTGACATGATAGCGGTGTTCCAATATTTGAGGGGCTGCCACAAAGAAGAAGGGGTCAACCTATTCTCCAAAACACCTGAAGGCAAGATAAGAAGGAATGCATGAAAACTAATCAACCTAGATCCGTGATGGCGAACCTATGGCACGCGTGCCACAAGTGGCACGCGGAGCCATATTAGTGGGCACGCCAGCTCAGCTCTGGGGCGCATGCGTGCGCCGGCCAGCTGATTTTCGGGCCTTCTGGGCCCACCAGAAGTAGGGAAACAGGCTGTTTCCTGCCTCTGGAGGGCCTGGGGTGGGGGGTGGGGAAGGCCCGTTTTTCTTTCTTACCTGGCTCCAGATCCTCTCTATTTATCTGGGAAGGGCGAAAACAGCCTTCCCCACTCCCTTGGAGGCCTGAAAGGGCCCATTTCCCGACTCCCGGTGGGACAGGAAGTAACTTTTTTTGCTGTCCCCAGCCTCCAGAGACTCCTAGAGACTCCTAGAGACTCCTAGAGAAGCTCTGGAGGCTAGGGACAGCAAAAAATGTCACTTCCTGTCCCACCGGGAGTTGGGAAATTGGCTGTTTCAAGCCTTTGGAAGGTCTCCGAGGGAGTGAGAAAGGCTGTTTTCACCCTTCCCAGATAAATAGAGAGGATCTGGAACCAGGTAAGAAAGAAAAACGGGCCTACCAGGCCATCATGTGCCAGGAGGGGGGATGCGTACGCATGCGCGTGGGCACATGTGTGCGCGACCCTCCCCCCCTTCCTGGCACGCGATGGCAAAAAGGTTAGCCATCGCTGACCTAGATGTAAGGAGAAATTTCCTGACAGAACAATTAATCAGTGGAACAGCTTGCCTCCAGAAGTTGTGGGTGCTTCATCACTGGACGCTTTTAAGAGAGATTGGACAACCATTTGTCTATTATAAAGTTTTCCTGCTTGAGCAGGTGCTTGGATCAGAAGACCTTCAAGGTCCCTTCAGACTCTGTTATTCTGTTAATTGTGATATAGCGATATTCATACATTGTACTAAGTCAAACCCACGTGGATAGGTTTGATTTCTATTTTACACCCCCTCCCCAGGAATTAGGGAGGGTCTCCTCTGAGATTCTTGCCCCGCCCACTATCCAGCTGTGGACTATGCTGTCCCCCATCAGAACATTTCCTAGGTGGAGTCTCTGTGTCCAGCCTGCCAAGGTTATTGCACATATCTTGTTTTTAATGACTGAACAGCTATGCTAATATATTATATATCTTGTTGTTCAGTTGCTAAGTCATGATTCTTCTCGACCCCATGGACCACAGCACACCAGGCTCCCCCATCCTCCCCTGTCTCCCAGAATTTGCCCAAATTCATGTTCATTGCATCAATGACACTATCTAAGCATCTCATCCTCTGCCCTCCTTTTCTCCTTTTGCCTTCAATCTTTCCCAACATCAGGGTCTTCTCCAAGGAGTCCTCTCTCTCAGTAGGTGGCATATCTACTATCTATCTACTATCTACATATCTCTGTCTATCTATCTGTCTGTCTGTCTGTCTGTCTGTCTATCTATCTATCTATCTTCTGCTAATATATGTTACCAATGTAATAATAACCAGTTATTATACCGAAACAGGAGAGTGCTTATTGTTCTCATAAGTGACCCACTAATATCACTGTTACTGCTACATTTCCAGCAGATGGTGCCATTTCAAAACAATACAGCCTTTAAGTGTCATGCAATAAATTTTCATGTGGGTATTTTGATTCATCAAAAAACTTCAGTTGAAAAGGGTTGAACCTCATTGGCCAGTGATTATCAAATGTGGCAGGAAATGCAAAAACAAAAATCAATGCACCATAAAGGTAGAATATAGAGAAATTCTTTTATGACAAGTGGGGCTAATTAATTTTAAACAGGAGCAAACAAGTACAGAAAATGTGAAAATAAGCTTATTAATAAACAACATAGGTCAAGTCGGTGCTGAACTCTGCTTTTTTCACCCATGTTAATTTTAAAGATGTGACAGTAAACTATTTTTGGCGTTGTCTACTACATTATAACAGCATAGTCTTTCCTTTTTCTAAGATATTTTTAATCAACTAACTTCTCTGTAGGCAATTCCAGTAAAAATTGATTAAAACAATGACTTTTAGCCCAATCCAATATATATTTAATAAATTAAATAGGATCTCTCTCAAGTAGCTATTCCTAGATCTGTATGCAAAACTGGGAGCGCTTGGAATAAATGGGACTTACGTTGTTCTCTGTAAACATATGTCAAATACTTAAATCATTTTACTATTCATTTTGATGGAAATTACCACGATCCAAGTGCACCAGCAAATATGTCCTTATTGAATATAAAAGAGAGCAGAAACGTTTATAAGAGATCTGTACAATTAAGCCAATTTTGGATTAGATATAGTATTGTATTAAAGGACAGCCATAAATATGCAGGATAATATGTGAACAAATGCAAGCTTTGTCAAACTAACAATTGGTAGTTAATATTATTGTCTATTATGCTAATATTTATTGTATATTTTCAGTCATCTCCTATCTGGCTGCTGCTTCCACAGGATTCTACTTGGCATCTGGCAATTCTTTCCAGATCTGTCTTCACTCAAGTCTTTTAATCTTCTGTATGTGCATCTTTTTAAGAAGAAGAGCCTTGATAGTACAGTGGTTTGGTGCACCCTGTCATTAACACAGCTGCCTGCAATTTCTGCTGGTTCGAATCTCTCCAAGGCTCAAGGTTGACTCAGCCTTCCATCCTTTCTAAGGTAGGTGAAATGAGGACCCAGTTTGTGGGGGCAATAAGCTGACTTTGTATAAAATATACAAAAGAATGAAGGCTATTGCTTAACGCATTGTAAGCCGCCCTGAGTCTCCGGAGAAGGGCGGCATATAAATCAAATTAAAAAAAAAAGAAAAAAAGAACTAAATCTAGTTAAGGCCAATGCCATTGGCCCCAATCCAACACCATTGATGGTCTTTCTACTTGGTCATTCTGGAATATTATGCAACTTATTTAATACTTGGATGTTCCTCCCCACCCCCCTTGTGATTCCTTACTTGTTTTGTGTGTCTATTCAGTTCTAAAATGAAGCTGTAATCTTTACACCACTTGGAATGCTTTGGAAAAATACAGTACAGGTAGTCTTTGACTTACGACAAAATTGGCCACTGGCATGTATTTAAGACAGTTGCGCTGTCCTGGGGTTATGCAATCAGCATTTGTGATCTTTCCACTGGCTTCCAACAAGCAAAGTCAATGTGAGAAGGCAGATTTGCTTAATGACTGTGATTTACTTAACAACTGGAGTTACTCCCTTAGCAACTGTGGCAAAAATGGTCGTAAAATTGGGTGCAACTCATGTGATTTACTTAACAATTGCCTTGTTTAGCAAAGGAAATTTTGGCCCCAATCGTGGACGTAAGTTGAGGACTACAGGTATTTGTTGGATAAGCGAGATCAATCCAACCCATATCATTCATTTAGAACTTTAGACTGTAATCTAAATTCACTTAGCAAAGATGTGTAAGTTACTTGTGGAGTAACTGCAATGTTATTTCTTGAACCGTGTGTTCTGACCAACATCTCATTCTAATGAAACGTTGGTTATTTTTCCGAGCAATCTTACTGACTTCATTCTTAATCAGATAATAACTGTGAAATGTATATCTCCAAATATAAATAACAAACAAACAAATAAATAATCTAGGCAAAAGCTATTGATTATTGATTAAGGTTAGAGCCATATCTCACCCTCCTAATTTAACTTTTTTTCCAAGTGTTGCTGAGTGACTATGTCTTTTGGCAAGCTAAAAGAACACGGACAGCTTAAAATAAGGAATTGCTTTAGACAGTTAGGTGTACACAAAACCGATTATCTATTTGGTTTCTTGCACATTTAGTGCTTTTCTTGGAAGTTTTTTTTTAAAAAGAGAGAGGGGCTGTACATAAAGCTAATAGCATTCATCACATTAAAAAACATAATAACTCTGCTAATACAAGCTTTTCTAGCAGTATTGCTATAAATACTAGCAATACTAGCAACCTAAAAGCCCATTTGAACAAAACAGCCAAGAAAGAATCTGCAAATGGGCTCTAGCAAAAGGAAAACACATTTCAACATTCCCATTCTAAATCTTTTCCAAACGGTGATTTTAGGAAGCCACATGATAAGGTGAACAGGGGAGAGAATAGAATTCAATTCTGCTGTTTTCTCCCAACCCATGAATTCCTCCAAGCAGTTCATTCATGATAAAAACTGAGGAAGGAAGGAAAACTGTAGAAAAGTCATAAGTGCTCCATCATTGGAGGTTTTAAAGCAGAGATTGGACAGCCACTTGTCTGAAATGATATAAGGGTCTCTTGTTTGGGCAGGGAGTTAGAATGGAAGACCTCCAAAGTCCCTTCCAACTCTGTTAGTCTGTTATTCGTCCCAGTAACTGGATGCAAGAAGAAGGGCCCTTTTTATTGACAATGTTCTTTTAATTATTCCCCAAAGATATCAGTCACAAAGCCACAACATCTGCAGAATCCATTGACAACATTTCTCCATTATTGGTTAAATGGAAACCGATATGTATTTTTAAACAAATGTCTAATGCAGAATCATAGACTGATTCTAAAGAATGCATTGAACATCTAAAAAGTATAAAATCTATATATCAACATCAAAAGCCAGGTGCTTTTTTGCAGGTGGAAAAAGATGCAATTTCCTGTAAACGTAAGTTTACATTTCTAATAAACATTTTTTTAAAATTTTAAAACCCCAAAACAGCCACACTATTTTGCATTTTGTACTACTCTGAAAATAATAAACATAAACGGATGCTTTTTAAAAGAAATGAAACATTCTCTCCGACATCATGATAAGTCTTTCACTAATATATCGCAGAATGATAACATCATTGAGCGCTAAAGCTTTCCTCTTGAAGAAATAGTGATTAAACTTCATTAAGTTTTTAATTTGTTCAGACAATGAGCCTTAACAAATGTACACTGGTAAAAAGTTATCCAAGTATTGTTAAAGATCATAAAAGCAGCCAATGGCAATTTTTTCTACCTTCTGCCATCCAGATGTTTTATCTACTATAATTTCCAGTCAGCCACTTTTGTGGATTCTAGGAGTTATTATTCAACACATCTGGAAAGCATTATGTTGAGAAAGGCTGTCCTGATGTGTATTCTGCTTAGACACTTTCTAGATCCACCCAGATTGTGCAAAGTGTATAAAACACAACCCTAATTTCCAGTGCTCTTTAAATATCTATTACTGGTAACTTCATCTTCTTTTAAAAAAAAAAATGTGTGGATGACACTGTAACTAACTTCCATATTATCTTAACTGGAATCTTAAACTCAATAGCACAAAGGACAGGAGGAAGTTGGGCAGGTAAATACTTTATTTCATTTATATAATAATACACACTTCTGTCTTTGTTGACACATTGGCATCAACAGCATAACAAGAACTGCATAATAACGTGGAAGAGAACAAAACACAAGAACGACACCCCAAACCACAACCCGCCCATTCACATACTGGGCTGGTAGGATAGGCAACTATATATGGCACAATTAACTATATTACCTATTATTTAGGCGGCTAGCAAAATACCTGCATAACTGAGAGAATTTCTACATCCCAACACTCTTGACACTGAGCAATTTCTCTCTGTTTCTCTTTTTCTCGCTCTCTCTCCCTCCCTTTCCATTATAATACTTCAGTTTCTGGATTTCACAATACCCATGTTTATCTCTAAGGGAGAGAAGAAGCCTTAACATTTTCTCAGTAATTTAAAGTTTTAACTAGTCTTATTTGAAATTATCTTTGTTAATCCCCAGGGTCAAGAGGCTTCACATTCTCCCTCTACTGAAATATTCTGCTTCTTCCTGAAACATATTCTCTCTTTACTGTTCAACCCACTGAGCAACTTCGACTTCACATTTCTTTGACATATACAGGCTGTGGGCACCTTGCAAGGGCTTCTGTTCCTAATTTAACACTGCATAACGTAAAGTTCTGTATCCATCCTTCTGAAATTTAGTATGCTGCTTGCACAACTAGATGTCAGTGCACTTCAGGTCACCTCAGTTAAACAGTGCTATTTATCTGGACCCAGGATATGTGTCTTCTCTGTTGTGGCGCCTGCCCTCTGGAATGAGGTTCCACCAAAGATCCATTTAGATCCCACCCTGATGATGTTCCAGAAAGTTTTAAGAACTTGGCTGTCCTCCCAGGCCTTGTGGTAGGGTATATGTGGAGCCTTGTTATTTATATTTTTTGTTAATAGGGATTGCATTTTTGTTTTTATTGTTGTCCTTATTGTTCGCATTTGATGTAAGTTTTCCAAAGATATTCTGGAGTTGAGTGGCTTCTAAATGAAAGGAAGGAAGGAAGGAAGGAAGGAAGGAAGGAAGGAAGGAAGGAAGGAAGGAAAGAAATTCTAGTGTTTCATGGAGATTTCCTGTAAAATATTTAGGGAGAATGAAATATATTTACTACCGCAAGTTTGTTTTAAGTTCTATGCATTTAATTATAGCTATATGACTTGATATGGGAGCCAGGTTTTGGTATAATGGTTAAGACATCAAGTTGAAACTGGGAGACTATGAATTCTAGTCCTCCCTTGGGCATGAAATCAATTGAATGTCCTTGTGCCAGTCACTTTCTCTCAGTGCTAGGAAGGAGGCAATGGCAAACCACTTCTGAAAAAGCTGCCCCCAAAACTGTAGGGGAGCACCATCCAGATATGCGGTCTTGATCTTCCAGAATTCTTGGCAATACCCTCCAGGAATTCTGGAAGATTAAGTTCATCTGCTCAGGAAGACTGATATATAGAAAGGAGAAGGAGAAGAAGAAGAAGAAGAAGAAGACGAAGAAGGAGAAGGAGAAGGAGAAGGAGAAGGAGAAGAAGGAGAAGGAGAAGGAGAAGGAGGAGAAGGAGAAGGAGAAGGAGAAGAAGGAGAAGGAGAAGGAGAAGGAGAAGGAGAAGGAGAAGGAGAAGAAGGAGAAGGAGAAGGAGAAGAAGAAGAAGGATAAAGAGAAGGAGAAGGAGAAGGAGAAGGAGAAGGAGAAGGAGAAGGAGAAGGAGAAGGAGAAGGAGAAGGAGAAGGAGAAGGAGAAGGAGAAGGAGAAAGAGAAGGAGAAGGAGAAGAAGGAGGAGAAGGAGGAGGAGAAGAAGGAGGAGAAGGAGGAGAAGGAGGAGAAGAAGGAGAAGGAGAAGGAGAAGGAGAAGGAGAAGAAGAAGAAGAAGAAGAAGAAGAAGAAGAAGAAGAAGAAGAAGAAGAAGAAGAAGAAGAAGAAGAAGAAGAAGAAGAAGAAGAAGATGATTTGCCCTGTCCTCCTCTCTCCTTTGGTTTATGAATAAATAAATTTTTTGTCCATGAACAAAAACATGAGCAAAAAACACCTGGCCAATTGAATGATAGATTGTTGCTATGATGTTACTGTTACTAGCCAGAAAGAAGAATAAAGTGCAGGAAATAATGAGAAATGTCCCATCACTGTGCAGGTTCTCCAAGTCCAATTAATTTTTACACTGAAAGCTCTTATTTACAGCAAAACAAGTTGGAGAGGAAGATGGTCAATTTCCCAATTTTGCTTAGTAATCAGTAGCATTTTTACTGATTTTCTAAAACTCTGCAATATTCTAATTGCTTGTCAAATCCTTTTGAAAAGGAAATCAACACAAACCTCATCCTGATTTCCTCCTCCCTCCCCCTCCCCCTCCCCACTTCTTTTGGGACTTGCAGTTGATGTTCTAGGCAAGAAGTTTTGTTTCTATCCTTCTTGGATACGGCACATCACAAGAAATCCAAGAGTAGGAGACCCATTCTTTCATCCCACACCCTACCACTTCACCATAGGTTGGGCATTTAGGCCATTCTTAACAGAAACCAGAAAAGCTTCATGCAAAGCAGCCTGAAAACCATTTTCTGGAACTCATGGAAAAACAGGAGCCCAGGGTGGTGACCAGTGGGAAGCTCTCCCTCCCATTGACAAGGAAAAATTGGGAGCCTCGCAGGAGCAGATGCCTTGCTTCTCACCATGAGACAATGGGACCTAAAAGAGACTGATCTTCCAGGGGAGCCATTTACAAGGAACCACAATGATTCCCTCTGCTTTGCCGCTGGCCCTGCAAAGCTGCTGAAAGAGCCACCGATTGTAAATGCAGAATTTTCTCTCTGTGTGGTTACGCTCCCCTTCTGCAGTGCAGTCAAACCAAGATATTTTTTTTAGTGCTGTTCTTAATGCATTCTTCTAAGCTACCCAGTGCTGCAGAAGGAGTGGGTGGCATGTAACGTTTAAACAAACAAACTTTATTTCTTTTCTTAAAAAAAAATATGCGGTATACTAAAGAAAGAAGAAAGAAAGAAAGAAAGAAAGAAAGAGAGAGAGAGAGAGAGAGAGGTTGGAAGGTAAGAGGATGGAAAGAAGGAAGGAAAGGAAGGGAAGGAAGAAAGATAAATAGAAGGGAGGGAGGGAGAAAGGAAGGAAAGAAAGAAAGAAAAAAGAAAAGGGAAGAAAGAAAGAAAGAGAAAGTAAGAGGTTGAAAGTTAAGAGGAAGGGATGGAGGGAGGGAGGGAGGAAGGAAGGAAAGAAAAAGAAAAAAGAAAAGGGAAGGCAGGAAGGAAGGAAAGGGAAGGAAGAAATATAAATAGAAGAGAGGGAGGATGGAAGGAAAGAAATAAAGAAAAGAGAAAAGGGAAGGAACAAGGAAGGAAAGAAGGAAAGGGAAGAAAGATAAATAGAAGGGAGGGAGGAAGGAAGGAAAAAGAAAGAAAAAAGAAAAGGGAAGGAAGGAAGAGGAAGGAAGAAAGATAAATAGGAGGGAGGGAGGGAGGAAGGAAAGGAAAGAAAAAAGGGAAGAAAGGAAGGGGAAGGAAGAAAGATAAATAGGAGGGAGGGAGGGAGGAAGGAAGGAAAGAAAGAAAAAGAAAAAAGGAACGAAGGGAAGGAAAAAAGATAAATAGAAGGGAAGGAGGGAGGGAAGAAAGGAAGGAAGGGAAGGGAAGGAAGAAAGATAAATAGGGAGGGAGGGAGGAAAGGAAGGAAGGAAGGAAGGAAAGAAAAAAGAAAAGGGAAGGAAGGAAGAGGAAGGAAGAAAGATAAATAGGAGGGAGGGAGGAAGGAAAGGAAAGAAAAAAGGGAAGAAAGGAAGGGGAAGGAAGAAAGATAAATAGGAGGGAGGGAGGGAGGAAGGAAAGAAAGAAAAAGAAAAAAGGAAGGAAGGAAGGGAAGGAAAAAAGATAAATAGAAGGGAAGGAGGGAGGGAAGAAAGGAAGGAAGGGAAGGGAAGGAAGAAAGATAAATAGGGAGGGAGGGAGGAAAGGAAGGAAGGAAGGAAGGAAAGAAAAAAGAAAAGGGAAGGAAGGAAGGGGAAGGAAGGAAGATAAATAGAAGGAAGGAAGGAAGGTAGATAGGTTGCCCAAAGGAACTTGTCTCTCATATGCCAAGCAAAATTTGTTTTCCATATATATTCACATCTTGCTATACAGTTGAGATAGTCATGTCAAAACATTTTTTTCCCCTAAACAAGGGGGATGTTTTTTCCCCTAAACAAGGGGGATGTTTTTGTATACAAAGGGATGTCAGTAAGTATAAAGTGTAAAATGCTGCCATTCCTGACCCTGCTAACCAACCCCTGACAAGTGAGATCTGGCTCAAGAGACACCTGGTGATACTAAGTCATTTCATTATATTGATCAGAAAGAAAGTAAATGAGACAAAATGTCCTGGGCTGACTTTGAATTCCTTAAAGTCTGAGGACTGAAGTGGCATAAAAGACCAAGGAAGTAAATAAAGTTGTTAAAGGAGATGATGATGATCATTGATGATGATGCTATCCATTCAATTAGGTCTGATTTCCGGGGTTTCTATAGTCCAGCTCTCATTTTCTGATTTTCTATTGTTTCTTTCAGTTGTTTTATGCTCTGTCTGTTATCTGGCTCCTGTATTTTGGTTGGCCTTGTTTCCTTTTACCACTAACCATTCTGAGCATAACTGCCTATTTCCATGAGTTGGGTCGCATGACATGGCCGATATAAGCAAAGTGGACTTTTGGTTTTTTGCCTTCCAGCAACATGTCTGGTTTTATATACTTCATTACTTGCTTGTTTGTCACCTTCGCTGTCCAAGGAACGCTCAAAAACCTTCTCCACAGAAGAAGCTCAAATGAGTGGATTTGCCCTCCTGTCTAATTCTTTCATGGTCCAACTTTCACAACCGGAGTTAGCTGTGGGAAACACGAGGGTGCAGATAAATTTGCATTTAATTGCCAGGCTGATGTCCTTGCTTTTCCATACGGTCATCATGGCTTAATTTTATTCTGTTTAAAGAAAAATACATGTGTTCTAAACATATCTTCTTGTAAGAGGTGCAACAGAGTAGAATCTGATATTTGTTTCAATTGTTTCTGAGCTATGTGGGAATTCCCTTTCCCTGAATAGTTCCTCATAGATCTTCTTTGGGAAATTGGTGAATGGAGCAGATTCAAATGAGTTAATGACATTATCCTGAGACATTTCAGCACAGCAAGTTGATTTAAATACCTAATTAGGCCACTGCTATAAATCTGTGCACTTAAACAGAGTGAGTTTTTTTAATCAGTCGCTATAGTTTGACAATCTCTGCCAAGGATCCTCTGTTTAATTTCCAGTTGTACACAATCAGGAATTATACTTTTCTAAAAAGATCCACCAGTTAAACTGTGAACATTTCATTATGCTTATTTTTCAATAGGAAACAAATGGAGAATTAAATATATAAATAGTATATCCATTTGAATGTCTAAACAATCCTCTAGCTAGGACTTAGGCAATTAGCCTGACTAGGTGGTTCAAGTAGCTAAGACGCTGACCTTGTCGATCGGAAAGGTTGGCAGTTTGGCAGTTCAAATCCCTAGTACAGGTCTCTTGTGTGAGCAGGGGGTTGGACTAAATGACCTCCAAGGTCCCTTCTAACTCTGTTACTAAGGCTCCTCTAAACCTTGTATAATTATTGGAGAACGCATGGGGTTTTTTTTAATGTGGTTATAAAAGTGTATTATGTCCATCAATACAAATTTGCTTAGAAGTAATTCTTACCAAACCTAAAGCTCTTTACTCCCAGGAAAATGTGTATACGTTTGCACTTTTAAATAGTCTCCATTTGCGTAGAGCAGAACTAATTGCCAAAGAAAAAGACTTTTTTTTTCCAAAGTGCAATGCGTAAATCAACTTCACCTGATTACACTGTACATTCAAACTGTGAAGAATAAACCGTTTTTTTTTTAAAGAGAGAGAGGAAAAGAGACAACCCTGAGAAATGGGGAAAAAAAAGAAGTTATTTTTGCTAAGTTTCAAAAGTAAATGCTAGGTATCTTCAGTGGTGGGATTTAGCCAGTTCGCACGACTTCGGGAGAACTGGTTGTTAACTTTCTGAGCAGTTTGGCAAACTGGTTGTTAGCAGAAATCATTAGGGTAGAGAACCGATTGTTAAATTACTTGAATCCCACCACTGGGTATCTTCCATTGGGGCAATTTTAAAATCGCCCACATTCTGTCATTTAGAATGGGAAAGGTAAAACACATCTGAGAGGAAATGGAGCAGGGACGCCACAATAACTGTGGCAATATTAGCCAGTGTGCTAATACAGGTAATCCTCGATTTACAACCATTCATTTCATGACTGTTTAAAGTTATAAAGGCATTGAAAAAAGGGACTGATGTCCATTTTTCACCATTATACAACTGGTGTAGCATCTCCATGGTCATGTGATCAAAATTCAGACACTTGGAAACTGACTCATATTTATGATGGTTGCAGTGTCTCAGGCTCATGTGTTCGTCTTTTCCAATCTTCTGACAAGCAAAGTCAATGGGGAAACCAGATTCAATTAACAACTATGTTACAAACTTAACAACTGAAGTGATTCACTTATCAGCTGTGACAAGAAATGTCATAAAACGGGGCAAAACTCAGTTAACTAATGTTTTGCTTAGCAACAAAAATGCGGGGCTCAATTGTGGTCGTACATCAAGGACTACCTGTAGAGCAGGGGTGTCAAACTTGATCCCGTCGTGAATTGCATCAGGAGTTTGTTTGCTCTTGGTCATCGCGGTCGACTGGGTGGCCGTGACAGGCCTCAAGGTGGCAGGGGCCGGTCCCTTACCATCTCCAGGACGGCCCCATGGGCCAACTCTGCAGCCTATTGTGGGCCAAATCTGGCCCATATGCCACATGTTTGCCACGTCTGCTGTAGAGCAAGGAAGTTCAGCATACAGAAAGGTGCCAGTAATCTCATTGTCCACGGATGATGACAAAGGCATCTCAGCAAACTGAAACTAAATTGAAATGCTCCACGCAAGCTAATGTCAAGAAACAAATGTAACCCTATATACTTGCATAATATCAACATACAGGATAACAGAGTTGGAAGGGACCTTGGAGGTCTTCTAGACCAACCCGCTGTATCCTACACCATTTCAGAAAAATGACTGTCCAGACTCTTCTTAAAAACTTCCCATGATGAAGCACCTACAACTTCTGAATGCAAGTTGTTCCACTGGTTAATTGTCCTCACTGTTAGGAAATTTCTCCTTAGTTCTACATTGCATTCATTGTTTCTTGCCTTGCCTTCTGGTACTTTGGAAAATAGGTCCAATACAAGTATGTAAATCATGTTTTTTTTTTTTGTCATGACAGCAATATGTGCATGCTATCCCTTACCACCCCATTGCCTGCCCATTAGACCCCCATGGTTATTTGTTTGTATCCTACCTTTATTATTTGTACAAATAACTCAAGTTGGTAAATATACCTAGTACTCTTTCCTCCTCCTAATATTCCCCCCAAAATAAAACCCTGTGAGTTGTTAAGCTGAAAGAGAGTGACTGATCCAAAATTATAAAAGTTAGCTTTTATAGCTAAGGTAGGACTAGGACTCATGGTCTCCCAGTTTCTAGCCTGGTGCCTTAACCACTAGACCAAACGAGCTTAATCATGAGGATGTTTTGTCTCTTTGCTGTGTTGCAACACAGACATGCATTATCAATTATCAGTGGAGAAGGGATAATGCAAGGAAAAGGCTTGCCTTCCACATCTGTTGGAAGCAAGGGTGGGTTCTACCTACCTTTACTACCGGTTTGTAACGGGGCTGTGCGTGCACGGGCTCACTTCATTCACACGCGCACATGCTCTTCTACACATGTTCTGATGATGTCGGGGTCACTGGGCAGAACCTCCCACCGGTTTTACTACCAGTTCTATAGAAACAGTCCGAACCGGGGGCAACCCACCACTGGTCGGAAGCCTTTGCAAATGTATGCAGTTGGTCACTCAATGAAAGATAAAACGGAGTTAAGGTCCAATCTAACTAGTCTCTTAAGGTTCCATGGCCAATATGCCACTGAAGTCAAGCAGATTCTATATTTTCCCGAATGCCATCACTCTGCTAAACAACTAATTCCCACAACACTGTCAAATTATTTACTAAGACTGTATTACTATTATTCTTCTCATCCTTCCTATTACCTATCTCCTCCCACCTATGACTATAACCTTGTTGCTTGTATCTCTACAATTTATATTGTTTCATTTGTTTCCTAGTATGATTTGGTTGCTTATTTAGTAACCTATGACTATCACTAAGTGTTGAATCTTATGATTCTTGATGAATTTTTTTTTCCTTTATGTACTCTGAGAGCAAATGCACCAAAGATAAATTCCTTGTGTGTCCAATTACACTTGGCCAGTAAAGAATTCTATTCTATTCTATTCTATTCTATTCTATTCTATTCTATTCTATTCTATTCTATTCTATTCTATTCTATTCTAAGATGCCCCGCTCTGTAGCTTGATCACGGCCTGTTAGAATGCCATCTATTATGCAACTGAATAAATGAAATGTAAAATAGTATGAAGGAGATACTGAGATTAATGTATAGGGTTTTCTTTCCTTTATCTATACTATCTGCATGCATTTTGGCTTATAAATGTAGTCTGTTTGAAAGTGTGATTTTTGTAAATGCCTAAAGATTGGTGGAAGGGCCAGTGAGCATGAATCATACTTCTTATCTAAGCATTCAGTTGCATGTTCTACCCAAGGCTTCTATAAACTGCAATTCATTTTTATTTATTTATTGGTACATTTATATAGCTGCCCATCTCATATCTGTGACTCTGGAAGGCTTACAATGTTAAAAACACAAAAGCAATACAACAAATTGCAAATGAAATAGAACAACAAAAATCATTGAAGATAATAAAAAACCCGCTATTTAAAAAAATCATAAAAACTATAAGAGAGCACAATCAAATTCCCTAGCACCGAAGACATTTCGTAAATTCTACGCTACTGCTACTAGATCCCCAGGCCAGATTGCAAAGCCAAATCCTTTTGGGAAGGATGGGAAGGCTAACAAGATCAGGGTTAGCCTGACCTCAGGGGAAGTGAGGTTCCAGAGAGCAGGTGCTGTAGCAAATATAGCTCTCTTCTTGGATCAAGTCAGATGAAATTCATTTGTGGACAAGACCCACATGATACACTTTCTATCAGATTTGATGGGATGGGTAGATATGATTGGGGAGAGGTGGTTCCTCAAATAGCCTGGCTCCATGAATATATGGATTTGTAGACTTTATCAACACCTTTGAATTGAACCCAGAATAGTAGTGGGTTGCTCCCGGTTTTGTCCGGTTCTTTAGAACTGGTAGTAAAAGCAGCGGGAGGCTCCGCCCACCCGCCCGGATGTCATAATTGATGATCTGCGCATGCACAGAAGATTCTGTGCATGCGCAGAAGTGCACACACACTCCCATTGCGAACCGGTCTTAAAGGTAAGTAGAATCTACCCCTGACCTAGAAGCAAACTAGTAGCAACAGAGCAAAAGTGTAACATGCACTGATCTAAGTGTGCACACAGCTGCTTAGGCTGCCAGATTTTGCATCAGCTAAAGCCTCCAGATACTCCTCAAGGGCAGCCCCACATGGAACACATTACAGTAATCCATGCAGGAGGTGTCCAGGTATGAATGATTGAGTGTAGGGTCTTCCCAACCCAGGAGTAGATGCAACTGAAACACAACACCAAGTTACACAAAGGCCCTCTTGGCTATGACTACCAGCTGCTCATTGAGCAGTAGTTGTGATCTCAGAAGGTCCCCCATATCATTCCTTATGCTGCAACCCAGATCCTGGGAAGCTGCGTATCATCAGCACCATAAATATAAATCACACGGTGATGCAAGGTCAACTGTACTTTAACAAAGACACAGCAGAAGACCCAAAGATTAGGAGAAAAGGACAATGCTAAGGCTGAATGCTTTAATGCCATGCACCAAAAATATAAATAAATGTGAGGATAATTCCAAAACAGATCCAGAAGATTTTCCACATCATTTGAGAACAATAAAATAAGGATGCACCATTCTTGTGGGAAGGCAACATTAAATCTAAATTTGCCAATCTATACTTCATCAGGAATTGGTAAGAGTATAATTCTGGGAACCAGAAGTCTAGCTCATAGGTTAATGATCTGTTCTACAATATAAGGAAATAATTTAGTCAAACAGTCCTATTGTTCTACCAATCATAGTATCCTTTGCTGGACCACCTAGGTAGCCCCAGTATGAATGCTAAAATCCCCCAGTACTGGAGTTTTCCAATACCAAGCCTATAATCACCTCGGCCATCTATATAAGGCAGGAGTCTCCAACCTTGGCAGAATTCTGGGAGTTGAAGTCCGCAAGTCTTAAAGTTGCCAAAGTTGGAGACCCCTCATATAAGGAGACTAAAGAACAATGGGATAATCAAGGACTATTAAATTAATTTTAAAAAAAAATTAAATTAAATTAAAGACTAAAGAACAATGGGATAATCAATAAAGTTGTACACATACAATCCAGTCTTCAGGACCCCAATATCCTCCAATTATGTTGAACTACAATTCTCTTCATATATAGATACGGAGGCTAGTGTTGGGCAGTGTGAATGTTGAATGCATTTGAAGAGCAACAGTTTGGGAAAATCTACCATCACCTGTCTCTTTCATCTAACTAGCATGGGTAACAGGTGTTTCTCAATTTACCACCATTCCTTTAGTGACCGTTCCAAGTTATAAGGGCACTGAAAAAAAGTGAGTTATGAGCGTTTTTCGCACTTATGATCATTTCAGCATCCCCATGGTCATGCGGTCAAAATTCAGACGCTTGGCAACTGGCTCATATTTATGACTGTTGCTGTGTCCCAAGGTCATGTGATCACCTTTTGCAATCTTCTGACAAGCCAAGTCAATGAGGAAGCCAGATTCATTTAACCACTGTGTTACTAACTTAACAATTGCAGGGATTCACTTAACAACTGAGGCAAGAAAGGTCATAAAAATGGGGCAAAACTCACTTAACTCACTGTCTTTCTTAGCGAGGGGAATTACAGGTAGTCGAGGACTACTTGTACTCAAACTGGGCATTTGACAGACCTGGATTTTCTGATGCAGCTGACTCATTCCATGCTGCATCGCTAGAGCACTGCATATACAGGTGGTTAAATCAAGATTGTGTATGTGATGCACGGCGGTATGAACTTACTATGAGCTCTCCGGTATTATTTTGTATTAATATTGACAATATGTTGTTGAGGTTGAGTAAAATAGATATAGATATTATAGCATTATACAATTTCCATTTTTCACAGACTATAAAACGGGTAATAATATGAGAAATAGGACAGTTTGCTGGATTTTCCAAACTGCAAATAAGTTAGTACTCACTTTCAACTTTATTCAAAGAATAAGGTCAAACATCACTTCCTAAGGCATCTTTTCAAAAGCATAAATCACAAGAACCTATTTATCTTCATAGTTTTGTAAGCCAAACTAATAAGAATCCAAGGGCTAAGGTGGGGGGGGGGGAATGGCATAAATTGTAAGAATCTGAATTTACCTCTTCCAATCAATTGGTTTTAGTTCGAGCACTAAAACTTTTTCAGTAGATAAAGTATAATTTATATTATAACCAAAGATTCTGGGCAAAATTACATACTTTAATCATTAATGAGTTGAAAGGTTAGAAATACGATAGGTAAAACAGTGGAGATAAAAAATGCTTAGCAGATCACCGAGAAATATTACTAAGATAATCAAGTTATTCCTTTTCCTCTACTCAGGGACTTGAAGCCAATTAATTTGACTAGTCATTTCATCCCAAAAAGAGAATTAAAGTTATGTCAGGGTATGCCAAAGGATTATTATTAACCTCTGTTCCAATGCATCTAGCAAACCTATTGAGTATTTTCCAAGCTTCAAATATTAATTTTCTTTGAACTTTTTTAAACAAAGTATTGCCTTTGGGGCTATACTTAAAGTTAGATGGATTGTGTTCAGCAGTTTTAATTAAAACCATTCAATTAATCCAAACAAAACTGATGCCAATATCTAGTAACACTTTCAAAATTCTGGTAAATAATGACTAACTAAATAAATCCTGAATCAAAGAGAACTGATTTTTTTCCCCTTGGAAATCTTAGTCAACACCAACAGCACCCATCTCTCTTTCTCATTCAAGTCATTAGATAGTAAAAGGCCATTTAATGCTTGAGGAGACAATAATCCAGTATGTGGAAAACATGGAGGAGAGATCGAAGGCATGTGCTTTGGTCCCTCCCTCTGACATCATAGAGCTCCTCCCCTTAAACTCCCCCCATTTCCTGGAGAGAGACCAGAACAGCATTTAACTGAATGCTATTACATTCTCTCCCCTGACTGGGAAACCAGATTAGTGAGACGTCACAATCTCATAGGAAGAGTGATGACATGAACAGGATTTCCATAGGGACTAGGGCAGCGGTGAAATCCATTTTTTTAAACTACTGGTTCTGTGCACATGGTGTGGCTTGGTGGGCGTGGCTTGGTGGGCATGGCAGGGGAAGGATACTGCAAAATCTCCATTCCTACCCCACTCGAGGGGAAGGATACTGCAAAATCCCCATACCCTCCCCACTCCTGGGGGAAGGATATTGCAAAATCTCCATTCCCACCCCACTCTGGGGCCAGCCAGAGGTGGTATTTGCCAGTTCTCCGAACTGCTCAAAATTTCTGCTACCGGTTCTCCAGAACCTGTCAGAACCTGCTGGATTTCACCCCTGGACTAGGGGTGACATGATAGCAGTGTGCCTTATCTAAGGGGCTGCCTAAAAGAAAAGGGAGTCAAGCTATTCTCCAAATCACCTCACAGCAGGACAAGAAATAATGGAAACTAATCAGGGAGAGAACCAACCTAGAAATAAGGAGCAATTGTCTGTTCTTGAGAATAATTCATCAGTGGAATGACTTGCCTACAGAAGTTGTGGGTGCTCTATCATTGGAGGTTTTTAAGAAGACATTGGACAACACTTTGTGTGAAATGATACAGGGTGTTCTGCTTGAGCAGGACTTGCTCTAGAAGAGCTCTATAGTCTCTTCCAACTCTATTATTTGGTTATTCTATATTGCCATGGGATGTAGAAAAAAATTCCTCTTGCTGAGGATAAACTTCTGTTTATATAATTAAAGATTTTTAAAAATCTTCCCTATAGCTGAAAAAGTGTTCAATTAGCACGCTGACGAGGATATTTAGAAGTCTTTTCTGAGCGTATGAAATATAATCTGGTATGAATCATGATTGAGATAGGAGTGCCAGAAGGTGTATGATACTTCTACAGACAACAAACATCCAAGGAAATAAACACTGCTTTCACTAAACATTCCAGGTGAAATTTCCTCTTTTGCTATCAACAATCAAATTGTAGATCAGAGGTGTCCGATTTTAATGTCTAACCTTGGTTTTCAATTTTGGCAACTTGTGGACTTCAGCTCCTAGAATTCCCCAGCTATGGGGAATGGCTGGCTGGGGAATTCTGGGAATTGAAGTCCATAAGTTTTAAAATTGCCATGACTGGACATCCTTGCTCCAGGCTGTAGTTTGCAGTTTTTGTTGGCTTGAGCTTATTGTGGACAGAAACTTGATAGCTGTACTCTGAATATGGAAAAGGGGAGAGGCACTGTTTTAAGTGCAGTTTGGGGGTTTCATCCTGCAATCTTTTATTATTGTCACAAACAAGAATTAAAAATTAAAACATTAAAACAATCCAGAAGAAGACATAATAGTATATTACACTTAGTGGTGGAATATCGATGGGCAGCCAAAATCTGTCTAATTTCACAGATAGTATTACAGAATGTATTTATTTATTTATTTATTGGTTCGATTTATATGCCGCCCTTCTCCGGAGACTCAGGGCAGCTTACAATGCGTTAAGCAATAGCCTTCATACTTTTGTATATACCTGCTTAGTAGGGATTTCGGGGGCCCCCTAAACGGTGTTCTTTTTTATACAAAGTCAGCTTATTGCCCCCACAATCCGGGTCCTCATTTTACCTACCTCGAAAGGATGGAAGGCTGAGTCAACCTTGAGCCTGGTGAGAATTGAACTTGCAGTAATTGCAGGCAGCTGGTGCTACTTAACAGCAGTTTAGTCTGCTGCGCCACCAAGGCTCTTTCAAAGATTCATTTAGCTACTTTCAAAGAGACTGTACCATACTAATCCGATAATAACACCTGAATATAAAAGAGATCAGAATTTCTCAGATATTTTACCAGGTAAGGAGTTCTAAAATGAATCGGTGAATCCTTATAGAGCAGGGGTAGGGAACTATGGCTCCTTTATGACTTGTCGATTTTAATTCCCAGAATTCCTGAGCTAACATGGCTGGCTCAGGAATTCTGGGAGTTGAGGTCCACAAGTCATAAAGGGGCCATAGTACTCCACCTCTGTTATAAAGGGTACATGGATTGTGTTTTCAATGGTCCTTTGTCCACAAGGACACAATTTCAGCTCAGAGGGGACATTTTGTGCTAGCTCTCTAGAACTTCTGTGGAGAGAACTAGGATTAGTGCCCTCCAAAGTTGAGAGACCTTTATACAATATAATACTTTACCCTTCATAAAAGTCTAAACAGGCATTCTCCATCTAACATTTTTGTCCCAATCCACTCTGAGCTGACTTCAAAAAGGGATTAGAGCAGCTTCATACTTTGCACCCTTATGTTCACCTCTCCTCTCGACTTTTCAAATGTGCTTGGCCTCTACAATTAAGAACAGTTTTCATGGAATAATTGGAAGGAACATCCTGGCCATAATCCAGCAGGGTGAGGAGGTGACAGGCAACTGACCATTTTCAAGCAATTTCAGAGACTTCCCAGAATTGTCTGCTGTGCTAGGCTCCCCCAGTGCGTTCTCCCTGCGTTTGCCAAATAGTCTGAGAATAACATGTAGGAAAATGTACCAAAGCAAAAATGTCAGGATAAAATTACTTTGAGCACACATTTTTGCACCTGCTGGTAAGAATTCTGTCCAAAGCGATTAGATTGTATTAAAGTTTTACATTAGATGTATAATACGCACGCATTACATTTTTATTATTATACTACTGGCATATATTTTTAAAAATGAGGGATAAGATGGCCCTGTGTATGCAATCTCTGCACTCCTTGGAAATAATTTTAATCCTGGGAAAGCCTGCGACCTGCCCTTACTTTTCCCTTTAAAACTCTGACTGTGACCATATGCACATTCTATGAATTAACAATACTAGCTACATTTCGTTTTTGCTATTGTTTTATGTTTGATTACTGGGACTGTGGACAACCCTATAACTTGCCAATTGCTTTATTACTTTGATTTGTTTTTAAATAGTTTTTATTGAATATAAATATTAAAAAAGACATACGTAACATATACACAACAAACATTTATACAACATATACACATAAAGAGTGTAATTTCTTCTTAAGCATTTTTTCAGAGTGACATTCTACAGTTCTACTTATAATATATTCCTTCACCTCTCTTTAATCTAATAATATTTTTTATTATATATATATGTATCAATTGGTAATATATCCCTATATTTTTTGTATGTTTCTAATTTTTAACCAATTATACCAATTATTCTGTTAGATCAGGCGCAGGAACAGAAGACGTGACCAGCTCGATACATTTAGCAACTTTATTAGTTACAAGTAACAAGTCAAGACTGCTGGCGCGCTGCCGGGGCTCTCCTTATATTCGCTCCCGGCAGACGCACCGCCCCTAGACAGGGATTCAAATCTCCCGCCCGATGGCTAGCAGCCAATCAGGGCGGATGTCCTTATAAGGACATAACACTCCTCCCCCCTTAGTTCGAGCTGTCAATCTCGTCCACAAAAGTCACGTAGTCGCGCAGGTACGTAGGACGCCTCGGCACCCTAGCTGACCTGTGCAGTCTCACTTCTTCTCTGTCTCCGGCCTGGACGGACGGGGCTCTTTCGTCTCCGGGTTCCCTCTCCGGAACCGGGCTCGGTTCGGCTGTCGAGTGAGCGGGGTCACCCCCAGCGCCTCCAGCCGGACCGCAGACCTTGGATGGCTGGTTCTGATGGTCTTCCTCCTGGCCTGTGGATCTATCGCCTTGTCTCGGTTGCTCGGTTCCGACCCGGGAAGAGCGTCTGAGTCTCGGTAAGTCCATTCCTTGCTCCTCCCTGGTCTCCCGGGCGCTGTGGTTCGGTTGCAGTCTGGCTTGCTGCCGTTCGGGTGGTGGTTCCGCTCGGTGCCCTCGGGTCCAGTCCGCCGGCTGCGGGTGGTGCTGGCTTGCGTTGTGCTGTCCGACCTCGCAGGGGTGGCGTTGGTCCCCTTGGTTGGGTTGGCGTAGGTCTCCCCCGTCTGGTTGGCGGTGGTCGACCTGGTCGGGCTGTTGTTGCGGGGCTGCCCCTGCGGGGCGGCAGAGGTCTCCCCTGCCGGGGTGGTGTAGGTCTCCCTGGCCGGGTTGTTGTCGGCTTTCCCTTCCCCCTAGTCCCTGGTCTACCGTCAGGTGGTGCCTGGGGTCCTCCTGGCCGGGTTGTTGTTTCCGGGTTGTCTTCTGCGATGGGCGGGGGTCCCTCTCGCCGGGGAGTCGTGTGCCACCCTCGCCCCTGGGTGGTGGGGTGCCCGTCCTGGCTGGGTCCCGGTCTACTCGCCTGGAACTGCGGTCTCCCTGGCTGGGCTGGTGATGGCTGCCATCGCTGGGTAGGTGCGCTGCTCCTCCTCTGGGCAGGTCCCGGTCTACTTGCGGGTTGGGTTGGCGTTCCCTGGCCCTGTTGTGCCGGGTGCCCACCTGGCTGGGTTGGTGTTGCCATCCCCCGTGCGGTTGGCTCCGGTCTACCTTGCTGGACTGCCGACGTGACAGTACCTGGTAGTGGACTGGGCCGACCTCGTCGGGGTGGTGCTGCTCTGCCTCGCAGGGGTGTGGTGGGCCTACCTCGTCGGGGTGTGGTAGGCCTACCTCACCGGGGTGTTGGAGGCCTACCTCGTCGGGGTGTTGTAGGCCTCCCTCGTCAGGCTGGTTTTCGTGTGCTCCCCCCCACCTTTTTCGGAGTTGGTCGATGTGCCGTCTACAGACCTGTCCATCTTCCAACTCGACGGTGTAGGATTTGGGGCGGGTTGTGCTGGCAATCTTCCCCTTCAGCCACTTGGGAGAGCCGTTGAAATTCAGCGCGAAAACTGAATCTCCGTTTCTGAACGCGCGAAGTGGGCGGCTGGCGGTTGAGGTCACTTCCGGGCTGTATTGGGGGTGCAGCCGGTCCAAGGGTGACCTCAACCTTCTGCCCATCAGCAGTTCGGCCGGGCTCTTGTGGGTGGTGGCATGTGGCGTGATGTGCTGGGTGAGGAGGAAATTGTCTATGCGTTCTTGCCAGTCTCCCGGGCCCATCTTGGTGAGGGCTTCTTTGGTCAGTCTGACCATGCGTTCTGCTTGTCCGTTTCCGGCCGGCCTGTAGGGGGCGGACAGGGCGTGGCGGATGCCCAGTCCTGCCAGGAAGGACTCCATGGCTAGGGATGTGAGCTGGGGGCCGTTGTCCAAGACCAGCACGTCCAGTAGTCCATGTGTGGCGAACAGACGGCGCAGGGCTCGGATCGTCGCTTCTGTTGTGGTAGATGCCATGGGCACCCCTCGAGCCACTTGGAGAAGGCATCTACCACGATGAGGAGGTGTCGCCCTTGCATCGGACCCGCGAAGTCAATATGGATCCTCGCCCAGGGGTTGCTGGGGGTCTCCCACTTCGCGACTTCGGATTGCGGCGGCGCTGGGCGAACTTCTTGGCACGGGTCACATCTGGAGACCCATTGCTCAATGTCTTTGTCCATGGAGGGCCACCAGACGTAACTCTGTGCCAGGGCCTTCATGCGGACGATGCCCGGATGCCCTTTGTGCAGCGTTTCTAGCGTCCGCCGTTGCAGAGTGCTTGGAATCAGCACCCTGTCTCCCCATAGCAGACAGCCCTTCATGGTGGACAGCTCCTTCTGTTTCCTGGCGAACGGGCTGAACTTTTCCTCTGGCTTTTCCGATGGCCACCCTCTGAGGATCCAGGACTTCACTTGGCAGAGTGTGGGGTCCTTTTGGGTGTGGACGGCCACATCTGCGGATGACACAGGACAGCTGGCGTCATCATCTATATGGAGTAGATGGAGCGTGGGGGCTGGGTCTTCCACTGGGTTCTTCGACGGGCATCTGCTGAGCGCATCAGTGTTCCCTATGGCTGTGCCTGGCTGGTGCACGAGCCTATAGGAGTAGCCGGCTAGGAAGATGGCCCATCTTGTCATCCGTGGGGACATGAAGGTCGGGGTGGGTTGGTCGCTGGCGAGGAGCCCCAGGAGTGGCTTATGGTCGGTGACTATGGTGAAGCGTCTTCCGTAGAGGTATTCGTGGAAGCGCTTCACTCCAGCCACGATGGCCAGGGCTTCTTTGTCCAGCTGACTGTAGTTGCGCTCTGCGCCGGACATTGTCTTCGAGAAGTAGGCGATTGGGGCTTCCGTGCCGTTGGGCAGTTCATGGCTGAGGACTGCCCCCACCCCGTATGGCGACGCATCGCAAGTCAGCTTGATGGGCAGCGTCTCGCTGTATTGGATGAGGACGCTTTTGGATGTCAATAGCCCTTTGATGGCCCGGAACGCTGCTTCCTCTTCCTGGCCCCACTTCCAGGAAGCCGATTTCCCCAGCAGGTGGTGGAGTGGCTTAGCAACTGTGGCTTTCTGTTTTAAGAAAATGGCGTAGAAGTTGAGCAACCCAAGGAAAGCCTGAAGCTCCGTTTTGTTTTTTGGGCTTGGAGCTTCATGGATTGCTTCCACTTTTGATTTGGTGGGGTGGATGCCTGTGCTATCAATGAGGTAGCCCAGGAACTCGACTTCCTGTACTCCTATGATGCACTTGTCCCGCCTGACCCTCAAGCCCTTGGCCTTGAATCGCTGCAGGACAAGCCTGAGCCTTTCAAGGAGTTGAGCTCTTGAGTCACCGGAGATGAGCACATCGTCGAAGTAAGGCACCACCCCTGGAACGCCTTGGAGAAGGCGTTCCATCATAGATTGGAAGATTCCGGGGACAGCGCTGACTCCAAATTGGAGGCGGTTGCATTTGAATGCCCCCCTGTGCGTGACAATTGTTTGAGCCTCCGCCGTTTTTTCATCCACTGGCAGTTGCTGGTAAGCCTGGGCCAGGTCCAGTTTCGCGAAAATAGATCCCGATCCCAGGGAATGCAGCAGGTGTTGCACCACTGGGACTGGGTATGCGCTCTGTGCCAATGCCTTGTTGATGGTACAACGGTAGTCGGCGCAGATGCGCACAGACCCATCATGCTTCAGTAGGGTCACAATGGGGGTCTCCCATGAAGCATGATCGATCGGTTCCAGGATGCCCTGGGCGATCAGCTTATCCAGCTGCTCATCTACTTTCGGCTGCAGGGCAAATGGAACCTGGCGGGGCTTAAGCCTAATTGGGGTGATTCCCTTGTCCAGATTAAAGGAAATTGGCCTCCCCACAAATTTTCCCAGCTTACCATCGAAGACTTCCTTGAACTCTTCGATGATGGTGTCGAGTTCGTCCCTGTGGATCTCGTGGATGCCCTCGATGGAAAGCCCCAGCGGCTTAAACCACTCCACTCCTAACAGGTTCGGTCGGCTGTTCTCCACGATGGTGATGGGCAGCTCTCCGTTAAAGTCCTTGTATTTGATGTGGATGGTGGTTCTGCCCAGGATTCCAATGGGGTTTCCGTTGAAGTCCACAAGCCTCGACTTCGGGATTTTCAGCTGGGTCTTCTTGCAGGATGGCTTCAGCTGCTGTAGGTGCTGCCAGTCCATGATGGAGTAGGCGGATCCAGAATCTACCTCCATCTTGCACGGGGACCCCTCTGCCAGCAGCGTCACGTGGAACTTAGTGGTCCCCTCGTCGCTTGTGTGGGCGATTGTGGTCTGGTGCACCGTTCTACTCCGGGGATATTCCTCCTCCCCGTGCCGGGACTGGTTTGAGGACCATTTGGATGTCCTCTGATTGTCTTTGCGATTCTCCCGGAAACGTGGTCTGGGTGGCTCCGGGGCTGGATCTGTGGCTCTGCAGGCCTCGGCGATGTGCCCTCTCTTCAGGCATCGGCGGCAGGTCGCGTCTCTCCATCTGCAGTTTGCCCTGGGGTGGTCGCCTCTGCAGCTGCCGCATCATTCTCCCCGGTCGCCATGCTGTGGGTTTTCCCGCCTGGGGGGGCGGGCAACCTTGTGGACGGCCATTTCCCCATCAGACTCAGATTGCGTGGTTGCCTCGTCTGATGAGGTCAGGCCCGACTTGTGGATCTTGTGGATCCCTCTTGCTTTTACCATCACAGCGGCTGCTTGCTCTGATGTCTCAGCCGCTGTTGCTTCGTCGAGGACGTCTTTGAGTGGGATCCTCTTCCGGCTGAGGAACTTCTTTTGTAGACCCACATCTCGCATTCCAAAAACAACGCGGTCTCGGATGGCATTATCCACGTTGTCGAACTCGCAGTTGGCGGCGATTTGGCGAAGCACTGCCACGAATTCCTTGATGGATTCACCCTCCCGCTGGTTTCTTTGCTGGAAGGTGAACCTGTTTGCGATGGGGGTGCCTGTAGGTGCGTAGTGCTCCTGTAGGACTTCCTGCAGGTCGTTCCAGGACATCTCCTCAATGTCCCTGGGTGCCACGAGGTCAATCGCCATCTCCAAGACGTCCGATCCGCAATGAGCCAGGAAGAGGGCTCTTTTCCTCTCATCGTCGAGGTTCTGGTAGCCATTACCTCGCAGGAATTGTCGGAATCGGACCATGTATGACCTCCACTTCTCCCGGGATGGGTCGAATGGATTCAGCGCGGTCATCGGGGCTTGCGGGGTAGCCATTCTGGAATTCACTGTGGTGTAGTGACTTCAGCTCGGTGGGCGATCGTGCCGCGAGTCTTGTTCAGGTTCTCTTCTCTAGTCCTTCGTCGCCAGTGTTAGATCAGGCGCAGGAACAGAAGACGTGACCAGCTCGATACATTTAGCAACTTTATTAGTTACAAGTAACAAGTCAAGACTGCTGGCGCGCTGCCGGGGCTCTCCTTATATTCGCTCCCGGCAGACGCACCGCCCCTAGACAGAGATTCAAATCTCCCGCCCGATGGCTAGCAGCCAATCAGGGCGGATGTCCTTATAAGGACATAACATATTCCATATTTTATAATAGTCTGATTCTTCTCTTTCTTGTAATTCTTTGGTTAACCTATCCATTTCAGCGCATTCTAAAATTTTCCCTATTACTTCTGTTTCACTTGGTATTTTTTCTTGTTTCCAATTTCTTGCGTAGGTTATTCTTGCAGCAGTTAATATGTGAATTATAAGATATTTGATATCCTTAGGGTAAGATTTGTTAAAGATTCCTAATAAAAATGTTTCTGGTTCTTTTTCAATCTGTGTTTTTGTTATTTGTTCCAACCATTTTTTGATGTTAGACCAAAATTTCTTTGCTGCCGGGCACGTCCACCATAGATGATAGAAAGTCCCTTGTACCTTTTTGCACTTCCAACCAATTGGGCTATTTTTAGGTTGTATTTTTGCCAATCTGGTTGGAGACATATGCCACTGATAAAACATTTTCAGTTGGTTTTCCTTGTACGCCGTTGCCGTAAAACTCTGACTTGACCATATGCACATTCTATGAATTAACAATACTAGCTACATTTTGTTTTTGCTATTGTTTTATGTTTGATTGCTGGGACTGTGGACAACCCTATAACTTGCCAATTGCTTTATTACTTTGAATTGGCCTAATACAAGATGCATTTATCTGCATGGATGGGAGCCCTGCTGTTGGATACATAATTATTACATCACTGTAGAAATGTCAGGGAGAAGAGGTTCTTGACTTATGACCAAAGCTGAGCCCACAATTTTGATTGTAGCTCATGATGGTCATTAAACAAGTCACCACATGACCAAAACCCGATTTTACAATCCTGACCTGGATGAGTGGGAATCTCCATAGACATTCAGCAGAAAGACAGTAAATAGCAGTCATGTGACTGTGATGCATTGCAAACGTAACTGGTTGTAAATCAAGGTATGCCTGTACTTCATGGGCAGCTGATGAATCCAAGCTGCAGAAGGTAAAATGTATATGATGGGAATGAGAGAGAGCAATAGCAATAGCAACAGTACTTAGACTTACACTTCTTCGCAGTGCTTTACAGCTCTCTCTAAGCAGTTTACAGAGTCAGCATATTTTCCCCAACAATCTGGGTCCTCATTTTACCCACCTCGGAAGGATGGGAGGCTCAGTCAACCTTGAGACTGGTGAGATTCAATCTGCCAAATTGCAGGCAGCCAGCAATCAGCAGAAGTAGCTTGCAGTACTGCACTCTAACCACTGTGCCACCTTGGCTCAGTGGTTAGTGGGGAGAGAAAGGGGGGGGGAAGGGAATGGGGGAGGGAGGGGGGGTCCAAGGAAGTGAGGGATTTTTTTCAAAAGTGGTTCTAGGAATGGTTTTACAATTGAACCGAACTCAACCTGAACGTGAAATATTAGTACCACTTTATAAAGCCTTAGTAAGGCCACACCTGGACTACAGCATTCAGTTTTGGTCACCACATTACAAAAAAGATGTTGAGACTTTGGGGGGAAAAAAGTGCAAAGAAGAGCAACTAAGATGATTAAAGACCTGGAGACAAAAACATATGAAGAACAGTTGCAGGAATTGGGTATGGCCAGTCTAGAGAAAAGAAGGACTGGGGGTTGGGGGACATGATAGCAGTATTCCAGTATTTGAGGGGCTGCCACAAAGAAGAGAGGGTCAACTTCTTTTCCAAAGCACCAGAAGGCAAGACAAGAAACAATGGATGGAAACTAATCAAGGAGGAAAGCAACCTGGAATTAACTTTCATGGAAACTTCCTAACAGTGAGAACAATTAACCAGTGGAACAGCTGGCCTTCAGAAGTTGTAAGTGCTTCATCACTGGAGGTTTTTAAGAAGAGACTGGAAAGCCACCTGTCTGAAATGGTATAGGGCAGTGATTCTCAACCTGTGGGTCGCGACCCCTTTGGGGGTCGAATGACCCTTTCACAGGGGTCGCCTAAGACCATCGGAAAACACATATTTTCAAGTGTTTTAGGAATAATTTTATGGTTGGGGGTCACCACAACACGAGGAACTGTATTAAAGGGTCGCGGCATTAGGAAGGTTGAGAACCACTGGTATAGGGTCTCCTGCTTGAGCAGGGGGTTCGACTAAAAGACCTCTAAGGTCCCTTCCAGTTCTATTCTGATTGATTGTTGAATGAATCTCTTATAAGCAGAAATAACATCCTGTGAGAGTCTGGTGAAAATGTTTGCCTCCTCTCTCTATGTATATAAAAAGCTGGGCTATCAATTCCAAGCAGCAGAGACCCAAATGGCAGCAAAGCAATACAGAACCCTCTTTTGACTGATGTCTGGTAGACATCTGGATTTTTGCAGTCCAGATCTGGTAGTTTTAATTTTTTTAAAAAAATGATTGAATGGACATGTGGCAACTGAGCAGAAAGTCTGAAGCAAATGCACCCACGCAAGTAAGCCTCACTGAATTAAAGACAGCTGTCTGTCACACTAAGAGCCACAGGGCTGCAGCTTTACAATGCAATTGTACACACACCCACTGAGAAATATTCTGTATTTCACCGAGACCAATGGTACAATTGGGTGTAATGAAACCATGATCTTGCTTCTCTGGTCATCTAAGCAAATTGCTCCCAATTAATAACTTATTGGCTGGAAAATATAGCAGCTGGACCATTTCTATACCTGTGTGGTTCATGTATGGGAGCAGCTCTGTAGCGGACACAAAAGCTCTACGGAGAATCATTAAAATTGCCCAGAATATCATCGGACTCCAGCTACAAGTCCTGGATGACATCTTCAAATCTCGCTGTTTGAGGAAGTTGCATAACATTCTCAGAGACTCTTCCTATCCTGCTTACAATCTTTTTGGACTGTTGCCTTCTGGCAGAAGATACAGAACAATTAAAACTCGGACCACACATTTTCTGAATACTTTTTATCCCAGAACTATAATTGCACCAAACAATGAACTAAAGGGCCACCATCAGTGAGCTGTTGGACAGTATTACTTGGTCTGTTGTGTGGATGTTTGGGTGGTCTAGGGGTGGAGAATTGCGGTGGGTGGGAGTATGTTTGGGGATTGTTATGTGTGTTGGACCTGGTCTTTGGGTCTTAAGTGAATTTCATTGTATGGGTACACTGTGTATACACGCACAATGACAATAAAGTTATGTATGTGTGTATGTATGTATGTATGTATGTATGTATGTATGTATGTATGTATGTATGTAGTTTACACACCCACCACTGGAGGTGTTAGGAGGTGAATGCATCCATCTGCCCATGTTCAGGAGCTGCTGGCTTTCTTTCCATAAGTGGAAAAACCACAGCATTGCCAGCTTTTCACGACATAAACTAAAATCTTACAATTAATTGGTCCCTAAAGAGAAGCTAATCTTTATAACCTGAAAAGAAATTAACTACCCAGTTTTTTTTTTTTAAAAAAAGGAGGATGACAGTCCAAGGCTATTAACAGACTTGCTCTTGCCATTAAGAGCTGTGACTGACCTTAATTGCCTTTGTAAACATTATTGACATGATAAACATTAGTAAAAAGAATCCCCTGTGATACACTCAAACACTTCTTGAATTTTTTCCCCTTTCCTTTCCTTTTTAAAACTTCCATTCTACAAATAAAATTTGGAGGCAGAATTGTGGCAAGAATAAATCTCAGCGGTTGGTGAGATCTTCCTCACACCAATAACTTATTGGATCAGTTTAGCCTGCAGTGCACTTTATTGTAATCTGCAAAAAGATGGATAGATGTATGGACAATGCATCCATTTGAAAAGGCCTTAATCCCTAGAGGTCCATAAAAGACTCTTCTATTAGCTCTGCTGTGCAGCAAACTGCAGGAATTGCCTAGGGAAATTTTTCTGCCTGACATTCTTTTCCATTCAATGCCTGCTGTGCCTGACCATCAAGACCCTAAAAAAGGAATTTTCTGGAACTTCCTAGGGACTGGCAATTTATATTACTCTTTTTTCCCCTTCTCACAGCATCCATATCAATATACTACTCCACTCCCTTGCCCTGCTGCATTTTATCCACTGAAACCCAAGAACTGAAGTACCGGTAATATCGAGATTGTATTTTAACTGATTAGTTTTTCTGCTATGAATGAAATCACTCAGTCTAATCATTTCAAAAATTGTATGGAGCTGGGAAAATTTCCTCTAGATTCCTTCCTCTTAAAAGGACTCTGCTTTGTCTCTGAAGATCTTAAAGAACAATATATATACATGGATGCATGCATGCATGCATACATATACATATACATATACATATACATACATACATACATAATATATGTATATATGTCTTTTGTGGGAATTCAATAAAGTGTACATGAGCACACACACATACTACTGAATTTATACAAAAAACAAAATATAAAAAAACAGAAAAAAGTAAAATAAAAGAAGAGAAGTAGAAGTGCAAGGAATAAAATAAATTTTAAAAAGAATATTTTTTTTTATTTTCTTTAATACAGTTGCAAATATTAAAAACATTACCAGTTTGCTCTAAAATTCAGTAGTATACAATATTTCTATCATCATAAACAGTTATAATCACCAAATCTCAACAATTAAAATTTCATTTCTTCCCATTTCAAGAGAAAAGTCCAAAAGTTATTATCATGTAGGAACCTTCTGGATCTCATTCTGAATCTGTACATATAAAAACTGCAAAATCTGTGATTGTTTATTTGTGTCAGAAGCGCCACAATGAAAAAAAGGCATACTGCATGACATAAAATTTTAAATACAAAATGCAAGGTTAAAATTTGTACAAATTAAACAGATCTTGCCCGGAAGCGAGCAACATTAGTTGTGTCCTGTCCCACTGCCATGAGCTCCCCAAGTGTACATTGATTGGGACACAAAGGACGAGTATACATGTGTGTCGTCTGCATGTCACCACAATCGCAAAGAGCAGAAGCAACCAGATAGCTCCATTTGTTCAAAGTGTCTTTGGATCTTGTGGTACCCGTGCAAAGTCTATTCAATGATTTCCATCCTTCCCAGCTTTTGCCAGACCCAAGTGACAGCTCCTCCATTGGTTCTACCCAGTATTGGCTCTTTATAGCTTTCCATAGTTCCATTCTGCTGTCAAATTTTTCAAAGTTTTCCATTGACTTCAGGAAGCTTTCCTGGATTTTAGTCTCTACTGAGCTGGTTGCAGATCATGGAGATCTAGATATTGATGATATGAGTCTCTCTCTGTATGCTGCTTCTTCTCTGTGAACAGCAGGCAGGGCAATGCCTGCTAGATGGTAGATCTTATCTAGAGAGGTAGATTTAAGGCATCTGATAATAATTCTGCTAGCTGTGATTAAACTGCACTTAATCTGTGATTAAGTACAGAAACTCATGCTCCTACTTCTAAAATGAACCCTTTGGTCAATTAACACCATTAATTGGAACTAAATGACTAGCGAATGTTGTTCTTCACATTTTAAGATGGGAAGAATGTAAAAACAACAGAATACCACTGCTATGTCAGCCTAGAATAGCTTCCTCCAAGTTGGTTTGTTTACTCATTAGAACCACAGCTCTTATAATCCTTATCCAGTATGGCCTCTTTAATTCTTGCTAAGAATTATGGAATCTAAGAAAAAAGAGAATTTAATGCACCCAATACTTTATTTGCCATAACTCCCCTGGATCAGGAAACAGAAAAAAAAAAAGTTAAATGAGTTTTCAGTTACTTTTATGACATCATCCAAAGAGGACAGCTAGCAGGACATTCAAAACTTTTGGGGTAACCACAGAGAAGACTTGATCAAGTCTGGATGTTATCGCTTCATTTCCCTAATATAACTTTGATAGAAACAGCCTCGACCCTTAATTAATTGCAACTAACTTGTTTCATTGGTTTCAGTGTGAATTTAGTCACTTGCAACTAACATTAATTGGATTGGGAGACTTCACTTTTGCATCATTAGCCCCAGAGTAGTTTTCACAGTTATGGAATGACTACAATACATTTTGGTTTACAAGAAACAGGAGAAAGAAGACACTATGTTTTTCTGCTGTCCATCATCTCGGAAACTGCTATAATTTAAGAGGATGAAAATAATAAGATTTGTGTGTGAGAATGAGTGTGTGTGTGTGTCAGAGAGAGAGGGGGAAGGAATGGGGTAGAGGGAGGGAGGTGGGGTCCAAGGAAGTGAGGGATTTTTTTTCAAAAGTGGTTCTAGGAATGGTTTTATTGCTGGTAAACTACTATAATTTAAGAGGATGAAAATAATAAGATATGTATGTGAGAATGAGTGTCTGTGTGTGTGTGTGTGAGAGAGAGAGAGAGGACGGGAGAGAGAGATCCTTTAGAAAATAAAGATGTTCTGGCAATTGAACTACTATTAGCCGGGGTGGGCTGCTGGGGGTTCTCAGGGGTTTGGGAGAACCTCTAGCTAAGATTCTGTGCAGTTCGGAGAACCCCACTCCAGGCTGGCCCCTCCCACCCTGCTCCATCCCTCCTAGGAGTCCCTACGTGGCCTATTTTGGATGCAGGTAAGTGCAGGGCAAACACAGAGCATCAGGGAGGGCAAAAACAGGCCTACCGGAAATTTGGGAAGGCCGTTTCCGGCCTCCAGAGGGCCTCTGGAGCCTGGGGAGGCTGTTTTCACCCTCCTAAAGGCTTGAGGAAAGCCTCCAGAGCTCGGGGAGGGCAACAATGCCCCCCCTGCTGTGGTGCAGGAGGCTGACTAGGCCACACCCACCATGACCACACCCACCCTTGCTAAAATTTTTGAAGCCCACCCCTGTTATTAGAATATCTTTGGACTCAGGATTACTGCTATGTGAGATCTGAGTAGTGATCTAATAATCCATATACCATCTCACCCCAAGGGGACTGGCCCATCCCACCCATCCTGGCAGAAGGAGATGCTGCAGTCCCTGTCAGTCAAAGAATTCCAGTTGGCAGCACCCAGGGGAAAGAGTCTTTTCTGTAGTGGCTCCCACCCTTTGGAACATTGTGTCCCCCAAGACCACACCCACCTTCTTGGCCTTCCAAAAGGGCCTAAAGAGCTGGCTCTTCCAACTAGTCTGGGGTCCCGATGGAGCCATATCATACTGGACGGGGTTCACCATCAGAGCTGACCCCAGACAAAACATAGAACAACTCCAAGAAATAGTGCAAGATCAGAAGATGTGGAGAGGCTTGAACCATAGAATCACCAAGAGTTATACAGAACTGAATGGATATCATCATGTTCGTCATCACCACTACCACCATCACCGTCGTCATCATTTTCCAACATTTTAATATATTAATGTTTTATCTTGTTGGTTTTAATTGGGCAAGCCAAATTGGTTGGCGAGATGGATGGCATATCAATTTGATAAATAAATAAAGATGCTGTAATTTGGAGTCTACACCTAACAAGTCACATCATCTGTCGATCAGTCATTTATCATTTATTGCTAATTATAGCAAAAGAAAAGCCCCGGGAAGGGTGAGGAAAAAAAAAAAACAACAGAAGGAAGGAAACTTTAAAACAAAGCCTGCAGGATTATACTCATCCCTTCACAGTGAAATGATACATCCATCCCCTAAATAATTTGATGGAGTCCTAAAAGCATACATGGTGGGGAATGGATTCTCCCTGCAAAATTCTGTTCATATGTATCAAGCGGAGTTACAATTGTACATGGTGCTAACCTTCCCTACCGCAGCTTTCTGTTGGCATTCCTGAGCCTCCCGTTTCTCCCACATTATTCCATTCCTCTGTTGTTGTACTTTTGAAAGACTGTTTTACATATGATTATAGCATCTGTTTCTTTCAACAACCAGCAGGTGTTCCTGGAATACAGTGCTACCTTGACTCTCTTGCTAAATTATTATTTCCATACTGTAACTAAAGGTCATTTGGCATGCCGTGATTCCAGTACTAGGCATGCCCTTCAAATTACCCTGGGAAGGTGTAACAAAATGATTGTTTCCATGAATAGTCATTAAAAACCCAGTTACATTTCACATAATTATAAAAAAAACACCACCATGTTTTGTTATACAGTCCCACACATATTGAGTACAAACTGTTCTGATATTTTACACCATTTGCTTAAAGTTAGGCAAGTCAGGAGTGTCACGTCTCATGTTTCTGACTGGAAGATTTTTTCCCCCTCTTATTCTTGAGTCTATCTGTAGCAAAAGCTAACATTCTAAATAGCCCATTATATCATTTCTTCCATACACCCAATCAACCTCTGTGCTATTATTCTGGTCATGGATTTCTATGTCTGAAATTTATAATTAAAATAAAAGAACCATCAACAACAAAAATTGCCCTTGAAATACCTTTTCTCTTTATGGACTTTGCACAGAAACGAATTCACCCATCCGAAAGCATCATGGTTAACATGGAAGATTGATGACTTATACCCAATGGTTGCCATGAACTATCCTAATGGTTTCATGATGGGGCAGGTTTTTAGGACAGCTTGAAATGTACTTTTCCTGTCCCGGCAATAAACCTCTTACCGGTAGTACTGTCCCCTAGCACAACAACTACTCTTTCAAACAAATGGCTCCTAAAGGAGGCTTTTAATTGCTGAAGAAAACCTCAGATAAGACCCTCCCAATCTTGCTATGAATGGAAAATATTATTTGTACACTAGAAGGGGACTTTGGGTTTTGACAATTCTCTCTTATTCTCATCCACTCCAAAAACCTGCTCTTGAGAATACAGTTATCTTCAGTCAGGCATAAACATTAAAATCCACACAGATTCAAGCCAACTACTTCATTATGTTCTGCCTATAATACAGGAATCTCCCCAGTCAGGCAGCCTACTTCTGGGAACAATTAGATAAGTCTCCAAGGAACTTAGGGACGATTGGCCCTAGCCAAAGTGATGGCTAACCTTTTCCGGATCAAGTGCCCAAAGCGTGTGCGTGCCCCCAAAACCCCAAAATTCAATGCATGCGTGGCTCCCGCATATGCACCCTGCCCCCCACGCATGCATGGCAGACACCCGATGACCAGCTGGCTGGTGGGAGGCACGCGCACATCACGGTGCTGAACTGGGGTGATGTCTCGCATGCCCACAGTGAGGGTGCTGTATGCCACCTGTGGTACGTGTGCCATATGTTCACCATCATGGCCCTAGCCCTTTTGTGGTTGTGTATGGAATACAGGCTAGCTCCATTTTTTATCCGTCCTCTTTGTCAGGCTAGGTTCTTCCCAACATTTTCTGAGCTAATATAATAGTGTATGTTGTGACCCCGACTCCCGAGCCTGTCCTAATAGAGGAAGAGGACTCAGAAGGTGATGGGGAGGAACTGACAAGGCCTCCCTTTCCAGGACCCTTCTCTCTGGCAATGCCTCAGTTTCCATCCGAAGGCCAAGAGGAACAGCCTGGGATATGCCAGGAGGAAAGCGTATCAGAACAAGAACAGATAGGGAGTGAGGATGATGAATCCTTGCTTGATCCCAGGCAGTGTCGGAGGGAGAAGCATACACAGCAAAGAAAGAGGCGTGGGAGGGCCAGAGATTGAGCTGAGTCACTGAGCCACACCCCACAAGGAATAAAAGTGGGTGTGATTGCTCTTCAGGCTTTGTGACGGTCAAAGTTAAAAACCTGAGAGTCACATCGTATTATCTGAAATCTGGATTGGACCTTGGCCAATTCTTGCTTCATGGATTACTTTTTGCTACTGAACTGGACAGAGGAGAAACTCTCTCTCTTGCTGACTGTGGGTGAAAACTGACTTGGCAGGCATTTCGCAGTTTACCGCCAAAACTCTTATCTGCAAGGGTTTCTAGTCTGATTGATTAATAAAATCTTGGCAGCCGTGCCTGGTTGTGTGTTTGCCTGTGTGGGGAAGGGGGACAGAACAGTGTATCATACATAAGTCTATAGTAGATAAGGGCAGTGGTGGGTTCCTCCCAGTCCGGCCCAGTTCCGCCGAGCCAGTAGCGGTGATGATATGATGTCACCGAACTGGTTCTGCCCCCCCACCCCCACCCCCTGTGTTATTCTTACCTTTTATTTGGCCCCACCCCAATCTATTGCTGCCTCCTGAGTCCCAGCTGATGGCTAGAGGGGAAAAAACTTGTTTAAACTCTTGCCACAGGGCTTCAAAGGGCCGCCCTACAGCTGATCAGTTTTAAAAGAAAACAAATGAGTAGACCGGTGCCTGCAAAAATAAATGGGTAGATCAGTACAGCTCTGCAAGCAGTTAAAAGCCTGGTAGACCAGTACCTCTGCTAAATCCTAAATATTAGTCACATGACCATCAAGCCATGCCCACAAAATAAGCCACACCTACAGAACCGGTAGTAAAAAGTTTTAGAACCCACCCCTGGATAAGGGTGATCATCCAAAATTAGGGTCCTGATCTTAAATCTGAATTCTAGCCTAATGCACTTGTCTTGTAGGGAATGCAATTGTTTCCTCCATGTGTAGCTTATTGCTAAAGGAGCTGAGTGGCCATTTAAAAATATGATTGAATGTAATCCTATCAAGAAGCAATTAGGAATGTTTCAAAAGTAAAAGAATCAACGTTGTTTCCACATGCAAGCAGTATAAAGTAGCCCAATAGGTTAGATTAAAATCAGACATTAGGGAACTGTTAGAAATAATGTATTTGTCTGCCTCATGATTTGGTATGTAAATAAATAATTAGGCAGTTTCTAAGACTCAATGAGTGCTTTGGCCCTGTTTTCTGCTTCTCATTATTAAAACATATTTAATCTGAGGGACAAGGAAGCTGCTCTATAGTTATTAGTTCACATGCCTATTGAAATAAGAATGTATTAAGAATGATAATTTTATAGTAATATTTGTTCACTGAATTGTGAAGGAAATATCCTTCAGGGGGAAATTTTCTTTCTGGAAAAATCTGCAATAATGCCACAGAAAAGCCTTCTAATTTTCAGAGGCGAGTCAGTGTGTTGTTAAATTACAGACACAGCTTTGAGAACGTATCATAAGTAACTTTTTAAAAAGTCCGTCATAACAATCATTAAGTAGCCAGTCATAAGTGGAGGACTGTTTGTTGTGCCAGCAGTCCAGAAAGTTGTCTGTAAATGGGTAGCCCTTGCAGTTCTCTCTTACCTTTTCTTTTTGTGTGTGAGGGAGAAAGGGTTGGGGGAGGGGTTGGTATAAAATGAGAGGGTGGGGCAAGACCAGAGTACTGGCAGGCTGAGAAAGCTCTACTCACTTATTGGTCGGGAGGCACATTCAGGTTGGGTATAGTGTCTCTACAAGTGGTCCTTGTTTGTAGCACAGAGGTTCCCATGGCATCCTGACAGTTTCCATGATCAGCACAAAACCCTGCTTCATTTAGAAGGTGACATTAGAAGACATGGCAATGGAAAGGCAAATCATCTGGAAATGCCCTATACTTATTATGAAGGTCTCTGCATTGCAGAAAGCAAGTCAGAAAAAAACACTCCAGTCTATTAATATAGTTTTTGTTGCTAAAGTCAGCAGAGACTACTGTACCCTACAACGAAGGACATAACTTTCTGGTATGAAAGAAAAAGAAGTGCAAAATAGTGCAGATGTTATTCTTAGAATTGGTTGTGCCATATGGGTTAATTGAATGCCAGGATGTTGAAAAACCTATAAGCAGAAAATTGTATGTGAAATTGTCTAGGAAATATATCGATCAACAATCATTAACTTAGTCAAGGAAGTACGCATACACATTCTGTAGATAAAAGAAGATGTCCAAACGCTGAGAACCTGTTTTAGGCAGATAAGAAACATTCTGATAATGCTGAAGCAGGCAATGAAGTATCCTCCAGGTGTTCTGGACATTTGCATCAAGCCCAACCGCATCCAGTATGATATGCCCCCATCAGGAGTCCAGACCAATTGGAAGAGCCAGGTCTTTAGGCCATTTTTGAAGGTCAAGAAGGTGGGTGTTTATTTCACTTGGGGTCACAATGTTCCAAAGGGTGGGAGCCACATCAGAAAAGACTCTTTCCCATGGATGCTGCCAACTGGAATTCCTTGACTGACAGGGTCTGCAGCATCTCCTTCTGCCAGAGTGGTGAAAAGAAGCAGTTGGGGAAGTTGTAGTTGAAAACATCTGGAGAAGACGACCTGATAGGACAAGGCAACATTAGTTTGTTATCCTAGTTCTTTATGGACTCAACAAACAGTTGAGCTTTGTAGTATCTGCTAGCATGGAAGAACAGGGCTCTCATGCAAGCTGCAAATGTTGAAGTGAAAAGGCCTTAAAAGGAAGAATTGAATATTTGTGAGAAGATTAAGGTGAAAAGCAAGCAGTCTTAATTCTCATTGACAAAGGAGTCCATGGAATGGCAATTGGATAATAAATGATTTGTGGTTCTGGAAAATGAGAATCATAAAAAGAAAATGCACCAAGGCAGCTGCTCTGAAAGGGGGAGGGTTGGAATACCTTTAGATAAAGAGGTGGAGATTCACACAAGCTGGTCTTTAAAGGTAAAGGTTCCCCTTGCACATATCATGCTAGTTGTTTCTGACTCTAGGGGGCAGTGCTCATCTCTGTTTCAAAGCCGAAGAGCCAGCGCTGTCTGAAGACATCTCCATGGTCATGTGGCCATGACTAAATGCCAAAGGTGCACAGAATGCTGTTACCTTCCCACCAAAGGTGGTCTCTATTTTTCTACTTGCATTTTTTACGTGCTTTGGAAATGCTAGGATGGCAGAAACTGGGACAAGTAACGGGAGCTCACCCCGTTACGCGGCACTAGGGATTCATACCGCTGAACTGCTGACCTTTCGATCAACAAGCTCAGCATCTAAGCCACTGAGCCACCACGTCCCTCAAGCTGGTCTTTACTTGTCCTAAATTTCTTTCATTCTCTCTAGATCAGTGATGGAAGTGAATTTGTCATCAGAATTTCTAAGATGATTTTTACTAAATTACCAGGCTGTAAAGATGTCCTGATAAACTTTTTGCCTCTGAACATGTTTGTTTGCATCTTCCTATTGAAAACATTACATAATGATAGGGATGCCAACAACTGTATGGAATTGATCACTGATTCTCCTGCATTTTTCCTTCCACTTCTCATTGTACTTGAGACGATAGAATTTGGATTAGAAGCTTTTTCAGAAGAGAAGAGAAGAGAAGAGAAGAGAAGAGAAGAGAAGAGAAGAGAAGAGAAGAGAAGAGAAGAGAAGAGAAGAGAAAAAAAAATTCTCAGGTGGCCAGAGGTTGAATGATTGTCACAAAAGACAGAATAATTGTGTCTCCTGTATTTTCAACCCCTCTGGCATCCTACTCTTCCATTAAATATTAAGGGAAGACTTCAGGAAAAAATTCCTCCCATAGGATTTTTTTAAAAAAACTTTTTTGGGGGGATACTGCCTTGAACAAAAACCTTGCCCTTTTGAAATAATTAATGAGAAATTTGGAAGAACCATTTATTTAATTTCTCTGCCCACTGAATTGATGGAAAATTCCCGAAGTCTATTTATGCCTAACTTTTGAATTAAATAACACTATTATTCAGGTATTACCCTGAATGCACAAAGTATCTATGGATATATATATAGAAAAGTTTTGCCCTTGAAATATTTATGTCTTCTCCACTGACTTCATATATCATACTTCCAATTGTTTAGAAACATGGAGATAAATATACATGGAAGTCTCTGTGGATGAGATAATCGTCACGTGCAGAACTTGTGGTAGTAAAACTTACATTTCCACTATATTTATATACATTTAGAACTTGAGTGTTCAGATAAACCTCTGATTAAGATATTACAGAATAGCTGAATGGTTCTGCTACAACTTTCCAGGTTCTCCCTGCTATTCCCTTAACCTCTTGAATAAGCAAACTGTAGGGTGGTAACTTTAGGAAAGGGAAACAATGGAGAAAATCCATTCGGGCATCTTAGCGTATTTGAAGAGCTTCACATGTATTATCTTAATAACTGTTTCAGCAGCCATCTCTGTAAATAGATACACTGAAATATATGGGAGTCTCTTGGGATGTGATTATCTAAAGAACTACATTTTCCACACTCTATTTAATCGTCTGGAGCTTCTTGGAAAAAGCTGGGTTTTGTTGCCATGTTATTTCTAGTTCTTCCAGAGACATTGCTGTGTTTGACAGTTTTTACGTGCCCTGATTCTTCTACCGCACTCATTTAGAGAGAAATTAAAAAGGATTAAATAAGTTGTTTTAATATTGTAATACATTTTATATACACAGTATATATTCATATTCTAACCATCCATTAATTTGGTAGTTATACTATTATTTAAACTTCAGTTCTTTGAACAGTGCAATATGCTATCCAATTGCTATGCTCACTCGAATTTCATTTCCTTTGGAAGGAAGCCCTAGGAGATGTGATGGTATGGTCTAATGTTTTATTCATACACACACATTCAAGTTGAACATGGATGGAAGTCCAGCTTTAACATCTATTGCCCCTGAATTAAGTGCTCCTGTATCTTACATTGTAGGGAATACTTTTTTAAAAAAAACAAACAGGTCTTGTTGATGCTATTCCTGATAAGGGATAACTTTCTTTATAGAGTTCCCTGTATTTGTTATGCATAAGATACATAGATCTTGAGGTCTATTAGCTTAGTCTCCAAATGGAGAAAGTCTTATCAGTTAAGCCTGATACAGTCTGATAATTTGTCACTCTTTCCACTAGTTTTGGTCACCTCAGATAGCCTTCTTTTACAACCCATTTGTTAGTAGGTTAAAAAAAACCCCATAATTTAAATAGATTTATGAAAAACAAAAGATAAAGACCACTTCTGATGCAAACTCTCCTGCTATTGAACAAAGATTGAATATACCACCTGGAGTTAACCAGAGTGGGTGACCATACAATACAATACAATAAAATTACTTCTAATATGTCCTTCACATACACACATCCTGGTTATTTTTTAAAGGGACATACAACAATGACCCAGGAGACTGCTAAAGAATATTCAGTATCCAAAACTGAAAATATTTTATCAAGGCCAGCTTTACACACATGTTTTTTGTCATTCAGAAGTCCTGTTTTCTTTTAAGATGATGATGATATCAATTCAATCTTGTCCAATTCTTGGTGATTCCACAGACCAGCTGCCTCCCCATTTTCTGATCTTCTATTGCTTCTTTCAGTTGTTTATGCTCTGGCTGGTGTTGGCTTCAATAGTATCTAGCTCTACTTTTTGGTGGACTCATTTCTTTTTACCACTAAACATTCCAAGTATAACTGCCTTTTCCAGTGAGTTTGATTGTATGACATGGCCGAAATACATAAGGTGGACTTTTGTGATTTTACCTTCCAGCAATATGTCTGGTTTTATTCACTTCAATACTTGCTTGTTTATCACCTTTGCTGCCCAAGGAATGTGCAGGAGTCTTTCCACAACCCACAGCTCAAACAAGTTGATTTTCCTCCTGTTTGGCTTTTTCATGGTCCACTTTTCTCAACCATAGGTAGCTGTGGGAAACACAATGGTGTGGACTAATTTGCATTTAATTGCCAGGCGGATGCTCTTGCTTTTTCATACTCGATTTGATTCATGCTCATAATTGCTGTGTGACCCAGTGTGATTCAGTGTTTTATTTCTGGACTGCATTCAGTACTTTGATCAATCTGCAATCCTCGAAAGCTGTATTCTTGCGTGCATTTGATCATTTCACCATCAATTGTTATTTTGACATTTCCAGTTCTTCTGGTGGTCATGAGCTTGGTCTTTTTGATGTTCAGGAGGAGCCAGATTTCTTGCTTTCTTCTTTAATCCTTTTGATCAGATGTTTCAGGCCTTCTTTGGTTTCTGAGAGGAGAGTTGTGTCACTAGCATATCGGAGATCGTTGATGTTTCTTCCTCCAATCTTTACTTGATTCTTCAAGTTCCAGCTTCCTCATGATCACTTTGACATACAGGTTGAATAAGAAAGGTGAAAAAAAAAAGGCAACCTTGCTGTACTCCTTTCTCTATCTTGAACCAATCAGGGTCTCTGTATGATTTTTGCACAAAGGTTTTTTTTTTTTTTAATTTGATTTATATGCCGCCCTTCTCCGGAAACTCAGGGCGGCTTACAATGTGCTCAGCAATAGCCTTCATCCTTTTGTATATTTATACAAAGTCAGCTTATTGCCCCCACAACTGGGTCCTCAATTTACCTACCTTAGAAAGGATGGAAGGCTGAGTAAATCTTGAGCCTTGGCGAGATTCGAACCTGCAGTAATTGCAGGCAGCTGGTCTTAATAGCCAGCTTAATAACAGGGTGTCTTAGACCACTGTACTACCAAGGCTCTTTGGCTTCCTGATTTGTATACAGTGACTGCACCGACTTGACCAGATATGTCAGCATCCCCAGGCCTTCTAGGGCTCTCCACAAGTGTCATATGATTGACACAATTGAAGACTTTCTTGTAATCAATAAAACAGATGTAGACTCTCTTTTGATATGTTGGAGATTTTTGATGATCCTGTATAGATTTGCAATATGGTCCAACATCTGGTACCAGCTCCAACATCTGGTAATTCCCTTTGGATGGTCAATGCCAGACACTGTTGTATTATCTTAAGGAGTATCTTGCTATCTCATGAAGGATGAGAGCGGTTGTGTAGTAATTGGAACCATGTTTGAAATCACTCTTTTTTGGCAATGGGGTGAACAATGGTCATCTCCAATCCTGTAGCCCCTGTTCCCAAATTTTCTGGCACATGGCTGTGATGGTTGTGGGTGGTACAGGCTTCAGCAATCCTGCAGGGACGGTGTCAACAGCTGAATTCTTGTTGTTTGGCAGTTGGCTCAATGCCCATACTACTTCTTCCTGAAGGATGGCTGGATCTATTTCTGCTTCCCTTTACTCATCATCCCAAGGAGGCTGGACCTCTCTGTTGCTGACACACAGCTCTTCTGTAGGTTTTTGCCATCTGTTCTTGACACCTTGTTCATTGGACAATTCTTTCCTTTGCTTGTTTCTAATAATACTGTTATGAACAGTAAATGGTATTCAAAATCCTTTGAACTGCTGAAATACATTCCTGGTGTGGCCCTTCACATAGTCCACTTCTAGCTGCTTGCAAGGCTGGTCCCACTGCATTTCCTTGCTGCTCTTTAGAACTCTGCATTCACTCTCCCTGCTTCCTGTTTTTCTGCTGCTTTGACTGGTTTTCTTTGCTCAGCTATTTTGATGGTTTCATCTGAAAGCCACTTGTATTTTTTTCCCTGGCTTCTTGCATGGTAGCCAATAATGGTTGATTGCCTCTTTTGCCACAGTATGCCTGGCATCTTCTCAGCAGAGGCCAGCAACTTAAAGCAGATCCTTTCTTTCATCAATGGCTGCATCAGCACCTGGAGTTCTTGCTAGATTTGCCCCAGGTGCATCATTAATGCCTTGACTATCCACTTCAGGTCTTTGCGCTTCCCCAGTACCTTCTTGGATGCCTTCTAGCCTGGGAGGGGGTCCTGGGGGTGGAGGGGAGATCCTCCTATAACCAATTCCTTTTAGATATTTGTAATTGGCTTCTCCAAATCCAGCAAAACTGGTGGTAGAAATAATTCAATGAATGTTTGCTGGGTCATTGAAAAGGATTTCCCCAGTGAACCCAATGAATTTTTTCCTCCTGTCCCATCACAACTCCCAGCTTCCTGTCCTATCTGGAATTACTAGCTTTGAAATTATTTTTTAATATAAATGATAGAAAATAGGAAGTTGGTATTCTGCAGAGCATTATGTTTATTCACAAGAATGCCATCTGAACCCATAATAAGCCCCATCAATAATCTTGGAAGATGAAACATAACCAGTGGCTGAAGTCTAGTCTTGTATTTCGAAGCAGGTCCCAAGTCCTTTGGATTTCTAAAGTTCAACAGCCTTAACATTTTAATAGGGGCCTGAAAGCTGCTGGAGTTTTCAGATTGTCAACCCCAATGGAAAACACTGCAGTAACAATGTTTCTTGAACCACGCTATCGTGATCATGAGATCTATTGCCAGGAATAGCAGACACTTTGGCAGTTATAGGAGCTAACTCTGTCTCAAGCAGTGAAATGTTTCAAACCAAAAAGAAAAGAAGTCCAGTTGCCATGACTCAACTTTCAGACAAATCTACCTAGATGACTAAGAATCTTCATCAACATAAGTACAACTTGTTAATATCACCCACGCATCAGGAATGGATAACTTGCTCTTCTACTTGTACTACATAGATCAAACAACTGATATCCATATAAAACAATGGACTCAAATGTGCAATATTAAAGAAAAGTGAGATAATGACACCAACCTTCAGGGCTACATTAAGGAGACTTATCATTGCATATAAGAACTTCAAAGCTAGATTTTATCATGGAGCTGCTGGTTTACACTTTACCAAGAAGTTCAGTGCTGTCTCTTGTGGTTTAAACAAGGACAAAACGTTTTTTTAAAAAATCAACCCAAAGAGCTTAATCAATCCCCACTGTTAAGAAAGCAATTATCACAATTTACACTTTGTTATTTTCTGACAGCAATATTTATAATCCCCTCCCTAGCCAAGGGTTATTCATAACACTCGGAATAAAATTTCATACGTATGATGAAATGATTTGCAATACATAAAAGCCATTTGTTAGCTTTTATAATGCCAAAAGACTTTTTAAACATTTTTGTTGTTCTCTCTCAGCTGGAATTGACAAAAAAATGTATTTCCAGAAACAAGTTAAAATACTTGAGTGTTTTGCTCATTTAGACCCTAATTCTGTATGTCTTTAAACTAGGAAAATACCTCCCAACTACTTAAGGAATGATTCTCAAAAAGCGCATTTAATTAAAAATAAGAGCTCATTTTGTATATGTTCTCACTCTTGACTACCAGCTCATACCAAACTGCAGCAGTAAGGTAGTTCCCCCAAGAGACAATATAAATGAAATGTTTCTACTCTGCATTTTGAAATTTCCATAAATTCATCTTTTTTTCTCTTAATCCTATAAGACGAGCTGCACTTATCAAACTAATATTACTGCCTTCCTTTTTGTCTTGGTTCAACTTCTCTTCCTCATTTAACAAACTGGAAAATTGTGATCCCAAGAACATTGAAAAATCCACATGCACCAGCACAGATTCAAAATTCAAACCACATAATTAAGAGCTGCCCAATGAAGTTTCAAGGATGTTTTTTTTTTACCCATAGCTCTTAATGTTTTATGCTGCCTTTCAAGAGCCATAAGGTAATTTGATTAGAAGCTTTGTTAACCGTACCAATAGCCATGTATAATAATTGAATTCCAGCAATAGTAATGAATGAAGTAATTAAACGTTTCTGTTCATCCCCAATCCACTCAGTCCCAAAATTTGAGAATTTGCCTAGTTTAGTCATGTAACATGCATATTGGATGAATCGATGTTGTTAGATGTTCTTGATGTATTTATTTCACAATAAATTGAAGACTTTATGGAACAACATTAAGTATCTAGAAAGTGCAATTTTCAGGAGTCCCAGCTGATTATTACAGAGTAAATGAAAACTCCAAAGCAAAGGGCTGTGAGACTTACACTATAAAAATTAATTGAAAAGCTATAGAATTCAGATGACTTGTTAGGATGCACCATTTAAAATTCACTGTAATAGAGCTAAAAGGCTTTATTGATTTGTAACATTTCTCAGTTACTTGTTGAACAACTCCAGAATTTGAGATGATGTACAGCCTGCTCAAGCCATCAGATAGATATCTATTAAATTTGGATATTGAATTTAGAAACAAAACTGATTTCAATTATTTGCTGGTGAAAGCTTTAAATGAGGGGATGAATCTGATCTCCTGGGAGAAAGAAGTTCAGATGATGAGCCAGAGTAGAGCAAGAAATTTCAGATTTAAGACTATGGCAGCCTGCCCCAGAGGCCTCCAGAGATAAGTTTAATGAGCAAGGAACTAGACTAGGAAAAACTCAAGACTGCCATCATTCTCTCACTTACTTTGCAGGAAATTCTGAACAACTTTGCACTGAGGAAGTGATATTATACTTGAGAGACATGTCCAAGCACATTAGTTAACTTAACCATCTTCACTTTATGAAAGCTATTTTTAAAACCAATTGGCTTCAAGTGGAGGACAAAGGGGCCTGGCGTGCTATGGCCCATGGGGTCACAAAGAGTCAGCCACAATTTAGTGAGTGAACAACAACAAATTGGCTTCAAATCAGTAAATATTATCTAGGAAGTAAGAAAGTATTTTGACTTAAGTGGGGTGCACATCTGCATATCCACATATGTTTGTGCTGTAATATTTCCTTTGAGATTAATATGACTTCAACATACTTAAACATCCTGATTTTCAAAAAAACAAAAAACAAAAACAGGTATACATTATAAATAAAATAATAAATCTATGATCCTGCACTCTGAGAAATATGTCTGAACAATCAATTTTACTCATCAGTTTGACAGGATTGCTTAAAATCAAATTCCATATATGACTGAATAAACATATTTATTTATATATTTATATAATATTTATTCATTTATAAAATACAGGCCAGCCGGTTGTCTGGAATGATAAAGGATTTCCTACTTGAACAGGGGGTTGGATTAGAAGAGCTCCAAAGTCCTTGCCAACTCTGTTATTCTGTTATCTTTAAAAAGAGGAGGGTCAGTATTTTAAAATGATCTTCTCTTATGCTGATTGAACATGTCCTTATTTTGTCAAAATCTGTAATCGTTTCAAATCAACTGGTCAGAAGAAACTGAGCGTATTGTTCTATCACGATGATAATAGGTAAAACGAAACATAGTTCCAAATAGCATATCATAGTAATCTTCATATCTTAGTTATCATAATAACAATAAGATTCTCTCTATGGTGCAATCTAGTAACAATGACATAATAATACTAATAATAACTTTGATTGACCAAATTTTTACATTTCCTGTGCATCTCTACAAAGAAATCTTGAGCTCTAATGTACATATTTTTCATGAATCACTTGCCAAAATACAGATTGCTTCAACTAGCAGAATTTCTTCAAAACCACGAGGAAAATCCTTCCCATAAAATATGAAACTTCATACAAATTGTTTATTTCATGGGCTCGTTGCCTTGAGATGATTAGCAAAATTAGATTTCATGCTAACCTGCTCAAGCAGCTAGTATTCAATTAGGACCTTGATGATATAGGACAGTGGATTTAAAATAAATTCACTCAGGCTGTAATGAATGCACATATATCACCCCAACACACTTCCTATATTTTTAATAGTTCCCTTTCCCCTAGATACATGAAAAGAAATACGAAATGAACAGGCAGGTTTCAAAAAAGGAAGAGAGATATAAGTTCAGATGGTTAATGTGAGATGAATAGCGTAGAGAATCTGAGAATATAAGGAGGTTTACCTTGATTTTATTGTCTCTACTGGTAGAAAGGCATTGGATTGTATAGAACACACCAGAATGCGGAGTATATTAAGGACAGAGGTTCTAGGTTTTTTTGAGGAACCACTACAGTGAAGAGAAGCTACCATAACAACTGACTTTGGAGTGGTTCAGAATAGAGAAGAAAGTGGGACAAAATTGCATGTTGCCCCAATACATTTTCTACAATGAAAATATCAGAATGGCAGGATTGGAAGAAATAACTGCTGAAATCAAAACTGCTGGTCAAAACACCAAACACCAAGCAGTGGTCATGCGATGACAATTTGTGACTTTCCCAGCCAGATTCTGACAAACAGCATCAATTGGGGAAACTGGATTTGCTTAACAACCTCATGATTCACTTAACTATGTAACTCACTTTATAATGGTTTTAAAAAAGTTCATAAAATCAGGTCCAGTTACATGATCACTCACTTTATTGACCACATCAACTTAGGGTGGAAATTCCAGTCCCAATTGTGGTTGTAAGTTGAGGACTACTTGTAGTAGGCATTCAAAACGTGAACGAAAGAAGATAGGTACTTGTGAATTACGGTCTTGGTGATGGACCCTAAGAGTACTGTGGACTGCAAGACAATCATTCCATTTGTAACAAAATAAGGACTGATAGCTCCTTTAAGGCGATGTTCAGGAACCAGAAAGTCATACAATACATTTCAAGAAAGCAATAAAAGCAGAAGATGGGCTAGAACAGTGATGGTTAACCTTTTCACCATCGCATGCCAAAAGCGGGGGAGAGCGGGGGGTGTCGCGCATGTGCATGCCCACACCCATAATTCTATGCGCCCCACCCCCCCATGCATGCACGCATGACCCCCCCATGCGACCCCCGCTTTTGGCACAGTGGGCCCAGTAGGCCCGTTTTTCACCCTCCCCAGGCTCTAGAGGTTTTCCAGGAGCCTGGGGAGGGAAAAAACGGCCTTCCCCACCCCCCCGGAGGCCCTCTGGAGGCTGGAAATGGCATGTTTTCCAACTTCTGGTGGGACCGGAAGGCCCGAAAATCAGCTGGCTGGTACATTCATGTGTGCCTGAGCTCGCATGCCCACCAATATGGTTCCACGTGCCATCTGTGGCACGCGTGCCATAGGTTCACCATCACGGGACTAGAAAGTCATCTGCTGGGTAAGATTGAAGGGATTCAAAGGAGGAGAAAGCAGCGAATAAAGTTGGTGGATGGGGATCAAGGAAATCATTTGGAAAGATGATGGATTATCATTTTGGACAGTATGAGATGGCAGGCATTTGTCCACACAGTCTCCAAAAGCTGCACTAATTCAATGGCACCTAACTTCCTCCTAAAACTTATGAAATTAAAGAAAACAGCATTATCACCGATGGGAGTGTAATCTCTTGCTTTAGAGCTCTGGCTGATGTAAAGCTAGCAAAGAAACTCCTACACTGACCAAATTAGTCTGGGAGAAATGGCACTGAGAAAAGTACAGGGGGAAGCTTTCTCTATAGCACAAGTTGCACTTCCTTTATGGCTCGGTTAAATTTAGAACTTGTCTTTCCTTTCGGTAATCTCTCTCCATTTTATCCTCCCAACAACCACCTGTCAGGTAGGTTGGCTTGAGAGAGTATATCTGGTTCATCAGTTTCCAGGGCTAAGAGTGGTCTTGAACTTGACTCCTTCCTGTCCAAGGTCAACACCACACCTCAATATATTGTGGTGCTAATGCGGGGCTTACATACTGTATTTAAACTGAGATCTATTGTACAAAAGAGAATAAAACTTGGATGTGGTTTTGCCAAACTTCAGCATTCAAATTCCAAATTCCTTATGTCTGCCTACTGAGAAGCAGGTCATATTGAATTCATTGGTAGTTACTACAATGACATTTTTTTTGTGGCATTAGGTAAAATGTCCAATCTGAGACCCAAGATGCAGTGGTGAAATCTGAACCGGTTTGCTACTGGTTCACTGGCTGCACATGCGCGCTACGTGCCAAGTGCATGTTACACATGCGCATGCACAGTGCACACCAAACACACGCTGCATGCATGTGCAGTACGCGCCACAAGGAGGCTTGGGAAGGTAAGTAGAACAGTGAGGGGGGGATCAGCTGTGCTGCATGATTTAGATTCACTAGAAAGCAGGATTTCCTGCTTTCTAGCAATTTTAAGTTGCGCGGCACAGCTGATTGTCAGAAATATTGATTCGGAGGAACCGCTAGCTTTTTTTTTACTAGCGGTTCACCCGAACCAGTAGTTTTTATCACTACCAGTTCACCCGAACTGGTGCGAACCGGTAGCATTTTGCCTCTGCCAAGATGTCATTATTAATGTGACAAAAGAAGAAAGGCTTCCAATAATAGCGAGAGGCTGTGGTGAAATTCAAATTTTTTTACTACTGGTTCTGTGGGCGTGGCTTGGTGGGTGTGGTATGGCTTGCTGAGGGTGGCTTGCTGGGCGTGGCAGGGGAGGATACTGCAAAATCCCCATTCCCACCCCACTCTGGGGCCAGCCAGAGGTGGCATTTGCCGGTTCTCCAAACTACTCAAAATTTCTGCTACCGGTTCTCCGAACTACTTAACATTTCCGCTACCGGTTCTCCAGAACCTGTCAGTACCTGCTGGATTTCACCTCTGGTGAGAGGTGATATTAATTAATTAATTAATTTATTTATTTATTTATTGCGATTTATATGCCGCCTTTCTCCCTAGGGACTCAAGGCGGCTTACAAAATGACAACTTCAATACAAATCACAATACAATACCAAATTAAAATCAGTAACCCAATTAAAAACGATTTAAAATTATACCAGTGTACCCCCAAACGGATCAGTTTAATTGGTGGAAGAGCCATGTCTTCAGCTCGCGACGGAAGGAAAGAAGGTCGGGGGCTGTCCTGAGCTCAGTGGGCAATCCATTCCAGAGGGTCGGGGCTCCCACAGAGAACGCCCTTCCCCTGGGGGTCGTCAGCCGACATTGTTTGGCTGACGGCACCCTGAGGAGGCCGACTCTGTGAGAGCGCACAGGATGATGGGAGGACGGCTGGAGATGGTCCTGCAAGTACCCTGGGCCTAAGCCATGAAGGGCTTTATAGGTGAGCACCAGCACCTTGAAACGTATCCGGAGTGCCACCGGTAGCCAGTGCAGCTCACGCAGGAGAGGTGTTACACGGGAGTATCTAGATGCCCCCGTAACTACCCGCGCGGCTGCATTTTGGACTAGCTGAAGCCTCCGGACACATCCCAAGGGCAGCCCCATGTAGAGGGTGTTACAGTAGTTCAACCTAGAGGTAACAAGGGTGTGAGTGACCGTAGCGAGGGTATCCCGGTCTAGGAATGGGCGCAACTGGCGCACAAGACGGACCTGTGCGAAGGCCCCCCTGGTTATGGCCATCAGATGGTCATCTAAAGACAGCCGAGAATCCAGGAGGACACCCAAGTTGCGGACCCTATCGGAGGGAGCAAGGGTTTCACCTCCGATCATTAAGGATGGAACCTCCAGATCCCGGGATGCCGGCATCCACAGCCACTCAGTCTTGGAAGGGTTGAGTCTAAGCCTGTTCCTCCCCATCCAAACCCACACCGCTTCCAGGCAGTGGGACATCACAGAAAGGGCATCCCTAGGGTGGTCAGGGGTGGAGATGTAAAGCTGGGTATCATCAGCATATTGATGATACCTCACCCCAAAACCACGGATGATCTCACCCAGCGGTTTCATATAGATATTAAAGAGCAGAGGAGAGAGAACCAAGCCCCGAGGCACCCCACAAGTGAGAGGCCTCTGGGAGGATCCCTGACCCCCCACCCAAACAGACTGCAGACGGCCCGAGAGATAGGAGGAGAACCACTGTAAAACAGTGCCTCCTAACCCCATCACCCTGAGCCGCTGCAGCAGGATACCATGGTCGATGGTATCGAACGCCGCTGAGAGGTCAAGAAGGACCAGGATGGAGGAGCAAGCCCCATCCCTGGCCCGCCAGAGATCATTTACTAGGGCGACCAATGCCATTTCCGTGCTGTGGCCATGCCTGAAACCAGATTGGTAAGGATCCAGGTAGTCAGTTTCCTCCAGGAATTGAGGGAATTGCTGTGCCACCACGGACTCAACAACCTTCGCTAAAAAGCAAAGGTTGGAGACTGGACGGTAGTTGTTAAGTACGTCAGGATCCAGGTTAGGCTTCTTAAGGAGGGGTCAAACCACCGCCTCTTTAAGCGCAGCGGGAAAGACCCCTTCCTTTAGTGAAGCGTTGACAATAGCCTGGATCCAGTCTCCAGTCATCTCCCTGGCTGCCGAAACAAGCCAGGAGGGACAAGGGTCCAGTAAACATGTGGAAGACCCCAGCCTACCCATAATCCTGTCCACGTCATCCAATGAAACAGGCTCAAACTCAACCCAGATGTCTCCACCGAGACTAGGCCCTGTCACCTCAATGGACTCTGTCCAGTCGGAGTCCAACCCGGTCCGAATCTGAGTGATTTTATCTTGCAGAAACTGTGCAAAGTCCTCAGCACGGCCCTGTAAGGGGTCCTCTCTCGCTCCCTGATTAAGGAGGGAGTGGGTCACTCTAAACAGGGCTGCTGGACGATTTTCTGCAGATGCAATGAGAGTGGCAAAATAGTTACGTTTCGCCACTTCCATTGCCACAAGATAAGACCTAATATGGGTTCTTAGTTTTGTTCGGTCGGACTCGGATCGGGAGGATCTCCAACCACCCTCCAGGCGTCTTTTCCGACGCTTCACTTCCCTGAGCTCCGCGGTAAACCAAGGAGCCGCCCGGGATCTGCGTCGGATCAGAGGCCGCAAAGGCGCGATTCGATCCAGGGCCCCCACCGCAGCCTGTTCCCAGGCCGCGACAAGGGTCTCAGATGAATTGTGGGCTAAGGAGGTGGGAAATGACCCAAGCTCCATCAGGAAACTTTCGGGTTCCATCAGGCGCCTGGGGTGGAACCATCTTACTGGTTCCACACCCCTGCGATGGGGGATGGCGGAGGAAAAGTCGAGTCTAAGGAGGGAATGATCGGTCCATGACAGAGGGTCAATAGATAGAGTCCCCTCCCCACGATCATTTATCCACTGTCCAGAGAGAAAAATAAGGTCAAGTGTGTGCCCTCCAATATGAGTTGGGCCCTGTACAATCTGAGTCAGGTCCATGGCCGTCATGGAGGTCATGAACTCCCGCACCAACTCAGATGACTCACCGGCCGATGGCAGATTGAAATCTCCCACAACCAAAAGGTTGGGGAGTTCCACCGTCAATTCGGCTAAGACATCTAGTAGTGCGGGCAGGGCTGAGGCCACGCAGCTGGGGGAGAGGTACGTGATCAACAGCCCAGACTGAACTCCAGGGTCCCATTTCAAAAGGAGGGATTCACACCCGCCAACCTGAGGAACAGTGACCTCCCTAGGCCTAAGACTTTCCTTAATAACTACCGCCACTCCTCCGCCCCTCCCCTGGAGTCGTGGCTGGTGTAGTATCCGGAAACCTGGGGGGCACAAATCCACGAGAGGGACACTGCCCTCCAGCCCCAGCCGTAATTGTCCTTATAGTAGTGCTTTGATAGTCATCATTAATTGGTTCCGGGAGGCACAATGAGCACCAAAAATGATGAGTGCCAAACAATTTTTTTCCATAATGAATAATGTAGTGAGTACAAGGCAGCTGACACTGACAAGTTCTAGCTTGTGCGTTGGGTACCAAACAAACGATAAGCAGCGGGACAAAATTTTTGCATCAAAATGCTTTGAGTACCAAGTTCAATGAGTTTCAAAGTAGTTGAGTACCAAGGTATCACTGTATTTAATTTAGGAGGGTAAGATTATCTTAATCATATATAGTTAACATTTAAAAATAAATATGAATAAACTCAATTCTTTTTATCTGTCCCAATCTGTTCTTTAAATTTCCAAACCTAAAATGTTCTTCTCAACCCCACAGAGCCTACAAAATCATAATCTTACACTTTTGTCAATTCCAAGGAGAAAGATTTTGATAGAGATTTAATTTTTAATATAAGGATTCAGATTTCAGCTCAGTACAGTGCCTGTGAATGAATGTGGCATGGGAAATGGGGCTCTGGGTGTAAAACCATCTGATATTCCAGTATCCCCAGTTCTCTACTGGATTTTAAAATATGAAAAATAGCATTTTAGTCATCATTAGAGTAGGTCATGGTAGTCCTATTAAAATCAATTTGTCACTACTTGATTTCAACCATACTAATTTTGATGGGTTCCCTCTACAGGTGACCAAAGCAGGGATCCAAATCAAATGTGACTCTTGTGGGCCTGTCAATGAATTACACCAAAATAATTGCTAGCATGAATTACCTGCTAATAACAAATAGGCTGCAAATACTACAGTTGAATGTATCTCTTCTGTATCTTGACACCACAGCAGGGATTTAATTATTTCTAAGTCACAGCTGGCATTCCTTTATGAAAGCAAGAGCGATAATCAAAGTAGAAGACTTACATTTTAGCATTTTCCACTATGTTTTGTCCTTTTGTATCTCACACATACTTTTTCCACAGATACATAGGGATACCATTCATGCACCTTTTATTTCTTTGTTAGATTCAATCAAAAAATGTTTTCTTATCCGGAATAGATGAATAATTTGAAAGTTCTTCCAGCAACTAAGCAACAGACTAAACCAGATGTGCAAAAATTATACATATAAACCAATGTGGATTTAAATCAGCAGTCACAGCTATAACATTAAAAGCACCCTAGTACAGATCATTTGGCTGTCAATAAAAAGTAGGTCAAAACCCAGCAGTTTGAAAACCTTCCTGAAGAAATGAAATTGTACAGGGTTTATAACAATAATAATAATAAAAGAATTGGTTAGAGGGACCACCTAGTGAAAATAAATTCATTGGAAAGATGCCACTTCTTAGAAGACCTGGTTTAGCATTGCCTGTCAGGTTTTAGGTAGTGCTGGCGCTATAAATAAAAGGCACAGCCAGACTTTTGAATAAAACTCAGAAACAAAACTTGAGAAAATCAGTATGGCATGTTAAGGATGTGATAATAAAACTTAATGCAATATAATGATAGATTTAGTTAGAAGTTGACAGTGCAATAAAAAAATCAATAATACTTCCTTTTTAAAAAAAAAACCATGAAAATGCAAATATAGAAATACCAGCATGATAACATAAAGAAAAAGATAAATCACAGGAGCCCAAAGCAACAGGAGTTAAAGCCATCATAAGAACTGTAGGAAACAGAAGAACCAGATGGAAGGAAATTTAATAAAATAGCTGTCTCATTCTGACTAATGGCAACTCTGACCCTGCTTTCAGGATCCAGAGGAAAAGGGGATTCAGAGGAAGGTTTTCATAAGGAAGATTGTAGATCTTAACATTATATTAAAGATATCCAGTCCTACCATATGCCACTATGACAATAATCCAATTTTGAGGTTCCCATTACAGTAACCATATATTTAAGATCCTCAAGAATCCTTAGTAGGAACTAATTAATTGTATTAAATTGGTATCCATCACTTCTCAACAACCTTCCCCCCAAAAAGGGTATCTGAGCAGTAGAAATCAAGGATGACTAGATCCTGGGATTGAAGGGGATTGGAGGGGAAACTCAGACGGGAATCAGAAGGGGCTCATGTCAGCAGCCTTACAAGAAGCATCGATATCCCTCTTTCTTAAGAGAGTGATATCGATGCTTCTTGTAAGGCTGCTGACATGAGCCCCTTCCGATTCCCGTCTGAGTTTCCCCTCCAATCCCCTTCTTGAGTTTTCCTAGGTGTTACATGTTGTTTCCAAATATTAAGCATTTTGTGCTCCAAAGATATCCAGCAACAATAGCTCACCTTTTAAGCGACCTTCACTGATCTTACAACTTCTTTTCTCACCTTGGTTACTTCACCATCCATAGCCGCTTTGGCATTAGGTGTCAAGGCCTTCTCTAATTTCTTCATAACTTCTGTGCTCTCTGCCTTCCCACCCAGAGATTTCTCATCCAACCTTCCAGCCACCATCCTTCTGACCTTCCAGTTGCCACTCCAGCTCTTCAAATATAGCCAGCCAGAGTTGGTCCATCACTTCCAGCTCTTTCTTGATGGCGACCTAGTTATTATATATCTCTGACCACAATTCTTCATTTCCTGTCCTTCTACCTTTCTTCAACCATTTGTTTGCTGCCATTCTTCATGAAGCTCCTTCTCATCACTCTCTTGGGCTCTCAACTGAAGAGTAATGGTAGATGCTCTATTACCACTACTCCTCATGCTGGCCTCTAGTTTCCCTTGCACTGATCTCTAATGGATCTGCATCTGCAGATAATCTGATTGTTGGTCACAGCAGCTGAGCCCATCAGGAACATCTCTCTTGGTCTCCTGGAGCTATGCTGCCTATCCTTTTCCCTGGCCACTGCAACATATGGTTCCAGTCAGGATATTTTCTCCTTTCCAATTTTGACACTCTTCAACCAACATTCTTCCTTCACCATCAACACTACTACTTTTCCCTTGCAGAATTAAAATACATACACACCCTTCAGTGCTATCTAGTGCTGATTAAATGCAAATTGTGCCTGAGGCATTGAATTTGCATGGTGTTACTTGATTCCACAATCCTAAAGGAGGAGTATGCCTTTGTATATAAATCAAGTCTTTCTACTCCTGAGATTTTCATTCTTGCCTTAATTGGTCAGTAGCTTCATGGCACTATCTCAAGTGAATATGGGGATTTTCAAGTTCAAAAAAATTGAGTTTTATGGTGAGCTATCTGCTTGGCATGGCAGGAATAAGCAGTGATTTAAAGAGAATCATGGGCTTTGCAGATGAGTTGGAGGAATTAGGTGTGAGTCTTCATTATGTTTTTCAGAAGAAGCATTTTGGGCCAAGCCGAATCATTCACAATCTAGTAACAGACTAACAATATCATGGAAAAATGGGTACAATATATACAGTGGATAAATAGGTTTCTATGGGATTTGTATATGGCCATTTTAAGGACCTGGATGAGATCTTCCTCTTATTGAGAACACTAAAATATTCTTATAGTTTGTTTTTCTGTGTCTTCTGGTTTAAAATCAATGAAAAGGACAAAGAAAGCTCTATTTATGTTCTATTTACAGGAATGCAGCCAAGCACACTTTCAGGTACTCAAATCAGCATTTATCTACTGAGTGTCAATGAAAGGGCAAGATAATAACCAAAAAAGCAAACTAACATAGCCTTAATTTCATCAATAAAGAACACTTCTGTTCTTTGAATTTAAAATTTAATAAGGTTTTGCTGCAAATGTGGCAAATGTGCTTTGCTTAGGAATACATCACTTATTGTATTAAAATTGCTTCCTGGGTCAGTAGTAATGAACAAAAATATGATGAGAAATGAATACTCCACCTTCTATATTTCATATTGCTATCAAAAGTGCAAAGTGGCACTTAGAAGTCAATCATAAATCATGTACATCCAACCAAGTTTAACTGAAGGTGCTTTGGGATAAGTATGACAAGGGTTTCCACCTTATCTCAAAACAAATCAAAATAAATCTACAAAGGAAGGGAACCATGTTGTATAGAATGTGTAAATCAGTCAAGTAGTTATACATCCATGCTACTTCAGTTATCCCTTCATTTGAGCAACTGCCTATTCAACCTTCAAAATGCTGAATGAGTCACACATTAAAAGAAGACTTCCATTTATTTAGTGCAAAAATATTTAACCATCAACCATTCATTTTCTGGTCATGTTTCCCAAGCAACTGATCACATGGGGAGATGTTTGCTACCAGTTATCAACTCTTCAAGATTATAAAATTGCTTAGAAACAAATAATGTTAAGTCATCCTGGAAGAGATACAGTATAATGCATTACCAAGGACATCTAAATGCATAACTAGAGACTTTGTCATCTCTGTGTAGTTAGTACAGCCATTATGTTAGGTTTTGATTGGAGGTATTTATTCTATTGTTAATTGTACTTTGCTATTAATAATTTCTAGATCTGTTGATAATATGAATGGCCCAAATAAATAGGACATAAATAGATCGAAGGGAAAAAATGACCTCATTTGAGCCTCAGAGAGGCTAATTGTTATTTTAAAATCCTGTGACTGCTATCCAACCTTTCTTTTCATTCTTTCTACAGAAATCAAACATTTTGTTCCAAGAAATGGCAATATTTCTTAATTCTGTATAAACTATACTGTGCACCATTGATAATGGTTTAGTTCCTTAGCAAAGTTCAATTAGCACATTCTCTAAGGATCTATTCATGGGATATTTCTACCAATAACATCATGGGAAAGGCAATTTTTCCACTTTATGTTGCAGTCCTTTAATATCTAAAAAATTATTCCAGAGACAGGAGGGATGGAAGAAAGCCTACAAAACTGCAAAAAAAAAAAAAAAAAAAAAAGGTTTAGCATGCTGTCTTTCCTTCTGTGTTGGGTTTCCTTCCATGGAACTTGTTACGTGAATTTATTTAAGTCTACTAAGTGGCATCATAAGCTAAACCTGGCTAATACAGAAAAGTTGAGGACAATCAGAACTAGATTATTAGTTGGGCTACCAAGAAATCTGAACGCTATAGACTGAATTGGGAAGTTAAAAAAAGAATTCCAGAAGAAGGCATTGACAAATCACACCAATACTGCCATGTGCCAAGAAAAGCACATGGATGTATCATGAGAACACCAGGAATTGAGGTCATCTCAAGGAAGATTTTTCCTTTTCCTTTCAGAACTGTGCTACAAATAATTATATGAAAATATCTGAACATTGTCAGACCTGACACCATTCACCACACAGGACATTTCATACCCACAGAGACTAACACTGGAGATGGAATGGGGTAGGAAATCCATGACCCTTCAGATGTTCATGAATCCCAATTCCCAGCAGTTATGTCATATATTCTAAGATGCCTGACGATTGTTCAACAAATTTGATTCCCCCCCTCCCCAGGACCATACATAAATATGAATGTTGTAAATACTGCTGAGTAATTTGCAAGACAGTGGGTATAAAAGAAGAGACTCTGATCCAAAGGTTGAATTTCAATCTGACAAGTCACTATTATCTCCAGGAAATTTACTGGCTTGTTGAAAGATTGATCCATCTATTTAAAACATAACAAAACAAAAAACCACTAGAACTTTAGGTTTGTATCTGAAGTCTAGCCAATTCTTGGGTCTTCTCAATTTATGCAACATAGAGTGAGTGACAGTGAGATCAAGATATTCATGTAAACTCCATGAACTGATTTGCAAGAAAGGAAGGGAAGGGAAAGGAAGGGAGGGAAGGGGAGGGAAGGGGAGGGAAGGGAAGGGAAGGGAAGGGAAGGGAAGGGAAGGGAAGGGAAGGGAAGGGAAGGGAAGGGAAGGGAAGGGAAGGGAAGGGAAGGGAAGGGAAGGGAAGGACTGATGAGCGTACATCCAGTATTTCTTGCTTTGACTCTCAGCAGAGTTTTATGTATTTCATTACTAGATCTTATCACTCTTGTAAATAGTGTGTTCTCTAGCCAGAGAATTTGAAGGGCTTGAAGACTTTGAGTTGAAATGACTTCACATACTGTGATATTTTGGGGATTTTTATTCTATAGATTTCGTGCTACCTGTGATCAATTTTAAAAAAATGGCTCCATTTTTAAAAGTGCTTTCCAATGGCCTTCCAAATAGATTTTCAATCTCTGAATAGAGAGAGTCACAGCTGTAACTCTTATCAAACTTGCCGCTAGCAATGATAGGGCACCATGGGGCTATTTCACCATGACCAGCAAGTCCAGGCTTGCTATCAGTAAAGAACTGAATTTCCAGGTGAGCCAGTTTTTGTGCTAGAAATACCTAGGCTTTATAATAACTTCGTAAGAAGCCCTTTTTTTCCATTTCCATTCATCCAGAAAGAATGTCACTTTTTGTAAGCAATATAACAGGCTTCTAAAGCACAGTCCTGTGTGTGACTACTTAGAAAAAAAGTACCAAATATAGGCCTAGCTACAGTCTATAGGATTTCAGCAGCTTATTGCTCAGAGTATCTTATATTAAGATATGGCTGTATCAGTTTCATCTGTATTTGTTGCTTCCCCCCCACCCCCCCGGTTGTCTCTTTGCTCCTTTTATTCATCAAATACTAATCTTCAGACTAAACCTCTACTCCCTTGTGTTGCTTCTCATCTCCTCTTTTCTTTTCCCGCAATCTTATGCATAAAACTTTCTCCCCTTGGACAGTCTTGAGGCCCTTTCTTTGTCCTTTTAAAGAAATTATTTAAAACCCATATGCCGTTACCGACTCCTCTGTCTTTCTCTTTATTCTTCTGTTATTTCCCTCTTGATGTTGTTCGGTTTGATCCTTTGGACTCTATTTTTTTTTTTTTTAGCTTTGAGTTAGCAATTGTATAGATTTCCCTTTTGTTCTCCTGTTGATGCTACTTCTAGCTTTGCCTACCGAGTGCCAAATAATCCCTTTTCCTCCAAGTCCCCTTCCATTTGCTTCATATTTGTATGTAGATTATGAACCAATGAGCAAGGATTTGTTGACTTTGATCAAAATGTAAATGTCTAGCATTCTTCAGGGTATTTTTTTTTTCAAATGTGAAAAGATAATGTGCTAAAGTTCTGTGCGTTGTACACTGACAGTCTACAGAAGTTTCCCACTCTTTAGTGGGGGAGGGGGAGGAGGAGAAAACAAAAAAGACCATTAAAAAAGGCATTCCCCCCCCTCCCTACAGCTCCTCATGAATAGAGTTCACTTTTAGGATGGGCACATTTAAATTTCCATCTTTGTTGACATCCAGACTGATGTTTTCTATCATCCATAATGCTTTGGACTATGAACAAATTCCCATGATAAATAAATGTACCGTATTTTTGTGGGATTTTTTTTTTTTTTACTCCAGAAAGTTCACTTCTGCTGTATGCATTGGGATGTGGTATTGATGAGTTTTTCTCTTACACACATGTGGATGGCATATAAGACTGAAACCTTTTGTATTGGCTTTCCTGGAAGTAAGCACCATTAAGTTTAGTGAGATTTCTTTCTGAGCAGGCAGCTATTGGACTGCTGAGCCAAGCTCCAAAGGGCAGAATTGATTTGATAAAGCTTCAACTGACTCAACCACTGAAGCAGAGTCACAAATCAAAGCAGAGTCTTACTTCAATACAGCAAATCAAAACCCGTGACTGCCAAGTACTTCATATCCTTTTGAAGTGCTTTGCGGGTCTAATGGTTTTTCCATTGCTTTTGGGACTCCAATATTAAAAAAAAATAATTGCCATTTTTCATCCGTGTATGGAAAACACTGTCAGGAAGGAAAGAATTGAGTTGTCTGATGGGCTCTGTGACAGTAACAAGAATAACCGGTCTGTGCTCTATGGTCTATGTGTCCAATTGTCTCATCAAAATCTCTGCCTAGAGGTCGCTTGGGGTAGCAAGATTTAACAGATTAACAGAGTTGGAAGGGACCTTGCAGGTCATCAAGTCCAACCCCCTGCCCAAGCAGGAGACCCTACATCTGCCTCTACCTAGGATTGAACTCACAACCTTCTGATTGTGAGGCAAGAGCTCCACCTCTAGGCCATCGGGTAACATTGCTTGGGGCATTGTTTCTTTTCTTATCTCTCAACCTCTTTGATGTGGACAGACGAAAGCTTGAACTTTGGTTTCCCTCCAGGTGATGGCACGTTACTTAGGGGCTGGCCCTGAAAGATCATATTAGCAATCCAAGTAAGGATCCAAGGCTAGTCCATTCCAATACATACACTTACCAGGAAACTTACTTTTGCATTTAGATTTACTGCGGAGGCTTTAAGGTTTTCAACAAAAACTGAATGACCACTTCTTAGTGCTGGCTTTTACTTTTTTTTAGAATGGTGGTGGATCAACTACAACTTCCTCTTATTTGGGTTTTTTTCTGTGAGGTTGGCTATTTCTATACCATTTTAATCTCTCTCCACGAAACTCCTTCAACTCCCTTTTCTAACCAGCTGACCATTTAATTATTGATCATAGCCTACAATCCATAGTCTTGATCCAATCATCTAGAAGAGGTCGAGCAAGCCATGCTAATATCCAGTACCCAGCTTGATTCTTTCCTAACACCAATAATGAAGGGATCTTTCCCAGGAATGGCCAAAATTGACATTCACCTCAGTCAAGCCTCAGACACCCTAAAAACAATAATCAGAGGTAGCACAGTTACCTACTCCACAGGATCATGACATGTTTAGCATTCCTGAAAAGAAAGCTGGAAAATAATGATTTTTCTCCATTTCCTGAAAGTCTTTATTTTTCAATTGGTGTGTAGCACTTTCTGCATTGGTTCTGCCCAACTTTATCTAGTGTCTGCTGAAGAGTTTTAAGGCTTCAGTAATGTCCTTTCCTTATCCCAGTTAGCTTTGACTTAAAAGAGCTGTGGGAAGAATATTTCAACATTTTAATGTGCTGAATCCTTTGAAGGCATCAGGCTGAAACTTGCCAGGTCTCTAAACAGTCTATCATAGTGCTATTTCATTTCATTCACACATAAAAAAGAAGCAGCAGCAGCTGCAGATATTTGAAAATTTCCCCATTCTAGCCTAAGGATAAATCTTTTCTCTAATCAAATCTTCAAGCCATTTGAATTGAACCAATTTGCGTTTCAACATAGATATGCAAACTCAAAGCAAGTCATGCTATCGTTGAATTGCCCATCTTCAATTTGAATGGAATGGAACTTGATTTATAAAGGCCTAATGCATAGGATTGTAAGCGAGACCATTCATGTTGAGAAGGTCCCAAGCAATATTTCCGGGGAAGCAATGGAGGACTAAGACAACTTCACTTTTAGTGGAACCAATGATTGCAGTGGAAAATGGAGCTGGTTTCTTCACCATCTCCCCAAATTCCTCTCTAGATAAAGGGGAGGATTTGGGATTGCCCAAAATGTTCTTTTACAGATATTCTCCATGACGGGACATAAAATAGTAGTCACTGGAAGGTTTCAGAGCTCTGGAAGTTGTGAGAAATGGCTTTTCCCATTTCCACAGTTCTGAGCCTTTCAAAAGGATGCTGACTTTGTCTACTTCTTCTTAATCACTTTTATTGGAAATGGCTTGTAAATTGCTTTTTGGACATTAAGAACTTTCAGAAGGACAAGTTTTATTACACTGGGTGATTTTCCGCCAACCCACAGTGAAAGTAAATTTATGTAAGTTAAAACTAAAAGAAAAACTTTTAAAACTTGAAAATAAGCAGGGAAATGGTGATTAAAATGTTGATTTTGGAAAGTTTTTAAAAGGACTCAGGGGCCAGATTGACTGAAAACAACACTTTGAAAAAGTATTATAAGAATACCTCCTGTAGATTTGTATAAAACCTTATTAAAAATATATGAAGCTTTGGATTTAAGTTTAAGAAATCTCTTCCTGGGAAAATATTCTGGAAAGAAAAATTTATAAGAGGAGACCTTGAAAGCTGTTCACTAGAGGCAGCCAGAAAGAATTAAAGTTTATAATTAGATGAGAATTCCCCCGAATACAGAATGGATTTTAATATTTAAAAATATTTTAACTCTGTAAGAATTTAAGAACGTTTGGCAACAATGTACCCAGAACTTGCTCTTTAGACTGTCTGATATAGTAAAATGAGCTTAAAAGAAGAGATAGAAAGGATATAACTGAAAATCACACTGTGTCAAGAATGATATTGACAAAGATATTATACAGGACCTATAAAAAATTGCCAGACTTTTAATAGTTTAACTTTTAATTGTTAAAAGGGACACACTAATATTAAACCAGAAGAGTGACTTGGATACATGGATTTTAACTCAGAGAAGTGAGTTGGACAATTTTCTCACTTTGGATTTACAGAAGAGATGTTTTATACTTATAAAGGAATTTTTGAGAAAAGGAAAAGGAAAAAGAAATAACATTTTGGAACATTGCCTAAAAGGAATAATTAAGATCTTTAAAACTTAAATTAAGGTTTGTAAAGTTGGCTTATTTGATCAAGGTTAAACTGTATATGATCTTTTTTCTAATAGCTTTAATTTTTTTTAAACTAGGCCTGAATGATGAAGTTTTGAAGCTTTGTTTATAGATAAGATGTGGAAAGAGGAGAGTTTTTATTTTTTAGAGAAAGTGATAATATTTATAGTATTAAAATTGAGAAGAGATGAAGATGATAAGAAATTAACCTGTGGAACATCATTTGAAGAGGTTAAAGGTTAATATTTTTAATTTGTTGTTTCTAGTAGTTTTAATGGATTTTTAAAATTAAATTTGATTAGGTTTTAGAGGTTTGTTTATGATATAAGACATGGGAAGAGGACTTTTTTTTCTTTGTATGTTTAGGGAAATGACAGGATATTGTATAAAGGAAAGAACTATGAAATTGATTTACTTGTTTTAAGTTTATACATAGACGTACATATTTTTGGTAGCTCTTAATGGACTTTTGCTAATTAAAACTGAAAAATGAAGCTTTATTATATGCCAATAGAAAAATGATAAGATATTGGATGAAGAAATTTTTGGTTGCAATATTAGAGAAGGTATTGAGGCATTTAAAAAGTTTATACTTGTCTTGGTGGAAGTCATTTCTTTCTATATTTTTTCTGTTTTTCTTTTCTTTCTTTCTTTTTGAGATATGTTTCTGTTTTCCATTTCCCGTTTTTCATTTCTTTTTTTTCCTTAGTTTATAGTTATATTTTCCTTAGTTTGTATTCATTAGCTCAATAACAAATGATAATGAAGAGAAAATCACTCCCAACCTCCATGGACCCATCTTTCCTCCCTTGTTTCCTCCCCTCTTTCCACAGCCACTCTGGCCATGAGTAACACCTCTTTGTGGTTGTCCTCCTTGCATTTATATGCTCACAACTCCTCAGTTCCTCCTGCTTAGGTCCTTCCAGACTATGACTGGTCTTCTTTCTAGACATAGCAATGGAAGAAGTGAAGGCATTTTACCAGAGGAAAAAAATGATAGTTTATAAAACCGGATGGCTTATTCTTTTCTAAACTAATTCATTTAATATGTACATATAATGCATGTGTTTTTATATGTATGTCTCTCTGTGTGTATTTTTTAAATTGGAGAACCGTCTTTTTCCTCTTGAATCAGTTCATCTATTTGGAACATTGACTCTAAGCAACATTTGTTAAATTAAGCTGTGATGACACCCTACTCCACCCCAATTTTTTTTAAAAAAACAGGAAAGAAACATTAATTCAATAATCATGGTCTAAAGCATTCAGTGTCATATTTCACCAGACCTTCTCAAAAGAATGTGAGATGTGCAGAGGTTATCTTCTCCCTAAAAATATTAGAGGTTAGAGACAGCACATGAAAATAATTGCTGCTAGTTTAGGACAATAAGAAAAAAAAACTGTTTATGCAGCAAACAGAACTAATTAGGAGATTTGTTGCTATAAAACAGGAGGAACACATTTGGCATTAGGGAATCCTGCAGGGGGTGCACTTCAAAAAAAAGTAGATAAAGCCATAATAATAATTTTAAAAACTAAATGTGCCTGGAATGAAAATAAAGGAGAATTTTTTCCCCAATCCTAGAAATTAAATTTGTTCAAATGATTTTGGTAGTGATTCAGGAAGGGAGTGATATATCATGTGGGTTAGGGATTGCGTACACCTGCCATATAAATTGGGAAGGATGTCAGATGACTTTTTTTAAAAAAAATACAACTCCCCTATTTAGTGACTACATCAGTCCATTTAAAAAATGACCAGTACTAAATAGTATGTAATAAAAATAATTTTCTGATCAATGCACACATTTACGTATGAACAAATTTTATGCACTGGACAATAAAAGAATTCAGTCTGAAACTGACTGAGGTCTGGTCAGTTTCAGGCAGCAACTGGAACTGTCAGGAGAGTTCTAATCAACTAATTGAAGTCACAGAACTGAGACTTGTTAACTTGCAATTAGCACTTTTGAAGAAAGTGCTGTGCTGCAGCGAAAATCAGCTCAGGAAGAGATAGTTTATTTAGATAATTTATCTGGCCTGGGATTGGACAAAAAAAGAAAAAAAACCACAGGACACTTACAAGAGAACTTTATCTGAATGAGATGGTAGCCATAAGTGATCCTCTCTCTTTCTCTTCCCCCCACTCCCTCTCTCACTCTATCACACGCTAATTTAGCAACCATTCTGTTTACCCACAGAATAAAGCCGCGAACAAAGCAGAGAGATTGCAACAACACTTCATTTCTTCTAGAAGATTTCCGTCTAGCTTCCTTAGGATGGACTGTGCCATCTTTACAGTGTCCAATAACAGAGATGATTCTGCTACAGAGATCTTTCCAAACATGGCAGTCAGTGAAATGAAATGTGTCCTGAGCTTTCTTGCTCCTTAAATGTCCTTTGCAGAACTGAAAGATACAGGGCCACAGGAAGGGGAAAGAGATGGGTTGTTGTTGTTTTTTAAAAAAACCTTACATATTTTACCTGCTTAGAAATAAGCCCCACAACTGTAAGTCCCTTTCCAGATAAAAGTTGGAAACCAATCACATCATAAGGCAATACTAGCTACCATTCTAAAGAGAAAGAACATCTCACATAGATAGGATATAAACTGTCCATGTTGCCTGCAACTTGCTTCACCTACTGAATGAAAATCTTAGTTATGAAGTTTATGAGGTAAATCTTGTGTTCGTCTAATCTGGCCAGATGTGTAATTCTAATCTGACCATCTGCTGTAATGCTATAATACTGAAATGATGATGCAATGTGGATGAGTCAGCAGGGTTATTTAACTTATCACTTTAAGAGGCTGTATATATAAGAGAGGTCCTGTGAGGGCGTTCTCTCTCTCCGTGTGTGCTTCCATGCTGTAGTTGATGATTGATTGCCTGATTTTGCCTAGTACATGTATGTATATATTCCTTGTAAATAAACCACTATTTGAAAGACAAACCTCTGTTTACTGTATTTTGCTCCTGGGTTGTCTCAAAATAGTCACACTGTGTGCACTCTGACACCTTCACATGACGATTTCAAAGATCAAACTGAGTCATTTACATTACCAGGGATTCTCAGCTGGGAGAGGAGGGTTATGGAAATATAATTTTATTCTTTCACCCAGCATCCTGTTTGGGAATGTCTGCACTATACAAGAGTGTACAGATAGTCCTTGACGTATGACCATAATGGAGTCTGGGATTTGCATTGTAAGTCATGAAAGTTGTAAGTCGAGGCACCCGCATGATTGACCCAATTTTGTGGCCATATTTTTGGTGTTCATAAGCAAACATGGAAGTCATAAAGCAAGTCCTTTGATTCCTATTCATGTTTCTTGTTGAAAACCAGCCAAAAAGGTTGGAAAGTCATAAATTGTGGTCACATGACTGTGGAGTGCTGTGGAGGCTTTAAAAATGAGCAAAATGCCCAAAATGTAGTCATGTGACTACAGGAGGGGGTGTTTGCAACCATTGCGACCTACTGGGTCATCAGTATCTTTTTTGGGGGGGCGGGGGAAACCATGACTTCAAATGGTCTTAAGCAACTGGTCATTAAGAGAGGACTACCTGTACAATGTACAAGTATAGCATCATGCAAAGAACCTACAGATTCATTTCAGCCTCACCTTTAATTTGCATATATGACATTGCAGGGCCAAAGATCAAGCATATCTAATTGCAAGCTCAATTTCTTATTTCCACTCCCTTGCAACATAATAGGAAGTTAATGCAACATTTCCTCACTCTGCAAATTGATTAGGAAGATCAATTAATTACAGTTCCTATATCACTCTGAAAATAAAGGGCTGTAGCTGATGACAAACTGCTATTATTGGAAGCCTTATTAGTGGGAGTAGCCTTCCCTTCAAAGCTTGGTTTGGTTTCACAGCTATTCACAAACATTAACTAATTAAAGAATATAATATCACTGGAGCAGCTGAAATCTTCAACGATAGATTACTATTTCCCTAAAAAGGCAGCCAGAGTTTATATATGAAACAGTTAGGAAACGTCTTTGCCTTTGGAGACGTTTAAAACATAACAAGAGCACAATATCCTACCCAGGTTAACTGTGAAATCAAGGTCCATTCATTTAGAAAGAAAAATTAAGGAGACAAAATGAGTCATAAGCTATGTCGTACCGGAGACTGCTAAATGTCTGAAATGAGACTTTTATCTCCACCCTATGTGAATATTGCTCCCTTCCTTGCCATCTTTATTAATTTTAAGTACACTTTAACATTAATATTTATTATTTTAATATTTATTGTTCAATCTTTTATTATCTATCTATCTACCTACCTATCTACCTACCCACCCACCCACCCATCTCTATCTATCTATCTATCTATCTATCTATCTATCTATCTATCTATCTATCATCTATCATCTATCTATCTCTGTGTGTCTATCTATTTGTCTATTGTTATCATCTACTATCCTGTATCTATCTATGATCTCGTTCTCTCTTTCTCTCTCTCGTATTTCTATAGCTGCCCAATTCAATCAAGTGATTCTGGGAGGTTTACAATTCTAAAATTACAAAATAATTAAAGCAATAAAATCAGCCACAAAATAAATAAATTTAAAAAAAAACCCCATATTTACTTGATTGTAAGCCGCATAGAATCATTTCTTGACGAGATGGGTGGCATATATATTTAATAAGTCAAATGCAATTTTCCTTGGGAAGTCTGTAGGACTGAAAGTGCTTCACTTTCACACTCACAGGTTTTAAACCATTTAGCTCAGCAGATTCCAGGACTTAGTGGTTCTGCTAGCTATGGGTCAGCCAGTGTATGATTCCTGAGCAATTATTGCTACTCATCTAGTTTTTTTTTACCCTTGAAAATATATTTAAATTGAGATACAAAATAATGGAAGAAGATATGAAAAATGTCAAACATCCAGGGGTGAAAATATGTCTCTGTGTGTTTGTCTCTGTGTTTATTTGTATATAAAACATGAACTACAAATGCCCAGGGAAACAGGGAATATATATCTGCCAAAGGAATTAAAAGCACCGTTCCACTGATCTCTTAACACATGTGACTGAACCTTAAGAAAAGAGACAAGGTGAGCACTCTTGATTTTATATTTTGAGTTGAAGTCTTCACACAACATTTCTAATAATCCCATTTGACACAAGAAGTGAGCAGAAAGGGGACAGATCAGCCCGAGTCACATCCATAATGCAGGGGAATTTTAGTCAGGCCAGTTGAGAGAGAAGAACCCACAGACAAAGTCAAATCCACAGGGAGAGACACCAAATTGGTACAGCATGTCTGGCTCACAGAATCCAGATCCAACTCTCTGAAATTGAGCTCAAGCTGAAAATCAAAGAGTGGGAGGGATCCATTAAAGCAAACACAAGAACCTTCTTGCAAATACTGAATCAGAAAGTGAATGCTGATAGCAGCTGGGTTGCTCTGCATATAGCCTGTGATTTTCGACCTCAGTAGTAACAGATTTTGATAAAGGAGAATATTTGTAGTTCAGAGTCAAACTGTGGGGCCCTTGTTACTCTCTGAGCTCTCAGAGAGCACCAAGCTCAGAAGCACAAAGGACCCCCCACACAGATAGGTTTATTTGCAATCTAAAACAGAACTAACCATTTATTTATTTATTTATTTGTCAAACATATATAATATAACACGTAAAAGTATAAACATAATCTGAATACATGAAAAGAGTAAGAGTAAAAAAGGAAGATTAGGACAGGGACAGTAGGCACGCTGGTGCACTTATGCACGCCCCTTACAGACCTCTTAGGAATGGGGTGAGGTCAACACTATTTAAGGTTAAAGTTTTGGGAGTTTGGGGAAGAAACCACAGAGTCAGGTAATGCATTTCAGGCATTGAGCTCTCTGTTACTGTAGTCATATTTTCTGCAATCGAGTTTGGAGCAGTTTACCTTGAGTTTGTATCTATTATTTGCTCGTGTATTGTTGTGGTTGAAGCTGAAGTAGTCATTGACAGGTAGGACATTGTGGCAGATAGTTTTATGTACTACACTTAGGTCAGACCGAAGTCGGCATAGTTCTAAGTTGTCTAAGCCCAAAATTTGAAGTCTGGTGCCATAAGGTATTTTATTGCGGGTAGAGGAATGGAGGGCTCTTCTCGTAAAATATCTCTGGACTCTCTCAATTGTATTTATGTCCGATATGCAATGCAGGTTTCAGACAGATGAGCTGTATTCGAGAATTGGTCTAGTGAATGTTTTGTACGCTCTAGTTAGTAGTACAATATTACCAGAGAAGAAGCTACACAAGATTAGGTTAACAACTCTTAATGCCTTTTTGGCAATGTTGTTACAGTGGGCTCGGGCACTTAGATCTTTAGAAATGAGTACTCCAAGGTTCTTGACAGAGTGAGGGTCATCTACAAGGTCATGTCCATCTAATTTGTATTTTATGTTTTGATTTATTTTTGCCAGTATGCAAGACAGACCATTGAAAAGGTTGTCTAACAACAACTTATTCTTTTGAAAAAGAAGTCTGGTGTAGCATTGATTTTTTTTTAAGCCTGTGTTTTATCCATCTGAAAAGTGCTTTTTAAATATTAAGCAGAAATGAAAAAAACCCTAGTTTTTGTTATTATTTTATGATAACTGTTCAGCTTCTGTGGACAAAGCTGTACAGTATATGAAATGACTTCCTTTTGAAAAATTTTAAAGGTGGGGTGGGGGTGGGGGGAAGAGTTGGCATATATAAACTAAACTGTAAATTTCCAGTATCATATCTGGCTACAAAAATTCTGCTAAGCCCCAAATAGGTCCAAAAATGATTCCCAGGAACTTAAAATGACCAGAAGTGAAGAAGGAACAAAGGAAGCAAGGCATAATTGGGAGTGCCATGCAGGAGGATTATCAGATGAGGGAGCAGGTAGGTAGCCTTCTAATAAATTGGTGCTTGATAATTTATTATGCTTGGCTGCACAGTCAGACAAATGTTTAAACTGGAATTTGCATTTTGACCCCCTATCGAGTCCTTCCCAAGGGTATTATTATTATTATGTGTTCACAACAAAGTGAAGCCATGGTTGCCAGTTCTTTAGCTAGTGTTGGCCTTCATATATACGGAGTTCTTCCAAGAACCTAGGATGTCATAATGTATTGCTGTAGTATTTGTTCAATGCAAGCAATGGTGGCCATTTTTAATTGACTGAAGGAGATTTTCTAGGTGCCATCCAAGATGTTTATGAATGGCACCCAGTGTGCTGATAATCTTGATGTTTTGTGATTTTTTTCCAATTCGTTGTCTTCTATTCCACTATCCCCTAGTACTGCCATATCAATTATTCACACTTTCTTCTTTTCAACCACAGTTATATCTAGTGTGTTATGAGCCAAGATTTTATCACTCTGCATTCAGATATCAGAATATTTTTAACCTGCTCATTTTTGACTACTTTCTCAAACGTTTCCACTAATTTTTCCTTACTGGTATAGAATAGAATACGGAATAACGGAAGGGACCTTGGAGGTCTTCTAGTCCAACCCTTTGCTCAAGCAGGAGACTCTATTCTAGACAAATAGTTGTCCAATAAACCTCCCATGATGGAGCTCCAACTTCTGAAGGCAAGCCATTCCACTGATTAATTGTTCTCACTGTCAGGAAATTTCTCCTTATTTTTACGTTGGTTCTCTCCTTGATTAGTTCCCATCCATTACTTTTTGTCTTGCCTTCAAGTGCTTTGGAGAATAGGGTTGACCCCCTCTTCTTTATCGGCAGCTGCTCAAATATTGAAAAACTGCTATCATGTCACCCCTAGTCCTTTTCTTTGTTAGACTAGACATCAATATATTAGACTAGTGGTTCTCAACCTGTGGGTCACGACCCCTTTGGGGGTCGAATGACCCTTTCGCAGGGGTCACCTAAGACCATCGGAAAACACATATTTTCAATGGTTTTAGGAATAATTTTATGGTTGGGGGTCACCACAACATGAGGAACTATATTAAAGGGTCGCAGCATTAGGAAGGTTGAGAACCACTGCATTAAACTGTACACACAATGTAAGAAGGTCAGATGCCTACCCATAGACTGTGTATTCCTGCTTTAGTCAGAAGTGGGAAAAAAAGATATATTTCTGATATATTTTAGTTAAATTCTGTCTGTCTTGTTCAATCACATCAAGGTTCAAATCCCCCGAATTTTATTTTTCTAGCATTGGTCACACCAGTATTTCTGTGGTCAAATAGCATTTACTTTAATTATCTTTTTTCAAGTTTGTGTCTTTCATAAAGTTTGAACTACAATGCCTATTAATTTGGTCAGTGCCTCTGCTGGCTATGTATATGTATTTGAAGATTTCTCCATAGGTAAAAAGATAAATATATATGAAGAAAAGTTATATAAAAAAAGAACCAACAAAAAGTTCAGAAAGCAATTAGAGAAAGAAAAAAGATAATTAAAGAAATGACCTCCAATCGTCTTTGCAACCGTTACAAACATACTATCCCTCCTCCCTCTTTAGGTTTATATTACAGAAATTCCTTCTATCCTATATTCAACCCATTTTTTCCTATCAGAAAATCCAGAAATTGTTTTTTCACTTTTTTCCACTGTCCCTGCAGGCTTTTGCTGAGGACGGCTATAGGGTTTCACATCTGCCAATCAACAAGCTGGAGGAAGAGATGAACAGGAGGCAGCAGCTAAGCCTTTCTTCCCCTTTTGAATAAAAATAGAAGTGTGATATATTTCACTGGATGAGACATGAAATCCAGAAAACCACTAGAGGGTGGCAAACTGATAAAGTAAAACTCAACTCCTTGCTGTCACCTAGTAGCTTTCTGGAGTTTTGCAGCCCAGAACTGGGAGAAGGAGGGGGAGGGGAAAGGGGAGGGAGATGAGGAGGAGGTACCGATTTTGCATGGACTGTATGCCTAAATATAGAATCAGGTTTTATATTACATTAAATATACTGTAATATTCTTGGGATTTTATTCCAACATAACGTTTCTCCAGGCTCTGATACAAGTTGGAATTGCTGTATCTGGAAGAGAGAGGGCACTTTAAAACTTCCCCAGACTTTTCTTGGAAAATTAATCTTCTCAAGGGATTTAAAAAGTGGGAGGGGAAACCTCAATTCATACCAATAGATACTTTTAAAAGCCATTATGTGATGGCTGAATTTCAGAAAGCAAATTGCTAGGGTAAAATTTAAAACTCCTCTTCCAAGAGTGCTTTCCTAATTCAATTGTCCCTGTGTGGTTAAGATAAAAAAGCAGCATCCAAACAAGTTAAGTTGTAGGAATGGAAGAAGACTGATCTGGAATAAGACCTAATCTAGAGGAATAAATAAATTTCAGCTCCCACCAATCACACTAAAGTGCTAACCTAGATCAGCCTCCATGTTTACTTTTATTAATAGTAAAGCCCACAAAGTTTCTAACAACACATTTCAAGTAAATATTGATTTCTGCTGAATTGTTAAAAGCTAACACTAAACCAGTGGTGGGTTTCAAAAATTTTTACTATCAGTTCTGTGGGTGTGGCTTGGTGGGCGTGGCATGGCTTGGTAGGCGTGGCTTTGTGGGCATGGCAGGGGAAGGATACTGTAAAATCTCCATTCCCTCCCCAACCCAGGGGAAGGTTACTGCAAAATCCCTATTTCCTCCTGGTCAGCTGGGTCTCGGGAGGCAGAGAATAGATGGGGGTGGGGCCAGTCAGAGGTGGTATTTACCGGTTCTCTGAACAATTCAAAATTTCCGCTACCGGTTCTCCAGAACTGGTCAGAACCGGCTGAAACCACCTCTTCACTAAAGGCAATTCCACCATTAGTGAAAAAGTGAGAGGAAAAAATGTCAAGGAGGAAGTGAGGGGAGGGGAAAGGGGAGGGGGAGAAGGAGAAAGAGAAAGAGGAGGAGGAGGAGAAGAAGGAGAAGGAGAAAAAGAAGGAGAAGGAGAAGACCAGGTTTAGTTCTTCAGTGTCTAAAGCTTGCCCTTTTCGGCAAGTATTCAGATGTGAACTGATTCTATGGCTAGGTTCAAAGGGTAACTAGGAGAGGTTTACATTATCATATTTTCATCCATCCATCCATGATTTTGCATGGGTGAGTTCACATAAAACACTAGATGAAAATGTGAATGGTTTGGGTTCAATATATACAGCACTTAACCCTTAGCTATTAGGGCCAATAGTCCTTGAGTGACTTCTTCTCCTTGTAAATAAATAATTTCAATGAACAGTAGCCCACTGTTAATTAGACTACCTTGTTCAAAAAATTGGACATCTCATTAAGGTGAAATGGGCTTCATGGAAAAAGTGACACCAGGCCATTAAATGAATGAATGAATGAATGAATGAAAGAGAGAGAGAGAGAGAGAGAGAGAGAGAGAGAGAGAGAGAGAGAGAAAGAAAGAGGAAAAAGAAAGATCTGCCATACTGCATGTGATTGAGTCAAAGAATGGAAACCTAAGATCAAAGAAAAAAGGTTGTGCAATTCTTTTGATCTATTGTAAAAGGGCTAGAAAAATAAGAATTGAACATAGTGCATTAGAACTAGACAACTAACATGGCTTTCCCCCTCTTTCAGACTCTGCCAGGATCTTCTTTGTAGCACTCAGCAAGAAGCTGCATTTCAAAGAGAAATAGCAGATTTCTTCAATCCTGCCTCCTTCCTATTTCACTAGTCCAACGCAGGTAAAGTTTCGATCTGCACAGTTGAACGTTGTTTAGCCCGAAATACTATTTGTGAAGTATATCCCACTGTGGTCCTGCCTAAGGACAGAGACCACATGATAAGGTCTTGAAGAGTGGGATGGGCAGAGATATCATAACTGTAAAATAGCATAATTTAAAGCAAGGGTGTTTAACCTTAGCAACTTTAAGACTTGTGGACTCCAATTCCTAGAATTCCCCAGCCAGCATGGCTGGCTAGGGAATTCTGAGAGTTGAAGTGCACAGGCAGGGGTGGGTTCTACTTACCTTTACTACCGGTTTGCAATGGTAGCACGTGTGCGCACGCTTCTGCACAGATCACCCATAATGATGTCGTAGTGGGTGGGCGGAGCCTCCCCCGGTTTTACTACCGGTTCTATAGAACCGGACAGAACCGGGGGCAACCCACCACTGTTCACAAGTCTTGAAATTGCCAGGGTTGGATATGCCTGTTTTAAAGGGAGCACACATCTGCATATACGTCTGTAGTACACATGTATATTTAGGAGCATATACATCTTTGGTTCAAAGGTTGGATTGACTCATACATTCAGATGTTCATCTAGGGCAGTGATGGCAAACCTTTTTGCCATCATGTGCCAAAAGCGGAGAGAGAGCAGGGGGGTCACGCACGCACGTGCCCACACCCATAATTCTATGTGCCCCCCGGCACACATGCTCATGCGCCCCCCCCGCTTTGGCCCGGTGGGCCCAGTAGGCCCATTTTTTCCCCTCCCCAGGCTCCAGAGGCTTTCTAGGAGCCTGGGGAGGGCGAAAACAGCCTTCCCCCCCCGAAGCCCTCTGGAGGCCAGAAATGGCCCATTTGCTGATTTCCTGTGGAACCGAAAGGCCCGTTTTTCACACTCCCCAGGCTATAGAGCCTTTCTAGGAGCCTGGGGAGGGCAAAAATGGCCTTCCCCACACCCCTGGAGGCCCTCCGGAGTCCAGAAACGGCCTCTTTCCTGACTTCCAGTGGGCCCAGAAGACCTGAAAATCAGTTGGCTGGTGCACGCATGCACGCTGGAGCTGAGCTCACGTGCCCACTGATATGGCTCCGCGTGCCACCTGTGGCACGTGTGCCATAGGTTCGCCATCATGGATCTAGGGCAACAGGTGGTTCCTGTGGTTTCCTGAATAGAGGTCCATAAATGGAATCCAAGGCAATCAATTTCTCTTCTACTAACTCCCAATTTTAGGCTTAGGACCTGGTTATTTACGGGACCGCCTACTACCACAAACGGCCTCCCACCGGCCGGTACGCTCTCATAGAGAGGGGCTCCTCCAGGTGCTATCAGCCAAACAATGTAGACTGGCGGCCCCCAGGGGGAGGGCCGTCTCTGTGGGGACACCCACTACCTGGAACGAGCTCCCCGCAGAGATACAGAGGATCCCGGATCTGTGCACTTTCCGCTGTGCTCTTAAGACCCTCCTATTCCAGCAAGCCGTCCTGGCCTAATTTTCTCCCCTATTTTAAAATTCTTTTAAATCGAAATTTTAATCTGTTTTAAATTATTGGGATTTTTAATTGTCTAGGGCTAAATTATTTAATCTGGTTTTAATTATGTTTCTAACTTTTGTATCTATGTATTTTATTTTGTGCCTGTTCACCGCCCTGAGTCCTTTGGGAGTAGGGCAGTATATAAATTTAATAAAAACAAAAACAAAACAAAACAATCATTTGCATATTCAGGTGAGCAACCTGTAGCCCCAGGAATCCATATGTTCTTCAGCTTAAAATTCTGCTGATCTTCATCTAATTTGAAACATTCTCTTTAAGATCAGTTTCGACATCTGGAAAGAAATTTATGACCCCTTTTTTAAAAAAAACCAGCAGCAACAGCAGTAGTGTCCCAAAGACATGTGCCATTTTGCACTGTGCCACAAGTTTACCCTGTTTGGGCATGAATGAATGTCATTGTGACCCACTGTTCCCTCAAGGAGGCCATTGCAGGAGGGAGACAGAGGGGATAAAAGTGGTAAGAGACAGAATGAATATTTTGCCTTTCGACCCCATCCAGTCCTTGCTTCAGTTATGTTCACGGGCCATTCAATAATAGAGTAACATAGATGGACTGTATGCTTCCCTGAAAAAGGATTCACCTAGCCCTCACATTCCAAGATTATAGGAGTGACTTTTTCCCATACTGGTGCTCTCTAGATCTCTAGACCTAAATGCTCAGCCAAAATGGCCAAAGGAAGATGCTGGTTTGGGTAAACTGATATATAATCTTCTCCAGACATAACCAAGAAGGTTGAAAGTTATAAAGATGCCTCCTTTAGAACAGGCATTGAAAGGTAGTTGAACTCTGAACCTGTACAAATTTTCAAAGGAAAGGATCTCACCAGCTATATTGCCTTGTTTTTTTAAATTTGAGTTTTTCTTTTCCTCTAGGACACAGGTCTCAAACTTCTGGCATCATGTGACCGTCACATGACATTTCGTGACATTTTTTCCCTTCACAGAGTTGGGTGGGGATGGCCTGCGCATGACACATCTGGTCTGCGGGCCGCCAGTTTGACACCCCTGCTCTAGGAACTTACTAGTAAAAGTTGGTTTTTCAGTATATGCTTTCCCATGTTTGTTTAATTTGGTACCAATAGACCAAACTGTCCTTGAGTGTAGATTGTCTATTTTTGCAAGGTCTTCTAAAATAAATATGTAATCAGCACCACATTTGCCAATTTCTTGGCAATTTCTTTGCCAAGCAAAGAAATTAGGTCTTTGTCAGTTAGCCTCTGCCCATTTCAGAGTGGAGATCTGATGAGAGCATCTTGTGATTGATGAGGTTGTCCTGATCAGGGGGTATCTTGCGCTGCTTCTGCTCCCTGGAGCTTTGGAGGCACCAGCAGGGTTGGCAGATGCCTCTCATCACTGCCTTTGGTGGAGAGCCAGGGTGGACAGAACAAAGCTTCTCCTCTCCTGGGCCTGACTTGAAAAAATGACCCTTGATTTGCCCTTGCGGATGGCATAGCTTTGCTGCCTCTGATCTCTGAGTTTTAGAGGGTGCCAGGAGGGTTGGCACTGCTGGTTGGCAAGCTTAGCTCTGCTTGGGGAATACTCCTTTGTATATGGTAATCCATGATTGGGTCAGAGTTGGTTTGCTGGCTACATTCCTAGCTTTTCAACTCTATATTGGGCTTGAGCTAGTGAGCCCACATTGGTTATCATTACTATAACTTATACAGAGCACAGAATGGCAAGAATTTAGCAACTTTGGATTGATGGATTGAAGCTCTGTAAGGAAATGATTAATCAAGAGTTCTGATCCAGACTTTATAGCGAGAAAAGATCAATTTGACAGTTAGGATGAGGCATTAGGAAGGATCAGGAAACCAGTCCAGATGGTTTACAGTTGAAAGGAGCAGACTCAAACCTGGGAGAGGAGCAAGCTTTGCCATTTGAAGGAATAATATGCGGGAGGGGAAATTCACAGGCCAGAATTGGCAGCAAAACAATAGGAAGACATTTTTTTTTTTTTAAAAAAAAACTTTTTGGTAATGAACTTTTAGTTGGGCACAGATCCTAGAATCCAGAAATTTCCAGAAGAGTGCTTTTTAGCAAATGAGATTTGAAAAGAGAATCAGCCGGTTATCAGGGACAAATGTAACAATTGTGTGAAAAAAAGTTAAATTATTGTATAGGATTTGACTGTGCTAGAAATCTGGCATGGGAGAAGCCCTACTGACAGCTAGTCTACTTTCTGTTAAATGATATATGGCATAAAATTTAATACTAACAAACAATCAAACAATTGCAACTTAACATGACTTTTGAAGTACGTAATTCTATAGCAATGATGGCTAACCTTTTCTAGTGTGTGAGCCTCAACACCCAAAATGCAATGCATGCGCCCCCCTTGCATGTGCCTCATCCCCCACATTTGTACATGGCCCCCACGCATGTGCCCTGCCCCCACGCATGCGCATGCCCCCCACATGCCCCCATCCCCACACATGCATGCACATCCCCCGCATGTACCCCCGAATGCATGTGTGCCCCCCCACACATGCCCCATCCCCCGCAAATGCATGGCAGAGACATGACAACCAGCTGGCCAGCGGGAAGCATGCATGTATGTGCGGTGGAGCTGAACTCAGGTGACGGTTCACTTGCCCACAGCGACGGCTCGCATGCCATAGGTTCGCCATTACGGTTCTATAAGGTTTCGATTCTTTTTAATAATTTTATTGAATATTTTAATTACAATAGCAAAAACAGATAGGAGTTAAACTCAGAGAAAGGAGAAATGGAAAGAAAAAGTGCAAAAAAAAAAAGAAAGTAAGATAAAGAAATGAAATATATAAGGAAGTGACTTCTGATCTTTATCACAAACTTAATAACTCTTCACTGTTGATAAGGTTACAAATAAATATCTCTTCTTCCAATAACCCATCCTTTATCTGTAGTGTTAGAGAGATTAACATTAAATGAATTTGGGAAGGGGGAATATTTCCTACATATGGCTAAATTAGCTATTTCTCCTTATTCTTCTTCCTGCTGCTATCCATCTTTCTCCTTTTATGCTCTGCTTCATTTCACTTTCATTGTAGCTTAAGAGGTAGATTCTCTAAAATGGTCAACATTGACTTCTAGGGTTAATGGGACTATCTATGGTTTGTTGCACAATCATCCAGATGTTCAGACTGGATTTGGCATTTTTAGCCACCTATCAAGTTTTTCCCATGACCTGGGATAGGCGGATATTGATGTTTTGTGGTGTTAGAGGTACTTCCACAGAATGGAAGCTGTGCTGAGTAAAGCTGCCTTTTGCCATTGACTGTTGGTGAATTTGTCAATGCTGAGTGTGTACAAGTGGTGCTCCAGTTGTTTTGGGATTGCGCCCAAGGTGCCTATGAATATTGGCACCACCTTTGCTTTCTTTTGTCACAGTTGTTCTATTTCTATTTGCAGGTCTGTGTATTTTATTATTTTCTCCAGTTCCTTCTTTTCTATATGTAGTATTATTAAGATATTTATTAAATGGTTTCCATATAGCAAACCTTTAGGGATTGATGAACAGTCTGATACTTCAGAAATGGTTCAATGAGCTGAAGCATTTGGGCAAACCTCTACTTAAGAGAATATGGCAAGAATTTTTTCTTTCTATCTTCTCAGTTTGAATGTTCATCCTTGAAACATCCCATATCTGCACAAAACCCTAACTAAATGTACTATACACAGCCAAAACTTTGTATTTTCTAACATTTTATAAACTCACTGTTGTTAAGATGGAAGTAATTTCCAGATAATTGAACTGGGATCCTGAAGACATTTTACTAGGAAGGGATTGGCAATCCTCAAGAGGAATTTTGGATATTTTAGCCGAGGTAGGATTCCACATTCATGAGATTTTGGAGCTGATTGATTATACTTACTCTCTGAAAAAATGCTGACATTTCAAGGAAGAAGCATTTATGTCTAAGGCTGATAAGAACTGAGCTCATACAAGACACAAATTGCTACCGACAACCTCCCACTTCTTCTAGTATAAATAGAACATGTTGATTAATCAGGTTTTGTGTTTCCATTACAAATTATTTGTTCAAGTCAAATATAGGAGCCTCAGTCTTTGTTTTAATTACTGCTTCCTCCTTCTTGTTAAAATGATTATCCCATGCTAATCAAACCTTAACTGAAGAAAGTGTAATAATTAGAAAGAAAGTATTAAATAACGTTGTTAGTCTTGATGTTACTTTGGCTTAAAACATTACTTACACATTATTGTTAATGAGCATATATGTGTAAGTATGCATAAAAATACACTATTGCTATGCAAGTGTATTCATCAGTTCAAATGTATTATAAATAAATGCACTGAAATGATTTCCTTTGCATAAGAATAACTGAATACTTCATTAGAATACCAATATGTTGCTTTGTTTCAAAGGTAAGACTGAAGCAGTTTTGAAAGATCAGTGTTGCTGAGAAGGGAGACTTTTGTGAAAAGGCTGAGGGGGAGAAAGGTTTTATCCAGTGGTGGGATTCAGCCGGTTCAGGCAAACCGGTAGTTAAATTGCTGGATGGCCGCTCCCCTCCCCACCACTTCCAGGAGTCTCCATGTGCCCCATTTTGGCTCCCAGGTAAGTGCAAGGAGGCCTACTAGGCCCAAAATGGGGCACAGGGGGATATGGCATGCCCCCCCGCCACAGTCCATTTTCACTCTCAGGAGGCTTCAGGGAGGCCTTCTAGGCCCAAAATGAGGTGCGGGGGGGATGTCCCCCCCGGGGCCTGTTTTTGTACCCGGGGGTGCAGGATGTCGAGTGCTCCTGGCCACACCCACCATGGCCACCATGGCTCTGCCATTAGGCAGAGAACCGGTTGTTAAATTATTTGAATCCCACCACTGGTTTTATCATATTTTTGGAGTCAATCTATATGAGCCTAACAGAAATTACTCATAATTAATCTCATTGATTTAATTGATGAAGAAATGCCCAAAGACTTCTTCTTTGCTTTTGTAGCCTTCTTTTATATACAATTTGTCATTCCTGTTTAGGAAGCAGGAATGTAGCTGGTTCAGTGAAGCCATTTTTGCAAACATTAATGAAATTGTTATATATAGTTATATTCCGTTTATATTTCACCATTTCTCATTGGTTAGAATTTCTTGTCATTTAATCTTTTGCTACACTGTTCTACACTGTGAAATCAGCCAAAGCTTCTGACCTATTCTTAGTGTTAACACTCATTAAAATATTACTTTGATTTAACCTTTAATCTCATGATAACCTTTATACCATGAACTTCCAAGGTAAGTGATGATAAATATATATTTTCCAGGCCAAAGGAAATTAACTGCTGAAATGAAATGTTTTAGACAAAACCCAATGTCCTTTTACACAAGTCTCTCGGCTAATGGAAGCATGAATTTCTGGTATTGTATGAAATTGCATTAATTAGGCAAATGTGCTGAAAGCAGATTGTGAAAAATTGCTCTGGAATTTTTCCCCTTTTAAAGAAACGAGTAATTGGATTAATTTGTCCTTTTCTTCCCTATTAACTTGGAACTGCGTAGGTGATTTCCAGTTTTATGGTGTGAACTGGTTTGTGTTTAACATGATTCTCATTAAGTAATTTACTTTTCACTGAACTTCTTACAGGCCGGACCTGTGACACAAACTTCTCCTTACATAAACTGAGGAGAAATTACCGATCTGAAATCACAGCTAAAGTTGAGACTTTCAACCGAGAGACTCTCCTCGCTGCTGAATAAAAAGATCTTCCCCCACAGTCCTCTTTTTATCCATGCCAAATGTTGAGTGCAGCACTGTTGTTCTTGGAAGTGCCTCAGAATATAACATCACTCAGCAGGAGACAGATGATTCATAATGAAGCTCCTGTGCACTTTAGAAAAATGTTGTGCTGCACTTAATTATAGGGAGAGATTGTTCAAACAACTTCCAATTACACCATTGCAAATAATTGCAAGATTCTGTGCAGACTGCAAGGGGATAGGTGGCTTTCACAGAGTGGCGGGGGGAGGCGAGATCTTTTTGTCTTTTAGTAATTTATTGTCCTTTGCTCTTAGAATTCGAATGGGCGAAAGCCAACTTGACATAAACTGTCTCTTGGCGGAGGGTAGTTTATTTCATAATCCAGGGGAGAAAAATCAACGGTGCTCAGTTTGCTTGTGACAGCAAAGAGAATCTTACCCAGTAAAGATACATCTAAGATTATGGCTGAGGCTGTCATACAGAAGAGGAGAGGTGGAAATATCTATTACCCATTCATTCCTCCTTATTAAACTCCACTAATCGCTTCAGAAAAATAGAGTTTATTTTCAAATGTCAAACTCCTCTTCCTCCTCCTCCTGCAGTAGTTTCACTTCTTTTATCCCCCCCCCAAAAAAAACACCTCTGACTAGGTAACACTGAAATGATAGTATCAACAAGCTAGGATATCTTTCTTGGTCCCTTGGCTAGTTAAACCGGTTGCAGAGGAAGACTTCTCAAATATTTTATCTTTTTTATTTCATTTCCCCCCATTTCTTTGACCTCTCAGATTCCCCAGATCCAGTCTAGATGTAAGAAACTAAATCTTAAACAATGCAAAGCTTTTTCTCAGGTAAGAGAGATTCACCCCAGGCAAGTATTAACAGGGCTGACTAACCTAAAGCAATCCTGATGTTGAATTGCGTGGCATTGTACTGGTTCCCCATGATATCCAAGTTTGCAGTTACAGTGATAGAATCGGAGACTCTGTTTGTTTCCCAATTGCATATTTGTGCATTTGTCCTCACAATAAGCTTCTCTCTCATTATTTATTTATTAGTTTTAGAAGACTTGTGTGGCCACTCATTTTGTAAAAATAAACATGGAGACTGACAAAACAACACAAACATGCCCCCCCTCCTCAGGAATCAGAATAAATGTGACATGAATTATTGACCTCACATGAATACACATGAGATAAATGTGGGGTCAGTATTTTCTCCATTCCTGTTTAACTTCTACCTGGAACTGCTAGGTGAGGTCATCTGACAGTTTGGTCTGATGTAAGCTGGTGATTCTTAGCTTTATATCTCCATTGAAGGACACTTCTGTAATGCTCTGGAGATTCTGTCTCAGTGCCTGAAATCTGTGGGGCCTTGCATGATGCCTGGAGTCACTTAATTGAGATAGGTGGTTATATAAGCAGGAGCCCTGGTAGCACAGCAGACTAAAGCACTGTTATTAACATCAGCTGCCTGCAATTACTGCAAATTCAAATCTCACCAGGCTCAAGGCTGACTCAGCCTTCCATCCTTTCTAAGGTAGGTAAAATGAGGACCCAGATTGTGAGGGCAATAAGCTGACTTTGTATAAATATACAAAAGTATGAAGGAATTTTAACGCATTGTAAGCCGCCCTGAGTCTTCAGAGAAGGGCGGTATACATACATACATACATACATACATACATACATACATACATACATATATATATACAAAATAAGTAAATACATTTCAGTGAGTGGTGTGGTGGCCTCAGAGGTAAAGACCAGTGGTGGGTTTCAATTTTTTTTACTACCGGTTCTGTGGGTGTGGCTTGGTGGACATGGCTTGATGGGTGTGGCAGGGGAAGGATACTATAAAATCTCCATTCCCTCCCCACTCCAGGGGAAGGCTACTGCAAAATCCCCATTTCCTCCCGATCAGCTGGGACTTGGGAGGCAGAGAATAGATGGGGCATGGCCAGTCAGAATTTTTACTACCAGTTCTCTGAACTACTCAAAATTTCTGCTACCAGTTCTCCAGAACTGGTCAGAACCTGCTGAAACCCATCTCTGGTAAAGACACTCGCTTCCCACTCAGAAGGTTGAGAATTCAATCCTATGCAGTGGCAGATATTTCTCTATCAGGGCACAAAGAGAAAACATCTGCTGTGAACTCCACGGAGGTGCCAGGAAGGGCATCTGGCCAGTAAATGCTCAGCTCCGTTCAGTCGCCCTGGCTCCACCCCGAATAAAGGGATTAAGGGGTCATAGAAGAAGAAAAAAAAGTAAATACATCTCAGTAAAACACTCCCAAAAATCTACATAGTATCTCACTGGGCTCAGCCTCATCCAACCTCAATGCTTGTGGCTGTACAATGGAATGGGAAGGAATTTGTTTCAATCAGCCAATGTCTAAATTTTCCATGGACTGTAGGTGGAAAGGAAAAGTTAGAATCATTTGAATATCCTTTTTTCAGGCTCAGAGGTCTTTGATTTCAAAAGGGAAACCAAACAATTGAGTTTCTTGGGGATAGGATGGCAGTCAGATATAGCATTATATTAGTAAAGACAAAGTGCTTTGATCTGATGAGTTTCAGAAGCAAGCCTGTGTTGATGGTCTCCTCTTTGCTTTTATTCTTCATCTGCCTTTATTCTCTGAGCTGGACTGTCAGAATACAGGTAGGTAGCTACCAGACCAGAAGCTTCATAGAAATAATCACTTTCACCTATGGAAAGAGTTCTTCAGAGAAGTCTACTGATGCTATGTGGACACCTTTCTATTTCCAGAGTTCTCCTTGAAACTGTTGCCTCATCTTTTGCTTCACCTGCTACTTCAGACTCCTGTAGAATTGAATGTATTTGTGCTTTGATTATTTTAATTCAGATGCTGTTGGATTGCTTTAATTTGCTTTTTCACACTGTAGGCTAATTAGCTTCAAAAATAAATACTGGAAATAAAAGGACATTTATAATCTTAAGACTTTTGAAATATATCTTATTAGACATTCATTTTAATTTTTCACTCTAGCACCGACAAGAGGTCAAGTGGTGCACAGGCCATATAAGAATTATCAAAATAATCTTATAATTGTAATAGATTGGATTTATATCTCATCTTCCTTTAAATAATTCAAGGCTTCTTTCCTGAAGTCAAAGGTGTCTTAATTTGACTACCCACAATAGCAGCCTGTGAAGTAGATTGACTAAGAGAGGAGGTGACTGCCCCAAAGTCACCCAATAAGTTTTCCATGGTTGAAGATAGAATGGAAAGTGGGTTATCCCAGTTCTAGTCTAACAACTTAATCTCTATATCAGGAATAGGGTGGCCAATTCCAAATAAAGCAGGGCTTTGGGATCTTTAATACTTAAGGAGAGAATTTCATAGGCTTGTACAAGTTGTGTAAGTTCAGATCCAATGAATGAGTCAATTAAAAAAATCAGATCAATCTGATTCCAGCTGCAATTTAATTTGAATCTTCAATTTAAAATAGAAAATGGGTCAATTTGATTCAAAGGTCTGATTCAATTAGGATAAAAAAGGGTTGCTATGCCTGTGCAGATGACCTTTCGATCATCTGAATTTTTTGAAGCTAATCCGTTGAACTGACTGACCAATTTCCATGGAGGCTGGGGCAGGGGTGAAATCCAACAGGTTCTGACAGGTTCTGGAGAGCCAGTAGCAGAAATTTTGAGTAGTTCAGAGAACCGGCAATACCACCTCTGGCTGGCCCCAGAGTGGAGTGGGAATGGAGATTTTGCAATATCCTTCCCCCAGGAGTGGGGAGGGAATGGGGATTTTGCAGTATCCTTCCCCTGGAATGGGATGGGAATGGAGATTTTGCAGTATTCTTTCCCTGCCATGCCCACCAAGCCACACCACACCCACCAAGCCACGCCCACAGAACCAGTAGTAAAAAAAATTGGATTTCACCAGTGGCCTGGGGTGTTCTGAAGTGTTGGAGGAGGACTGATACTGTAGCCTGGAGATCTGAGTAAGCTTAAAGGAAATTTCTGGCACTGGCATTAAGTCCAAGGGAAAGTGTAGGAGCCATAAACACTCTTATTGGCATTCTCTCAACCAGTGTTGGAATCTATGGGAGCAGCTATGCGAGCTGGCAGAGATGCAGTAGAGACCAGAGCAGACAACCAGAATGCTTGACTCCAAAACTGCAAGAAAGAAAGAAAGTTGGGTAAGTGGAATAGACAAAGTGGGAGAAGGAAAAAGAGTAATCCATTCCTTCAGAAGGCTGAGGGATATTAGAATGTAACTGCCAATTGTAAGTGACTGATGTGATTGCATGGTGCATGTCTGGGTGACTGAGAGACACTGGCTTTAGTAGTTACCATAAGTGGAGATGGAAATAGAAGGAAGGATAATAGGCTGGGGAGGATGGGAGACGGGGCATTTATTTGCATTTCCTATTTCTGATCCCTGAATCTCACTTCATGAACCTGGTACCTGGATTACTAGGAGCCTTGGGCCAGGCTAATGCTGTTGAATTCCTGAATTGTCTGCAATAAACTTATCTCATCCATGAGATAAACATGGTTCACAATTTGGGGTCAGGTTGGATTCATGGCTCCTGGTGGAAAAGCAGATCAAGATTGGGGTCCCAGAAGTTCATTAATTGTTTTTATTTCTGAAGATAGTCATTTAGGCCAGTATCATCTCCTGAATTGATTTACTGTTTGAACACCATCCAGAAACCTTCCCTGGAACAAAATGCAATTGCCAATATTCATAAGGGATAGTCTTGTTACTATTGTGTAACAATTTGCTGCAGGAACTGTATTGGATATCAATGAGCTTCTAAATGCAGTTCAAGGTCCTACTAATTACCCAGCAAGTCCTACGTATCTTAACTTTGCCTGGCTAGCCTCAGGAACTAAAGAATGGCTGCTGAAGGTTTACACCTCCTAAGATTAATGCCAGGAAGGGGGCAGAAATTGGACATTCATTCTTTGTTGGAGCTTTCCTCCTATGAGACAGCTGGTTCCTACAGCTTTCTAAACCCTTGGAAAAACATAGCTCTTGTGCAAGACCTTCCCTGATTGATGGGAGTCATTGGTGTTGATGTATAATTGCTAATTCTAGTATTAACATTCATATATCGATATTGCAACAATAGCAAAAATGCTGATGTTGTTGCAGTTCGCTGTATTTATTGTTGTGCTGGCTTCTCATTGTTCCTCAGTGCACCCCAAATCTCTTCAAAATGAAATAAGTGGTTGAAGCTTTATATAATCAAAACAAGACAAATAGTTTCCCGCCTCCAGATTTCCAACAGGGGTAACATCTGATATTGAAATTCTTTTTAGACAAGTTCACTATCCCTCAGAAACCATATGCACGGGGGGAGGGGAGAGAATGGGAGAATAGAAGAAAGAATAGAATGAACACCATAATAAAATGAAGAGGAACAAAATCTCATTTAATCTTTATCAAAATATTCAAGGAACATCAAGCAATCACAATATGCTACTAAATGTGTCAAGCAGAGCTACTTATATTTATAAATCAACTGTTCTTTGGCAGTGTTCAGCCAACCCATCAAATCTAAAAATAATTCATCTCGCTTCTATGAAATATTTGTAGGGCCAGGTTGTCGGTAAATCAAGAGGCAGCAATATAATTGGTATATAATCTAAACATAGCATGACCAATATAAAGGGTTTCTAAAATATTATCTAGATCAACAGCCTGGAAAATTCCTGTTCAGAATTTCACCGTCAACGGTTGGTTCTAGAATTGATGTATTAAAGTTAGTCGGTTCGTCATAAATTTGGATGAAATCTTACTTGACAGATAAAAGGGTATGAAATGGTTCACATTTAGCTACATCAGATGCCAATTGAGAATTCTGGGAACTGTAGTCCGAGCTAAGGGCATCATGCAGGGGAAGACTACAGTACACAAGGCCATAATCATTGCCTTCAGACTGAATATTAACTGTGAATAAGTGCTATGAACTTGTGGCAGGAAAGTGCAAGTCTAAAAAGGTCAGTGATTTCAAAGGTTAAAAATAAGGCAGGGCCCATATCCAAAGGCCTCCCCTTTTGTGCTATTATTCATTGCTATTTCTATTTTATTTTTTTGAAAATTATATTTATAGAGTCGCTCCCAAACAATGATTCAGAAAGTCTTAAAAATCCTTGCTTAAAAATAAAATAAAATAACCCTTATCCGTTAACAACATAATTATAACACTCTTTTGCACCCAGGGTCTGGATGAAAATGTGCAACTCATTTAAAAACTGGATGAATGAACAGACTAATAAAGAAGTCATCAAATGGACTTCTCAGGGAAGGCTGTTCCATTAATCAGCATGCCCCACTGCAGAGACCTCATCTTGATTTATCATCTTTTCATCTGGCAGGAATAATCAACCCAGGGCTCCTGAAAATGATTCTAAAGTTTAAATAGGAACATTTCTGAGAAAATCGTTAATGAAAAATCTAATATAACACACAAACTCTTCTAATATACTTATCTTACAGATGATTATTAGTCAGTTCCCAAAAGGATGAACCTGCGAGAGTACAAATTTAATTTCCAATTGGATTTTTCAACGAGTGGTCAAATTTCTGTGTCTTGGTCATATGGTTTCATTCTCTTTTGACAAAGTTTCTTCTAATGTAAGTTCAAATACCAAAAATCAGTGTTAACTTTTAAAACAAATCTGGGTAATTTATAAAGCATGTGATATCCCAGGAATGTAAATGATGCCCCCAAAACAACCTAAGAGCATGCACCCCAAAATTCAATGGTAAAATAAAGATATTTTGACAGTGTAATTTTTGACTTTAAAAGAACAAAATAAAGTACAATACTATCATTTCTATTGTTAATTTTGCCAAATCTCAAAATTCCTGAAAGTGACCAAAATTATGCAGCCTTCTCCTTTCTAGTAGTGTCACCAAGTCTCTGAGAGATCTTTGGTGATCTTCCACAAGATTATGTTGGGGCTTCAAATCCATAGAAATTGCTCCTCTTTGATTGTGCCTATTTATATCCTGAGACAGATCCTCAGTTTGTTTGTCTTATCAAACACAATGAAACAACAAGAAAATACGTAAAACAATGAGAAGGGACGGTTTTTGATGAAGCTTAATATATGTAGATGTATCGACATATACACATAAGTCTGTATAACAATAATATATTCACTTTTGTATATTGACCTTTTCCCCAAACAAGATTGCTATGTGTACAATTTAATACGTTGTACAACATTTGTAAATAACAATGCTCCAATTTTTCTCAGTATCTTTTTTTATTATTAAAAAGTTTTATCAAATATTACAACAATTTTCCCCCCGTCCCTCCACCCCCCCTTCCCTCTTCCACCCACCACCCCTCCCCCACGGACTTCCCAGAGCAAATACAGGGTGTAACATTTAACAAACATAAACTAAAATATGCTAACTTTCTGTAGGCTCTTAATTCCCTCTTGCTCTTTAACTCCCCTTTCAACTAACAAAACATAATTCAAAAAGAAAAAGTTGATTTCATTCATAAGCTATTTGAAGCTTTTTAGTCCAATATTTGTTTTGAATATAGTCAATCCATCTTCTCCATTCCAATGTATATCTTTCATTTGAATGGTCCTTCAAATACGCTGAAATTTTGGCCATCTCTTCTAAGTTCACTACTTTTAATGTCCATTCTTCAATAGTAGGCAAGTCTTCCATCTTCAAATACTGTGCCACCCAAAGTCTGGCTGCTGTTATTAAATTTAAAATCAACTTAGTCTCTATAACAGTACAATCTGTAATTATACCTAACAAGAAGAACTGTGGAGTAAATTTTATCTTCTTTTTGAGAATATTTTGAATAATCCACCATATTTTTATCCAAAATGCCTTTTTTTTTTTACATGTCCACTATATATGATAATACGTGGCATCATCACATTCACATCTCCAACACTTAGGTTGCACACTTGGATACATACAGGCTAGCTTTTTAGGATCTAGATGCCATCTTTAAAACATTTTATAAAAATTCTCTCTTAAGTTTTGGGCTTGCGTAAACTTCACATTTCTAACCCATATTTTTTCCCACGTTTCCATCATTATTGGTTCTTCAATATTTTGTGCCCACTTTATCATACAGTCCTTAACTAACTCCGTTTCCAAATCTATTTCTACCAATGCATTATACAACCTTTTTATATGCATTTGACTTTGATCTCTAATCTGTTTTGCCAAGTTCTCCTCATTTTGCAAAATACCAGTTTTCTGATCTTCTCTCCATCTAACTTGCAACTGTACATATTGAAACCATGTTTGAATTATCCTTTCTTCTCTTAGTTGATTCAAAGATTTTAGTTTTAGTATACCTCTTTCCTTGTTAAGAAGCTCTTTGTATGTAATCACATCTTGTTTTTGCTCTACACTTATATTCTCTATCGCGTGTCTAGGTATTGCCCACATTGGTAACTTCTCATTTAGTTTATACTTATACTTTTTCCAGACATACAATAAAGCATTCCTTAATATGTGACTTTTAAAAGTCTTATCCACTTTCTTATCATATAGTAAATAAGCATGCCACCCGTAAATCAAATCATATCCCTCAATATTCAATATTCTTTCTTCTGTTGAGTTCATCCAATCACTCATTGCTGATAGGGCAGCTGCCTCATAATATAGTCTTAAGTTGGGCATTTTGAGACCTCCTCTTTCACGTATATCCTGCATTATTTTTTGTTTTATTCTCAGTCTCTTTCCTGCCCAAACAAAATTATTAATACCCTTCTGCCATATCTTCAAATTTTCATCTTTTTTAAGTATTGGTATCATTTGAAAAAGAAACAAAAACTTACACAAAACATTCATTTTTACTGCTGCTATTCTTCCTAACAAGGATAATTGTATTTTTTTCCAATTTTCCATCTCTCTCTGTATTTTTTGGCACAACGGATCATAGTTATGCGTGAATAATTTAGCATTTGATGTCATAATATAAACCCCCAAATACTTAACTTTTTTTACTATTTCAAATCCTGTTAAACTTTCTAATTCATCTTTTTGATTTGTAGTCATGTTTTTAGTTATTATCTTCGTTTTCCCTGCATTTATTTTAAATCGAGATACTTGCCCATATTGCTTAATTATATCCATTAAACCTACAACCAACTGTAATGGTTGGGTTAAAGTAACAACCAAATCATCTGCGAATGCTCATACTCTGTAATCATACTGCCTAATTTTAATTCCATTTATTTTGTCCGACCCACGTATCTTACTCAACAAAAATTCCAAAGTCAAGATGAACAATAATGGAGACAAGGGACATCCTTGTCTTGTTCCTTTTTCTATATTAAAAGTATCTGTTAAACTACCATTAATTATTATTTGCGCTGTTTGTTTCTGATATATTGCCTTAATAGATTGTGTAAAATATTCTCCAAACTGCATCTTTTCTATTATTTTCAATAAGAAATGCCAATTCAATCGATCAAATGCTTTCTCCGCATCAAGAAATATTAGCACCGCAGGGATTTGGTTGTTCTTCCCCAAATACTCTAATCAGTTAACCACTTGCCTTACATTACTCTTCATTTGTCTACCATTTATAAAACCAGTTTGATCATTATGAATCATTTGTTGCATGACTGTCATTAACCTATTTGCTAGTATTTTAGCAAAAATCTTGTAATCTGTATTTAAAAATGATATAGACCTATACTTTTTTGGCTGAGTGTGGTCTTGCTCCTTCTTTGTAATCAGAGAAATAAAAGCTGTCCTCCAGGATGAGGGTACATCTCCTCCAGATTGTATGTTAGTAAATAACTCTTTGAGTGGTCCCACCATTTCTAACTGCAAGTGTTTATAATAAGCAGCTGTCAAACCATCCATCCCAGGGGCTTTACCCACTTTCAACTGCTTAATTGCAAGCATGATCTCTTCGGAAGTTATTGGTTGATTTAAACCCTCCCTTTGCACTCTTGTAATTATAGGAATATTCTCTTTCTGTAAGCATCTATCTACATCTATACTTTGAATTTTATCACTAGCATATAACCTCGTATAAAATTCTAAAAATGCTTTTTTAATCATGTTTTGCTGATAAACCTCTTTACCTTTATATTCTATTTTCTCTATAGTCCGTGACTTTTGTTTTTTCCTTAACAGATATGCTAACCATCTCCCTGGTTTATTAGCATTGCAAAAAGTAATATGTTTAGCATTTTGCAAATTAGTTGCGACCTGATCTGCCATTAGCATATTAAATTGCCCTCGCAATAAGTTAATTGCCTCTTTTATTTTCTTGTCTGCTGGGTTCAATATCAAAGCTTGTTCTTTTTTTAAAATTTCCTCTTCTAAGTCCTTCCTTTTTTTTTTCCTGTTTACGTCTATGTTTATTATTCAGATATATCAAAATACCCCTCATATATGCTTTACTTGCATCCCAAACCATTTCCATAGGTGTACCCTTATGCATATTTATAATAAAAAATTCTTTCATAAATTTTTTACATGCTTTTACATTTTCCTCATATCTAAACAGATTTTCATTTAACCTCCAAGACCTCTTAAATCCCATTCCATACTCTAATTCCATCCAAACTGGACTATGATTTGTTAAAACTCTTGGGCAGATCTTCGTCTTCTTCACCCTAGAAAAAAGATCATTAGTAATTAATATGAAATCAATCCTAGAGAAAGATTGATGTCTATCAGAGAAAAGTGTAAAGTCTTTTTCTTCAGGGTTCCTCTTTCTCCAGATATCTCTAAACTCCATATCATCCATCATTTCAAAAAACGATTTTGGCAATCTAGCACGCATTGAGATATTTTGCAAGAGCCCCTTCTTATCCTTTTTAGTGTCCAAAACTCCATTCCAATCGCCCAATAAAATGCATGATTTATAATCCCATTGTAGGAACTTGGAATGTAAAAGCTTATAAAATTTTTCCTGTTGTTGGTTCGGTGCATATATTCCAATTAAAAGTATTTTTTCTCCTTTTATTAAAAGTTCAATTGCTATAAATCTTTCTTGATCATCTGCTTCAATTAATTTGGCAATTAAGTCTTTTTTTAGGTATATAACTATACCATTCTTCTTCTCGGGAGCAGATGCAACAAAATGTATACCTAACCTTGCATTTATTAAATATTTTTGATCTTTACTTCTAATATGAGTCTCTTGTAAACAGATTACATCATTTTTAAACTGTTTCAAATAATGAAATATTTTTCTCCTCTTTTGTGGTGAATTTAGGCCATTAACATTCCAAGTCAGAAATCTAGTTGCCATTCTTGGCTGCCTGAAGCTTTTGGAGCATCTGCTGGAAATCTCCATGCATTTTACTTTTTGGTCTTGCTCCTCCCACTGCTTCTGATTTTGTAGTTTCTTGCATCATCTGTAGTTGCTGCAATCTTAATTCTTCTTGATGCTTGGCTGCCGCTCGGGTCTGTTTTTGATCCTTAGGTTCTTCTATTTTGTCGAATACCTCCAAAGCTTGAGCAGTAGTTGAAAGTTGTATTAAATCTTCTTGAGTAATCAAAGCTCCCCTTTGGGCCTGTGCCAACGATTCTTCCTTCTCCCCCTTTCTTGCCCCCTCTGCTTCCGTCTTCCTTCTAGTTTCTAGGGACTAGGGCATCCAGCCTTTAGTACATTGGTGTAAAAATCTCTTGCCTGCCACACTGAGTTAAGACGATATCTTTCTCCTGAATAGTTCACCACTAGTCTGGCTGGAAACTCCCATCTATACTGTATCTGACGGATTCTCAGTTCTTTCACCAGAAAGGCGTAATCCCTTCTGGCTCTCAACATTTTGGGGGGGATTTCTTTCAGTATTAAAACCTCCTGCCCCTGCACTTGAAGTTTATTTTTAAAAGTGACTTGTAGGATTTCATTGCGTATTCTCCTTGTTGTAAAATAGACTACAATGACTCTTGGTAGATGTTTCTGTCTGGCAACCCATGAATTGACACAGTAAATTTTGTCAATTTGCCATTCAAGACTTGCTTTTTAATCTCCTATTATCTGTGCAAATGCTTCTGAAAAGATCTCTCTCAAATTCTCTTGCTTATTTTCTTTGAGGCCTCTTATTCTCAAAGCAAATTCCATATCTCTATATTGTATCATTATCACATTGGCCTCTGCTCTTTCCATCTTATTCTGGACCTCTCCCATTTTATTTTCCAAGTTCTCATTAGACTGCTTAATTTCTTCCACTTTTTCATCTATTGCTTCAATATGGCCTGCCAGACCTTGAACTGCCATGATAATATCTTCTTTGATTTCTTGATTCCGTTTTTGAATAATTTCTTTAATTTGAACTATCTCCTCAAGCAACATATCGAATTTTATCCTCAAACACCGAAGTAATTTTTTTTCTGTAACAGAGGCTTGTATTTTAAGGGCTTCCTGCAACATTTCAAGTGTTAATATTGGTGATTCCGTTGGAACAGAGAGAGATTGCAATTTGGATGTTTGAGCTGGCGAGGTCCCAGCACTTTTAGGAACAATAGTCTTTACTTGTTTTGAAGCCATTTTTAGTTTCCAATTTGAATTATTAGCAGCCAGAACAACAAATCCACCAAATCCAAAAATTCCCTGTCTTTAAATAATATCAATCCTTTTTTAGAAAAATCATTGCTGTAGTCTTTTTAGCCTTTAATCTTTTTTTTTTTTTTTGAAGCAAAAATCTCTAATTTTGAACAGGGGCTACCAGCACTAAACAAAATTTTCCTCTTTAACTTTCGCTTTCATGCCCCATTAAAGCTCAATCGCCATCCTGGTTTCACTTTCTCCCCTTAATGAGTCAGAAGGAAGTAATACACATTTGGAGTTAAAGTTCAGTACTTGCAAATCTGATCTCTCCTGAGTTTGCTCAGCCTGCTTCCGAATGATGTTTATTCCAATTGTTGTTTGCAGGGGTGAAACATCCCAGATCCGGATCTCTGTCAGGCTTCCAGGGAGCTCTCACCCTTCGAGCCCCAGAATTGTTCCTGGGGCTCCTTGGGGAGCTCTACCTATGCCCGTCTGCTCTCTTCCTCCTCTTTTCCTGAGGAGAAAGTTTTCAAGCCACTAGACAGCTGATTTGCACTGTTCTAGCGGCTTTACGAGATCGCGGGGCTGGCACTCACAAAAGGAGCATCTTCGGTGCCTGCGGTGCCACCGGAAGTCCAGGCACCCCCCAGTATCTTGATTCCATTCCATATAAAACTGTCTGCCTGACATTCAAATGGTCAACCTAAAAATGGTTGCTGAGAAGTCAATTTGTCCAACCCTAGAAATAATCTTGATTAATTAGTACTGTAAAAAAGTATGCTATTTATTTCTTGAAAAGGCTTTGAATGAGTTATGATGGACTGGATCACATAAGAACAATAACATCTTCTACACAGTCTCAGATGTTGCCTAAGTATATAAGATCTGTTGAACAGATGTTGTAAATTTATATATCTTTTCATCTATCAGTTGGAAAGAAAAATTAGGTGGTTAAAATACCTTCATGTCTCTCTTTAAAAAAAAAAAGATTGATATGTTAAATAACTCTACCAAAATGTATGATTCACCTGTCTATAATGTTTTTTCTCAATTTTTTTCTTGTTATCGAGAACATGACCTTTGACAATTTAAAAATCCATAGGAACACATTGTTGAATCATTCATTTCCACCACATTGTCTTCTGGTATGAAAATTGTATCAATTTAAAAAAAATGTTGATAATCTACTTCAAGTCAAAATGCATAAGAATTTAAAAGGGAGAAAAATAAAGAAAGAAAGCACGATGGCCATTCATTTTTTTAATTTTTTTTTTGCTTAGGCAAGCTTATTTTATGTACCTCAATGAGTAAGATGGAAAATTACCATGAAAATGGAACCCCAGAGTTAGAATGGCCTTCAAAATGCCAGTTTTGGTCTTCAAGTTTCAGGTGAATAAATCCATGTATGTTTTCCTATACTATCTGCACATATTTATTAAAGTCCTATTATATCTGTGAAATTACTACCTCTTAGCTGTTTTCCAGTAACATGATCAATGATGCTCAAAATAAGAGTTGTACTACATTTTGACAATCACTTACTCTCCACTTTTGTCCTAGCACGTACGGTCTTTCTCTGTGACTGGCCCCTTGTGGCAAACCATATTTGAGTTACCTACTCTGTCTTCCTCTGACTTTGATATCTTATTGCTCGGTTACCTGGAATCCTTCCATAGAAATGAACTATTCTTGGAGCATCATGAGCTTGAGATATGTCTTTCCACATTTGTTTGCTAAAGTAGGCTCTTGTGCTTGCCCGCTCCCAGTTTACAGTGTGCCTCATGTTGCTTATGTGAAATATTTACAATGGCATCAAATATACTAAGTTTCCTATGAGAAGCCATCTGCATGTGTGTGTAACTGGCAGCCCAGCACATCCTCACCCCTAATATTAGAGACAATCCATTCAAACCCTTTTACATAATATGAGAAATGTTGTGAAATGAAATGGAAGTAACAGAACACTGGCAGGACTACTTCAGAGCTTTGTATGGGGATGTAGTAATATATCAAAGAGTAGAATTGAAGTGGATGCTCTAAATCAGGGGTGTCAAACTGGAGCCCACAGGACGGATGCATCACGTGCAGGCCACACCCACCCCAGCTCCGCAAAGGGGAAAAAAGTCACAATAGGTCATGTGACGGCAATATGATGAGTTTGACACCCATGCTCTAAATTGTAATATTTTGCCAAAGAAAATGTTAAAAGGAAGTCACAAATGCTGTGTGAGTGTTGAAAATGGTAATGGTAATGGTGTAGATGGTATAACTGAAAAAATGTTAAAATATGGATAGGATCTGCTTATCAGGTAAGTATGCAAAAGGTTGAACATACAGTATTTGTGAAGAGCACATCTGTGTCAGGCAACTGGGAGAGTGCTGTTTTGCTTTCCTATATAAAAGGAAAGGTGGCAAGAATGAATGTAAAAACCACAGGGAAATCAGACTATTAAGTGTGCATAGGAAGGTGTTTGATAGACTGAAAGGATACAAACAATGAAAATGAGCAAAATTTGGAAAGTGCAAAGAAGCTTTATGTGAGACTGGAGTTGGAATCCAAAGTTCTTCTCTATAGCACATTTGAGAAAGTATGAATTCATCGCACATTCTGTTTATTTAGAGAGGCATATGATAAAGTGAATGTTCTGTATAAATATTGTGTTGAAGGATAGTTACTGAATGCAACAAAAGCAGTATGTGAAACACATAGATTAGAGAATAATTCAATAGTGAGGAGGGAAAAAGACAAGGATATATGTTGTGTCCTTGGTTATATAATGTATTTATGTATAAATGTATAAATAATGCCTATGCCGGCACTAAAGATGTGTTGGCTAGGGATGTGAATGTTCATACATTTTTGTCTGGAGGTGATGCTATCTTGTTAACTAAGAACCTGAATGGTTTGAAGCTAATATTAGATTATCTGAAGCAAATTAGGAATATGGATCCAACAATTAATCTATCAGAGACCAAGGTATTTTTTGTGTGATAGGGAAAGTGGAATGAATGATCACAAGTTATGTAGAAAAGCAGAAAAAATAAAGAATTGTATACCTTTGTAGAAAGGAATAGTTTGTACTGCAAATTCTGGCATAAAGATAATGTATGGTATGTGGTCTGTTGCAAGGAGAGGATGTCTACAGAAAAAGGTGAACGTGGTTGTATTTAGAAGTGTGCTTCTGTCCATTTTGTTATGTGAAATGAAAAGGGATATGTCAGAAGAAAGCTATACGTTAATACATACTTCAGAAGTGTTTGTGGTTCAACAACAAGCATAAAGGTCAAGAAAGGCTGGATGATAAATGAATGACAACTGAATAAGAAACAACAACCAGTAGAAAACATGAAGTATATTGAAGTGGTTTGATTGCACAATGGATGAATAAGAATTGAGTTGAAAAAGAAATATTTGGAAAAAAACATGAATGGGCTGAGAGGAAGATGAAGACTGAGAAACATTATGTCTGAATTTGGTTAAAGAGATTGTCAGAAAGAAGTGGGTGAGAAGTTGAGATGCTTTCCAAAGCCAGGGAGAGAAATGGTGGAGAAATATGAGTGGTGAGTGAGTGTAAGATAGTTTTGGCTGTATTTCATTTTATTTTCTCTTAACTCCTTTGGTTTGCTCCCTACCACTTTCTCTGTTTTTCTATGCTTTGCATAATGTTGTCTGCCCAAAAGGGGATTGCATGATGGATCTTTATATACAGTATGTATGTCCACCAAAACTTCTCACTAGCTTTAATCATGAGTATAGTTCCAGGACTGTAGGCCCAGTATTATAACAGTTCAGAAAGAAAGAGTGTGCTGATTTAAAAAATGTCAAAATGACATTACAGCTCAAAAAATGCAACAAAATATAAGAAGAGTACATATTCTAGTATCAACAATGGCAGTCTGGGGAAGAGTTACGCATATATCAGGCTTCAGAGAAAAATATTTCATTTCACCTCTGTCAAAGTGGTGTCTTCCATTATTTTTGGCATACAGGATATATTTCCTATGGATTGAAGGTGATGTAATTCAATTTTCTGAAGACTGTCACATTGGAAGAGTGGTTATTTTTTAAGAAGATATGATTTTCTTCCTCAGATTAAAAAAATCCTAAAAAAGCAGATAACCAATATGAGAGCCTCACAGGCAGCAACTGAAAGCACAGCTCTTGATAACCCAGCTTTATTGCAGACCTTTCAAGAAATCATTAATAAAGAAAGCCGGCACAGGAGATTGTATGTTATATATCTATAGGAGAAACAAAGTTCACATCTTACTTCTGTCTTTTCTGCTCATCAAGCATAATGGACATTATTGCTTTTGAATGGGAAGAATGGTTGATTCCTGTGTATTGTTACGGCGTCTGACTTTTGCTTCTGCCTTTGCCCAGTCTTGCTCTCACACCAATCTATGTCAACAACTTTAGCACATGAAATCAAGCATTATCAACATTTTTTCCCCCCTTACAACTCTCAGCTCCAGGTTCCATCAAGTCCGGCTTTATGGAACCATTTCATTACATTTCAGCACTGAATTGTCATCTGACATGTGGTGGCCCAAATTACTGTAAGTTCCTGTTAGCTCAGCCTATGACCATCAGGAAATGCCCTGGGTTCAGTTGGGTTGATTTCTTTCTGTTCCATTGAATCCAGTCCTTTGGTTTAGAGAATTGGACCAATCCCTGATGGTGACCAACTCAACTAAACTGGACTAAACAGTTAAAGAGAAAATCTTAGATGGAGTTGACTGGACTGAAATACATTCAACACTCCCCCTGCAAGGCATTATCAACCTTTCTGACTCATCCTAAGGGTTTTTAAACTACTCTACTGATTATTTTTCTATTTTAAAAAATGAAAAATGAGGCTTAGCAGGCCAGCACATAGTTCATTAAATCAAATTAACAATATGCCTCTTCCCCTCGTTGCTTGTGGTCTCTTAACAATTAATGTTTCTGAGGGGTGTTTCCAAGCTTGGTTGTTTTCTTGCAGATGTTTCATTACCAAACAAGGTAATATCATCAGGCTAGCACTGATGATGTTACCTAGTTTAGGTAATAAAATATCTGCAAGAAAACCACCAAGCTCAGAGAGCAACCCTGAGCTACAAATATTCTTCTTTATTAGTTAATGTTTCTCCCTGTTGCAGCTTTGAGCACCGTATTTAAAGGCTGCTTCATTTATCACACGGTAAAATGCAACCAATGTTTCTGAATACTTGCTTTCTAAAGCAGCTGCCTATGACACCACCACTTACTATATATCCCCATTCTGATTAAGTACATCCTTCCCATCAAAAAGAAATAACCAAAAGAAAGTTGCAGTTCAGAACTGCTAAACAAGCTTACAAAACAGGTGCACCTCAGTAAAAAAAAAATAAAAAAAAATTAATGCTCTATGAAGGGGATAAGAGGCATATTTATTTTTATTTATTACATTTATAAGGCTTACTGACAAGTGACTCTGGCCAACTTACAAAACACGTAAAAGCAAAGGTATAAAACATTAGTATTAAATAAACACATAAAAGAATAATTACCAAGAGCCTTGGTAGTACAGTGGTCTAAGGCACCCTGTTATTAAGCTGGTTATTAAGACCAGCTGCCTGCAATTACTGCAGGTTCGAATCTCGCCAAGGCTCAAGGTTGACTCAGCTTTCCATCCTTTCTAAGGTAGGTGAAATGAGGACCCAGATTGTGGGGGCAATAAGCTGACTTTGTATAAATATACAAAAGAATGAAGGTAATTGCTTAGCGCATTATAAGCCCCCCTGAGTCTCCGGAGAAGGGCGGCATATAAATCAAATTAAAAAAAAAATAACAGAGTTGGAAGGGATCTTGGAGGCTTTCTAGTTCAACTCCCTGCTCAAGCTGGAGACACTATACCCGTGATGGCAAACCTATGACACACATGCCACAGGTGGCACGCAGAGCCATATCTGTGGGCACACAAGTGTTGCCCTACCTCAGTTCCAGCATGCATGCGTGTGCTAGCCAGCTGATTTCCAGGCCTTCCGGTCGCACCGGAAGTTGGGAAACGGGCCGTTTCCAGTCCCTGGGGGGTGGGGAAGGCTGTTTTCACCCTCCCCAGGCTCCAAGAAAGCCTCTGGAGCCTGGGGAGGGCAAAAACCGGGCCTACCTGGCCCACCATGTCATCGTGTGCAAAAAGGAGGAAAAGCACAGTGGGGTCGTGCACACATGCGCGGGGGCCCCCCCGCATTGAATTGTGGGTGTGGGCACGTACACGCGCAATCCCCCCGCTCTCCTCTCACTTTTGGCACACAAAAGCAAAAAAGTTAGCCATCTCTGCCCTATACCATTTCAATGGCCGTCCAATCTTAAAACATAAAGTGATGGAGCACCTACAGCTTCTGAAAGCAAGTCGTTGCCCTGGTTAATTGTTCCCACTGTCAAGAAATTTTTCCTTATTTCTGGGTTGGATCTCTTCTTGTTAAATTTCCATTTAAATAATGTAAATAACTTAAATGGCCTGACTAGGTGGCTCAGTGGCTAAGACACTGAGCTTTTCAATCAGAAAGGTTGTCAGTTCTGTAGTTCGAATCCCTAGTACAGGTCTCCTGCGTGAGCAGGGGGTTGGACTAGATGACCTCCAAGGTCCCTTCCAGCTCTGTTACTGTTAAATAACCAGAATACTATGGGATGGGGTTGAGATCTTCTTCCTAGTCGAACAACCGCCTTCAACATGGAATGCTCCCAATTGGGACCCGAGGCCAGTAGGCAGAGCCTGGTTTAGAGAAGGCCAAGAGGGTGGTGGAAGATCTCACTTCAAGGGGCATGATGTTCCAGAGGGACATTTTTGAGGAATATTCAAATAAAAACAGGATGGAAAAGCTGTTCCCTGCAAAACCTCTCCAAAAATGGCATCAAAGATCAAGCTATTTCAGAAATGATTTCTTGTCAAGGTAGAAAGAAGCAAGACTGTCTGAACCTAATTGAGGTGCATAATGTGACTGACAAATGTTCATATTTTTCTTTATAGGCCATAAAATTCTACTGGGATCCAATTAAATGAAGCAATTAAGTTAGTTTTGAATAACTGAATATTCATATTTTACCTTTTGAAAAGGATTTTACAATTTGTTTTATGCAATTTGTATTCATTGTGTCTCTCACCATTTATAATGACATTATTTGGAATGTAAGCATTTTACAGTAATTTTATTAAACCTTATAATTAAGAAGATTAAAACTAGTACAAACTAAAGAAGGAAAGAAAAAGAGATAGAAAGTGAAGAAAAAAAATCCAAATAGGAAGAAAAACAGAAAATAAAGAAAAAAAATATGGTAAAGAAAATATATACACTATATAAAAATGACTTCCTCTTTCTTCACAAGTATAAACAACTTTAGTAATGTATCCCCTTTTCTTAAAATGCAACAAATGATCTCTTCTTCCCATATCTCACCTCTTATGTATAAATAAATCCTTAAAGTTTTGTTGTTCAGTCCTGACCAGCAAAAGTCCACAGTTACCCAAGATAACATCTATTTTCACCTTGAACAAATAAACCAACTTCATATTCCTTTTTAAAACTTTTAATGAGCTTTAATTCCTTCAAATAATTGATTGTTTTCATTTATTCTGGGTTCTGAGTCCATTGGTAACTTTCCAAAATCCGCATTCTAATTAACTTTTTGCCATTTATTTAAAAAAAAAAGAGAGAGAGAAAATTTTAATTTCTTAAACCTGTATTTAACACTTCTTTTTACTAAGGATTGAATGACAGTCACCAGTTTTCCTATTCAAAACCGATTGATTCAAAGGCTCCTAATAGCTGAAAGCAGGGGTGAAATCCAGCAGGTTCTGACAGGTTCTAGAGAACCGGTAGCGGAAATTTTGAGTAGTTCGGAGAACCAGCAAATACCACCTCTGGCTGGCCCCAGAATGGGGTGGGAATGGAAATTTTGCAATATCCTCCCCCTGGAGTGGGGTGGGAATGGAGATTTTGCAGTATCCTTCCCCTGCCATGCCCACCAAGCCATGCCCACAACACCGGTAGTAAAAAAATTTGGATTTCACCACTGGCTGAAAGCAGTTGAAAAGCAATTCCAAAATTGATTAGAAAAGGAAGGATGTGAACCCGGTGTCCATGGTTTGAATGAAGATGGCTTTCTCTTGTTTCCCAGAGTCCAAACCTGTTGGAAACTACTATCTTGCAGTCTCCTCAGGAGAAGCAATTGTCTGGAGTACTTGAGGATTATGTCATGGCCCTGTCATGAGCTTGGGTCCAAGGAGAGGACGAGACGGAGCCAACAGAGCCAACAGAAGAACAATCAGAGGAGCAGGACGAAGCAGTCCCAGGTCTCTCGGGCCTGGGAAAGTCGCCAGCAAAGGAGAGAGAGCACAGGATTATCAAGCAAGGGGGGAAGAGAGGGCAGGCAGTGGAGCAGAGGACCGACAGAGCTCCGGCAATGAGCAATTACCTCCCTCTCTGATCTCCGAGCATGGAGAATGGAGAGGAGATGGGATTAGTGCAGGACAACCCAATGATTCGGGAGGAGGGTGCCCATCCCCTCTTCACAAGGCTGACCTGGAGAATGAGGTTTCCCAGAGATGCCATTGGAGGGGCACTTGTTGGGAACGAGCGTTGCCTTTTTACAGTCTCACGTGCTGACATCTGGATACTTTGCTGTGCCTTGCCCTGCTTGCCCTGCTTGCCTGGCTATGTGTGAGTTCGCAGCGACACATAGTTGTGCTGCAGTCCCAGTGAACTCTTCCTGTGATGAGGACTCCTTGGAACCAAATTCCCTGAACTGTGGCTGCTCTCAGAACTGTGCTGCTCCTCTGGACTAATAGCAGCCGGGAACTACCCAGAGGTGCGTGTTTAGAGTTTTGCTTCTGGACTTGCAGTGAACGGTGGGACTTTTGGGGGAAAGTTGGAGCAATAAAGGGGAGTTAAGCCTTAGTTCCAGCTGTGTTGCTTCCATGCCCAGCCCCGGGTCATCACAGATTATCTCAAATCTTCTCCTTGTCCAAAGAACCTTTCAATGGAGAACATGAGAAGGTTAACCAACTATTGCAGTAGTATTTAAGATGCTAGATTTCTTACCAGCATAGCAACTGCACTGATCTCATAGTTCTTGCTAAATTTGTTTTTAACAATGCTGCCTACTCCTCTCTTAATATATATATCTGGTCCAGGCAACAAATAGATTCCACCCACAGGTCTTACCAACAACCAGACAAGAAAGTGCTGTTTCTCACACCACTGATTTTCTGGAAAAGAGGCAAGCAGTCCAAAGCTTCCTAAATGAACAACTCAAACTAGCAAAAGTGTTGTACAAAAGAAGCAGCTGATACACATAGACAAGGAGCTAGAATTGTAGGAGATTTAGTGTAGCTTTCTACACAATATTTAAATCGCATGAGACCTTCCAAGAAACTAGATTTAAAATGTGCTGGTCCTTTCCCGGTAACTAAGCAAATCAATCTACTAGCATTTTGCTTTCAGTTGCCAGTTTCAATGAAAATTCACCATCTAATGGTTATTACTTGTGAAAGACCCCCTTCCCCTTTGCTAAACCTGGCACTTTAAGCATCTAGTAAAACTTGCCTCTCCCCCTAGCACTAGCCCATTTTAGAGGTAGTAATTGGTGGGTGTTTGTCACCTTAGCTAGGAAATCTACCAACCATTTCATTTTAACTTGCCCGGCAGTACATATTAAAACTGCACTTTGTAGTCTCATTACCAAAGGTTGAGTAGAGACTGACTATGAAGTTAGAACAAATTTAGTCTGGCATACCTTCTGCCACCCCATTGATTGGAGCATGTCAAAATGGTTATTTAATTAAGAATGTATTTGCCCACTTGTTCATATATCATGAGACAAAATTTACAATCAGCTCATCTTGCAAATGATGTGGTGAATACAGTAGATCTATTATATTAGACACATTTTTTCACAAACACTTTGTTACTTTCATGTAATTGTTGCTAATCTTTACTAGCCCTGAGGAACTGAATGCATATTGGATAGGTTTCATAAGTTTGCTCTTAGTGAGATTTTCAGTGAACCGCTGAGGATAAAACTGTCACATGAAATCACCCAATGTAATATAGACTCACAGTCACCAGTGACTTTGAGACAACTGTAGCTCTACAAAACTGGTTAAATGTAAAGAAACTGAGTGAGGCAATACCTATGAGTATATCATTCATTTCTCAGATATCTGAAGCTGAATGTTTCAATAAAACCTGGCGATTCATGTTAATAAGTGGATATACTGTAGGAGTAAATCTTAAGGCCTTTTTTGAAACGCTCAAGCATGGGCCAGATCACTGTCCACATGGGCAAAATCACATTCATTAGAATGGGTAAAGATGGTCTTCACAGTTAGACAAGATCAGCCAGATGCTCACGAGGCATCTGTCTGTCTGTCTGTCCATCCATTCCTTCCTTCCATCCATCCATCCATCCATCCATCCATCCATCCATCCATCCATTATATCTCTCATCTATCTTATCTTATCTTATCTTATCTTATCTTATCTTATCTTATCTTATCTTATCATCTAGCTATCATCATCTAGCTATCAATCTTATCTAGCTATCTAGCTATCTATCTCAAATGGGTTTGGGAGGGAGGAATTGAAACAAAATGATGCAATGCACAGCACATATGTGGGCATTTGGCACCCTGCCTTAAAAAAAAAACAAAAAACAAAAAACCAGCATTAGAATCTATGAACACTAAAGACCACATCACATAATTTTAAAACTGCAGCAGTATCCTTGTCTACCAATCAGGACATCCCTCTTTTTTTCCCAAGTCCAAAATGGTTTTCAATCTGTGGACATGCTCCTAATTGACTCTTCATCACTCTGCTCTCATCTTCTCAACTAGCTCCTGTTGATGGCCGCAGGAATGGAATGCCTGCTGTTTTATTATCTGATGCACACTCCAGTCTCCATGGTGTCAAGTAATTTAAAAAAATAAGTCAGCTGTAGGATACTAGATCACTGCAAACAATATACTATAAATGTTTGGTCCTGAACTTGGGATACAGGGCATTTTGTCTCTGTTTGAAGCTCAGAACGTTTTGCACACTCCCAGAAATAGCATGGTGATGTACTTACAGTACTCTGTTAGCAGCAAGCCTTTTGCAAGAACTGCATCAATTCCTGGTACTCCTAGACAACCAAGATCTTACATGCATTAATTACAGCTAGTTGGACTACAATGTTATTGCAGCTAGACTTTTAACTAGATAAAAATGAGATAAACTGATATGAGTCTTCTCTTGTACCATGTTAATTCCCAGTTTGCTTCCAAGTCCAAATCAAGGCATCACTTACTATCTCTAATCCACTAATGGCCAAGTGCAAAAGATGCATTGTTGCAATGATCACATTTTGTAACCCACAAGATCTTGCAACTTAGGTTTGGTTTTACAGCTTTTGTGGGGTAGGCAGGAGACTTTATTTTTTGCAAGATGAAGAGGCAAAATAGGAAGACACCCATTATTATACCCGCAAAACTGGCAAAATCAGTAAGAGTTAATCAGTTCTTTTCCTTTTAGGGGTAGCATTTGCTTCCTCTACTGTACCCTTCTTGTAGTATATCTTTTTTTCTCAGAAACATTTCAATGGCACGGGATGTAACATGGAGCTTTTCCACTGAGAGCTCCCCTGCTTTCAACAATTCACTCACTTTCCTGTATTCCACAGCAGGTGGAGTCTTCTTTTTAAACCAACATTTGACTGCGGTTCTTTCATTTTCTTTAGTGACTCATTTTGGCTTTTTATATTTTCAGTTTGGCTATGCATTAATCTGAATGCTTGCATGTTCCCTCCTAAATAGAAACATCTGAAGGATGTGTGCTATGCCTAAAAGCTTAATTTTGAGAAAAAGTGTGACTCCCCACCAGGGGTGAAATCTAAAATTTTTTGCTACCGGTTCTGTGGGCGTGGCTTAATTAGTGGGTGGGGCTTGGTGGCAAGGTGACTGAGTGGGCGTGGCCAAGTCAATGTTACTTCTTTGCCCTTTTTTAACCTACAAAACACAACATAACACAACTGACTTACCCACAATATAAAAGCAGCTGTACTAGACCCAAAATGGCCCCTGCAACAAGCAGGAACCTCACACAGGCACAAAAAGCCCCAAAAACCAACTTTCACACTTTACACACACAAAATTTCTTTGTGAGATTTTGTGTGTTTGTGTAGTTAGAGTGAAACACTACAGAAACACACTAAATCTCAGAAAGCTGCACAAATATTATTTTATTTTATTTTATTTTATTTTTATATAAAAGCAGCTAAATTTAAAACTTCCTAAACTTTAAATGGCTAGGTCTAAAAAAAAGAACTGAAAAAAAAACCCAATTAACTATTTTTTTAAAGCTCCCAAAGGGGAAAGAAACTTACCCAATAGAACAGGGGTCTCCAACCTTGGCAACTTTAAGACTTGTAGACTTCAACTCCCAGAATTCCTCAGCCAGCTTTGCTTTGCTGGTTGAGGAATTCTGGGAGTTGAAGTTCACAACTCCCTGCACAACTCCCTTGATTGCAGTCAGGGAGATTCAGTTGCTTGCTGATGCAATGGATTTGCAATGGGATTACAGCAAGGCATTGCGACCAGCAGTGAAGGTAAACAAGCTGAGGGGGGGGAGGGGGAGGGATTTTTGCTACGAGCCATTTAAAAGGAAAAAAGTTTTTTTCTTTTACATGGCTCTGGCGATCCAAGCTGAGTTGCCTGATTAGCAGGCAACTCAGCTGGGATCGTCAGAGCTTGGCTGGTCAGAGCCATTTAAAAAAAAAAAGGCTCTGATGATCGTGTGGCTCAGCTGGGCATGGGGGGCGGGGGCAGGGATTTTTGCTACCGGTTCTCTGAACTGCCCACCGCCATCGCTACCTACTCGCCTGAGCCGGTCTGAACCGGAAGCATTTCACCCCTGCTCCCCACCCCCCAATATAAACTGCAAAGCACCGCAGTTTCAAGTAGAAAAAGCAGAGGTCTAAAATATAAATGACTTGTAAAATGCAGATAATAGGAGAAAGAAATACGAAGATGCATTCATATTGTTTATAAACTATTATACTAAGCTATAATGTTTAATTTAAAAAAGAACATTGGTAAATCCATAGATAATAAACCCACCAATTTCTATTTTGGAATTAACCACTAGAAGTCCCAATTTATTGAAAAGAATATGGCAATATTGCCTTCCAAATGGACCATATCAGAATAATAGGCTTACGTTGTGATGTGTTCCTTGAGACCTAGGCATGGAAAGCTGCTCAAAAAGAGCATTCTGATTTGACCTTAGAATAGCCAATATATAACATGATCATGACTTGTAACATCTCTGAAAATCCCTGTGCTTTCCCCATTAAAACCTTTCTAGAAGCGTTTTAAGGGCAAAACATACTGTAGGAACCAAGCTTGGAAGTCAAAAATAAGTTCTGATCTGGCTAGAAGGGAAGAAGATCCCAGGGGAGGAAATGTAGACCTTGTGATAGGTACTGATAATAGGAAAGGTATACTTCTGATTCAGTCAAGGAACCACTGAGAAAATAGGGACAATATTTGATGCTGTTTAAAGATATTTTCAGTTTTTTTGATGCGTGCTTATGTTGAATCTCGGCAGGTGATATCCACCTAGATAATTTTGTGTGTGCTCAAAGCTAACTAAGGGCTGACCTGCTCATTGTTTGGATGAGAACTCAAAGGAGTTTTTATTTTGTTTAGATTATTTATTTAGATTTTAAAATCATTTTTATAATAATATTATTTTTATAAATAACTCAAGGCGACAAACATACATACTACTCCTTCCTCCTCCTGTTGTCCCCACAACAATAACCCTGTGAGGTGGATTGGCCCAGGAGTGACCGGTTCAAAGTCACTCAGCCAGCTTTCATACCTAAGATAGGATTAGAACTCACAGTCGCCTGGTTTCTAGCCTGGTGCCTTGTAGGTCAGACTGGGAAATAAATAATAATTAAAAAAAATAACTCCCAGAAGAAGTTCTGTTGCTTCTATATAATTTCCAAGAAGGCTACATAGCATTACCAGGAATAAAGTTTGATTTGGAGGAATCTCCACTTGATTTCATCAGAGGTATTTAGTATTTTGGAAGTATAAATGCTTTGGATATCATAAAAGAATGCAACCAGTTGCCACTTGATGTACCTTTGTTAGTTCACAGTGAAAGCAAAGATAACCATGATATTATGAATCACCTGAAACTAGATTTTTGAAAACTAATGAAATAAATAATTGTGATTTCTTTATAGCACCAATATCCCCATTCACATGTGCACATTTTTTAAAATTACCATATTGTATTTAGGTGTTCAATGATGAAGGTTAGAAAATAATATTTGGGGAATCTTCCTAATCTTGAGTGATGAAAGAAATGCAGATTTTATGCTAATGGCTTCTTTTTCATACAAGGGTCACTGTATTCTGCTTCCCAAAGAGAACTTTTTTTTCTGGATATGTGCACAGAAATATCAACACAGGAATAAGGGTTACTCACAGTTACTCCCTTTACCGGTTTGTGTGTTTCAACCTTCTTAAAGACCAATTCTTTGCATCTTTAATACAATAAAAGAGAAAACATTTATAGACCCCAATATTATTTTGCAAAGAAATCTATAAGATTCCCTATGTTACATTTCAGTGGATTATATGGCACCGATCATGCTCTCATCTCTGCAGAAAACAGGAAATGCAGAATTCCTACCAGGTTTCTCCAATGATATTCTCTTTCACAGATAGACCAAGATGTTTAGTTGATGTTAAATTTGTAGAATTGCCCCAAGCCTTTATCACCCCCATCCTGCACACAAAGAAGTAATGAACTTGTATCTCTTTAAACTCCGGGGAAAATTGGCAATACTGTATGCACACTGTGCATTCTCTTCCTAAAGATTTATATAATGCTGTGTTATCTGTTAATTTAATAATCATCACAGTGGTAGGGAACGTTTTCGGGTTGGAAGGTGTCTTGGTTTCTATAGGTCAGAGGTGAGCAACTATGGCCCCTTTATGACCTGTGGACTTCAACTGGGCATGGCTAGCTCATCAAGCTCAGGAATTCTGGGAGTTGAAGTCCACAGGAGCCATAATTGTCCACCCTTGCTATCGGTAGATACAGTTGGGCCACAGAGCATACTGTATACACTTATTTGCAATATGCATTTATATCCAATTTTTCTCCTATAGTATCCTTTTGGGCTACCAAGCTGGAATGGTACTTGAAGATTATGCTGGAAATTTGAACTAAAATGTTATTAGCAAGGGGATGACACATTTTTCTATAACTTATCTCTTTTGACTGACAGTAGGAAGGCTGTACAATTTCTGAATAGGAGATGAGAAATACTTTTAGATGTATGAAAGTGAACCCCCAAAGCTCATTCAGACAAGATAGAAATTGTGGAAATGTGAGGAAGAAATTATTCCGGATAAAGGCATTGCACCATTCAATTATATGCACACTGTAACGCTATATTATATGCAGATATTAGCCTCTTCGCATTTTGATCAAATATACTGTATAAGGCACCCTATATCAACAGATTTTATGGTAGGAGAGAATCAATGGATGATGAAACAATAAAAAGGAACAATAAAATGCACAATAAAATAATTACAATTTAAAAAAATACATGGTGCAGCTGAGACTCTAAAGTTTGGATGCCAAGTTAGATTTTCATTGAAGGGGTGAAATGAAATAATAAGTGCCAGATTGTTTTTTGATAAGAGTGCCTTTTGTAATCAGAGTATCACAGCTGATTCTGTTCTGATGTGATTTATTATATTAATATTATTATATATTATCTCATTTAAGGGGCTGCCACCAAGAAGAGTGGGTCAACCTATTCTCCAAAGCACCTGAGGTCAGGACCAGAAGCAATGGATGGAAGCTAATCAAGGAGGGAACCAGCCTAGAACTAAGGAGACATTTCCTGATAGAACAATTAACCACTGGAAAAGCTTGCCTTCAGAAGATGTGGGTGCTCCATCATTGGAGGTTGGGCAACCATTTGTCTGAAATGGTGTAGGGTCTCTTGCTTGAGCAGGGGTTGGATTAGAAACTGCCAAGATACCTTCCATCTCTGTTATTCTGTTATTGATTCCATTGATGGATGACCCAATGGAGGTACACCTTTCAGCTTTAGGGATTCCAACCTGTTGAGGGCTTTGATATCACTTCTAACCCCCACCCACCCACTAAGTCACCAGGACTAGGCAATGCAGTCTCTCTATAAATACATTTCTAAATAGTGTTCATTGATGATGAACACTATTTAGTGTTCATCTAGAATTCATCTAGTGTTCATCTAGAATTCATTTCTAAATAGTGTTCCCAAGAACACTTAACCCCCATTCTTTGAAAATACGAGCTCATTGGATTTAGACCTCCTCTGGAAATGGACAGTGTGTTTCATTGTATGCAATTTATCATACACAGTACGCTCTCTTCTCGGCTACGGCTAACATTCACTGTTTAATAATTGAGGGATTGCCAGTCTTGTGCTCCTGGACTTGTTGCAGCATGCAATTTGTAAAGCAAATCTTTCCCAACTTGCATGCAAATCTATTTCCCATTTCATTCAGGGCTAGTGGATAAGTGGCACTAAGTGTCGAATTTCTCATTACCTCCATGTCAGAAATCCACTTTGACCATAACTGTACTGTCATTATTGAGTTTTAGGATGCTAAGCATGGAAGCGAGCCCACCCTCAAGAGGATGTGAAAGCAAACAGGCAGAGAATGATTTACATTGACCACAAGTGAACCATTCACTAGCTTGTTATAAACCATTCATTTGCGAAACCATTCAGTTGGAGAGTCAGGCTTCTAAAATGAATGCAAAAGGATCTCTTCCCTCAATGAAACTCAGCATCTTTTAGCACGGATGATAGCAACTGTTCAAAGTTAGGAGAAAGACTGCAGAGATCAGATGTTGTATACAATATACACAATCAGTTCAAATACATTGTTCATTCCATACAGCATTGAAAGGTAAGGTGGGATAACCTGCCTGCTTTTCCTGCGAGGAACAAAAAAAAAAAAGAAACCCTATTTCTATCCCGACAGTTCCACATTGCTTTCACAGTTATCTCTTTCAGCTTTTGCTGCCGTAAGAATTCTTTAATGTTTCAAAATAAACAGTTTCTCTTAACAATGGCCCACCTTTATATTTACCTCTGGGGCATGCTTGAGAAATATTTGTCAGAAGAGTAAATTGTGACTACTTATCTCCCAGTTGTGTACTTGGCAGATATGTTATTCATCGGTGCTTCACATGTATATCTCTCTAGATGGTGAGTCGGAAGACTTTGCCAATTTTACAAGCACATCCAGCCCTCCATACCCATTCAATGAATAAGAACACTATAGCCAAAGAAGCAGAAACTGGATTTTAATACATGTTACTGCCTATGTTAGCTGGATGACAAATTACTTTCTACCTTTGTTAGCTGTACTTTCTGCATAATATGAGGAAAGTCCCAGTGGTCATGAGGACCAACTGTAGTGATCTATTTGAATGTACTTTCCTGATGAAATAACCCATCTAACTGTTTTCCAGTTGTTAAAGTGGAATTATTTTATTACCAATATTTGGGGCCCCAAAAAAAACAAAGATTGAAAGAGGAAAAAGAAACTAAAGTCCAAGATGAAGCAGTGAAAGAAAAAGAAGATCAAAAAAAGAGAGATGATAAAAGAACAACAAGAAAAGGCAATGAGAGAGGGGGCAAGGCCAAAAGAGCCCAAAGATCAAAGAGAAACAAAAGCAACAAGATCAACAAAACCTAGTAATAAGTAAAATATGGAAGAAGAAACCAAAGCAATATCAATAAATAGTAATGGTTTGAATTCAGTGATAAAAAGGAAAAGAACTTTTAATAAATTATGGAAACTAAAAATGGATATTGTATGCTTACAGGAAGTCCATATTAGAAAACAACATAAAAAATTATTGGAACATCCAAAATTGGGTGAATTGTCTACCGCATTGACACATCAAGTAAGGGAGGCATAGCATTATATATTAAAATAATACTAGAACCTAAAGAAATACATGCTAATGAAGAAGGGAGGACTCTAATGGTGGAAGTGACAATAAACTATAAACAAATATTGTTGGTGGCGATATATGCATCAAATGATAAACAAGAAAAATTTTATGGGAAATTGTACAGAAAAATAATAGAATTTGAATATGACAATATATTTATAATGGGAGACTTCAACACGATAAAGGAAACAGATTGGGACTATAAAATGACAAAAATTAATAAGAAACCTAGAAAAACGCTCCCAAAAGCCTTTTTCACAATGATAGAGGAAATAGGTATCAAAGATGTTTGGAGAGAAAGACATTTGAAAGAAAACAATATACTTTTTATTCAAACAGACACAAATCATGGTCCAGAATAGACATGATATGGATGTCAACCGATTTACTAGCAAATGTACAAGATATAAGCATTGAAACAAGTATTTGGGGGGACCACAATCTGATTATAACCATATGGAAGAGACAAAGAAAGAGACTAAGATGGACATTGAATCAAACAATATTAAATGAAAAAGAGTCTCAATAATCTGTAGAGAAAGAATTAGGTTTCTTTTTTTTAAAGAAAACAGAAAAGAAGACACCTCACTGCAAAATGTGTGGGATATAGTTAAAGCATATATTCGAGGGCTGGCAATGACCTAATTGGGAAAAAGAAATAAAAAGAAAAGACAAACACAGAAAAAATTGGAAGAAGAATACAAAGAATTAGAGATGGAATTACAAAAAAAATATGCAAAATAGGAGGATTAAAATCAAATGGATTTGAAAAAACATGAAATGAATTTAATTGAAAAAGAAAACTTGGCCTATCAAATAAAAACAAAACTTTTTTGAAAATGCTAATAAACCAGAATTACAGCATACAAAATTAAAAAGGAGAAGGAGAAAAAAATCAATTAATCAACTAATAGATGAGAGAGGACAGACATGTTACCAAAATGAGGAAAAGAAAAAAGTGGTACAGAAATACTATAAGAAACACTATGAGCAAGAGATAGTATCAGAAGAGAAAATTATACAATACTTAGAAAAGTCTAATCTACCAAAAATACCAGAAGAATATAAGGAGGTCCTAGAGGGAAGAATAACGATGATGGAAGTGATAGAGAGCATCAAAAGACAGAAGAATGACAAAACACCAGGTCCAGATGGATTACCAGCAGAATTGTATAAAACTTTTCAGGATGTGCTGAGTAATGTTTTCCCGTTGTTACAGTATCTAAAGGCAGGAGACCAGGAGAGTGTCCATTGGTGATTCATCTTCCATAGAGCCAATGTTCTCACTTCCTGAAAGGTTGGGGCAATCTGGAGACTTCAACACAGCCGCTGAGATTCAGGAGATATTCTGCATTTTGTGTCTTCTACACAAATCTTTTATTCCATTTGATGTCTGATCTTGTTTATACAGCAAAGCCTTCTCTGGCCAGATGATACTATTGTCGTAATGAAAGAATATCTTACACTCACAATCCTAGGCCAGACTTTTTAAGCATGGGTACTATTCAGTGGTGGGATTCAAATAATTTAACAACCGGTTCTCTGCCCTAATGATTTCTTCCAACAACCAGTTCACTAAACTGTTCAGAAAGTTAACAACCGGTTCTCCCGAAGTGGTGCGAACTGGCTGAATCCCACCACTGGTACTATTGTGTGCTTCCATATGTCACTGGGAATATAAAAAATAATAATTAAACATTGAAATGGGGCAGTCTTGGTTTAGCCTGTCTCAGAAATCATTTTGAAAAAAACCGGTAGCTGGCAGCACATGATGACTTAGGGCAAATCTTGAAAAAACAAAACAAAAAACAACTAAGCAGGTTTCCTCTGGTAAGTAGGTGATGAGAGAACACCAGGAAGTTCCAGGATTGCAGGCTAGAATAAAAAATTATAAAGTAGAAGGCAATCAGAAACCACTTCTACATTGTTGCTAAGAAAAAATATATATGGTCCAGGTGTCAAACTGGATTTAACAAAATTGTGTATCCATTTTTAGAAGTCAGTTGGCACCAACTAGAATATTACTGATAATGGATTGTCAATCTCCTCCCTCCCCCCCTTTTTTTGATGACATTGCAGTGTTCTGCAATAAATTAGTTAACAAAGTTCAAGGATCCTTCCGTCATGACTTAAATAAAAAAAATATTGATTTATAATCTTAATCAAGATAAGCATATGTATGTGAGTGCATTTAAAACCTCCCACCCCCAGTTCTGAGCAATGAAAAAGGACAGATATAGCTACATAATGTTTGTTAAAATCAAAATAATTTGACCTTGAAAGACTATTTGTCTGCCGTCCACTTGTTCGGGAACATATATATCCCGAACATCAGTTATGGTTTTGTATTCATGTAGCTATTGTTTAGCGCAATGTTTCTCAACCTTGGCAACTTATGTGGGTTTCAATTCCCAAAATTCTCAGCCTCCATGGAATTTTGAGAATTGAAGTCCACACATATCTTAAAATTGCCAATGTTAAGAAACACTGGTCTAGTGGATGAGTGCTGAAGCAAATGCAATCCAATTAATCTGCACTGGGATTTTTCATTTGTAAAGATGAGCCTCAGCTAATTTGGTTTCCAGTTTATGTGCTGGGACCCCAGCTTCGAGAATTTTCAACCAACAGGCTCAAATTCTGGGAATTGTGTCCTCACTTCAAGGGTAAAGATGGAAGGGAAAAATTGTAGTCTATATATGCCATATATGCCAGGTTCTAAATCAACTTTAGCTTCTAGGGAAAAAAGCCCAGTTACACTCAAGTAATACACAGTAATCCATTTTGTGAAAAATAAAGTCTTGCAGATACAAAATTGAATTTTATAAGAAGTCCTCATAGGTCAAGAGGGAAGACTTGCACAATAAAATCAGTCCGAGAAAACATTTTGGAGGGTTTAAAGCTGTCATCACAAGATTGATAAGACAGTTATGTGGTGGAAAGATAAAGACAAATATGAGTGAAAGGGTGCAATAGAAGACAAAAAAATAATAGAAGATAGTAACCAATGTCAGTTACAAAAGGACAAGTTTCTCAAGGATTGCCCAAGAAGGAGATTCAGGCTGCCTGCTTTTTTAAAGATTGAGATTTCACCCAGACTCAGTGCATTTATGAATAGACAATTTACTGCCATTTCCCAATAAATGTTATTGATTTTCTAAGAAAGTGGTTCCCAAATAATGCTGGATTTGAATTGCCAGCTTTTCTTTATTAGACATGCCAGTCTCAGCTGTCAACAGGCAACTGACAATTTTTACAAGGAAAAATCATTAATAAATAAATGAGGAGAACTTCCCTTGCCTATAATTTTTTATTTCTATCTGCTTAAATTTGAACAATATTAAGAGATACTGCTGGGAACTCAAAAGTTCTGAAGGCTGATCTGATGAAATTGCAATAATAAGTGATTCCCCCCCCCCCATAGTTCCACTCCTAATACTTTTGCAGGTTGTCTGCAAGGTTTTAAATGAAATCAATCTTAGTGATGTAGTTCAACTTTCACAGAAGTATAATTCATTGAAAATGTGGCTTTAATTTCATAGCACTGGTATGATTTTCTTTTTCTTTTTCTGCTTTTATATTATGTGAAATGAGTTATTGTCCCTTGCAAATTAGGTCTCTCCCTAAATCTGATCACTAAATAATTTAGGAGTAGCTGTAATACTATTTATGTTCAAGTAGCATATAGAGACACGAAGCTGTACTTTGGCTGCAATTTGGGACAGTATATAGACCATCCAACCCTCTGCAGGGTTCCTGAGCAGAAAGATCTGTAGAGAATTTGTAGAATTGTGATTCTATATGAGTAAATTTTGACTGGCATGATGGGCTAGTGGTGAACATGCTCACCTCACACACGGAAGGCTGAAAGTTCAATCCTAGGTAGTGGCATATGTTTCTCTCTCAGGGCACAAAGAAAAAAAATCTGCTGTGAACTCCACATAGGCATCAGGAAGGGCATCCAGCCAGTAAATGCTCAGCTCTATTCATTTATCTCAAATCTACCCCGAATTAAGGAATAATAGGGTTGAAAAAAGAAAAAAAGGATAAATTTTATAAGAGACAGAGATAGCTGGAAATGTAAGGCATTAAAGGCAAGCCATGGCTCCTTCAACCCCATTAATGCAACCTACCTGAGTCACTCAAAATCTCTGTTTCTAAACACACAGTTTTCTCCAGTCATCCCATGGCAGCATTTTATCATCTACACTGCATGCTGCCCCCAACCACAGAAAGATTTCTTGCCCCTAAATTAAATTAAAGCTAGAATGTAAGCTGTAATATATGTCTTTTACATCGCCAATGTAAGGTATACTATATTAGGAGGCACCTCTGGGAGTCATACAATCCCAAATGAATGAATGAAGTGGAAATGCAGATGACTGAGAAGAAAACAACACACAGTCCACCTGAATGGCTTAAATATCTAATCAAATTCCTAGGCAATTAGGTAGCAAGAAAATTTCAGTAGACTGTGTAAAGAGATTCCTGAGCATACGAACAACAGATGATGATTCTTTCAGTTTGCTCAGTCAATTTGCCCGGCTGGATGTTACTAAAGTTCTCAGTAACTGCCATCCCAAAAGAAATAAACATTTGTTGACAGCAAATCGCAAAGAGTCACGAAAAAACTCTTAAGATGTTGTTGCTTCTTTTAAGTTCATAAAACATCTTTGTAGAAAGGTACATATTTGTGGTGGAAAAAGCCTATTGGCATTTGTTTATCACCAAGCAGAATTTTTGAGTTTGTAAGTTATTGTTTCTTCAAAATATTATACTGTTAAAAATACATTAAACTCATCTTGGACCATTTTAACATACTGCCAAAAAGAGATGACAAGTCTATCCATCAATGTAACTTTGTGCACTTCACTGTGTATAATAATTTGACAACCATTTAAAAGAACACTATTGATTTTCTTTAAATCAGCTTCCATTTCTGCATAAAGAAATGCTGAGATATTCTGCAGTGGTATATGTTTAGAGAAAATGCAGATATTAAGCAAGCATCCTGAAAAAAATGTAACGGATAAAAAAATGTATAATGGATATAAAACACTGAAAGTGAAAATTATGACTTACAATAGTCCGGTATTTCTCAGCTTTCTTTGAAACAGAGAAATCTCTATGGAGATTTTCAGTCATCCAGGTCATGAACTGAGTCAGAATTGAAGAAGCTTCTTGGATGAGAAGCAAAATGTCTTCAAGGAAAAACAAAGTCTAATTGCCTTTTGAAAAAGCAGCTTTGGGACTTTGAAACTGATCGTATGCATTTTCTGAATGTGTATAAGTAGAATGTTAGAGATGGAAGTCCACAAATTAGACTATAGCTAAGAAGAAATTGGTAAAACAGATTAATTAAGTGATTCAGCAGGATAAAAAAACAGGGTCATAGAGAGACAAGCAAGAAAGGGCCTGGTGGCTCAGCAGACTGATAGCATTGTGATTAACACCAGCTGTCTGCAATTACTGTAAGTTCGAATCTCACCAGGCTTAAGGTTGACTCAGCCTTCCATCCTTTCCAAGGTAGGTAAATTGAGGACCCACTTTGTGGGGGCAATAAGCTGACTTTGTATAAATATACAAAAGTATGAAGGCTATTGCTTAATGCATTGTAAGCCGCCCTGAGTCTCCGGAGAAGGGCGGCATATAAATCAATTTTTTTTTAAAAAAAAAAAAGGAAGAAAGAAAGGTGGGGAAATGTAGCAATAGCAATAGCTCTTAGGCTTATATACCACTTCACAGCGTTTTACAGCCCTCTCTTAGCGGTTTACAGAGTCAGTATATTGCCCCCAACAATCTGGGGGGGGGGCTTCAGAAGGATGGAAGGCTGTGTCAACCTTGAGTCATTCAGAATTTGAACTCCTGGATTGAGCAGTGAGTTAGCCTGCAGTAGTACTGCATTCTAACCACTGCACCACCGTGGCTGTTATGTAGATGTTTGATAAGCAACCAAAGCCAAAAAATGTATTAAATAAGAGTGGGTGGTTTTCTGGACATATTGGATGAGTTCTTGGGTGTGGACCTGTTGTAATACAGAGAAAAATACAAGCTGTGGAAAGGGCCAGAAATTGGAATTTTCTGCTGAAAGTTAGGTAGAAAAAAAACACAATGGAAATAATTATTTCCTTCCAACTTTTTATGCAGCCATTCATTCAATATGAATGCACATTCATAGATGGTTTGTTTTGAGTTTCTTAAAAAAATATGCATAGGATTATGTATAAGTTCTAGGGTAAATTAATTTTGGTGCCAAGATCCCAAAATTAGCAGAAATATTCCCAATCCACAACCTTAAAATGCAGATCCTTAGTTTGGCCATTCCATCTTTTCAAGTTAAGGAGGTATATTATGAGTGCCTGGTCAAATGTATCCCAAAACCTGAATATAGCTGTTCTATCCTGCTGTTCTGCATACCATATAGCTATTCTGTGCTACACAGTAATTAATGAATGAATTAATTAATTATATTTTTTTATTTATTTGTCAAACATGTACAAGATAACAGGTGGACATGAACATAGTGTTAGAAGAATTATTCTTCTGGGTTCAGTTCCAAGTGGGGAAAAAGACACTGGAAACATGGAGACTGCTTGGAAAGATGGTTTAATGGCGGACAAGATCACATGGTTTGAGTTCCTGAATAGAAAAGGCTGAGATGCTGAGCGTGCCTTGGTTTTGTGCACTCTCTGTGCTTTGAACTTCCTGGAAGAGTATCCTGATTGGTTATCAGATTCTCAGGTGGTCTAGGGGTCTTAGCTAACTTTGTAGGTTGTCTCTCAAGCTTGTTTGAGTCTTGCCATGTGGTAAGTTTCTGTTGCTAGATGGGTCCTATTGTGTTGCAGATGATGGCCCATTGACAAAAGTGGGGGGAAATGAGTGAGCTTGGCTGAGGCCTTAATGGCCCATTAACAAAGGTGTGTGTGTGGGGGGGGAGGGAGGCAGGAAGCTGCTTTGTCTTTAAAACATGTTTCTCCATTTCATCCAGGGAAATATAATATTCTGCCTTTTTAAATATTTCCTAAAATATTTCATTCTTCTAGGAGAGGGGTGAGTGCTAACTTCCTACAATAGGAAATGAGTACAAATAAATGGGGATAGTAGGACAGGCAATAACAATAACTACATCTGGAAATAATTATAATGATTTCATTTGGAAATGACTTTTTAATCTATTCAGTTTATTCATTACTGAATGCCATCAATGGGCAAGCACTTCTAAGTTCACAATCAATTGTTGGGCTACAGAACTTTCAATATATGTTGTAATTTCAACCCTGGATCAAAGAATAACCTAATTTCTCTTCTGATGAAACAGAAAGGTATGAAGGATTTGAAATGAGAGGTCCTTGCTCCTCTCTAACCTTAGTTGTTTGCTCCAGATGTTCTCTTGCAGATGTTTCATTACCCTTTTAAAATTAAAAAAAAAAAGCTTCTGGCGATCGCGCGGCTCAGCTGGGATTGTCAGAGGCTTTTCAAAGCATTTTTTTCTGCAACCTCTTGGCCGAAGAGGTGGTAAAAAAAATGCTTTGAAAAGTCTCTGACGATCCCAGCTGAGTTCCCTGATCAGCAGAGAGGCATTTTTAAAAGAGCTTCTCTGACGATCCCAGCTGAGTTGTCTGATCATCAGAGAGGCTTTTCAAAGCATTTTTTAAAAAGCCTCTCTGATGATCCCAGCTGAGTTGCCTGATCGCCAGAGGCTTTTCAAAACATTAGAAAAAATGCTTTGAAGAGTTAAAAAAAAAAGTTGGCCACGCCCACCCAGTCACATTACCCCCTCCCCCACCAAGCCACGCCCACAGAACCGGTAGTAACACATTTTACGTTTCACCCCTGTGTTATCTAATTTGGGTAATGAAACATCTGCAAGGAAACAACCACGCTCAGAGAGCACCAAGGATCTCTCATTTCAACTTTGAGCTACAAATATTCTCCCTTATCGAAGAATTTGAAATTGTTTACAATTACAAACCACCATCTCTGGTTTGCAAAAACTCAAAAGACTACTAGATTGCAGCTAGAGAGTTAGAATTTTCTTGACATTTTTTGATGAGAATCTGTGGTTGTCTGAATTTTTTGCAACACAGTTAAACAATAGCTCTAAGCGCTTTTATTTTCTGGACCAGTTCAACAGAAGAGTGACAGGCAAAAATCAAACAGATATTTATTTCATTGTTAAACATAGTCATGAGATGATTGAAAATAGTTTACTTGCTATATGTCCTGCAGTCAGACAGGTGAAAGCAAAGAAAACACATATTTGGCAACCAGACAAGGAACAAAAGAAGTCGGTACATATTTAATTCCTGGTAAGAAATGTCATGGATATATAGAGATTCTCAGAGGGAAACTAAAAGGAGGGGGTGTTATTTCTCATCAGTTAAAAGTGCTTTCTCCTGAGTTTGCTGCAGCTAAATAGGAAATGAATTTCAAGAGCCTGATTAAACATTAATGCTGCATTAAAAGAAGTAATGATCTGATGAAGTTTAAAGAAGTTACAAGTGTTTTTCTTCACCAGACTCGCTCTTCCTTCCAGGCCATCCCATTCTGTTTATAGATGCCAACTGCTCTGTTAGTTTCTATAGAACTGTCAGGCACAAGCAACCAGAACCACTCATGAATAGTCCCAAGTAGATACTTTATTGTTGATCCCCTATATTACAAGAATCTCATCAGACTGTTTGTCTTTCGTTGCGAAATGGCAGATATAGACATAAGGGTTTGACCTCAGTTGTTTTCTTCCCCAAACAGACCCTAAACTGGATTGTCTCTTTACTCCTCCTAGAGAATCACCCTTCCCTTCAGCTGGTGGTTTCACTATAATAGCAGATCCTCATCTACACACAAGAATAGGATGGTGGGGATGAAGGCTACCTTGGGCCAGAGCGAAAGCAAAGAGCCAGAGAAGAGGCTGGCCAATTGCAATCACAATGCACAAAGTTCAGCCACTCCTCTGTGCCAAAATGAGAAACCCTTAGCTTGTTACACTCTACGAGCAAAGAAAGAGAGTTAGGTTTTGAACTTTGGTTCAGTTATATATAAGTCACGAACATTCCACTCTGCAGTCCCTGAACTTCTTCAGTTTTCCTAGTTGATAGCAGCATAGGAATTAACTGCTGGGAAGAGGTCATCCAAGAGCATATGATACGACTCTATCTAATCCTCAGATACTCCCAGTTAACCTTCAGAAAGTACTTAGTAACACCTCTCTGACTAACAAGCTTTATCAAAAGTCATACTCTTTTATGGCAGATTCCTTCTGATTCTGTAACACAATTTTCTTCCTACCATGGCAGCTTGTCAGTACAGGACCTAGGCAGTTATCGCACCTACACAGGCAATCACACCACAATAAAGTGGCCTTAGTTCTGATGTCAGGAAAAGAAATCACTATCTATAAGTGAAAAAAGGAGAAGAGAAAATGGATCTGGGGCAAGGTGCAGAAGGATGTCTTAAGTACTCTTAAGTAGCCTTCCCAGAACACAGCCCCATGAAGGCAGGATACATTGCATAGACTCAATGAACGAAGAAAAAGAGCATTATCCTAATGCTAGTTGCCCAGAGTCACTTGGGACGGTGACATTTATTTATTTATTTTATTTATTTTTCATATTTGTATACCGCCCTACTCCCGAGGGACTCAGGGCGGCGAACAGCCATAAATAAATACAAAGACATACAAAAGTTAAAAACTATTAAAAAACAGATTAAATAATTTAGGTTTAGGTTCAAAGATTAAAACATCCAAATTTATCTAAAAGAGATTTAAAACCCAATTTAAAAGCCAATTTAAAGGCCAATTTAAAAGGGAGAGTTAGGCCAGACCAGCCTGTTGGAATAAAAACATTTTTAGGGCGCGGCGGAAGATCCGTAGGTCTTGGATCCTCCGTATCTCCGGGGGAAGCTCGTTCCAGATGGCAGGTGTCCCCACAGAGAAGGCTCTCCCCCTGGGGGCCACCAGTCGACTTTGTTTGGCTGACGGCACCCCAAGGAGCCCCTCTCTATGGGAACGAACTGGTCGGTGAGAGGCTACTGGTGGCAGGAGGCGGTCTTGTAAGTACCCTGGTCCTGAGCCATGGAGCGCTCTAAAGGTAGTAACCAAAACCCTGAAGCGCACCCGGAAGACCACCGGGAGCCAGTGCAGCTTGTGCAGGAGGGGGTTCACATGAGAGCGCCACATTGCTCCCGTGACCACCCGCGCGGCCGCATTCTGGACCAGTTGGAGTCTCCGGGTGCTTCTCAAGGGGAGCCCCATGTAGAGAGCATTACAATAATCCAGGTGTGAGGTGACAAGGGCGTGAATGACATGAGCAGCATGTGAATTTAATAAATAAATTAATAAATTCTAGGGAATGGGCTAAAGAGAAGCAAAAGTTGCAGAACAGCAGTCTCTGCAGAAAATCCCACAGGCTGAGATGCTCAGGAAAAAGGCTTATTTTTTTTTATCATTAATGTAAATCAGCCTTTGACAGATTTGTGTCACAGACACAAACACTTTTCAACAGTTTCCCCTTCCTTGTTTCAGATCAGTATTTGTCCTGATATGGATCTGTTTGGATTAAAAGCCCCAAATCCTCTTTCAGCAGGTTCTTAGGCAGAATTTATTTTTTGCATATCTACTCCAGATGTATTTTTTTTCATCCCAGATCTGCATTTACATATAATTAAGTAGTGAAAGTAAAAAGTAGTTGAGGATTTGGAGTAATATAACTATTTAATGGATCCTATTTTGGTCCTTGTGAAAATGAGTTGCTACTCTTTTAGCCAGTTTGATATGGCACAGAAATATTCCTGTGCAAGCTGTGCCTTGTGGCGAATATTTGTCTCTCCTTGGCAATCTTTCCCACCCTCTGGACTATATGATTTTTGTAGAGCCGTTTATCAGGCAGAACTTATATTTTTTTCCCTTACCACATCATGAAGGCTACGCTCGCATGACACCCACAGCCATAAACAATCTGACTATAGTTATAATTAGCATGATTCGTAAACCCACTGTGGGCTGGGAATGCTGCATCTGCATATTAATAATTTAAAAAGTACAGTTGCTTTATTAGAGAAGAATTACTACTATTTCCCTGAAAATAATGTAAACCGACAACCTAATTTCATAACATGGCAACACATTACAGTCTTGATTATTCCTCAGTGAATGCCATTACTTTAGTCTCTTAGGATGTGAGTAAAATTACATCTCCCTCACCCCATTGCTTCAACAGATAATAAGGAGAGTGACCTAGCAAGATGTGAAGGAACAGACTTGAAAATAAAGCACCAAGATTTAGTTTTGCATGCTGCAGATGTTAAAAACAGATATTCTTGCTCAGCGTATTTATATATATCTAATTTAACTGTCAAAATCACAAAACCGTGTATCACTTATTTTGGCACATGGGATAATTCATTGGAGAAAACCATGATGTTGGGAAGAATTAGGGGTAAAAGAAAACTAGGCCATCAAAGAACACAGAGGCTGGGCACCATCAAAGTTGACAAGGGCCAGGGCCTAGAAAAACTCAAAGAACTGTGCAAAATCAGAAGATATGGAGAGACAGAATCACCAAGAGTTGGATTTGATTGAATGGATATCATCATTATCATCATCAGAATAGAATAGAATAGAATAGAATAGAATAGAATAGAATAGAATAGAATAGAATAGAATAGAATAACAGATTTGGAAGGGACCTTGGAGGTCTTCTAGTCCAACCCCCTACCCAGGCAGGAAACCCTATACCACTTCAGACAAATAGTTATCCAACATTTTCTTAAAAACTTCCAGCATTGGAGCATTCACAACTTCTGGAGGTAAGTTGTTCCACTGATTAATTGTTGTGTCAGGAAATTTCTCCTTAGTTCTAAGTTGCTTCTCTCCTTGATTAGTTTCCACCCATTGCTTCTTGTCCTCCCCTTAGGTGCTTTGGAGTATAGTTTGACTCCCTCTTCTTTGTGGCAACCCCTGAGATATTGGAACACTGCAATCATGTCTCCCCTAGTCTTTCTCTTCATTAAACTAGACATATACCCAGTTCTAGCAACCGTTCTTCATATGTTTTAGCGTCTAGTCCCCTAATCATCTTTGTTACTCTTCTCTGCACTCTTTCTAGAGTCACAACATCTTTTTTACATCGTGGCGACCAAAACTGAATGCAGTATTCCAAATGTGGCCTTACCAAGGCATTATAAAGTGGTATTGACATTTCACATGATTTTGATTCTATGCCTCTGTTTATGCAGCCTAGAAATGTGTTGGCTTTTTTGGTATTGAATTGATGATGATCATTTTGAATTGATGATGATCATCAATCATCATCAATTCAATTGTTTATTTCTCTTAGATTAATCCCAATTTAGTGGAATGGAATGGTATAAAACCATCCCAGTGTTTGGACTGGTACATATGACATTCCTGTGATGTTGTACCAACACCAGACACAGACCGTAACACGATTGGAGGAATCATGATGTTTCCCCACCTCAATTAATCAGAACAGTGGCAGCCAGACTAAGGGTCACCATCAGGCTTAGCCAAACAAAGGAGAGTCTGTGGCAGATTTTTACTGCATTGCCCAAAGCAGTGCAATATTAAATTTAAATCCATCAGCATTTTCAAATGGAGTTGAATTCACAAGAGAAGAAGAAAACAACTCACTACCCTTCCTGGATATCCTCAACAGCAGAGACAGCAATGGAAACACAGGTTTAGTGAAAGTTTGAAAGTTCTCCACTACCAAAGAGTTAGGCAGAAGTTACTAGACCATTCTTAACAGAATTTGGATAGTAAAGTAAAAAACTTTATTGCTGTATTTTGTAAATAGTTGTTCATAAAAAAAGGTGGGAAATTGGACAAGGGATCAATCTGTTTGCTGCCTAATTCTTGTACCATTTTAGGACTTAGTCATTACAGTACATCTAAAACTTACAGGTTGCACTATGTAACACTTTTTAAAATCCAGCCTGGATTAGTGAGTAAAGCCTACACTGGCCTAGCCTGCCATATGTTCTTTTTTTTTAAAAAAAAAGTGCAATCCACACACCATTCCTGCAACTGGGACAAGCTTTGTTATTGCACAGGCAGGCAGCTTTTGTAATATTTTTAATTTTTGTTCGGTGTTAGAATAAAGTGCCAACTCTATCTATTTTGTGGCTTTACTCCTGTGAATTGGAAGTCAACTATCTGGAATATTAAACATACAGTTCAATCGTATAGCGTGCCTGTCAACAAATCTGCTGAGTTTCGAAAGATATACTCCCACACATGTATATAGTGGATTGCAATGTTAGGTTAATGAAGGAACACAGCATTCTTTCTTTCCCTGCCCAAGATACGGAAAATGTTAGTTGTTGTATTTTGGAGATTGTACTACTGTCTAATTTTGAATAATAAACCATGCTATTGTGTATGGCATAATTTTAGCAACTGGAAAAAAATCAGCAACAGAAGTTTAATTTAGTTATAATTCAGCTTTATAATTCAGAAGGCTAGGGTGCAGTTGCGTTGAAGATGTAGTGTTAGGACTGGGAAGATCCAAGTTCAATGCTATCTTTAGCTATGGGGACTTACTGAGTGATGTTGGACCAATCACTGTTTTTCAGATTAACCTAATAAAGTTGTGGGAGAATACTAGAACTTCTACTTTGATGAGGGACATAAATCCAGGCTATGGATCAAAGATGGCACCTGGATAGCATGGAGTGACTCATAGTTTGTATGGCATTAGAAAATGAAGTCTATTATGACAGGAATAGGAAATTATTAACAGCATTAATTAAACAGAATTTCATTTTGGCCCTTGCTCTGTGCCATTATTCTTTTAGTTTAACCTTGGCATTCCACTACATAGCCAAGTATGAATTTGACCGAAAAAAGTTACATATTTCCATGATATAGAACAAAATTCTATGGGCTCCTGGAAAATATCATGTATAACTAGTGCATAGCTTATTTTCATCAGTTCAGCATGATTTTCCAGTTCAAATCCAGCACCTTAAATCCATATTGCACTGGTTTTCTGGGTCATTGAAAGATTTCGTCAATAAAAGGGAATCTCCTGGATCAGTGAAACCTGATCATTCTTTTTTTTTTTATTGAAAAAGTTTTCAAATACAAGTTTTTCCCCCTTTCCCCCACTCTTCCCTAACCCCCCCTTACCACCCATCCCCCCCTGTGACTTCTTCACAACAATAGGCTATTTCATAACTAATTACATACATAATATCTTTCCTTTCCCTTACTCCCTCCTCAGAACACTGACCCTTAGCATATTATTCTTATAACTCCCATTTTTACAATAATCTGCCCTTTTTCTCCTCCCCTAAACTTATAATGTATTATTACAATTTAACATTTAATCTTTTATATATATTAATATAACAATTTAAAGCGGCCTTCTCCCTACATCCACATTTAACATTTATTCAGTTCTATCCAATTCCTCCACTCCCCTAAATATATGACTTAAAGATCCTTTTTCTTAGACTAATCAATCAGTAAACTAACCTATTTCAACCCTTCAATTCCTACAAAATCATGCAATACAATTCTAAATATAATCCACTGCCCACTTTACTAAGATATACACATATCTATATATGCATTCCATTTTATAAAAAGAAAAAAGACAATAACTTTAAATTTATAATCCATATAATATCTTCTTTGGTGTCTTTCCGCTGGATTATTAAATCCATCACCCATAATAGGGTAAAATAACATGCTGGTGCAACAGTTTGTTCAAAATCTTCAATCATCTTCTGCCCCCATCAGTAGTAAATATCCTCGTATATATATAAAAGTAAAAACAACCACCCGAGTGACATTATAATTATATCCATATAGTTATAGTTGTGGTATTCATCAGGATTGTTGATTCCCATCATCCTAATGAGTAACATCCAGATCTTCTGCATGCCCCAGCGTGACTCTCTTGCCTTATAACTCAAAATAATTATAATATATTTACCAGTAAAAGAGATCCAGAGTAGATGATTCAGATCCAACAAGGTAAGGCTCTTTTCACATCCCAATATCACGGCATTACAGAGATCTGCCACAATCCTCAGGATAGTATTAAACAGTTGTTCGCCTCCACTATCTTTTCAGATATTCATTCATTTTTTAAAGTCTCTGGCTTCACTGTTGCTTGGTTTAGAAACTGCTGTTTCTCTCAGATCTATTTCTTTTCTTTTTCTTTTGCGGGTTGAATTTCCATCCTCGTTTCGTGCCTACCAATTGTGTGTCGGCTGGTCGATTTTCATTCTGTTTTATGAGTTGTTCTTGTTGGGTTAGTTTTATCATCTCATCTTTCTTCTCCATCACTTGTATATCAACTGGTTGATTTACGCACTTGTCTGTGACTTGATGGTTCATCACATTGGAGTCGGATGACACTGCTCTCTTATTTATAGACAGTCCAGCTGGGGTATCCAGGGAGTCCAAAGACAATTTATCCACCACAGCCTCTGTAATTTGATATTTTCCTTTTGTTTCCAACTCCTTTTGCTTATCCTGTATTATGCCTAAAGATGTTAAGTTCATTTTTAAAAATTTTTGATAAAATTCTTCCGCTTTTTCAACAGTGTTCAGTTGATATCTTACTCCTTGATGTCTCAATATTAAACCAACTGGGGCATTCCACCTAAATAGGATATTTCTTTTTTTTAACTCAGTCACTAGAAAGCCAAATTTCTTCCTCTCCATTAGCATCTTAGTCGGGAGCTCCTTAAAAATCCAAATCTTTCTTCCATGAAATTGCAAAGTAGAATTAAAAGAGTTCTGCACAATATTATTCCTAATTTCTTTATCTGTAAAATAGATCACCACATCTCTAGGCAATTGCCTTTGCTTTGCCAACCAGGAGTTTATTCTGTAAATTCTATCAATCCTGCAAAACACTTCATCAGGTTGAACCTTTAAAATCCCAGCCAGAATTTCAGAAGATATTTTCCTTAAATCATCTCTATTATTTTCCTGCAGACCTCTCAGTCTAATTGCGTATTCTGTAAAATTATATTGAATCATTAAAACTTCTCTTTCAATCCTCTGTTGCACATTTTCTCCATTACCAGTCTTTTGGTCAACCTCCATTTTAGGTTTGTCTTCTGAGCTATTATCCTGAATGTTTACCAAATCCTTTTTAATTTTTTGAATCTTGTCATCCAAGTTCTCCTCAGTTTCCTTCATTTTAGACTCTAATAATTTAATCTTTGCATCCACCCGAATCAGAAAGTCTGATAAACCATTAGCTGTATTTAAAATCTTTTGATTCAAAAAGTCAAACTTTGATTTCACCAATTCACCAATTTCTTTAATTTCCTGCTTAAATTTTTCGAGTTGCTGGTTCACAATCTCATCCCTTCTTACAATCTCTTCAAGAAGAAATTCTATTATGTTAAAATCAGGTTTCTGACACTGGAGAGTTACAATTTGTTGGTGTAATTTATTAATGGGGGAAGTTCCCCCCCCCCCGTTTGTCTAGCTGTGTGAGTCCCGATGCCATTTCCCACACAGACAAGATTTAGTAAAAAAGAGAGAAAAAATAGAAAGCGGAAGGACTTTCCCTTAAAAAAACAAGAAAAAAAACTTCTTTCCGATCAAAAACAATATCAAGTCTCCAGAGAAAAAAAAAGAGAAGAAGACACAGGAGCGAAGTTTTGTCTAGAAATGTAGCCAGTGATATTTATTCTGCTACATTGTAGTAATAAAAAACGGAAGGACTTTCCCTTTCAGCCTCTTCTCCAGCCGTGGCAGACGCCATTTTAAAAGGCTCTTTTTCCCCCTTTCCTCTCCTCTTTTCTCTTAAGTAATTTTTTAAAGAATAAGTAAAATACTTGCGATTCAGTATTAAAGGTCCAGCTCACATTTTCTTTGAGTATTCTGTTAAATTCGCAGGCTTGCTCTTGATGCCTGGCTCTGCATTAGCAGAGGTCTCCCAAAGCCCGGAGCAGCGGCAGGGGATATGGGGCTTCTCATCCGCTCCGTCCCAAAAGTAAAAAAAAAACTTTTGGGACTCTGCAGAGAGTTCTACCCACCCCTGCCGGCTCTATCTCCGTTTCCTCATGGAAACGGAGTTTTTTCGAGCCGCCATTCCGCTGTGAAGGCGGCTCTAACAGGCTGTGGAAGCTGACGATCCCAAAGGAACATCTGGCGGCGGCCAGCAGCAAACCGGAAGTGAAACCTGATCATTCTTAACAAAAGTCATATTATTTCCTCCTTTGAACCATAAAGTATTAATAGCACCTAGACTTGTATACTGCTTCACAGTGCTTTACAGCCCTCTCTAAGCAGTTTACAGAGTCAGCATATTGTCCCCAACAATCTGGATCCTCATTTTACTGAACTTGGAAAGATAGAAGGCCGAGTCAACCTTGAGCGGGTGAGGATCAAACCCCTGGCAGTCAGCAGAATTAGCTTGCTTAATCATAGAGCCATTCTCACCTGATCAATTAAACCATCACAACATTTACATTTGTTTTAGTTATCACCTATCAAAACAACCAGTCAACTTACTTGAGATCAGAAAGCTACAAAGGATCTGTATGTCAGTTTAAGGCCATGTAGCTTTATAAAGAAGGAAATTTGACTACACTCACTGGGATTTGCTAAATGTGGCTGCCTTACCTAAACTGTATTAAAGGATCTGAGGGTTTTGTGGTATCTTGAAGACTAGTAACCTTTAATGACAAAACTGAGGTTCAATAGTGATGAGATTGACATGATTTTTCCTTCACTATGGAAGGCTTTGCTGTGCTACTTGGAAAATCATGGCTTCTTGATCATCTCATCACAGAATGAAATCTATGAAAGAGTGCACTCAGAGGATGGAGGGAAGGTATCTACAGTATTTCAACATTGACAAGCTCACCTTCCATGTTTGGTTAGTCTTGACACAAAGACATCAATTAAGTGGCCTTAATTTGAGCATTATACATCGTACCTTAGAGCTGTTTGTAATGGGCACTGAGATGATCAAATAAGTGATGATATGTCCTCAAGCAAATGCCAAAAAATGCCAAAAGAAAATGACCTAGTTTTTTTTTCCCCTTGGAATGACTGTTCCACTACTTGCACTTCAACTATCTTGGTTGATTTGTTTGTCCTTCTTTTCTGAAGTTCACAATACCCATTCAAGTAGTTGAGCTCTACAAGCAATTTTTCCCCCGTCTGGCACCTGCACTTTGATATCTACTCTGCTGTGCAGACAGGAGTTCTAATCTAACTTTCTGATCCTCTCTAGCTCTTGCTGTGAGCCTTACGTTCTTGGCAAGCATACCAAACAGAAGACAGAAGCTTAGAAGGATGTCTCCCTTGGAGACTGTGCATATTTGTAATCTAAGGTTGCATCTGTGTCACAGCTAGGCTGTTGCTCTCCTGATCTGTAATAGGATTCTGAGGACAGAAACATCTCTTAAGACAAATTTACATCCCACAGGAAGTGAAAAGATAAATCCTGCTCTGAGAAACAAATGTTCTTTTTTTAAAAAAGAGAGAGAGATCCAGAGAAGTAAATATCTCATTTTGGCCACTGCATATCCACTTTTTTTTAAAAAAGACTTACAGTAATAGACTAAAAAGAAGAAAATCTCAGGAACAGCTCCATATTGTTAATGCGCTTCTCCTAATGGTTGAGTAACTCATTTTCATTTATTGCTTTTCTCTTGAAGGCTTAATTTATATTGTTGATGGGGCTCTAAACTCTCTTTGCCTCCACCCGGAGACTGAATGTGGTTCTCACCCATTAGTTGTTAGGCTTACCAAAGTGCCTCCTGTTTTAGAACATGTAATCTCATTATGATTGAGTAGCCACATTGTTTGCTTAATTCAATAGCTCTGTCTCTCCAAGCATTGGTAGATAATGCCTCCTACTAAAGAGATCTTAACAATTTACCCAGTGATAGGCTTACATTTTATTACTCGATGTGGAAAAAAAATCAGTATTACATGAACTCCGACAATGCTGTGGACTATAATAGCCTGTTTCAAATTCTCCTCTGTTTCCTTCTCATATATAGCACACTTACCCATAATGCTATAAGTAGACCATACTGTTGCCCAGAGTTGCTTTGAAATGAGATGGGTTGCAAATATACACATATATATATATATAGTGTGTGTGTGTGTGTGTGTGTGTGTGTGTAAATAGTGGATATTTCCTTTGTCAGGTGGAAAAGCATAATTTAGCAATATCAGGTCCCAGGATCTCCATTCTGGAAGAGACTGCAGGAAGGCTGCCCAAGATTAAGTAGTTTTTCATCAAAGATATTCTGCCTGTAGACATGTTTATTTTTTCTTGTTTGAAAGCTGAAAAGTACCTGTAAAACCAGATTTTGATTTTTTTTTCATTCTTGATTTTTCTGTTTAAAAATTATACACTTGTGCTATCCGTAGAAATGTAATTTTTAAAAATACAAGGTAGTTACAAGGTAGCCTCAGGTAACCTTTGGCACTGAAATTACATTTGGCATGATACTGGGGGAATGGAGCAGAGGCCAATTAAGAAGTCCAAAAGAAAAATCAAGTAGAGAGTAATTTAAAAGGGATATTTTATGATTGTTATAATAGTGAAGGAATGTAGAATTAGGTGTAAACAAGACTGTGGTACCCAACTCCAAGTTTGGAATTTGGCAAGGTTTGTTTATTGGACATCCTAGATGTTGTAAAAGGCTGGTTTTCAACCTTATTAAGCTTAAAGTATAAAACTGGTACACAATGTTCACTTAAATGATGTCTCCACAGTGCTCACTTTGTTTGAATACCCACCACCTTGTTTACGAAGCATTTCAAAGAATATAACAGGTGGTCCTTGACTTACGATTGTAATGGAGCCTGCCCATTACAGTCAGAAGTTGTTGACAGCCATAAAGCAGGTCGTTTACATGACTGACTCAATTTTATGACCTTTTTTGTGGCAGTGATTAAGTGCATGTGGAGGTCATTAAGTGTTCTGACCCAGCTCCCCAAACACAACAAATTCTCTGACGTGAACTCAAAAGATTCCTTTATTAGGAATGCTGACAGCCCTGACAAAAAGTTTATCTCGCCGGCTAACAAGTCTGGCTGGGTGGAAGATGAATAGTGTCTACCACACCTATTCATCTCCGCCCCTGCCTTTTATCCTCAGAGCTAGGGTGGGGGTTCGCTAGCAGTGGTGGCTCTTCCTTCCCCAGGATCGGCCCATGGATTTCCACTGTTCTCCTCTCCTCTGCCTTCTGTGCAGCCACGCATCAGGCAGTGGACCCAGCTGTTCCTCCTCTTCTTCATCAACCACCTTCAGACCTGGGGGCTGTTGATTCTCCATCTGAGGGTTGACTGATGGCCCAGGCTCCGCCTCTATCTCTCTCTCTCTGCCAGCTCCATTCCCTCTTCCCCCTTGGAGCTCCCAGGTTGCTCTGATGCTGACCCTGACTCCCACGCCTTCCCCTCCCCCTCTGATTCGGTTGTGGAGTGTCAGGGCATTGATTAATCCCATGTTTGGCTGTTCTGATGTCTCTCCTTTGATGTGTTTCCGAAAGCATTTTCAGATCTTCTTCACCCATGGCACCTTCTTATTCTAATTGCGTAGCCGTAGCAAGAGGCTGGAATCTTGAGGGCGTTACTATCTCCTGTTCTTCTTCCAAAGAGGATAAAGCTCTGGGCTTCATTTTTTCCTTTTTCTTGTGTTTCGGCATCTTAGCAAAAATGATTAGTGTACCTCAGTAGCTAAAAAACTAATTGCCTATGCACTCTTATCAGAAATAACAAACAAGGAAAAAAGCAATAAATCAACCGTCCGAGTTACCAGATGTCAGGGCATTGATTAATCCCATGTTTGGCTCTGGGACAATCACCCTGATTTAAGTAGAGGATGGATCGAGGCTTCTCCAAGTTGCAATATTCTGAAAAAAAAACCTGAAGAAAAGTTCTCTAATAAAACTCATTTATTTGTTATAAAGAAAATAAAACACCTCACTCACTAAGAAAGATAACGGTTACATTTTGAAATAGTTCGGGCTGGCTGCTTTTTCAGCAGCTGGCATCCATGGCAAGAGAACAAAAGAAAAGGTGCGAAGGAATGTGGGTGGATGGACATGCGTCGTAGTTTTTGATAACAATTCTTGGCAAGGTACGGAAAGTCTGATAGTCCAGAAATATGAAGCTCAGCTGGTAAATAAAATAATGCAGTGACATGGAGGGGCCAGCAGCTGACAGGCCACAACATTAAATGAACTCCTTGTTCACTGATGGTATTTATGTTGAAAACCAGAAATAAATAACAGTTTTTGGCAAAAATGTCATAAATCATGGTCACTTGATTGTGGGACATTGCAAAGGGCCATAAATGCAACCTAATTGCCAAATATCAGAAATTTAAGTGACTGTAGCAAGGGGGACCAGCTGTCAGAACTTCAGAACCAGGGTATAAGTACCTTTTGGGGAATGGGCTGTCATAACTTTGGTTACCAAGCAACCAGTCATAAATCAATGACTACATGTACTTTAAAGCCAGAATAATCTTTTCACTATACCAAATTTAGGTTTTTCATATGTATATGAAGTATCATGTATTTATTGAGCATGGAGTGCAGCAAAAAAAACATTAGTGTTCAGTGTTGGAAGGTCAATAAAACTCTTGATCTATGATTTTGAATGGACAATATATATTTGCTCTTTGTTTATGGACTGGCTTTCTATTGATGCACATACGAAAAGACTGATCAATATTATGGATGTGGTGATAAAAATTAGATTGAGAGGGTCCTTTTTAATATATTGTTACAGTATGTATTTTTGTTTTTCCTTTTTCCCTGTTCATTGTTGCATTCTTTTAATTATTTTCCTTTACTTCCCTCTCATATATTAAAGTAAAAAAAAAATTGACAATACAAAATTCTCTGGTATTGTTTACATCCTCCCCCCCGCCCCAAATGCAGGCTTTTAAAACACATTTCCTGAAATGGCTGCCCACTTTATATACCTTTGAGTAGATTTTTTACTGGACAAAAAATGGATTTGAGAAGATTCTACTTATTATTCCCATGCAAGCTATGGCGAAGCCAATTTTGTCAAATCCCACAAGTCCTTTCCCGTAGACATTAGTGAAGAATTCTTTTTATATTTTACTAGTGTAAAGAAATCTTCATCAAGTTGCAAATGAAGGGAACAATCTAGTGGGAAGAAGCAGAAGTTTAGAAAATTGAAATATCTTTAATTGTAGCCCTTAAGCCAGTTGTTCAATTGTTAACGTGGAGATCGCTGCTGTGACAATATCGAAAATATGCCAGCTTGTTTCCTTTACACGAGCCAATTGTTTGCCAATGTCCTGAAAACTGAATTCTGCTTGTAGTTGTAAATGTAATAATTGGCTAGCTATGATATGAATGCAGCAGGTCTTTCAAGGTCTTTTCTGGATTTGTGCCTAGCATTCATGAAAATCAGCCAGAAGGAACACAACCAGTGCTGAATGAAGATTGGATGGGTTTAAAATCTCCTTCTTGAGAATAGATTTGCTTGAACAAATAGGCAACCAACTTTTTTCATACTACTTTGTGTTTGTCATTTCATTTCATTTCCATGTACATTGAAACTTCAGCCTGTCTCTTCAATAAATTCTCATACTCAACAAAGGGAAGGAATATATCTATATTTTCATAAACACTTTTTTTCAACAAAATCATGTACAGCTGTTGTTACAAGAGGTAAAGCAAACTCAATCCTGCTGACTAAATAGACACACATTTATGTAGATTTCCTGATAGTGCTACATGGGTGATTTGCTATCGCCTTCTGCCAGGATATTTTCATCTTCCTTCTGTCCCATAATTCTGGTATTCCTCTGTGATCTTCTGTTCAAGTATTAACCAAGTCTGACCTTCAACTTGCTCTGACTCATCTTAGTCAGTCTTCACCATCTGCCACTAGCATTGTTGTTGTTAGTTGTGAAGATGTGTCCGACCCATCACAACCCCATGGACAATGTTCCTCCAGGCCTTCCTGTCCTCTACGATCCTCTACGAATCTATTTAGGCTCACACCGACAGCTTCAGTGACTCCATCCAGCCACCTCGTTCTCTGTCGTCCCCTTCTTCTTTTGCCCTCAATCCCAGCATTAGGCTCTTCTCCAGTGAGTCCTTCCTTCTCATTAGGTGGCCAAAGTATTTGAGTTTCATCTTCAAGATCTGGATTTCTAAAGCAGTCAGGGTTGATCTCCTCTAGAACTGACCAGTTTGATCACCTTGCAATCCAAGGGACTTGCAGGAGTCTTCTCCAGCACCATAGTTCAAAGGCCTCAATTCTTGGTGCTCAGTCTTTCTTACGGTCCAACTTTCACAGCCATACATTGCAACTGGGAACACCTTAACTATACACACTTTTGTTGGCAATATCTCTGCTTTTTTCTAATGCCACTAGCATTAGAAAAGATTAAATTCTGGATTCGTGTCTCAGCACACCACTTGTTTGCCCTAAGTTACATCAAAACATTGATTTAGTCCACTATAACTGTTCTACTCTCAATCAAAAGTTCTTTTCAAACAAATATAGGTAGCCCTTGATTTACAACCATTCGTTTAGTGACCATTCAAAGTTACAACAGCAGTGAAAAAAAGTAACTTATGACTAGCTTTCATACTTACGACTAGTCCTTACAGCTATTGCAGCCATGTCCCCATGGTCATGTGATCAAAATTCAGCTACTTGGCAATTGGCATGCATTTATGACAGTTGCACTGTCTTGGGGTCATGCAATCACTGTTTGCAACCTTCCCAGATGGTTTCAAGTCAATGAAGAAAGCCAGATTCACTTAATGGCCATATGATTCACTTAACAACTGCAGTGATTCACTTAACAACTGCAGCAAAAAACTCAGTTAACAAGTTGCCTTGCCTAGCAACCAAAATGTGAGGCTTAATTGTGTTTGTAAGCCAAGGACTACATATATTATGTTTGACTAAGGACTCATGCCACCATATCCAATTATAAAGCACATCGAATTGAGTTCAGACCAGAGATGAAAGCAATGCTGCTAAACAGGAAACCTATTTCAAGAGATGTCCATTTATTCCAGAGCAACATGAGGTTGACTGGGTTTCATAAATAAATTAAGATCATACTACTTTATACAGAGAGATATGTCATGACAAACTGGAGGGGAGAGAACCATCCTAACAGTAAAGTTGCTTTTACAAAATGAATAATAAGCATTCAACCTAATCAATACCTTTGAAATGTTTTACGTTGCTTTTTTTTAGCATTTGTAGAAGCCTTGAGTAAGAGTGCTAACTTTTGTAATATATGGAAGATTCAGTGTAAACTCTGTTCCACATATTATTCTTTCTAAGCTTCCACATTGGGAAACTAAATGCCCAACTGCAGTAACCACATATGAATTGATGGGACAATAAAATTTAGAAATGGGTGCATGTCAACTATTTTTACTTGTAGTACTTAAGTAAACTACATCAGAGGAACTCTATGAATTTTTCAGGTCTACATGGCATACAGATAGTCCTCGATTTATGACCACAATTGAGACCAGAATTTTTATTGTTAAGCAAGGCAGTTGTTAATTGAGTCATGTCCGATTTTATGACCTGTTTTCCATAGTTGTTAAGCAAATCACTGCAGTTGTTAAATGAATCATGCAGTTGTTAAGCGAATCCAGTTTTTTCCCATTGGCTTTGCTTATTGGAAGCCATCTGGAAAGGATGCAAATGACTATCACATGACCCTGGGATGTTGCAACCATTATACATACATGTCAGTTGTCAAGCACCCAAAATCTGATCACATGGCTGTGGAGATGCTGCATCAGTTGGAAGAGCGAGGACTGGACATAAGGAACTTTTTGCTCCACCTTGAAACCCAATTTTCTTTCAATATTCCATAATCCAGAAAAGTCATATTTTTAACAAGAATTGTTGTTTTCTGTTTATTCATTGTGAAGCCTGCCAAAGCTCCAAAGTCACCCACAAGGAGCAGTGGTGGTGCAGTGGTTAGAATGCAGTATTGCAGACTGATTTTGCCCACAGTCAGGAGTTTATTCCTGATTGGTTCATGGCTGACTCAGCCTTCTATCCTTCCAAGATTGGCAAACTGAGGACCTAGATTGTTGGAGGCAATATACTGGCTCTGTAGATTCATTAGAGAGGGCTGTAAAGCACTGTGAAGTGGTATATCAATCTAAGTGCTATTGCTATTTAACTTCTTCATCAAGTATTCTATACCAGTTTTCGGTCTTGCAGAGATATAACTAAATCATCAGCAAATATTCTCAATGTATAAATTTCTTCCTTTTTAATTTTTATGCCTGTTATTTTCTCATCCTGGCCTATATCTCTGTTCAAAACTTCCAACACCAATATAAACAAGAAAGGAGATAAGAGACATCTTTGTCTTGTGCCCTTTTGAATTTCATATGATTAAGTCTCTATTAATAATTATATTTGTTTGCTGTGAAGTGTAAATCACCCACTGGGATGGGAAGGCCGGGTATGTTATGAGTCCCATCAATTAGGGATTGTCAATGGTGGCAACCACAAAAAAGGGCCTTCTTGATGGTGACCCCTTCTTCATGGAACATTATTCCCCTGAGTATAGTTGGCTCCACACCATTGCTTTTCTGAAGGACACTTTAAAAAATGGCTTTGTCAATGAGCCTGGGAACCACAAATGAAGATGGAGCAGATCAAGTGGCTGATTTGATTGTGTTGTTGTCACCAAGGGGGTGTGGGGTGGGGGTTTTTTTGAATGGGTTTTATTATATGGTGGATTTTTAAATCACTTATATTCACTTTACTTTTAAAGCCATTTATATGTGAGTTGGGCAGTTATTTAAATTTGTTTAATAAATAACATAATAACCTGTGATATAGATCAGGCTGAAAAATAGTAACTGAATGAGTGTTAGAGCCCAGGTCACTGAATCGAATTTTTCTGGCATATTTGCAAACTCAGTCTGACAAATGTCTTTCATCCTTGCTAATGGGGGCGGGGAAGGGGAGCAAAACAATAACTCTGGCAATTTACAGTTTGATACATCTTTGGGAAATGGAAGGCTGAATGGCACCCTGAAAGGTAGTCTAATAATATTTACATTTTACAAAGACTAGTCAGTCTCCTCTCTGGTGACAATTCTTGTACTCCATTCATATTGATCCACTGCAAATGCCCTAGTGTGAATCAGAATGTTTATGAGGCAGCTGTGCCCTCCAGAAGGATGACTTCCAGCTGCTTCAAGGATTTTGCCAGGTCACCTACACGCTTCTTCTGGGACTGCTGGTGTTAACTTGCAAAGCATCCCTGGCCTGCTCTCGAGTTGCCATAGGCCAGTGGGGATGGGGAACCAGCAAAATGGCATTTCAGCTAAAGACAGATGCACATTCCATGCTTATCTCTCTCAAGGCTGTATTCCAGGGTTACCTACAGCAGTCGGAGGGGAGTGACCTCTACAACCCACAAAATTGCTCCATTGATGAATGTGATTGATGACACACCCTGGGGGGGAAGCAGGAATCAGGGCCATAATTGGGACATAAATTACGTAGGGTCAGAGCTGGCTTCACTTGGGAATGTGCCGACATGAAGCTCCTAATAAATAAACTGGATTTCTTTTGAAGCTTGGCTCAAGGTGCATGATTTAATTAGGACATTTGTTGGAACCCCGACAGCTGGCAAATGGAGGGGCTGTGCATGTACATGCATACAGAGAAGATATAAGCATACATGTCAAACTTTCCAAAGTATGCAGCACCCACAACAATCCATATTATGAATAATCCCGCATGATTAATGATATTTAAAATTCATTATACCGGTATTAGATCTATATCCTGACTTTCAATAAGGAAGTGGGCATGGTGGCTTAGCAGTTAAGATATTGGGCTTGTTGAACAGAAGGTTGGCTGTTTGAGGCCTAAGTACTATGTTACAGGATGAGCTCCTGTTACCTGCCCCAGCTTTTGCCTGAAAGCATGCAAATGCAAGTAGATAAAGAGGTACTACTTCAATGGGAAGGTAACAGTGTTCTCTTTGCCTTGCTGTATTGTCATGCTGATTGTATGACTGCAGAAAGGGTCTTCAGACAATGCTAGCTTCCTCAGCTAGGAAACGGAGATGAGCACCACCCGCTAAAATGGGACATGTCTAGACAGGGGAAACCTTTATCATTTTCATTTAGGAGCTCAAAGTGGCATACATGCAGGGGTAAAATACTATTGGTTCGGACCGGCTCTCCCGAACTGGTAGTAAAAAATGCTACCAGTTTGGGAGAACTGGTATTTACGACGATCAGCTGGGTGACAATCAGCTGTGATGCGCAATTTATATTATCTAGAATCATCAGATTTCCTGCTTTCTAGCTAATCTAAACCGCGTGGCACAGCGGATTCACCCCCCCTTGCTGTTCTGCTTACCTTTGCAGACTCGGAGGGCTTCAAAATGTTCCTTTTTTAGCGCTACATGTGCACGCCTCAGGCGCGTATGTATGTGAAGCGCACATGCACGTGCAAAGTGCACACTCGCTAGCAGACTCAAAGAACTGGTAGCAGACTTCAGAGGATTCTACCGCTGCATACATGGCATTCCATCCATGTATTTTTCCCCAACCACCACCACCCAGGGTGATAGGTTGGATTGAAAGAGCATGCCTAAAGTCATCTGGTGAAGGTGTCCTAAAACCTGTGCCTCCTGATACCAACAACTTCACTACTACACCACATTGGCTCATGCTTCCGCTGAGCATTGAAGCAGCAACTTTCTATTTACAAGGCAAATGGCACAACTCCTTTATTATTACAGCATTCACGTATTATGCAGTCCTAAGAGCTATTGTCCACCTGATATATGACTCTTGCTTGGTCATTTTAATAGAATTGGCATAGACTACTGACAGGAAAAGTTCACTTTAGTTATCTGAAATGCTTTTTCTATTTGAATGAAGATTGAAGTTCATAGAATTTCTGGATGGGGAGAAATAGGCTTAGACTCAACCCTTCCAAGACCGAGTGGCTGTGGCTACCGGCGTCCCGGTATAATCAGCTGACACAATCGCTGTCTATAGGGGGTGAAACTCTACCCCCTACAGAGGGGGCTCGCAATCTGGGCGTCCTCCTGGATGCAAGTCTGTCTTTAGAAGAGCATATGATGGCTATGGCCAGGGGGACTTTCTATCATGTTCACCTGATTCTCCAGTTGCATCCCTTTCTGGACTGGGACGCCTTGCGCCCTTGTTACCTCCCGGCTGGACTACTGTAATGCTCTCTACATGGGGCTCCCCTTGAAGAGCACTCAGAGGCTCCAACTGGTTCAGAATGCGGCCACGCGGGTAATTATGGGTGTAACTCATTGCGCCCATGTAACACCTCTCCTGCACGAGCTGCACTGGCTCCCAGTGGTCTTCCGGGTGCGATTCAAGGTGTTGGTTACCACCTTTAAAGTGCTCCATGGCTCAGGACCTGGGTACTTATGAGACTGCCTTCTGCCACCGATAGCCTACCACCGACCAGTTCGCTCCCACAGAGAGGGACTCCTCAGGGTGCCATCGGCCAAATTATGTCGGCTGGCAACACCCAGGGGGAGACCCTTCTCTGTGGGAGCCCCTGCCCTTTGGAATGAACTGCCCCCAGACATACGCAAGATCTCTGACCTCCGAGTTTTCTGCTGTGCTCTTAAGACCCTGCTCTTCCGACAGGCAGGGCTAGCTTCATAATTCAGTTTTAAATTCGGAGTTCTTAAATTTTTTGGGTTTTTTAGCTAATTTTGGCCTTAAATGTAATACTTTTAAGAATTTTTAAATTTAAATTGTGATATTTGTATTGTGTTTTACCTGGCTGTACACCACCCCGAGTCCCTTGGGAGAGGGGCGGTATAGAAATAAAATTATCCTTATCCTTATCCTTATAGAATTGAAGAAACATCTCTAACTTAATCATGCTGGCAATTAAGACATCTTCTTGCTATTTTAGCCAATAGTAATGCCCTCAGTTGATTGGCCTTCTCACTGCCTTCTGCTTTCAAGATATCAAATTTCTCCTTTGACATATTTAAGCACTTAAATGCTAGCTTGCATGACAGAAACTGTATCTATATATTCTCTAAAAGTTTCCAGCTATCTGGAATAAATCACAATTTATTCTTTGAAACTATGGTATTCAGTAGATTCCCACTCATTTTGGATTCCTTTTATAGTTTAGTTATAATCACCACTATTCATCATTTTAGCCAATGTCTATCCACTGCAGGATGAAGACCTCTTCCAGATGTTTCCAACATATATGGTCCTGAGCTTTCTTTTGCCAATTGGGTATTACTTTTTCCATACGCTATAGAGCCTACTAATTTGCTCCCTCTTATTTGATTCACTGTCTGTAAAGCTATGTAGGTGCCATCGTTATTTTTATTATATAATGACTATAAACAAAATTTGCATACTAAATGAATAGGAAGAAATTTTGTACACAGGTGAAGTTTTCCCTTGCTAAAGAACTACCAATAAAGTATCGCCTATGATTCAGGAACATCAGAATTGCCATCGAGATTTCCTCTAAAGTGACATTTGAAGCAAATTTAGTTTGTTTCCTTTTCAACAGATAGTTCTAAAAACTGTCAAAGGATGCCAACTTCCGAGTCAGAAATGGTCAGGTAACATGTTTCTGGAGGAGCAGAAACAATGTTGCGATCATGATCTAATTCTATTTTATTGTAAGGTTACATTAACAGAATTGTGTAAATCTGAAAGTACAAACTTCCTGCCATCATTACATATATCCATCTTGGAGTAATGTTCATTGTTGTCAATTTACCTTTCCCTATAAACTTGTAGGGATTTTTACCCATCTATTTATTTCAGTATTAATCTGAGATTAAAATATTATAATAATCTATAACTAATTTGTGACCTGACATAATTATTCTAAGGTGTTTATACACAGAGACATACACGGGCACATAAACAGGGTGTACCAAAAGTCAGGACCCATAGGTCAATATATATATATATATATATATATATATATATATATATATATATATATATATATATATATATATATATATGTAGGTCTTTGGTTATTCGGGTCTTCTCCCACGTAAAATTGGAAGTGTCTTGGCGACGTTTCGACAAAGTCTCATTCGTCATCTTCAGGCTGGTGTTCTCGGCTTCGTGCTTCCAGGAGCAATGTGAGATCGCAGCTGTCTCTTCCTTTTAACTGCTAGTGGGGGTGTGAGCTGATTGGGTGGGAACTTGGCTGTGTTCTGATTGGGTGGAGGTGTGTTCTGATTGGTTAGGGGCTCGGCTGTGCTCTGATTGGATGGGGGGTTGGTTGTGCTCTGATTGGCTGGGGGTGTGTTCTGTTTGGGTGGGGGCTTGGTTGTGCTCAGCTTAGTCTGAGTTGCAGGGGGATTTGAGCTGGTGAGCTGCGTTGTTGTTCAAGCTCAAATCCCCCTGCAACTCAGACTAAGCTGAGCACAACCAAGCCCCCACCCAAACAGAACACACCCCCAGCCAATCAGAGCACAACCAACCCCCCATCCAATCAGAGCACAGCCGAGCCCCTAACCAATCAGAACACACCTCCACCCAATCAGAACACAGCCAAGTTCCCACCCAATCAGCTCACACCCCCACTAGCAGTTAAAAGGAAGAGACAGCTGCGATCTCACATTGCTCCTGGAAGCACGAAGCCGAGAACACCAGCCTGAAGATGACGAATGAGACTTTGTCGAAACGTCGCCAAGACACTTCCAATTTTACGTGGGAGAAGACCCGAATAACCAAAGACCTACATACAAACACCCGCGAAAACCTGAGAAAACATATATATATATATATATATATATATGGCTAGCATGTGTGTGTGTGTGTGTGTGTGTATGTGTGTAATCTTAGCATATTTAGAAATGTTCAAAAGTCATGCATCAACTGAGTAAAGAAGTGTTTAATTGAAAATGGTAGTCAACGGATCCAATTTTTGTATACCCTGTGTGTCTTTGTGTGTTTCTTTCTCTCTCTCTCTCTCCCCTTTCCCTCCCTCCCTCTCTCTCTGTATATATATTCATAAATTTAATAAACACTCATTTTTAGATATTTATGGATAACAGTACAGCTTCTAAGAAGAATATAAGACTTACCTAAATTAATTCAGTAACCTGACAATCAATACAATTCGTGTACTATAGCAAAGCACTCATAATTATCATAAAACATAATATGTCACCAGCATATAATAATTTATGTTCAACATTAGCGGCTGGTACACCTAAAACAGTGCTCAGTTTCTTGACAATAGAGGTGAAAATTCTACTATCAAGTTAAATATAAGACAAGTACCATATACCATGAAAAAAAGTATTTTATTCATGCAATACTATCACCATTGCAGATTCCACCTTTTCTTAATTCTCTCTAAAATATTTAGGTAGAATTATCCAAGCTTGTCACATTTTCATAAAACTAAACTGTGCAGGATGGATAATTGACGATAACATCATTAGTTGTCTATGTGATGGGATTGCTGTCAAAATTGGGCATTAACATTTAACAAGGAAATTGGGCAAAAACCTGAAACATCAGCAGAATCTTTACCAGTTTTCAAAATGAGCTATATAAGCCTCATTAAAAGATGTTGGAAACCTTGATTAAAACGAAACAAAAAGCCAAGCCCTCATTTTAGATTTCTAATAATATAAGAGTGTAAAGAATCAGAATGTCTTACAGCATTTGATAAGATGCAGATCAGGATTGGGACGTTTCCTATTTTCATAGATTTAAGAGCATCTGTTATTTCCTGGAGGGATAAAAGTAATACCAATAGCATTTAGGCTTATATAGAGCCCCATACTGTTTTACAGCACTCTCTGGGCAATTTACAATGTCAGCATTATTTGCATATTGCCCCCCAAAATCTGGGTTTTCATTTTACCGACCTTGGAAGGCCAAGTCAACCTCAAGTGCTGTCAGGACTTGATTTTTTGATCGAACTCAAGACTGAGGGCAGAGTTGGCCTGCAATGCTGCATTCAAACCATTGCACCAACCCTGATTTTTGGATTACAATACAGTGTAAAATAACCAATTGCTTATTAAACAATGGTTAAGCAAATTATCTCTTAATGAAATATGTAACCTGAACTGTATGATGAAGCATACATTTCTACAAATAATTCCCTGCAAGTAGACAGACTATCTGATGTCGGCCACCAAAATCCAGAAATAGAAGGCAGCAAAGAAGCATAAAAAATACCTTTCTACCTGGATTTATGCAGCCCAGACCTAGTGTAAGTTCTTCAGAATTACTTTGAAATAGATGTATCTGGGCTTATACTGTAAAGTATGTATACATCCTAGTTAATATGAGAGTAAAACCATAATATCACTACTATTTTAAGTTCCGTTCTATATTTGGGTGTAGTACAGTAGCAGTTGAAAATGAGCTATTGCCAATTTACATAATATTTAATGTTATAATCCTATATTCAGTTCATATATATATACACCAAATATATTTTACTGATAAAGAGAGCAGAATGCTCTCCCCCACATGTTGGAGTAGACCAGGTATCTCAGTAAAACACTATATATATATATATATATATATATATATATGAAAATGATGGAACAGAAGGAAATTATTGCTTTACACATCACAAAGCCCCAAGATTTGTTTTCCCCAGGGTTAGTGCCAGATCTCATACTAAAAGTGTCCTGCTAGATCAAATCAAATAATATATTTCAGTCTGGCATCTTGTTGCTAAAGCTGTCATCTGACAGCTTTTGGGAAGATCACCATCAAATATTTATGCAACTGTTCTCCTTTATGGTTTGTGTCTGTTCACTGGCTTTAAAAAAAAACAAAAACTCGATATGGAAGTTCTAATTTGCTAAATGGACACATCCATGTACTCATATGACCATTCTTAAGGTACGGATAGTACCATCATAGTTTGTTAGTTGTACTTACTGTGATAACTAAAAAAAGAATTGATTACATTAGTAGTAATAAGAAGACACCATCTGGCAGGGTTGGACAAACAACGCCAGTGGCTTCTTGTGGGACCTCCAAGACAGACTTCACTGTAGCCAGCCCTCGTCTCTGGAAAAGCATTATCATTTAAATCCACATGACCTTAACGTTACTGAGCCAGTCTGGTCTAGTGGTTAAGGCACTAGATAGAAAGCAGGAGACGGTGAGTTCTAGTCCCACTCTAGATATGAAAGCTGGCTTGGTGACTTCGGATCAATTTCTCTTTCTCAGCCCAACTCACAGTTGTGGGCAAAAAAGGAGGAGGAAGGGACTTCCGGTTTGCTTCTTGCCGCCGCTAGACGATCCCTTGGGATCGCCGCCCCATTGCCTGTAAAGAGCCGCCTTTACAACTGAAAGGCGGCTCGAAAAAACTCCATTTCCATGTGGAAATGGAGATAGAGCCGGCGGGGGCAGGTAGAGCTCTCTGCCTAGCCCCAAAAGTTTTTTTTTACTTTTGGGGATGAAGCAGATGAGGCTCCCTATTTCCCTCACCATCGCTCCGGGCTTTGGGAGACCTCTGCTTATGCAGAGCTAGGTGACAAGATCAAGCCAAAAAAACTAACAGAACAATTAAAAAGGATATGAGCTGGACCTGTGACCCTGAATCACAAGTATTTCATCTATTTTATAACAATTATTGAAGAAGGAAAAGGAAAAGGAGAAAAAGAATTTTTAAAATTGGCGACTGCCGAGGCTTGAGAAGGGGCTGAAAGGGAGAGTCCTTCCGTTTTCTATTAAGATACAAAGTAGCAGAATAAATACTTCTGGCTATAATTGAAGATAAAGCTCTACTTTTGTGTTTTGTTCTTCCTGGAGATCTGATATTGATCTTGGTTGGAAAGAAGTTTTTTTTTCTTCTTTGCCTCTCTTTTCTTTTTTTAAAAATAGTTTGTCTGTGTGGAAATATGGCATTAAAGCTTGCAAAGCTGGACAAACAAGCAGTGGGGGGGGGATTCCCCCATTAATAAATTACGTGAACAAGTTCTAAATCTCCAGTCTCAGAAAACTGATTTTAATATAATTGAATTTCTCTTGGAGGAGATTGTAAGAAGGGATGAAATTGTGAATCAGAACTTTGAAAAATTTAAGCAGGAAATTAAAGAATTAGTGCAATTAAAGTTTGATATTTTGGACCGAAAGTTTATAAAAATGGCTAATGGTTTTGCAGAATTTATGATCAAGTTGGATGCAAATACTAACTTATTAGAGTCTAAAGTGGAAGAAATTGAGGATAATTTGGATAATAGAATACAAAAAATTGAAAATGATTTGACAAACACTCAAGACAATAGCTCAGAAGAAAAACCTAAAATGGAGGGTGATCAAAAGACTTGTAATGCAGAAAACATACAACAACGGATTGAAAGAGAAGTTTTAATGATGCAATATAATTTTACTGAATATGCAATTAGACTCAGAGGACTGCAGGAAAATGACAGAGATGATTTAAGGAAAATATCTTCTGAAATTCTGGCTGGGATCTTAAAGGTTCAACCTGAAGAAGTATTTTGTAGGATTGACAGAGTTTATAGAATAAATTCCTGGATTGCAAAGCAAAGGCAATTGCCTAGAGATGTGGTGATTTATTTTACAGATAAAGATATAAGAAATAATATTGTGCAAAATTCTTTCAATTCTACTTTGCAATTGTTTGGAAGAAAGATTTGGATTTACAAAGAGCTCCCGCCTAAGATGTTATTGGAAAGGAAGAAATTTGGTTTTCTGGTGACTGAGCTAAAAAAAAGAAATATTCTTTTTGGGACGCTCCAGTTGGTATAATATTGAGATATCAAGAAGAAAGATACCAACTAAATACTGTTGAAAAAGCGGAAGAATTTTATCAAAAAATCTTGAAAATGAACTTAACATCTTTAGGCACAATACAGGATAAGCAGAAGGAATTGGAAATAAAGGGAAAACATCGAATTATAGAGGCTGCTGTGGACAAACTGCCTTTGGATTCTTTAGACACCTCAGCTGGATTATCTACAAATACGAGAGAAGTGGCATCAGACTCTAACATGATGATTCATCAAGTCACAGACAAGTATGGAAACCAATTAGCTGATACACAATTGATAAAAAAGAAATATGAGACACAAAAGCAAAACCAACAAGATCAAGTTATAAAGCAGAATGAAAACCAATCAGTTGATATACAACTTGTAGAAAGGAAACCAGGATGGAGATTAAAACCACAAAAAGAAAAGAAAAAAAGAAATAGGTCTCACAAAAATAGAAATTTCTAAATTAAGCAATAGCGAAGCCAGTTATTTTAAAAAAAATGAATGAATATATGAAAAGATAGTTGAGGCGAAGTATTGGTTAATATTATCCTGAGGAGAGTGACAGACCTCTGCAATGCCGTAATTTTGGGATGTGAAAAGAGCCTTAAATTGTTGGATTTGAATTATCTATTTTGGATTTCTTTCTTTTATTGATAAATATATTATATTTATCTTGAGCTATAAGGCAAGAGAGCTACGCTGGGGCACGCAGAAGATCTGGTTGTTACCCATTAGGATGATGGGAATTAATAATCCTGATGAAAGCCACAATTACAACTATATGGAATATAATCATAATGTCACTTGGGTGGTTGTTTTTTTCTTTTATATATATATGAGGATATTCATTACTGATGGGGGCAGATGATGACTGAGGATTTTGAACAAACTGTTGCACCAGGATGCTATGTTACCCTAATATGGGTGATGGATTCAGCAATCCAGTGGAAAGACATCAAAGAAGACATTATATGGATTATAAATTTAAAGTCATTGATTTTATTTATATAAGGGAATATTTTTTTTAGTAGGGTGGGCAGAAGAATAAAGATATTAAGAATTGTTGCGTATGGTAATTTTGTAGGAAAGTGGGTGGAGAGAGGCTAGTTTATTGATTGTTTAGTTTAAGAAAAGGGATGTTTAAGTGATATATTTAGGGGAGTGGAGCAAATGGATAGAGTTGAATAAATGTTAAATTAGGATTTATGGGGTAGGCTGCTTTGAAATGTTATATTAATATACACAAAAGATTAAATGTTAAAGTAGGATTTATTATATAGTTTTAAAGTGGAAGGTTGTTTTGAAATGTTGTATTAATATACAGATATAAGTATGGAGGACGAGAAAAAGGGCAGATTATTGCTAAATTGGGAGTTACAATAATATTATAAGTTATAAATTAGAAGTTATACAATGTTACAGTAGAATGTTATTTTGAAATGTATGGTAAAAGGGGGAAGTAACAATATTAATGATATTATTAGCAAGTAAGGGTCAGTATTTAGAGGAGGGAGTAAGGGGATGGTAAAATATTATATAATCTGTTATGAATTAGGTCTTTGTTGTGAAGAAGTCACGGGGGGATGGGTGGTGAGTGGGGGTTAGGGTGGAGGGGGGGAGAAAAATGGGGGGGGAATTGTATTCAAAAACTTTTTCAATAAAAAAAAAGGAGGAGGAAGGAATGTTAGGAATGTTCACCATCCCTGTTACTTATAAAAATAATAAAAGCGAGATTTAAAAATTGAAATAAATAAATAAAATACGCTTTCTCTTGAGAGCAGGCATCAGAATTTCATTTTTAATGTGGGTCAGTGTGCTCTCAGTAAATAAAAAAAAAAGACAATGAAGTTATCTTATTTTATCTAAGATATTGAAAACTGGCTCTTTTACCAGGCCATGTAAGTGATTTGTGACCCTGTTTTGGAGAGTGACTGATCTTACTTGTAGTTTTCTTGATTATAACTTATTGAACATTTTCTTTTCAGCTTGTGTTTTTTAAATGTACCTATTATGCTGTACATCTCCACCCTAGACCACCCCAACGATGCCCTTGAAGTAATATCCTGGTGCCTGGAGGCTGTACGGATCTGGATGGGGAGAAACAGGCTCAGGCTCAACCCATCCAAGACCGAGTGGCTGTGGTTTCCGATGTCCCGATATAGTCAGCTGGTGCCATCGCTGACTATTGGGGGCAAATCATTGGCCCCCACAGAAAGGGCTCGCAACTTGTGTGTCCTCCTGGATTCACGGCTGTCTTTAGAAGAGCACTTGATGGCCGTGACCGGGAGGATTTTTCATCGGGTTCGCCTGATTCGCCAGTTGTGTCCCTTTCTAGATCGGGACTCCTTACGCACGGTCACTCATGCCCTCGTCACCTCCCGTCTGGACTATTGTAACGCTCTCTACATGGGCTCCCCTTGAGGAGCACTCGGAGGCTCCAACTGGCGCAGAGTGCGGTCGCGCGGGTGGTGATGGGAGCGACGTGGCGCTCCCATGAAACACCTCTCCTGCGCGAGCTGCACTGGCTCCCGGTGGTCTTCCGAGTGCGCTTCAAGGTTTTGGTTATCACCTTTAGAATGCTCCATGGCTTAGGACCTGGTTATTTACAGGACTGCCTGCTACCACCAATAGCCTCCCACCGACCAGTACGCTCCCATAGAGAGGGGCTCCTCCGGGTGCCATTGGCCAAACAATGTCGACTGGCAGTCCCCAGGGGGAGAGCCTTCTCTGTGGGGGGCACCTACTATCTGGAACGAGCTCCCCCCAGAGATACGGAGGATCCCGGATCTGCGTACCTTCCGTTACGTGCTGAAGACTTTCCTATTTCATCAAGCCGGCCTGACCTAAGTCTTTCCCCTTTTAAATGGAAATTTTAAATCTGGTTTTAAATTATTGGGGTTTTAAATTTGTTCAGCTAAATTATTTAATTCATTTTAAATTTTGTATTTATATGTTTTATTCTATGGCTGTTCACCGCCCTGAGTCCTTCGGGAGTAGGGCGGTATACAAATTCAAATAAATAAATAAATAAATAAATAAATAAATAAATAAATAAATAAATAAATAAATATACATTGTGGGTCACCTACAGGTCAGTGGTGGGTTTCAAAAAAATTTACTACCGGTTCTGTGGATATGGCATGGCTTGGTGGGCATGACAGGGGAAGGATACCACAAAATCTTCATTCCCACCCCACTCCAGGGGAAGGATACTGCAAAATCCCCATTTCCTCCCAATCAGCTGGGACTCAGGAGGCAGAGAATAGATGGGGGCAGGCCCAGTCAGAGGTGGTATTTACTGGTTCTCTGAACTACTCAGAATTTCCGCTACTGGTTCTCCAAACTACTCAGAATTTCCGCTACCAGTTCTCCAGAACTGGTCAGAAATGGCTGAAATCCACCTCTGGTCCAGGTGCTACAGTGACTGAGGTATATAAATGGATTAAACCAGAAGCAAGAAAAATATGATCAGAGACAATTTGATCAGAGACAATCTATCAAGAGCCTTGATAGTACAGTGGTTTAGTGCACCCTGTTATTAACACAGCTGCCTGCAATTTCTGCTGGTTCGAATCTCTCCAAGGCTCAAGGTTGACTCAGCCTTCCATCCTTTCTAAGGTAGGTGAAATGAGGACCCAGTTTGTGGGGGCAATAAGCTGACTTTGTATAAAATATACAAAAGAATGAAGGCTATTGCTTAACGCATTGTAAGCCGCCCTGAGTCTCCGGAGAAGGGCGGCATATAAATCAAATTAAAAAAAAAATTGTTTGTTCAAACAACCATTTTGGACTTCACAGCAGTGAAGTGATTTTAATTGGGGGAAAAATACTAACTTAAAGTTGGCTGATTGGTCTGAAAATGCTGGATTGTTTTTCACTTCTGAAAGCACCAGGGAGGTTTTAATATTTTGTCTCTTCTGCTGGTTGCTAAATAATCCACCAGACATATAAAAATCCAGTGATATTTAAAGTGGAAAGGTCAATCTATCGATTTAGAAAATGAAGCTTTAACAACACCTTCCTTTATCACAAGTCTTGCCAAACTTTATAATATATATTATGGAAATTATTTATACCTATTTTGAAATCCCCATCTCTTAACTCCTGAAGTGTCAGTTCTCAACTGTAGAGACAGGAGACATTCAAGGTGCTTTTTGTCACACTGACTTTTCTGGAAATTAACAAATCAGGAAGAGCTCTTTTTGTGAACTTCCTCAAACTCATTTTTTAAAAGGTAACAAAAGCCAGAATTGTCCCAGTCACTATGTTCTGTGACAGGAGAGGAGAGGACAAAAATGTAGCCTGCATTTACTCTAGTGCTGACATAGCCATCAATTGGCATTCAGCAGTCTGACTTTTTTTAGATTATAGTGTGTAAGCTATGTGTTTATACCTTCCCCTTCATTTTCCTTCTGCACAATCTATCTTACAAGTTTATCTCTCTAATATGGCTACATTGGAACATGGCCTAATATAAACATTTTTGTCTGCACCTTTTAATCATGTTAATGTGTACCCTTGGCTTGTAACTTCAAGTTGTAAAATATAACCCATTTGAGACAATTATAGATTGTCATGTACCTTTGCATTTGAGTGTTACAAACTGGGTCAATGCATACAAACATTCAGCTAGGACTGACTTCTCATCCAACCCAGTTCTCCTTGTTTTCTGAAATTATCCAGGTTATGTTCTACAAGATGGTCGCTTGGGCAGCCTCTGATGGCACCCTTTAAGTATTAATGTCAGTTGAGTTTGCTTATTCAGTAGCTTTATTTATTTCTTTATTAAACTTAAATAGCTGCTCATCTTATCCGTAGCAACTCTGGATCGCTCATAACAATTGGATAAAAATCAATATAGAAATGGCATATATAAAAATTGTTAAAATCTACATTAAGAAATAGGTAGTATAAATACAAATGGACCAAAGTCCTAGGCAAAGAGAGGATAAATTGGCCACTTCAATGAGCCATTTGAACATTTCTCTGTTTTCTCTGGGACCTCCAGATCTGATGACATAGACAGGTCTTGAGGACCCTCTAGAATGTCAAAAGGGATGGAGGTAATCTAATTTTGGGGAGAAAAATATTCCATAAGTATGAGCTACTGCACAGAAGGTACGTCTCCAGAAACCCATCAAATGTAGATCCCTAGCTGATGGTTCCGACAACATGCCTTCTCTGCAAGGAGAGGGGCTGAAATAACCAGGGAGAGGCCATTCTTCAGATACACTGGTCCCATACCATGAAGGGCTTTAAAGGTTAAAACCACTACTTTGAATTGAAACCAGAAGCAAACCAATGCAGCTCATGGAGCAGAAGAATAAGGTGCCCTGTTCTTTATCTTTTCCCTTTAAATTCTCCTGTTATATGCTGCTGGTATTAATCCTGTTTTGGTGTTTATTAATTGTCTGCAACCAACTTGAAAACTCTACCTAAAAATAACTTTGCACTTTCTTTCTATGCAGAGTATACCATGGGGTAATCTAAAAGTTTGCTTTTGATAGTCCCCAAACATATGTACAAGATGCCTTGGGATGAATACAAGTAGATAAAAAACTAAGTCCGTTAGTTCCATTAGTGAACAGCTGCTGCTAAAATTGTTAAAACTGTATACCAGATTTAGAGGCATCATAGACTGGTAAACCTAGGAGTAATAGAATTATTTACATGTTTTATAGAACTGCTAAAATATTTCAGTCCATTAAAGGTATTCGGCAATGTTGTCAAAGTACCCAAAGCAAATATCTATCTTTAACTGACAGTAAAGCATAGGGGATATAGCTCATACTGCTATTTAATAAACATTTTAAATTGGGCTCACCACTAAACTAGCAGCATATTCTGAACAATTATGGTGATAGCATATCCTGTAGTTCAATGGAGAAAAGGAAGCTGAGAAAATCATAGAAAATATTTCTGCTCTGCAAGCTATTTTGGCCTGTGTACAAAACACTGAAGTCTTTGCAACCCCTTTCAGTCATCTTCCCTCAAACTCAGTAAATCTGATACATTTAATACATTGCCCCTTCTTGGTGCCATTCTTAATTTTGCTTGTAGTAGAAATCCTGGATGTTTTCTATTACAAAATGTTAATTTTGCTTGTAGTAGAAATCCTGGATGTTTGCCAGACTTATCAGCTCTAAGAAAGTGGAAGGAATGAGAAACAAAATCATAATAACCCTGTCCTGGGTTTTTTGAGGTGTCTAAGATGGAGTCTTAAGACTCTTAAGAGTTGCCTCACAGCAGGATAGGCAGCAAACAAATTTAATAAATAAATAAAATAAAAACAAAAGGGGTAGAGAGGAACTCAAGTGATTTCAAGATTATGTCATTCAGCCCTACAACAATGAAGAATTCCTGAAATTCTTGCTGCTTCTTGATCTTGCCTACCCTGAAGGGCTGACAAGAAATGGCTATTGAGGCCAATCATCGATGCAGACTATTTTAAATCTATTCTGGGGAAATTAAGACAATTCTGGGTACAATTTGAACTCTTAAACAACTTCTGCCACTAAAGCAGGAAACCAAAAGAAACAGAGCTAGGAAGCTAATTCCATAGCCTAAGGGCCAGGGTCTGGAAGACTTTTAGCCAAGAAAAGACTGTGGGAGAGAAAGCCCCAGTCATAATTGCCTTAAAACACCTATTGAATTAATTGGTGGAGTTAACCGTGTCTTTAAGTCTTTCTCATGGCAACTAAATGAGATTTCAAAGTCCTTAAATTTGGCTGGATGGTATGTTCAGTACTTAACACTAATTGCCAAGTAGCAAGGGGAAGAAAATAAGCATTAAGACTTTTCCTTCCATGAAAGAAATGTTGTAATGGAATTCTTTTCTTATGAAAGTATGGAAGGAAAACTAACAGATAACCAGAAATAACCTGAATTGTTGCAGACAACATATGATACAGAACTGATATTACGACTTAATACCCAAGCACCATGAAGATTGTCTTAACATATCATGAAATTTCATGGAGTGGCTTTTAGATTCATCTAAGTATCATTTTCAAAAATGTGCAATTTCTTGAACTTCCTCCACACTCTAGCAATTACTGAAAAACTGATTGGCAAATATTCTAATGATCTAACAGCCCCCGGAAGAATGCTAAAATCCAGAAAAGAGTTTAGTTGTTCTTAGGTTTTTTTCTTAATGTGATAATAAGCAGTTCTGAGCTAGACTAATATGCTTTTTAAAGTTATTCCACAGGGCCTGGCATTTATAGTAGGTAGCAGTTCAAGCAGCTTTGCTCTAAGGAATGAATGCCTGGAAACTAAAGATTTATACGAACACATTAGTGAAAAGGATCAATATATCTATGATACAAAAGCAGATAAAAGCAATCTGGATTCATTTGGCTTGACCTGTCTGGTGGATATGGTTCTGCCCGTTGCCTGCTTAAAAACAAGAAAAAGAGAAAAAGAATTACTCGTTAAGGAGGAAGGAAATCACATGTTATTGTTTAAAAGGTCACGTGCACAAAGTGAATATTAAATATTTTTGTGTTATTTTAAGAGTGAAAATGACACTGAACAACCTTTGAGACTAAAAGTGAGAAAGAAGGGTCAATGTAGGGCTCAGTAAATCAAAAATATGGGATGGAAAGAGTTTTCCCAGCAGTCCTGACTTTTCCTAAACATTTTAAAAGAAGCCATTCTCCATTATCATGGTGGAGTGAAGTCTGGAGGGGGGAAAAAAACCAGATTTCATCAGTTGAAGACCAACAAAAACTTGGGATCTTAATGTAGGCCAGTTAGCAAAGAGAATGTACATATTTGCATAACTGTGGATATGCCACATAACATTGCATGGTGAAGAGACTTGAGCCCCTTAAATTATAATGCAAATCATTAATTCTCTGAACAACAGAATACCACCAAGTTAAATAAAACTTGCTCTAAAATAAAAGAGTGAAGCATTGTGGTCTTAAAAAGTGCCTCTCATTCCCTGGTTGGAAAGTACAATTTGAAAGCAACTGTTTTCTAAAAGTTTTTTTTAAAAAAAAAAACCTAAGAAATTGTCTTTAATCTTCCTTACAGATTTGTTTTGAGCATAAAACGTGGCAGAGGAAGCCTTCATTGTCATTTCAACTGGACTATTTTTTTTTCCTTTTTAAGGAAGAAGAAGAAAACATTTTGCTTCTCACCCAAGAAGCTTCATCAGTTCTGAAGGTGAGGGGATTGAAAGATAGGTACTGACAATTGAGACTGGATGGTGGGAGGATTGTATTTCTTTGCAGTCATCTGGTTGTTAACACTCTCCCTGATTGCTGTTGAGGCCACTTGAGGGTTTATCTGTGCCTTCAGGGTCAACTGAATCAGGATGCAATTGGTTGCCTTTTGAAGAGAAAAAAAAAACACCTTTGAGGCAACTATGACCTGGATGACCAAGAACGTCCACCGACATTCAAGGCTTATTCTTCTCTTGGTTCAGCCCCAAAATGGAGGACTAACATCTAGTAGCCTTTCAAATTCAAATCTATTGTCCGTAAAGCGAAACAGATGAACATGTACCTTGTTCTCAAATATCTCAGAAGGAAAACTCAGAGGAAGGTGTTGACTAGTAAACTGAGGATTCATAACTGCTCTTTGGTAAGTCCGCAAACCATTCCTTGACATGAAAAAAAGAGGAAAGGCTCATTCATTTCTGCTCTGCTTATATGAGCATTAAATTAAAGTATAGTGATGATTGAGTGCCCATTCATTTCATTTCACCAACTCATTTCTTTGAGGAAAGATGTATTTATTATTATTAAAAAATTTATATGTCATTTCTCAATTACATAAATCTCAAAGAGGGATATGAAAGAAAAGCAATGCATTCAAATGGTCAAGACGTTAGCACCAGGGAAGACCAATATATATGGAAACTAAACTTCTGTTATGGCAGGATTTTTATGCACTTGGAATATAGATCCCGGGTACATACAACTCCTGCTATATCAGAAGTTTAGTTGCCATGTCATCACCAAGAAGCAATGCACAAGCCACAGAAGCTTTTCTCAAAATTTCAGATGGAAAATTGGGATAAATGAGTTTCTTTAAGATATGCTCGTGGCCAATTAGGTAGGAATAAACAATGTGTGATCCCAGGCCCATTGAGAGACCCTTATGTCCCTTTTTCATAGACCTTGAAACATCATCTGAAGGTGAGGGGACAACCGCAGTGATTTGCTTGACAACTGTGGCAGATCTGATGCCTCAGTGGAAGAATCTCTGCACCTGAAATATATATGCCATTTGGATGGAAAACATTACAGTCATCAGAAGACAAGCTGCAATCTTCTATTGTAATCGTTACAGAAACCAAACAAACAGGGGGAAAAGAATTTGTGAAGGAGGAGCCAAATGAGCAGGACAATAACAGACAGAAATAAAATCAGTGGGGCTGCCAGAAACCAAGTGATTGTTTACCAAGTACACATCGACACTATAAATCGGATGAGGATGGAATAAAGACTGATCTTAAGTAGAGATCTGGATGCTGATTTGACTATTCAGTCAAGATGGAGCACTAGAAAAATTAGCTCTTTGCAGAGGATTTGAAGTTCCTTCAGTGGGAAGGGTCGAAACCTTACTAAAAATATAACATAACTCCATTGTCAATTGGGACAATGTTTTTTTTTTTAAAAAAAGTTCCCTTTTCCCTTTTGTTAAAAAAAGAAAAGAAAATCAAAGATGCCAGAAATAGTTAGCATTGCACAAACTGAATGGAAGAGTCACACGAAGCCTGTCTGAGTCAGCAGAGGGGGGAAAAAAGCAGTACTTTGGCACTGCAGTCATTTCCAAAATGAAGGTGTCATTGTCAAAGCCAGAGGAGAAGAGAAATGCTATTCTAAAAGTTAAAATCTGTTTGGGTAAGTATTGGTTTGATTGAGGACTGACAATGAAGGGAGAGGACAGAGTCTCTGGAAAATATTACCTAGTTCAATTTTTGGGATAAAGAAATTAGATACAGGTAGTCCTTGATTTACGACCACTATTGAGCCCAAAACTTATCTTGCTAAGTGAGAAATTTGTTAAGTGAGTTTTGGCCCATTTTATGACTTTTCTTACCATATTTGTTAAGTGAATCACTACAGATGTTAAGTTAGTAACACGGTTGTAAGGGAACCTGGCTCTTCCACTGAGTTTCAGAAGGGGATGACATGACTCTGGGACACTATAACCGTCAGAAATATGAGCCAGTTGCTAAGCATCTGAATTTTGATCATGTGACCATGGGGATGCTGCAATGGTTGTAAGTGTGAAAAATGGTTGTCAGTCACTTTTTTCAGTGCCATTGTAACTTCGAACAGTCACTAAGCGAACGGTTGTAAATTGAGAACTACCTGTATAAGGACAGACCTCACTTAGACCACAGTTGGGACCGGTAACACCATTGCTAGGAGATGTGGTTGTAAAATGAAACATGTTTGTGGGAAGGCCCCCCCCCCCTCAAAGAATGAAATATTTTTGGAAATATTAAAAAGGTAGAATATTATATTTCCCTAAAGGAGAAATGGAGAAACATGTTCTTAAAGACAGAAAGCAACCCCCAAGTCTTAATAGCAGCCCACAGCAGATGCCAGCACTTAAGAGATAAAGAGGTTATTGAAAGAGGAAGACAAGTATCTAGTTGGCTCTATTCATAAGCAAAGCAAATACTGCAGCAGAAATCTATTCAATACAGGATATTTCAAAACTCCTTGGCAGAATGGCAGGATTAGAAAGCAGCACCTCACCCAAGATCAAACACAGGACGAAAGCCATTAGCACACAATAGGAATTGCCCAACACCCTTTCAGAACAAAAAGCCCCTTCATTGCACCACCCCCAGAACAGTTAAAACTTCAAAGTCACAGCAACCTATAAAGCTCCATCCACTCATTCAACCATTTGTTCAGCTGACCCAGAACTGCACAGTGTCTTTGTGGTTCTGTTCAATAAACCAACTTTCCTATCAGCCTCCATGTTGTTTCCAGCATCTTTCTCCCAGCTTGGAACTGAACCAGAGGGATTTTCTTTCCAACATGATATGACTATGCTGACTTACAACATGAGTTCTGGCTGCGGCCATTAAGTGAGTCGCCCACAATCGTTAAGTGCAATATGACATGACTGCAACTTCCGACTTCCTGCTGGCTTCCCCATTGAACTTGTTTGTGGGAAGCCAGCTGTGAAGGTTGCAAAGGGGATCCTATGACCGCAGGATGCTGCATCGGTTGTAAATGCATGCTGGTTGCCAAATGCCCAAATTGTGATCATCTGCTTTACTTTTTACGAGTGGGTACACAGTGACAGTCACAACTTTGAGATCCAGTTGTAATTCTCTTTTTTAAAGAAATATATTCAGCTTTGAACAAATGGTTGATAAGTGAGGATTATCTGCATAGAGCCCTCAAGCGTCTGCTAAAAAATGGGGGGTGGGATTAATAATGACTGAGTGGGTATGGGTGGTCCACACTGGACTATCTCTTTAATATCAGATTTCAGGCATCCTCAACTGTGTCGTGCATTGGCATACATTTGAAAAGAACTCCATAATAGAACAGAAGTGTTTTCAGTTAATAAGAGAAGGCTTGGAGGCCCAATGGAGAATCAGTCTGTCTCGTCTAAACCCAATTCAGATAAGGTTCTTTATAATAGAAGGGTGTTTTTTTTCCCCCTTCCCATTTCAAGCATGCCAGAGACATCAAGTCTCATCAATTTCGTCAAAATTGATGCAGGACTTTTTGAGCTACGCTCCTTGAGGGGAAAGCAATTTGGAGGCAGAATTTGATGAAATTTGCCGAGAGAGCAGACCTTTGGTGGGAAACTGCTGAGTCGGATTCCAGACAGATAGATTGAAAGGAGGACTGTGTAAAGGGAAGGGCTGTGCCTGACAAATGGCGGGGATAGGGGAACTGGTGGATGGCGCTTGAGCACAAGAATCAGAACGTGGCAATGATTTCATGGGTGTAATTAGAAACACATTTTGTTATGTAATATACAAAAGGCGAAAGGTGGCTTAGAATCATACAGGAAATGGCATAAATCATATCCAATATATTGTGTGCTTAAGCATAGCATAAATGCAGTGCTAAGCGGAAAAAACTATGAATTCAGCAAACCCAAACAGCCAGTCTCAAACAAAAGGAAGTTGTTATGATGAGAATCGTCCACCGATAAACAGAGACAAATCCTAACCAAAGGAATTCTATTTTTTTCCTTGGTTTAGTGCGATTGAGTTGTCTCTGCTGGCTACTCTGAGTTGAAGGGGCACCAGCCAGAAATTAAAGCTCAGTTCAACCTCAGTTCCCTGCATCTCCTGCCCCTCTCCATCCAATATTTCTAACAGCAACATTTTTGGTGGCCAAGTTACAACTTGAAGCTGAACTCGGCTAACCTGGCTTTGCCACAGAGCTTTAAATGGGGTGACCATATTACTTTACTTCTAGATTTCACATCCAGCACTTTCTTTCTTTCTTTCTTTCTTTCTTTCTTTCTTTCTTTCTTTCTTTCTTTCTTTCTTTCTTTCTTTCTTCCTTCCTTCCTTCCTTCCTTCCTTCCTTCCTTTTTTATTTCATTTCATTTCATTTCATTTCATTTCATTAAGCATGTATTTTATGACAGATACAAGTTTAAACATAATTATAAATACATGAAAAGGATACAAATAAAAGAAAACATTAGGACAGGGACGGTAGGCATGCTAGTGCACTTATGCACGCCCCTTACAGACCTCTTAGGAATGGGGTGAGGTCTACAGTAGACAGTCTAAGGTTAAAGTTCTGGGAATTTGGGGAAGAAACCACAGAGTCAGGTAGTGCATTCCAGGCATTGACAACTCTGTTACTGAAGTCATATTTTCTGCAGTCTAGTTTGGATCGGTTTACCATGAGTTTGTAAGTGCTCTTGTATTATTTTGGTTGAAGCTGAAGTATTCATTGGCTGGTAGGACATTGTAGCAGATGATTTTATGTACTATGCTTAGGTCAGACCAAAGATGGTGACGTTCTATGTTGTCTAAGCCCAAAATTTCGAGTCTGGTGGCATAAAGTATTTTGTTGCGAACAAAGGAGTGAAGGACTCTTCTTATGAAATATCTCTGGACTTGTTCGATTGTATTAATGTCCAATATGCAGTGCGGGTTCCAGACAGATGACCTGTATTCAAGAATTGGTACGGCAAAAGTTTTGTATGCCCTAGTTTGTAGTTCAACTTAATTTTTATGCCTTCCATTTTCCCTACCAAGTGACTCTATTTATCCTAGGGAAGGAACTCCTGATTGTAATTGGATATAACAATACTTAATTACTTATTTAATTTTTATGCCGCCCATTTTCCCTACTAGGTGACTCTATTTATCCTATTTTATCTAGGGAAGGAACTCATGATTGTAATTGGATATAACAATATTTGCTTGCTTGCTTGCTTACTTACTTAATTTTTATGCCATCAAGGTGACACTATTTATCCTACTTTATCTAGGGAAGGAACTCCTGAATGTAATTGGATAGAACAATAGTATGCTTATATTCAATGATTCATAATGAACTTGATAAACTAAGGAACTGCTTTGATGGATATTAATGTTTATTAGAGGCAAGTCCATTTTATCTGGGTGTTGCTGCAAATATACCATGGCCTTGCACTAGCTGGAAGGATTATTTTTTTGCATAGCATCCACAGGGAAAAGGTGCCATATAATTCATACCTGTACAATTGATCGCACAAAGACTTTCTTCAAATTTATTTAATCATACTGTCAGGACTCTGAATACTCTTTTTATTTAGGAAACTAATGAAACACAGATGCCAAGGAAAAATGATACCAATTTAAAAATATTAATGAGGGAAAAACTGTCCCAGGCTTTGAAATATATCCCTAATTCAAACTTCAATGGGGTTTTCAAGGTCATATATTTCCAAAATCATAACATGACCTTTAGAACTGCCTTTTGAACCACAAATAATGTAATTGATGGTGGTGGTGAATCAACTTTTAATTTTATTTTCATTGTTTGATTCCACAAACTTTGCTTTGGGCTCAGAAAGAAATTGACAGTGAAGGCAGGTTGTTCAGAGGCAGTGTAAAATAATTTTGTCTGACTGCACCAATTAAATTCCTGGAAGCTGGATTTTCTACCAAGTGAAGTACCTGCAGGTTTTTCAAAAGTAGATCTATATCTAATTCATGAGAATGCTTCATGTTATGTACGTAGTTTACTCGGCAATAATACAGAAGGGAGCTGTCATTGCCTTCTTCTAGGGTATTTTTCCCCCCGCTTCCAAGTCTAGTTCATAGCCATTTCTTTTTTGTCTCCCATCCCAGTATAAACTTAGGCTAACTTGCTTAGCTTTTTTGAGATCAGCCAAGGTGAGCTAGGTTATGCCACTTGCTGAGAAATATCTAAATTATACAATGTACTTTTACAGAGCTGAATCAGACAGAATATATCAGATCAAGAATCTTTTCTGAGTTTCAAAAAAGTGTTCATGGTGTATTCAAGACATGGAAGTGAAAAGGCTTAAGAACCATACTTTTTAAAAACTCTTCCTCCCTAAAGTCTCCCCTTGTGAGAGACGCCACGTTGTGGCATCGGCCAGACATGGGTTGTTACAGTCAGATCTGCCTAGAGACTGAGTCATAGCTTTTCGGCCACGCCCCTTGCTCCTTCCACTTAGGCCCAGTTTTGGCAAAGACAGAGCTGAAGAGAAAACTCTGTCTGGAAGCAAAACTCTGTCAAATACAGGAGATAGTCATCTCCAGGACCACAAGCAGAAGGGAGGCGCTGGCCGATGTCACACACACTAAGAATAGGCATTCAGGTAGGACCAATGCCCATTCTCCAGTGTGGCAAGGCCACTCAGAGATGGCCTGCAAAATGGAACTCGTCTGCAAGCCGGTAGACCGGTGTGCTCCCTAGATCTTAAATTGTACAGCTAGCCTCTTAGCCAAGTAGACCGGTGTGCTCTCAAAAAGCCTGAAGAAATTTGAAGTCGAAAAACTAAGTTCAATTGGCATCTGAACAGAAATGGGCTGAAATAACCAAATCTGCCAAAAGATGACTGAGGCTGACTGAGTCGAAACTGGGCCTGAGTGGAAGAAGCAAGGGGCATGGCTGAAAAACTATGACTCAGTCTCTAGGCAGATCTGACTGTAACAACCCATGTCTGACCGATGCCACAACCACACTGGAGAATTTACGAACATTTGTTAGGAAGAAAAAGTGAAACCCACTCAGGACTAGAAGTTGTAGTCTCTCACTTTCTGAGCTTGTGCTTTTAAGGACTAAACCAAATTTTCTCTCAGGTTCTACTTAGAGCGGAGGTGGGCAACTGTGGCCCCTTTATGACCAGTGGACTTCAACTCCCAGGATTCCTGAGCCAGCCATGAAGTCCACAGGTTGTAAAGTGGCCAGTAGTTGTCCACATTTGACTTAGGCAGTAGTGGCATTATAGTTATTGGTTTATCAGATTTGTTTGCCACCCATCTCGGTATTAGCAGAAAATAATTCATATTTGGGTTTAGGCATGGCCAATTCGAGTGTTCTATAAATGTAAAATGAAACCAAAAGACTGAATCTTGTTTTCTGTATCTCTAACTAGATATCTCTAATATGCCTACAAACAGGAGCTGACAGTGATAGACCACTCTTGAATGTGTTATCTGAGGCTCAAGGCTTCTGATGCTGGAAGCAAAATACAGCTATCATAACTAATAGATACATCTCCATCAATAAACTTTAAACTACGTTGGTTTTTCCATTTCCAATCTAATAGCATTTTCTTCTATGCTTTTGAACTGTGGTACTGTAGAAGACTCTTGCAGTAATTTGGACTGCAAGGAGATCAAATAAGTCAATCTTAAAGGAAATCAACCCTGACATTTTTGGAAGGACAGATACTGAAGCTGAAGCTCAAATGGTTTGGCCACCAAATGAGAAGAGTGGACTCATTGAAAAATGCCCTAATGTTAAGAAACGTTGAAAGCCAAAGGAGAAGGGGACGGCAGAGGATGAGATGGTTAGTGTTGTGAGATATAAGACCCAAATATTTTAATCCTCACAATTCATACACAAGTCTGGTTCACAAAATCAAAGGTTTATTGGAGATAAAATGAAGAAAAATAAAAAGCGGTTGCAAGTGCGGCCTTTAGACCCTTCCCAAATGGATTGAATTCAAAGAGTGCAAAAAACAGTTTTCAAGCTACACATTTTATCCTCCTACACAATGCACGCCATGCCTAAGAAGCCCTCCCAAGTCCCCTTTATTCTCCTGTCATTCTTCAAGTTGTTCTACACTTTAAAGGGTCATCTTGACATTTCCTGCCTAACAACAACTATCTTATCATGTTTACTTTTACTTTTCACCTTGAGCAGATGTTCCTTTCTTACTGATATGACTTGGGTCTTGCCCAAGTCATAGATTCCTGTCTCCAAGGAACCTTTTAGCAAGTCATAACACATTGTCTCTACTAATTACAATTTGTGGTCAGTTTGCAACAGTAAGAACATCATAGCTTTTTAATACATTAAACACTTTTATAAAAGAGTAACTTATTATTCATTTCCTTCAATGTCATCGATACAATGAATCTCACTTTGGACAAATTCTGGTTGGGGTGGGAGCTTGGCAGGCCTATGGTCCATGGGGTCGCAAAGAGTCAGACATGACTCTTTGTTGAAAAACAACAAAAGCATTTTCTTCTAGATGAAATAAGTAGCAAAAGATTTACATTTTCATATGTCATTACCAAACATTACAATACTACAAATAACAATCACTATAAGCAATCATCCTTCTGATCATTATCATTATCGTCTGTTTAGTGCCAGCGTATGCTGGTAGCTATTCAAAATATATCATTCTGAACTAGGGCTATGCTAATATTTCCTTATTTGGAATATGCATACAGAAGACAAACCCATATGTATTCTGCTTTATAATATCAAGGTCTTTCCTTTACTTGGATTGCTGGGAATAAAAGAGCTAGATATGAAAGAAAAATAATGGACAACTATTTGTCTGAAATGGTATAGGGTTTCCTGCTTCAGCAGGCGGTTGGACTAGAAGATCTCCAAGGTCCCTTCCAACTATATTATTCTGTTTTTTCTGTTTTTCTGTTGTAATTATGTTATTATGTTATATGGGGCAAAACCCTGGGAAAGAAAGAAGACTACTAAAGAAACTTCAGTCTCAGATAACACTTGAGACATTTCAGTGGTATCTAAAAATTGGAACAAGCGAATAAAGATTTCATTGCATTCTAGATCTTATAGTCTTGCAGAAGCTATCTACTACTTCATACTACTGCAAAGCTACCTACATTCCAGCAGTAAAACACTAGGCATGTTGACCAGAAGGTCAGCAGTTCGAGAACCAAGTATCACGTGATGGGGTGAGCTCCTGTTCCTGCCCCAGTTCCTGCCATACAAATGCAAATAAATCAATAGGTGCCATTTCAGTGGGAAGATAACAACGTTCAATGTGCCTCAGCATATAATCATGTTGGCCACAGGACCATGGAAGTATCTTTGAACAACACTGGCTCCCTTGGGACTTCCGGTTTGCTTCTCGTCGCTGCCAGACGGTCCCTTGGGACCGCCAGCCCCATTGCCTGTAAAGAGCCGCCTTTACACCGGAAAGGTGGCTCGAAAAACTCAATTTCCATGAGGAAATGTGAGACAGAGCCGGCGAGGGCAGGTAGAGCTCTCTGTGAAGCCCCAAAAGTTTTTTTTTTACTTTTGGGGATGAAGCAGATGAGGCTCCCTATTTCCCCTGCCGCCGCTCCGGGCTTTGGGAGACCTCTGCCTTTTTGCAGAGCTAGACGACAAGAACAAGCCTATTAAGAAAACTAACAGATCAATTAAAGAGGATGAGAGCTTGACCTGTGACCCTGAATCACAAGTATTTTCATTTATTTTATAAAAGTTACTGAAGAAGGAAAAAAAAGAGTTTTTAAAATGGCGACTGCCGAGGCTTGAGAAAGGGCTGAAAGGGAAAGTCCTTCCGTCTCCTATTAAGATACAAAATAGCGGAATAAATACTCTTGGCTACAATTGAAGATAAAGCTCCACTTTTGTGTTTTCTCTTTCCTGGAGATTTGATATTGATCTTGTGTGGAAAGAAGCTTTTTTTCTCTTTACTTTGCTTTTTTTTTTTTTTCTAAAAAAGTTTGCCTGTGTGGAAATATGGCGTTTAGACTTACAAAGCTGGACAAACAAGCAGTGAGGGGGGGGGATTCCCCCATCCACAAACTATATGAACAAGTTCTTAATTTACAGTCTCAGAAAACTGATTTTAATATAATTGAATTTCTTCTGGAGGAGATTGTAAGAAGGGATGAGATTATGAATCAGAACTTTGAAAAATTTAAGCAGGAAATTAAAGAATTGGTGCAATTAAAGTTTGATATCTTGCAACGAAAGATTATAAAAATGGCTAATGGTTTCTCAGAATTTATGATCAAGTTGGATACAAATATCAATTTATTAGAGTCTAAAATGGAGGAAATTGAGGACAATTTGGACAATAAAATACAAAAAATTGAAAATGATTTGATAAACACTCTAGACAATAGCTCAGAAGAAAAACCTAAAATGGAAGCTGATCCAAAGATTTGTAATGCAGAAAACATACAACAACAGATTGAAAAGGAAGTTTTAATGATGCAATATAATTTTACTGAATATGCGATTAGACTGAGAGGATTACAGGAAAATAACAGAGATGACTTAAGGAAAATATCTTCTGAAATTCTGGCTGGGATCTTAAAGGTTCAACCTGAGGAAGTATTTTGTAGGATCGATAGAGTTTGTAGAATAAACTCCTGGATTGCAAAGCAAAGGCAATTGCCTAGAGATGTGGTGATTTATTTTACAGATAAAGAAATAAGAAATAATATTGTGCAAAAATCTTTTAATACTACTTTGCAATTGTTTGGAAGAAAGATTTGGATATACAAAGAGCTCCCGCCTAAGATGTTATTGGAAAGGAAGAAATTTGGTTTTCTGGTGACTGAGCTAAAAAAAAGAAATATTCTTTTTGGGACGCTCCAGTTGGTATAATATTGAGATATCAAGGAGAAAGATACCAACTAAATACTGTTGAAAAAGCGGAAGAATTTTATCAAAAATTTTTTAAAAATGAACTCAACATCTTTATGCACAACACAAGTTAAGCAGAAGGAGTGGGAAATAAAGGAAAAATATCAAGTTACAGAGGCCTCCGTAGATGAATTGCCTTTGGATCCTTCAGACACCTCAGCTGGATTATCCATAAATAAGAGAGAAGTGGCATCGGATTCTAACGTGATGATTCAAACAGACAAGCATGGAAATCAATTAGTTGATACACAACTTATAGAAAAGAAATATGAGTCACAAAAGCAAAACCAACAAGATCAAGTCATAAATCAGAACAAAAACCGATCAGTTGATATACAACTTGCAGAAAGGAAATTAGTATGGAGATCAAACCTGTTAGGTTCAGCTTGTAGCTTACTCCTAACTTGTTGGTCAGGCAATATATCTGTTTCTTTAAGAAACTCCTATGGCACAGGAATTCCAACAGGATAGTTTGCAGAGTCCACAGTTCAGTAAAGAACTGTATCAATCATTAATAGGCAGTTTGTCGTATTTGAGCAACTGGACACGGCCTGATATAGCTTTTAGTGTTAATCAACTAGCACAATATAGTTCAGAGCCTACTGATAGGCATTGGCAGGCTGCAAAACGTGTTCTTAGGTATCTTAAAAGAACTCTGTATTTTGCTATGTATTTAGAACCAAATGCCAATATGGTGTTAAAGGCATATGCTGATGCCAGTTTTGACAGAACTTCTACATCTGGAATTACAATCATGTTGGATAACTGCCTGATTGGATGGAGATCAATTCGCCAGAAACACATCAGTTTGTCTACCATGGAAGCGGAGTTTTCTTGTCTATCACTTACATGTACTGAACTGATTTATTATAAACAGTTGATGGAAGATATTGGATTCAAAATGGACTATCCTATTACGGTTTATGAAGATAACCAGGCAGCCATTAAAATGGCAACGAATCTTGCTGTAAAGACAAGGACTAAATACACTGATATATGTTATCTGAATGTTCAGCAATGTGTTAACGATAACATGATTACATTGGAATATTGCGCATCGGAGGACAATATTGCCGATAACTTTACTAAAGCGCAAGGTGCCATTAAACACACCAATTGTTGTGAAAGATTTGGACTAAGAATCTGAAATGTACCTGATACTACTGTACAATGTATGATTTGGATGTGTGTTTTTGTTTTTGTATCTATTGTGTATATTGTCCTGCCCAATGGGGAGAATGTTAGGTTCAGCTTGTAGCTTACTCCTAACTTGTTGGTCAGGCAATATATCTGTTTCTTTAAGAAACAACTGAGCCACGTAATCAGGGTTTGCTGAACCCTGTAATTAGGCTGCAGTGCATAAATAAGCAGCACAGAGAAGCGTTCGTTCCTTCTGGATCTTCCTGCTTCTTCCTGGTTCTTCCTGAGCAATACCTGTTTCTATCCTGTTGCTTACTGAGTCTATTATATGGTACTGTATACCAAGAGTTATTAAAGTCTGTTTGCTTTGGTAAGGAAAGATACTTACTGGACTGATATTACTGTTTATGACCTTGGACTGTTTTACTTACACCGAGACTGCTTGTTACTTGTAGATAAACTATTTTTTCTCACACGAGCCGCACGTTTATCTCCTTCCCTGTGTGTTTCTGCTCTGCTCGTTGCACAAGCAACAAATACTTTTTACACACACCCTAACATAACCCACAAAAAGAAAGGAAAAAAAGAAACAGGTCTCACAAAAATAAAAATTTCTAAATTAAGCAACAGTGAAGACAGTTATTTTTTTTTAAAAAAAATGACTGAATACATGAAAAGATAGTTGAGGCGAAGTAGTGGTTAATATTATCCTGAGGAGAGTGACGGACCTCTGCAATGCCGTAATTTTGGGATGTGAAAAGGGCCTTAAACGGTTGGATTGGAATTATCTATTTTGGTTTTCTTTTTATTGATAAATGTATTACATTTATGCTGAGTTATAAGGCAAGAGAGCTATGCTGGGGCATGCAGAAGATCTGGTTGTTACCCCATTATGACGGTGGGAATTAATAATCCTGAAGAAAGCCACTATTACAGATATTATATGGAATACAATTATGATGTCACTCGGGTGGTTGTTTTCTTTTTTTATATATACGAAGATATTCATTATTGATGGGGGTAGATGATAACTGAGGATTTTGAACATTCTGTTGCAACCGGGATGTTATGTTACTCTAATATGGGTGATGGATTCAGCAATCCAGTGGAAAGACATCAAAGAAGACATTATATGGATTATAAATTTAAAGTCATTGATTTTATTTATATAAGGGAATTTTTTTTTAGTAGGGTGGGCAGAAGAATAAAGATATTAAGAATTGTTGCGTATGGTAATTTTGTAGGAAAGTGGGTGGAGACAGGCTAGTTTATTGATTGTTTAGTTTAAGAAAAGGGATGCTTAAGAGATATATTTATGGGAGTGGAGGAAATGGATAGAGTTGAACAAATGTAAAATTAGAATTTATGGGGAAGGCTGCTTTGAAATGTTATATTAATATACACAAAAGATTAAATGTTAAAGTAGGATTTATTATATAGTCTTAAAGTGGAAGGTTGTTTTGAAATGTTACATTAATATACAGACATAAGTGTGGGGGAGGAGAAAAAAGGGCAGATTATGGCTAAATTGGGAGTCATAATAACATTACTGTGCTAAATCAGAAGTTATTATACAATGTTATAGTAGAATGTATAGAATCACAATAGAATAAGATCAGACCCATCTGTTCTGCTGAAAAGAAAGACTAATTTGTTCTAAATTATCCCCATCCTTGGTTGAGATTGGCTAAATCTAATGCAAAATATTTGGTTGCTGTATACTTACTGAGAAATTTCAATAATAAAAGCAGCTGCTGCCTTTTATTAAGATTAAGCCCCATTTTGTTGACACTAAGTGAAAGCATCAGAGGTTTCAGGAGGTGAGGGGGGCTTCCATCCCTATCTGAAGATACCAGAAGTTGACCTTGGAACTTTCTAGGTGCAGGACATGTGCTGTGTGGTTCATCCACAGCCTGAACATTCTCCTCTCTTATTTTCTTATTTTGCTCTGTTTAACTTCCTTGATCTGGTGATCACAATCTTTTCTGACTATGACAATTTTTAAAAGATTCTGATTTTTTTTTTTTTTATCAAGGCACCTCCTTATGGAATAGAGCGGCTTTCTGAGAAGAGAAAAAGTGATTGCCTTACTTTCTGCTACATCAGGCATTGGACCTTTTCCAGACACCCTGCAGCTTTCCTGAATTTAATGCATAGAACTCGGGTCAATGATATTGAAAGAAGTGTAATACTAAGGTTTTTTTTTCCCCTTGGAAGATCGTTGCCAAGTCTTTTATTCAACAGAGATAACATTTCCACCTCTTCATTTCCTAGAGTGGGTAGAAATTACTAGGAAAGCTTTATACAGGCTTATGAGGAGAAAATATCATGGGGGGGGGGGAGGGAGGAAGAGTCATTTATTAAGGAAGAAGGAAATAGACTGACATTGTCCCTAACCACTAATTCCTTTTGGCTGTCAAACGGGTTTTTTTTTTCTTCAAATTAATGGAACAAAATAGGCTTATTATGAACAGGATAGCTAAAAATTAAACAATACATTAGAAATGCTGATTATTTTTTGGATGTAAGGTAAATCTGACTTGGGATCTTCATTATTCAGATTTTTACATTAAATATACAATCTAAAGTTGTAGTAAAAATTAATACATTACAATCATTGAGCCCTAGGCTCTTTCTCATTTAAAAATCCAAAGGAAAGTTTTCAAAATTTCCTGTCCTCTCAGCTAAATAAATACCCCCAGAATCCCCTCTTGTCCTTATGGACTGCGCGGCATTTCATTTAAGACCTACTTTCTGATAGACTACAAACTGCACACTCAAAAGATCTAATCTCACAGCTGGGATAAACATCTGAGGGGGCTTAGAATGAGATGAGTGTTCTGGATTTCTATCAGCTGGATAAAAGATGTGGGAAATTCTAGCTCTGAAAGTAAGGCATTCTACTGTGGGTCAGAAGGTATTAATCCAGGGGTGATTCCCTAGTGCACGTGCCGCTCATGCGCAAACCCTTCTGAGTATGTGCAGAGGGTAAAAAACAGGTTACTTCCTGGTTAAAACCAGGAAGTAATGATGACTGAGTGGGTGGGCGGAGCCTCTTGCTGCCGTCGCTACCGGTTCTCCAAACCACCCGCCACCATCGCTACCAGTTGGTCGAACCGGTCTGAACTGGTAGCATTTCACCCCTGTATTAATCCAAGGAGGTAAAGTCCCCTCAATGCCTTGCTGCACCCTATTTTTAGACCCACCTATTTTTCCTCCCACTGGATTCTGTGTAAAAAATAAATACAGCCTGTTACGTCCGGACGGCAAGCACGAGCAGCCAAGAGAGCAGCCGATTGGTCTAAACGCTGGCAGGCAGCCGGCGGGAAATTGGCAGCTCCTGATTGGCCCAGCCTCTGACAGCTGAAGTATAAAAGAGCTGTTTGTGCCTCAAAACCTTGCTCGCTCTCCAAGGTAGTTAGTTAATCAGAGCGAGTCACTGTTAGCTGTTATTGTTAGCCAATAAACATGTTGTGAAGTGTTTATCCTGCCTCGCCTCTCTTCTTTAGCCTTTGTTCCATGAACAGAACACAGCCTATCAAAACAATATAAAAAAAAAGCCATTTCTCCACCTCAGTCTAATGATGACTCCCAACAGATATTTTCAAGCCATTCTCTGGTATTTGGGATTTTTTTGCATATCTCATTTTCACATAGATTCTTATTTAGATCTCTCTCAGAAGACTAAAGAATTGAAATGCCTCCACAAACAGGACTGTTTTTTTTAAACTGTAGTTTTCCTGCCATGTTCAATTTTGTTTCTATTAGATCGTTGGCTAGATATGATAAAAAAAAACAAACCATTATTTTGTGTAAACAAATCAGGCCCACAAAATCTGAATTTATACATCACTTATGATGAAAAAAAAATAGACTTAATAGTTATGTGGCATGACTGGTACAGAGATTTGAATTAAGCTACCTCTTTCCCTTTTTAGGCTTTCACTAGGCCACAGCATTTTTGCTGTTACACAGTGTACAATGCATGTGGGAGGGAGGGAGGGAAGGGGAATAAAAAAATTCTGGTTTCCCATTATTTTTCCTCAATAATTCCTCACCAATATCACTATTGGGCAAGTCCTGTCCTTTTTGTTTATGACACCAAGAACAACACCATTTGAGATGGTCAGCTTACAGACTTGTTTTCAATTTAGATTGAACTCAAGTCAAGCTTTAGTTCTCTCAGCAACAAAAGTTTTCTCAAGATCTCCATCTTCTTCTCAAGGGAAGAGGGGAAGAAGTTATCCTCGTATAAAACTGGAAATTTGAGGAAGGAAGAGATCATAATGGTAGATGAGATGAAGCGTGGTAGCACCAAGAGAAAGGCTACACCTAGCTTTCAGACTGTTTTATACAAATAGGAGATACATACATGAGAGTATGGATAAGGAATTTGAGTTCCAGGGTGGTATGTCAGGTTAAAGTTTGGAGTGGAACTGAGAGACCCCAGGTTTCAGTCTTTAGTCATCATGGTTACTCAACCCTGTAGCTATGGACCAGACACTCTTTTTCAACACAACACAACCTATTGCACATGATGGTTCTGATGATAAAGTGTAAGGAGAGACCCCTGTATGCATACTGCTCTGTGTCCTAAGGGAAACAGAAGTACAAAAGTAGACATTAAATAAAAATAAATATTTAGTCTTCTGACAGAGAGTGGTCAGCAACACAAGCTATTTAACTCTGAAGCTTTGCTAAAAGCACCTTTACTAAGATTAAAGAATAGCCACCATGAAAATATTTCTCCCCCCGCCTTTCCAAACATTAAAAATTCATCAAAGAATTAAGAATAGGAGGCCGTCCCCTCCTTTTCCTTAAACACAGGCGCTACTGCTAGCAAGATTTCTCTACAGCACCAGCACTGCAATGCAATGCAACAGAAAGTTGTTCAATCTCATACTTGTCTTTGTTTTGTTTAGTTTTGTAAAACAGCAACAAAATCCACCATGCTGTTAGAGATGTGGTTGTAGAAATGCATTCAGCACAAGTCACAAATCCATTCCGGGCATGGCTGTATGGAAAGACAATTTACTCTTAAAGGGTGTGGCATATGGAATCCGGTCAGCGTTTACACTAAAGCATCTGAGTTGAAAGGCCAATATCTTCTGAACTGCATACTTGCCGATACATTTTAAAAGCCAGACCTTTCACTTTCCGATAACCTAGTTTAGTCAAAACAAAAGTATGTGTGGCTTTTAAATTGGTCTGTTCCTGTAAGCGTTCTCCAATGTACACACACTAAATCTATAGGCCCATCAATATTTTACAGTACCATCAAAGGCACTTAAGAGATTACACTGTTAATATCTATATAATTTGTTTTCCCCATCCATAATGACCAAGTCTTTCTTTGGATCTCTGTGTATTTCTTATAATTATGAATGATTGATGAATTATCTGAAGAGCTAGGCTGTCTAAGACACAATCTCAATGCCCCGAGAGGGGAGACACCCCTACTTAATGAATTCTTCTAAATACTAAGAGAAAATGTCATTCTGACAAAAATGTCAGAATGACTCTCAACAGAGGTCAGAGTAGAATGAATTGAATATGAACAAACTTAAATCACTACTTTTAAAAAAAAAGCGTAAGCGCACCCTGAATAAGATGTTTGGGCAATTTATCTTAGGCAATAGAGACAAGTCAAGATAAGGTGATTGATACCTCTCTGGTTTCCTTTAGCATCTCAGTCATCTCTTTTGTCAGTTGTTAAAGCTGAAATCAAAGAGAGTTCACAGGTTTCTGAAGAGTCATAAATAGAAAAACAAAAGAATAGGAAAGATAAGAGAATAAATGTGCCAACTCTAAGCAGCAAATCTCTTCATACATATGCATCTGAGAAGGATTTTCTCTTCCTGCCTTTTCCTTGCCCTCCCTGCAAATTGCTTCAAAGATATCCTAGGTTCAGTACTATGCTGGATATTGAGAGAAAGGAAAATCTATTCCACCAGCTGTCTCTATTCAACTGACTGACATTGGTGAATTTAACCTTTTATATCTCAACAGACACATGGAATTGTGGGGTTCTTGGTGCTTTCTGAGCTTGATTGTTTTCTTGCAGATGTTTCATTACCCAACTAGTTAACGTCATCAGTGCTAGCTCTAATGATGCTACCTAGCTGGGTAATGAAAATCTGCAAGAAAACAACCAAGCTCAGAGAGCACCTAGGACTCCACAGTTCAACCCCGAGCTATAAATATTCTCTTCTGTTGGTAACACATAGGTTTGTCGCTGCTTCTTTGGTGAGAGTCGGTGGTTACTTTGTATTTTGTTTTGTTAATATTCTCTGTACATGTTTTTATGCTTTAATCACAACTGTGTGGAAAGGTAACTTAGAAATCTGACAGATAGCTATTTAATTACATACTAAATACTAGATAAATAATTGGTTTGTTGTGTTCCAATTCTGGTTCAATATCCAATGAGTTTGAATGAAGCGGGAGAAAGAAGAGCCAACATATTCTACTTAATTGACTGAAAAATCTGTCTCAAAGTTTAATTTATATCATATGTTCAATGAAGTACAATAATTGTCTATGACTTCAGTGTAGCCACAAAAAGTGTGTTCCCTTATAACAGCTATTAGCAGCTGGTAGATGGATGCTGCCATTTTTAATATAATCATCTAGGTTTATATTATCTAGAAGGTGCAAAAAACCAAATTGAAGATCTGGCTCTTCACTCAAATCTTTGGGCTTTGTCCATTTTAATTTAGGGGTGTACTATATGATGTTAATTCCCCATACTCGTTAATTGTGATGGCTCATGAGTTGCTATTGTTTACTAGGCTTATGATTTGCTTTACTGAGAGTATTCTCTCTAGAGGTCCATTGATGTAGGCCAGGTTAAAAACATATGCATGTAGATAATCTACAGAGACTCCTTCATATCAGTGAGACAGAATAGATGTTGCAGGCTGAACTAATGGAATGTGTGTATGTGTCCATGCACTTGTGTGTGTGTGTGTGTTTCAATTACTGTTGCTTTGGCTTGCTGAAGACATTGGAGATATCCTGACCAGAAGGGAGGTCAAGTATTCTTGAGGAAGATGGCACCAGGAATGACAGCTACTGGAAAAGGTGTTGTGATAACACAGTTGAACCTTTAATAAACTGGAGGCAGTCTGCACATGGACGTTTATAATTTATAGCAGGTTTATCCTGGACACTTATGGGGAAGGAAGTGGCCAGAGCAAAATACAGGTGCAGCTTGGAACAGAAGCTTCTGGAAGATGGGCTGTCTGCCATGTACTCAAATGGCATGAAATCTTCATGAAGGCAAATTCTTCTTATGGATACTCTGCATAAAGCAAATAGCTGAAGTTGACATTTGAGGCTTTGGCAACAAGCAATGAATTAGAAATATGGGGAGCTCTGTGAAGACTTTCCCTCATTAAAAAATACATAGGCACCACTTTTTAATTTTCTTTTCTTTTTTCTTCTTCACTTTTTTTGCAGAGTTGCAAGTTTGGGATGATAAAATGATAAAATGGGATAAGCAGAGGAAAAAAATCCCCTCTTTTTATCTGAGTAACCTTAGCCTTCAAATCAGCAAGTCTCTTATAATAGACACTGGGTAGGAAGAAAGAAAACAAATAGATAAAGGGAAAAACAAACAAGGAAGAGTAAAGACTTTTTTGCGGTAGAATTATTAATACACATTAAACTGAACACCAAATTATGGCACAGTGTTCTTTCTTTGCTTAACTTGGGAGTGCCATTGTAGAATGAATCCAAAAAGGGGACTATTCCTGCCCAAAGTGGAAGGAAGAATGGGTCATCTAGAACTGCCCTTTCAAAATGCCCCCAACATCTTGAGATGCCTTCTCTTCCTTAGTGAACTATCTACTTTCAGAGATACTTGCTGTAGTGTCCTTTGTATGCAGCGCTCACTATCCACAAAAGCACAAGACTGCATTTAGCTGAATGCAGGTGAGATGGGGTGGGAAGAGAACAGGAACAGACCAAAGCTGCTCCACAGGGAAGTATAAATGCACCCATTGGTAATGAGTTTAATATTCTGCAAAGAGCAAATCTAAACAGGTGAGATATACTAATGAATCTGAAAGGAAGCACTGATGGACCTGGAGGTTCCAATTGTTGGAAGGAATATCCATCTGGTTCAGTTCCAAGCTGGGAAAATGACACTGCAAACATGGAAGCTGATGGGAAAGATGGTTTAATGATGAAGCAGAATCACATGGGTTTGTGGTTCTGGGCAGCTGACCAATTGGTTTGATGAGTACATGGATTTTTATAAATTTCAGAGATGCTGTTAGCATGTTTGAAATGCCCTTAGGAGATTGTGCAATGTAGTGAGCTCTGTGTCTTCTGCTAGATGGTAATGGGTTAATCCTATTATGTCCTGAAGGATCATGTCCTGTTCTTCTTAACCCCATCATTCTGGAGCTGAAAGTCTTTTGTTTTGTAAATAGGCTGGCCCAGTCTTTCTTAATGGGCACAAAATATCTACTGGGGGCTATTAAGAAAGACTGAGTATGCTTCCTGCCTCTAAAAAAACATGTTTCTCCATTTTTCATTTAGGGAAATATAATATTCTGCCTTTTTTAATATTCCTCAAAATATTTCATTCTACTAGGAGGTGGGTGCTGGGGGCGCTTCCCACACTATTCTTGAATGAGGCATTCAATGAAGCATTTTAAAAATAATGTCTGAATATGCCTACTCTAACTTTGATACCACACACACACACACACATACACACATACACACACACACACGCGCGCACACTGTGCTTGCTCATTGTGCATACATGGATGCTTTGTAACTGCATCAATTTTTTTTACGGTGTATTTTTTAATAATATATATCTGTCAGGAACTATGCAAAGAAATTTTCCTACAAATTAGGAAGCATTACTACTGCAATCCTTTGGAACTTAATCGCAGTCAGGAGGAAACTGGAAGCATGATTTATATAAATTTTTAATGGAAGTTCTCCCTAAAGCCATAAAATCAGAAGTGCTTGGAAGATAATATTCAAGTAATCAGAATTTCTAGAAGTAGAAAAGAGACATATTCAAAGGTGTTTTTAAAGGTGACTTTGGTTCCTCAGCATCCAAGATACCTTAACCCTAAAAATGTTTGTGCCTTATAGTAATTATGTAATTACTTCTGGGAGCTCAAAACAGATAGTCCTCAACTTACAACCATCCATTTAGCAAATGTTTGAAGTTACAAGGTACTGAAAAAGTGCCTTATGACTATTTTTCACATGACCATTGCAGCATCCCCCTGGTCATGTTAACAAAATTCAGACACTTGGCAACTGGCTCATACTTATGATAGTTGCAATGAACCAGGGTTCAACATGAGTATAATCAACAAATTATTTAACTTATGTCGTGAGTTTGCAGCTACTCTAAATATGGCTGTTTCACAACACCCCACTAAGAAATACTTTAGACATACAAGTTATATTTTTTGTTTAGCAGATTATGGGAACCATTTCTTTGTAGTTATTATTTGACTATACCTTTAGGAGTATTTTTTGTCCACATTTTTTCTTTTTATTTCTTTCAATGCTCTGTGGTTGTCTTAATGTTACTAATATGACATTCATCCATTCATTCATTCATTCATTCATTCATTCATTCATGACTTCATTCATGACTTCATTCACTTAAGATTTACTCTGAATAAACATATTTCTACCTCTGATCCATTTTTCTGCGTACAATTGTTTAGTAAGCCATGGAGACTTGTTTATACATAGACATGAATAAGATTGCAATGTTCAATATTGTCTATTTCAAGGGGATGACAGAATACAATGCAGAACTAAATCATCTGCCGGAAAAAAAAATAAACTTGTGTGTGCTACCTCACACCCATGAAATTATGATCTGCATACAGATAAATGTATTCTTGGGAAGAGGAGTAGTCACAACATTATTTGTCTAATGCTTACATTTATTTGATTAATGTGTTGCCTTTTGATCCAGAAGGACAGCTAAATCAGCTCACATAAAATAGCATTCTACGGTGATACCTCCACACACTCAGGCAAATGTGGGCTAGTGTATATTTCTGTGCCTCCTAGGTTGCAGGGTAATTAAGACCAGAATAGTAGTTGTGAGTCAGATGGTATTATTGATTTAGATCTTAATATTTTATAATTTTTTACAGGATACTCCCTGATAAATTTGGAGAAAGCTGCATTCATTCTTTTCTGGTTTTTGCTTCTTTGCTACTATAATTCTAGCTCAGGGCCCTCCAAATCAGAATGGGAAAAGCCAGCATAGCCAGCTCACCACCACCAAATCACCTGTGCCTACTCATCGCTGCCAAGATGCTGCAGGACAATTCCACACAGCCAACTCACCACAAGGACAACTCGCTGTGGCCAGCCAGAGGGAGAGCCAGGCGGGTGAGTAGGTGGACAGAGCATGGAGTGGCAACAGCTAGAGGCTTCCCATTTTCACACACTCCACAACCGTCTCTGCCACTGAGGTCGAGCTCTGAGCCAAAGAAGCTAGGGATTGTGGCAGTGGTGGTGGTTGGTAGGAGAGGTGATGGCAAATAGGGAGTGTCCCATTTTCACATATACATGCCGCCACTGCTGCTGCCGCACTGAGTTTGGGCCAAAGAGGCCAGGGACAGCGGTAGTGGCAGCAGAGGGTGTGTAAAAAAGGGACGCCCTTGCCAATTGCCACTGCTGTCCCCCTCCTCGTCCTCTTTGGCTTGGAGTTCAGCATAGTGGTGGCAGCAGTGGTAGTGGGTGTGAAAATGGAACACTTCCAGCCACCCACCTCTGCTCTGTGTTTGCCTGCCCACCTGGTTTCACTCGCCTGCCCACCTGGCTCTCTCTCCAGCCTCCTGAGGTGAGTTGTCCCCATGGCAAGTTGTCCATATGAAATTGTCCTGCAGTGACTTGGCAGCACCAAACTGGCAGAGGTGACATAGCAGTGGTGAGCAGGTGGCAATGAGCTGGCCATGCTGAGTTGGCTGCACCGAGTTGTCCTAGAGCAGTGGTTCTCAACCTTCCTAACGCCGCGACCCTTTAATACAGTTCCTCATGTTGTGGTGACCCCCAACCAAGGGTGGGTTCTAAATTTTGTTACTACCGGTTCTGTGGGCGTGGCTTATTTTGTGGGTGTGGCTTGGACGTCATGTGACTGGGTAGGCGTGGCTAGCTGGTCATGTGACCGGGTGGCCATGGCTATATGTATAGGGACTACTCAGAGGGCTGAAAAAAGTCATTTCTGACAGGTCCTCGCACTTTTGACTGGTCCATACACTTATGACCATCCTCACATTTATGCCTGTGCAGCATTCTTAACAACCATGTCACTCATTTCACAACTGCTTCTCTTCAACATGGTATAAGATAGGGCAAAAAACGTAAAATGTGAGGACAATCGTAAATTCGAGGACTGGTCAAAAGTTCGAGGACCAGTCAAAAATAACTTTTTCAGTCCTCTGAGTAGTCCCTGTGCACAAAAGGACTACCTAGAGGGCTGAAAAATGTGATTTCTGACAGATCCTCGCACTTTTGACTGGTCTTCGCAGTTATGACTGGTCATTATTTATGCCCATTGTACCATTCTTAACAACCGTGTCACTCATTTCACAACTGCTTCTCTTCACCATGGTGACAAGATAGCGCAAATACGTAAATTGTGAGGACAGTTGTAACTTTTTCAGCCCTCTGAGTAGTCCATATGCATAAAAGAATACAGCAGTAAAGAGGGATGAAGGAAGGGAAGGGAAATTAGAGTAGGAGTGAAGGTAAGAGAGGGAGGAAGAGAAGAGGAGAAAGAGAAAGAAAGAGGAAGTAGGGAGAAGAAGAAGAGGGGGGAAGAGAAAGTAAGTAAGAAAGAAAAGACAGAGGTGGTAAGTTTGAGGAGAAAGATTGCTGTACAATAAAAAAGATGAAAGGGAAGAAAGCTAACCCCAAACAAATATTAAGATATTAAAATAAAGAATGAATTGTTAAACTTTAAAGAATAAAAGAGAATAAAGAGCAATAAATAGCAATAATTAGAAACATACATACAAACATACAGCGTATTTTCTTTGAACAGAGTATTTGGGCGGTTCACAAATTTAAACAGTTGTAGGAGGTTAGCACCCACCCATTTCCTAGAAGAATGAAATATTTTGGGAAATATTAAAAAGGCAGAATATTATATTTCCCTACCTGGATGAGAAATGGAGAAGCATATTTTACAGACAAAGCAGCTCCCACCTTCCTGCCCCCCCACCCTTTGTTAATGGGCCAGAGGCAGAAAGTCAATCCTTTGTCAAAGGACATTTGCAACACAATAGCAACAGAAACTAACACAATGGGCCCCATCAAGCCATGTGATCCTGTCCACCATTAAACCATCTTTCCAAGCAGTCTCCATGTTTCCAGTGTCTTTTTCCCCACTTGGAGCAGAACCCAGAAGGATATTTCTTCCAACACAGTATTTAGTCATTTCAATTAAATTTACAATTTCTATATTTCCTTTTTACCATATTTATTCCTCATCTATTTTTTTTAAAAAAACAATATTACCCTTCATCCTCATCTCTAATCTTAATCAAATTCAATTTTTCCCTTCTATTCTATATTATACCCCTTCGCATTGTCATCTATTTTTATATCCATCCTCACATTGGTTAATTATGTAATACAGTTGTTTAATACAAATTCAACATTTTAATATAAATCAATTAGTTATATAACTATTTTTTGTATATTAATCAATATGAACATGAATATTCCAATTATTTTCATGCAATCCAATTTCTTATTGGATCAATTAATTATATTTACCAATAATAATAAACCAAATAATTTCCCCTATATATTCCTCCAAACCACAACTTAACCATTTCTGCTTTGAACACAATATACAATTAATAGTATCTCAATTATTACAATTCCCTAGTTAAATAGAGCTTTTTTTCTTTTGGGTTTTAAAATCTTGAACCTGCTCTTGCCCTAAATTTCCCATTGTTTGCAGTTTTACACCTACCTTTTTTGGTGAGGAAAAAGAAAAAGAAATCTCTCTGCCTCATTTTGTCACATTGCAGCCAAGACCCTGCTTACTTTCAATTTCGCTTTTCAGCATAGCTAGGGGGAAAAAAACTTGCTCCAGGAATTTACCTCTTTGCAGCTGGCTCTTTGAAGCCCCGCGGCAAGAATTTAAAGTTTTTTTTCCCTCTAGCCACCAGCTGGGACTCCGGAGGCAGCAATAGATTGGGAGTGGGCGGGGTAAACGAACGGCGACCGGGCGATCCAACAGAGGCAGAGGGTGAGGGTGAGTGAAGGTGTGGGGGGGGCGAGAGAGGGCTTTGGCGACCCCTGTGAAATGGCCGTTCGACCTCCAAAGGGGTCGCAACCCCCAGGTTGAGAACCGCTGTCCTAGACCCTTCCAGAGTAGGCTGGAGTGTGGATGTGAGGGCTGAAGGGCAGATAACTTCCATAAAACCTGTGTAGAAGACATAGGGAATGGCCTTGAAGGAAAGGAGGAAAGCTGCTATCAATGGTCAGATAAGTGGGGCTTGAGCCCCTGCCAAGAAACTAATTTTTTAAAAAAGTCTTAGACAAGATCCTCCCTAATTCACACAAATATAATGTAAGGAAGCAGCGAAGCATCTTAAGGCTTGCAAGATCCTGTTATTATAACTGTTTCAAGTAAATATTTCTTTCTTAGTTTGGTCTATCTTGTTTGGGCTAACAGTTGCTCCCACTTCTTCCCACCAATCAGAAGCTACTTTCTGAGCTCTTCCTAGATTTCTGTTTATTTATTTAAAGAATTTATATGGTCACCAATATCCAAACAGTGACTCTTGCCATACAAGGGTCAAAAGAGCCTGTAATACAGTGGACTAAACACTGTTATTAACATCTGCTGCTTGCAATTACTGCAAGTTCAAATCTCACCAGGCTCAAGGTTGACTCAGCCTTCCATCCTTTCAAAGGTAGGTGAAATGAGGACCCAGATTGTGGGGGCAAGAAGATGACTTTGTATAAATATACAGAAGTATGAAGGCTATTGCTTAACGCATTGTAAGCCGCCCTGAGTCTCCGGAGAAGGGTGGCATATAAATCAAAATTTAAAAAAAATAAAAAAAACAGCTACAAGCGATGATGATGATGATGATGATGATGATGATGATGATGATATCCATTCAGTCGAGTCTGACTCTTGGCGATTCTGTGGGTCAGGTATCTTCATGTCTTTCAATCTTGCACTACTTGAGTTGTTCTATGTTCTGGCTGTTGTCAGCTTTGATGGTGTTCAGCAATCATAATCTTTGGCAGCCTGATTTCCTTTTACCGCTAACTCTTCCCAACATAATTGCTTTCTCCAGTAAATTCCCCCGCATGACATGGCCAAAGTAAATGAGACAGAGTTTTGTGATTTTTCCTTCTGGTGACATGTCTGGCATTATGTGCTCCAGTACTCCAGTTGGTCACTTTTGCTATACTAGGACAGCCACAAACATTCATTAGGAAATGGAAGGAGGTCTCCATTTCCTGTGAGCCCTCTCTGTCATGTCCATTTTGTTCTTTTCATTTATTTCTTTCTCTAAATTTATTTCAACTTTTATTTCTTTAACAGAACTAAAATGTCGGCAAAAATATTTTAAGGATCAGTTCTGCCCCATACATGGAATTAATTTTATTATTTAGGACAAGCTTTCCTGCCTGCCTAGAGCTCAATAAATGACCAAAAAAACCAACCCAAAGCTGTGATGATATAATTTATAAAATTAGTCAATCAATTTGCAATACAGAAAAAAGTCCACACCAACTTTCTATCAGCTAATTTCAGTTAAGAGGAACTTTCCAAGTTCCCGAGATATATATGAAAAATCTATTGGTAGAAAAAGATCTAGTTAATGAGCTTTATCTACATAGCTAGCTAGCAAGCAATTAACTGCCAACATTTGGAGAGCTGGGGAAAAAAACAAAGCATAATGGCCACCCTGGCATTAGATATGCTGTTGTTGTCCCAACATGTAGTAATGAATGCATTTCCTTGTATAACATCCAAGGCCCAATTGCAAGTTGCTAAGGCATTATGGAAGATGTGATGAGAAAGGAAGGAAATTGCTTTGTACCAGAATATTGCCTTTCCTTATTCTGCATTTCCTACTGTGGCTAGAAGCAGATCTCTGGGATCTGAGATTGGGATCTGAGGCCCAAATCTTGAGCCTCATCTCCAACTTAATTTTTTTTAAAATTGGAGATGCCAGAGGTTCAGTCTCAAATATTCTGCATACAAAATATATCCTGTTCTTGAAAATTACATTGAAAGCCTATGAGATTTCCTCTTCATATCTCGTAGCGATATTTGGGTAGTCAAATGCCACGTTATTTCATTATTTAAGGGGAATGGATTGTTTTTCAGAGCAGGAATATCCCCAGAAGATCTGAATAGAGCTTCGAAGAGGCATTTTGATTTGATGAAGCTTCTTTTACTCAAAGCACACCTTCAAAGTGAAGCACTAAAAGGAAGCAGAGTTCTCCTTTGAAGCATCAGATCAGAGAGGCTATTCTGCCTGCATCCAGATGCTGAAAGGGACTACCCAGCTCAGATTGCCACAAAGTCCATGATCCACTTTGAACAGATCGAATCCCCAAGATAGGACAGCATGATGAAAGAATAATTAATAAGTGGCAACTGGCTCTGAGTGATTGCAAAGAAAATATGTATAATGTCTAACAAGCACATGTTTGTCATTCAGATAACTTTTATTTCAGTTCTCCATGTTAAATTTTTACTTTAGTTCTTCATATTTTTTTTTAAAAAAACCTACACAACACAACAGTTTTCCGGTGAAACTGGTCTATCAGGGCAACCTGGTCTGCCCAATATGGGACAGAGCATACTGCTTCCGTTTTTGCCTTTCAGCCAGGAGCTTTCGCGACAAACTATTTTTTGTGTTGAATGTATATTTTACCAACAAAGAAATAAAGGGAGACTAGTATAGATCTATTTCAAGCTATTTAGCTCTCATCAGCTTTCATACCCTTTCTGGGATTCAAACCTGGGCTACTTGCATATTAGGTAGATGTATTAACCTCTAAGCCACAGATTCTCCTCACTTTGTCAGCTATATCAGGGGAGAGATTAAGTGTTTTTCTGGTAAAACCAGTCTATTAGGGCAACCGTCTCCCTTTATTTCTTTGTCAATAAAATATAAATTCAACCTACACAACACTGTTAACAGCCAAGACTCAATTCCAGTCCTTTGCTCCATTAAAATTAAATGGAAATGAATTAATGCATATTATCAATAGTTATTTATTAGTGAACACAATGGACAATGAAGTAAAATAGGTGGTTCATATGTTGGTTGCATTTTGTGTATGTGAAGAGGAGATCTTTATTTTTTAAAGCTTTATAAATCTTGTGTCAGGCATTTGAGTATAGTTTTTGTATGCTTCCTACCTCAAAATGATTGTTAAAGCAATTTCTGGAAACACTCGTGAATTGTTTTGTGAGATTTTTGCTCTAAAATGTTTAGAGTAGTCTTTATTGCTCTAGTACTGCTCACTAGAAAAATTAATATTACCAACATTTTTCCATTTTTTGTACAGTTTTCAGTATATATTAAAGAAGAAAGCCAAGTAAGACAATCAGAAACACTCTATTCCTGTTTTACATAATAGATAAGGCAATAGCATCATATTATTATATCACTGGCCAAATTTACCAAGTTATTTGTTGGTAATTATAACATTGAAATGAATGTAATCCAGATTTTCTTGGTCTAAATTGTATGTAACCCCACTCATATTAATTTCAGTAAACCTGAGAATTTTAGATGTGAAAGAGACTGATCAGGTTGGAAAAGTCTAGTCTGGACTATTAACAGAAGTCTTATTAGATTTTTAAAGATGAAAATGTATAACTCAGTAACATATTCCAAGAGAGAAATCTGAGATAGATAAAAAAAAACAAAAACAAAAAACAAAAAACCAGGGATAAACTGATTCATTGCAAGGCAGGTTGTTGTTTTTTTTTTGTAAGAACATCTCCAATTTTGAGGGTTTACTTGAACATTACAAGGACACCTATTTGCTATAATGCCATGTTAAAATAATTTATTTTATCCCTACTTGGTCCATAGTTATATACCACAGGAAGCAAGATTCATGTGTCTCTGGTATCCATTGAACTTTTTACATCTTTCTTAAACAACGTGATTTGTACTTTTGAGACAGAATGTTTTGTGAACTCATCCTTGTAATTTGTAAGCCATGCTTTATAGGCCATTTTTTTCATGTGAGCCAGGAATTAGGTTTGTTTCACACAGTGTACTAAGCTTTTGGATTCTGTTGGTTGAACAAGTAATGGGGGTTTGATTCCCGCTTTATAGTAAACCATAAATCCTGATTGACAAACCAGTAAATCTGTGCCCAGCTTTGAAGGGGCATTTTGCTTCAGCAAAAATGGATCAAACATTGCATCAAAGCTACTTTGTGAAGCCATATGGTCTGGTAAGAGTGTAATTATGTGACCACATGACTTCTCTTCCCTCTGCATTGGATGCCAAAGGAAAAGGCAGAGGGGAGACTTTTTCTGCAGCAAAGGCCAAACTGCTTCAGCCACCAGCATGTTTGGGCAGCTTTCACAGATCCTCTAGAGAGGCCCACACCAACTGCCAAGCCCTCCTAGTTTACAGACCTACTATTTTTCTTCCTCCAGCTTGCTCAGCAGAACCTTTGGAAGAGGCAAGCATTGCATCCTCATGGCACTCGCCAATGGAAGAGGTGTGGAGTTTCTTGCCTTCTAGTGCTTTGAAAAATAGGTGGACACCCTCCTCAGAAACTACTTGGAAAATAGTTTGCCTCCTTATCGAAAGCTTTGTGTGCTGAAACACTTCAAGACTGGAGTTTTGGGGGCAGAGAATCCTTACAGGGAAGAAGCTAAGTGAAGTCCTCTCTTGCAGCATTGCCTTGAGTTGCTTTGCAGAGGTGAATCAGTTCAGTTTGGCAAATCATATCAAATCAAAATGGCCAAACAGCTTCATCAAAGTGAACCTGTGTTACTTGACACAAGCCCGCAAACCTGTCAGGCGAAAGAAACCAGAACTACTCATGAAGAGTCTCAGCAGTAGTTTTATTGCTGGTCTCCTATGTTACAAGAATCTTGCCAGACTGGTTGCATTCCCTTGGAAACAGCAAGATAAGGCTTCAAGAATTCTGGGAGCGGTTTGGCCTATGTGACTTATTGCAGTGCAATGATTCTAAACCTAGTCCTCTCTTGACTCTTCCTCCAGTGTAGCTATTTTGTGATTCTACCACAAAACCTCAATGACTAGGTGTACAAGCACTTCTCAGAAGCAAAGAAAACACACTCTGGCTTGGTCCAAACATATTTCAATACCGTATTACCTGATATTGATTATCTATCCAATAATTATGATTGGAAGAAACTGTGTCTTAATGTGAGATGTGAACTGAGCCAATATAAGGCTCACTATATAACTGCATATCTTGGGCCTGCAGACTGCTATAGCATGATAGCCCTAAGCTGAATTCATCCATTTAAAAAGGACCGTATTTGAATTTATGCTAGATGCTAGATGAAAGAGCCTTGGTGGCACAGCAGACTAAAGTGCTGTTAAGTAGCACCAGCTGCCTGCAATTACTGCAAGTTCAAATCTCACCAGGCTCAAGGTTGACTCAGCCTTCCATCTTTCCGAGGTAGGTAAAATGAGGACCCAGATTGTGGGGGCAATAAGCTGACTTTGAATAAAAAAGAACACCGCTTGGGGGGGGGCGAAAGCCCTACTAAGCAGGTATATACAAAAGTATGAAGGCTATTGCTTAACGCATTGCAAGCCACCCTGAGTCTCCGGAGAAGGGCGGCATATAAATTGAACCAATCAATCAATCAATCAATCAATAAATAAATAAATAAATAGGTGAGTAAGTAAGTAAGTAAATAAATAAATAAATAAATAAATACTGCTTCCAGAATACTTCTTCAGTGACACTTATTAATCCTTACAAGCTGTTAGTCAATGATGCATTATTTAAGCAATAAAGAGAACATGTGAATGGACCTATCAGTAATGCCAACCATATACTTTAGGTAAAGCATAAGTATTGGAACAATCTTTGAATGGCGTTAATATCATTGCTGTTCATATAATGTGCCAAAATTGGTTAGCTTTATTCATATTTGCAATCAGGGATTCATTTCAAAGCAAAGATTTCTGCTGGAAATCCATTAAACCTAATACAGTAGCTGTTACATCTGGCGTGAGACTCACAGAGCTAAACTGAATACATTTTTTTAAAACAGGATTTGGGCTTTTTTTCTTGCTTCCTGTAGACATAGACTCTTCTGTCAAACCGTGTTTGTGGGATGTCTGTTTCGTCCTATTTTATGTTTGCTTTGTACGTTTATGTCAAGATAACCCACCTCAACAATCAAAGTGCTAATTAGGGACAGCACAGCACAATTTAAAGATCATGAACAAAACAAATCATAGGCTATACGCTATAAAACTGCTTATTTAGTAAATGTCATGCAACGTGGTTTTACCTTGATGAAACTGAATTTTATCTTTCTCCTTTTTCACAGAACTATAAAAGGGGACCCTATTAGTTCATCTAATCCATCTCCCTGCTTGATCCAGGAATCTAAAATCTCTCTGGTAGAGGCCATCTAGGCCCCCACCCCTCACCCCTCTTGGGTTTCTTTGTTGAGCAGACTGTTCCACTGCTCCATAGCTTTTAGCACTCCTAATATTAATTCCCAAACTCCTATTTTTTTTATTCATCCCATTGGTCCCTTATCCTGTTGTCAGTTTTCTGTTATTTCTCACAAGCTTCTTTTTTGCGAGGTAAACATATCAAACAGCTATGCAAGTTCAATGTTTCCACACAGGACTTGCCTGCCAAACACCTTACCATCCTGGTAGCTCTTCTAGGAGCATGTTCCAATAATGGAACAGTCCAATAATGGAATTGCTACCTCCCATAATCTGGACACGATATTTCCATTCATGAAGCCCAAAATTTTACTGGCTTTTTAAATTGCTGCAGCATACTATATGCTTGTAATCAACTGGTGATCCACTAGTACTCTTTCTCATAGGTGTCCCAATCCTGGACTTCCCAGACCAGGTATGGACTTTAGAAATGCCACAGTTGAACAGCATTCTTTGGATTTGGTCCAAAGCACTGACCAAAGGACAGACTCTTCAGAGACCTCTCCTGATACTTCCCTCCTGGCTGAAGGAGAATCATTTGTGAACCATCACAATTCTCCTGGAACATAGTACTGTCTGCCTATGTTTACTCACCTTGTCCAAAAGGTTATCAGGATTATTATGTCAAATACTTTACTGAGAGATATATTAGTTTCAAAGCATTCCCTAACTCTATCAAGCTTCTCACTGGGTCCTAAAATAGTTAAATGTAGCATAAGATTGTTTTTGACAATCCCTGCTAGAGCCTACTAATTGTAGCATTATTTTTCAAGTGCTCCCAGATATTCAGCTTGACATTCTAGTACCTTTTCTAGTTCAGATTCTGGATGACTGTAATTTCTGAATGTTCCTTCTACTCTTTTTTTGAATATATCAGAACAATGATTGCAGTTATTGTTTTCTGGCACTTCAACAGTTCTCCAAGAGGTTGTTTATTTATTTATTGAATTTGTAGGCCATTCCAGATCACTCTGGGCAGCTTTACAAAATTATAGCAGCAATAAATACAGAATGATTTTCAAATAATTCATTGGTTCTGAGGTAACCTCTGCTGTGTTTTTCAACACTTTGGGGTATAATTCATTTGGCTCTGGGGACCTGAATTCATTAAAGGAGCAAAGTAGGTTTTTACTATATCATTATTAAGGGTATGCTGCACGCTATCCTTTTCTCAATCGTTTTTGTGTAAGAAAAAAAAAAAGACAATATTGACAGTTCTGTCTTCATCCAATTCCTGATTGCTACGATGCCTACATTCCACTATGCAATAAATCAACAGCCTCTTTGACTTGTCTTTTATTTTGAACATAGCCCCAAATCCTCTCTTACTATACAGTATATATATCTTTTATTCTTGTCTATTTTCATCTCTTTCTGAGCTTTTGCTTTTCGGAATCTTTACCTACAGGATCTAGCTACCAGTTAGTATTTTTCCATAGTTACATGTTTCTATTTATGTCTTCGTTTTGCTTGTTGGGTAGTTAGCATTCTACGCACCCTTGCAAATCTCTTTTAAAAAATTCTATTTTAACTTCTCACAAGGTTGATTTGTGCTTTTATTTTCAGCACCTAATTTCTTGGGTTTCCCAGGCTGTTTATCCTTTAGATTTTCAAAGCATAGCATCCTCACCATCTTCATTAAAACCTGCTTTTTCTCTCCTGTTGATCTATTTTATGTCCATGAACCTGTTCTTTTTTGGTCCAAGATAGCTAACTTTCTTTCTTTCTCTACTTTCTGAAACTTGAAATTGTCAGCAAGAAAGATAGGACTTGAGAGCTCCCATACTTAGCTTAGTTAATTTTCTAGCAAGAGCCTTGGTAGTACAGTGGTCTAAGGCACCCTGTTATTAAGCTGGTTATTAAGACCAGCTGCCTGCAATTACTGCAGGTTCGAATCTCGCCAAGGCTCAAGGTTGACTCAGCCTTCCATCCTTTCTAAGGTAGGTGAAATGAGGACACAGTTTGTGGGGCAATAAGCTGACTTTGTATAAATATACAAAAGGATGAAGGCTATTGCTGAGCACATTGTAAGCCGCCCTGAGTCTCCGGAGAAGGGCGGCATATAAATCAAATTTAATTTTAAAAAAAAATCATTAGTTGATGTTTTCCATTACTATTATAGATGGTTGTCTGAGATCTCGATGAAAGCCACCTGAACATTTTTCTACTTGGGTAGGTAGCCTATAGAAATCTTCCACAGTAGCATCATTTCCAACTTCTTCACTCAGAAAGCCACTCAATCTGCCTGTCAAATTTCTGAAAAATGCCCTAATTAATTCAGGAGCCATGATCCAAATTTCAAAAGAAATATAGTGATTTATTAGGAGCAACATTCCAGCAATACTCGGATGCAGTCAGGACTGATCCCACGTAGATTTACGTTCCCCTATGACCCTGTCTCTCCCCTCCTCCCTGGCCATGTCATAAATCACATTCTCCAATTAACCACTTTGGCTGGCTGTGAAACCTAACACCCTCCTTCTGATTGCGGTCAGAAAAATGTATGGAATTCACTTCAGTTCTCCCTCCCTCCTGCTCATGGCAACTTGAAAACTTTGCAAGTTGACACTGCCTTTTCGTTGATTGGGTCTTTTTCTTTCTTTATTTAACATGCAGGGTCATGCTGAGGATTTTGTGCAATTCCTGCATGATAAAGTCGCTCGGATTTGGGATGGCTTGGACTCCGATTGGATGAGTCCAGGGGAGGAGACGAGGGTAGGTCTTGAGAATATTATCTGGGAGGAGTTTGATCCTGTGACTCCCGAGGATGTGGACAGGGTTCTGGGTAAGATTAGTGCCGCCACGTGTTTATTGGACCCCTGTCCCTCCTGGTTGGTACTGGTCTCCCGGGAGGTTACACGAGGCTGGCTCCAGGGGATTATAACTGCTTCTCTCAGTGAGGGTGCCTTTCCTGCCGCCTTGAAAGAGGCGGTAGTGAGGCCCCTCCTCAAGAAGCCTTCCCTGGACCCGGCTGAATTAGCCAACTACCGTCCGGTCTCCAACCTTCATTTTGTGGCGAAGGTTGTTGAGAGCGTGGTGGCACAACAGCTTCCCCGACACCTGGATGAAGCTATCTATCTGGACCCGTGCCAGTCGGGCTTCAGGGGTACAGCACAGAAACGGCATTGGTCGCGTTGGTGGATGATCTCTGGAGGGCTCAGGACAGGGGCTGCTCCTCTGTCCTAGTCCTATTAGATCTCTCAGCGGCTTTTGATACCAGCGACCATGGTATCATGCTGCACTGGTTGAGGGGGTTAGGAATAGGGGGCACCATTTTGCGGTGGTTCTCCTCCTTCCACTCCAACCGCTCGCAGTTTGTGTTGGCAGGGGGGCAGAGGTCGACCTCGAGGCACCTCGCATGGGGAGTGCCGCAAGGGTCGGTCCTCTCGCCCCTTCGGTTCAACATTTATGTGAAGCCGCTGGGTGAGATCATCCGTGGTTTTGGGGTGAAGTGTCATCTGTACGCTGATGATACTCAGCTGTACATCTCCACCCCAGACCACCCCAACGATGCCCTTGATGTGATGTCTCGCTGCCTGGAGGCCGTGCGGGTCTGGATGGGGAGGAACAGGCTCAGACTCAACCCCTCCAAGACTGAGTGGCTGTGGCTTTCAGCGTCCCGATATAGTCAGCAGGTGCCATCGCTGACTATTGGGGTTGAATCTTTGCCCCCCACAGAGAGGGCTCACAATCTGGGTGTCCTCCTGGATGCACGACTGTCTTTAGAAGAGCATATGATGGCCGTGACCAGGGGGGCCTTTTATCAGGTTCGCCTGATTCGCCAGTTGCAGCCCTTTCTGGACCGGGATGCCTTGCGCACGGTCATTCACGCCCTTGTCACCTCCCGGCTGGACTATTGTAATGCTCTCTACATGGGGCTCCCCTTGAAGAGCACTTGGAGGCTCCAACTGGTCTAGAATGCGGCCTCACGGGTGGTTATGGGTGCAACTCGTTGTGCCCATGTGACACCCCTCCTGCGCGAGCTGCACTTTCTCCCAGTGGTCTTCCAGGTGCGATTCAAGGTGCTGGTTACCACCTTTAAAGCGCTCCATGGCATAGGACCCGGGTACCTTCGAGACTGACTTCTGCCACCAGTAGCCTCCCACCGGCCAGTTCGCTCCCACAGAGAGGGTCTCCTCAGGGTGCCATCGGCCAAGTTATGTCGGCTGGCGACACCCAGGGGGAGGACCTTCTTGTGGGAGCCCCAGTCCTGTGGAATGAACCGCCCCCGGAAATACGTAAGATCTCCGACCTCCGGGTATTTTGCTGTGCACTGAAGACCCTGTTGTTCCACCAGGCTGGGCTATTGACATGATAATTTTAAATTGGGGTATTTTAAATTTCTGGGGTTTTAAATGGAGCCAAATTTATTTAATAATTTTAAATTTTAAATTGATGTTTGTCTTGTGTTTTTAAATAGGCTGTACACCGCCCTGAGTCCTTCGGGAGAAGGGCGGTATAGAAATAAAATAATAATAATAATAATAATAATAATAATAATTATTATTATTATTATTATTATTATTATTATTATTATTATTATCTGATATTCCAATTATGATTCATATCTCAATATCACTGTAACTATTAGGTCATGCTTGTTTTTTTCTGTAATGATTTCTGGTTCTATTTGTTATTCACTCTATGTAGTTCTGGTATACACAGACATTGGAAATAAGGGATGTCACAGTTAGAACAGTTAAAATCTTTCTTGGCAACATAATCTTCTCTGCTAGTTGTTCATTTCCAGGATCCTCCTTTTTCTTCTTGTCCCTTGACTCTCAATGGAGCAGATGGTAAAAATACTATTAGCACCTCTAGCTACTTTACCTTCTTACCCAGGGCTTTACAACACTTGTAATCTTTTGTAATGATTGTCTTTGTCTAGCAGTTTTCTTTGTCCCCTCTGAAACAAGCAGGGAGGGATAGCTGTCAATTGAGTTTAATAGCCCTTGGGTAATCTTTGCATCATAACATAAATTATGTGTATTGACACACTTCTCACAATAACATATGCCTCTCACCATAGGGAGTCTACCACAATCACCACACTTTTTTTTTTTTTTACCCAGCGGACATGTTTGCTCTCCTTCATCTCTGCAGAGTTGAAAGTCTCTTTGTTCCAGAAAGTTGGGAAGGATTAACCCCTGTCAAGTGAATAGATTATAACTTCCATATACATCTGGAGTATCAACTCCAGTGGCATGATTTTTTTTTCACATTTTTTACCACATTAAATGCAAATAACTACGATTGGAAGAGCTTCTTCCTCTTTCGGGCCCTCATCCTTGTTTCTGGACAACTTCCTGTATCTTGTTCTGAATTCTCCCATTCTCTTGGCTTTGATACATTTTGCACAGTACCTTCATGCTCTTCATCTTCCTTGGTGAACTTTAAAGAAGAAAGGCTGCCCTCCATTGTTTTCACTTTCCACTCTAGCAAGGAGAGAAGCTTGCACTCGTAGCTGAGAAGGAAAAAAATATAGCACATTCCTGCAAGTCTGCTCACTCTTCAATCTTACACAAATCAGCTTCTTCCTTCTTCTGCTAAACTCTGTTGTAAAAGTATCATATTTTTTAAAGTTTAACAAACTCAAGGAATATCTCTACTTAACGTATTTGGATGAATTTAAATGCTGTGTTTTAAAAATCTGTGAACTTTCAGTTTATTTTCTCAACGATGGGAAAAAATCCTATTTATTCTGAACTAGGACAAAACTTTCCAAAACATTTGTTCATGGACATGTGTGTAGAGTCACAGATGTATGCAGAAGCACAGTTTGAGCTCATAACTCTGATCCATTATGGTGGCTCAAGTCACAAAATTATTCTCTTGACAAGATGTCATGCCAGTTACATCATGCATTCACCAGAGAGTGCAAGAGATCAGGGTTCAGTAATACCTCCCCAGACCTCTATTCACTTGAAGAAACTGAAGTAAAAATTGAAGGATACAGCAAATTTAAGGGGGAAGGGGTTAGATTTTTTTTAATTATTCTCTCTTTTTTAAAGAAAGCAATTATCTGCATAGAAAGAGCATTCCGTAAAAAAAGAATGGATTTCATATGGCACTTTGGTTGAATTAATCTTTGCTGTCACCCTTAAGAATGACTGTGACAAGTCTTGAAATTGATCTGTGTCACAAGATTTCCATTAAATTGTCTATCTCCACCTGTCCTATCCTGCTGAGATGCATAAATGGAAAAGGTGAGGAATAAAACCCTTGCTGCTTTTGTCCTGAGATATGTTGTAGGATATAATGTAATGGTGACCAAAGATCTAATAAAACAACTTGAATGAGCTTGACCATTCTGATGTCAAAAATAGGGGGAAAATCATTTAATGACTGTAGCTCTTTCCATCTTAACCTTAAAAAAAAAATCTAAAACACCTTGGACACCTGAAATGCATCAACAAAATTCATGATGAGTGTCATCAACAGCAACATCCATCTCTACCCAGGTTTTAATGTCAAAGCGGGAGTTCAGTCTGGCTAACTTTTAACAAAGTCATTTAGTATTAAAAAAAAATATTTGTTTCTGAAGATAGGCTCCCCTTTCTTTTCTGTGCATATTTACAAAGAGCAACTAGATGCAAGTCATTATCTCTCGTGAGACATCCATATATCTTACTGACTAATAGTCCATATATCCATATATCCTATGTGTAATAGTCTCTTTCTTAGCTCAGCATCATGGAGGTAATTCATGATTTCATGTCGCCATAAACTCTATAGCCTTGGCCCAGTGATATTTGACAGGAAGACACATTCTGAATTTGACATTCTGATTGTGTGCAGCTGGTGAGTGAAAGTGGGGGAGAATGACATGGAAAGATCACTTCCAGGCCAGTGTTGGATTGGCAGCCAATTCAACACTGAATTGAATTGGCTGCCAATTGAACAACAATTCTCTTTAAGGATGCTGTCCGCCCCACTAGATAGACCAGAAGAGAAAATCAACTCTGCAGGAACATTTGAGCAATACTTTATTGAAACAGGTTATAATAACAGAGTCTTCCAAGCCTTTTTGAGCTTGATTGACCTCATCCCCTTATATCCTTGGTCCTTTATTCTCTATAGTTGGAGATCTGGCTGAAATGGTCTCAATAGAGCAGATATCTGTTGGATCTGGATAATTTCTTGAATGTGTTTTTCAGTGAAATTATTGATCTATAGATTGCAGAGATGGTTTGGATAATTGACACTATTGCTCCTAAGTGACTTCTTACATCTCCCAGGGACAAATTAGCTTCTTCATTTACAAAGAAGCTTAAGAGTACTGAAATAGCATTTGGGGAACAAGTGGAGAAACTCTAGTATTAGATTAGCTGCTCATCTGAAGGTCTATTTCTTGGTCGTATAGGCACTGAAATGTGTTGCATCCATTCTGCCTATACACAAACTCTTCTATATTATATGACATTTCTCTTGTTAAGGAAGAGTGGAAATTGAAGATAGTGCTGGATGACTAATGTTTGACACCTTAACTATTGACTAATGATGTCCTATTCCAACATACTTTCTATGATATATATGAAACTTTTGGAGGAAATCATATAAAACTTTGGAGTAAGATGCCAACAGAATGCTGACAAATCTGCTCAAGTCATCAAGATGAAAGTTACTAAATTCATAAACTAGGATAAATTTGAACCAGCTAGTCCCGAGAAAATGGGCAGGCTATGCGTATTTGAGTTCCATGTCCTTCCTATTGCTTAAAGCTTCTAGAAAGGGGTATGTGTTTGGGTTCATATGATGGTAAATGTCTCTTTGAGGGGAGGGGTTTCTGCTCCTGCCTCAAGAAGCCTTTGCTGGATCCAGCCAATCTGGACAATTTTTTATCAGGTTCCCAACTTCTTTTTTTAGGGAAGGTTACTGAGAAAGTAGTCAGAAAGCCCTGGGGTAAGCAGATTCTTCGGATTTTGCAGTCAGGATTAAAGACTGGGTTTTAGCACTGAGGCAACTTTAGTTGCAATTGTGGATAAACTTTGGAGGGATCAAAAGGGAAGATAGTGTATGAATCCTAGCTCTCCTTGCTCATGATCAGTCATGATTAATCACTTTCCAACTGGATCACTGCAACACATTTTACATGGTGCTGCTCTTGAAGAGCATCTGGAACCCTCAGTTGATCCTGAATGCAGTGGTGAAGATCATTATTATGGGTGTGACCAATTACATCAATGTGTCTGATGGAATTTAGTCCAGAGTTGCAGGAGAGAGGGACTATTTCCCAGGGAGCCAAAGAGGCAATATAGCTTGAAATCTTTGGTATGCAGGAAAAGGGCAAAGGGGAACCTGCCCTAGCAGTTCACATGGTATATCATATAGTTATGTAGATAAATGCATTAGTCTGGCAAGATTTCTGCCTACAGGCAGAATAAAGAAACTATTCTGAAGTAACTCCTATGTCCCTTGGTTTCTTGGGTCTGACAATGTGACACAGCAACTCCATGGGCTGCATTGGCTTCCAATAGGTTTCCAGATACTGGATCATCTTTAAAGCCATGTCTGGCATAGAACTTGGCTATTTCCAGGACAGCCTGCCCCCCAAGAACATTAGTCTGTCTCAAGAATTCTCATCAAGAGGACATTCTCCAGATCACCTCCTTTAAGTATTGTCATTTTATTGTAGGAAATGATTGGGCTGAACCTGAGGGAGGGCTCAAGCATGTCATCAGTCTCTAATCCCTTTGCGCTTATAAGAGATCTAAGTCCAGTCCATCTTGAATTCTACTTATGTACTTATTCCACTTATCTACTACCAATTTGCTTGGACTGTAATAAATGTGGTCATTTGAACTGCCTTGCTTCCTGCTTTATTGTGCCTGACACTTATGCAGCCTAGAAAGTGGGACTTTTGGGTAGCTACCTCTGCTCTCTGGAACAATCTTCCAGAAATGTACAACAGACCCCAAACCTGTTAGACTTTACAGAAAGGCAATCAACACGAGGCTGTTTTCCTAGATGTTTGGGTCTTGGTCCCCTCTTGGTGGTTTCAATTTATTTCTGGCAGCTGTGGCTAAGGGGACCTTTGTACAGGTTCGCCTTCTACACCAATTGCAACCCTACCTGGATTGGGAGGCTCTTCTCACAGTCACTCATGCCTTTGTCACCTCATGGTTGGATTATTGCAATGCGCTCTACATGGGGCTATCCCTGAAAAGTGTTGGGAGACTCCAGAATGTAGCCGCTCGAGCAGTCGTGGGTGCACCTAGGCACTCCCACATTATACCCATCCTACGTGAGCTGCACTGGCTTCCTATCGGTCTCCAGTCACAATTCAAGGTGTTGGTTATTACCTTCAAAGCCCTATATGGCTTAGGGCCAGGCTATCTTCGAGACCGTCTTCTACTGCATAGCTCCCAATGACTGGTAAGATCCCACAGAATTGGCCTCCTCTGGGTCCCGTCAGCTAAACAATGTCGGCTGGCGGGTCCTGATTCCAGTCTCTGGAATCAGCTACCTCCTGAGGCCCGGACCGCTGCCGCCCTACTGGTCTTCTGGAAAATGGTGAAAACCTGGCTTTTCTGGCAGGCTTGGGGCCGTTGATCTCACCACTGCGATCTTGCGAGATCCTGCCATGAGTGGTGTGTATGGGGTTTTTTAACGTCTTTTATTGTATATTGTTTATACTGTCTTTGTTGTAAGCTGCCCAGAGTCCTCGGAGAGTTGGGCGGCATAGAAATACGAATAATAAATAAATAAATAAATAAATTTCATTTAGTTTGCCATTTTGCATACCTAGCTTTATCTTTCGATGATATAAGGTTGGAATTTGTTTTTGTTTAATGTTTATTTTGTTGTAGGCCACCTGGAATGTGTAGGTTGATTTGGGTGGCTGTACAAATGCAATAAATGAGGGGGAGAAGGTGGTGAGGGAGAGGGAAGATAAAGGAAACTAGAATTGGATGAGATTGCATCTCTTCTGAAGCAGGAAGAGATGCTTCGACATGCTTCTTGATCCTGAGCTGACCCAAGATTTGCAAATGGGTGACTGTGACAAAAAGTGCTGTCACAAAATTATGAGTACATTACTGTGTTTCGTCCTCAGCAAGGATATCCATGTTCTGATTGTGTCCTGTCTTGACTACTGCAATGTGGTTTACTTGGGGCTATCCTTCAAATGTATGCAAAAGTTGCCACCTGTGCAAGCATCAGAGCTAGGCAGCTAACTAATGGAAGACACAAGGATCACATGATTCCCATGTGGAAAGATTTTTGCCAGTGGTTAATTGCTTATGTGACACATTTGTTCCTAAGCTAAGGAATGAATTACCTAAGGATGCTTCCCTTTAGTCAGCTGTTTAATTTTTAATTAATTTTAGTATAAATTTTAATGGGTGAGAGGTTTTTTTAACTTTTCAAATTCTTCTTCTTCTTCTTCTTCTTCTTCTTCTTCTTCTTCTTCTTCTTCTTCTTCTTCTTCTTCTTCTTCTTCTTCTTCTTCTTCTTCTCCTTCTCCTTCTCCTTCTCCTCCTCCTCCTCCTCCTCCTCCTCCTTCTTCTTCTTCTTCTTTTTTTTGCTAGCAGGCTTGAATGCTCAGTTGTGCAAAAAACTGGTTGGCAATACAAATGAATAACTGAATAATATTCCCTATGCTGTTGCCAGTATATGATATCCTGGACTCATTCAGGCAGTGTTAGTGTGCTATCTAATGCAGTGAACGTATGAATCCTTCAGATAAAGCCCCTGAGCTGTGCACATACTAACTTCTGTGCAAGCCAGGGCTCGCCACATCAATATTTTAGATAACATCCTATCAGAACCAAGGTAATGTAAGTAGATTTCAGTGGAGGAAGGATCCTTTCTACCTTGCACATAGCAAGAGGATAGGATGAGAAGCAGAATTTTGCTACACGCTCTCAAAAATTCTGCCTTCTGCTCTGACAGTAATTGTAGGCTGCTGTTGTTGTTTTTTACAATATATATGTATACAAGTTAGAAGTCTTATCATTCAGAAAACTGTCATAGAAGTTAACCTTTTTGAAGAAAAAAAAGAGACCATCAATTACTTAACACCTTAACGTTCCTCCCAGAACATTTAAATTAAATAGGTACTCCATATCAGTGTTCGCCTAATTAATCCACACTTTCTAAAACGAGTTCACATGCCATAACATGCTGTTTGGTTTGTTTGTTTGTTTTTAATTTCTCACTGATTAATGTTCAGGCCTTTCGCTGTGGAGTTATTGCACCTCACTCCTGGGCTTCCCAGGGAAAAAGAGCAACACATTCCCTTTATAGCATACCTTGTATTTCCTTTGTTGTTTTTGAGAATTCAGCAAGTATTAGCTTTCACAAAATGGCTTTATTAGCATTGGGCTTCTCCTTGTAATGCAGTTCAAAGTCTACAGCAATGAAGTCCAAGCACTACATGAAACACACTCTTGGACATGCTACTTGGAATAAGTGTGCAGAAGTATGCAAATTGCAAAAAAAGAAAAAAGTGGAGGTAAAAATACTAGCAAGGATAAAATATGATGGGAATGTATTTTGTTCATGCTGGTGGCAAGATGGCCATGTGCATAGCCCACATCTTTAAATTATTAAACAGTAATTTCTTCATTCTGCAGACCTGCACATTAGAGTCACAGGTGCCACGAATAAAAAGTTCTCAACATGTTCACCAAATCTCAACACCAGCACAGCTTCTTTGCATGATGCTACAACTTTTAAGGGACACAGTGGCTCAGTGGCTAAGACGCTGAGTTTGTTGATCAAAAGGTCGGCAGTTCAGAGGTTCAAATCCCTAGTGCCGTAATGGGGTGAGCTCCCGTTACTTGTCCCAGCTTCTGTTAACCTAGCAATTCGAAAGCACGTAAAAAAATGCAAGAAGAAAAATAGGGACCACTTTGGTGGGAAGGTAACAGCTTTCCGTGCACCTTTGGCTTTTAGTCATGCTGGCCACATGACCACGGAGACGTCTTTGGACAGCGCTGGCTCTTCAGTTGTGAAAGGGAGATGAGCACTGCCCCCTAGAGTTGGGAATGACTAGAACATATGTGCAAGGGGAACCTTTACCTTTACCTTTTACAATATTTTAACTTGAATAAAACTAATAACACTTTTGAAGTATGGCTGCTATGCAAAGAAAAATAGCTAAAAATAAATAAGAAAAAGACTTGCCCTTGATAACCAGGAAAGGTATTCAAAAGATTTGTGATTTTAATTATTCCTGGCAGAGAAAGGCAACATGGTGTTTTCAGATATTTTGGACTTTAGTGCTCATCAGCTCCAGCCAACGTATCTGATGAGAAGAGATGGTAGAGATTGGAACTGAAAACATTTAGAAAGCAGCAGCCTCTGGACTTCCGGTTGGTGACTTGAGGCGACAGGGTGTCGGGTGAGTGATCGCTGCTCCCTTACACCCTTTACCACCGCGTTTTGGGGACCCCTTAGGGGCGCAGGTCCCGGAGAGACCTGCGGACAAGAGAGAGAGCTGGGCGAGCGAGAGTGTGGGACGCAACCCCCTCCCGCTGGACCCGGCAGCTCTGTCAAACCAACGCGGCGAGCCGGCCTTTTAATGGCGGGCCTGAAGCCGCAATAGCCAGCAAAAAGACGGGAGCTAAGAGGAAGATCTGAGGTGACGTGCCAGATCGGTTACCACCGTTCCATACCTGGAAGCGTTTGGCGTGGAGAGAGGGGCCGGCGGAGTCGGGTGAGGAGAGATCGATCGAGTGAGGCGGCGACGAGAGAGGGAGCGGATTGTATTGGCGGAGACCCAACAAGCCGACCAGGAATACGCAAAGAGCAGTTTTACCATTATAAAGAGCTCTGGAGATCGTGCCGAGAGGGAGAGGAGGGCGAGAGCTAATGCGGCTGGCGCAGTGATTGGAAGCGGAGTGGAAAGCAAATAAGAGCTTGAGTCTCGATTCTTCTAAATCTTTTTTTATTCCTGTGAGCACCGTAAAGAAACAGGAAGCGCGGCCATTATTGAGTGGAAGGAGGGAGTTGGCAGAAGATTGACAGGAGGACGATCTAGCAGAAGGATCCACCATAGAGAACTGCCGGAACGCATTGGAAACAGGGGGTGAGCGGAGAGAAGAAGATTGAATTGCCTTTCATCACTCCTCAAAAACTAAGATACATACAATTGGTGACATTTTGACTTTCACTGCCTACGTTTTAAGATTAATTGATTATTTATTTCCAGTATTGGAACTTTGATTGCGCTCTGAATAATAGTATTAATGGGAATTAATGATAAATGGTTAAGGAATATAGAGTATAGAATTTAAACACTGATCTTATCTTATTGCGATTGAATATATTTCTAGGTCTATATATGTATATATAAGGGTTTAGATTTAAAATTAGCAAATTAATTATATAACTATAATTATTATATTTATATTTCCATATATAGTCAGTTAAAGCTATCTAGATATATTTATTTACATTTATTTATTATATAACATTTACTTCTATAGACAATATTAATTAATTTATTTATCTATTAATCTATTTATATTAACGGCATATATTAGCTTCGAACATTGATATTTAAGACTCATATTAATTGCTATATTAAGATTGGAATCTAGCTATATAAATTACGATATCTATATCTATAAGGTTGGATTTAAGGAAGATAGTTTACCGAAGTGAGGAATTGATTCCAATTAAATAAGATAGCAAACCTCTCAATAGACTTAAGAAGAGGAATTGCTAAAGCAAGTAAGGTAATACCATTGAATGGTCATTTGGAAAAATATTGAGAAAATTATAAAAGAACAAAAGTTAACGCTGAAAGAAATGGCAACAATGACATCGACAGTCCTAAAATCAGTTTAAAAAGTTCCATCTAACCCTGCATTAACAACACTATCCCCGGTAATTCAGAAACCCCTGGAAGGCTTACAAAAGACAGATAAGCCACCGCAAACCCCAACCCTCCAAACAGTACAATCCTCTCTATTCCTGATTCAAGAGACCATGCTTGCAATGCAGGAGAAATTATTAAATAGTCACTCCGAGCTAAAAACAGATATTCATGTCTTGGACGCAAAAATGACTGAGATCCAGGCCTCTATCGCAAATAATGAAAGGAGAATACAAGATGTAGAACAGAGGATGGATCAAAGCGAGAAAAAACTAGACATGGTAGACCGGACTTACGCGTTACAACATAAAGAAATTGAAGAGTCCCTGCTACAGTTGGAAATGGATAAGGCCTCATACTATATCCATCTCCAAAATATTTCAGAGGAGAAGGAGGAGGACTTAAGAGATAAAATAGCCGGGCTGATAGCTGATGTCCTCCAGCAGGACAAACAAGATATTATTAAAGAACTTGATGAGGTCTACAGGGTCCAAACGAATTATGTTAGAAGAAACAGACTACCCAGGGAGGTCCATGTGAAGTTCGCCAGAAAGAAAGTGAGGGATATTCTCCTCAATATAGCGAGAGAAGAAAAGATTGAATTCCAAGGAAAGGAGGTGGATATCCTAAAGCAGATTCCTAGGAGAGTGAGGGAGGTGAGGAAAAACTATAGGTTCCTGGCGAGCTACTTAAACAGAAGAAATCTCGTATTCCGGTGGATTCTACCAGAGGGGATGATTGTATCATGGCAAGGAAGAAAAGTTAAAATCGGCAGCCTGTCTGAAGCACAAGATTTTCTAGATCAAATAAGAGGAGGAGAAGAAGAACAGACCAGCAAAGGAGAGCTTGATACAGTAAACATGGAAGAAGAGACCTCGCAAGAGCAAATCACAAAAGAAGATATAGAGGAGGAGAAGAAAAAAGAAGAAGCGGAAGGACAAGGAAAAAAGACCAGACCAGTAAGAGCGGTTACTCTAAAGACAAACAAGAACTAGAACCCGGACACGAAATAAGAAATGGACGGCCTAAAAATCCTATCATTAAATGTCAATGGCTTGAATGATCATAAAAAGAGAAAAATAATCCTATCAAAACTGGCAAAACAGAATCCAGATATAATCTGTTTACAGGAGGTCCATATAAAAGAAAATGAGGCAAACTTCTTAGAATTCACTAAATTTGGCAAGCTATTTGTGTCACTAGCGCAGAAAAAGAAAAGGGGTGTGGCGATTTATGTAAAAAAGGGAATCGCGGCAGAATTAAAGCATAAGGATTCTAAAGGGAGAATCTTAATGGTAGAAATTAGGAGGGCCGATGCAAAAATGTTGTTGGTGGGAGTATACGCTCCAAACGAGAAACAGGGGCAATTTTATAAAAAACTACACGAACAACTAGGAAAGTGGGCCCAGGTGGAAATATGTATGCTAGGCGATTTCAATGGAATTGTTAATCCCCTGAAAGATTACAAAAGTGGAGAGAAAAAAAGGAATAAAAGGTTACCCCTGCCAAAAAGTTTCTTTGATCTTGTTGATGAAATTAATTTAATAGATATATGGCGTACTCTACATCCTCACGACTCTCAATACACCTTTTTCTCAAATCCACAGAATTCTTGGTCCAGAATTGACATGATTTGGACTACTAGAAAACTAGGTTTAGAAATCAAGAAAGCAGACATAAGTACAAACACGTGGACTGACCATAAACTTATGGAAATACATTGGCATTACACCAACAAGAGGCGACAACAAAGATGGAGTCTAAGATCCAATCTCTTGTATGACAAAGAATTTATAACAAAATTAAATGAAGAAATTAAACATTTTTTTATCGAGAATGGCAGGCAAGATACGGCGAAGGAAATTGTTTGGGACACCATGAAGGCGTATTTGAGAGGAGTGGCGATTTCGTACATGGCATATAAAAATAAGGAAGAAAGGAAAGTCAGAGACGACTATATGAAGGACTTAGAGGAAGCAAATAGTAAACTCCAACAAAACCCGGGAGATGAAATGGCCAAACAAAAATGGATGATGGCAAGACATAATCTTAACGTCCTGGACCAAAAAGAGCTGGCACAAAAAATTAAGAGGATAAAACACTATCACTTTGAAAACGCCAACAAGTCGGGGAGATGGCTAGCTTATAGACTAAAAAAAGAACAGGAAAAAAATCAGATTCTTATATTAGAAGGTATTAATGGGGACATTCTGACAAAAGAAACAGATAAGCTAGAAAGAGCGAGAAAGTTCTACGAAACCTTATATAAAGAGGAAGTGATTGATCCAGACAAAATTGTACAATATTTGATGGAAGCCAAATTGCCACAGATAGCAGAAGAAGAGAGAGAAATGTTAAACAATAAAATTACAATGGAAGAACTCAAATCTGCGCTTGCCAAAATAAAGAAAAATAAAACACCAGGCCCAGATGGCCTCCCGGGGGAAATTTATGTGAAATTTGAGGAAGAACTATTATTAGAATTGTTGGACATATATAATGAGGTGCTAGCGGGTACAAGAATCCCAGATTCCTGGAAGGAAACTTATATTACCCTCATTTTGAAAGAAGGTGCTGACCCAAAGCAGATAGTAAACTACAGGCCGATCTCTCTGTTAAACTCAGATTATAAATTATTCACTAGCATAATTGCGGAGAGACTAAAAAAAATCTTAAATAGCTGGATTCATAGTGATCAGAAAGGATTCCTCCCTGGGAGGCAAATGAGGGATAATGTAAGGACAATAATAGACGTCATAGAATATTATGAACAACACCCGGAAAAACAGCTGGCGCTGGCGTTCCTGGACGCCCAAAAGGCGTTTGATAACTTAAATTGGAAATTTATGATTAATCAAATTGATTTGATGGGATTTGGCACAAATTTTAGAAAGATGATCGAAAATATATACAACAAACAGAGAGCAAGTATATTAATAAATGGGGATAAGACACAGATATTCTGGATACAAAAGGGAGTTAGACAGGGATGTCCCCTGTCCCCCTTACTCTTTATAATGGCGCTGGAAATTCTATTGAGAAAGATTAGAGACAACAAAGAAATTAAAGGATTACAAATTAAGAAGGAAATTTTTAAAACACAAGCCTTTGCGGATGACGTGGCCTTAATAATGGAAGATCCCTTAAAATCTGGTCCCAAGGTGCTCCAGGAAATACAACAGTATGGTGAAGTCGCTGGCTTTAAAATTAACAAAACTAAAACTAAAATCTTAGTAAGAAATATGGCGGAGACGAACAAGAAACAATTAGAGAAGTCCTTGGAACTCCAAATAGCAAAGAAGGTAAAGTATTTGGGAATTTGGATTACTGTAAGATACTCCTCTTTAAAAGAGGATAATTATAGTCCATTACTACAAAAAATAAAACAGGACATAGATAGATGGAAGAAACTAAGACTATCTCTTACAGGTAAGATTTCAGCAATTAAAATGAATATTCTCCCCAAAATCATATTTCTGTTTCAGACTATCCCGGTGAATCTGGATAAAAAATATTTTCTAGAGATGGAAAGGAAGGTGCGAGATTTTTTGTGGGAAGGGAAGAAGGCAAGAATTGCTTATAAAACGCTGCAAGGGAAAAGAAATATGGGCGGCTTCGGATTACCGGATTGGCAATTATACCAGAAAGCGGCCAAGTTAGTATGGATCAAAGACTGGGTCACACTACAAAATAAGAGAATTCTGACATTAGAAGGCCACGATCTACAGGCAGGCTGGCACGCTTATTTATGGAGCCCAAAGAATAAAAAGAAACCATATTTTCACAGACACAAATTAAGGGAGACTCTGATTCAAACATGGGAAGAAATCAGACAAAGGTTTTATACCAAAATTCCGATTTGGCTTTCAATTATGGAAGCGTTGATCGCTACTAACAAAAGAGATATCGAAAAATTTGGCACATACAAAGATATATTGGACGGAAATGGTACTCTTAGATCTCGAGAACTACTAAATAATCAAGGCTTTAATTTGGACTGGTGGAGTTATATGCAGTTAAGCTCTAGATATCAAAAAGATAGGGACCAATTTGGGATAGAGACGAAGTATAGCAATTTGGATAAAATTATGTGGGGGATGGAAAAGAAAATGCTAGCCAGATTCTATAACTTTCTATTAGGAGAAGACAGAGCAGAAGGGATAGCTAGGAACCAACTTAGCATTTGGGAAAAAAATATCGGCCACAAATTAAACTTCAATGATTGGGAGGAGGCTTGGAATAGAAATTATAATTTTACCAAATCAGCAACTTATAGGGAGAGTCATTATAAAATATTCCACAGATGGTATCTAGCTCCAGCTAGATTAGCAAAAATATTTCCTAATGCCTCACGAATTTGTTGGAAGTGTGGAAAGGAGATTGGCACCTTCTTTCATATGTGGTGGTCCTGCTCAGAGACAAAGAAGTTCTGGACAAAAATACAAACTTGGCTACAGGAAATAGTGGAAGAGGATATAAAATTATCCCCAGATATCTTCTTACTGGGAATGATGGGAGAAGGGCTCCACAAAGACAAAATACAATTAACGATTCACATCATAACAGCGGCCAGATTAATTTTTGCAAAATATTGGAAGGATAAACAAATACCTCCGGAGACGACAATAATAAGTAAAATCTTGGAATGTGCAGAGATGGTGAAATTAACCAGTATGCTTAAAGATGAGGAGAACTCAAAATTTAAGGCAGTATGGGAAAGGTGGTATATATGGTGGAATAATAGAACATGACTATAAGGATATACTTGTTTCTTAATAGTGATAGCTTTGAAGATACTTACTGTATATGCACTGTATATATGTAACTACACGACACCTCAGATGTCATCTGACATTCGATATTTTCTCTTTTTATTTTGTAAAAAAAAACTTTTTAAAAACCAATAAAGTATTTATAAAAAAAAAAAAAGAAAGAAAGCAGCAGCCTCTGGATATAGTGGATATAGTGCTAAATTCATCCTTGCCTTTAATGCACAACAGGCTTTTTAAAAAATGAACCCAGCAACCATAGGAGGGAGGCAAAAATAATTGCTGAGTTCCATGAAAAAATTGTACCATTCTGAATTAAAAGTTACAAAGATGTAATATAAAAGAAAGCTGTTATGGTGTAATAGCCCTTTGGTTTGTTAACTGAATGAAACCAAGATTTTCAGTTCACCTCTGTGAAGAATCAGACCCAGTTAATAAAGGGGTTATGATGTACATTGTGAGATGTTCCCTTTTCTAAGCTGACATTTGAGGTACCCCTTTTTATATGCAACAGTGAAATCCAAAAAGGGAGCAAAGATCAAGTTGTGACACATCCCAGAGTGGACATTCTAACTGATCTCATAGATCCTTAGTTAAAACCTAGTGAAATATCAGACTGACAGTGTGTCACCTTTGATTGGCGAGGAAGTTCTGGCTAGAGAGGACAATGGGTCTGACCCAGCAGGGTCAAAACAGAATACAGACAGTCTGCGGCTGGCATTTGTTATCTTAGAGCTGGAAAATTAATAAGGAACCAGCAGAAGATATTGAAGCCAGAACTATAGCCAGGCCAAGAACTGAAATGGCTCGGTGGCAGACAATAGATGGTATCCATTCAAAGATGAAAACAGAAGCTAGGACCACAGAAATCACTGATCGCTGAAGCCAAATTGGCATTAACTGGCATTTGTCATGAATCAGAATCAGACAGCAGCCAAAAGCCTGTTGAGCCCCTGACCAGAAGGAAGGCTTCAGGTTAAGCACTCCTGAAGACGATTCTTCCTTTATCCTTGTGTGGGGATAACTGTTCAATTGATGCCAAGATAAGATTCGTAATACAAATAACAGTTTAAAATTTAATTTAATTTAATTTAATTTCCAATTTATATACTGCCCTTCTCCCTGAGGACTCAGGGCGGTGTACAGCCAAGATAAAAAACATAGAATACAAATATTAAAACATTTAAAAATATATAAAAATTTTGGCCCGAAAGTTAAAAATCACAGACTAATTAAAAGAATTTTAAAATTTCTTCTTAAGCCAACCCGGCTTGCTGAAAAAGATGGGTTTTCAGGGAACGACGGAAGGCATTGAGGTCATGGATTCTCCTTATCTCTGGGGGCAACTGATTCCAGAGGGTGGGAGCCGCCACAGAGAAGGCCCTCCCCCTGGAGGCCACCAGCCTACATTGTTTGGCTGATGGCACCCTGAGGAGGCCCTCTCTGTGGGAGCGCACAGGTCGATGGGAGGTCGTCGGTAGCAGCAGGTGGTCTCGCAGATAGCTAGGCCCTATGCCATGGAGCACTTTAAAGGTGATAACCAACACCTTGAAGCGCACCCGGAAGACCACTGGGAGCCAGTGCAGCTAGCGCAGGAGCGATGTTACATGGGAGCGCCATGTTGCTCCCATCACTACCCATGCTGCTGCATTCTGGACCAGCTGGAGCCTCTGGGTGCTCTTCAAGGGGAGCCCCATGTAGAGAGCATTGCAGTAGTCAAGGCGAGAGGTGACGAGGGCGTGAGTGACTGTGCACAAGGAATCCCGATCGAGAAAGGGCCGCAACTGGCGAATCAGGCGAACCTGATAAAAGTTCCCCCTGGTAACAGCCATCAGATGTTCCTCCAAAGACAGCTGCCTATCCAGGAGGACTCCCAGATTGCGAGCCCTTTCAGTGGGGGCCAAAGATTCGCCCCCAATAGTCAGTGATGGAGTCAACTGACTATATCGGGATGCTGGGAGCCACAGCCACTCAGTCTTGGAACGGTTGAGCTTGAGCCTGTTCCTCCCCATCCAGATCCGCACAGCCTCCAGGCACTGGGATATCACTTCAAGGGCATCGTTGGGGTGGCCTGGGGTGGAGATGTACAGCTGGGTGTCATCAGCGTACTGGTGGTATCTCACCCCAAAGCCACGGATGATCTCGCCCAGTGGCTTCACATAAATGTTGAACAGAAGGGGCGAGAGGACCGATCCCTGCGGCACTCCACAAATGAGAGGCCTCGAGGTTGACCTCTGCACCCCTGCCAACACAAACTGCGACCGGTCGGAGAGAAAGGAGGAGAACCACCGCAACACAGTGCCTCCCACCCCCAACTCTTCCAGCCGGTGCAGCATGATACCATGGTCGATGGTATCAAAAGCCGCTGAGAGATCTAATAGGACCAGAACAGAGGAATAACCCCTGTCCCGAGCCCTCCAGAGATCATCCACCAACGCGACCAATGCCGTTTCCGTGCTGTGCCCAGACCTGAAACCCGACTGGAACGGATCTAGATAGGATGTTTCCTCCAGGAATTGCGGAAACTGTTGCGCGACCACACTCTCAACAACCTTCGCAATGAAGCGAAGGTTGGAGACAGGACGATAGTTAGCCAATATTGCTGGATCCAGGGACGGCTTCTTGAGGAGAGGCCTCACCACCGCCTCTTTCAGGGCAGCAGGAAAGTGACCCTCACTCAACGAAGCATTAATGACGCCCTGGAGCCAGCCTCGTGTAACCTCCCGGGAAGCCAGTACCAACCAGGAGGGACATGGGTCCAGTAAACATGTGGCCACACTAAGTCTCCCCAAAATCCTGTCCACATCATCGGGAGTCACAGCATCAAACTCCTCCCAGATAACATTCTCAAGACTGTTCCTCGTCACCCTGCCCTGATCTACCCAGTCAGAGTCCAAATCCCCCCGGATCTGAGCGATTTTGTCATACAAGTATTGTCCAAAATCCTCCGCCCTGCCTTCTAAGGGATCCTCCCGCACTCCCAGATGGAGCAGGGTGTGGGTCACCCTAAACAGGGCGGCCAGACGATTCCCTGATGACACAATAGAGGCGGAAAAGTAGTTAGACTTTGCCATCTTTATCGCCACTAGGTAGGCCTTAATGTGCGACCTTACCAGTGTTCGGTCAGATTCAGCGAGACTGGCCCTCCAACCGCTCTCCAGGTGTCTTTTCCGTCGCTTCATTTCCCTCAGCTCCTCAGTAAACCAAGGAGCCGCACGGGATCGGCATCGGGTCAGAGGCCGCAAAGGCACAACTCGGTCCAAGGCCCCACCAGCCGCCCGATCCTAGGCGGCTACCAGGTCCTCGGCCGAGTCATGTGCTAGATCCTCAGGAAATGGCCCAAGCTCCGTCTGGAACCTATCAGGATCCATCAGGCACCTGGGGCGCATCCATCTAATTGGGTCCGCCTCCCTGAGGCGAGGGGTTGCGGTTCAAAGATCTAGGCGAAGGAGTGAGTGGTCAGTCCATGACAAGGGTTCCATGTCTATATCCCCTATAACAAGACCACTCAACCACTGGCCAGAGACAAAAATCAAATCCAGAGTGTGACCTCCCCTGTGAGTAGGGCCATGAACTAACTGGGTCAGGTCCATGGCCGTCATGGAAGCCATGAACTCCCGAGCCACCTCAGACGTTTCACCAACGGATGGCAAGTTGAAATCACCCATGACTAAAAGCCTGGGTGTATCTACTGCCACCATGGCTATCACGTCGAGTAGCTCAGGTAGGGCTGTTGCCACGCGGCAGGAAGCCAGGTACGTAAGCAACAAGCCCATCTGAACCCCACGGCCCCACCTCACAAGGAGAGACTCACATCCGGCTATCTGAGGCACAGTGGTCTCCCTCGGACCCAGATCCTCGTTAATAATAACCGCCACCCCCGCCCCTCCCCTGGGCCCTCAGTTGATGGAATGCTCTGAAGCCTGGTGGGCACATTTCAACCAGAGGGACGCCACCCTCCGGGCCCAACCAGGTCTCCGTAATACTCGCCAGGTCCGCTCCTCCCTCTTGTATAAGATCGTGAATAAGGGGGGGCCTTATTAACCACGGACCTGGCATTACACAGCATCAGCCGAAGGCCCAGCTCCTGAGTATCTAAGCCACCTAGTATCCGAGCAGAGCCTTGGGGACCGGGGCAGGCAATTGCTCTCAGACAGCGAGTGCGAGCCCCCAACACCTGATGTGGTCCCCTGCTCCCGCCATATCTGTCCCTCCCATTCACCGTGCCGATGGTATAGCCCTCATAAATATCGTCCCCCATCCCTTTCCCAATCCCTCGTCTGGTGCCCCCCGGATCGTTACCCTGTGCCAGGCACGGCTCTGACCCTGGTGGATTTCCCCCCCCCATCTGCCATAGTCGTCTTCCCAGTATTTTTAAAAGAATAATTACAACCCCCCCCAGAACCCCTTAAAATCTTTAAAAATTTCCCTAAAAAGCCCCATAAATTCTTCCTTGCTCCATGCCATCTCTCCGGACTCCAAAGTCCGTCATCGAGATAGGCCCTCGATAATGTGGGGGGCCAAGCCTGCGAGAGGGGAGAATCTCGCAGGGCGAGGAGTTCCAACATCAAATACATATAGTCATCAGGGGAAACAGTCCAAGGGTTAGATTAGATTTTATCACAACTTTTCATGGGAAGGAAGGAAAGCAAACTAAATTGCCTTTTTATAACCTACGCTGCAGCCAATCACACTTCCATTCAGAACATTTCAAGGCATGTAGACTGAGCTTCTCAAACATCTCATGGGTTCCAAACACTGAAAATGTGTTCTTGAATCTAAGCAGTTTGTCTTTCACATGAAAACTTTCTGTTTCCATGTCTGCCAATTTGCATCCTGATTTCCATCTGGCTTCTTTTGACTTCTTGATCCAGTATTGCTAACTTGGAATATGACATAAACTGAATTTGAAATTTTATGCAAGCTATCTTGATACAGACGGTCCTCACATAGCGGCCATAAATTGGAATTGGTAACTCTGTTGTTGAACAACATGATCATTAAACAAGACTGTGACCTGCAATTTTATTGTCGGCTTCTCTATTGACTCCTTGTCAGAAGCCAGCTGTGGGGTGTGCAAATGGCGATCATGTGCTGCAGTGGTTGTTAAATTGAGAAGTGCCTAAATCTTGATCCCATGACTGGGAGGTGGTGTGACAGCCATAGATCTGAAGAGTGGTTGTAAAATTACTTTTTCAGCACCGTTGTAACTTTGAACAATTGCTTAACAGAGCACTTGTTAAGAGAGGAGGTCTGCCTGAAATAGCCTTTCTCTTTAGAACTTACAGACTATTTAACAGAATAACAGAGTTGGAAGGTCTTCTAGTCCAACCCCCTGCTCAAACAGGAAACCCTATACCATTTCAGATAAATTGTTGTCCAATCTCTTCACATGTAAAGCTTGGGAAGGATGAAAGGGACAGAGCAATATGGTGCGACATCCAGAAATTAAGATGTCTGGTTCCATGATGAGGTGCCACTGCAACTGGTCTAGTTCGGCATTTGGCTAACGTATTTCTAAAGGCCACCCAGACTTTCTAGGCAATCTCATTCAGTGTCTGAGGATAAAATCTTTAAAAACACCCAGAGTGCAGCCTACTTTATATAATAATAATAATAATAATAATAATTATTATTATTATTATTATTATTATTATTATTATTATTATTATTATTATTATTATTATTATTATTTTATTTCTATACCGCCCTTCTCCCGAAGGACTCAGGGCAGCCTATTAAAAACACAAAACAACATCAGTTAAAATAGTTTAAAATTATTAAATAAATTCGGCTAAATTTTAAAACCCCAGAAATTTAAAACCCAATTTAAAATTGTTATGTTGATAGCCAAGCCTGGCGGAACAACAGGGTCTTGAGTGCGCAACAAAATACCCGGAGGTCGGAGATCTTACGTATTTCCGGGGGAAGTTCATTCCACAGGGCTGGGGCACCCACAGAGAAGGCTCTCCCCCTGGTGTCGCCAGCCGACATAACTTGGCCGATGGCACCCTGAGGAGGCCCTCTCTGTGGGAGCGAACTGGCCGGTGGGAGGCTATTGGTGGCAGAAGTCAGTCTTGAAGGTACCCAGGTCCTATGCCATGGAGCGCTTTAAAGGTGGTGACCAGCACCTTGAATTGCACCCGGAAGACCACTGGGAGCCAGTGCAGCTCGCGCAGGAGGGGTGTCACATGGGCGCAACGAGTTGCGCCCATAACCACCCGCGCGGCCGCATTCTGGACCAGCTGGAGCCTCTGAGTGCTCTTCAAGGGGAGCCCCATGTAGAGAGCATTACAATAGTCCAGCCAGGAGGTGACAAGGGCGTGAGTGACCGTGCACAAGGCGTCCTACTCCAGAAAGGGCTGCAACTGGTGAATCAGGCGAACCTGATAACAGGCCCCCCTGGCTACGGCCATCATATGCTCTTCTAAAGACAGCCGTGCGTCCAGGAGGACACCCAGATTGCGAGCCCTCTCTGTGGGGGGCAAGGATTCACCCCCAATAGTCAGCGATGGCACCTGATGACTATATCAGAACCCCGGGAGCCACAGCCACTCAGTCTTGGAAGGGTTGAGTCTGAGCCTGTTCCTCCCCATCCAGATCCACACGGCCTCCAGGCAGCGAGACATCACTTCAAGGGCATCCTTGGGGTGGTCGGGGTGGAGATGTACAGCTGAGTATCATCAGCGTACAGATGACACTTCACCCCAAAACCATGGATGATCTCACCCAGCGGCTTCACATAAATGTTGAACAGAAGGGGCAAGAGGACCGACCCTTGTGGCACTCCCCATGCGAGGTGCCTCGAAATCGACCTCTGCCCCCCTGCCAACACAAACTGTGAGCGGTCAGAGAGGAAGGAGGAGAACCACTGCAGGACGGTGCCCCCTATTCCTAACCCTCTCAACCACTGCAGCATGATACCATGGGCGATGGTATCAAAAGCCGCTGAGAGATCTAATAGGACTAGGACAGAGGAGCAGCCTCTGTCCCGAGCCCTCCAGAGATCATCCACCAACGCGACCAATGCCGTTTCAGTGCTGTACCCCTGCCTGAAGCCCGACTGGTACGGGTCCAGATAGATATAATAATATATAATAATATTTTATATAATTTTTATATCAAGCCTACTATTTTATATAATAACCTTTCTTCTGACTCTTTGATTAACCATTCTCACATCTTAGAACCGTCAAGAAATTGTAGCACTGTTTTATCCAAAGATTTACAAATAGACTTTTTATGGAAAAAAAAAATCAAACCTACACTGCTTAAACAGAAAGTATGATATTTGTATGTTGGCTGTTGATAAAGTAAGCCTGCAGAGAAAAACATTTATTTAGGAAGGATGAAAGGTAGTTATTATTATTTAGAATGAACAAAATTGTTCCAAAAGTTTCAACAGGAATTCTAATCGTCAGTAAAATCTGATGCTGTTCCTGGAAACTCACAGATGCATAAATTAAGAATTAGCACACTTTGCTGCAAACTCTGCTATTCAGGCGTCGCATATATTAAACATTCCACTTGACACTGCCATCCATCTGTTCTACTTTCTGGAGACCAGAACCACTTTCCCTCTCTTGCCATGCAAAACTCAGTCCTGATTACATATAGCTTTTTCCTCTCTTCCCCTCCTCTGTTCAGCATTTTCCCACTGCGTCTTGATTAAATCTAGGTTGCCATACCTTAGGGGGCCCATCAGTTACTTGATGGTATTTATTCAGCACGCTGAAAAAAAGAAACCGAAGAAAGAATAATGTGCCAATTACTTTGACAGTTCATTGTTTGAATCGAGTTGTCCAGATGAATGGCGGGCCAAATGCTTTGTTTTCTCGGGAGAATCATCTACATCTTGTATACAACTTAGGCTCCTGGCATTTGCTATTTAGATATGTATGCAATCAAAATAGTGGGGGGAGAGACTCTGTTCATTGTTCTCCTCTAGCTTCCTCCCAAGGTACCTGCTGCACAGTGGAGCGCTGAATATAGTGAAATGGAGGCTGCAGGATTCAGCAGCTAATCTCATGTTTCCTTTGATGGCTTGTTCAGTGGTTTTATCTGGGCTATTGGAGATGCCAAATCTCTATGGAGATGAATGTGTGAATGGCTCCCTGCTGCAAGATTACAGACTCGGCATTAATTGACAATTGCAATGATCTCAGAAAGTTTATTTAATTATATATGTAATATCAGTTTAATTAACCAACTTTGTTATAATAATGATCCATGCACAAATATGCAATTAAATCCAGGTAAAGTTTAGCAACTCTCTAGAGAACTTCTAAATGTACAGTAACTAATCATGGAATCAGTCATTTTCAAATCAACAGGGTGAGAGATCACAAGTGTTATTTCTCTGCTGACTTCTTTGCCAGTTTTCAAGGACAATACATCATCGTCGTCGTCATCATCACTGTCATCTTTAAATTCTACAATGTATAACATAAAAATCAAGATAGCCTGTTACTTGGGACAATCCAAAAACTGCATGAGCTTAATCTGAAGATGACCTTTTTCCTCAGTGAAGCAAGAAGGTTTTAAGCCCAGATTTAAAGATTAAAACTCATTTGTAAGAGGGAGCCAATTCCAAAGCTGTGGGACTAGGTCCTGAAAAGGACTCAACTTCTAATATGCTGTCAGAATAGTGGGAACAGTTGAAAGAAGCACAGGGACTTAACAAGTAGATTTTGGAAGTACCTGACCAACAAAAAGATAGACAGGAAGGAATACTGTACTGCCATGTTTCCAAAACTAGAATTAAGATTTTATGGTGTACCTTTAGCAAGAGGATACTTTTAAGTATTGATACTGAATATTTTCCAGGGTTCCAGCATTGTGGATGTGGTGATAGGCCAATCAGCAGGCATCACAGACCTACACTGCAATCCATAATGATAAGTGGGAGCAGTAAGCATGAATGGTTCTTCCCTCCAGACATTGTAAAAATACTAATTGCTTCAGCCTGTAATGCTATATATATCTATCTGAAGTTTTATCTTCCATAACTCTTAAAAAAAGCTTTAAGATAATGAAGTTCCAAACTTGAACATTAAGAGTCACTTCGCAGCCAGATGGGTGGCAAATAATTTTAATAAATAATAATTAAGGAACTTATAGAGACCCATATCCAAAGTGTCAACATATTTTTAAAAGATAAATTTGAATATTTTATCTTGGGTTGTATCTCTGTTTTGCAAAGTTTATTTGGGAATTACTTAAACAATTACTAATGTAATAACTGCATATCAACAACTGCAAGTATACACATCAAAGAGCAGTAATTTCTCTGTTGTTTATATTTTTCATTCAAACTCCCACCATGTTTATATTTTATATCAATAAGAGTCGAAAAGAAGAATCTTGTCCTACGATTTTACAAATGATTAACTACAAGTAGTCCTCAACTTACAACCATTCATTTAGTGACTGTTCGAAGTTACGATGGCACTGGAAAAAGGGACTTATGACCATTTTTCACACTTACAACCATTGCAGCATCCTTGTGGGCACATGATCAAAATTTGGATGCTTGGCAACTGGTTCATATTTACATTCGTTGCAACATCCGAGTGCATGTGATTATTTTTTGCAACCTTCTAATAAGGAAAGTCAATGGAGAAGCTGGAGCCACTTAACAACCTTGTTACTAACTTAACAACTGCATGGATTCACTTAATAACTGCAGCAGGAATGGTTGTAGAAAGCAGCAAAATTCACTTAACAACTATTTCACTTAGCAACAGAAATTTTGAGTTCAATTGTGGTCATAAGTCAAGGACTTACTTACGTTACTTATCTGTAATATGGGATTCAGTGATACTACACATACCCATCCACATCCACACTCCTATCCGAGCTCCCTAAAGGTACAAATTATGCTGCAGATGAATCTCCCACTCTTCAGTTACTGATACACTTAGAAAAAAACTGTTGGATCCACTTTTCTCAGTCAGCATCTCATTTTCAGAACCCCAGACAATAGATAAGTCTCATAAGAACACCACAGCTAGACACAAGCAAACATGAGCTTTCTGTCAGAATCATTATCACCATAATTCTTTTATGGCAGGTTACAATTATACACCCTTCTAAGATGGAAAATGGAAGAAAGAGCATTACTTTGATTCTGACATATCTAATTTAAAACCCTTCTAATACAAGATCTTATTCTAGATCTTCCTTCCTTCCTTCCTGCCAAACATCATTTATTGAGACATTAAGGTAATTGAAACATCCTGCTTGGTCTGACCAATGAAGAAAGTAATAATGAGATTACCAAGTGATGTTATTGCCTGACAGATTTGCATAGAGGAAATGATTACCATTATCATTAAAAAAAATGGATATGTTTTTAATTTTATATGATTTATTCCATCTCAGCCAGAAGCAGTTCTCTTATATTTTTCTGTGAGGGAACAATTGAAATAGCATTTCGAAGACTCTTGGTGAGATTATTTGTCTAACTAATTGAAAATTAAGGTTGTACTTCAGAGGGCTGATTAGCTTTTGTTGAAGCTCAGTGTGCTTTATAGATTAAGCTTAGACAGCCAAGCAAAAGCTCTTTTGAGTTCAATGTCATGTCTTCCAAGTAATTAGAAATGTTATGTCCCTTAAATCATATAGTGAGATTTTGTTAGCAGGAGTTTTCTTCTTAGTTTAGGGTTACAGGTAGTCCTCTATTTATAACTATTCATTTAGTGACTGTTTGAAGTTACAACAGCACTGAAAAAAGTAATTTATGACCATTTTTCACACTTACGACTGTTGCAACATCCTCATGGACAAGTGATCAAAATTCAGAGGTTTGATAACTGACTCACATTTATGACAGTTGCAGTGTCCTGGGGCCATATGATCACCTTTTGCGACCTTTGGACAAACAAAGTCAGATAGGGAAGCCAGATTCTTTTAACAACCTAACTTAAAACTGCAGTGATTCATTGAACAATTTAATTTTAATTTAATAGTTTATTGTCATTGTACATATATACACAGTATACCCATCCAACAAAATTCACATAACACCCAGAGACCAAACCCAACACACAATTGGGGCAAGAAAGGTTGTAAAATGGGGCAAAATTCACTTAACAGCTGTCTCACTTAGCAACAGAAATTTTGGATGCAATTGTGGCTGTAAATTGAGGACTGCCTGTATTCTGTTTTCAGATGGAAGGTTTATTCATTTCAAGGACATGGTTATTGGCTGCTGTTATATTTACTCCCTTCAAAATTTAACTCCACGCTACTGAACTTTTGAGGAAGAAAAGAAGAGTATCTAGGCTTCCGTACTCCATTGCTTTATTACTACAATGCTGCTCACTTGCTCAAAGAAAGTGATAGAAAATCTTTCCTGTTTTTTATGTGTTTCCCCTGACTGGAAATAAGGCCCTTCTATCCCTTTTTCCCAGGTAACCTGGTCCAGGCACACCAACACACCTTGGAAGGAGTTAATTAAAAATAATGGCCATTAAGATGAAAATCAAATTAAACAACACAATAATCAAAAACATTAAAAGTTATGGTCAGCAATATTTCCATAAACATCCCAAAGACTGTCCTTTTTGGCCAAATGGCCCCTCACCAATCTTGTTGCCTCATAAACGTGTCCTCTGCAGGCCCAGTCAGAGGCCTATGGAGCAGCGGTTGGTTCTACTTACCTTTACTATTGGTTTGCAATGGGGCCGCGTGCGCACATTCGCTTTGCTCACGTGCACATGCACACATTCGCTTTGCTCACGTGCACGTGCACACGCGCTCTTCTGTGCAAGCGCAGAAGCATTTAGATGATGTCAGGGTCAGTGGGCGGAGCCTCCCACCGGTTTTACTACCGGTTCTATAGAACTGGTGCAAACCGGGGGCAACCCACCATTGCTATGGAGTCTCCCTCTCATAGCAGCCAGGATACAGTGTCTAGGCCCATGACCACAGGTGCCACAGGTGCCACGTGGAGCCATATCGGTCGGCACGCGAGCTCAGCTCCGGCGCACATGTGTGTGCCTGCTAGACAATTTTCGGACCTTCTGGGCTCACCAGAAGTAGGGAAACAGACCGTTTCCGGCCTCCAGAGGGCCTCCAGGGGGCGGTGAGGAAGGCCGTTTTCACCCTCCCCAGGTTCCTAGAAAGGCTCTAGAGCCTGGGGAGGGCAAAAAATGGGCCTACTGGGCCCACTGTGCCATTGTGTGCCAAAAGTGGGGGGAAGTGTAGATGGATGATGCGTGCATGCCGGGGTGGTGGGGCACATAGAATTATGGGTATGGGCACGTGCACGCGCAACCCCTCCGTGCTCCCCCCACTTTTGGCACGTGATGGCAAAAGGGTTAGCCATCACTGGTCTAGGCCATCACTCTTCCTTGGTGTGGCAATCTCTCTCTCTTTTTGAAGGAGCCCAGCCTCCTTTCCTCATAGCTGCTTCTTTTCACTCTCTCTCTCTCTCAGTTCTCTCAAATCTGGCCTCCTATTCCCCAAGACTTTCACTTTTAACTTCGCCTGCTGGGGGCTACATTTCCCAGAAACCTCCTCCAGGGCTTCTTGTGAGGCTCCAACTAGGGAATGATGCTATTGGAGCAGGTACATATGTACAATCCTAGATGCTGGCCCTAAAAAACAAGGAAATTATGACCTTAATATTTTTAACCATTAAGTCATTTACAGACAAAGGTCATGGGAAATTTTTGTTCGTGATGTTGTTGTTCAGTCGCCAATTTGTGACCCCATACATTAGTTTAATAAACTTGTGCTGGAACCTGTAATGACAATGTGTAACAAGCTATTCCAAACCAGTTCTCATGTTCAAGGGTTTTTTTCTTTTTTTTTATTTTTAGAATCCTTATACTGACACATAAATTCCTTCCTACTAATTACTCCAGGAGACAAAACAACTATCACAACTATCCAAAATAATTGCTCAATTTATTTACAGGTACACTGCGTGAGTAGCGAAGACTATTACTTAAGCAATTGAATCTTCATATATCCGTTTTTCAACTCTTTCTCCCAAAGAAAGAGTTTATAAGTAGGGTGCAATTTTTTGGCAGCAATTTTCTCAAGATACAGTCCTGAAAAACCTGTATTTTTCAGTAATTTCCTAGCAGGGAATGTGATGATCAGAATTCCACCGCAGCGGAGTTGACCTTCTGACTTGACATTTTTGTTACTGTGAACAGCTACTAAGTACCACACTGAAGTTTATTAAGAAGTGTTAGATAAAGCTTCAGGATGAGCCACAGGTATATTGGGCCTACTTTTTGTTGCTTATCAATTGGCCCTTGGAGAAGAATAGAGGAAAGTTTATATATGTCAATAGAATGTAAGATAAATCCAAGCCCTTTTAAAGGTCATTTATTGCCACCACTAATATTACAGATGTGTTCGAACAGCGATCTTGTAAATTTTAATGATTTGGGTCCCTTATGGTTGAATCAGACAAGAGGAGCAGACTATCTGCTTAAAAAGATAATTTTGTTTTTCATAAGGCTCATCTACGCAGCTCTCTTGCCCCAATTCTGCCAAGGCCTGCTTTCCATTTGTTGAGAATGTGTCCTCACATCAGGGCCACCATCTTTTTTTTTTTCAAAAAAGTTTTTTATTTTTATTTCTCATAAGGATATTTGAGTGTACAATCTTTTATCCATCATTTTCCATTCATCTTATCTTTTAACTTTCATTTTTAGTTGTTCATTATTTGAAGGTGTCTGCTGCTGTTGAGGCAAGCTGCAGATGGATCAAGGCAATGTAGGAGAAGACCAAGCTGAGCCTGAGGGAGATGTCAAACGCTTCATCAGTCTTGAGTCCCTCTGTGCCCATAAGAGATCTAAGTCCAGCCATTTTGAATTTCATTCACTCTGACAATTTGACAATTCCAGTAGACAATTCCATGTACTGACAATTTGCTTTGGCCAGTAGTAGTTCAGATTCTTGTAAAGAGTTTTAGCATAAATAAACCTATATTCATCAGGAGCTTGGACTCCTGATTTCCTACACTTGACAGGCAATCTGTAAGAAAATGATGTTTTCCATCAGAAAATGGAAGAAACACTCTGTGTGAACCCTCTGTGTTGAATGCTGAGCCCTCTGTGTTGGATGGTTGAGGAGAACATCCTCAAGGAGATAGGAGAACAATAGGACTCCAGTTGACTCACTGTATGACCAGCCTAGCCCATCCCACCCAACCACGCACTTCTATGCCTCTGTGGTTAGTTCTGTTTTGGCCAGCACAGAGATCAAATCCATGCTAGCAACCAAAGTTTTTCTTGTTGTACCATGACAAGGTTTATACCAGGAACCTCCATGCAGCCTGTTGCCTCTGTTCAGTAGCATTACACTACTAATGTCAGAGCACAAGCAGGAAAGGGAAGAGGAGACTTACCTGATATCTACTATCTACAACTATATATATCTACATCTCTCCCCTCTCTGTCCAGGTGTGGAAACTTCCATGACAGTCTAGCAGCTGCAGCCTTGATGATGGTGGCAAGGCTCTCTAGGAAATGCAAAGGAAAGACACTTGAACGGGAGAAGACCAGGAAAGGTGTTCAGTTGGGCTGGGAAGCAGGCAGAAGAGAAGAAAGCTGTTCCCCTTCTTGCTTCCTTAACAGCCACCTAAGGGGCAGCCACTTTACCAGCCTCTTTGCTTAGTAAGGATACCTATGTAGGGGCAAGATCTTTACATTTTCAGGGCAAGAAGTGAGCACAGCCTTTGGGGCTGTTTGGATGAATTCATTGAATTCCAAACTGAATGACTGGAACAAAATACTGGCTGATGCATTTAGACACAGAATTAAGAAGGACAATGCATATGGTTAGGCCAAGTATTTAGTGTCACAAATTCTCTCACTTGTCATTTGCCCCAAGCTATCCAAATTTTAAGAGCTGAGGACAGAAAAGGGAATTTCTGTTTTTTGCTATTATTAAAATATTGTATCAGACATTTTTGCTGATCTACACTAAATAACCATTACAGATCCTCACTTATTTTCTGCCTGACCTGAACCAGATGATCAAAACATTATGAATCACTGTCTTCTTTTTTTGATTATTCAGTATATTATTCAGTTAAGTTATGCCTTTTCCACATAGAAGGACAAAGAGCTCTCTATTTCTGTTAAGTTCTTTCCCTACAAGATGGCATCTGAAAGAGTGCAGTAGAGGTGAAAAACAGGGAAGTATGCAATTGTCTGGGGTACGAGGAAGAGAAGAGAAGAACCAGTGGCATTCCAAAGATCCGGCCATATCCTTAGCTGCTTGTGAAAGGGATGCAGTCCAAATGAGTGATGGTAGAGGTAGCAAAAATGATGGGAGATGTCTAGAAGAAAAGAAATCATCATGGAGGCTGGCATGGAATAGTAGCGTAGCTCAATGAAATGAGACTTGTAAACCAATACATCCTAGCCAAGAATCATTTAGATAGGATGTTGGCTTTGCTGGTTGCCCCATCTGGATCCTGACCTGACCAGGACTATGGTGGATGCTTGACTCTGTGACTTCACTAAAGCTGACCAATGCCTGGCCCCTAACAGCATTAACAGGTGAGGCTACTAAAGAACCTTGATCCTATTTCATTGTTTTTTCTTTTTAATTTTAATTGTTGCTGTCCTAAATGTTGTACAGCACTCAGAGTCTTTATGGAGTGGTGTGGTTGTCTAAATTTGATAAATAATTTTTTTTTTCAAACATTCTCTGCAATAATGGATGCTAAGCAATTGCCTGAGTTGAAGCCAGGCCAAACTGTTGGCTTGCTAGCTTCTATCTTGATGCTATATCATTGTTAGCATACTAAATTTCCCAAAGCCCTTCTCTCTCTGTACTGCACAGAAAACAATTATTGTACAAGGAATACACCTAGACCTTGACTTATGACAATAATTGAGCCAAAATTCTGTTGCTAAATGAGAGAGTTGTTAAATGAGTTTTGCCCCATTTTACAATCTTTCTTGCCACAGTTGTTAAGTGAATCACTGCAGTTATTAAGTTCGTAACACAGTTATTAAATGAATCTGGCATCCACATTGACTTTGCTTGTCAGAAGGTCTCAAAAAAGGATCACATGATTCTGGGACACTGCAACAGTCATAAATATGAACCACTTGCCAAGCATCTGAATTTTGATCATGTGTCCATGGGGATGTTGCAACGGTCGTAAGTGTAAAAATGATCATGTCCCTTTTTGTAGTGCCGTTGTAACTTTGAACAGTCACTAAGTGAACTTTTATAAGTTGAGGACTACCTGTTTGTACTCTTCTCCAGGAGTGGGTTCTACTTACCTTTACTACCAGTTTGCAATGGGGCTGTGCGTGCGCTCACTTCACTCACATGCACGCTCTTCTGCGCATGACATCAGGGTCAGTGTGCAGAGCCTCCCGCTGGTTTGACTACCAATTCTATAGAACCGGTGCGAACCAGGGGCAACCCACCACTGGGTGGGTTCTCTGTGTAAAAAACAGAATTATGACATTTAAGGTCAACAAGGTCATCTAGAGAGGCTGGGAAAGCATCAAAACTGGAATTCTTCAAAGAAGAGGGTTAGGGCATAAGGGTGAAATGTTACGGGAGAACAAATCAAAACCATTCATTACGTAGATGAGCCTAGAGCCATGATGGCGAACCTATGGCAAGGGTGCCGGAAGTGGCATGTAGAGCCATCTCTCTGGGCACACCATTCGTTTGTCCATTGCTCTTCCAGGTTCCGGCATGCGGGGCAGCTGGTCTTCTCGCACGCGGGAGTGCTGGAAACTGGAAGAGCAGCTCCCTGGCAAGTATGCATGCACCAGGAAGCTGAGCTTCCGGTTTCCAGCATGCGCATGCATGCTGGCCAGCTGAACTTTGCGTGCGCATGCACATGCTGGAAACCGGAAGCTCAGGTCTTCCAGTTTCCAGCACTCCCCTGCGCATGCTCCCGATTCAGCACTCATGCCGAAAAGGTTCACCAACACTGGCCCTAGAGCTTACAAGGGTCCACCTAACCAAAATGGTTTGAATTTTTATTAAGTAATCGCTTTCCACTTATGCATTATTTCACAAATTAATTCATACCACCCTCATGTTGCCAAGGCTTTATTTTCCATTAAAAGGTTGAGAAATGTTTGTAGATAAATAGAAATGCATAAGGCTTCTGCTTTGCCTTAAGGGAGAGCCTTCTCTGTGGGGGCACCTACTATCTGGAACGAGCTCCCCCCAGAGATACGGAGGATCCCGGATCTGCGCACCTTCCGCCGTGCCTTAAAGACCTTACTATTTCACCAGGCCGGCCTGGCCTAATTTTCCCCCTCTTTTATAAAATATTTTTAAAATTTTAAATATCTTTTAGTATTTTATATATTCAATTTTAAATTGGTTTTAAAAGTTTGGGGTTTTAAATTTGTTGGGGCCAAAATTATTTAATTTGATTTTATTCTATTTTTTAAATTTTGTATTGTATGTGTTTTTATTGTTTGGCTGTGCACCACCCTGAGTCCTTCGGGAGTAGGGCGGTATAGAAATCTAATAAAATGAAATGAAATGAAATGAAATGAAATGCTGTCTTTATATTCATCCCGTTGATAAATTCTAAAGTACAGCCACTGGGACTTCAAATATATTCCGTCTAATATGTGAAGGAGGAACCAATAGCAAGGAAAAATCCTGCAAAAATAGAACCAAGAAAGAAAGAAGAAAAAGCAGATGGAGGACTCTAAGCACTTCTTACAGTTAATTACTTTTCAAAGAAGAAAATAGGCAATTATGGATATCATTGTTCTTTCTAAAAGAAATGACAAATCTGGGAAAAATAAGGTAGTTATGAATGGAAACAACCATACAGATCAGAGGTCAGAGCAGTGTTTTCAAACTTGGCAATTTTAAGATGTGTGGACTTCAAATCCCAGAATTCTCCAGGCAGCACACTGGTTCCCAGACATTATCAAAATGTTTTAAAATGTATCAAAGTATTTTTAAACATATGTGATTGTTGTGCCTAGACAACTTTTATTCAGTATTCCTGACTAATTTCTTTTCATTGTGGAGATAATGCTACCTTGCCTCCTTTTCTACACTTATTTACCATCATGGAAAGATTTCTAATTTTTAAAGCGGTGCTTTAAATATTTAAATATTTTTCAGGCGCAAGGATTTTTCAGGATTTCAATAGGTATAAACTTTGAAAGGTTCTGTAAATCTTATCCAGGTTATTTGCAGAGAATATACTCAGAGAAATATTGATATCTATAAATAGTCTGTGGTGAAATCCCATTGCGCCACAGAGGAAATTTTCACTAAAGCTCTGTTCTTTCAAGCCCTTTGAGATGATAGACCAATGATATTTATCCGGCCATTTCCCTCTCAAAGTAAACTGTCATCCTTCATAATTACTGAGAAGTTTTATAAATGCTATTCTGAGGATTACACTCTAGAACAGGGGTGTCAAACTCGCGTCGTCACAGCGTCTTCATGTGACATATCACATTTTTCCCCCTTCGCTAAACTGGGCATGGGAAGTGTGTGATGCATCCAGACTGTGGGCTGCGAGTTTGACGCCCCTGCTCTAGAGATCATGGGAGAATAGGAAATTCCCTCAGAATTTATTACAATATGTTTTTGGTGGTAAACCTTTTATGGTGACATAAAAATGCTCACAGGAACAATAACAGAATAACAGAGTTGAAAGGGACCTTGGAGGCCCAACCCCCTGCTCAGGCAGGAAACCCTGGTTAATTGTTTTAACTGTTGAGAAATGTCTCCTTGGTTCTAGGTTGCTTCTCTCCTTGTTTAGCCTCCACCCATTGCTTCTTGTCCTGCCTTCAGGTGCTTTGGAGAATAGGTTGACTCAGTGGTGGGATTCAAATAATTTAACAACTGGTTCTCTGCCCTAATGATTTCTTCCAACAACCAGTTCACCAAACTGCTCAGAAAGTTAACAACCGGTTCTCCCAAAGTGGTGCGAACTGGCTGAATCCCACGACTGGGTTGACTCCCTCTTCTTTGTGGCAGCCCCTTAGATATTGGAACACTGCTAGCTTAAGTTCTCTCTGAATCTTTAGACTTTGCCATTGCAAAGAACCTAAATCAGGACCTAAAATCCTGTGGATTAGAATTTATGTAGTCATTCTTCATGTAGTTTTTACCAGATCTAACGTATAAGCTAGCTATTTATATTGAAGAATAGATTGTGCACCTTGTAATGTGGGCTTCTCTTAATAGAAAATTCAGGTGGTTTCCACTGATAATTGTATCTCAAATAATATAAATGCTTAACTGGGGACAGAATGAGTTGTCATTTTCCCTTAATGTTGAGTTTGTAACACTAAGGACATTTAGTTGACTTAGCTTTATAAGGACATTTAGTTGACTTAGCTTTAATCGATTCATCTATCATTTTTTAGCCAGCCAGAACACCCTCTGGTAGTGAAAGATTTGGTCAAAACAAGTTGTTATCTTGATGAAGATTCTCAGTCATCCAGGTAGATTTGCCTAGAAGTTGAGCCTTTTGGTTTGAAATTTTTTACTCCTTATCCAAGTCGTTTCTTCAGTCTGAGCAAATTGGCTAGGGGGACTTAAACTGAAGAAGCCACTTGGATAAGCAGAAGAAATGTTTCAACACCCCCCCACACACACACAAAAAGACCAGTTACCATGACTCAACTTCCAGAGAAGTTCTTATGGAGTTTCCTCCATCATTGCATTATCTACAGAGTCCATTTTCATATTGAGGCTACAAGAGCGTATAATTAACATTCTAAGAAACATTTGTCTTGTTTCTGTGGCGTTCTTTTATTCTGAGTTTGAACAGTAACAGGATTTGAGTGTGCATTTTGATTATTGACATTTGTATTTTTATTGTACATGCTTGCATTGCTGCGAATCAGTTTTGAGGGGAAGCTATGCCTTTAAAAGCCTTGGGATACTTTCAATAAAAGAAGCCTCATAAGGGGGAGGGGGGAATCTTCCTTGTAAAAATTAGTTCTGGTAGAAATTATCCCCATTTCACAAACAATGGACTCTGCCATGGTCACACAGACAGCTTTCAATACAAGGGAGGAGGCTCCAATCCATTATATGGCAGACTGGCCATTCCACTGATCACTTGACACCTCAGGCAATCACACATAGCTCCAGTTAGTTATGAAATGCCAGAATGTGTCTTGTGATGCATCATACAACCTTTGTCCTTTCACACTTGCATTGCAAAATCCCATACAAGCAGTGATGGGATTCAAGTAATTTAACAACCAGTTCTCTGCCCTAATGATTTCTTCCAACAACAAGTATGCCAAACTGCTCAGAAAATTAACAACTGGTTCGCCCGAAGTGGTGCGAACCGGCTGAATCCCACCACTGCATACAAGTATATAAAGGATTAACCAGTATTAATTTATTTGCAGGAGTTATATGGTTGTCCATCTCATATGATGACTCAAGGTGGCTCACAACAATCCCTAAAAACATGGTTAAAAACAAAAGTACCCTTCTCCCCACCCACTCCATCTCAACCCAATGCTGGATAAATTACATTTGTCATCAAAAAGCACATGTTGTTGCTTTCCATCTGCCATTGAGACAGTTGTGGAACATAATGGTTGGGGGTGGTCATTGTACCAAATGAAATCTTGTGATAGCGTATAAAACAACCTTCCCTTTTCAAGCTAAGCTAAACTTCATTTTAATTTTGAGTCTGTAACTGAGGACTGATTGATTGACGTATATGTCTTCAACTATTGGCTGGGTGGTGGTGGTTTGAGAGCATTCTGGTTGGCTGTTGGTTCTTACATCAACAGAATAGCACACAATTCTAGTAAATTTAAATGGAAGAGAAGCTGCCTGTTCCTACTTTCTTTAGAAAATATATAAGAAAACATAGCATAGTTAATGGAGAAACTTGTCATCTAACCATGCCCTTTATATTTATTCTACTTCAAGGGCATCTTAATATTATGGACATTGAAATAGTAAAAAAATCTCTACTATGACAATTGGAATTTGACATTGTTATTGAGGAAGTGATAATTTGCAAAGAGTAGAAGGCTTTTAATAGAAATTTTATTTTACACCCCTTCTTTGGTATTTGAACGGAGAGCTGGCAAGAATTCAGCAATATGATACTGAAAGTATTTTTATCTGCATAAAGGCATGAGTAGCAGATATGCAGTTCTGCAACAATACAACTAGCTGAAGTCTTATTTGTCCCTGCCTGAATCCTCAGAGGAAATCAGGTGAAGGAATAAAACAGTTTGCAGCAGATGAGAAATTCCCCCCACTTGATATTTTCTCCCATTTGTAACTCATTTTGTTGAGGGGTAAGACCTCTTGTGCATTCACAACAACATTTCTCAATTTAGCAGGCTTTCTATGGCAATTGATTTAGGCAGTGTAATAGCTGTGACAGCAATCGGGAGATGTTCCAACCATAAAAAGTAACAAGCCACACAAAAATTGAAGCTACTGACTGTTTTTGTGATAATTGAATTTCATTGAGTTTTAGCAGTAAGCAATAAGCAATTAAAGGTTATCCTCCAAGCACAGTTTGAGGAAATGGTGAAGGAAGAATCATAGGAGAAATACATCCTGAGCATTTACGTTTGGAGGTCATTGGGTTGCACTGAAACAATCTCGTCCCTGGTCTTCTTTCTCTCCAGAAAACTTCCAGAATACAATGTGGTTACAAATCAGAATCTACTTACTCTAAAGCTGCTCCCATGAGTAGCACTGGTGGATTAATGAGACTACTTTCAAGGCTTATTCTTGTGTCTGAAAAATAGTCCACCGATGCACGAGACATTCAGTGTGCCTAATAGTTAGATAGATGATCCACCAGAAGATGGATTGCACCTTCAAAATCCATCTGTCCACATGGCAGAGCAATCAAAGAACTACTTCAGTGAATAGTCAACTACAGACCACACTGAACTCACAAATCTATGGTTTTGTTTGTTTTCTTCCTCTACTGTGGCAATACTTCAAAAAGTAGAATGATCCTAAAGTTTGGGTTACCAAGATGCAATTTCAGCATTCTGAGAAAAACAACATGGGGGTAACATTACTTCATGGATTATTAGCCAAGTCTAGGTTGCATATTATTTGGTCTTAAAACAATTGAAGATGTTACAATCTGAAGAGACATTGATGTGGGGTTTTTTTATTCCCAACAAACCCATCTGCCCCTGAAAAGTTGCTAGACTTAAAGAACAAAGTGGGCATAGTGTATAGGAAAATCCATGCATACAGAGCAAGGGGAAGAAGGGGTGCTGGTGTCTAACACCAACATTCATACTATCCTGCTGGAGGTGTCCTGGAGGTCTCCATTCTCACATTCATGGCCCTGACTTCCAGGCTGTCTGACTGTTGCTGTTCCCTTGGTGAAAGACTTCAATACAGGCAGATCGTTGTATTGCCTTTACTGATTCTTGTGTGGGAGATGATAAAACCTTTCCCTTTTATGCATATACCTGAAACCTCCATGGGACAGAATAGGAAATCCTGTCCCCAGGTAATAAGGCTTTAAGCCTCCTGTTTTCCCCTTTTAATAAGGATTATCAGGCCTATGTGATTTCCAAGTATATGGTCCTCACTTATATACAGAACACTGGCGTAATCAAAAGGATTTTTAATTTTAATAAAAGCAACCTGATAGAAACTGTAAAAAGTACTTGAATCGTAACACATTACTGAAAGGCAAGATCTGCATTGCAAAAATCACTATACGATCTTCCGTGAACAATCTGAGCAGGCAAAAAGAAACACTAAGGATTGGAGTAAATTCAAAATTGCCTCAACTTGAAGATGCAGCGCGAAAGAGAATTTTTTAAAAAGTTATGCCACTGAGTAAATAATCCCTTGACGATTTTATTTTCTTTATTCCTTCTTCTCCCAGGTTTTCTAAGTCCAGGGTCTGAATCCTCAGGTCTAGTTACAAAAATCTCTTCAGGAGCCTTGTCCTGCAGAAGCTCCTCCAAACAACATCTCTCTCAAAAACAAAAAAAACAAAAAAAAACCAATTAACTTTGCATCTTTCAATCCCTTTTACCTTCTTAAGGAAGGAAGGAAAGGTCTCTGCATTTTTTATTTTTTAAAAAATTTGATTTATATGCCGCCCTTCTCTGGAGACTCAGGGCGGCTTACAATGCATTAAGCAATAGCCTTCATACTTTTGTATATTTATACAAAGTCAGCTTATTGCCCCCACAAAATGGGTCCTCAATTTACCTACCTTAGAAAGGATGGAAGGCTGAGACAACCTTGAGCCTGGTGAGATTCGAATTTACAGTAATTGCAGACAGCTGGTGTTAATCACAATGCTATCAGTCTGCTGAGCCACCAGGCCCTTTTGACGATAACTAAAAAGTTCTTCAAGTTCTTCAACTCTCCTACTCAAAACTAAGAGTCACTTTAACTCCACAACGACACACTTTTTATAGGGTTAGCATCATTTTGGTTCCTTCACGGCAACCGTATGTGAATAATTTATTCCAGAAGACACCATTTCAGTATCTGTCAAAGTTATCTGGGCTCTTATTCTACGTAGTTCCTGCCTAGGCTTCCAATAGCCAATTGGACAGATCAAACTGCTGTTGAGGGTTGACTGCTTTTTGTGGCCAGCAATTAAGATTCATGACACAGCTTTATATTGATTTATATTTCTACAAGTGAAAAGCTGAGAAGATGAATGTGAAGCAGAGAGAAGCAAACAGTTTTAAGTGCCTTTTGGTGCTGATTAGGAATATTGCTTTATGCGTAATGTTTATGATGACGCAGACTGAAAATATTTACTTTTCTCTAAGAGGAGATGCCTGTTTTCCAGAGCCTTGCATTATTCCTTTGGGAAAAATATGTCGGAGCAGTCAGGGATCATTTGGTCAAGGGCAAAGAGGAGTTCTTTGTTTTCCTTACTTTTGTTACGTGATACTTTTGTGTATCAGGTAATAGAGCAAAGCCCTCTGTCATGGGCTTCAATTCCTTGCTTCATTCCCGGGATGATATCCCAATTCAGTGAGGCCAGGATAATTTTTCCCCATTTTTTGGGGATCTAGAAAGAAATCTTAAACAATCCTTTAAATCACTCCATCCAAAATAAGGAACATCCTTTAGCAGATACATTTGAGAGTTTCTAGTACAGGTAGTCCTTGAGTTACAACAATTCATTCTGTTGTATGTCTAAGTTACAAGAGGACTGAAAAAAGTGACTTAGGAACATTGCAGCATCCCCATGGTCACGTAATAAAAATTTGGATGCTTGGCAACTGGTTCATATTTATGATGGTTGCATTGTCCTGGGATCATGTGATCTCCTTTTGAGACCTTCTGGTAAGCAAAGTCAATGGGGAAACCAGATTCACTGAAACACCATGGTGCTAACTTAACAACTGCAGTTGTTAAGTTAACAAGAATGGCAAGAATGGTCGTAAAATGGGGCAAAAGTCACTTAACAAATGTCTCACTTAGCAACAGAAATTTTGGGCTCAATTGTGGTGATAAGTTGAGGAACACCTGTATAGGTTGCAACAAGGATGGTCAACATTCAAGTTGCAGACTACAAGTTCAAGTTCTCCTGTCTGTCTGTCTGTCTGTCTGTCTGTCTGTCTGTCTGTCTGTCTGTCTGTCTGTCTATCTATCTATCTATCATTGTTTTATTGATGAAATTTGTTGAAACAAAATTCAGCAGGTCTATTTTACTCATTCAAGATAATAAGGAGTGAAAAAGTTTATTGTATCTATTTAGTTTGGCCCATTTCCCACCTCCCAAAAGGTCAATCATTTCAAACAATCATTTCAACACCCCCCCCCCTTTTCTTTAGATACTGTAAAGTTATTGTTTTCGAGGCAATTCTTTTTAAGTCGGGCCTGCAGCCACCACAAAGTTGTGATGATACAAAGAGCACCAGCCATTTGCATTCTCTCAAGTCAATGAGAAGGAAGCAGCACAAATGCATCAGTTAGTTTTAGAAATTTCCCAATTTCTGGTTCCAGCAATGCTTCCTTCCATTTTTTTCATTGTGAAGTTGAGAAAAGTTTAGGTGAGAGGACCACCTAAGGAATATTGCTACGTTGTCCCCTTGAGTAAAGTTACATATGGTATTGATGTTTGCCATAGCCAATCTGAAATAGATAATACAGGCTCAATCTTAGTTTGCAATAAGTAACCATTTTGGCATTTAAGGCTTTCAGCTTTTTTTTCTTTAAAGGTGGGGGTCTGCCCTATAGAACTATACAGTAAGAAAAGATTGCCATCCCTCCCTGCATATGAAATGCAATTTTGTTCAATGAAACTTTTTAAAACCATTCCCAACAAGTCACAAAGGAATGGAAATACTTAAATAGCAAAACACACAAAAGCCTTCCTTTTCACTCGGGTGCTTATGCACAAAATAATTTCCTCCAAATAGTTAACTAAGCCACTTTTCTATATTCATGGGCTCTGCTGAGTTACCTTGAAAAAGAAGGAAACCTGCTATGAATTTAAATATAATTCATGGTAATGGATTTGGGACAGCACTTAATCAACCATGTGCCTTGCCTCTGTACAAATAAATTAGTTTTTGTATGAGGGGGATAAGCCAGTTATGGAGTGCCCAGCCAACGCTGCATTTGTGGGAAGGGAAAGAAAAAGAGGAAAAGCAGAAACAAGCTTGGCAGCCATGCTTTTCCATTTTCCCATGAAACTTTCACACAGGCATCCACATGAAACCGGGAGGGGGAATACGCTCAAAAATAGAGCTCTCCCCTACTCATTCATGCAGTAAAATGAGGCAGCATTTTGACAAACAGACCATTGGATATGAACATCCAATACAAGCCCTCTGAACTTTCTCTTTGGTCTAAGACTGATTGACCTCAACCAAAAATGGTTGAGTATTGCCCTACCCAAAAATGCATGGGCAATAGAGGGGCTCTGCAGCACAGGAATTGGAAGACCCGAGTCCCCGCATGGCACAAAACTGGTGAAGGTGGGAAACGTGGCTGCCACCACTTTTCCTCCCTCCCTCTCCTCCTCTGCTATTCGGAAATATTGTATCGGCTATAAAAGATCAGGTCCACATGTTCAATTAAACTGATTTATTGCTACATGGCCTATGCACAGGAATCTTTTCAACTAATGGTCAGCACCTGCTTAGAGTTAAATAAGGGTCAACAGCCTTCAAGGAGGGTTGGACTTTGTTTGCTTGTGGCTATGAAGCGATTCTAGGCTAATTCCCCTTTTTACTCCATTCCCCAAGTTTGGCCATCCCTTCTACAATATGCTGTTAATGATATGCAAATCAATGGCTGCCACCCATAAGGGAAAAAGGGTAGAAATTGGAGTTATCCAGTATTGGGTCAAAAGAGAAGGGAAAGCAAATCCTTCAGGTTTGTCTTTCTTCTCCAAAATCCTTACAGTTCAAAAGGAAGAATGGGGGTCCTGAAATGCTAAGAAAGGCAATTTTTAGTGTTATGTTGCTCCGTACACAACCTGGTAAAGATAGTCAGTTTTACCAATAGTGGTGAAGACAGCAGGTTAGTAATCAGGAGACTGTGAGTTCACCTAAAGTCTCTAAATCAGGGTTTAGGCCCAAAGCCAGCTGGGTGACCATGGGCCAGTCATTTTCTCTCAGCCCTAAGAATGAGGCATGGGCAAGACACTTCTGAAAATTTTGTCAAGAAAACTCCAGGGATTAGTCCAGGCAGTGGCCAGGAGTCAACATTGTCTCATAGGGAGAAAAAAATCCAGTTGGTGGTGATACAAGAATATAATGGAAATCCTGCACCAATTTATCACCAATCCAGACAAATCCAATGGAGTGCTTTATTTTTTGTTATCTGTATTGCCCTTGATCTTAAAACTGGTGACTGTTTGATTTCATTTACATATATTGCTTGTACAAAAAAAGTCTGTATAATCTTTTTTTCCCTTGAACAACCATTTGCATTTATATGGAAGCAGCAGAGAACATTTTGGAAAATTAGAGAGGGAGAGAAACACAGCAAGAAATGAGTTGGGTGATCACAGTCTTAGACCAGAACGTAGGAGATCTAGGTTTTACGGCCCCCCTCCCCCGAAGCACAGGTTTCATGGGGGGGGGGTGCTTTCTAGCTGAGTTACACAACATGTTTACTGAAGTAATCCATTTTCTGATATACTGCACTAACTATGTGGCTTCACTTAGCAGAATGGTTTAACTCACGCTGAACCATCAAACATTAACCAAAATGAAAATTAACAAAGTTTCATGTTGTGCAGCATCTAAAGGGGCTACTAAATAATCACACAATCCTGGTTTTGAAAAGGACTGAATCTCCTGATGATCAAATGACTTGACTTGAGGCTTACAACTTCACAGGCCTTGACTTGACTCCACTGTTTCCAGGATCAAACAATTCTATTTTGGGGTAGTTGCTTTCTCTGCAACTGACACAACTTTTCTCTGTAGAGAAATTGACAGGTCCAGCTGGGTTCTCGCTAATTAATTCCATTCAATTATATCTCAGCTTGCTTGGCTTTTGCTACGAAAGGCTGATGCACGTGTGTGAATCAAGTTTCTCTTTCTTGAAGTCTCTACCCTCATTTCTCATGGACGCTGTAAAGATGAAATGTGGGAGAAGAGCATATGCTTCCTTTTAGCTTCTTAAAGAAAAACTGGGTATGAATAGAGTCTGAGTATAAATACAGTAATTTATAAAGATGTAATGCATTCTTAAAAATACCACTTGAACAGAATCTTTGTTTTGTTAATAGATCTCACAGCAACAGAAGGCAGCCTATGGAAATTACCTTCCCCCATCCCCCCATGTATTTATCACAGAGTTATAAGCATTTTTGAACCTGTAAATTCTTCTAGAACTTCCAACTCATGTAGAAGTAATTGGGTGGGACTTTCAAGCCTTCTGAGATAGTGCAGATAAGAAGCGCACCCAGAAGAACTAGCTCTAACTTTATTATAAGGTTATATGAACAGAATATTTCAAGTCTGAAGGTACATCTCTTCCCCCTCGCCTCTACAGTCCAAGAAGCTAGGGAGGGTTCCTTCTGAGATGTTTGCCATGCCCATGCTCTTTCTGTGGACTCAGCAGCCACTTGTCTGACCATTGTCTACTCTGCGGCTCTTTCCCCCACCCCCACTTTCTCCTAAGGTCATTCCCACACACCATTATACTTTCACAATTGATTCTACCCACATGTTTTGGGTTTTTAAACAGAACATAGCACAAAGGTATGAGGCCATTGTCTCTGTTCTAACATCACATAACTAATAACTATAACAGAGTTGGAAGGGACCTTGTGGGTCTTCTAGTCCAACCTCCCACCTAAGCAAGAGACCCTACACCATTTCTGACAGATGGCAGTCCAGTCTCTTCTTGAAAGCTTCCAGTGATGAAGCTCCCACAACTTTTGAAGGCACGCTGTTCCATTGGTTTATTGTTTTCATTATCAGAAAACCTCTCCTTATTTCTAGGTTGAATCTCTCCTTGATCAGTTTCCATCCATTATTCCTTGTGTGGCCTTCAGGTGCTTTGGAAAATAGTTTGACCCCCTCTTCTCTTTAAAGCCCCTCAATATTGGAACACTACTATAACCCTAATTATTTAATTAGGAACTAAGGTAACATAGAGTCAAGCAACAGTGCCAGTCATCAGATTATCTAGGAAGTATAGTTGAAAACATGGAATTTCTCAGACTGCTTATATTTACCATAACAAAAAAAAAAAAAAATCCATGTGGAGGTACTTCATGAAAGCATGATATGGGCACCATATAATTAAGACATTATAATACATCTTGAGAAAGTTATATAAACTCAGCTTTCATTTTTTATATATTTTATGGATGTCAGCTAGCCAAAAAGTATATCAGACTTTTTGGTGTCTTTGTTTCAGTTAACTAATCATTACCATGGTCCCTCAGGGTATATGCCTTTAAACTCATCTGTAAATCTTTATGTTCCAGGATTAAGATGTTCTGGAATACAAATACTTCCAAGAATTTACAGCTTCAGTACTTTACCAAGGGAACTGCTCTTGCTGCAATCTTAACCTTAATGGGAGGCAGGATAGTATAGAACAGGGATCTCCAACTTGGCAACTTTAAGACTTGTGGACTTTAAATTCCAGAATTCCTCAGTCAGCATAGAACATCTAAGGAAAAAAATTAACTGTGTTCAGCTATTGCACTGAACCACAATTAGCTGGGATCATCCATCATACGGAACACAAACTAAATACAACATACAAAACCAAAATCAGATTAACCAGACTATGGCTTCATGCAATGTGTGAGAAGCCCATTTTATTTTACTTGGGACCATGCAATTACCTCAGCCAACCATTTGGATCTGCTAGGAAGTCTCCTGGTCTGAATCAGTCAAGATAAGCAATCTGAAACAAACTCTAGATGGAGAAATAGATGGGAGATAGATAGAGTCACAGGATCCCTTATGTCAATGATATATATTCCTCCAGTCCTCAAGATTGGCAGAAAAGTACACCGAAGCACTGGTCAGGCATCCAGTGTGTTAATGCTTCTGCATAAGGCAGAAGACTGGTCCCTCCTACTACCCAAGGCAAAATGGCTGTGGAGAGCAGTTCCCAGCATCCAGAGGCAAAGGGAGCAATAATCAAAAGTGACCAGTTGGACTTGGGCGGATTCTAGCCACTGGCTGAATCATCACCAATACAATCAGTGAAGAGTCATTGTACATATTCATGAAAAGGGAAAAACTCTAAAACTGGAACAGTTGAAGACAAACTGAACCTGCCTTTGCCAGAGACTGATGAAGAGGCAAAGGCAATATCATGCAAACAGGTCCTTTAGGCCATTTTCTTAGTGGACATGAATCAGAGACTTCCATCTGTTTGCATCTGATCTGATGTAACAGGATTTGCTTTAAAATGTCATGCCAAGGGGAAGAGAATTACAGAGAAATGGTCAGGGGCAGAGTGTGATGTTGTTACACTTCCTCACAATGTAGCCTAAGGGACATTTGTGATGGTCCTGTCTTGCCATATACCATCATCTCTCCAGCTGACTAATTGTCTGGCTTCCTATCTTTCATTTGGTGTCCAAAGGGTGACATCAAAAGGGACCCTCCTCCTCCCCATTTATGTTTTTTGCCATTTTATGTTAAGAGAAGTTTTGCTCTCAAGAAATTGCTAAGGGATTTCTTCTTCTATGAAAGTCAGAGAAATCTCACTCCCAATTTCTCTACTGGCATATTTGATGGAGTGTTTCCACCAAATTGGTGGGCTTCATAGGATCTATGCTATAACCTGGAATCCTTCATTGTGCAACCCAGAGAAAATCAGACTCTGATTTTCCCTACTCTGCTTTTTCAAAGATTATTTGGATAGTAAAGGAAATTAAAAGCATCTATCTTCAAATGAACTCTTTTGCAAAAATCACAAAATAGCCTGTAGGTCAGGTGTCAAAATCGCGTCATCATGGCGTCATCACGTGATGTATTGCGACTTTTCCCCCTTCGCTAAACCGAATGTGGGCGTGACCAGTGTGTGACGCATCCGGCCCACGGGCCATGAGTCTGAAAGCCCTTTTGTAGGCCTTCAAGTCATTCTTCAAACATGCTGTATAAGATTCAATGACTGCAGCTTATTGTCTTGTTTGTAAATTAGGCCTACAGTATTCTATCTGGAGTGCAAAATCCAGATGAGGACAAGAGGGCAGCAAAGAGTTTTCTGAATCTCTTTGCTGCCACCTACTGGTTATGGTTCCAGTGCAGATTCAGCAACCTTCTTTTTGATTGACCACATGTGTCATTTTGCAAACAAGAGATCTCTCCTGAAAGCCATTACCTTTGAGTGCCTAGAATATACTCATAAAATACCAAATACTGTATGCTCAGAATAATGTGGAATGCCTGGTATAGCAACATAATATAGGAATGGAGCTTATCTGCCAGGCAACCACCTGGTTTAGCAACTCAGAAATGAGATTCCACCTGAAATGAAAGAAAACCAATTTGTAATCTTTCACACACCTACCTGAGAGAAGCTCACCTGTAAGTCAATTGGATTTATTTTTCAATAGACATGTACATTACTTGTTGTTAGATGCATATGAATATACAGTCATTTACTGGATATTCTATTTTTATAGGTGTGCTTTTGCTGCAAATTTGGGTTTGGGAGAAATCAATATATATATTTCAAATGTTTCAAACTTTTATTTCAAACTGTGGTCCTTTTGAATGCATTGTGTTGTTTCCTGTCAGCATCATAAATGCATCTCAAGTGCATTTGATCCTAAAGGGACTCTTGTCAGTAAATTCTGTTTTGTTAAACACTTCTGCCAATGTTTCAAATGTTGACTTTAAAAAAATAAATAAATTAGAATAAATACAGGAGTAGAATGCTGTGTAAATGTCAAAAGGGCAGACTAAACCTGCAGGGCACATTTTTTTTTCCTGCTGATTCTCCTGCATCTTTTTGGCTTATTCATAGCACAGGTGCACAAAGAAAAAAAATAATCTCTTCCATGTGCCAGGTGGAGAAGGGGAACAGTTACTAATCCTATGATTTTTTAAATAGGAAGACTAACGTTTTTAAGCATTTTCAGAAATACCACCCAAATGAGGGAGAGAGAGAGGGAGGGAGGGAGGGAGGGGGAGAGAGAAAGAGAGAGAGAGAGGGAGAGAGAGAGGGAGAGGGAGAAATCCTCAAACGCAGAGGTAGAGAACTTTGCAGGTCTCCGGCTATTACCAAGCTTTATCTTCCAAGGGACACTTGGCAGATGGCAAATGCCAAGCATGATGGCAGTTGTGGCTCAACAACTTCCTGAAAGCGGTAGATTCATCCCTCAGTACCTGGATGAATTGGCTTATCTGGATCCATTCCAGTTGGGCTTCAGGCCTGGGTACAGCACGGAAACGGCATTGGTCGCATTGGTTGATGATCTCTGGAGAGCTCGGGACAGGGGTTGCTGCTCTGTCCTGGTCCTATTAGATCTCTCAGTGGCTTTTGATACTATCGATCATGGTATCATGCTGCACCGGCTGGAAGAGCTAGGGGTGGGAGGCACCATGTTGTGGTGGTTCTTCTCCTTCCTCTCTGACCGGTCGCAGTCAGTGTTGGTAGGGCGGCAGAGGTCGACCCCAAGGCCCCTTGTATGTGGGTGCCACAAGGGTCGGTCCTCTCGCCCCTTCTGTTCAACATGTATGTGAAGCCGCTGGGTGAGATCATCTGTGGTTTCAGGGTAAAGTACCACCAGTATCCTGATGACACCCAGCTGTACATCTCCACCCTGGACCACCCCAATGATGCCCTTGAAGTGATGTCCCGGTGCCTGGAGGCTGTACGGATCCGGATGGGGAGGAACAGACTCAGGCTCAACCCATCCAAGACCAAGTGGCTGTGGTTTCCGACATCCCGATATAGTCAGTTGGTGCCATCACTGACTATTGAGGGCGAGTCATTGGCCCCCATAGAGAGGGCTCATAACTTGGGGGTCCTTCTGGACTCCCAGCTGTCTTTAGAAGAGCACTTGATGGCTGTGGCCAGGAGAGCATTTTATCAGGTTCGCCTGATTCACCAGTTGCGTCCCTTTCTGGATCGGGACTTGTTAAATACGGTCACTCATGCCCTCGTCACTTCCCGCCTGGACTACTGCAATGCTCTCTACATGGGGCTCCCCTTGAGGAGCACCCGGAGGCTCCAGCTGGTCCAGAATGTGGCTGCGCGGGTGGTTATGGGAGCGACGGGGTGCTCCCATGTGACCCCCCCTCCTGTGCGAGCTGTACTGGCTCCCAGTGGTCTTCCGGGTGCGCTTCAAGGTTTTGGTTACCACCTTTAGAGCGTTCCATGGCTTAGGACCGGGGTATCTACGAGACCGCCTTCTGCCACCAGTAGCCTCTCACCGATCAGTACGCTCCCATAGAGAGGGGCTCCTCAGGGTGCCGTCGGCCAAACAATGTCGACTGGCAGCCCCCAGGGGGAGAGCCTTCTCTGTGGGGGCACCCGCCATCTGGAACGAGCTCCCCCCGGAGATATGGAGGATCCCGGACCTGCGCGCTTTCCGCCGTGCCATCAAAACATTTCTTTTCCAGCAGGCCAGCCTGGCCTAACCTATCTTTTTTTTTTTTTTAATTTTTTAAATTTTTTAAATTTTAAATTTGTCTTATGAATTTGGGGTGTTTTAAATTTTGTTTTCTGGGCCAATTATTTAATTGTATTTTAATGGTTTTTTTAACATTTGTATTATATGTATTTTATTTGGCTGTTCACCGCCCTGAGTCCTTCAGGAGTAGGGCGGTATACAAATTCTAATAATAATAATAATAACAATAATAATAATAATAATAATAATAATAATAATAATAAATTCCTCCTGCTGAAAAAGGCTTGAGCCTAATGATACCATGTTGCGTATACTGCATTTAATTGTAAAATACAGGGTATTACTTAATCCTTACTGTGATCTTGTTTATCACAATGGTGTCCTTCAAAAGAAGAGACTTCTACTCTTTTGGGAGACATACAGCATATCTTCTTTCTCCAATTACTTTATAACATGGTTTGAAGCAAGCTTTATGAGGTGATGACTTGAAGGGTGCCTTGACATTATCTTTGTGGCTAATAAAAGAGAATTTACTGACAGTTCCTTCAAGATCAAATGGATGATGCAGTCCTCATCACTGCATTTCTTTTCACTGAACAATCCCATTGATATATTTAAGAACAGTTTTAAAAGTTTTTTATAAAATAAAGATTACAAAAAGATAGTGTAATGTGTGTGCACATGCAACTTTGAGTCAGTTTTGATTCCTAGCAACCCCTGGACAAGCTTTCTTGGCAAGATATAAGAAGTGGTTTGCCACTGTTTCCTTCCTAGGGCTGAGAGAAAGTGACTGGCCCAAGGTCCCAGCTGACTCTGTGCCTAAGGCAGGACTAGAACTCACAGTCTCCCAGTTTCTAGCCTGGTGTCTTAACCATTACACCAAACTGGCTGTCATAGATATAACTTTTTTTTTACAACCCTTTAACCTCTTTATTCAGGGTGGAGTTGGGGAGATTGAGTGGAGCTGAGAGAGAAACATTTGTCGCTGCCTCTCTCAACCTTCCAAGTGGGAGGTGAGCATCTTCACCTCTAGGCCACTGCGTCACTCAACTGTCATAAATATAACTACTAGATGTAAATTAATATGCGTTGTTTGTTTGCTTGTCTGATTAATATAGTAACCTATTCAGTATGACTCAAGGTGGTATACATCACTAAATAATAATAAATCCCATAAAACTACTTATAGAAAAGCATAAAAGCATATATCAAAGTGGAAATATAAACCCATAAAGGGCCAGGAAAATTCTAATCCAATAGACTGTTCCACTCCCAGATCCAATGTTTGAAGACATTGACATAGAGCCGTGGTGGCACAGTTTTGTTTTAGAATGCAGTTTTGCAGGCTAACTCACTGCTCACTGCCAGCAGTTCGATTGTGATTGGCTCAAGATTGACATTGTCTTCTATTCTTCCGAGGTTGGTAAAATGAGGACTCAAGATTGTTGGGAGCGATATGCTGACTCTGTAAATCACTTTAAGAGGCCTGTAAAGCACTGTGAAGTGGTATATAAAGTCCCATTGCTATTGCTGAGGAAAGAACCAGATTTTGAATGCTTCCTGAAAGATGAATAAGATTAGGGACAACCAAATCTCAGTGGAGATTCTAAAGTTCTAAAGATGGAGAATAGCAACAAAAGAGGCATGTCTCCTGGGTACCACCACATGAGTAGTAGAGGTTACGGTCAGTAGTGGGATTCAGCCATTTCGCACCACTTCGGGAGAACCGGTTGTTAACTTCCTGAGCAGTTTGGCAAACTGGTTGTTGGAAGAAATCATATGGGCAGAGAACCAGTTGTTAAATTACTTGAATCCCACCACTGGTTATGGTCCTTTCATATCTTATTGAATAGGCAGAGATCAATCCTCCAAATAGCCAGGCCTTGTGCTAGAAAGGGCTTTGTAGGTAGGAACCAGCACCTTGAATTGCACCTGGTTATCAGGGCAGCTTGTCAGCTAGAGATGTTTACAATGGCATACTGAAGTATATTCATAACTACTCACTCCATTGCATTGTGGACCAGATGAAGTTTTGAGTGATCCCCAAGTGTAGCACTATGTAGAACACACTGAACAAATCTTATTGCATGACCTGAATTTTTGCAGAAGAGGGAAGTTTAATAGTAAATGTTTGCTTGTGAGGAAGTTAGATAAATTTCATGCCTGCCCTTTGGAACATCCTGCCCCACTAAGGTGAGATCTGTTTCCATACTCCTGACCTTCTGTAAGGGCCAGAAGACCTGGCTCTACCAGTTGGCTTGGCTCCCCAAAAGGGTGCATCATACTGGAGGTGGCTAATAGATTAAGAGAAGATCCCACATCCTCCTGTGTGCATCCTGCTGTCTTCCTCCCCATTTTTTAAATTGCAATTTCTGATTGTTATTAGGAGTATTTATTGTTCAAGGTTTTATTGGCTTTTAATGTTTGTAAGCCACCTAGAGTCACCTCTAACCAAGATGAGTGGCATACAAATCAAATCAAATCAATCAAAAGACACATGAAATATTGAAATAAAAATAACTGTATTATTGTACTAGAGAACCAGTGGGTCCAACATAATACAAAGCAGCTGTATGTAGAAAGAAGGCAATCAAAAGGAGCCATAAATGTTTAAATGGATAATACCATTTGGGGAATACAAGGGCAAAAACGTGTACCAAAATATAGGTGGTCCTCAGTTTAGCAGTCACAATTGGGACTGGAACTTCATCAGTGAGCGAGGTGATTGTTAAGTGAAGTCTCATTTGATTTTATAACCTTTTTTGCCACTGTTGTTAAGTGAATCATAGGGTTGGTAAGTGTCTCAGGTTTCCCCCTTGCTTGTCATACACCAATTGTGAATATCAGAAATGGGGATCACATGACCTGGGACACTCAACCATCATAAATACAAGCCAGTTGTCAAGTGCCAGTATCACAATCACATGGCCACACTGCAATGTTCATAAGAGTGAGATCTTGTCATAAGTTACTTTTTCAGCACCCTCGTAACTTAACTTTAAACAGTTGTGAAATGAATGGTTGTAAGTCAAGAACTACCTATAGAGGAAACCAAACGATGAGGCAATATGTCAACTGGAAAGCAAACATCTGTTTAGAACAGCTAGAATGAAGATAATAGAGAAGGGTTGAAAAATAGTTTGCAGATTGGCATTGATAAAAAAGACAATTTGTTTATGTTTTTGTAATTTTTTACAGTTATTTTGATTCAAATGTTTCATGGGTCTATTTTTTTTTTCTAATGCATTGATCTATAATCTGATCTATAATCAGATTGCCCATCATTTTACCATCTCTTTGTTTTACCTATGAACAGGAATGCAACATGACTTTGTCACAGCTAAATAGTCTACACATTCTGGCTGCTGGATCTCACAAGGATCTCCCAGGATCCAAGAATCTCCCAGGAAGAAATTAAAACAACGGTTAATGTTGTATTGTTACACCATACAAAATAAAAAAATGAGCAATATTATTTTATTGTTTTGCAGAAGAGCTTTTTTCCAAATTAAAGTCGTATTAGTTAACCCTGACCTGAAATTATGCTAATATATTTGCATGTGGATTTGCAGTGTGAATTAAGGACAACAAAATATCTTGACTACCAATTTTAAATGGAAAATAGGGATTTCTTATTTCAGCTTTCCTAAACTTCATCAAAAAGAGAAATGGAAGCTGTTAGAATTTAGTGAAATAATATGCTGGCAGGAAGTATATGTAGACATATAATACTTCTGCTTTTATACTAAGATGCTTAAATGCTATGTAGAATTTATTCAAGCAAATTTATATAATTATAGCCTTGATAGAAAACCATATCAGCAAAAGCAGTGATGTAAACATTGTTCATAATTGTAATTCATGAGATATAAAGAGAAACAAGCGTAGGCATATGGGATCAGAACTCCATTATTATTTATTAGATACATGATAGGGCTTAAGAAGATAGTTTATCGTCCATCTTCATTCTTGACTGGTATAAAATTAGATAAAGTACTTACATTTTCTGTATGGAAGCCCTGATTAACTTATACTGAGGGATTTTTTTTTTTTTTCATTTAGTCTGTCTATGAGTCTTGTCGTTTCTTTTTTTTTATTATTAAGAGAACAATTGTAGTAGGAAGATCTCCTTTTTTGGTGGTCTATCACCATAATAAATCTTTGATTAACTGATATCCCCTGGCAGACATTCAACAAAATGCACAGCGATGGTGTCAGCTTTCCAGGTGCTAGCCGGTTGCTGGGTTACTGGCTCCTCCTCTGGCCAGCCACTTGTGAGAATGTCCTTGGCTCCCACAGGAAAACTTTATTGTTTTGGCTACAAAATCCCATCTAACTATTTTTCCCCTCCAACTGCTGTGTGTGCAACCCTGAAGCCTCCAAGATGGCTTCAGCCAGGTTCACTTTAGGGTTGACAGATGGGACTAAAATACACTCCCACAAAATGGCCTGAGAAAGTTTATTTATTTATTTATTTATTTATTTATTTATTTATTTATTTATTATTCAAATTTCTATACCGCCCTTCTCCTTTCGGACTCAGGGCGGTGAACAGCCAAAATAAAACATTTATACATAAAGTACGATTAAAATAGATTTAAAATAATTAAATTTGGCCCATAGTTTAAAATTTATCAATTTAAAATCCATATCAAAATTTAAAATCAACCATAAAATCATAAAATCAAGAGAGACCGGCTAACTGAAAGAGATGAGTTTTTAGGGCCCGATGAAAAGTCCGGAGGTTGGAGATCACTCATATCTCTGGGGGTAGATGGTTCCAAAGGGTAGGTGCCACCACAGAGAAGGCTCTCCTCCTGGGGGTCGCCAGCCGGCATTGTCTAGCCGACAGCACCCTGAGGAGGCCCTCTCTGTGGGAGCGAACTGGCCGGTGGGAGGCTATTGGTGGCAGAAGGCGGTCCCGTAAGTACCCTGGCCCTAAGCCATGGAGCGCTTTAAAGGTGATCACCAACACCTTGAAGCGCACCCGGAAGTCCACCAGAAGCCAATGCAGCTCGCGCAGGAGAGGAGTCACATGGGAGTGCCCCGTCGCTCCCATAATCCCCCGCGTAGCTGCATTCTGCACCAGTTGGAGCCTCCGGGTGTACCCCAAGGGGAGCCCCATGTAGAGAGCATTACAATAGTCCAGACGAGAGGTGACGAGTGCTTGAGTGACTGTGCGTAGGGAGTCCCGATCCAGAAAGGGGCGCAACTGGCGTATCAGGCGAACCCGATAAAAAGCCCCCCTGGCCACAGCCGTTATATGCCCTTCTAAAGACAGCCGTGCGTCCAGGAGGACGCCCAAGTTGCGGGCCCTTTCCGTGGGGCCAGTGATTCGCCCCCAATAACCAGCGATGGTGTCAGCTGGCTATACCGGGATGCTGGCAGCCACAGCCACTCGGTCTTGGAAGGGTTGAGTCTAAGCCTGTTTCTCCCCATCCAGACCCGCTCAGCCTCCAGGCACTGGGACATCACTTCCAAGGCATCGTTGGGATGGTCTGGGGTGGAAATGTACAGCTGAGTATCATCAGCGTACTGATGGAACTCCACCCCAAAACCACGGATGATCTCACCCAGTGGCTTCACATAAATGTTAAACAGGAGGGGCGAGAGGACCTTGTGGCACCCCACAAACAAGGTGCCTCGGGGTTGACCGCTGCCCCCCTGTCAACACGGATTGCGACCGGTCGGAGAGATAGGAGGAGAACCACCGCAAAACGGCGCCCCCCTCTCCCAGTCCCCCCAGCCTGTGCAACATGATACCATGGTCGATGGTATCAAAAGCCACTGAGAGGTCTAACAGGACCAGGACAGAAGAGTAACCCCTATCCCAAGCCCTCCAGAGATCATCCACCAATGCGACCAATGCCGTTTCCGTGCTGTATCCAGGTCTGAAGCCGGACTGGAGTGGATCCAAATAGACAGCTTCATCCAGGTACTGTGGAAGCTGTCGCGCCACCACACTCTCAACAACCTTCGCAATAAAGCGAAGGTTGGAGACTGGACGATAGTTAGCCAAAACAGCCGGATCCAGGGATGGCTTCTTGAGGAGAGGCCTCACCACTGCCTCTTTCAAGGCGGCCGGCAGGACACCCTCACTCAAAGAAGCGTTGATAATTCCCTGGAGCCAGCCTCGTGTAACCTGACAGGAAGCCAGCACCAACCAGGAGGGACACGGGTCCAATAAACATGTGGTTGCGTTCAGCCGTCCCAAGATCCTGTCCATGTCCTCGGGAGCCACAGGATCGAACTCTTCCCAGATAACACTCTCAAGGCCTGCCTCAGTCATCTCGTCTGAACTAACCCAGTCAGCGGCCAAGTCTTCCCGAATCTGAGTTATTTTATCATCCAGATACTGTACAAAATCCTCAGCTCGGCCCTGCAAGGGGTCCTCCCGCGCTCCCAGTTTGATGCTACCAAACTTACCACAACTGCTGTGTGGCAACCCTGAAGCCTCCAAGATGGCTTCAGCAGGTTCACTTTAGGGTTGACAGGTGGGACTAAAATACACTCCCACAAAATGGCCTGAGAAAGTTTGATGCTACCAAAGAGGTCCACAATCAACTGGTCAGAATTCAAGGATCATTGACTCCCTGAAGAAAACTGTCACCATCCACAAATGGGTTTCATGAACAACTGCTTATATAAATTCATTTCCTGCAGAGAGAGGGGAGAGGTTTAGTCTGAGATTTTGGTTTGAAAATACTCAAATGAGGCACACGGACATTGCTCATTTTCTGGCACTCGGACATCTACAAAAGAAAGTGGCACAATCTCTCTCTCTCTGTCTGTCTCTCTCTCATCATGGATTTTTGGATTCCAGGTGAAGTGTTTTGGCTTCAGGCCAACTGGCAACTGCAGGCTAAATCCAATTTTTATGCAAGACACTTATTGAAGATGCAACCTCCCTTGGCACCTATGAAATGTTTGAACCACTTCAACAAACGTCAAGAAGTGAATGAGGGGAAGAGTCTTCAGAGGCTGCCTTGAGTCTGTTCTTCACCTGCCCTGTTGCTAGTGAAATGAGTTCCAATGTCTAGTTTTCTTCTTCGAAACACAATAAATATCTCTTTAGCACGAAGCTCATATTCTGCATCCACAGAATCCACAACAACAATATTGCAAACACACTTTCCTTTTTAATGGGACATTCTACCATGGGGGACATGGTGGCTCAGTGGCTAAGACACTGAGCTTGTTGATCAGAAGATCAGCAGTTCAGTGATTCGAACCCCTAGTGCCGCGTAATGGGGTGAGCTCCTGCTACTTGTCCCAACTTCTGCCAACCTAGCAGTTCCAAAGCACGTAAAAAATGCAAGTAAAAAATAGGGACCACTCTGGTGGGAAGATAACAGCGCTCCCGGCACCTTCGGTGTTGAATGATGCCAGCCACATGACCATGGGGACATCTTTGGACAGCGCTGGCTCTTTGCCTTAGAAACAGAGATGAGCACCACCCCTAAAGCCAGAAATGACTAGCATGCATGTGCAGGGGAACCGTTATCTTTACCTACCTACCATTTAAGTGTTCCTTATTTTTTTGGCACTCAGCTGATGGTCAGCAACATCTCTCAGAAAGGCTCCTGCTGAATTCAAATTTCCAAGACATTTCTAGCAAAGAGACACATGTCTTTGTACTCCCATCTTCTGATCTGTCCCCATCCACACACACACACAAACACAGCCAGCCGAGGGTTAAGGAAGCACTTGGAACACACCCAGGTCTTTATCTCTAACTTGGCAGCGATATACACACCATCTGCCAAGTGCTTTTATTTCCACAGAAAACAGAAAGATAATATACTCAGCGTACAAGAGTCCAACAGAATTATTATTCCTCTCAGCAGTTTTGAATGAGGCTTTAGTGACTATCCAAGGTTTACTTTTGTTCATCACAAGGATCACTGGCCACCACCCTCTATTATATAGTCTCTGGGGTGTGGTCCAGTGACTCAGTTCTAATCCCTAGCATGCCTCCTGAGCTGCTGCAATCATTTATCACACCTTCGGAGGCGTGCATCCAGGAATGATGTCTCTCCCTCACTCTCATCCGAGCCACCTGTCTCCCTGTTAATCTCCTCTCCCTCGGTCGGCACCTGAGACAGTGCCAGAGGGGAGGGGCCTGGAGAGGGAGGCCTGTCTGACTCCTCTTCCTCATGCTCGGAGCTTTCTTCCTCCGATGGGACAGGCTCAGAGGGCGGGGCCACAACATCTTCCACTTCTAAGTTGTGTCAAATCTCTTCTGAAGCTCCTCCAAAAACAGATCTGAGGGATGAGGGGTAAGACAAGAATTGGTGGTTGTCTGTTACTACTCCAGGAGGCAGCCACTCTTCCTTCAATTAGCAGAAAATTCTACCTGACATGAAATTTCCCTCTCCCATAGCTGAATTCCTGTCCAACCTCTATTGCTGCTGTTCTGAATCTCTACCAGTTCCTACTATCCTGGCTACATCTGTACAGAGATTGATCAGCTTCTTCAGATTATTTGCTCCTTCCCACCCACCCCCCCAGGAAAAAAAAGGGGGAAACCAGAGTAGCGACAAATCATGAGATGGGTGGCATATTAAATAAATAAACAGACAAATAAGGAAAACATCTGTCCTGCACCTAAAATAGAACAGAACTGACTGGAGGACCTGTGCATCATCTCCACTCTCCTCCTTACATTCCTCCTCCGATATCCATTTTGTTGAAAGCTGAATTGTACAATTTTTAAAATAAAAAGCAGAGCTGAATTTCAAGCAGCACTTTTATTTTGATCTTCCTTTCCATGCCATTTCCCAAATTCATCTATATTCCACTTGGGAGGCAATGAGGGAAAGGATGGTAGCTTGATAGCAATAGCAATAGCACTTAGACTTATATACCGCTTCATAGTGCTTTTACAGCCCTCTCTAAGCAGTTTACAGAGTCAGCATATTGCCCCCAACAATCTGGGTCCTCATTTTACCCACCTCGGAAGGACGGAAGGTTGAATCAACCTTGAATTGCTGAACTGCAGCTAGCAGTCTGCTGAAGTAGCCTGCAGTACTGCACTCTAACCATTCCAGCTTTGTGCTAAACTGGTAAGAACCATAATGTATTTATATTATTGACAGCTGAGTAATATTGTGCTATTCGGATAGGCCAGCGCTTCAGTTTAGTGGCCACTCTGACTTTTTCCACCATTCCATAAAGGATGTTAATGTGGCAGCATACATGTGTTTTAAGAGGAAAGTGTGTTTTCGATAGGGAACTCCTTCTGAGAGGGAACTCTTGACATATAGTTAGAGCAAGGTTGCCAGGGAAACATAGAGAAACCATAGTTCTTGCACAAACCTGAAGGATTACTAGCACAGCATTGCTGTGTCCAGTGTATTTCAAAGGACAAAAGCAAAATGATGAGGAGGCTGGCCGGGAACTAGAAGGATGATATTATTTTTTCTGTTTAGAAAAAATAATAAGTAATTTCAATGGAGGCTTATCTGTTTGTTTAATCAGAAAAATAAACAAACAATACACATGATGGTGAAAATAATCAATTTGTGTTATCAGTTAAATTTTGCAAACACGTATGTATAGGCATATGCATACATACATATTTTCTGGTTAAAATTTGCCAAACAGTGTGTCTTTAACATTTAGAAAAAGCAGAGCAGCATGTGGTTTTAAAAGTTCTTTTTTCCCAGCATTCACAGCATTGATTTTAACAACTGTATAAAAATATCAGCATAAAATAGTTAATTTTGTTAATTCTTGCTTTGTTAATCTTGTGCACACCTATTCTAAGGTAATTTCTACTATGTTCAAATGTAGATATGATTGCAAAAGTACAATTGCTTTTTCTAATTTATTTGTTGTGGGTTCTAATGTAAACATCAGGGACAAAGTACCCTGCTCTTAAATCTAGACTATTTCCTGGTATTGATTTGTTTTTCAGTGCAGGTAGTTTTTGACTATGACAATTGGAACTGAAACTTCCATTGCTAAGTGATGCAGTCATGTCCAATTTTATAACTTTTTTGCTGCAGTTTTTAAGCAAAATTGGCTTTCCCATTGACTTTGCTTGTCAGAAGTCCCCTCGGAAAGTCTTAAATGATGATCATGTGACTGCAGGATGCTGCAACCATTGAAAATACCTGCCAGTTGCCAAGTGCCTGAATCATGATCATGTGACTGTGAGGAAGTATGAGGAGCAGTTGTAAGTCACTTGTTTTCAGCACTGTCATAACTTCGAACAGCTGTTACACAAATGGTCATAAGTGGAGGGCTACCTGTAAGATCGTTTAGAATTGTTCCATTAGAATTGTTTCAGAATCACTTTGCATAATATATATTGAAAAGAATAGTATATGTATTATAGTAATAATGCAGATGCTATTCCTTTTGAATATTATGCAACTTTTAAATATAATACTGGAAAATACTGGTACATAGAACAGGTTTTTGATACAATGAGCTCTGGCCTTCAAGCTACCATCCAGTTTCTTTCTGATCAATATAATTTATTAACTAATATAAACATCAGGCTTTGCAGTGATCTGGATGCCAGGTGGAAGCTATGCTTTGAAATGGGAGTACTTGTTGGTCTCTCTCATGGGAGTAGACAACAGGTGTTCCATGTACAGCCTCATGTATATTAAATCACTTTTCCACTTCAGGTCCAGGTTACTGCACATCCCAATCAATACACTGTTTTTTATTGGAAAAAAAAATACCTGCTAGCAACAGGAACATACAAAATATCAGCAATTCAGTTAGTACAGAGACTTTTCTATGTCAGAATAAGGTTCATTAAAGGTTCCTAAATAATTATGAGATTATAATTTGGCAGAAAAATGAACAGTACTTCTTGCAGAAGGACCATCGAAACATTACATTTTTCAGATTTTTCAAGCAGCCCTGTTATCGAGCTGTAGATATGTGAAATGATTATGTACAAATAAACCTAAAATTTTTGAATTAATAAAGCTCACGTGGCTTTATAAATATAATTTCAGACTACGGTACAAGAAATTGAAATCCAGTCCTTCTATTTCACATGCCATGCTCCCTTATCATAAATCAATATGGGGAAGAAGATTGAGAATGTCCACTTGCTATGTCTCAATTCAGAGAGAGAAACAATTTACTTTGAATAAAACAATGTAAAATCGTGCATCACACAGAAGAATATTTTATTGTTGCATGGTCTTCTTAATCAACACAGTTTAGTTAATCTCTGCTAGATAACTCAAATTTATTACAATTGGGGTTCTCTAAAATAAACTTTTACTGATGGTGAAATAATTAAGGAAGAAAAAGCATTAAGGCATGTGCATCACAAATGATATTGACAAAAATGTCCCTTTCTTCTTCAGATTGTCTTCAACTGAATATTTTTGCAGAGATGCCTGACAGTTAAAATACAGTAATAACCACAAGCAGTAGGATGTTTGCTTAATGTTGCTGAAAAGTTGCTTGGTGAACCCGAGCATTGGTGTTGGTGCTACTGCAGATTAATGGTCAAATGATAATTTGGTCACTTTGCAAGCAGAAGTGTAATTATTGTGTTTTGAATGCACGGATGGATTAGACTGACACAATTGCTCATTAGATACTATGCAATGGCCTTAAATTGTTGCCAGTCAACAGCAATTAAATGTTGCACATGAACATCTTTGACTAAACAGTAGACTTTCACAAAATACATCTTAAATCAGTTCCTCTTATCTGTGGTGCCTTTCATATGAACTTTTAGCAGGATGTTCATATACATGATTATGGTAGTATTTCTGTTTATGCCAATCCCATGAAGAAAATCTCATGCCAATCTGTGATATGCTCATCATATTAATGAAGCATAAGTTCCTCATATATGATTTAACATGTATGAAGGACTTAGAATATGAGTTCCATGTGGTCTATCATTATCAGGACTGACCAACAAGGCTTTACAGATCTATTGATAACTGGGATGTGATTTCTTTTGCTTCATTTCTTTAAAAAGTGATAAATAGGAATACAAAATAGATTTATTAGGTTAACACTAAAATATAATAGGCTGGTCTTTTTGGTAGCTCTTAATAGACTTTTGATGATTAGGTCTGAATGAAGAGTTTTTATAATTTGATTATTGATAAGGGATGAGATGTAAGAAGGAGATACTTTTAATTGAAAATCAGAGAAAGTCTAAATTAAGTTACTGATTTTTTTTAAAGGTTTCTGGAGGGAAGAGGAGTCATTTTCTATATACTTTTGTTTCTTCCTTTTTATTTATTTATTTATTTTACCTCTGTAGTTCTCTTTTTCACTTTTTATACTTTTCTTAGTGTGTATTAAGTCTTTTCATTTTTGTATCTGTAAACACTATTACAAAAGGAAAGGAGGGAAGGATAGGAAAAGCAAGAAAAGAAAGGGAAGGAAGGAAGGAATGATTTCCATCTTTCCATTTGTTTCAGCTTGCTATTCCACACTTCACAGCTACTTTTAGAAGAGGAGTAGGCAAGTGAGTGCCTTTCAAATGTTTTGGCAAGACAAAAATTGTAGGATTTGTAATATGAAATATACAGAGGGCCATTAGTTGCCTGTTATGACAACAGACATTTGACAAACTCAGCAAAAATGAAAGGCTCTGAGACTGTGCAGAATTTCATTATATTTCAGCCAACTCACTGTACCACCATAATTACAGGATTAAAACTGGGATTGCTGCTGCTCAGCTGTTACAGGTGTTTCCATCGGAATCAGAAAAGCATCACTAGTAAAAAAAAAAAAAGCACTGTAGCAGGGCTATACATGTTTCAAAATGATTCAGAAGAAAGTGTTTCAGGCCTCATGTGCGCACAGCACCTCCTTGCTCTTTATTGAAGGAGCCCAACTCGTTAAAAGATTTCCATGCTAGCCTAAAACAAAACACACAAAAAAGGATGCTGCTGTTTTAAGGAAACCACTCATTAAAGTTCATGCAACTTTTCAGGCTTGGCAACACTTAGAAATATATAGTTTGCTAGTTTCTACTTTCCATAATCCATAAACTCCTCTTTTTTTCCCCATTCAAGCCGTCAATACAGAATGTTTTGGTGAGGTGCAAATTATTTTGATATAAGCAAACATATTAATTTGTCTCAGACAATCTAGTGAAAGCATGAATGAACAAGCAGGATTTCAGGTGTGCAACCTATCCACATCATTCAGTTTACTCAAGGTGCATATGAATGTATTTTGCAAGAGGAAATGTGATAAAAAAAAAAAAGAAATTCCTATTTGGGCTGCCAACTCCTTCCAATGCATGTTCCCTGAAAAACACAAGGAAGATCTGTTACTGTTTTATGAAATGGTGATATATATTCTCATCAGCATTCAGTGTGATTTTGACATATGGCTGATATGAAGGAATTGGAACTATAGATTGAATTTTTCTTATTTAAAAAATAATAAAGCGGTGTCTTTCAGATGTTAGAATTTTCCTTTGAAACGTCTGTGGTAAGCTTTTCTTCCCCCACCTCTTTTCTACTAACAAAGTCTGCCAAAGATAAATTTTGCAGGAAGTTGGCAGTAAAACTCAGTTCCATTCTTTGGAACCATCCACATGGCTATTTATACCAACTAAAGACTGCCAATTCTCATTAGAGCATGTACTGTAGTTCATTAGAACATGTAGTTCCTTCTGTTGTAGCTAGTAGGCCTACTTTAGAAATACTTTGCAGTTATCCTTATCAATGCACCAATTAATATTAACCTATTTAAGATTTCATTTTTCACTGTTCACCACCATATGTTCTAAACAATCTTACAACTGGACATATACAACTATGCACATAAACTATATTATGTATTGTATGTTTTATATAGTATTTGTCAAGTGCCAGGGAAATCAGGAGATTCAAGCAGTTCAAATGAGTATAAAGATTTATTGCAAGCTTAAGCTCTCTACAAAAATCTGACCAACTAAAGGTCAAGGAAAATGAGCAGGAGATAAGAGAAGTCTTCAAGATGGGATCTCTTGTGAATGCATAGGGACTCGTGACTTATGATATCTTTGACCCTTTCCTCAGGGTCATCTCCTACATCATTATCTATAAAATATGAAGCATTTTATAAATACAGTTTTATCATCTGATGTTTGGTATTGGAGAAGACTCATGCCAAAAAAACAAGGACATGCATCATTAAACAAATCAACCCAGAATTCTCAGTATAAGCATAAATGATTGGGCTCAAATTTAGACATATTATGCAAATACCTAACTCTCTCTATAGTGCTATGAAAGGTGGAAGGAAAGGAAAGAAGAGGATTACTAACAAATCAAGCAATCAAAAATTCATCTGATGTCCAGCAGTTTGCCCTGTGACTATTTATTTCAAAACACACATTGTGTTCCATATGGTTTACTTCCAGATAAAGAAACACAGAATTTTGAGTCCTAGATTTCTGTTGTGGGAACTATACCTGAAGATTTGCTTGATTCAACTGAGTTTTCTTATGTGCTCAATATTTAAAGACTCAAAGAGCTGGAAATTTGGAGGTCTTCTAACTCAATCCCCCTTATCCTCAAAAGGCAATGGTTCTTTATTACTCCAAGTATGACCTTATGAGATTAACAGACTATTAGAGATGTGTATTAATTTTCATTAACACCTAAATGATATCCCAAGTTCTTCTTTCAATTCTGTGTCAGAATTGGCAATATAGCCATCAGAAATTTTATGACATTTTTGTATTTTGAATTTTCAAGGAGGAACAATGTTCCAAAGTACAATTCTGCAACAATAAAAGTAGGGAATGGCAGAGGTTCAAGTTAGAAAGAAATAATCATTTTTTGTTTTCAGAGATGGCCTATTTTCAAAACTTCATAAACGCCTAGAACCGTTTTCAGTTATTTTATAGTATACAAGCAATTTTTCTCATTTGAAAATGCTTATATTAACCCTGCAGCCCATTTCAGTATTGTCAATTTTCCTTTACTTGTCAGTAGTTTTGGGGGAAAATATCTTTTTATTATTATTGATAGTTTGATCTAAGAAATTATTTTGTTCTGGGCGTTCTAAAAATACACCATTGTTTCCTAGAACAATATCAAGTATTATTAAAACTATTCTAGCTATCTGCCATAATTTGAACAATGATTTTTTTTCATTCTGGTTGCTTTGGATAATAATGCAGTGATCATATGATAAAATTAATGACTTAGACACATTATTTCAAAATACAATGGACACAGGGGACTTAAAATTGTAGCACAATTTTATCTCACAAAGATGCTCTACCATTTCTGTTGGACTGAAGCCTGTGTCTCTTGCACAGCATTGGCATGTCCCAAAATGTTCCTGAATGTCTAAGAAACTGAAATCCCTTCTCACTTATGCAACCATCTTCTGCCTATGCAATCCAGCAGTTCTAAGAATGCTATCTTGATGCTCAACTCATTCTTCTACTCAGCCTAATGGTATTTGGTTTCCAGGAGTGTCTGACTACATTTTTCAAGGTCGCTAATGTCAATGAGATCCATGACTACTGTCTCCTTCCCGCACTATCTTATCTAGCTGATCTAGATGATCTATGACATATGCAGCCTTTGTGATGTACACACTTATTACGAAACCATCTCTCCAATTTTCAATTGATTGAATTGCCCAGACCAAAACTGCTTTATCACTCACATCTTAGTATGAAAGGGTGTGGTTTCATAGTTCAGGACTATGTTCCTCATATGGGAATATCTTCCTTATTCTCAGAATTATGTCCTTCTCCATACCCTTGTCTTTCCTTATGACAGGAGAGCTGTCACTTTGGGGTGGGATTACACTATTACATCTCAGATAGTCTCATCTACATATCTAAGATGCTTATCTAAACATCTTCAACCCAGGCAGCTTGTCATCAAGAAAATAGACTTGTGCCCTGTGAATCTGGTGCTCATTAAACTAAGCATAAACCCACAATTTATATCCCAAAGGCAAATAGTTGTACATTTGCCATTCTAAGCTGTAAACTGGAATTCACTCTGTCCCATGCTACCTTTCTATCTCCATTACCTGTTAATTTGATTTTCTTCTTTAGGAATCCCCTACCATTGGCATACTCCTCCTCCCATTCTTCTCTTTCCCAGTATTCCAGTGCCTTCCAGTTCACTCACTCCCATCTGCTTTCCCCTGTAAAATGTGCTGAAACTGAAATGTCATCCACTCGCTAACCTCTTGATCAGCTACATCTGTAGAGTCTTCCCCTGCTTCATTGAAGCAAAGAGATAATCCAGTTTGTTTCATAAAACAATTGGGCAATTGCAAAACCACTTCAGACTTTTCTATGGGAAAAGGTTCTTCTCTATGGTTTCTCCCAGCATTAGCCACCAGTTCTTCCAGATTGTACTGCTTCAGGTTTGCCTACAATGTATGCCTAAATTGCACAACCTCCTTTGGAGAACAAAACTTTCAGGGAGGGATCTGGAAGCAGCAAATTGCTTCACGAAACGGCTTCAGGGGGTATTTGTACCAAACTTCATTGAAGTGGAACATCTCTTCAAAGCTTTGCACAGTTCTGAAATCTACAAAGCATTCTGAATATAGCTCACTTTTTCTACCCCTCCAAGCTTCCCTACAACTTATTAAGAATCAACTTTCCTATTTCATATTTTTTTTTCCAGTAAGGTAAAGGTAAAGTTTCCCCTGTGCTAGTCGTTCCCGACTCTAGGGGGCGGTGCTCATCTCCGTTTCAACGCCGAAGATCCAGTGCTGTCCGAAGGCATCTCTGTGGTCATGTGACTGGCATGACTAAACGTCACAGGCACACGGAACGCTGTTACCTTCCCACCAAAGGTGGTCCCTATTTTTCTACTTGCATTTTTTATGTGCTTTCGAACTGCTAGGTTGGCAGAAGCTGGGACAAGTAACAGGAGCTCACCCCGTTACGTGGCACTAAGGATTTGAACCACTGAACTGCCGACCTTTCGATTGACAAGCTCAGCGTCTTAGCCACTGATCCACTACATCCCTTTTTTTTTTCAGTAAGTGGAGGCAAAGGGAAATTTCTTCAGACTTGCTTGGAGATAGCTCCCCCCCATCTCCGCTGTAATTGGATTTGTTCAGTTCTGTGTAGCACCTGAACCACTTTTTTTTTTGAGACTGAATAGGAATAGCCAATTGATTAATTGAAAGTTGGATGTTATCTGTAATTTGATTTGGATTTTTTTTTTAAAGGACTCAAATTATATGAACTTTCCTGTTTGATGCAATACTGTACATGGCCTAATCTAGTGAGCGTCTGGAGATATTTTCGTGGTGACATGAAGCACAATAACTTTCTGCTCATTCTCAAATGTAAATGGGTTATAGGAGCAAGTCCAGAGGCTTTTCTTGGGAGCGAGCAAGATTTGGGTCAATCATGTAAAAGACCTTCTTTATAAATACAACCCTTTGTACTACTCTCCAGTCACCTAGTTATTGCCCTTGCTCTTTGTTAATCAAAATAGTTTATGTTGTTGCATAATCTTAATTTATAGCTCAATTAAATTGTTTCTCTTGAATTCATTTTGTGTCTCATGTACTCTTTCTGTTGTGTGGGAGCAACAGCTGGAAGCTCAGGATAAAATTGAACACATTTCCAGTATGTTCTCCACAATGCTCATGTGAATTAAATTGAGAGCTGGTAGAAACTGGTTTTATGAAGCTATTTGCAGCACGTCTTAATCTCACTGAAAATGGGAGCATTTTTAAAATACCTCCTGATTTATTTATCAGAAGAAATAATAGCAAAATTATTGTATCCAGAATAAAACAACCTAATCACAATGAGTAAAAGATAACTCCTAAATAGAAGAATTCTAGTTAGATTCATCAATTAAGTAGGTAGTTGTTCAGGTTCAAAGTTGACACAATGTTGTGCAGTTCATGTGTGAACATGATGGTGGATCTACAGTCTCAGTCTGGAAGTGAAGTATCTAGCACAATGGGGATACTGGAAGACTATTGCTATAATAACAATATATAATTTACTTGTTTATTTATTGTGGTAATTTAGATCTTCTAATCGTGGAGGTAATCTACTTCTGGTCTTTACAAATGTTCCAGCTGTCAACTCCATTAACAATCATTTCTATTGTTTCTTTCCTTAGTTTTCTGACTAGGAATGGAATGGAATAGAATGGAGTATCCAGAATAGGAGTATTCCGTACTCCAAATTTTCTTGAAGGCCAGATAATAATGATAACAGTTATTTCAGTTTAAATTATATATTATGCATTATTCTTGTTTTTTCTCTAAAGAACCATGTAAAATTCTTTTCTGCCTAAAACAATTACAAATCTAACAAATGCATTATGATACAGAAAAATTAAGGCAGTTTTATATATATATATATATATTCTGAGGTTTTCGCGGGTATTTGTATGTAGGTCTTTGGTTATTTGGGTTTTCTCCTGCGTAAAATTGGAAGTGTCTTGGCGACGTTTCGATAAAGTCTCATTCATCATCTTCAGGCTGGTGTTTTTGGCTTCTAGAAGCATTGCTCCTAGAAGCACGAAGCCAAAAACACAAGCCTGAAGATGACGAATGAGACTTCATCAAAACGTCGCCAAGAGAAAACCCAAATAACCAAAGACCTACACACACACACACACACACACACACACACAAACACACAAATGTTTTTCTTCTAGCCAGGTTATATATATTATTATTATATTTTTTTCTAGCCAGGTTATATACATATACATATACATATACATATACGTATACGTATACGTACACGTACACGTACACACACACACACACACACACACACATATATATATTATTCATTCCACCAATCGGGCTTTTGAGTGCATGGCAATAAGGCCAAACGCTTATTTCACTTATTTCAGGGTTCAAAAAAATATAAGACAGGGTCTTATTTTCAGGGAAACACAGTATGTATTTCTACAAATTCATAAGATGGTTTCTGAATATATTTTTCAGCTTCCAGCTAAAATAAATAATAAGGATGAATGCTGAGAACCATTTTCCATAGAAAGAACCGGGTGCAATCAAAGCCTACAGCTTATCTTTTAAATAGATGTTTCAACAGTATTTATTCCAGATATGGTAATAGAGGATAAGGTGCTTGGAGAAAACAATTTTTCAAATACTACACATGCTTTTCCCCTCAATTCATTCTGCAACAGCTGAAAATTGGCCATATGAAGTTTGTATTTCATTTCTCTCTTAACGTATGTTATTTCCACTGATTTCAGATATTGGATTTTTTGATATTAAAATATAAGGAAAGGTAGAATAAATATAGATGTTCAGAGAAGCCCCTTATTTTCATCTAAATCATACTGTAGTGTTCTCTTTGTTTGGAGCCTGCATCCAACATATGACGTACATTCAGAAAGGGTGGAGAAATTGAAAGAACCCATTGAAAGAACAGCAAAGAAATGTTCTTTAAAATAGTCAAATAAACCAGCTCTGGATGTTACCATCCAGACAAAATAGAACAATTTTCAAAGACATTTTGTGACTTTTTAAATGTATTTATTAAATTAAACAAATATATGTATCTCCTTAAATCACATATAGATGACTCTGGGCTGTTAACCTCCCATGGCAACAACAACACTATCAAATCAACCACTTGATTGGCTTGACTCCATTCCACTGACAAAATCACATTTTTATGGCCTTTTGAAAAAGCACTGGGGGTGGTATTTCATAACGAAGGGGTGACCACTAAGAAAGCTTTTTTTTTTGGGTCCCACAAGATGACAATCCCTAATCAATGGGACTGGTAACATTGATTTTTGGTGCAGAAAAGCTCAGATGAGTGAAGTTCGCTCATGATAGATTACTTTGAAACTTAATGAAGTGGGCTAAACCAGGAAGATTGCAAATTGGTGGGAAGATTACTGTACCTTGTGATTCACAACAGTCTTTCACCATCTTATAACTAAATAAGTGCAAGAACTTCACACTTCCCCAATGGAATTGTCTCCAAAATTCTCTTCCTAGAATATATTCTCTTTCACCCAATTGAATGAGAGCTGATAATTGTAATCTGTGGGAAGGAAGACTATATTTACTCTTTTATAAATCTTTTCAACAATTTAATTAAAGCAGTTTTCTCCAAACTGGTTCCTTTCCCAATAGTCGCTTCTTGTTGAATGGGATGGTGAGAATGAAGTTACGGAAGACTATTTTGAATATGTGGAAAAATCTCCCAAGTCGACCTTTTTAGAAGGTTTCTAAAGATATCTATATTTAGATATATGTTTCAAAACATACAGGTATAGTTTATGTTTGTATATGTGTATATGTGAGCAGTTGGATAGCCTAATTGAGTGCCATCTTTGACATAGGAGACCAGAGTTCAGATCCCAGCTGGTATGTATCTTACCAATGGGACCTTCCTTAGGCAAAGATCCCATAACATTTCACCTACTTCACCAATTTCAAAATATGAAAATGACACAAACTAGGACTGTCATACCAGTTCAGATGTCACCTGGATTAACCAGTCCATGTTAGGTGATGGGGAACCATGCAATCTGATGCAATCTAGCCACTGTAACAAGCCATACATGGACAAGTCAGAAGAGCCAGGAATTTCTTTTTTATTATTTAGCGTATGGCATCTACAGAGGTCATGCAATCATTGAGACTGTACACCAGTCAGGAAGAGAGCCAGTGGGGTCTGGTAAGTGGCAAAGCCACTGTGCTGGATGAAACCCAAAGCATCCAGGAGTACATCAGTAAAATGGTATCTGAAGATGAGCTGCAGAGAGAATGCCTGAGGCAGCGGCAAACATGGGAGGAAGACCAAGCAGAGGAAGTGTCACAGCAGGAGAAGACTGCATGGGATGTACCACCGACAGAATGCTGAGGTGGCAGACATTGGGAAATCCTACCAGTGGCTGGAAATGGTTGGACTAAAAAACAGCACTAAGGCACTGAATATAGTCCACTTTGGCCCTTATTTTCTACATCCTTTCTAGTTCCTCCTTCAGGCCCTGGTATTTCTCCAGCTTCTCATACTCCTCTTTCCATCTTCTTATCACTTGGCAGCACTACATTTATCAAGAGCACTATCTTCTGCTCCTTATCTACTACCACAATGTCTGGTTGATTGGCTTATACTTGCCTGTCCATCTGGATCTGGAACTCTCATAGAACCTTAGCCCTCTTATTTTCATGACTTTCTGTGGAATCTCCTATTTGGAGTTGGGAGGGTTTAGTCCATATACTGTGCAGATGTTCCTGTACATAATTCCAGCTACTTGGCTGTGCCACTCAGTGTATGCTGTTCCTGCCTGCATCTTACACCCTGCCATTATGTGTGGGATTACCTCTGAGGTTTCTCTGCATAGTTTGCATCTCATGTCCTGTCTTGTGTGTTAGACCCCCTACTTCTATGGGTGTGGTGCTTAATGCCTGTTCTTGTGCTGCTATGATCAGTGACTCAGTGTTGTCTTTTAATCCACTTCTTTCTAGCCATTAGTATAATGTATGTGTATGTGTTATACATGTTTGTATGTACATTTTTACCTATATGAATACATAAACAGAAAAAATAATTTCATTAGCGAGATGGAGGGAGGTGGTAAGATGACTCCAAATCATCAAGCAGAGCAAAATAGGGTTGGTTAGATGACGATTTCCTTTAAGTAAGAAGTTACATACACACAAATCATTGTATCTTTTGAGTGTCAAGTCCTATGGCATATGCTTTTTTCTTACTCTTAAAAAGAGATATTGTGATATAGATTAGTTTAGGAACTTGTATATAGATTAGTTCAGATCAGTTAAATGATGCTCATGTCCATCCATCAGCTAAATATTAATTGCAAGGTTACTTAGTGGGAGAAAAAATATCTTCATTGTAGGTATCAATACAGACAGACATGAGGAAGACCCCACAGTTGCTCCTGGTGAGACTCTCAATGCTCCTATAATGCCAGCTGCAAATCAAAGACAACTAGAAGTAAAAGGCCACAACTACAACAATTTGGTTGCCAATCACCTCTAGAGGTGGCTAGATTTTATTTCCTTCCAATGATTAAAAATGGGTGGGGGGCGGTTGTATGGAGAGGATTGATAATAGAACAGCTGCAAGCCAGCAGCCTGACAGAAATGCAAAAAGTTTTCAGAGAACAGTAGGAAAAAAGCAGAATGTTTTTCAAGGCTCAGATGCCCCAATCCAAACAGGGAGAAGAGACTTGAAAATTAGAGTTACTCAATTGTCCATGAAGTGAGATTTCAGGGTAAATTTGAAGGTAGAAGGCCCCAGATAGTTCTTGATTACACCTGAAGCTGTAAATTCAATATGAATACATCCCCTTTTCATATCATATCTTTGAACCCATGTGGGCAATCCCATTCTCTCTCCATTTGCATTTAGGCAATTCCCTGAGTTAATAATATTTTCCCCCAACTACATCTAACTGGCATATTTTGAGGATGAAAGATAGAAACAAAGAAATGCAGGAAATTTGGCCAGAGTTCTTTAAAAGTCAACTGGAATTGATTTATGTGTATATGTATATATAATGCTCTCTCCCACAACTAACTACACAATATTGATAAATTTTCCCTATGGATGTTTAACCTAATTGTTGCTTCACTGTTAGAGTACTTAGGAATCTATGCACATTCACATACACAGCACAGATTTGAGGGTTAATAGTAATCTCTGCTAATGAAAGAAATGATTTAGAGGGTGGAAAAATGAATATTAGAAACAGTGTGCATTTAGAGAATGCTCTTTCTTGTAAATTGAGCAAGATCGTATTAGTATGCGAGTTAGATCCGTTCTATTTCACACTTGGAAAGAAATGAGATATTGCAGGCTCACACTTTCTGTAATAGAATCCTTGTAGTAGGTTTCATGTATGTGCTTTGCAGGTGGAAGATAGAGCTTTGCTTTAGGAATTAGAGGGCATTAACAATATGTAAAATTCACAGTTAAAGATTTCTAAGAAGAAAGCATTTTTCTGCCTCACCGAAAGTCACAAAAGGTCTTTGAAAGAGCGATACATCTGATGACCTGATTAAATGTACTCTATTTTTAAATGAGCAGTAGCCTTTTCACCAAGATTACAGGGCCACTCTTCTGGAAAAAAGAAGAAGAAAAGAAAGCAAGGATTTGGATTCTGATAGAGTCTCACAGTCACAAGCTTACCCATCTATGAATTTTGTAGGCTGCTCATAAACTGCTTCAAGCAGCACCACGTCAATGGCTGCCTTAGAATTCTTCTGAGTTTGCACATTTCTTTCTAAGGGCAAAGACAGGCAGAATAGATGTGGACAAATGACAGAGCCAAAAGACTCCCAAAACAGCTGGAGGTATGTTAATCAAGATTAGAGTTTTAATGTCTATACTTTCAATGTTCACACTATTAGCCTGCATCCAGTATTAGTATAAACTGGGCCACATCACCAGTTTCGTCTCAGGTAAGAAAAAGTGCATTACAAGAGACTAAAGGGGGAAGAAATAATAAAGATGCTAATTTTTCAACTAGCTTGCTCAATGGAGGGTTTTCTCTAATTAATTAATTATTTCATGAAGGCTCCGTTGTTATATCTTCACTGCAATTCTCAAGTCACTGGGGAAAACAAAAGAAAATAAGAGTACCTTATATTCTGTGTGTGTGCTTTGTTAAATGTTCCTGTCACAATTTAATGTACATTTACTTTTTGGAAAAATCTACTGGATTAAATTAGAAAAATGCTTTGGATTCCTTTAGATTAACTTCTGTCGCTTCTGACTAATTTGTGAAAGGTGATTGATAATAATCAGTGAATTCCTTTTCTTCAGTTAAATGTTGGGCTTAATTCATTCTTGAATTCTGAGTTTTATAACTGGAAACACAATTAAATTAACAAATAAACCTGTAAAATGAAACTAAAGTATCTTATGAACTTTAAGGGCCATTACTTTCAATGCTTACAGATGAAACTAAGCCTCAATCAAGAGACAGGCAAAGGAATATGGCGATGCAAAATACTAGGAGAAATGACTAATAGCCAGAAAAAGTGAACAAGAAATATAAATGGTGGGATTTAGTCTGGGATTATTCCTAAATCCATCTTGGAAGGTTGAGAAGCAGGAACAAAATAAGCACTTTTAATAAGCTAAACAGCGTATCTGCCTCAAGTCTCTCATGCAGCTTAGAAACTATATTTAGATTTGCTACTTAGAACACATCTGGCTTTATCACCAAAATCTCAAAGCAGCTAACAGCAATAAGGATAAAACAAAAAAATAACCAAAACGGCAGAAGTTACTAAGAGCAGTAATGAACAGAAGAGTACAAGCAGCAAGACAACTCCATGGGAACATAGTTATTCACTTGATATCAAATCAGATCACTTACTAAATTATCTAGGTCAGTATTGCCCTTGCTGTCTTTCACTAGTTCCCCAAGGTTTCAGGCAGAGATCTTTTTGTGTTACCCAGAGTGAGGCTAGGAAGTGATACAGAGACATTTGGCTTCAAAATAAGTTTTCTAATACTGTCCCAGAATGTGTCTCCCGGTTCCCCAAAGTTTCCTCCCTTGTTCTCAAGACAGTTTTCTTTTTTCCCAATCGTTCTGTCGTACATTTCTCCAGCTAACTGCATATCCCTTAATTTCCCGAGTTTTCTAATTTTTTTAAAAAATGTTTTTCCCCAAGTGTCTATTGATTGGTCTGGTGAAAATCATGGGGCAAGGTGCTTAGTTCACATGGAAGCTGACATGAATGTTCAGAAGACCTTGGGAGTGATTCTAAGCAACTCTCCTGAACCTTTAACCAACTGCTTCATGGTCTCGAAGAATGGATCTACAGGGACACTTTGCTTGTATTGAATGATTTTTAAAGGATTAAAACATTTGGAAATCTCTCACCTGGGAGGTTTAATCATCTGGTCAAAACTGAAGATCTTTTGTAGGCATTTAAGGACATCTGGCTGTGAAAGGGCAAATTCCAAGCTAGGGGCAATTAGGGAAGGAATTGAAAGTTAAACTGCCAATACTAATTTTCTTAAATAAATCTATGCTACATCCATATATGCTATTTGGAAAAAAAAGGCTATAATAGTTTTGGAGAAAGGGCAGGAAAGAGCAACTAAAATATTCAAGACTGGATTTCCTATTGAATTTATTTCTTAATAAAAATATAATTTTAAACACCTTGCTAAGGTGATTTTAAATAGGATTATTTCTTTTTTTAAATCAAAATGTGAGGAGGTACATGTCAAGGATGTCATTTATCTCTTCTTATTTGGTTTTGAAACCTCTGGAATGCTTAATAAAATAATGATATAATATTCAGGACTTCATAAAACAATGTAACCCTATGTTTTTATTATATGCAGGTAATATTTTGGATCTTTTCAATCAAGAATAGAATAGAATAGAATAGAATAGAATAGAATAGAATAGAATAGAATAGAATAGAATAGAATCTGGGAGGGAACTCAGAGGTCTTCTAGTCCATCCTCCTGCTCAAGCAGGAGACCCTATACCATTTCAGACAAGTGATTGTCTAGACTCTTCTTAAAAACCTCCAGTGATGAAGCACCCACAACTTCTGAAGGCAAGCTGTTCCACTGGTTAATTGTCCTCACTGTTACGAAGTTTCTCCTTAATTCCAGGTTGCTTCTCTCTTTGGTTAGTTTCCAACCATTGTTTCTTGTCCTGCCCTCTGGTGCTCTGGAGAATAATTTGACCCATTCTTCTTTGTGGCAGCCCCTAAAATACTGGAATGCTGTTATCATGTCACCCCCTAATTCTTGTTTTCTTTAGACTAGCCAGACCCAAAACCTGCAGCCATTCTTCATATGGTTTAGTCTCCAGGCCTTTGATCATCTTAGTTGCTCTTCTCTGAACATTTTCCAAAGTCTCATCTTTTTTGTAGTATGATGACCAAAATTAGTTGCAGTATTCCAGATGGGGTCTTACTAGGGTTTTGTAAAGCGGCACCAATACTTCACATGAAATGCTTCTGTTTATACAACCCAGAATTGTATTAGCTTTTTTGGCTGCTGCTGCACACTGCTGGCTTATATTCAAGTGATCATCCACTAGGACTTCAAGGTCCCTCTCACAGTTACTGTTTTTGAGCCAGGCCTCACCTAATCTGTATTTATACCTTTGATTGTTCTGCCTAAATGTAAAGCTTTGTTTTTTTCATATCCTTATTTACATTTTTTAGAAAATGAACTAAAATTCTATTAGAATATACAATAAAAGTCTAATATCATACCAACTGGTAGTAGTATTCTTACCACTATCAGTAGAGTTTAGGATTTTCTGCTGTCTGATGATTTACTTGTTAGGACAAAAAGAACAAAGATTCTGCCAAGAACTTTGACTGATCATAGCCCAGTCTGGATAGAAATTGAGACATGCAAGACTGAGAGACGCTCTTGGAGACTAAATGAAAATTTGTTTAGATATGAGAAGAATATAACAGAACTCAAAAAGCATTTGAAAGAGTTTTTTGAAATGAATTTGAATAAAGGCACCCCAATGGAAATTGTGTGGGATGCAAGCAAAGCTTATATGAGAGGGGTGCTTATATACATGAACTCTAAACATAGGCTGATTCGACAAAAGAAAAGACTTGAACTGGAAGCAGAAATAAAGGACAAAGAACAGCTACTTAGTAAAAACCCAACAGATGAAAGAATACTTAGTGTTATAAAACTTCTGAAAGACCAATTTCAAATGCTTATAGCGGAACAAGTAGCAACAAATCTACAATATGCGAAGCATAATACATTCTGCAACGCTAATAAACCAGGCAGGTGGTTGGCTTACACATTAAGGAAGAAACAGAGTACACGGACTATTGATAGTGTTGATATTGGGGGGAAAGAAGTTTTTCAACAGAATTTAATAAAAGAAGCTTTTCTTCAATATTACACTAAACTATATGCCAGAGAGGAGGTGCAGAATGGACTTATAGAAAAATATCTGGACGATAAAAGAGTTACAAAAATCACTGAACAACAAAAGGAAAGAATGGATTATCCTATAACAGAGGAGGAGATAATAGCAGCAATAAAACAATTAAAAACAGCTAAAGCTCCTGGAACGGATGGTCTGACTGCAGTGTATTATAAAACTCTGCAGGCAGAAATGGTGGAACAACTTAGAGATTTATTTTGTAACATACAACAAGGGGGAAAAGTACCTCCATCGTGGACTACAGCCTATATTTCATTGATACCAAAAGAGCAAGCAGGTCCCAAAAAACCGGAGAATTACAGACCAATATCTCTTTTGAACACGGATTATAAAATTTATGCAAAAGTATTAGCCAACAGACTGATGCCAGTAATTCAAAAGGTGATCCATGATGATCAAGCGGGATTTATTGAGGGTAGGCACATGAAGGACAATGTAAGGCAAGTAATAGATTTATTGGAATATCTTGAGAAAAATAAACAGATCCCTGCAGTGCTGGTTTTTCTGGATGCTGAGAAGGCCTTTGACAGAGTGGATTGGAATTTTCTACTAAAGACCTTAAAAAAGATGGGCTTTGGGGACCAATATATACAGGCGGTCTCAGCAATTTATCAAGAGCAAAAGGCACAGATCATTATTAATGGAAGTTTGACAACAGAGTTTAAAATTGAAAAAGGAACAAGACAGGGATGTCCACTGTCCCCACTGTTGTTCATTTTAACACTAGAAGTCTTGTTAAATACAATAAGGGACTCTAACACTTTGAAAGGTATAATGATAAGGCAAGAGGATTACAGAATAAAGGCATTTGCAGACGATCTGGTTGTTACCCTAACACAGCCAATGGAATCGATAATTCAGATGAAGGACATTATACAAGACTATGGTAAAGTTTCAGGTTTTAGATTGAATCAGAGAAAAACTAAGATGGTAGTTAAAAATATGACACAAGATCGTAAAGTGGAGTTAGAAAGGAGGGCAGGTTTTGAGATTGTACCAAAGGTAAAATATCTAGGAGTTCAGGTTGCAGAATCAAATATGAAATTGTTTCAAAATAACTATGAGGTATTGTGGCGAGAGGTGCAAAAAGATATGGAGACTTGGAAAAAACTGCAGCTGTCTTTACTTGGAAGAATAGCAGCAGTTAAGATGAACATTTTGCCAAGATTTCTTTTTCTGTTTCAAATGATCCCGGTGCTCAAAAATGATAAACAACTAAAAGTATGGCAAACTGGAGTGAACAAGTTTGTCTGGAACGAGAAAAAACCAAGAGTAAAATTGAAAATTATGCAAGATGTTCCAGAAAGGGGAGGTCTTAAACTTCCAAACCTACGGTTATATTATGATGCAGCAGCTCTGACTTTAGCAAGTGATTGGTTTGGAGGAAAAAAGACTGGAATACTGAATGTAGAAAGTTTTGATCTGGAGTTTGGATGGCACGCTTACTTATTTTACGATAGTAAAGTGGATAAAGTATTTAAAAGCCATATACTTAGAGATTCTTTGCTGAGAGTTTGGAAGAAGCACCGAAACAATTGGAATTATAAAATACCGCTATGGCTGGATCTTGGTCATACCTTGTGGAATACAAATATAATGTCACTCGGGGGGTTTTTATACAAAGAGGTTCTTTTTACAGATGCGGGCAGATGGCAGCTGAAGACATTACAGACATTGTTGGCTGAAGGGATTAATTTAACTTGGTTACAATATAATCAATTGCAATTGAGATGGAAAGAGGACCAAAAAATTGGTATTATGATGCATGAGGAAGAATTGGTTAGACACATAAAAGAGAAAGGTCCAATGCATATTAAAAGACTTTATAATGTTTTGTTAGAAAGGGATTCAGAAACTGAATTAGTTAAAGACTGTATGATTAAGTGGGCACAAAACTTTGAAGAACCAGTGATGTTGGAAACATGGGAAAAAATTTGGGTTCAGAATGTTAAATTTACGCAGTCGCAGAATTTGAGGGAAAATTTCTACAAAATGTTTTATAGATGGCATCTAGATCCTAAAAAATTGTCGTGTATGTACCCTAATGTCCAGCCTAAATGTTGGAGATGTGATTGCCTAGACGCTACATATTATCATGTTTGGTGGACCTGTAAGAAAGTTAAGGCTTTTTGGATAAAAATTTGGTGGGTCATGCAGAACGTTTTGAAGAAAAAAATTCAATTTTCTGCACAAGTGTTTTTATTGGGTATAGTTAAGGGTTTTACACTGGGTGAAACAAAATTGATATTGTACATGATAACTGCAGCAAGATTGTTGATAGGTAAATACTGGAAAAATGAAGCGCTGCCCACGATTGAGGAATGGACTCTGAAGATGGCCAGTTTTGCAGAGATGGCGAAGATTTCAGCATATTTAAAAGATTGTTCTCAAGAGACTTATGAATGGGAATGGAAGAAGTGGATAGATTATGTTCAGCATAAATATCAAACTAGGAAGTATCAAATAGCCTTTATTTAAAAATGTTATAGCAAGATAGTAATATTTTAGGGTAGAGAATAAAAATTTGCTAGAAAATGTTATATTAAGATAGAAATTTTTTAAGGTTGAGGATGAAAATCTGTTAGAAAATGTTATATTATGATAGAAATATTTTTAAGGTAATCAGGAGGAAAATTTATTTGAAAACGTTATATTAAGATAGAAAGAGGTTAAGGTAATGAAGATGAAAATTTGTAAGGGGGAGGGAGGGGTTTAAGTCTTATATATAAAGGAGGGTTCTTTCCTTTTATCTGATATGAGTATATTAGGAAGTCCGGGGGGGAGGGGAGGGTTAAGGTGGGTTAGGGAGGTTGGGAAGTTTGGGGGGGGTAGCGGGGGGGGGGGAAAAGGGGTGAAAATGTAATTGTAAAACTTTTGCAATAAAAAAAAAAAAGTAGAGTTTAGGATTTTACTTCCATATCCATTAAACACTTAGGGATAATTATTCCCAAAAAAATATCTCACCTGAAATACATATTTGAAATGTATCAGTCCAATGAAAGTTGATAGCAAGATACATAAATTGCCTTTGACTTTGTAGGGACAAACTAGAGTTACCATATCAAGTTACTTTGAGAGAATACAGGAAAATATTTTGAATCAATAGCTAGAATGGGATATTTTAGCTGATCCCTCAGTTCTTCATCTGCCAGATACAATTTTCAAATGGGGGAGTCAGATTGGAAGAGATGAGTCCAAGGGACTGCTCTTTAAGGAAATTAAATTATTATCCTGATAAAATTGCAGAGTATTACAATAAAAGCTGCATGGAACAAAGCCCCAACCTGAGCAAGAAAAATGATGTTGACTTACAATCTAATTCCCACTTACTAAATGCTTGAATAAATGTTTGAATGAAGATCAGACCCACTCCCTAAAATGCTTTAGTTTTTTTATTTCTCCTACACAACTGGACATATTTTTCATATTGGTATTATGCAATTACAATATTACACACCAGTAATTTCTGCCAACATCATACATATTTCTTCTTGACTTTTATGCCCATGTTCCATTTTGTTAGAACATAAAACATAGAATAATATTGTTGGAAGGGACATTGGAGGTCCTCTAATCCAGTTCCCTGCCCGTGAAAGAAGACGCTATACCATTCCAGACAAATGGCTATCCAGTCTCTTCTTGAAAACCTCCACTGATAGAACAACCACAACTTCTGGAGGTAAGCCATTCCACATTAATTGCTCACATTGTCAGTAAATTTCTCCTTAGTTCTAGGCTGGATCTCTCTTTAATTTCTTTGTGTCCTGACCTCAACTTCTTTGGAGAATACATTGATCTCTTCTCTGTGACAACCCCTCAAATATTTGTCTAGTTTAATGAAAAGAAGAACTAGGGGTGACATGATAGCAGTGTTTCAATATCTCAAGGGTTGCCACAAAGAAGAGGCAGTCAAGCTATTCTTCAAAGCACCTGAGAGCAGGACAAGAAGCAATGGAGGGAAACTAATCAAAGAGAGAAGCAACCTAGAGCTAAGGCAAAATTTCCTTACAGAATAATTAATCAGTGGAACAACTTGCCTCCAGAAGTTGTGAATGCTCCAACACTGAAAGTTTTTTTTTTTTTTGTAAATATTTTTTATTTTTTTCAAACATAAACATAAAATATAACTTTCAAGAACAGAGTTTCGATCCGGTCATAGATGGTTAACGTGCTTACATTCCTTTAACAAGCTCCATTCCCGATTTCCCATTAGATCTTTTAAAAGTAAAAGTTCAAAATATAAAAGAACAAATTTTAACATAGATTCTAACATCTTCATCTAAACAAGTCTATTAATACAATTATAGCTTCAATTTAAATTTAACTCATTTTTATGTCTATGTATCAATCCTGGTTACATCTGGTTCTTCTCCACATTGTCTTTGTTATATCTTTTACCATCAATGTCAAAATAATTTTTAACAATATTCTAATCTCCTATTCTAATTATTTACCTTATAATTTTATCACCACAATTCTTAAATTCAAGTTCAATACTTGTATTGAAGCACAATATTGAAGCAGTTTATAAAGCACAATTCTATCTGTATCTTAGTTCCTTGACTCTTTTTATCAAATCTTAATATCTTGAACTTTATCAGTTTGTCTTTGATTTTATCCCACTTATCATCTGTTACACATTTCATATTACACAGTTTTATCAGAGGAAAAAAAACATGCTTTATTTAAGCTAATTTCCAACATAATCTCCTCCATACCTCTCTCTATTTGTTTAGCTATTTTTTAGCATATTATGGTTGACTGAGTCCCAGCATAATCTCCTCCAGAGCACCAACTATTTGGGGCTGATTTCCAGCATATTCTCCTCTGATACTCCCATTAATTTCCAACTCATTTTCTCCGAGTCTCAAACTCTTATCTAGTTGGCACCCATCATCTCTTATTTTAACTTTCCCTGCAATAAAGTTATCTATTTCATGCCAGTTTCCCAACATACTCTTTCAAATTAATTCTCAATACATTTTATAATAATCCTCATTTCCAACATATATTTGTTGTAAATTTGTTTACAATTAAGGTTAATACATATTACACCAAAAAAAAATTTTCTTGGGATTTGTTACTCCAGAGGTTACTCCTATTAATAGTTACTACTATTTTTATTCAAAAATCTTTTATATATTTAAGTTTTTAAACATTACATTTCAATTTTATCTGTTTTATTTCTTCCTTTTCCTGTCTGTCCATAAATATCACACTTAAAAATCCATGTATCCAAGTTGAAAACTCTGTATGTCACTTTAATGCTTTGTATCATCTGCTTCATATATAGTACATCAACTTCCTGTCTTTTATTCTTGCGCCACACCTTTTTCTTGCTAGGCCAGTTAGTTTCAGTTCTAGTAAATCCAGAGTGTTTCTTCTTTCTTCTTTTTAAAATCACCCAGCGACAGAACAGGAATCTCCAAAATCCTTAAATCTAAAGTTAATTTCAAAATAATCCAAAGTAAAACTCCATTCAAAGTGTTTCTTTTCCAAATAGAAGGGAAGTCTCTTTAATCCACATTCCACTTAGTCACTGCAGACTCCATAGCTACAATGTAGCCATTCATCTGCATTTCTTCATTAACTTTCCAAAGTTGTTGACTCCCAAGGGAAAAAAAAAGTTTCTCCAATCCATTCCAATTAGAAAAACAGGGAAAATAAAATCTAATTTTCTAATTCATTAAAAGCCAATTCTTCCAAATCAATTATACTAAAAAATTCTAACATGGGTCATTTATTTCCAATTAATTATTCCGTGTCAAATTTTCAAGCCTCAAAGCTCTGTAGCCACTTTTTAAATTTTGGGTTCTTATTTTTTAAAAAAATACAATTCCATTGTTTCTTGCCTGGGTTGGTGTCACTCACCCGGCTTTGAAAAACTCTTCCTTTCCTCTTCTCTCCTGCACATTCTTTTCCTGGTCTGTCACGGCTTTGCGGCAGCCGCCATGGCTGCCTACCCCCACCGCCAACTTCAAGGATTCCCTCTGGCTTCCGAGGAACTTGCCTGTTCCTCTAAGCCTTCCGAGGTGCTCTTCGTCTCCCCCTATCCCTATGAGACAGGGTCGGTCCGAAGACCGATTGATCGGTGGTTTGTCAGTTGGGGTTTCTGCGGGCTCATTAGAGCCTGCCATAGCCCCGACTGTAGCGCCATGGCACCAGACCGGAAGTCCCGAAAGTTTTTAAGAAGAGATTGGAGTACCATTTTTCTGAAATAGTATAGAGTTTCCTGCATGAGCAGGGGGTTGGACTAGAAGATCTCCAAGGTCCCTTCCAACTCTGTCATTCTATTCTATTCTATTCTATTCTATTCTATTCTATTCGTCTAGTCTAATTCTAATTCTAATTCTAATCTATTCTCTATTTCTATTCTATTCACCACAATTATATCTCCCATAACCCTTCTCTTTGCTAGACTAGACATACCCTCAAGTTCCCTCAAGGGTTTATCCTATGATTTAGCCATTTTTGTTGATCTTTCCTGCACATTTTCTAGAGGCTCAACATCTTTTTTGTATTATGATGACCAGAATTGGATGCAGTATGTCAATGTTGTCTCACTAGTGCAATATAAAGCAGTACTATCATTTCATGTGACCTTGATTCTATCCCTCTGTTGATGCAGGGCTGGGACATACAGTACCTTTCCAAAGCCTGTGCAGAGTTGACAGATCCTGGTACTTGAAAACCTAGGTGATTAAGTACATCCTTTTTCTTGCCTTTGAGTTTATGGCTTCATTTGGTTGGTACTAATATTTTACTTTTTTGAATTACACATTTCAATTCCTGGTGTACTCCTTGTTGTAGTTAATAAATTGTCAATTTACCATTTCCCCTATATATTAGCATGTAATATATAGTGGTAGAATGATAAATAGCCTGAGAGCCATCCCTCCAGTTTTCTACCTCTTTTGTTTAAATTAGGAATGGGCTTTATTTCATACCCACAATCAGGACCAGCAAAGATAAAAAATGTTTGCTAAGATTATCTTTTGCTAAGAGCCTATATCTTTAGCTTCGGGTTCCTTATGTTTAGATAATCCTTGCAAAAGTTATAGTCAAGAAAAGAACAAAGTTAAGCCTACTTAAAAGCAAACAGTTCCTCTCTATCAGGCATGGCACTGAGATCCAGGGTAAAACTGAAGCTAGAATGAGATTTCTTCTGCATCAGAAGAACCAAAACCAACTGAAAATGATGCTCAGAAAGCAATTTGCTGTTTTACTGCAGATGATCTGACTCTTTCTTTTCAATGCTACGGGTGCTCTGCAGCTTTTCTTTCCTAGCCCATCTTCCTTCAAGTATTTTATGGCCAGTATTAACTTGTCAATTTTTAATTAGTGAAATGTTTTGTATGACTGTGTTCAATCAACCTCTCATATTTGAAAATGATAGATAAGTGGTGAGGTTGATTGGAAACATGTTATTTATTTAAATACCCATGTGCATACAGATATACATTTGAATGCCTGCAATGGAGAAAGAATCTTTCATTCAACATACAGAAACCAAACATTATAATGAAAGTTTACTTACTGTTTTTGTTTCTCTGTTATCCTGCTGCAATTAATGTTGGCAGCATACACAAAAGAAGACAATTAAAACATCCACAGTACAATTTTTTTTAACTTAAACCTATGACCTTAAGGGTAGCCTGGAGCTAGAAACATCAAAATGATTATCTCCTACCATTATGCAGGCTGTTGCATTTTGCCTCCATTGAAGCTTTTGAGTAGATTTGAAAAGTGACCTCAAGTATGGACCATTGCACGAGTCCAAATGCATGATGTTGGTGTGAGGAACTATCACCAAGGCATCCCGTTCCTCTGTCTACCACTTCCTCTGACCTGGTCCTCCAAATTCTTCCCAGACTTCCAAATGTAGTGTTAGGATTGTTCGAGGATCAGATCCAATAACTCCATCACACATTGTAAAGTTAAATAATCAATTGTTTATTCACATCATGTTTATCTATTACAGGTGGTCAGCTGGAATTGGCTCCAGGACTGCATGGATGGACTTTAAATACCTATGGGGCGGAGCTAAGGTAAGGAGGGGTCAATAGGTGAAGGGGTCTCTGGGAGTTAACCCTTGCAGTCCTTGCCCTATGGCTTGGGTATATGGTTAGGCATTTATATGCGACATGTAGATACACTAAATTCAATTCCTTCTGTTTTCTCTGCTATAATTTTGTATGATGGATTTCAGATGTTAAAGAAATTTTATAAATTACCAAGCAGGCCCAGTTTGATGGGTCTATTCTATTGGGCTTCTTTGTTGGACTTAATCCCGTGGATTTTTCAAAAAGTGAGCACTGTTTATTTGCTACTGGGATAGGTTCAATCTCCCCACTATATCCCCATAAAGTTGTTTGTTGGAAGAAACAAAGAAAAAAAAAGCATCAAGAAAAAGATTTACTCATTCTGTTAAATTAGAGATATTATAAACATCATTGATTTGTTTACTGCTCTTCTTTTGAAGAACTTCAGACTGTTACGGGAAAGAATATTAAAAAAAAACAAATTTCCATAAAGATAATTTCATAAAAACAATCAACAATAAACCAAACCCTCATAAAAAGAGCAATAAAAGTACAATACTTTAAAATAAGAGTCAATTAAGAGGAATTCTAAAAGTCAGTCTGGTCCTCAGGCAGTTATTACCCTCCAACAGCTTTAAGTGAACAAGTATATCTTCCATTGATGTTTAAAGCAATACAATGGGGTTTAAGTGTATTTTTCCCAGAAGAGAACTCCAAAACTGGGACACCATTCATTGCAAAGATCCTCCTTTTATCCACTGAGCAGCATACCAGACTCACTAGTGAGACTATGAATGTGGCTACCCTAGTTGATCTCATGTGACTGTGCACAGAACGTAGTACCAGGTGAAACAGTATTTTAAATTTTTGGATCCTGGGCATTAAGGGCTTTATAAACTATTATGAAGACCAAGATCTTCATTTTGTCTTTTTAAATTTACAGTAGAGCACTCTAAGAACCCATGTCACATGTTCCCATTTAGCTACCCTACTTAACTGAGCAGCTGGGTTTGGCACCAGCTACAACTTTCAGGCCATCTTCAGTATATTACAGAAAATAAGTCAGAATGTATCAGGAACAGGTAATAACTGGAATGGCAATCAAAGTTAAGCACAGGCCCTTTGTGTCCCTAAGGTCACTTATGCCTCTAGTGATCTTACAATCAAGGAGAGACTCCAAGTTACCACCCTGCTCCTTTGAGTAGAATGCTACCAAAGCCAGGTCAGGCCACCTTCCAAATTCCTGGTTCTGAAATCCACAACACCTCTGTTTTATCTGGATTCAGCTTCAGCTTGCCTCTAGGCAACTGTCAAGCAACTCCACAGCCTCTCCTAATTCAGGTGGAAAGGAAAGAAAGAGAACGAACCAAGTGTCACCTGAATACTGATGCCATTATGCTCCAAATCTTCTGGGAGGTAATATATGTGCAAGCTGTAAACATTGGATATACAGCTCCCAAAGACTAATAGTTTGCACCTTTTATCACACTATTATGGACTTAAGCATTGAAGAGAACAAATGAAATGCTCCCTTTTTATTCCTGCATTTTTCTTGGCTTTCCCCAATCGTAAGGCTGATATTCTTAGGTTCTCCACTTCAGTGCTTCTTACAAGAAGAGGCACTTTTTTTTTTCTTCTGTGGTCCCTCACCTTTAAGGGAGAAAACTTAGAGATGCAGGATTCTATTGAGGCATGTATCATTCTATTCTATTCTATTCTATTCTATTCTATTCTATTCTATTCTATTCTATTCTATTCTATTCTATTCTATGCTATGCTATGCTATGCTATGCCACGCCACGCCATGCCACGCCACCCCACGCCACCCCATCCCATCCCATCCTTCTATTCTACTCTACTAAATATGAATTCCAGTAAATGAACTGGACAATTCCAATTCGAGTAGCTTCAAATTTTTCCTTACATGTTTATGGAGGATTTACCCTACTAGTTTTGCAATATATTGCTGACCTTCAGAAACAAGGGGAGGAGGGAAGAAACCTTCTATTTGGTGATAATGTTTCATCTTATTTTGTAGCTCAAATTACTATTTTTTCCCCTTTAAAAAGATATAATGAATGAATGCAGTACAGTATGATTTCCCTGCAGAGAGAACAAACACTAATGCCCTTAACTAAAGGCAACTCTTTTGAAAGAACATCTATTGCAGAGATGGAGAACATTGTGGCTAGAAATTCCCCCTCCCCCTCTAGCTTCTATCGCCTCTTTAGATTTGCTTCTTGTGGTTCCTTAGCAGTACCAAACGTTGGGAGACAGAGTGAAAGATGTTCCATTAGGCAAAGAAACATATTACATTCCACCCAGTATTTGCTAAAGCTAAATCCAGTAAGTTATGCATTGTACCCCTTAAACAATATTAGAATATTTTGTTCCTACATTGTTAACTATCATTCCTGTAAGCAAATGCAAAATGATTGAAATCAGCCCTTCAGGATCTTACTCCCTGGTGGTGACTCTACTATACCCTGTGACTATTACATATGAACATTGATATTAAGAACATTCATTTCAAGTAGACAAGTAAAAATAATCAGTGGGAAGATATTCACGGGCTAAAGACGCAGAAGGAAGTATTCTGAGCTGATTTGAACTTCCTGCTAGCCCAGGAAGTTCATGCTAGCCCAGAGCCAGCATGGTCTACCTGTCAGGGCTGGAAGAGATGCATCATCCTCAGCCCATCTTTAGTCTCTAGAAAAGGAGGAGTCATCTTCATCTCTTTTGGTGTTCAGAGTACAGGTAGTCCTTAACTTACAACATTAACCAACAATTTGTTTAATGACCGAAGTTACAACATCACTAAAAAAGTGACATATGAACATTTTTCACAATTACAACCATTACAGCATCTCCATGGTCACGTGATCAAAATTCAGACACTTGGCAACTGACTCATGTTTATGACGGTTGCAGTGTCCCAGGGTCACGTGATCACCTTTTGCAACCTTCTGACAAGCAAAGTCAATTGGGAAGCCAGATTCACTTAACAACCATGTTATTAATTGAACAGGTGCAGTGACTCACTTGACGAGTGTGGCAAGAAAAATCGTATAATGGGGCAAAACTCATTTAAAAACGTCTCACTTAGCAACAGAAATTTTGGGCTCAATTGTGGTCCTAAATCGAGGACTACCTGTACTGATTTCCCTCTGTTGGTGGAAGCAGATCTGTCCAGCCCACCCACTAGGCTTCCATTCTCATCGGCTGGAGTGCTCCATGACAGGCATGAGCCCCACTTCCAGTCTCTGCCTTCAACATCCATCCTGAGCTGCCGGACATCCTGTTATTAAAAGATAAAAGTGGAGGAAGGAACTGAGGGAAGGATGTCTTAAACCAGCTTTCATTCCAGCTGCTTTACGCATAGGAGAGAATGCTCACTATGGGGAAACTCTTGTCTAAGTTCCAATGTTATCAGTACAAATGCTTACAGTAACATCCCCAAATATTTGAGAAATGCAGCACATGTATGGTTACCATCAGTTCTCTATAGTACATTGTTAGGATATGGTTTGAGCCTAACAAGTTGTCCAGGCAATATATGTGTTCTGTAACTTTAATCTGAATATGTATTGTATAACTTTAAAGTTTTACTGCTGATTCATTGTAATGCTGAGTCATGCTGTAATTAGTTGTGAACGTATTTAAGAAAGGTATTGTAACGTATTCAGTTGATGATAAGCTACTATAGTGTGTGGAGTTGCTAACCATTGTGCTATCATCGTTGGATGGATCTGCTACCATTGTGGTTTGTGAACCAGAGTGAGTTTGTTATTCTAACCAACTACTGTTTGTGTGGTAAGAAGATATTTGTATCACTGGACTGATTTAACTGGCAAAGACTTGGATTGATTTAAAAGACTATGAGATTGTTTTTTCACTATAAAGTAAACTTTTGATAAACCAGTTTGCACATCTCTTATTCATTGCTCTCAGCAATATAGCATGAATTTACTCACACATGATTTATAAATAGGAGAATGATGTGGCGGTATAGAACTAAGCTTGTTTGCTTATGCATAATTTACATGTTTCAAGTTTGTACCCAGAAAATGACAGGTGGATGTAGTGACCATTACTTACTTGAATGCAAAAGCTTGTTGCTTTGTTCACTGCACACTTGAGCCAGTTGCTACATATATATTACTTTGCTAGTGTTTAATGCAGCTTTCCCCTAATTTTTTGGTGCTAGCACTTCCCCACCCCCAAACCAAGTAAACAAATTGGGAAAAATGTGTCAAAGAAACATGCTGGTGATAAGATTTCAGGTGGAGAAAGAAAAAGAACAGCTTTATTGACTGAGAAGCATTTTGTGGGGGTGGGGGGGGAGAACAGGCAACATCAGAAGAAATGCTGAGAAAATATTAAGATTATTGGGCTGGGGATATTTTATTTACGAATGTGTCTTCCATTCTTGAGCAGTCTGCCCTAACCCCATTTTTTTTACTAAGTCCTGTTATTTTTATTTCATGATTTTGTATAGCCACAGAGATGCTAGAAGCCTAACTATTGTGTTATATGAGCACTGACTGGAGTTACAATAAAAAGAACCTCCATATCTGAAATAGTATATATATATAGTATATATATTCTCTTAGTATTTATGAAATAAGATTTAAGTGTGCAAAATTGAATTTGTATTCCTGATCCCCAACTGTGTCCACAGTCATATGTTCTTACATTTTTTTTCTTTTGCAGTTTTGTTGCATTAATTATAACCTTGTTTGAAGCTTTTTCTGCAATTGTATGCATGCAAAATCGGTCTTTTCAGCCCATAAACGAAAGATTGGATTTGACTTTATTATGGCGGCAATAAGCCTTGGGAAAAAACCCTTCCGCTGGCATATTATTTAAGGGGAAAATAGGTTCTGCTGGAAATATGCCAAAGCCTTCAACATCAGAATCCAGGCTGGGCTTGGAATGCCCAGCAGGATAACTAGTAGGGCTTCCTATAGATTGAGAAATAAACTCAAGCATCATATTAAAGCTCTTCTGGTCTACCAGTTCTTAAGCTGGCAGAAAAGAATCAACTTCACTATTGTCATGCGCCAGCATTTTATATATACTGTTGTTGCTCTCTAGCTCCATCTAGTGGCAGGAGGGACAAATACCAATCTATATTGTTTTGAAGCTGACACAAGCCCTTTACCCATCAGCCCACACTTTCAAAACAAATGCATGCTGGGAAGCCAGATTCCATTTTCCTTTAACATTTGGAGGAAGCAGAAATACAAAGAAGAATCCAGCTTAATCTGTGACACATGTTCATCCAAGGACAAACCCACATCCCACACACACAGCATCGCTGGTGAGATTTAGATTACTAGTATTTATTAATTGTGATGTTCAGCAGTATTGCCTATCTTGTATTTGGTTCTCATTGTATGTATTTCTATTTTCCCCCGTTTCACCATATTCTGTTCTTTCAATAAAACATCCAGATCTACGCACACTGTCTGTTTTATTGGAGGATAGGTGGGTTTAGCTGCATGTTGAACTGCACACAACTAATGTGTAGTGAGGACAGAACAGCTATGTCTACCAATGTTCCATATTCTGCTACAGGCACAATGGTGACAAACAAACCTTTGTTTTTATTTTCAGCATACAGGGCCTGTTAATGTTGTGACCCTGACTCCCGAGCCTGTCCTAACAGAGGAAGAGGACTCAGAAGGTGGTGGGGAGGAACTGACAAGGCTTCCCTCTCCAGGACCCTCCTTTCTGGCAATGCCTCAGGTTCCATCCGAAGGCCAGGAGGAACAGCCTGGGATGTGCCAGGAGGAAGGCATATCGGAGCACCAATTGATAGGGAGCGAGGATGATGAATCCTGGCTTGATCCTAGGCAGTGTCAGAGGGAGAAGCGTGCGCAGCAATGGAAGAGGCGTGGGAGGGCCAGAGATTGAGCTGAGTCATGGAGCCACGCCCCACCAGGAATAAAAGTGGGTGGGATTGCTCTTCAGGCTTTGTGACAAAGTTAAACCCTGAAAGTCACATCGTGATCTCTGAAATTCGGCTTGGATATAATTTGTTGCTCCTGGAACGGACTGAAGATAAGTCCTCTTCTGCTTTATGGGAGTGAAAACGGTCTTGGCAGGCATTTGGCAGTTTGCTGCCAAAACCTTGGTCTGCTAAGAATTCTAATCTGTTTACCTAATAAAACATTGGCAGGCGTGCTTGGTATTACGTTTGCCTGTGTGAGGAAGGGGGACAGAACAGTTAAAGAGAATGACTGGTTGATTCCCGCAGTTTGCTTTCCTTCTATTCTGGCCAGAACATCACCCAACATTCTCCTTAGCATGGAAAGAGGCTGAAAAGGCAGCAACTTTTAAGAGACAACTATATAGACGGGTTTACCCCACTTTACTCTAGTGTTGCTCAAATGTATTCAAAAGCACCCTGAACTGCAGGTGATTGGAACAAGGAGCTGTGAAGGAGCAGAAGGAGAGGCAAATCTCACTTTACTGTGCAGTAACCCTACTTCCATTGCCTTTCAACTACTGTTTAGGTTTGTCCAGTTCTATGACCCAGGTATTTTGATGGTAGAAGGGGAGAATGGAAATTGGATTGGAAAACCAGATTTGTCGCTGCCCACAACAAAACAGCCTTTAAAACTGTCCAGGGATCAGCAGTGAAGGACCACATCTACAGCAAGCTGAAGAGGAAGTCCATCCTCCATGAGGTCATCTTACTGTACCACTCATAGAATGGCTGAAATGTGTCGTACCGAATCCATGACAAAATCTATGTCAGGATAAGAAGAAACATAACAGAATGCTGAAGGATGATTTTACGCTGCTTCAGGCATGATCTGGAGTTAGAAGAAAGCAGGCGTCAAGAGGACACAGCAGAGAAAAAGAGGTTGCTCTAAGCATAGGTACACTGTATCATGCCCTGATAAACTCTACACTGTGGAGGGCTTATCTGGGCATGAAAACAGTCATGTAGTTGTGGTGGTGGCACAGTGGTTAGAATGCAGTATTGCAAACTAACTTTGCCCACAGCCAGGAGTTTGATCCTGACCAGCTCAAGGTTGAGTCAGCCTTCCACTACACTACATTTACACTATGCAGCCTTCCACTACACTACACTTACATTATGAAGTGGTATATACATCTAAGTGCTATTGCTATTACTATTCTTATAAACCTTAGTGTATGGCTTTGTGAGGTATGAATACAGACAAATGGGGCCTAGTCAAGAAATCAATAAACCTTGAATTTTCTTACAACAAGCTGGGCACCAATAATTAAACCTTGTTTTGATTGGAACTTCACTACTGAAACAGAGAGAAAAACTAATAAATTTTAGGGTTTTTTAAAAATCTTCTTTGTTTAGCCACATAGATTTGAAACTAAGATCGACAGAATTCATTTTAACTTGTTTTTATTGCCTAACCTGTATCTCTTTGTTTTTACAAATTCTCCTGTTTCATTCCCTATAATATTCCCTGTATTTTCTTGATTTCAAGTATGCTTATAACTTGGCCAACCTATTGGACTGAGTGCTTTATTTAAGCAATAGTCTGGAAGTGTATTTGAAAGATTTATCATGGCAATACAAAGCATGCTCATTTGCCAGGGGCCAATGTATCCTCCACTGGTATTTACTTCCGGTTGCTTATAAACATTAAATTCTGGTAGTTTATAAACAGTAAATCACAAGCAACACATGGAAATGGGAATGATAGCCAATAAGAGTATGTAGGGGCTTGTAATGGACGAGGAAGCTGATTTTGTCATTTTTTCCTTTATGAAATACAGAAGGAATGCTTGAACAATGCCAGCAAGATTAAAGTTACTGCATTTAGGAGAACTGATTGATTGATACAATTATCCCATCCAACTTTAGAAGTTTATTACTAGCCACCACTGAATGTACCACATTTGCATAGGCATCAAAGCCTCCTCTGTGTAAGTATGGCAAATAGGTAAATCTGCTAAGTGCACAGCACTGACAAAAGAAACAAGGTTTAGCCCTCTTTAGAGGTCAATAAATGGAATTGTACATGCATTGCCTATTACAAGACAGGAATGTAAAGCAGTTCTGGATGGGATATTCATGCTAGGTATCAGCAAACAGGATTAAATCATACTTTAAAATTAAAGCAGGGAGTCTTATTTACTAGATAACAGGCCCTCTGCAGTTTGACCACTTCTACCTTTAAACACAAAAAAACAAAAGCAGGAATTGAATTATTTGAATTTCTCAAAAGGCAAATGCCTCTTGCTACAGTCTTTTCTTCCCAGTGACCAAGGATTAATGTCTGCTATGATCTACCCCTGATCTTTCTTCTATATTATTATTTGTTTGATAATATGTCTTCATTAAGAATTCTGACTTTCCCATTAATAGTAGTAGAATTCATAGCAGACATCTCTTCTGTAAACTATGGTATTTGAGAAAATTCAAAGGTGCTTTCTTGATCATGCTAATGCTATTCTTCTTTTAACTGGGCCCTTGTCTGGCCAGATTTCATAGTTGCAGACTAAATAAACAAGAGCTGTTTTTGTTGACTATCAGGATTAGTGCTTTTCATAACTAACAATAGAAAGCTCTTTTTTTTCCCTTAGTCCAATTAGAGTAAATTACTTTCATTTCTGCTCGCTTCAAAAAATATCAGTGTTCGAATAAAAGATAAAATGTTTATCATTCCATAGTTTTCCTAGTAAAAGGAATCCCAGTCTTACCTGAAACCAATTCTAATCCAGTTCTATGGAATATGTAGCATGGAATCCCACCTGAAAAAGAATGAAAGATGAAGCAGGCCTGTTGTTTGAGAAGAAGAGTGAGAATAATTTGAACTGCTCCATGAATTTTTCAAGATGAGATTTTGGGTGACCAGTTCTAAAGCCTGGCCTTCAGAACTTCCCAATCGGCTGATAGGTAGCATTGTACCCTAGGAGTCAAATCTGAAGTTTAAAGTCTCAGATATAATAATGAAGTTTAGCTTGCTCATTGTCATGAGAAGAAGCTGGCTAAAGTGAAATAGTTTCCATTTGAAAAAAAAAAAACTAATTTCATTAAATAGGAAATGCCTATGGCATCTTGAAAGAAATAAAATGGTAATTTCATTACAAAACAATAACTGTATGCATAGGATAATGTTTTCCCAGCTTTGTTTTTTTCATATTTTCAAAGCTTGTTTTACTGAGAATTAGAAGTGTTTATTTCTCCCATGAATTCTATAGCCTTCTATAACAGTTTTGAGAAAATTGCTTTTTTTTCTTTTAAGAACAAAAATGAGACATCTTTTAAGAAAATCTGAATAGGTGAAAATGTTGACATGAAGGATTCTGCCATACATTTGTATTCCTATGCATACTCTGTAAGATATTGTCTGGCTATTAAGTCAGATTACGCTTGTGTTTTATTATTATTGTTGTTGTTGTTATTTGCTGCTGGGTAAGCATCTAAGAGCAAGTCAGGCCACACAGATTCTAAGAAAGCTTTTTGTACGGTGAGGAAATATAATGAAATAATGCAAAAATATGGTGAGCCATTAGGACTTACTGGCTGAAAAGGATCCCTACTAGTTTGTTGCTCTGTTTTTCTTTTCTTTTCTTTTCTTCTTTTTTCTTTTCTTTTCTTTTCTTTCCTTTCTTTTCTTTTCTTCTCTTCTCTTTTTTCTTTTCTTTTCTTTTTTTTCCTTTTCCATCCTTTTTTCTTTCTTTTCTTTTCTTTTTCTTTTCTGGATTGTTGGAGGTTTTCCTTGTTTGCATCAGAGCACTGGCTCAGTCCTGAAGACACATGTGCTTCAAGCTGGACTTGTTCCAATCTGAACTGCACTGAAAAAAGTGACATCTGAATAAGCAGAAGGCTGCGCTTCTCAGAGAAAAGAATGGCTTTCTTATTTTAAGTATACTAATAAATCCTTTTGGATTTTCAAGTGAAATGAGCTTTCAATTTCCTGGCACAGCATCTGAAATAAAATCTACCAGTAGATGGCAGCAATGCTACGTCTCTCAGATGGAATTCTATTGTCTTGAGGATTTCCCCTCTCACAGGTGTGAACTGTACAACAACATTAACTTATAAATACAAGCCGATTAAGAGTCAGACTACTTTGCCCATGTCGGCTAGTTCCAACACTGTTTCAACAAAGAGAAGGAACACTTTTACATATTTTACCAAGAGTTTATCGTAAGTAATTATGATGGAGAGACTTCCGTTTACCATTCATTGTTTTTCATCTTCTGATCCTTACTATTTTGATTACCAACATAAGTAGACAAGTACCATAGAACATAGCCGAGAGGATAAATCATATTATACTGCTTTGTAGCTTTATAATTTGCAGGGAGTTTTTTTTGGGGGGGGGGAATTCCAAAATGATCCTTTTAAAAAGCATTTACTTAAGACTATAAAAACTTTTTGATACATGGGGTTTTTGGACATTTGGATTTTTGTCATTCACACCCACACACTGGAGAGAGAGGGAGGGAAGGAGGGTCATATTTTCTCAAAGCAAATCTGGAATTGGTTTAGAAAGCATTCATTTTTCTTGGTAATGCCAAGTTTGGTAATGTCATTCATTAGGAACATAATAAGAATGGGAAAGTATTGGAATATGAAAATGAAAATTATATGGACTTCAGTTCTGTTTACCCTTCTAAATGTTTGTGTCTGCCTTGATTAACCACCTGAAATGTAAACTCTCCATTCCACTCCAAAATGTCTTCAAAGTAATATCCACAACCTGACTGCTTTTATTGGACACCGTAAAATGGACTCTGTCAAATATATGTACATTGCAGGCCTAGGAGAACATCTTAATCATAAATGAAGTAAAGTTGTTTAGCTCCTTCTCCAGATGCAGTTGGTAAAAAAACCCAAGGCTTGTTCAGTGAGGCTTGAAAGGTTGTTTGCTCACTTGCTCACTTTCTATGTCTGATGAGTGAGTGCAAGCCTATGCAATTTCCATTAAGAGATTCCAATTACGGTTTCTAGTCCTCAGTGGATCACTTGCAAATGTGGCTAATGAAGAGAAAGAAACCACGGAAGCAGCAGAACCTGTTCTAAATGCCACTTATAAAAAATAGCCTAGCATTAATAATCTGTTCAATTGGGAAAATAATTGGGCTCATCTGGCGTTGCCCTTCCCTTTCAAAATTATCTCTATTATTATTACTGGGAACCATTTCTCTCCGCAGATTTCCACCCCTCCCTGGTTCTGTGCAGAAGACGTAATATTATGTAGTCAAAGGCTTATTTGTCCAGAGTTTTTATTTGTTAAATTTATTTGCCCCCTATCTTGGCATCAACCATGATGCTAGAATAAACGGCCTATCCATTTCGGTTTTCCTAGCTGCTGTCCTGGGAGGACTACTTTATTTTGCAGCCAAACCAGCAGAAAGGAGATGCTGGTTCAAGGCAGCCCATTGCTTTTTCAGGTGGTCCCTTTTCTTTGAAGAGAATATGGGAACGTTGTGGCGATTCCCAAGGCATTGAGCTGAAAGCCCAGGAGAGCATTTGAGGCGGCTAAGAAATAGGAAATATAAACAAATAAAATAAATAAATTCAAGGGCGTCCTAGAAACCAAGCTGCCTGAGGAGAAAAGGGCAAAGAAGATTCCACTAAGCCAGCCTGGAGTCCCCCCCACCCCACACACTCCAGCCGTCACACACACACAAACACACACACACACATCATTGTGGTTTGTATGTTGTTTCAATGCCTCTGTGTTGTGAGTTTCGACTCGCAGAGGGATCGGCGTCTTTCCCCTCGACGGAGGCAGTAAACTCCCTCAGAAGTCCACCGGGCAGCCAGACACGAACTTGCCCACCAGGGCCGCCCCTCATGCTCGGCGGCCGCCTCAGGCAATTCCAAGCGGGGCGGCTCTCTTCGCTTTAGTCCCGCGGTCGCCTTCTCCTGGGAAAAAAAATTTCCCCCTACCTGAAGAAGACCCCCCCTCCCCCCAAAAGAAAAAAAGTTGCTCCCCTCCCCCGCCCCGGTGCTCCTCGTTTTTCCTTCCTTGAGGCGCGGAGGGCTGCTCGAAGGCTGATGGTTGGCATCGGCTTTGGTGGGCGCGCTTGCCGCCGCCGCCGCCGCCGCCGCTACTTCAGTCTCCATCCCCTCTCTGTGGGAAGAGATGGTTGAGTCCGGCAGGAGCAGCAGCAGCAGCAGCTACGGCGGCGGTGGCGGCAGCAGCAGCAGCAGCAGCAGCAGCCTGAGCATCCCCTTCTGGCGCTAGCAGCTCTGTCAGCTGGCTGCCCTCGCCCGGTTGGACTTTCGGCTCACTGTCTCCTCCCGACGGGGAGGCGGGGGGGGGACACCCCTTCCATTCACGCCCGCACCCTTTCCCTTCTTCTTCTTTTTCTTCTTCTTCTTCTTCTTCCTCGTCTTCTTCTTGTTCTTCTTTTTCTTCAGCGGCCGCCGCTGCTTCTCCAATAGCCTGCCGCCGCCTTCCTCTCCTGTGTGGCTCCTCTTCGCCTCCCGTGCCTGGCGTCTCTTCGTCGACAGTCGTCGCGAGGTTGTCGCCGGCTGCTTGTTTTCCTTGCCTGGGAAGGAAGAGGACAGAGTCGCGGAGCGGAGCGGAGGATCCCTTTCCAGCGCGCCCGTCCCCGCAGTGGGCTCGCCGGCACTTGATGCTATGAGAAGGAGCCGAGCGGAGGCAGGCAGGCAGTCTTGCGGGAGGAGGCGTCGAAGGCTCTGCCGCCGCGGCTGCCACTCGCGGCACCCGGAGCTTCGCTGGCCGCTGCGCCGCCGCCTGGCATCGCCTGGTGACTCTTTGGCCCCGGCGGCCTTAATCCCTTCGGCACTCGGGGCCCGGACGGGAAGCCGCGCTCGCAACTGAGGGGCGTCCCCGCGAGGTCTCTTTCTCCCCCCCTCCTCCTCACCACCACCCTCGCGCTCCCCGCCGCCCGCCCGCCCCACCAACCAGCCTCCTGCCTCGGCTGCTTCCCTCTAGCTGGTTCGCCCGCCGCTCTTCTCTATGTGTGTGGAATAACTGCAGAGATGACTGCGTGGAAGCGATTCGAGGCTTTGCTGGTGGTGCTCAGCGCGGGCTTCCTCACTGCAGCTCAGGGTAAGCGCCGGCGGCGGCGGCGGCGGCTTTTTCTTCCAGCGAAGCGGAGCTGCCTCCTTCGGAGGAGGCAAAAGAGGATGGTGCACGAACCGGGAAGCTTGGCGGGGGTTGAGGGGTGGGGGGATTCTTTCCAGGGCCGGGTGGCTTGCTTGGTCTCCAGCCGGGCATTGCCTTCTCTGGTTTTTACCCCTCGGGGGACGTTTGTTGAAGGCGGCGGTTGGGCATGACGGCCCCCTTTGCCCTCTTTGCCCACCGCCCACTCGTTCAAAACGGCACCTGCTCTTCCACCCCGCCTATGGCTCTCCCGTGTTTTGGGGACGCTCTGTTGCCTTGTGTCCGGGACTATCCCAGGATGGAGGGAGGGAGGTGCACTTGCATGGATGGGTGAATGGATGGATTGGGGGTGGTGGATGGGGGGGAAATGCTAAAGGTGGCTATCAAGGCTTCCCCCTCCCCTCCCCCTTTTAAAAATAGCAGGCTTCCACTTCCCAGAGGCGTGGAGCTCTTTGCCCCCCACATGCCACCTTCTTTCCCTCTGCCCACCGAGGAGAAGCTGGCTGTGAGGTTAAAGCTTGCCCCGATCAGGTTGCCTAAGCACTTTGTACCTTTCCCAAGTTGCAGGAAGCCAGCAGGAAAGGAGAGGAGCGCTTGAGTCATCCTCCTTGGGGCTCTCTCCTTTCCACAAGGCTTCTACAAAAAGCTCAGCCTAAAAAAAATGGGCAAAGCCTCTCTCTCTCTCTCTCTCTCTCTCTCTCTCTCTCTCTCTCTCTCTCTCTCTCTCTCTCTCTCTCTCTCTCTCTCTCTCTCTCTCTCTCTCTCTCCCCCCCCCCCCCGTGTGTGTGTGTGTGTGCAGTCTTCACCAGCCTTCTCTATGCTCTTACATGGAGGCATGGAGGCAGGCAGGCAGAGACCCACATTCCAGGATCACTTCTTTGCCACTGGCCAATCAACCACATTGGCTCTGTTGGGATTCTTTTATCTTTGAAATTGAGGTGGGCAGAATGCTGGAAGATTACACAACTTTCAGTTGATTTTTGGCCCTGTCCCCACAACTCATTCCATCCCACCACCACCACCCCACACGCACCCCAATATCTTCTGAATTGCTTTTTTCAAGTTGGCAAGTATTTTATTGTGTGGGTGGGTGCGTGTGGAAGAGATACTGGTAACCATGATTCTGCTACTCCAAGATAACAGCACCTTCCACTGTTGAAACTGGCCTCTCTCTTGTTTCCCTTGAAGCTCCCTGTTAAAACTCAGCTTCATGTGTGTGACCAGCACACAGTAAAAGTCTCTTTCTGTAGTTGGCTTTTTGAAAAAATTGACAATGCTCCCGCCTTTCTTTGCTCTTTGGTTTTTGGTGCCCTAGTTTTTTATTTTTTATTTAGACAATTACTGAAAAGAATACATCATTCAAACATTTCTGTCCTGATTCTGCTATCTATTCCTCATGTGTAGGTGCTCTTAATTATGTCACATTGCCCTCTAAAGTGATGGGGTCATTTTGTGAAGTGAGCATCCATGGAGATTCCACTTGCCTTCCCCCTCCTCCTTCCCCCTTCTTCTTTTTGGTTTTCTTTGAATTACTTTGGATTGCCAGAGGGGTGGGGAGCAAGGCAAGAGGTAGAGAGGACATATTTCTGTTTCTTCTGAAATTTGTGCTCTAAGGTTTGCAGAGTTTGGAGCAAAGGCAAGTTGTGTTTTTAGTGCTCTGAAGCTCCTTCCTTCAGCTATATCCCTGGAGTTACTGCAGGTGACAAGTGATGCCTGGCTCTTTACTGCCTCTGATCTCATTTTACTCACTTTGAATAAAGAACGAGGAATTGAAATATCTGACATGCTTCAAAATGGTGCTCAAAGGCCAGCTTTTGTATAAATGAAGGTTGACCTTTGAGAGGGAGGGAGGGAGGGAGGGAGGGAGGGAGAGAATGAGAGAGAGAGAGTATGTATGTTGGGGCCATCAGAATATGTTTGGGGTTACAACTGGAAGAATTCCCAGCCACCTTACAGTATCTATGACTGTGGTCTTGGGATATCCACCATGATGGATTTCATCCAGTTTCTCTGCTGCATGAAGAAAACTCTTTCATTTCATTCCCCCCCACATTGTGGTGCTCTCGTTCTTTTTTTGTTCTCTTGGGAGTACAAGAAAATGGTGTTACTGTTTGCTCACCGGGATCCTCTTTGACTAGCCAAGATTTTCCTTTGCCCTCCTGTTGATGCCACTTAATAACATTGCTATGTATCCAGAATTTCAGCTCTGGGACTCCAGATTGGATGTGTGTGTGTGTGTGTGTGTGTGTGTGTGTGTGTGTCTGTGTGTGTGTAGTTGGATGGAAAAGAAATGCACACATCTGCATGTTTTAGCAAATCAGACTGTTATGATGTGGTTGCTAACAGCTGCCTGTGCCACCAGTTTTGCCAGCTTGGAAAGGAGCACTGAGATCTGTTTCCCAAGAAAGGATGTTATGTACCAGTTAAATGGGCTCATCCAATGGTATCAATGCTGATCCTATTTTGTTAAATCCTGAAGAAAGCGAGTGGAAAAAGTTAGAATCTTGGTACAGTTTTTTTCCCCCCTTCAGCTACTGTTGAGGACTTAGACCTCTGATTCGTTCATTAAATGCATCATGATTGGCACTTGACACTTGTTATTTTAGGTTTATTTAATCTTATTATCATGTAGGAACATCTGTATACAGATTCATGCTTAATCGGCACTGATCAAATGTATGTGGCTCACAGATAAAGGAGATTTTATTTCATGGTGAGGAGTACCGTTGGGAACAGTTTTGTAAGAGTTAAGAATAGTTTGTGTTACTTTAGAGGGGGAAAAAACATTGCAGTGCATTCCGATGTAGTAGTGAACTAGACAACAAGTAGAAGAATAAGATAGTGGTAGCAAAAGCTGTGACATTTGACTTTTTCTTCCTCACCATTTTATGTGCATACAGAGGACTACAGCTCTGGTGTCTAAATTTAGCAAAATGTAAATCTATGGTTGAAATTAGACTGCTTATAGAATGACTGAAAAAAATAGCCATCACCTATTAATAGATCAGCCTTAGTTTTCTAAGTATGTAAAATCCTAATTAACAGAACACAGGAACTCTTATTTTAACTGTGCTGTGCAGAGGAAATAATCAGCTTTTTTATCGATATAGACTGAATACAGAATAATCTGAAAGGCAGCATTTCTATGGAGGAATATGATGGCATGCTGCTTGTAATGTTCCTTTCATTTTCACAATTAGAGAAATGTATTTTATCATTATCATCTGTATCTATATGTGCATGAAAACCCATATTTTAACAATTGTATACAATTTGCTAAATACGATCATTTTTAAAAGGATTATTATATCTAAGTCTCCTTTCAATATATTTTTGTAGGAAAGACCTACAGGAATTGATGATCCATTTATTTACCTTATTTTAATAAGTGTCTTCAAGCTGAAAAACAATACAAGTACATTTAACTAAGCAAACATTGGGGATACTTTTCAAGACTTAGTCCTGTAACTCAATTATTTCCGACAGGAAAAAGTTTTTGCATGCCAGTGCAGTTCATCATATGTTTTCTTGGTACCACTCCATACTCCATACCATACATATGATTTAAAGCTGAAATATGTTCGTCATCATAGCAGCACAAAGTAGGGAGGGTTATACATCATCGTACTAAAACCCAAAATGAAAAAAAAGATAAATGTAAGAAAACCTCTTCTATAACTTTACCTCTTTCACACTAATAACACATGCACTACTGGCTAATTATAAAGAACACGGGAGGAATTAAGGTTAGAAGAGTGCAGCTTCACTTTCAGTAATTAATAGGTTCTTAATATGTGCAAGAAGCTGAAAAGTAGCACATCGCTTGAAAGAAAGGGGAAATAATTCTTGTGATTAAATGGGGTATACTGTAGAAAGGCATTTGCTGTGGGTTATTATTATTATTATTATTCAGAAAGATTCTACTGTATGTGGGTTTGGGAGAATATATATCTTTTGTATGAAGGAAGGAGATCTGGCAAAATAAAAAGAAGAAGAAGAAAGATTAGTTATGTGGCTGCTTTGCTTCCATGCTTTTGAGATTGGCAGAAAAGATCTACAGTTAGTGACTGCAGAGATCCAGAGCCTGGGAGAACATCTTAATTTCCTTCCTCATTAGCATATTCACTGAAAGGTTTCAGTTGAATCACTAGCTTAGTTACCCTGATTAAAAAAAGAAAGCTGCACTTTGCACTTTAAATTTAAAGAGCTAATAGGACAATGATTACATATTAAGACGATATAGTCTAAAGGATCTCCCCCTCGGTTGCAAGGGTGTGCCTGTGGGTCTTTTGACCTTTGTTCTGCCAAACTTAGATCATTATGGCACAAGTCAAGCCACTTATTAAACAATATCCTCTTCTGTTCTTCACTTATCAAAATGTCATCTCCCAATACCCTAGATCAGGAATGCTTAACCCTTTAATACCCCAAGTCTCATCTACTTGGGTAAAGGAACTGGGTCCTCCCACGTCAACGTTTCCCCAAGAAAATAATGTTTATATTTATGTGTGTATTATGTATCGAAAAGTTTAAAGGCTTGATTAAAGTTCCAAGCACTTAACCCTGTTTCCTATTAAGATAATTTCTGAATCCTATCATAAAATGTGGAGCACATTAAAAACCATGGTACAGTTATCTCATGATAACCCTCCTCTCCTGATTTCATTCCAACTAATATAGATGGAGGATCTTTTCCTTATTATTTATCAAATAAAAAAGAAGATGCATTGGGTTTTTATTTCTTTAGATATGAGTTAAGAAGGTAGGTTATATAAACCCCAAGGCTATGTGTTATCTAAAATCCCAGTGAAGCCTCAAAATCATAATCACTTACTGAGTTTCGCGAACCCCAAATATTAACCTTTGAACATAATTACTCTTTGAAATTTTCCACACATTTCCTAGTTCCCTTTCCCTTTTTACACTTTTCAATATCTAGGATATTTTTTTACAACTAAAAGGAAAAATGTGATGCCATTTTATATAGCCATTTTCTTTGGCTTTATTATATTAAAACGAACATACTGGTGTATTATTAATAAAGCTCATCAGTAACTGTGACTATTCAGCAAAATGTTTGCATGTGTTTACCCACTTAAATGGCACATACTTCCAAAGGAACATGAATATATTTATTGTAACCCCTCACTTTTTGGAAAATACCTTGGGGGGGGGGTATACATGCTAGTCAGATAGCTTAACATTATAACTAAGAGTGATGCTACAGCAGTGTCCAAAGCAATGCAGAATAAGGAGCCCTTCTTCTCACTATATTTCATCCAGCATTTATATTGAGCAGCAGTTCTGTGATTTCATTTGCTGTTTCCACTGTTCATTGCTGCTAGCATGTCCGTTTCAATATACTGTACACCTAGCATGCTGAACTGACTACTTATAGTTGTACATGCTGAGGTTGTAAGGACAAGAAATTTTGCCATCTCTTATCTAAACTAGAAACTGGTTTTATAGGCATATTTCCATCATCATCATCATTATTATTATTATTATTATTATTATTATTATTATTATTTGAGAAAATATCCATCCTAGAAAAACTGGCCCTGTTATTGAAACATCTTGGGTGAAATCAGTGTACTCACCTTATCTGGCTTTTCTTATTATCAGAAGCATCCTGATCTTAAGAGTTAGTATTACATAAAGTGTTTCTTCGGGGGTTTTTTTTTTTTTTTTTGTGCTTAGTTTGAGCATATCAGAGTTCTGATTATCAGATTAGAAGTCCTGTGAGGGAATTAGGGACCTCCAATAATTGCAGAATTCTGTGGCAACCACCATGGAAATTACTATTTATTTATGCAGTGTATCACAGTACGTAGTGTACACAATATTGTTCCTATTTCCAAGAGCTTATGAACTAAAATTAGGCACAAGGAAACAGCAAGTACCATAAGAGAATGGAGGAATTAGACATAGTATTGATACTAATTGGCCTAAACCAATAGCAATTTATACTGCAGACATTTCAAGCCATACTAGTTACTAAGACAACAAATATAGCAGCTCTGGAAGTAAGATCAAAAATTCCTAGCATGCAAAAATCCTTCCTAGCATGCTTACGCATCAATAGTTTGGAAAAACAATAGTCAATCACATTCCATTTTCAAGATTCTCTATACTGAATTTCTTTGGAGGCAATTTTTATTCATCACAAACAAGCAGGCAAGCAATCATTTAACAAGCTTGTCTTTATCAAGTCAATGAAATAATTCAGAAATTATTTGAAAGGCCAAGCATTATATTTTAATAGTGACTATTTAAGGAAAAATGATTTAGGAACATTAACATCTACTTACTAGCGAAGGAATAATAATGAATAGTCATTGTATTTTGTTATGATTTATTAAGGATTGGCACTCCTTTAAAGCAATGGAATCTTTTCATATTTAACTTCTTTTAAAGAGATGTTTTAAATCTACCAAAACATACTGCATACAGTAAAAGAAAAATGAAAATAAAATAATTCAAATTAGATACTTGGCATGTCTTCCCTACTGTTCCTTAAAAAGTTGTGTGACCATAACAGAAATAATCCACTTTTTCCTTGTACTTGCCCACAAGATAGGATACAAAACAAGTTTAGATAATATGATACTTCCACTGCCAAGCTTCCTATAACAAGAAATGAAATGCAGGGGTGTAAATACATTTCTTTAACCAGAAAGATTTAGAACTAGACACACATGTATGTGCTGTAACTTAAGATTTTAGTTTTAAAGAGTGCTTTTTTTATATACTCTGCTTGCTGCTTTCACTTTGTCAAAATAATTACTAGAACTACAACAACTAAAGGTTCCCTACTATGCTTAATGCCTATTCATATACATGGGTGGAAAAGGCCCCATGCATTGTATTTTCATTGCTTGTAGAATAATGATTCTCATACTGAGAGGCTGTTTTCCTAAATGGGATTCAAATAAGTACAGAGAAAATGAGGGAGGAAAAAGAAAGCTCATTTTTCTGTTGCTGTTTGGGTAGGGACTTGCCAAAACCAAGAGCAGCTATTGAGAATATAGAGTACAGTAAATAAAAAAAAATAGCAGATGGTTTGTGTTTCTTGGAGCAGCTTAGAGAGGAATGAAAATGCATAAGCAAATAAATTCTTATCTACAATAATTTTACTTTTTTTTATTTTAAGCATTTCCCCTAAAGTTTCTAAATTCCAATGCTAATATAGTAGTGGCATAGAACTCACCTTCGTAATATAATTTGGTTCTATAATTGAAGAGGAATCGAGAACTGAATTTCAAGTACCAATTGCTCCTTTTGTCTGTGTATGTATTTTTTTATCTCAGGCTATTTTGCTATTTTAATATATTCACAATAGTTTTGTTTGACTTATTGGATGACACAGTTTTTAATCTATTTTCCAGGTTTTCCCCAGCTTTGACTGAAAAAAGGTAAAAGTACATAAACAAAGTTAGCCTTAATTTTTTTTGATATATACCTTCTAGATGAATGTTTTGATAAGCAGCTTCTAGAAAATCACAGATTATTTTACTATGATTTTGATTTATTAAAGTGACACTTATCAGTTGTCTAACTGAATCATTATGAAGATTGACAAACTGTCATTTTTAATGCAGGAAGAATGGAGCTGGCAGCTACCCCAATTATAAATCCTCAGAATTCTTTTTAATGACCAGATAAATGCATACAACATGCATTGAAAACCTGGATGTGAGATTGCTAGTGTTTTGCTTTGTTTTATTTTAGATAGAACAGAGGGGGTAAAGGGACTTCGTCCAGGATCTGTGGTTCCTTGATTCAGTGTATTATAGAATTAAATTTTTGTACTTTTTTCTTGGTCTGTTGAAAGGAGAGCATGGATCAATTACTGCCTGTTCTGCAGAAATGGAGATGGTTGCACTTTGGGTTTATAAAATGATTTGGAGGAGTTGAAACATGAAAATGGTGCTATGTGGAAGTGCTTTTTGTTCATAAGTCTCTATTTTGCATCCTGTTTTGATCACTATGATGTAAAAAAGATGTTGAGACTCTAGAAAGAGTGTAGAAAAGAGCAACAAAGCTTATTAGGGGTCTGGAGGCCAAAACACATGAAGAATATTTGCAGAAATTGAGTATAGCTAGTTTAATGAAAAGAAGGACTAGGGGTGACATGATAGCAATGTTCCATATCTAAGAGGCTGCCACAAAGAAGAGAGAGTCAAGCTATTCTTCAAAGCACCTGAAGGCAGGACAAGAAGCAACGGATGGAAACTAATCAGTGAGAGAACCAACCTAGAAATAAGGAGAAATTTCTTGGCAGTGAGAACAATTAATCAGTGGAATGACTTGCCTCCAGAAGATGTGGCTGCTCCAACACTGGATATTTTTAAGAAGAAACTGGACAACCATTTGGTTGAAATATTACAGGATTTCCTGGCTGAGCAGGGGGGCTGGACTAGAAGACCTCCAAGGTCCCTTCCAACTCTGTTATTCTGTTCGCTGATAGAAGAACAATAATTTCATTCCCTTCTCTCCTAGTTGCCTAGTTGCACTTGAAGGGTAGAATTATCGCTATATAACTTCTATACAATACGTAACGTAATGTGCCATTTTAGTCCCCTTCCCCGTGCCTTTCCTATAAAGTTAATAGCTATCTTCGAGAGGTCACATTATGAAAGTACACACACAAATCCTGCAGTATAACTGAATGTTTGAGTCTATTGTATAGGAGATTTGATTTTTAAATAAAACCATTTTAGGCACTATTTGTAGCTAGGCATAATGCTGATTTTGGAAGCATGCTATATAAATTGGATTTCTTGAAAGTGGAAATATCGAGAACCTACCTAATACAAATCCTGCAGAAGGAAAGAGCAATATTCTTGCCTTTAATGGGTCTTAGATCCCTTATTGTTCCACTTATCCAATGTTTTTTTTAAAGTCCAAATGTGAATGTGTGCTCTGGCTGAATACTGATGTCCTTCCTATATAGCCATTGTAGACACAGCATAGTGGGGTACTATTGACCAAGCACACATGTATCATTTGATCTCTGTGCTGTTCATTGGCACTTCATTTGTTTGCTGTAGAGGAGAAATTAACCTTTACTTGCTTTCTTTAATAAATTTAGTAAACAGGGAGATGATCTGTGGAAACAGAAAAAAGAAAAACCTTAACTCATGTTGCCATGGCAATTGGTTCTTTTTCTTTTTTCTTTTCTCAACTCTAGAGGGATGGGTGGTTTCTCCCCCCCCCTTTTTTTCCCCCTTCTTAAAGGGAGACCAAATTGAAAATTGGCATTTACAGATTATTGGAAATGCACACAAACAAGAACCTGATCGTATGTCATATGACCTTACTAGCAAACCTGAGTGTTTTTACAGTAACTTTCTTATTTAAAGACTCTGTCACAGGCTGCCTCATTTTAAAGGCAGAAATACCTACCCATCTGGGCCAACATTTAGCCCTTTAACACTTAATTTATTTGCATTGACTAGTTGTATATTAAAACTATAAATGTTCTATTTGGTTTGGTAGAAATCTTATATTTAAACTATGTGGTCCTAAACCAAACAAACAAAGGCATATATTTATTTATTTTTTATTTAATCACATCTGTATGGCTGCCCATCTCACATAGTGACTCTGGGCAATTAAAAAAAACACATTAAACTGTTAAAACAGCCAGTTTAAATTAAAATAAACACAAGAAATAAACAAGTAAAAAACAAAAAGACAGGAAGACACAGAGAGTTCATTTTATTGACTATTGTATAACCATCTAAGAGGCTTCATTCTACCATGGGATCCCCAAGCTAATTGATAAAACCATGTTTTAAAGGCCAAAAGGATTGCAGCCAACATCACCTTGGGGGAAGTGATATTTTATAGGGTGGGATTTTATTTTATGGGAACTACATCAGAAAAGGCTTTCTTGCTAGATCCCAACCAACAAAGTTCTATAACTGGTGGTACCTCCATACTTTCTCCTGCCGGACCAGAAGGGTTGGGTTAATGTAATCAGGGAAAGGCAGTCCCTCAAGTGTCCCAGTCCCATGCCATGTAGGTCTTCAAAGGTTATAACTAACACCTTGAATTGAACCTGTGAACTAAACTCAAGGAGCTCAGAAAGGGAGGTTACTATGCAGGAGGGAAGCTGGTACAGTAGCAGTGATCCCAACTGATCCCTAGAAGCCAAGAGGATCTCATGTCTGGTTGCTTGTGGAGCATCACCCCTGAAAACCACCAGAGACTCCAAAATAGCATTCGCCACGCTCCACCCTTACTCTGGATTTTCACCTTATTCTATGCCTGATACCCAAATGGGCACATTTCCAAAGGACGAACTACCATTTCTTTCTGGATCCAGCTAGGTCTCAGTGATACACATCAGGTCACCCATTTCACATATGATCCAATCACAAATGAAGGAGGCTTTATTAGAGATTGAGCTGGCATTTAGCAGCAGCAACAGAAAACCAGGGCCTCTTTAGGTCTGATGACCAGGAAATGGGAATGGGTCCAGGGACTGGAACAAGATACCGATATAAAGCATTGGGATCATGTTCCCTGAGGGTGGCCCATCCTCCTGGCATATCTCTCCAAACCAGTTACCACCAAAATGCACTGCCCCAATATTCCCCAACCCAGACCTCCTGGTGCCCAACACAAAGGAACTCCCATATTTCACCACCCAAACCATACATATAAGAGGGAAAGAATATGAATCCCCAGGCACTTTAGCACTCAATCTCAGTGTCAAGGAAGCACAGACAACAATCACATTATAACCCACCAGTCAACCCCCTCCCCACTCTCATAGGTTGGCTAAGAGTCACCATCCATGCCATTCAGAAGGCCCCACTACTGCTCCCAACCACTCTCACCCCACCCCCATTATCTACAACCCCATTCTGGCAACCATCCCAGGCCATCCAGATACAGTCAAATCCAGACTGTGATGTCTGTTCACCCAAAATGACATACTATTGTTTCTTGTGCATCTGATGATGAAGAAGACAAGACGCCTCCTGCAAAGAACCTGTGGCAGTTCCAGGCACAAGTCCTCTAAAGCTTCTTGGTTTAGCCTCCCAAATTCATAATCATCTGATTCCCATAAAAAAGGAAGCAAAGGTGTCCTGTAAATCCTGGAAAGCTCCGACCCCTGAGAAGGTACTTGAGAGCTGGTACGTGATTGGATAGCATTGCTGCCAAGTGGAGGCGGGCATTGTCACTGCACCAGCAGAGATCATTCAGCATTAATCTGAAGTGATTATTTATTTATTTATTTATTTATTTATTTATTTATTTATTTATTTATTTTGTCAAGCATATATAAGATAACAGGTAAAAGTATAAACATAATTTGAATACATGAAAAGAGTAAGAGTAAAAAGGAATATTAGGATAAGGATGGTAGGCATGCTGGTGCACTTATGCACGCCCCTTACAGACTTCTTAGGAAGGGGGTGAGGTCAACAGTAGACAGTTTGAGGTTAAAGTTTTGGGGGTTTGGGGAAGAAACTACAGAGTCAGGTAGTGCATTCCAGGCATTGACCACTCTGTTACTGAAGTCATATTTTCTGCAATCAAGTTTGGAGCGTCATACTGTAGAACTGAAGGCAGAGTTACAAGTATAATTTTAATCTTCATGTCAACATTTTATCTTGCTGCTTTCTGTTTTGAGGAAATTATACTACAAAGCAGGATTACAAAACAAAAGAGGGCTAATCACTTTGTTTCTTCTATAGCTGCATTTACAAAATTACTTTACTGAAGAGTTATTGTCAGAAGAAAACAGACAAGGCTATTGTATGTGAGGCACTTTATACCCCATATAAAAAGATAACAAGTCAACTGCACTATCATTTTCTAAACTTTTCTGAACAGAGGTACTGTATATGTTATATACCGTAGTTGTTCTGAAAATAAATTATATAATGTGAGGATTTTATAATGGTTAACGAAGAAATCAACATCATTTCATTTGATTGATATATACATAACTAATATTGAAAAAAACAAAAAAATGAGGTAAGGCAAATGTAAAGTGGTCAAAAATGTTGTATGCATATTTAAAATGACAGAACAGAAAACACCCCAGAGAGGCAAAACTAAAGTAAGCATCATTAATACTCTAGGGTGACTCAGTACTTTCCTTAGATTTGTATGCATTATTTGAGATTGTTTATGCGGTGGTCTCATTTTTTCCTTTGAATTGGCAGTTCTATTTTAGAAGATTGAATATTTGGTGGTGGGAAATTTTAAAAATATAATTGTAGGGAGAAATGGGAGCCTGTATTTTAGATCTTCCCTTTTTTCCAAAACTGTTCATGATAGGATTGCCACCTGTTCTGAATAAGTAGAAACTGTTCCTATTTTAGTATTAAACTGCAGTTTTTCTTTTTTACAAATCAATTAGAAACACAATATGTTCCACACATTCATTTATTGAGGTTCAGTGTGGAAAATAAACACACTGAATTTTTAATTTAGACGTATGAGAAAGATCATGGACTGCTCTATAAGAACTACTAGTACTTCCAGGAAACCTCATTTTACCTGTCACAGTAACTAAGCTTTGGTTGGCCAGAACGCCGCCCCCCCCCAAAAAAAAATAATGATGATGATATCATGAAGGGCATATGGCAGAGGGCTTTTGCAGAAGATTTATTTATTTATTTTGTTTGAGGGGGGTCTATCTGTGATCTCTCATGCTTTGGAGTGTGCTCTAGGTGGGGCAGTATTTGAAGATCTCTCAGATGCTCCACAATGCATTGGCACAAGTAATTATGGAAACCCTTCAGTATGTCCATGTAGCAACAATTCTTTGTAAGTATTGTAAATCTTACTGGTAGCCAGTTGGCCTCTGAATTTAATTCAAAGTATAGATTACTAAGTATAACAAGAGGAGCCCTGGTGGCAGAGTGGTTAGAAAGCAGTATCACAGGCAAACTTTGCCCACAGTCTGGAGTTAGATCCTGATCAGTTCAAGGTTGATTCAGCCTTCCATCCTTCCAGAGACAGTAAAATGAGGACCCAAATTGTTGGGGAGGCAATATGCTGACTCTGCAAACTGCTTAGAGAAGGCCATAAAACATTATGGAGCGGTATCAGTGGTGGGCTGCTCCTGGTTTGCCCCAGTTTGGGCGAACCAGTAGTGGCGGTGGTGGGAGGCTCCACTCACCTGCCCAGATGTCATAAAAATGATTTGTGCATGCGCAGATGCGCTGCGGTAGCACTGGGATTTGAATCCCACTACTGAGCGGTATGTAAGTCTAAGTATTATTGCTATCAGGCCCTTCCTGGTACTGTGTCTGGTTATTTGCAAGATAATCAGTCCCTAATATCCTCTGTCCTCTTGATAAGATTTGACAAGGTTGGCACGCTCAAAGTCACATCTCTTAAGCATCTGGTGGGACAAAGGACACGTCTTCTCTGTCACTGCACCTTCTCTCTGGACATCCAGCATTGCCCCCCTCCCCAATGAACCCAACTCTGCTTGCCTTTTGGAAAATCTAGCTTTTCCTAAAGAGGTTTTATTAACCCACCTTTGGTGCAATGTGTTTTTATTATGGTGCTTTTTTTTGTTAGTTGCTATTTGGTGTTTTAAATTGCTTTGAGTGGATGATGACTATTAAAATTGAATAATAAACAGTAACAAATAAGCAAGTTTACTAATTTATTTAATTCAAATTAGCTGCCCCCCTGACTCTAGGCAGCTCACGGTATAATAAACAAAAACACAAAAGAAAATGAAATGCAAAGAAACAATTCCCACACTCTAAGACAGGTGGAATGGAAATCTAAGTAAATGTTTTATGCACCTGATAAATAGTTTAAATTTTGAACTGACATGTGTAACGTGATGACCATGAATGACAAGCTTTTTCTCATTGCTGCAAGGAGCTATTAGAAGTATAAAAAGTTACTGCAATTTATTTTGCCATGTCTTTAAATTATGTTCAAACTGCATTATTTATTGCTCCTGCTGTTCGTTCTGTTTTGTTTTAATTCTGCATTTTTAAATGTTATTTATTAAGAACCTGGTGGTATTCAGAATAATAATTCACAAGAAGCACATTTTTATGAAACAATAATGGTGACTAATTTCAGGTTCATTCATTTTAGTAGAAATTTGTTTGGATTCTGAATGACATCTATGAATTCCAGAGGGGAAAAAATCAGACGTTTGGGATTGAATCCACTTTGATTGCCTTGAAGGATGACTTTCATTGGATGACAGAATAGGGAAGAGTGACTTTATTGATTCTTTTGGATCTCTCAATAGCTTTTGATAGCATTAACCACAAAGTCTTTTTGTAATGACTGTATGGATTGGAAGTTAGACATGTAAAGGATCTGCTTTTGCCTGATTCAAATGGCATCAATTTGGCTCCCAGGCAATTAAGCTGTGAAGTCTGCAGGTTTCCATTCGGCCCCCAGTGCCATTCAATATCTATATAAATGTAATTATTATTTATTTATTCCATTTCTATATCTGCCCACCTGAAATAGGTGACTCCGAGTGTGGAACAATCATAAAATTATTCCAGAAATGATCGCTATGAGGCATGGAATAAAGTCTTATGGGTATTTTTCATGAGGCAATGACTCCCTATTTTTATTTCTTAGAGTTACCTGAGTTAAAAGAAGTTATTCAGGTTCTGGATGAATTTATGATGCACAGGAGATAACTAAATTCAGTAGGCTGACCTGAATCTTGACAAGACTATAGAAAAGTTTGTTCTCTTTCTGAAAGACTAAGGGCATAGTGTGAGGATATTCATGCAGCATTACTATTAGATAAGACAGATGTAACCTTTGTGGTAATGGAGTGTCTTCTGCTGCTGCCAGCTAGTTTCTTAGCCACGGTGAGCCATATATTAGTAAATTCAATAGGATTCTTGTTATGTGTGGTGTTACTCTTAGAAGCTGCAATGAGTGCAGAATGTCACAGGTAGGAGTTAATTCAACTCCTACTTTGCCTACTGGTAATACTTTGCATTACTGGTTGTCACTTTGCTACTGAACTAAGTTGAAAGTATCAATGACATATGAAGCCTATTTCTATAACTCGTAGGTACTGTATATGACAACGTCTTTCTATTTGTATTTCTTTTGTGTATATGCTTGGATATTAGAGCCTTGGTAGTACAGTGGTCTAAGGCACCCTGTTATTAAGCTGGTTATTAAGACCTGCTGCCTGCAATTACTGCAGGTTCGAATCTCGCCAAGGCTCAAGGTTGACTCAGCCTTCCATTCTTTCTAAGGTAGGTAAATTGAGGACCCAGTTGTGGGGGCAATAAGCTGACTTTGTATAAATATACAAAAGAATGAAGGCTATTGCTTAGCGCATTGTAAGCTGCCCTGAGTCTCTGGAGAAGGGCGGCATATAAATCACATTAAATAAATAAATCAAATTAAATAAATAAATAAATAAATAAATAAATAAATAAATAAATAAATAAATAAATATTAGGAACTGCAGTGATCTGAGAAAGAATATTTTTGATTAAAATGCCAAGGTGAGAAGATTTCTTCTGTCTTCCATTGCAGCTGACACCAAGCATTGGGAACTTTGCGCTTCAGCTTAAATCATATCTGTTCAACCAAGCCTTGGGTTAAAGTCCTACATTTATTACTAGTGTTTTTTTGTTATATCATTGTATGCTATGGGATTTTAAGATGTTTAATGTGGACAATTTTGGAGGTTTTTTTAAAATGTTAATGTTTTAATTGTCATTGTTTTTCATTGTAACATCCTTGCTTTCGTGTTCTTTTATTATTTAAAAGTTAGTTAAAAGTTGTAAAAGAAATTTAAAGATGTTGCTTAACAGAATTGAAGGGACCTTGGAGGTCTTCTGGTCTAGCAGGAAACCCTATACCACTTCAGATAAATGGCTGTCCAGTCTCTTCTTAAAAACAGCCAGTGTTGGAGCACCCACAACTTCTGAAGGCAAGCCATTCCACTGATCAATTGTTATAACTCAGGAAATTTTTCATTATTTCTAGGTTGGTTCTTTTCTTGATTAGCTTCTACTTATTGTCCTGCCTTCAAGTGCTTGGAACTTGTTCTTGATTTTGGCTCTATTCAGGTAGCAAGTCTATTTCATGGGAAAGATCTAAAGATACCTAAAACTTTAATATCCTACAAGAGGGCTTTAACACTGTATCCTTCCATTTTACTGAGCCATTTTTAAGGGGGGGTTATGCTTGCAATTTATATTAGTGTATTTTTCTTCTTTGTTTGCAATGTAATGTATAGATATGGAATTCCTCCAAAGCTTGGGGAGAAAGGGTGAAGCAATATCTATTTTTAGAGTACTCACCTGGATTTGGATCTTCTGCATTACTTATGAATAAAAAAAGCAAAGTTCCAGTTATTATAATTCTAAGATAATTATGGTGATTCATTCAGAAATAGTCACACCCAAAACTGCATCATTAGAGGAAAGGCTAGCAAGTGAAGTACCATAAGGTCTATATTGGTTTAATACAAAACACTTCTACCAGTCTATTTTGACTGGAATGGGAGAAACCAAGAATACATGAATACTGTATATTCTGTCTTTCAACTGGGACACTCAGACTTCTATCTCTCCTTTTTAAAATGTAAAAGAAAAAAAAAGTGAATTCCAAGAGTAATATGAGAAACTATGGTACAGAAACTGTTGTACTGATGATAAAACAAATGTAAACCCAAATGTCTTTGCTTTGGCAACATTAGTATTAGAAAAACATAAAATAAATGATCTTTCACACAAACATCCAACATACTAATGCAAAACATTTTAGTAAGTTTTTCTAAGAAATCTTAAACAATGTTCAGTTTAATGGTATAAAAAGGAATATTATGTGTACTCAGTAACAAAAACAAATAGATTTTCACAAATTCTACATGAGAACAGTAAATGATAACGAGTACGAGGAGTATGAATATGTGTTGGCAATGGCACTTTTATTCAGTTTCTTTTATTTAACAAGTTATCATACCTTTTATATTATTACGTATTGTGAGATCTGCCCTTAAATCGCTATGTGATTACTTTAAATATTGCTTATGTACACAAACAAAAATGTCAAATGTCAATGGTTTCACATGTACTTTAAGTACATTTTGAGTTGTTTTCTTTTAGACCCAACTGAATTCTGTCTTCTAAATATATTGTACTTCACTTTCATAAATCCTGAGACCATAGCTGAAGTCTCAGGACATGGGCTGTGTTAATGTATTTTCTGTGTAATTGCCAAAGGTAATTACTATTATTATTATTTTGATTCGTCACAGTCAGCCAGATGTTCAGACTGGATTTGGCATTTTTGTCCGCCTATCAAGTTCTTCCCAAGGACCTGGGATAGACAAGTGTTGATGTTTTGTTGTCTTACAGGTATCTTGCAGGATGTAAGCTGTTCTGAATAAAGCTGCCTTTTGAAATTGACAAATGGTGAATTTGTCAATACCGATGGTATTCAAATGGTGCTCCAGTTGTTTGGGTATTGCACCCAAGGTACCTGTTACTATTGGTACTACCTTTGCTTTCTTTTGCCATAGTTGTTCTCTTTGCTGGCCTTTATATTTTGCATTCTTCTCCAGTTCTTTCTTTTCTATTCTACTATCTCTGGTTACTACCTTGTCCACTGTCTTGATTTTTTTTGTCTTTCTTATCAACAATTAAGTCTGGGTATTATGTGTCAGGTGCAGTGGTGGGTTGCCCCCGGTTCACATTGGTTCTATAGAACTGATAGTAAAACTGGCGGGAGGCTCCACCCACTGACCCTGACATCATAAAAATGTCTCTTCTGTGCTTGGGCAGAAGAGAGCATGTGCGCATGAGCAAAGTGAGCACTTAGCCCCGTTACGAACCGGTAGTAAAGGTAAGTAGAACCCATCCTGGTCAGCTGCCTGTCTGTTTGAAGTCTAAAGTCCCAGAGCACTTAATTTAGCTTCTTAGTTTTCTATTACTTTCTCCATTTTATGGTCCCACCAGTTCTCGGTTGTAGACAAATGGTATTTCTTGCAGATCTTCCACTGCACCATTGTTGCTACTCTATCATGTCATTGTTTGTAGTCATTCTGTGCGAATTTCTTGCGGCAGCTAACCAGGTGGTCCACTGTTTCTTCAGCTTCTTTGCAGAGGTGACATTTGCTGATTGTTACTGTCTTCTCAATTCTGAGTTTGTGTTCATTATCATTATTATTTTACAATATTCATCTCTCCATTCCTCTTTCCTTCCTTCCTTCCTCCCAGCCCCCTGCCTGCGCACCTCATTGCTATAGCTGTACCCTACAAAGAATATAGGAAAAACAAAAATATTAGATTCATCAGCAAAGAGAAAAATAAAACTTGCCAAAGTAATTTTGCTATGAAATACTTTGTACAATAGACCCAGTTTAATCAAGAAGCAAATTAATGGCACAAGGAGCTTAAAAACAAAACAAAACGAAACAATACCCTTTCCTGTTTTAGATATCAAGATATCCCATTATTTCAGGAAAGAGTTCTTGTAAAGGCAAGGGAACACTGAGCATAATGAAGGCACAAAAATAATATATGTTTCTTCTCATATAAGGCTATTTTTGAAATGAACTTCCTGAGCAATGCATATTTTATGGCTACTTCATTATTTTCTTTCCCATACATTAATATTTGCAATAAAAGAGTGGTTAGGTGAGAGTCTGAGATATGCAGGTGTTTAACAAAACTTCAGTTTAATTTAAACAAAATTTAAATCTTGTTTAGATGTTTTATGATTTTGTTCATTCAGAGTTTATAGTTCTTTTCTGGCTTTTCTTAGATTCATTTTCAGAATGTCATGATTTAAAATGTGGTTGGATTTAGGTTTTATGGTGTGAAAAAATGTGTTTGGTTCCTCCTTTGATTATTGTGATCCCAATAAAGCTCTAGCTTTATCTGCACTAATTAAGAATCTGTAAACTCACCCAGAAACTATCATTTCTTAATTAGTTGTCTAATTAGGAAAAGCCCAGAATTCTGTTAGATTTTCATTAATCCAAGAAACTATTCTTATCTTTCTCTGGGTAAATAGCCAGACATTCTGTATCAAATGAGGCTTCTAAACATTCTTTAAAAGTGTCTCCTCTGCACCAATACAGGAAACTGTTTTTTTCTGGATAGGAACAAAGCTTGTAAACCAGCAAACTTTAAAAAACACACCTTGCTGAATTTAAGATAATTTCCAGAATGTAAGTTGTCCTTTAGGAGAACGTTCTGGTCTCATACTGCAGTTTGAAGAAGGCTAAGTTTTTATCTGAGGAACTTTTAAAAACTAAACTGTGTACTAATGTAGCTTTGGGAAGTTAAGGGGTTGGGGGGGGCACCGTTCTGCGGTGGTTCTCCTCCTACCTCTCTGACCGGTCACAATCTGTGTTGACAGGGGGGCAGCGGTCGACCCTGAGGCACCTTGCGTGTGGGGTGCCACAAGGGTCAGTCCTCTCGCCCCTTCTGTTCAACATTTATGTAAAGCCGCTGGGTGAGATCATCCGTGGCTTTGGGGTGGAGTTCCATCAGTACTCTGATGACACCCAGCTGTACATCTCCACCCCAGGCCACCCCAACGATGCCCTTGAAGTGATGTCCCAGTGCCTGGAGGCCGTGCGGGCCTGGATGGGGAGAAACAGGCTCCGACTCAACCCCTCCAAGACCGAGTGGCTATGGCTTCCGGCGTCCCGATATAGCCAGCTGACGCCATCGCTGGCTATTGGGGGCGAATCATTCACCCCCACGGAGAGGGCTCATAACTTGGGCGTCCTCCTGGACACACAACTGTCTTTAGAAGATCATTTGATGGCCGTGGCCAGGGGGGCTTTTTATCAGGTTCGCCTGATATGCCAGTTGCGCCCCTTTCTAGATCGGGACTCCCTACACACAGTCACTCAGGCACTCGTCACTTCCTGCCTGGACTACTGCACCGCTCTCTACATGGGGCTCCACCTGGGGTGCACCCGGAGGCTCCAGCTGGTCCAGAACGCGGCCGCGTGGGGGATTATGGGGGTGACAAGGCGCTCCCATGTGACACCTCTCCTGCGCGAGCTGCACTGGCTTCCGGTGGTCTTCTGGGTGCGCTTCAAGGTGTTGGTGACTACCTTTAAAGCGCTCCATGCTTAGGGCCAGGTTATCTGCGAGACCGCCTTCTGACGCCAATAGCCTCCCACTGACCGGTTCGCTCGCACAGAGAGGGCCTCCTCAGGGTGCCGTTGGCCAAACAGTGTCGGCTGGCGACCCCCAGGGGGAGAGCCTTCTCTGTGGCAGGACCCACCCTCTGGAATGACCTACCCCCTGAGATACGCACAATATCAGACCTCCGGACTTTTCGCCGGGCCCTGAAAACACATCTATTCCATCTAGCTGGGCTGGCTTGATCCCATCCTTTCAGTTTTAATTGGATTTGGTTTTAATTGGGTTATTTTTAATATCTTGGGCCGAAATTATTTAATTGTTTTTTAAATTGTTTTTAAATTTTGTACGCAAATGTTTTATCCTGGCTGGTCACCGCCCTGAGTCCCGCAGGAGAAGGGTGGTATAGAAATAAAATAATAACAATAACAATAACAATAACAATAACAATAACAATAATAATAATAATAATAATAATAATAATAATAATAATAATAATTATTATTATTATTTAACATGGTAGAGCAGCCCTTTCCTGCCTGGGCACTTTTCAATTGTGTTGATTTCAATAACTAGCAGGGCCATTGCTAGGAATGCCAAACAGCTGGGAGGGAAGAGACAGCCAAGCCGAGAAAAGCTGGGTTAGCATTTTCTTTGTTAATCCTGTTAGGAAAGTCAATTCAATCCTTAAATCTGATTGAATTGCCTTCATATTGAATCTCTGAATTGTATCTCTCCATAGTCCTATCAGTTGGCTGCTCAACTATGTTTCAGGTTAATGGAATGCACTTCCAGGTATGTGTGTACCTGACTGTAGCGGAAGTGGTGTAATGAATGAATAAATAAATGATAAAACCACAGGTGGCACGTGGAGTCATATCTGTGGGCACGTGAGCATTGCCCTAGCTTAGCTCCAGCGTACATGCATGCACCGACAGCTGATATTCAGGCCTTCTGGGCCCATCAGAAGTCGGGAAAAAGACTGTTTCTGGCTCCTGGAGGGGAAATGGGGAAGGCCATTTTCGCCTCCACAGGCTCCTAGAAAGCCTCTGGAGCCTGGGGAGGGCAAAAAAACCAGGCCGTCGGGTCCCACTGGAAGTCAGGAAATGGGCCATTTCCAGCCTCTAGGGGGGTGGGGAAGGCCATTTTCACCCTTCCCAGGCTCCTAGAAAGCCTCTGAAGCCTGGGGAAGGCAAAAAATGCGCCTACTGGGCCCACCATGCCATTGTATGCCAAAAGTGGGGGAAGTGCGGGGGGGTTGGGCATGCAGTGGGGGCAGGGGGCATTAAATTATTGGTGTGGGCATGCATGTGCGCGGTCTTTCCACACTCCCCCTGCTTTTGGCACACGACGGCAAAAAGATTAGCCATCACTGGTATAAGTTCTCCTGCTTGAGCAGGGGGTTGGACTAGAACAGGGGTGGGTTCTACTTATCTTTAGTACCGGTTCACAACAGGATATTTGTATAAAAGAGGGAATTAAAGGTAGGCATTTCATTTGAAGCTCAGTAATAATATCACTCTTTCCCCCTATTGAAATGAACCTGTTTTAATTTTTTATTTCTGTATAATGTTTGACACCGTCTTCTCTACTCGCAACTCCTGATTTCTTGAGGTCGTGATTCCTAGAATTTCTAAGCAGCGTGTAGGCTGGGTATTGGAAGGCCAGCAGATTAGAGAGGTTGGCCTACAATATGGAACTATTTTAAAAATAATTATTTTAAAATAATGGCAAATGTATTAGATCAGGGCTGTCAAACTTGCAACCGGATGTGTCATGAGCGCATGGCCCACGGTTTAGGGAATGGTGAAAAAGTCCCAATATGTCATGTGACACAACCGTGATAACACAAGCTTGACACCTCTGTATTAGATCATTAATTTTTGTGTGTATATTATACAATTCACATACAGAATGTTTTGGCTTTAACATGTTTTGGCTCTAACACAAAGTCTGAAAAGAGCCCTGGTAAATAATTATTTTGGGTTTCCCCTGATCCATGCTGATGTCACAGGCTGATCCTTTCAACTCAGAAGCACCTTGGTAGGTGCTTCCGACACGAATGTAGTAGTAGTAGTAGTAATAATAGTTGTTTTAATTTTGAAGTGTATATACAATCATATTAAGGTTTTAGTACAATATGTAATTCTGAAAAATTCAACATTTGTAGATGTTTTTGACTGCTGTTGTTTGCAGTACACATTTTGAGATAGTGTCAAGTACAGATGCAATTCCTTATATGGCTATACAGTGCAAATAGTTTGTATGGCATACTTTGCATTGTGTGAGTATTGGGATGAAACACTTATTTTTTAACGTGGCCAGGATGTACTCTAAATTTATGCAGTTGCTTCAGAAGCCGATCCTGCTTGTTTCCACATGAGTATCCATACCCCCACTTTCCCTTTTTTCCCACAATTCCAAATTCCTTATATTTTCATTTGCAATAATGCTATACTGAGTTTGCAATTTGTCTGCTTCTCCATTGTGGAGACATTATTTCCCCTTCTTTTTCATTAACTGGGCCTCTGCTGACAGTATTTCATTCAGAAGTCCTTAAGGATGACTTCTGAGGTTCCTCTACACAGCATATTGACCGATTGATTACATTGTACTCTCCTGAAACCATTTGAAATGAAATTAATCTGGCCTGTTTTGACTCTGCAGATTCCTGCCACAGAGCCCTCTATATATACAGTGACCCTAAGTAGCCCGAGCTAAGAGATTAGAGGTGGAATTGACAAGCGTTTAATTCTGTTTTTCAGCCAGGACTAACTAGCTGTAGAATATCCAGCATTTCAGTATATGGATTTATTTATTTTGCTTTGGAACAAAGGAATATCTTATATATAAGGGACTAAAGTAGAATGTTGGACGCTTCTTCTCATTTAATTTGCACACTTTCCGCCGCGCCCTCAAAACATTCTTATTCCAGCAGGCTAGTCTGGCCTAACCTCCCTTTTAATTGTTTTTAAATTGGTTTTATAATTGGGGTGTTTTAAATCTGGCCAAAGTATTTAATGTATTTTAAATGGTTTTTAACGTTTGTATTATGTATATTTTACTTTCTGGCTGTTCACTGCCCTGAGTCCTTCGGAAGTAGGGCGGTATATAAATTTAATTATAAATAAATAAATAAAATAAATAATTTCTTAACAGTAAAATATTTCTGGCCATTCTCTAATGGCCTTTCCTTAAAAACAAGAAAATCTAAATATTTTATATGTTTTTTTGTGTTTGACCCCTAGGGCTATAGAAGATATGAGTGATGCATTACTGATAATAGATGGGGCAAAAGGTTTGATTGGTTGAAAGGACATTGAAGCAAAAGTACATCTGCTTTGTAGCCAATTAAGGCATTCATTTTGTTCCTTATTTTGTCAAAAACTCTGAAAAAATGTAGTTATTCATCCAAATGTTGGAAGCACAATGTCAGGATGAAGTAAGAATCTGGGATAGCTCATCTGGCCCTTAGGTTATCGGTTGCTCTTCTCTGCAGAAGTTCAGAAAATCACTGAAAGTGAGCTTCTTGAGCTTATCAAATAAAAAGTAAGTTTAGATTGTTAGGGAATCTAAACATACAGCAACTACATTCTGTGAATATCAAATTGAACCAAGTGTCTTACAGGAACTAAGGTTCTTATTCACAAAAAGATTTGCATAGAGTTACAGAAATGCAGGCAAATTCATTGAAGAAACAAACATACCTACTTTATTTATTGATTGATCGATCAATTAGACTTTTATCCCATATAAAAAAATTCAAGTCAGCGAACATATACAATATTCCTTCCTTCTCCTAGTATCCCAACAAACCCAACCATGTGAGGGGGGTTGGGCTAAGAGACAGTGACTGGCCCAAAGTCACCAACCATGACTAAGTCATGGCTCCTGCCTCATGATTAAGGCAGGAGTAGAACTCACCATCCCTTGGTTTCCAGCATGCTGCCTTAACCACTAGATCATAAATTCTAATCTAATCAATCAAATTGATAATAACTTCAAATAGGATAACTTTGATCCAAAATGCATAGCATTTGAACTGCAGTCAGTCTTCTTCGTTAAATTTTTATGTGCTTTAAAAATATCTCATTTAAGAAGTCTTAAATGTAGGAGTGCAGTTATAGGGAACTAAAAGAGGAAGATAAAAGCAATCAATTTCACTTGGCACTTGCTAATGCAGAACAAAGCATCACCTGAATAAGCTTTGCATATTGTAAGCAATGCTAATTTTAAAAAATAATTTGCAGTTTAGTTCAGTTATGCTGTGGGTTAGTTAACACACTCTTACTTCATTCTGGTACAGATTTAATGTAGTTCATCATGTTAAATACTGTTGTGTTTTGTCTTCTGTTAACATAGTAATGCTAAGTTGAAGTGGCATTTAAACTTATAATTAAACAATCATTGGTGTGTGCCTGTATTTTGACCTTGCTTTTTTCCCCCCTGGTGTTTATATGTTAGTAAGAGAGAAAGAGCTTTGGAAAATGGTTAAAGTTTTTGTTACAGTTTTATTTTGTGGAGCAAGCAAAGAGGTGAAAGGAAGTTGTTTCCATGGGTAGCATCCATTGCGAAGGGTCATTTATTGAACTAACCCAGGCAGTATAGAGAACAAACCATTCCACAAGAGAAAGGTTATTTGAATGTGTTATTACAAGTAAGTTTAGCAGGAATACTTTCACCCTGAACTGACTCTAAGAAAAGGAGATACAAGCAAAATCTATGCCATATTTTGGTTATTTTAGTTGTGTAGATGTATATGCTGAAGGAAAAAATCGTTACTCATTTCAAGGACTAGTTCAGACAGTTGTCAAGCATCAACACTGACTTGAAGGCACAAAAAGTAAATAAATTTATGCTGCATCATCCCACTGATACAGATATATATTTATGACAGTCATGTGTTATAAATTATGGGCTTAATTCTGATTTAAAATGTCTTAAGCATTTACCTTTCTTCTGTAAATAGAACAATTTAACAGCTTAGCCAGACTGGGGCATTATTAGTAACTATTACCCAGTCTTAATGCAGAAGAATTTTCTTTATTCTTTTAATGACCCTGTGTGCCTGCCTGTCTGCCTGCAACACAAAAATATTCAGCCTCAGTTCAAGACAATTGGATTCTAAGATGATTTTATGGATACGCTGCTTTGATTAAAAGAGGTACTGAAAGATACAGCTTTTAAACAAAATTTCCAGTCATCATCAATTGTTTCTTTTGGGGAAACCCATATTATGGCTAATCCAGAGCAGAGCCTTCCTGTAAAAATAACAATTTTTTGTATGACAAAAAATAACGATTTTGTATGACAAAATCACTCAGATTCGGGAAGATTTGGACTCCGACTGGGTAGTCTCAGGGGGAGAGACAGGGGCAGGTCTTGAGAATGTTATCTGGGATGAGTTTGATCCTGTGACCCCTGAGGACGTGGACAGGATTCTGGGTAGACTGAACGCGACCACTTGTTTATTGGACCCGTGTCCTTCCTGGTTAGTACTGGCTTCCCGGGAAGTGACACGAGGCTGGCTCCAGGGGATTATAAGCACTTCGCTGAGTGAGGGTGACTTTCCCGCCGCCTTGAAAGAGGCGGTGGTGAGGCCTCTCCTCAAGAAGCCTTCCCTGGACCCGGCAATGTTGGTAAATTATCGTCCGGTCTCCAACCTTTGCTTTGTCGAGAAGGTTGTTGAGAGTGTGGTCGCACAACAGCTCCCCCAGCACCTCGATGAAACGACGTATCTGGATCTGTTCCAGTCGGGCTTCAGGCCCGGGTACAGCATGGAAACGGCATTGGTCGCATTGGTTGATGATCTCTGGAGGGCTCGGGACAGAGGGTGCGCCTATGTCCTGGTCCTGTTAGATCTCTCAGCGACTTTTGATACCATCGACCATGGTATCATGCTGCACCGGTTGGAAGAGTTGGGGGTGGGAGGCACTGTGTTGCGGTGGTTCTCCTCCTTTCTCTCTGACCAGTCGCAGTCTGTGTTGACAGGGGGACAGAGGTCGACCCCAAGGCCCCTCATATGTGGGGTGCCGCAAGGGTCGGTCCTCTCGCCTCTCCTGTTCAACATTTATGTGGAGCCGCTGGGCAAGATCATCCGTGGTTTCGGGGTGGAGTACCATCAGTATGCTGATGACACCCAGCTGTACATCTCCACCCCAGATCACCCCAACGATGCCCTTGAAGTGATGTCCTGGTGCCTGGAGGCCGTACGGATCTGGATAGGGAGAAACAGGCTCAGGCTCAACCCATCCAAGACTGAGTGGCTGTGGTTTCCGACATCCCGATATAGTCAGTTGATGCCATCACTGACTATTGGGGCAGATCATTGGCCCCCACGGAGAGGGCTCGCAACTTGGGCGTCCTCCTGGATTCACGGCTGTCTTTAGAAGAGCACTTGACGGCCATGACTGGGAGGATTTTTCATCAGGTTCGCCTGATCCGCCAGTTGCGTCCCTTTCTGGATCGGGACTCGTTACACACGGTCACTCATGCCCTTGTCACCTCCCGCCTGGACTATTGCAATGCTCTCTACATGGGGCTCCCCTTGAGGAGCACCCGGAGGCTCCAACTGGTGCAGAGTGCGGCCGCGCAGGTGGTAATGGGAGCGACATGGCGTTCCCATGTAACACCCCTCCTGCGCGAGCTGCACTGGCTCCCGGTGGTCTTCCAGGTGCGCTTCAAGGTTCTGGTTACCACCTTTAAAGCGCTCCATGGCTTAGGACCCGGGTACTTGCGGGACCACCTACTACCACCAATAGCCTCCCACCAGCCGGTACGCTCCCATAGAGAGGGGCTCCTCCGGGTGCCGTCAGCCAAACAATGCCGACTGGCGGCCCCCAGGGGGAGACCCTTCTCTGTGGGGGCACCTACTATCTGGAATGAGCTTCCCCCAGAGATACGGAGGATCCCGGATCTGCGCACCTTCCGCCGCGCCTTAAAGACCTTACTATTTCACCAGGCCGGCTTGGCCTAATTTTCCCCCTCTTTTATAAAAGATTTTTTAAATTTTAAATATCTTTTAGTATTTTATATACTCAATTTTAAATTGGTTTTAAAAGTTTGGGGTTTTAAATTTGTCGGGGCCAAAATTATTTAATTTGATTTTATTCTATTTTTAAATTTTGTATTGTATGTGTTTTTATTGTTTGGCTGTGCACTGCCCTGAGTCCTTCGGGAGTAGGGCGGTATAGAAATCTAATAAATAAAATAAATAAAATAAATAAATAAATAAACAACAAAAGCAACAACAACAGCTGATGCCTATCTTCTTTTCATTTCACTTTTCTCTCTTCAGCCAAAAGTCAAATGACCTTGAGAAGTTCAACTCTTCACTGCAGTGTCTATATATTCACTTGCTAATATTCTGGTTAATTTACTATTTTTGGTCATGAAAGCTGTGCTCAGGAGAGGATTAGGGTCTCTTGAGTGCATTAATTTCCATAGGCTAGTTTTCTAGCTTGTATACTCATAATCAATTGTAATACAACAAGAATTCAATATATGATGGTTAAGAACAAATCTAGTGATAACTGAAACAGTTTGTTTCTTTTCATATTTACACTGGCCACTTCAACGAGATCAGGAATTTACATTAGGAGTTGCTCAATTATCTATATATAATTACCAAATACTATTCTATTTCAATCAACATGATATTACTCAAATCACAATTATTAATGACTGCCCAAAAAACAGCTCAAGTTAAGACTTCTGTTTTCCTGCAAAGGTTTACTTAATATTATGCTGCTGCTTTTATATCTCTTCCTATTGGTTTATTTTGAGTTTTTTTAAACTAGTTTTACCTGATTATTGTAGAATGTTATATATCCTTTTATTTTTTTAAAGTGAATTTGAAACCATTCCAACAAAATGTTGTCTTTGACAGTCCTTTTCTATACAAATGTAATGCAGTCCAATAAATTCCAATTATTATTTTTGTTGTATAAGTTATAATTTGAGGTTCATTGACCCACTTTCTATAGAAGTTGACAATCTCTCATTATCTAAATAATATAGGAACATATAATACTTTATCCCACTCATTTCTTAACATCTTTCATAATAAATTGATGTACTGATAACAAATAATTATATAAACTAATAGTAGGGTTTTTAGTTTTAATTTAACAAGTTATTCTAGTATCTCAGATGTCTCAGAAACTGAAAATGCTGCCAATCATGCAATGTAGTTAATAAATGTTGTGTTTGTTATAACTAGCCATTGAATTACATCTGAAAGATTATATTTATTTTTTAACTGTTAAAAAAAATCACCTTCATCAATTATCAGTTAGTTCAAGTCAATATTGCCACTTCCATCCAATTTTTCCATATCCTCATTTTATCATATTTTTTTAAAGTTGGGTTTCCCCATAAAGTCAATTTGGCAGGGGGAAAAGAGTCAAATCTTTTTTAAAATTAAATATTCTATTTGATAATGTTTTAATTGACGGAATTGTTTCAGAGAAAACAGTTTTAATATATTTAGATCCTAATATACTCCATTTAACCAAAGGTGTTATATATCCATATTCCAAAGTTACCCAAATCAGGAAGTTAACATCAATGGTTGTCTTCTAGTAATTAATATTTGATAATGAGTGAGCATGATGGAAACTGAATCCTCCCTTGCAATTGCAATTTCTGTAAAGATATTGTTGGAATCAAAGAACCCCATAAAAATTTTCTAAAGAATTTATTTTCTGAAAATATTTTCCAGATATGTAAAATGGAATTCCTCTGAGAAAATACATTAATGCAAGAATAATATTCATTTTGAGAGTGTTCACTTTTCCTCAAATGGTAATGTTTAATGTCCACTATTGATATCTTAAGAAACCCTTTATATTTTATTTATATTACATGTTACTGAGTTTGATATACATACATACGTACATACGTACGTACATAGTATATTAGAGTTGTTACTTGATTTCCATTTAATGGGGATGATAGAAAGCTTTATGTTAACTAAATTTATTTATACTTCCAAAGATTAATCCCCAAGATTACAAGTCAGGATAAGTAAAATCATAATTACTGGACACTTGATATTTACTTGATTAAATACTACCTTTTCATCTTAAGCATTCTATTTTTCACATAGATTTCTTGGAAACATTAAGCAGTATAATGATGTTATTGGCTTTAAAAAATTAGTAAAATTCCAAGCAAAATCTGATGATTAACAATATATGATATCTTACATGTGTTAGTATTTATGCTTTAAAATATAAATGCTCAATATTCACATTGCAAAGATTTGTGAGATCAATTTCCAGTTCCAGATTCAAATTCTATAGCATAGAATCCATTTTGTGGTACTACCACTGAAAAGCCTAAAGAAAGGTGATGCCTTCTCTTGCATGGGTATCTGAGGAACTCCCTTAGCACAAATGGGATTGATCTGTCCCACTTGCTCTAGGAAAACAGGTCAACTTTGGATCCTGCTTGCCAAAGAATTGGCTATTTCTGAGAGAAGAGCCTTTTCTGCTGTGACTCTTCACTTCTGGAATATTCTTTCAGTGGAGGTGAGGTCGGCCCCCACACTCCCAGCCTTCCTTCCTTAAAGAAGAGGATTGCACAATGGAAAACAGGACATTTATTTAAAATTTTTTGACCATTTTGTCACTAAATCAGCAAAATGGTACCATAGGCCTCCATGATAATTTTTCTGAGGACCTCTTTCTATTTAAAAAATTTCCAAAGCAAATTATCTTTTCCTCAGAATGAATAAGACCAACTGCCCAGCGCTAGTTATAACATTATTTGATTCAGTATTGCAGCTTAAGCTTTTTAGTGCCAGGTGAAAATATTTTTCTCAGATGTTTAGATTTTAATTCCTTGCCTTCCCTGCTTCCAGTGTTAGTTAGAAATATGCTTAGATTGGTGTTTTAATTCTTTTAGATAATTCATTGAGGAAATATTTGTCATTGGCTTACAGTGAACATACAAGAAATAAATTACATACTGTAGCTTTAAGCTATGTATTTTTCACATGTTGTGGAGCAAAGTTACACAGCACAGAGCAGGGAAATGTGTTGAGCTCAATAGTCAGGAATTCTCTCCAGGTTTTACTATTTTGTTAAAGTGACTCTTCAGTACACATTTAAGAGAAATGTGTGTAAATCTGCTAGCAATGTGGGAAAATGCAGCTTTGCAGGCAAACTTTGTCCACAGCTAGGAGTTGGATTCTGACTGGCTCAAAGTTGATCCATCCTTCTGAGGTGGGTAAAATGAGGACCCAGATTGTTGGGGCAATGTGCTGACTCTGTAAACTACTTAGAGAATGCTGGAAAAACACTATGGAGCGATATATACAGTAAGTCTAATTGCTATTGCTATTATCAGTCACATCTCATGTGGGAATCACATTTCTATATGCCATTCTCACTTATATCTGATCCCATTAATGCTATTGAGATCAATTCCAGAATAAAATACCTTTTTAGATTGCAACTTTTATTTCAAGGGTTGGCAACATGACACCATTGGCAAATGCTAGAGTATCTGATGCTTTTCAAAAGAATTGTGTACCCTTAGCCAAAATCTCCTATGAGAACTTTTAATAAGATCTCGCATAATAATGTTGGTATTTTACATCTTCAAAAACCTGTGCCAGAATGCTGAAATTCAGAATGACTTAGCAGAAATATTTCAAGATTCCTGAAGAGACAGTGGACTCTAGTTTATGCTAAAACTGCCAGACAGACTTCATTTAGAAGCAGAGTAATGTTTGGAAATGGTTCAGGAGCATATGCATGGATGTAAACATCCTTATAAGTGAAAACTGTTGAAATATTAATGTTTGCTGCCATTAAAAGGTTAGAGTAATTTCTGATTAGTATATTATTCATTTTGCAAAGCTAAATTCAGACAATTTGAAGTTTTCTTGAATGCTAAAGGACCAAATTCTACAAGAGAGGATAGTTAGGAAAATTGAAACCGAGTAGTGTTGTTCCAAACTTTTCCTTAAATATCCAAAAGTATGTTTCTCTTACAAAAGAATCTATATTTGGGCTCTCATAATATTTTAAAATCATACTTTAAAATCATCAACCTATCTTACTGTTGCAAGATGACCAAGAATATTATATTTTATATATTATTTTTCCTCACAATTACACATCTCTTTATTGGCCTGCAGTGTTCCTAACTTATAGAAATTCTTTATTTGTATAACATGCAGGGTAGAAATTATCTTAAAATATCATTGTTTGAGTTTTAATTGGAGTGTGCTGAATATTGGAAGGATTATTGTTTAATGAAAATCTGAGCATTATATAAATCTTCAAAAGAGAGGCATTTTGATGTTGTGGTTAAGGCACCAAATGAGAAATTAAAAAGCCAGGAGTTCCAATCCTGCTTTAGACACAAAGCCAGCTGAGTGGCCTTGGGCCAGTTGCACCCTCACAGCCTTAGAATGGAGGCAGAGGCAAATCACTTTTGAAATCTTGCCAAGAAAACTGCAGGAACTTATCTAGGCAGTTGCCAGGAATCAATACTGACTCTCCCACATACAAAGGTTGTATCTATGCTGTCTTTCTGAGAAAAGCATGTAACCCTCATTTTTTAAAATACCTTTTAACTGTTCTTAGATATATCAGTGGAATTGTTTGGTTTAAAGAAATGAGTGATGTGGGAACTGCATCATCCATTTGATCTTGAAGGAACTCTGTCAGTAAATTCTTTTTATTAGATACAAAGATAGCATCAGCACACTCTTCAAGTCATCACCTCAATAAAGCTTCCTAAAAAAAGATTTTTCCTTGTAGTCGCCAAGAGTCAACGAATGATTCAAGAGGCACACACATCCAAATCTTCAAAAGGATGCTTTGATGATGGCTTGAGCAAAGTAACCCGCTAAAGGTGTTTCATAAAGCAGCATGGCCCCTCTCATTGCTAAGATCAAACAGGAGCAATGTGGTTGCTTCATTTTTGCTCTGGTTCACAACCCCTCCACAGCAACCTCTGGTGCTTGCAGAAGTTGGAAAAGGCTTCTGTGCATGCAGAGCCCCTGTGCAGATCCTCTTCTTGCTTTTGTTGAGTGCTGAAGCACACTACAAAGAGGCTGGGAAGCAAAACACCCTCCAGCAGTTACAAAACTTGAAAGAGGCTTTTGAGTATGCCTGCACAGAAGCAACTTCTGGGCTTTTGTAGTGACAGAGGTAAAAGATGACCTAGAGGCTTTGAGGTGGTACAAGTGCTTTGTCAATGCATATCTATTTTTTTTTTTAAAAACCCAACCATGTTGTCTTTTCACCTTGCTGAAAAGAATAATGTCGTCTTCATAGTGCAAAACTCTTTGTTTAGAGAAGACTAAGTTTTCTTGCACAAGCCTAATTCAAATCTTGACCTTGGGTTACCATGCAACTAACAAAAGTGCAAGAATCCTCTGCCAAAGTCATGGGATTCTTTAGATTTTCTACTTTGCTGGTTCTTCATTCATCTTTGAAGGTCTTAAAATTGTAGTTAAAACTTTCTTTTGGTAAGGATTGAAGGAAACTCAACCATTGCTGTCAAGTTTGTCTACCCAAACGCTTCTAATAGCTGAAAAGCAGTTAAAAAGCAATTTCCAAAAGTGATTAGAAAGGGAAATATGCAAATTTAGTGTCCTTTCAAAGGGATTGACTATGATTTGAGCAAGCTGGCTATTTTCTCATCTCCCAAAACTCTAAACCTGCCAGAGACTACTATCTTGAGGTCTCCTGACGAGCAGCAGCTGTCTGGAGCACTTGTAGGTGATCTCAAGCTCTCTCCTTATCCAGGAAGGAATTATCAAAGAGCTAATCTACTCTTCAACTCTTCATTATGTCATGGCTCTGCTTTTTGCAGAGCCATTTCAGTTTGCCATTTCTTCCCCCAGGAGCCTCAATCCACCTTCATGTCAATAGGTCCCATCAAATCCCAGCTAATGGTCCAGGTATTAAAGATATTTCTGTCTCACATTCAGTGCCCACTAACTGGTGGTCATTCACATCCACCTTATGATTACCTCAGCTCTTTAAGGATAAATTAGGGTAAACAATGGAAAAACACTGCCATTGTTTTTAATCATCAAAAGGGTGATATAAATAATTTGAAATGGATATCTGCAATGTGCTCTAAGACAAGGCATCCTCCTTTAAAACTTTAAAGCAGTTAGTGTAATTCCTTAGAAAGGTGTATCCAATTGCCTGGGGGTTGTACAGCATACTACATTTTTCCTAGGATTCTCAGTAAGGTGAAGTGGCTGTAGATGCACATAGATAGCCTTTATGGTGGCCAGGTGAGGCTTCCAAAGAAGAGGGTGATTTAATTTTTCAAGTGTGATGCAACTCTTCTAAATGCTTTACATAACCCTAGTAAACAGTTGCTCATGTCATTATCACAGTATTACCAAATAGTGTTTGGGGGCTGTAAAGGGACTGACTGGCTCTAGCTCATTTTACCAAGAATTTATATGGCTGTGGATTTTGGGCCTGCAGCATCTGGTACTTTCTATCCCCAGAAGTTGCACTACCCTACTTAGATCCAGTATGCACTTTGGGGCTTCTCCTGGTCTCACAGTTACTGCTCAAAGAGCAGGTAGGGGCTGTAGCCAGGAGTTTTGTACAACTTCATGAGTACTTATTTACTTATTATTTCAATTTGTATAGCTGCCTGCCAAGCAGCTTTGTGTGGCTAACAGAGGATTGAAAACATCAAAGCAACAAGATCAATAAAACATGCACGCCTGGGAGCAACTGATTCTATATATTAAAATGGGTTCATATAACATCCTGCCACAGTCCTTGCGGAAGAACCAGGTTATCAAGGTCTTTTGAAAAGCTAGCAGCATCAGGCCACCTGAGTTTTGGATGAAGATGCTGTTCCAAAGTAGAAGTACAATGGCAAAAAAAAATCCCCCTTTTCTAAGCCTTCTGCTGGGGGAAGGGAGAATATCTGAGATCAAACACTTAGGTCTGTATCTGCCATTTCCCAAGGTTAGATTAGATTCTTGTAATATAGATAATCAACAATAAAGTTTCTGCTTGGGCCTACCCATGTGTGTTTCTGGTTGCTTACACATTGCTTACTTTTTCCAGCATCAGAAAGACTGGTTTTTCAATCCTGGAATTGTGCTAGGAGTGGTTAGGAGGTAAAAGTCTTCATCGTGTAATTGATTAAGTTCTTGTCAATTTCAGGCAATAGCATAAGTTGGTGGAGCGTTACTAATCAAGTTATGAAAGTCACAGAGTGGAGCTTGTTAACTTGCAGTTAGCAGGGAAGTGGTGTGTTGCAGAGAGAAAAGTTAGTCAGGAAAAGATATTGAAAAAAGGGACATTATTTGATTTTAAAACTATGCTTACTGGACAGAGGATATGAGGACAAAAGAGATAATATATTCTTCTCTATTTTGCCAGACATCTGATAACCCAAAACCAGTAGGACAAACTTGTACGATATGGTCTACTCCTGCATAGCTGAAAGTTACTGTAAAATACATTTGAGATCAAGCCTACTGTGAAAGTTTGGTCTAGTGATGAGACTAGACTAGAAACTAGGAGACTGTGAGTTCTAGTCCCATCTTAGGCAAGAAAACCAGCTGGATACTTACTATACTCACTATCTCTGGGCCCAACTCACAGGGTTGTTGATGTGAGGAAAATAGGAGGAGGAAGGACCATTAAGTGTGCTCACTGCCATGAGTTCTTGATAAAAAGAATGAAGGCAGGATGTAAAATAAATACAGGTAACCCTAGACTTACAACTACAATTGAGCCCAAAATTTCTGTTACTAAGCGAGGCGTTTTTTAAGTGAATTTTGCTCCATTTTATGACCTTTCTTGCCACAGTTGTTATGTGAATCATTGAGACTGTTAAATTAGTAATATGTTGTTAAGTGAATCTGGTTTCCTCATTGATTTTGCTTGCCAGAAGGCTGCAAAAGGTGATCGTGTGACTCCAGGACATTGCAACCGTCATAAATATGAATCAGTTGCCAAGCTTCTGAATTTTGATCACGTGACTGTAGTGATGCTGAAACGGTTGTAAGTGTGAAAAATAGTCATAAGTCACTTTTTTCAGTGCCATTGTAACTTTGAATGGCCACTAAGCGGACTGTTGTAAGTTGATTACCTATAAATAGATAATTACATTAAGTTAAGTTAAGTTAAGTTAAGTTAAGTTAAGTTAAACTGAACTGAACTGAACTGAACTGAACTGAACTGAACTGAACTAAACTAAACTAAACTAAACTAGTGCTATCTTAATTGCTTCATTCCAAGTTTGATTTGGGATCTATGGGAAATTAGAGCATAGTGTTAACATTTATGAATATTACATAAAATTGGATTCAAATATTTAAAAAGTATATAGTTGTGGTTGTATAATTCTGCATTTGGTTTCAACATGAAAAACATACTTTATATATTTTTTCCAAATCAAAAAATAATAGTTATCTTTGTGTCATTCATTCCTTAAAAAAATATATTGGATATACAAATTGGACATGAACATGTGTGCACATCCTTATATTCTACTCTTTTCTTCTAGTTATTTGAATGTCACTGGTAATATTTTCTTGTGATGGGCAGAATGAATTATGGGACTAAGCATTTGCAGATTAATTGCTTTAGGGTTGAGTTCTAACAGTTATTGTACGGATACAACATTATTTTGCAAGTGTGATTTTGTGTGTGTGTGTTTTTAAATGGAATGATTATGTTCACTGATCTCATGGGCTTCTGAGCCTTATTGATTTTGATTTGATTTTGATTTTATTGGATTTATATACCGCCCTACTCCCGAAGGACTCAGGGTGGTGAACAGCCACAGAATAAAACACATAAATACAAAAATTTAAAATAAAATTTAAATAATTTGGCTGAGACAAATTTAAAATACCCAATAATTTAAAAACAAATTAAAATTTACATTTAAAAGGGGGAAAAGATTTAAAAAGATTTAAAAGGGGAAAATGTTTTGAAGAAGGTTATGAAAATGAAAAGGGGGGAAGTGAAATGGCTATGTGAGTGACCCGCAATAGCCATTTCACTTCCCCCCTTTTCATTTTCATAACCTTCCTCAAAACATTTCCCCCTTTTAAATCTTTTTAAATCTTTTCCCCTTTTAAATGTAAATTTTAATTTGTTTCTAAATTATTGGGTATTTTAAATTTGCCTTCTGTTGATCACTCTTTATGAAACGAGTAACCTGAAAGAATTTATTAGCACGGGGTGAACAATTCCATGTTTTACAACATGGATTTTGTGTTTTACAATCAACCCTACATTACATGATTGTAACTATTGCCACTATTAAACAGCATCATCCTTTGGTTTCAACTGTAAGACAAGGGTGCTAGTAAACGGACATAAAAGAAGCATCCGTGTCACAAGACTTGCCTATTTGCAATAATTTTTTTTATTTGCAATGTGTTTCTTTCCCCCTCCATTTCTATGACCAGGGGTACTGCTCATTTTTGTCTGGGATCTCTTAGACATTGGACAAAATTTACAATTGCAGTCATTTTCCATCCTCACTTCAGAATGAAAGCAAGAATGAAAATGACTGGAAAGATGGGACAGGAAGACTGAAGAGTTATTTAGAATTGTTTGGGAATGCTTCTTCTTTGGGCCGTTTCATTCGTCTCTATTTTTATAGAGGAGGGTGTATATTGAGTTTCCTGCTGATGCTGTTCTGCCCCAGCTACGGACCCCAAAGAATGCAGCACACACAAAGTCTATACAAACCTTAGTTTACTAAATTAAATCAGTCTTTTTCAAACAAAGGCTGTTAATTAACTTTCTTAACAGCCTACAAGAATCCAAAGAATAAATAATGGTAATCTTACTATTGTTGGCAGAAAGCCCAGAAGCAATTTGCAGAGAACTAAGATCAAGACACAAGGAGAGTGAACGAAGTTGTTCCCTGCAAATTGCCTCAGTCATCCTTCCTTAAATAGACTAAGCTCTCGAGGAGATCTCCTCCTGAGGAGCCACTCCTGCCTTTTGGCAGCTCTGCATGCCCGTGCATCGAGAAGAGGCTCCTCCTCTTCTTCCTCTTCACTTATGGGAGCTTCTGGAGGTTCTGAAGGCCCTGGCTGAATCCCCGCCTCTGGCACCACATCTTCTCCAGCCTCCTCATTGTCCGACTTGGTGCCAGCTGCACAGGCTGCTGGCACAGCACCACACCAGCCTCCTTGCTGTAGGAATCAGCTACTAGCTGCACAGGCCACTGACGGGCCACAACAGATTCCACTGTGAAAAAGTGGGGTTGAATAACTACTGGCAAGTGGTAAAATTGGCATATGAAGCCTACCCCCCCCGCCCCACACACATATATTGCACTCTCTGTCTATTCAGCTATGTTGTAGGAAGGGACAATAATGGAAAATTGGGGCAAGATTCAGAGGAGGTTCCAGAGTCAGTCCAGCTTGCTTCTGAACAGGAGTGCCACACAAAAAATAATTTGATCTAGATTTCTGGGATTACAATCATTATAGCTTTATCCACTTATTTGCCAGGTGTGCAGAGAAGTCTGGTGTTCTGAATAAAACAACCTGACTATTTTATCTGTATTCTCTTTAAAACAAACAGAAAAGAGTGATATATCGTATTTCCTACTAAACTGCTCTCAGACTTCATCATTATGGAGCATTGCCTCAGCTATAAAACATTTATATGTTCTCATTCAAAATCAAGTCTATGTATTCTATGAAAACTCAATGTTTTGGTTCTTGTCTTTCCAGCTCACTTTCAGTAATGACTAGTATTCTCATTGACCATTTCCTCAGTAGTGATTTACAGCATCTTATAATATCATCCAGCCATCACTGTACTGATACATCAGTAATGAAGACAGGTTTACAGTGCCACTGTGATAGCTAGGTGACTCTACAACAGACTATAAATCAGCACTGAGGAAACGGCTTTAGTATTCTTCCCATTTCAGAAAGAGAACAATATTTGGATTCTTGAGAAATCTCCCATAGGAAATCATGAAGTAACAATCAACCAAGTCTCTAATATTTTCATTAGAATAATACCCTCTTTCCCCGAAAATAAGACCCAACTGGAAAATAAGCTCTAGCATGATTTTTCAGAATGCTCGTAATATCAGCTTATTTTGGGGATAAATAAGCCCCAGTTAAGATTGTCAGCCAGATGGATGCATTTAGTACTGTATTTCCCCCAAAATAAGCCTTAACCATTAATTAAGCCCTAATGCATCTTTTGGAGCAAAAAATTAATATAAGACTCGGTCTTATTTTCAGGAAAACATGGTATTTCATTATACTCTTTAATATCCCTTGAATCTCTTATCTTAGCCATTAGTTTGTGGGTAGCAGTGGTCTTCCTGTATTTCACTCTAGGCTAATTTGCTATTCAGTGCAATAGGATCTCCTGTTTCGCTACTATTGAATTCTTTGTGGGGGGAAAAAGCCACAAACTTTGGATTCTTAAATGAACATTCAAAATGCTTGCCACTGAGAAAGCAAATACATGCATCTTGTCATTTTTGAATTGGTATGGACCCATTCAGTTGTCACAAACGAAATGTCCATGTTTTTATGTAAGGAAAGCAGAAAATGATTGGTGAACATTACAGTAAGATTAGAATGAAACCATTCAAAGCCCCATTAAGTTTATATTTTGAAGGAAATATAATCACACATCTGAGAATTAAAATTTTCTGGCAATTGAACAAGTTTTCATAGCAAGTTAATTTGCTTTTTATAGCGAGTTAATATCTAATTCAATGTTAAATTTTCTGATGGATATTTTGTTACAACTGTGTATGATAATACAGAATTATCTCCATAATAGTGCAGCTTGACATTCTAACTGTTGGCATGTACAAGAATAATTTTAAGTGAGCAAATTTCTTTTGTCTTAGAAAATAAAGGCAAACTTTACAGAGAAATTCAGTTTGTCTCAAATTGTAAAGATATCATTTATTTCAGTTGCATTTTGTTTCATATTCTGAAACAGATTAATTTGCATTTCCTGAACTAGTTAAATTAGAATATAGCTATTCTACAGAGTTTATGTTACTTTGGATTTTTCAGTGCAGTTTTCAATATACTTTGTATCAGAATGTGGCTGTTAGGGACAACTGTGTATAAAAATGTGTATACTAAGAAAAGATTTTTACAATGTTTTATATATAAAATATTCATTTCCTTTATTTTTTTAACTTGTGTAATGATGCCAATTAAAATAACATATTTATTTAATACATCCAAATTGAAATGCACTACATTCATATTTTCTAACACAGAGTGTCAAAATATGGGTCAAGATACTGAAGCAACTTAAGGATACTCACATTAAGAAATGAGCTTGGGCAGACAGATTGGAAGTTCCATTGGTTCAAGAGTCAAAAAGAGGGCTGTGAAAATATTTACAGACCCCTCGCATCCTGGACATAAACTGTTTCAACTCCTACCCTCAAAATGATGCTATAGAGCACTGCACACCAGAACAACTAGACACAAGGACAGTTTTTTTCCCGAAAGCCATCACTGTGCTAAACAAATAATTCCCTCAACAGTATCAAACTAGTTATTAAGTCTGCATTACTATTAATCTTCTCATTGTTCCTATCACCCATCTCCTCCCACTTATGATTGTATGACTGTAACCTTGTTGCTCGTATTCTTACGATTTATATTGACTGTTTCCTAATATGATTTGATTGCTTATTTGTTCCTTATGACTATCATTAAGTGTTGTACCTTATGATTCTTTATGAATGTATCTTGTCTTCTAAGTAAACAGAGAGCATATGCACCAAAGACAAATTCCTTGTGTGTCCAATCACACTTGGCCAATAAAGAATTCTATTCTATTCTATTCTATTCTGTCCTGTTCTGTTCTGTTCTGTTCTGTTCTGTTCTGTTCTGTTCTGTTCTAAAAAGCTCAGTTTTCAAGCTTATAGAAGTTGTATGAATAAGTAAAATTGATTTTAGTAATTTCAAAAAAAAAAAAAAGGATTACAGGTCTAAAAGTCATAGTTAATTCCTCCAGAAACTTAAGCTCTGTGAAACAAAAGGTTAAGTTCCTAAAAACTGACCAAATTTCTTAAGTTGAATCAACTAAGAAGTGTATAATGAGAGTAGAGCTATATACTGTGTTCTACAAGTGGCTACATCATAAAGGAATTATGACACAGAGTTTTCTTTGATTTCTTTCTCACTGAACCCTAAAATGGAATTTGCTTTTTGCCACAAGCATTTATTGGATCAATGTTTTTAATCACAAGTCAAAGACCTTTAAATGGTTATTCATTGTAAGTTTAGTTTCCATTAGCGGAGAAATGATGTGCATCACTTTGCATTGGGTTACTGTATCTATTCTTCTTTTATTTCCTCCTTTTCTTCTTCCTACCTTCTAAATCTAACTTGCACCATACTGTAAGTGCATGTGGGAAATAGTTGCGTAATAAAATTCTTTAAAATTCAGGTGTGGTATAGTTTCAAGATCATGCCTTGATTGTAAGTTCTGTATGAATAGGGCAATAGATGATTAAACCTAACATCGACTTACAACAGTTCGTTTAGTGACCATTCAAAGTTACAATGGCACTGAAAAAAGTGACTTATGACCGTTTTTTACAATTATGACAGTTACAGCATGATTTACATTCATGATTTACATGATTTACGTTCAGATGCTTGACAACTGGTTCATATTTATGTGGTTGCAGTGTCCCTGGGTCATGTGATTATATCTTGCAGTCTTCTGACAAGCAAAGTCAATGAGGAAGCCAGATTTATTTAACAACCTTGTGACTAATTTAACAACTGCAATGATTCACTTAACAAATGTGACAAGAAAGTCGTAAAATGAGGCAAAACTCAACAAATTTCTCACTTAGCAACATAAATTCTGGGCTCAATTGTGGTCGTAAATTGAGGACTACCTGTAGTTGGGATGGAAATAGTCCCTTTCAGGTAAGCTTTTTGAAAGACTGACAGTAATGAATACTTCCTGGATCATTTTCTTTGCTATTAAAACCAAATCTAACATGATTATGGAACAGATTTTATATATAGTATTTTATATCATGTATTGAAACTGAATTTGGCTTTGTATCCCACAAATTCAATTTATGTACTAAAACTCATGAATTATATTGAATACAAGGTTAATCTTGTTTCTCTTTCCTTTATTTCAAATTGAAGACTCAAATGCAGATAAAGAAACATTCTTAAAAACCCAAATAAAATTTAATCTTTTTCTCTATTTAAAAAAGCAACCCACTACATTTATTAATAATACCAATTCTTTCCGTTTGGAAAGATTCTGATACAATATTTTGCTATCATTGTTGTAAAGACTTCCAAATAATTTAGGGTTATCAACAAAACCATATACCTTAGTTTCACAATGTAGTCAAAACAACTTATCAACAATTTTTAAAGACCTAATTCCAATATAAATTATTAGAAAACCTCAGTGTTTATAGATTTTCATGATATTAATTGTTCATGTATTCCTGGTCTCTTAGTAATTTCTTAAACTTGTTACCTATGTGTAAGTAAAACTCTGCTTTCACCCTGTTACAAAAAAAATCTTCATTTACTAACCACTCATTCAGTGACCATTAAAATAGTGACAGTGCTGAACAAGTGGTATTTGTTCTTGAAGTTCCAGCTGTCACAGTGTCCTTGCATTCATATGACCACAATTTTGGCAACCAGCTTTCATGTACAATGGTTACACTACATATGGATTATCATTTGTGACCTTCCCTACTGGCTTCCCATGAGAAAAATAAATAGGAAAGCTGGCAGGGAAAGTCAGATATTGCTCTGGTAAATCCCTCTGGCTTTCCTGTATTCACACTGCACCGTCCACCTAATCTTCTGGTGCTGGCACTCCACCATTTCCTGACTTCCTGCACTTGTGCCTCACTGTGCCATCCTCCCCTCGGCCTTCCTATGTTTGCACCCTGTTACACCATTTACCTCAGTGGTGAAATCCGAACCGGTTTGCTACCAGTTCGGTGGCCGCACATGAGCGCCATGTGCCAAATGCGCACCAAACATGTGCTGTGTGTGCATGCGCAGTGTGCACCAAACACACTATGTGCACTACACGCACATGTGTATGCACAGTAAACACCAAAGGAGGCTTGGGAAGGTAAGTAGAAGTGAAGGGGGGAGTGAATCAGCTGTGGCGTGCAATTTAGCTTCGCTAGAAAGCAGGATTTCCTGCTTTCTAGCAAAGCTAAACCCCGCTGCACAGCTGATTCCGCCACACTGTTCTGTGCATGCGCACCAAAAGGGGGCTTCGGAAGGTAAGTAGAACAGCAAGGAGGGGGATCAACTGTGGCGTGCGATTTAGCTTTGCTAGAAAGCAGGATAGAAAGCACAGCTGATCATCGGAAATACCAGTTTGGAGGAACTAGTAGCTTTTTTAACTACCGGTTCAACCGAACTGGTAGCTTTTTTTTTTACTACCGGTTTACCTGAACTGATAGTTTTTATCACTACCGGTTCGCTTGAACCGGTAGCATTTCACCCCTGATTTACCTCCTGGCCTTCGAGCACTTGTGTATGGTGTGTTCCAGGCCTCCCAAGCACTTTCCCTGCCTCCCCCAAATCATGTGCAGTCTGTTCTGGACCTCCCAGGGTGTCCCTTATCTCCACCCTCCTTATCTGGGAGTCCTGCTGCTTCCCACTTAACAACCTACATGTCACACAGTTTATGACAGCAACGAGGACTGCCAGGATTATTGTTCCTAAGTATTGTCCTTTACCACCTTGTTGCTCAGTGACAGCGATCCTAATCCTAATTGCTGTTGTAACCCGAGGATTACCTGTACTATTTACTCAGTCATTGATGAGGATTTTATGAAATACTTTTTGAAAGTCTTGGCATGCAGTGTGTACCAGATAATATCATTCACATACTGATTTGCTATTAAAAACTGTAAAAGGTTAGGACAGGTTGGGTTTCCTTTTGGAGTTATTACGGTTTCTTTTTCCAGTACACTTGTTCTTTAATACTTTGATTAACTGTATCTTCAGCATTACTGTTCTGTTCTTTCTTGATATATATCAAGAACATCATACGTAAATATGTATGTATTTATGTGTGTCTGTGTATGTGTGTGTGTGTGAGAGAGAGAGAGACAAAGATTTTGTGTGTGTCTCTCTGTGTGTGTATTTGATCAACCTTCTGGATCAAGTGCTTTTTGTATTTTACAGTCTGTTGATGACATTTCATTTATTATCCCATAGACCAGGCCAGACAAAACTGTTCCATAAAATTACCAGACGGAACTATTGTATACAAATAGAACATACATCTTTTATATTCCAGGTTGGAAAAAAGTGCCCCAAAATTCATTGGCTTGAAGAAGTGAGGAGAAGACTTAATATTTAAGCCTTGGAACTGACATATATATGGGCTGTGTACTACAATAGGCAGATATTCTGCATATATATGACATTTTTCTTGTCTGCAATAAAGTTAACGTATCTAGCTATATCACGTCTGAAATGTATGCTGATAGCTATTTGCTAAATATAAGCAAATTTGAGCAAGGATTTAGGGTAGTGTTTGAGGTGAAAACAAACATCTTTATTTTCCTCAATTTTTAAAATTTTCTTTTTTAGACATAGTTATATTCAATGGTGGGATTCAGCCAGTTCGCAACACTTCGCGAGAACCGGTTGTTAACTTTCTGAGCAGTTTGGTGAACTGGTTGTTGGAAGAAATCATTAGGGCAGGGAACCGGTTGTTAATTTGAATCCCACTACTGGTTATATTGTCTGAATCTTATGCAGACAACATTCTACATGAACACTACTTGCCAAGAAAAATAAATGCATGGTTCCCTGAAGTCACAAGCAGTGGAACTTGAAGGAGACGGTATCTTTTAAAGATTGCTTATAGTGCTTTCAGAAAGTTATTCAGGCCCCCTTCACTTTTGTTAGTTTTATTATTGACAAATTGACAATTGATGCCCAATCAATTTAATTTTCCACAGGTGGACTCCAATCAAGGTGTAGAAACATGTCAGCAATAATGAAGAGAAATGGGCTCTTTTGAGCTAAATTTCACGTGTTGTTGCAATGGGTCTGAATCAGTGGTGGGTTCTACTTACCTTTACTACTGGTTCGCAATGGAGTCGCACACACGCTCTTCTGCACATGCGCAGAAGCGTTCTGATGACATTGGGGTCAGTGGGTGGAGCCTCCCACCAGTTTTACTACCGGTTCTATAGAACCTGTGCGAACCGGGGGCAACCCACCACTGGTCTGAATACTTATACCAATGTGATATTTCAGTTTTTTCTTTTTAATGAATTTACAGACATTTCTAAAATTCTATTTTCACTTTGTCATTATGGGATACTGAGTGTAGATTAATGAGAAAAAAAAAGAATTTCAACAACTGAAGAATCAGGCTGCAGCATAACAAAATTGACAAAAGTGAAGGGGGTCTAAATACTGTAAATAAAAATACTGTGAATGCACTGTAAATCAAATACTCAATGGCACTCTCAAAATTCTCTTCAATAGTTCTATCCCAAAGCTTAGAGAACTCAAAATAGGTTCATTTATATGGGCTTTCTCTTGCCTTGATCTTTAATAAGCATTTCTGTCATCTGTGTACCAATCTAGACACTACTTTATGGATGTTTTTACCTTCATGTTTTGATCATATCTCAACATCTTAAAAACTGTTATTTGTGAAAATCCTTGCCATTTATTTTAGAAGAGTCCAAAACCACTTTACACCTTTTACACCCTTTCCTTACTTTCCCCCATGTCTAAATGTAGGATTATGGTGTTTTTTTTCCTTTGAGCTATTGAAGTTCAAACTGAAGATTGTTTATCAGTGTTATACCCTTTTGTTTTTGATCTATTTCTTGTTGCTTCCAGTAGTGATGTATTCACAGGATGTAAATACGCCTTCCCCTTTGTGGGTGGTATCAGCATGCCTATGTATTTCACATGGTGTGTTTTTGGAATGCCAGAACTTTGCTTAATGGTAGGTGATGTTGGCAGCTTCATGGACTTTAAGATACTGGGAAAAATTAAGTACAGCTATCTTGTTTTTAATATGTAGGAACAACCAGTGAATGTATATGGATTTTCACATGCGATAGCACTGATCACAAGCAAACATTGCAACTGATAATAACTCTATACAGGTAGTCCTTGACTTACCACCACAACTGAGCCCAAAATTTATGTGGCTAAGCGAGACAGTTAAGTGGGTTTTGCCCAGTGGTGAAATGTAAAATTTGTTACTACCGGTTCTGTGGGCGTGGCTTGGTGGGGGGGGGGTAATTTAACTGGGTGGCGTGGCAAATTTTTTTTTTTACTTTTAAAAGCATTTTTTCTACAACCTTAAGAGGTTGCAGAAAAAAATGCTTTTAAACGCCTCTGACGATCCCAGCTGAGCTGCACAATCATCAGAGGCTTTTTTTTTACTTTTAAAAGCATTTTTTTTGGCTGAAGAGATTGTAGAAAAAATGCTTTTAAAAGTAAAAAAAAAGCCTCTGATGATCACGCGGCTCAGCTGGGCATTGGGGGGGTGGGTGGCAGGGATTTTTGCTACCGGTTTTCTGAACCACCCGCTGCCATCGCTACCGGATTGGGCGATTGGTCCAAACCAGGAGCATTTCACCCCTGGTTTTGCCTTTACGACCTTTCTTGCCACAGTTGTTAAGTTAGTAACACAGTTGTTAAGTGAATCTGGCTTCCCCATTAATTTCGATTGATAAAAGGTCACAAAAGGTGATCCCATAGGGCTTCCGGTTGGCACCGCCGGTGTCGCAGACGGTCTTCTTGGACCGCCAGCCCCGCGATTCCGTTGGAGCCGTTCTGACAGCGCTAATCAGCTGTCAGACGGCTAAAAAAACCTCTCCCTCAGGAGAAGAAGGAGAGGAGAGCCGGTGGGTGAGGGTAGAGCTCCCCGGGAGCCCCTGGATTAATTCCAGGGGCTTGGAGGGTGAGAGCTCCCCGTTCAGCCCACTGAAGCTCCGGATCCGTGGCGACTCTGTTTAAATGGAGCCAGACACCGGCGACCGACTCTGCTTTCAAGAAGAAGATTAATTGATTTCAAAAAGCAGACAGAACAGAAGCAGGAGAACAAGCTTTTGCAAGTATATGCTTAACTCCTGGGATACATTGTTTCTATTTGATTTTGCTGAGCTGGAGCTGGAAATGGCATCTTTGTTGTGGGTGTGAAAGTGTAAGTAGGAAATGAAAGTGCTTGTTAATAGATTTGTGCTCAGAGACTGGATTTAAACTGCTGGATTTGAGAGCTGGGTCTAGAAAAGACTATCTTGCTTGATAAACTACAAATAAATCTGAGAAAGCTGCTTGAGAGACTTTATGGCTGTGAAAAGAAAAATTCTTTTAAAATAATATGGCTTCCAAGAAAGGAGTTTCTGAAAGTGGAGGCTCTTTAATGGCGTTAGAAATGACACAGAGAACTGAAACACAGAGCCAGGAGGTTTTTTTAGAGACCTTGCAGAATTTATAAAGGAAGCCATGAATAACCAAATTGTAATTATTAATAACTTTACAGCAATCATGGAACAAAAATTTACAGAACTAGTGGAGGATAAAAAAGCAACTGAGGATGTTTTTGAAGGAAAGCATAATGACAATGTAGGAGACATTTTAATCAAGACAGAAGCTGAAACTGGCTGACCCTCAAGAATCTTCAAACCTTCTTCCTGCCCTTTTGGAACTAACTGATAGAACTTTTCAAAAATATAATTTGGAGCAGAAAGAAGAAGAAACTGATCAGCTCTACGAGGTTTCGGAGGATAAAGATGATTTGGCAGAGGCTTTCACACAATTAATTGAAATACAGCAGCTGGATTTTTCTTTGCAAACTGATCGAGTTAATTCTTTGTTCTATGAACTGACTGTCTATACAAGCAAGAAGAGTCGATATGGGGGCTCTAAATCAGAGGAAATGGTTCCGAGAAAGGGACAAGTCTTTTTTTTTTAATTGAAAAAGTTTTTCAAATACAATTTTCCCCCTTTTCCCCCCCTCCTCCCTAACCCCCCTCCCCCTCCCCTCCCCCTGTGGCTTCTACAAAATAAAACCCAAATTCATAACAGATTATATAATACTTTACCATACCTTTACTCCACCTCCCATACACTGACCCTTTCTTTCTAATAATATTATTATATCCCCCTTATATTATACATTTCAAAGCAACATTCAACTATAAAATTATATAATAAATTCTAATTTAGCAATTTCATCTATTCAACTCATAATCTATCCATTTCCACCTCCCCCATGCATATATCTCTTAAGCTAATCTATCTCCACCCTTCTAACAATATCATTATATCCCCCTTATACTATACATTTCAAAATAACATTCAACTGTAACATTGTATAAGTCTTAAAGATACATCAACCCCCAGTTAAAATTCAAAACCTCCTCAAAATAAAAGAAGGAGGGAGGAAGAAAGATTGGAAAAAATACAGAAAGAAAGGAAGAACGGAAGATTAATTTTTTCTGGTCTAACTATTGATGTATTAATGATTAACTACAATGATTAACTAAATGAATTGAGAGTTCAATTAATGATTAATTAAGGTTTAGTTATTGTTAAACATATTTGAATATTGAGAACAAATGCAGGAGGAATAGCCAAATGATAAAGTATGTATTATCTACTAGTGTTTGTTATTGGTTTTTTAAAAAATTCTTAGGGCTAAAGGATTATATGTTATTCTGTGTTTAAAGGGAGGTTGATGAATAATCTGTAGAAGGGGAGTTAAGGGGTCTAGGGAGTTTTAATGTCTTGCATTAATTTAGCATATTTTAGCGTATGTTTGGTAAAACCAATACCCTGTTTTTCTTCTGGGAAGTCGGAGGAGGGGGGGTTGCACAAATGTTTAAATAGATAAGTGATTTGTTTGATTTGTTTGAATTTTAAAAACAATAAAAAAATTTTGCTCATAAAAAGGCCAAAAAAACACACAAGTCACCATGAGGTTAGCAACCGATGCTTTCCTTCAAAAATCTGCTAATTTGTACTTCTTGGCTTGTGTATGTGTAGGGTTGTGGGAAAGGATGGGAATTTTTTTAAAATAATAAGAATAATGTATTTAAAAAAAATAAAAAAAAAAAGGTGATTCCATGATCCCATGACACTGCCATTACCATCAAAAATATGAGTCAGTTGCCAGTATCTGAATTTTGATCACGTGAACATGTGGATGCTGCAGTGGTCATAAGTGTGAAAGATGGTCATAAGTCATTTTTTTCCAGTGCAATTGTAACTTCAAATGGTTATTAGGCAAACTGTTGTAAATTGAGGACTATCTGTATTGACCTTATTAACTGCAGAATTGCCTTCAGAATGAGGATTTTTATATGATGGCCAAAGTAGAGATGTGTGAAGGAGAAGATTCTTACTCATTTTCTTTAAACAAGTCTTGAGTTTCCTTTCCTCCCTCAAAACAGGTCTTGAGCAAAACATGGGAGTGCTATATTTCCAAAGAATCAAGTATTATTTACATATTATGCATTAAAAGTGTGAATTTGTCCTGTCTCTGTGGTCATAAAAATAACTACAGTAGAGATGCAACCATAGTAGTAAAGCTACTTGTAAAATGGATGGAGTTTTCATTAGCCCAGTACAGTTTAATTCCTTACTTTAATTTTTCTCTGCTTTTTTAGTTGTTGTAATAGTTGTTGTTATTTTTATTATTTTCTGTCTCATTAGCCTGAGGCAGTCAGAGTGTGCAAACAAAAAAGATTAGGAGGAATTTAAGTTGTGGTGCTAGTTATTCATGATATGTATTCCAGCACATTCTTCTGGTACATTTGCAAACAGTAAAAATCAGTGTCTGTAAAGCTTAAATGCTGTGCATTTGGGCAAACCCATTTAATAAAAGTAAAGTTTCACTTTGTGAAGCTCCAGATTACATGTTGAACACAAATGCAATGTTTGAAGCTAGCTCTAGTTTAAATGAGGTAGAGCAGAAAAGTGGAAAAATGCTTCTTAATTGTCGGCCTGGCCTATTCTGCTGCTCTAAATCAACCTTTTGAAGGTAACTTTGTATGATTTCCTATATTCTGTCAAGGTCCAATTTTGCTGGAGGGTATAATAATAGAATCTTAAAAGCCTCAAAATCTGATGCGCAAACAGAATTAAGGTGGGGTCATTCGAGTCTCTTTCCTTTCTTTATCTGGACCTAATATTTATTTTATTTTGTCATATATAAGAATTATCCATTTCCCTCACTAAATAGTCAATTTGTTTCTCAATTACTTTCTTTTCGTGGTTGTCTTGCTTTCCTTTGTCAAGGTTCTCTCAGCACAAGTACACACCCACAATGGGGTCATTATTACAGTATTTCTTTTTTCCTTAGTTTTTAATGGATTCTTTTGGGAAGGTTTTTCATTTGATATCATGAATTTCTTTACAGATATAGACATTTTCAAGTCATAGTGCAATTTTGCCTTCCTTTTTGTTGAGATTTTTATTTTTGAACAAACCATATGCTTCCTGTTCAGTATTCAGTATTCCAGTTATGTGTCCCATCCTACCAGATTTCATTGACACCGACATTGTCACATCTGGCTCCTTGTACTGGAACTTCAGGTTCTCCCTGTTTGTTCAATTGAGTGTTTTTTCAGTGAACATTCATGCAACAGTTAATGTATAATTGCCAATTATCTGTTACCAATATGTCTCCCTATCTCCGAATTAAAGATTAAAGATACACAAGATACATACATATAAACAAAAATGGAGCTAGTCCATAATATGTGGGGAACAATTATATCATCATAGAAAAACAGACAAGCAACAATTCAGTTAAAGATTTGTTAAAGTAAATGAACAATAAAGAACATGACTGTATTTTAATAAAATGCATCTTTAAAGTATCACACAGTTTATTGTCATCTTCAAACAATAGTTTGAGGAAAAGTTTACTTCAGCAAATGGAGAAAGAGGGAATCAAAGCATGTTTTTCTCTGATTGACAGGAACAGAATAAAGTAAGAATTGTCCAGAATTGAACTTAAGAAGCATCAGTAGATGTTTCTATGTTTTCTCAAAAGAAGCTGAAGAACTTGAATGAAACAATCTATTTCATATTCACTGAGGTCAGAAGGGAGCCATGACTTATCTGATATCCGAATAACAGGTTGAGTTAACTTTCAAAAATTCCAATAGATGTCACTAACCATTCATTCATTTTAGGATGATATATAGGTAAATAATTTATGTTCTGTGATTGTGAACTACTTCAATGTATTATTTTGGTTAATCAACATGCACTGGGACTTAATGGGAACTGTCCTTAGTTAGGATTGGATTAGAGATTCCCTGGGTTTTAGTGGCTTGGTAGGGTGTCCTTGGTTGCTAGAAGCTAGAGTTTGTGATTGCCTGGCATGTAAACACAATTTTACTTTAACTTTTCAGCTGCTTTTAATTATTGTAACGTTTATAAATTATCAGTTTATTTTTTTAAAAAAAATCTTTGTCACTTACAACAGGTAAAATATGCAAAATATCTGGAAATAATAAGAGCTTTCTCCCACCAAACAAGCAATGTTTATGTGTTTCTCATTTGTCTAAACTGCAAGTTAACTGGGCCAGTTGTGACAAAAGTTTCTATCATTTCAGACAGTCTGAAGACTTGGCTGGCAAAGCATCTCTCGCTCAGCCTTTTTCTTCCTTTTTCGATTGCCAGGAACATAAAAGTTGTTTACAAGAATTGTCATGTGCTGTTAAAGACTAAAGAAATGACACTGGAATATGGGACGGGGAGTGGGTTGAGACAAGGATATAACTTCTTTTTTTTCTTAACTTGCTCGATTTTAGAAAAAGTTTGTGACTAGTCCATAACTTGGGACAAATTAATCATAGCCTATATACCAACTGTTATGAAATGTGCATTTTAGAATTAAAATTGTGGAAAAAAATAACATACTTTTGAGAAAGTATTTAGCGCGTGTACACACACACACACACACACACACACACACACAAATGTATCAGAATTTATATCCTGCATTTCTAAACTGTGTTTCAGTCCAGAAGACAATGCCAGCTGGCTGTTGATCTTGGTTTTGTGGAAAATGCTGTCACACAAGACCAGTATAAAATACTATAGAAATTTAAGAGGTCTTGTATTGTTTAAACAAATAATTAAATATAATTGTTACTTGCCCAAATTAAACTCTATTTTATTAATCAGAATATTGGATTTGCTGATACTGATTAAAATAGCAAATCTCATTTTCAAAATGGTAAATTGAATAAAATGCATATCTCATTAGAGAAAGTGCACTGTGCCCTGGGAAACTGGAGGTCAGCAATCAAATCTGCTATTATTTGTAAATGAAATAGATTTTTATAGCACAAGGATTGTTAAAAAGAAAAGACTGGTTTCCCAAATGCTCTATAATTCCTATCTGCTTCAGTGGTCAGTTCCTCCCGGTTCAGCTGGGTTCCGCCGAGCTGGTAGCAGTGACGATATGACATCACCGAACTGGTTCTGCCCCCCCCACCCAACCGCCTGCCCCCCCATCCCCCTGCCCCCCCACCCCCTGCGTTATTCTTACCTTTTATTTGGCCCCACCCCCAAACTATTGCTGCCTCCTGAGTCCCAGCTGATGGCTAGAGGGAAAAAAACTGTTTAAATTCTTGCCGTGGGGCTTCAAAGGGCCGCCCTACAGCTGATCAGTGTTAAAAGAAAACAAATGAGTAGACCGGTGCCTGCAAAAATACATGAGTAGACCAGTGCCTGCAAAAATACATGTGCCTGCAAAAATACATGAGTAGATCAGTGCCTGCAAAAGTAAATGGGTAGACCAGTGCCTACAAAAATAAATGGGTAGATTGGTACAGCCTGGTAGACCAGTACCTCTGCTAAATCCTAAATAATTGTCACATGACCATCAATCCACACCCACAAAATAAGCCACGTCCACAAAATAAACCACGCCCACAGAACCGGTAGTAAAAAAAATTAGAACACACCCCTGATCTGCTTCATATGTTATTGTTTATACAATTCCTATAGGTTTGACTTTTCTGATTGCTTTAAAATGTGGGATGAAGGAAATTTCACACTTTTTGGAAAATAGTAAGCTCATAATTCAAACTATGCTGTAGATTTATAAAAAATGTACTGAGTTGTATATGATGCAGAATAAAAATCATATGAGGACTACAATTCTTTTTCAGTTGTATTAGAAGAATATTATTAATCCTCCGAATAAAGTCTGCAAGCCAGAGAAAATGAATTCTTTCTGTTATAGCGAGATTCAGTTTCCTGTATTATATGAGCAATGCAAGCAACTTGCTTTGCATTTGTTTGCTGTAGCATTAAAAACCATTTTTGTTTTTCAGATATAAATATAGATGCTGGCAGCATCAAGGGATATCTGGGATTACCTCAGACAGGAGCAAGTTTTATTCCTCTCTCTGCTGAATGCTCTCATTTAACTTTAAAATATTAAAAATTTGAGGGGCCAGGGATTCTAACAGGTACCAAAAATATTCTTCATGGTACATGTGGGTACCACATTATCATACCTCTTGTCGGAGTTAATTCTCATATCATTAGAGGGATGCAACCTGATGTCAGGTATACCTATTACCATAACAAGAAACATGGAAATGAGGCCTCACAACTCTTTTTCTCACTTGGGCAAAAATTGAAAAATGACAGAACTCTAATCAATTTCATTTTGTTAAACACACACACACGCACAGAAATAACCAAGTTCATTTCTTCATTGTTCCATCAGTGGCTTGTAAAAAGGAAAAAAAAAAGTAGTAGACCAGCTCTTCATAATTCCTTTCCAGACAAAGAGAGGACTTCAAATTGCCCATAAGGACTCCAAACAGTTTTTCCTCATGAGAAGACTGCAACATAGTGGTCTTCATTGGGTTCAGAGCTCTGGGAGAAAAATCTTGTTCAAACCATTGTTGGCACTTTTGAATGGAGATTAGGTTTGTTTCTTCAGAGTGGAAAAGAAGCATGTCACCTTCCAAGATCAGGATGGTCCCCAACTCCATTAACCTTTCATAAGGCCCTACAAACCTGGCTATATTCCTAAACCTGAGGTGCTCAATTTGTCAAGGACCCCGTTTCCTGGCTATATTGCTAACTGGCCAAGTATCTTGCTCCTATATATATTTAATTTGGATGTTTTTAGTTTTTTTATTAGTTTATTGTTTTTATTGTTTTGAAATGGATTCTACATTTTAACTGTAATATGTATATTACAGTTAAATACAGACGGACAGACAGACAGATATATACATATTGAATTGTAAGTTGCCCAGTGTCATTGACTGAGAAATTGAACAAACAAAAAATGTTCAAAATGGAAGTGATACACCTAATATAAATAATCTGCAGCAACAGATACTTGTATAAGTGTCTAGATCAGGGCTGTCAAATTCACATCATCACAGCGGTATTACTTGATGCATTGGGACTTCCCCCCCTTTGCTAAACCAGGTGGGGGCATGGCCAGTACATGATGCATCCAGCAAGCGGGCCAGGAATTTCACAACCCTGGTCTAGATGAAAGCATTAACATTAAAGATATTTTCTCAGATGAATAATTGCACAAGGTTTATCTTATGTCCAGTTATTATTCTTACAACTGAATTTTGGGTATACCTTTTCTTGCGTACTTGTACCTTCAGCATCAAACCCTCCTATCCACTGCAGTTGCCTAGACCAGTGTTTCTCAACATCATTTGAAAATGATGGGTTTGTCATACGTTATTTGTCTCAGATGACAGATGATAGTTCAAAGGACTAGGTTCTAATAGGCTAGGTACATTTCTATAGTGATTACAGTAGCCCATTTTTCTACACCTAAAAAGTAATCTTTCTGAAACATATAGGAATAAATGAAACAATTTAGGCAAAAGAGGTTGAAAAACAAAGGCAGGCCGCCAAGCAGTCTTGTGCACACCACCATTTTAAAAAAGGTAGTAAATTTGCAGATACCATTGCCCTGAATGACATGCGGCCAAATACCTCCACTTTTGCTGCTCCGCTAATTGTGGAACAGCTGATTGTCACTCCAGGGTTTTTTTTTTGGGGGGGGTGTTGCTTTTTAATTTATGCCTTTCCTTTTTAGAGTTGTAGAAGGGCTTCTTTTAGAACATTTTCAGAAGTAGCCTGTAAGGCATACAGCAAGTAGGATGTTAAAGGAGAAAAATGTTTTGGGTTGGGGCATTGGTTTATATGATCCATGTCTTCAAAGTAATCTAAACTAATCTTGGAATAGAATTAAGGAGCTTTCTTATAACAGAGAATGCATTACATTTACTTCTGTCTAATGCCATATATTTTCATTTTTGTGAAAAAGTCATTTGCAATAGTTTTAGACATGTCTATTAATTTCATATGCAACTGTAAAAGTTCATCTGGGTTTTGAAACATAAATTAAGTTCCTTTAAAAGCAGAACAGAAGGAAAATTGTTCCTGATTTTTGCCTCATTGAAATGACATTTTAAAACAAAAAAATAAAAATTTAAAAATAAAATAATAATAGCTTCCATCTCATATTTAATTTGTTTACTAACTTGATTCAGTGATTAATAGACCATCAGTATTCTTGCATTCTTTTTTTATTCCATCTGTAATCAATAACAATTTTCCTTGATAATTTAGAACAACAAATAAATGAAAACATGTGACTAAGTTCTAAGTTTATCTAACTCTGTCATCCTGTGTGGAATAAAGATCTACAAAACTAAGTAGGATTTACCCATATATACTGTATGTGTTTATATGTGTACGTCAAATTAAATGTTTTCTAGCTACTGTATTGATGCAAATTAGCTGATTAGCAAATTTCACAACTAGTAGCTTGCACGGAGTGCAATGAAAATCTTAGGACAAGTTTTGCAATTACACATCGTTAGATCATTTATTTATTTATTTAAATTTATATGACTGCCCATCGCAACCTGTAAAATATTTTCAACTCCTAAACTGCATTTTTAATGGCAACTTGCAATAACTACTTTGTGTTGAATGTTACCTGGGGCATCTAATGCAATCAATGTATTATTTTTGGCATTATTTGTCCTTTGCCTTAACCACTGGACCAAACTGGTTCTCTACACCCCAGTTTCATCCAATTATCCTTTTCAATTTTATTTTTGCATTCATCAAGCAGCTAGGATTAAGAAAAAAAAATATTCATAGAACATGGAAATTTACAGAATGGGGCAAATGATGATACATATGTGAATCGCAGAAGTAGGTAATCATAGTATTAACATAACTAGTTTAGTGTATCATTGTAGTTTCCTGCAGATGCTGCTGCTCTAGAAACTTACTGAATTTATAATAGTACATGTAATTTTGCTCCTGCAAAAAAAATAGATATGTTGATTTTTATTCTACTATTAAGGTATTTACTGGGAAGATTCACTTTTTTCAATAAGAAGCAGCACTTTGATTTGCTTTCATGTTTTGAATCTTCAAGGGATCCAGGGTGCATGTCCATCGATATGGTGGTGAGCATTGGGGCAAAATATTAATAAATAATAATTCATGTCATTTTTCATATCAAACCAGCTTGTGGAGTCAAATATCAAGTTTCATTGGAATGTAATCGGGATAGAATGACAGTCTCCCTAGTAATTTTTATAGGTGAAGATTAGATATTAATCTCTGAGTTGAAAATGTCAATTTTATTTTTAACACATTTTTTCCCATGATGAGACTTAGAAAATAGTTTTCTTTTGTATGGAAAAAATATCTATGTAAATAGAAACTAAATCTGACATGTTAACTTGTTTGAAGAATAGGGGTATGTGATGGTGATAAATAATCTTGTCACTGGATGAATATCTTTGCAGGTTATTTCACAAGGTGTTTTATGCACTGAAACATTCCTGGAGTCAACATATTCAAAATATCCTGCTACACTAAATCTATCAGGTAGTGTGTAAAGTTCTTCTTTATACAGGTGGTCCTTGATTTATGAACACAATTGAGCCCAAAATTTGTTGCTAAGTAAGACAGTTGTTAACTGAATCACTGCTGTTGTGCAGTTCACTTAATGGTTGTTAAGTGAATCTGGATTCCTCACTGACTTTGCTTGTTAGAAGGATGCAAAAGGTGATCACATGACCATGGGACACTGCAACCATCATAAATATGAATCAGTTGGCAAGCATCTGAATTTTGATCACATGACCACGGGGATGCTGAAACAATCTTAAGTGTGAAAAACGGTCATAAGTCACTTTTTCCAGTGTCATTGTAACTTCAAACAGTCACTAAATGAAGTGTTGTAAATCAAGGACTACCTGTATAAGTGAAACAAAAACAGCCGCGGAGGCACAGTGGCTAGAGTCCAGTACTGCAGGCAACTTCTGCTGCCTGCAATTTGGCAGTTCAAATCTTATCAGGCTCAAGGTTGACACAGCCTTCCATCCTTCCGAAGTCAGTAAAATGAGGACCCAGATTGTTGGGGGCGACTCTGTAAACTGCTTAGAGGGGGCTGTAAAGTACTGTGAAGTGGTATATAAGTCTAAGTGCTATTGCTATACTGCATCATTTCAAAATAGGGAAACTAGTAGTTTCTTACTATATTAATACAACAAACCGTGATCTAACAGTAATAATTAATCAACTAAATAAAAATAATTGAAGTATATGAGCTACCCCAAAAGAAGTTGTATGAAGGCTTAAATTAATTCAGTGAAGATGAAAACTATATATATGAAGATAAATTGTATTGTATTCTCTACTTATTGTTCTTTTCCGCCTAACTCCATCCAAATTAGTTTATAACCATGTTTGTCTCATGATGAAAATCAATGTTGTCCTACATAAGTGAACTGATGATAATGAACATATTAGAAGTGTTTATCCAACCATTAAGAGGAGGATAGGAATATAATCAGAGTGAGTTTGTATCAGATAAAGATTCACCTAGTCTGGCATGCTTGATTCAACCTAGAATGTTTCTAGAGAATTTTCCAACAAATCTAAAGTATCCTGTGGCATCAGAGGCTGAAATAGACCATGGTCACCTTCTTTTGCTGATACAGTTACTGTGATGACAAATTCCATATGGCAATTATGTATTATGTAAAAAAGATATTTTCGATTGATGACCTTATATTTACTGATAACCAGTTATTTTCACCTAATTGGTTATCAGTCTCATAGTTGAGGAAACAGATTTAAATCCCTCTCTGTATTCTCACCAATCATAAATTTTATTTAAAAAAATAATAAATTACAGTTTAAGTTACTGGAAAATGGACTTCATAATCAGTTACTACACCAATGAGTCAGCAATATGACATGCTACTGAACAACGTTCTGGAATGGTGATTTTCAAATGAAGGCAAAATAATTAGTCATCAGAAACAATTCAATTTGTGCATTCCTGTCATTTTCCGTGTATTTTGTTACAGATAAATTTCTTGTTTAGAATAATTTCACTGTCTCTGTTCTTACTAATTTTAGCTGATAAACAAGAAAAGATGAATACTGCTGAAGACTTGCAGCAACGTCTTAAAGCATGCTTAGTTCTTATATATGCAGTTAATTATAATTCTATTATTTATGTTTAAAGTAATTCGTATTACATTGCAGATAATTAGGTTTTGTATTTTGCTCGCTTACATGTTCTATAAGTATAGATAGTCCTCAATTTAAAACCATTCATTTAGTGACTGTTCAAAGTTACAATGGCAATCAAAGTGATTAATGATTGATCCTCACATTTACAACCATTTCAGCATCCCCATGGTCACATGATCAAAATTTGGATGGTTGGCAATCAATAGAGAGCCAAGGTGGGACATTGTTTAGAGTGCAGTACTGCAGGCTACTTCAGCTGACTGCCAGCTCTAGTTCGGCAGTTCAAATTTTACCAGCTCAAGGTTGACTCAGCCTTCCATCCTTCCAAGGTGGGTAAAATGAGGACCCAGATTGTTGGAGGCAATAGGCTGACTCTGTAAACCTCTTAGAGAGGGCTGTAAAAGCACTATGAAGCGATATATAAATCTAAGTGCTATTCCTATTGCTAATATGTATTTATCACAGTTGCAGCATTTTGGGCAGCGGTGAAATGCACTTCGCTACCAGTTCGGAAATCTGAGCGTGTGCATGCCTCTTCTGCGCATGTGCAGAGGGTCAAAAACAGGATGTAATGACATCCCGGCGGATGGGCAGAGCCTCCTGCCGGCCCTACCAGTGAGCTGGATAGATCCGGCTGGATTTGACCGCTGATTTTGGGATCATGTGTTTTCCATTTGCAACCTTCTCAGTCTGCTTCCAACAAGAAAAGTCAATGGGAGAAGCCAGATCTGCTTAACGACCATGTAATTCCCTTAACTATGGTGATTTACTTTACCAAAAAGGTCATAAAATTGGGTGGGACTCATTTAACAACCTCCTCACTTAGGAACAAAGGTTGCAGTCTCAATTGTGGTTATGAGTCAAGGACTACCTGTATAGAGCTCCTTCTTCAACACATAAACTTAAGTTTACCTATAAAAAGTAGTTTAAAATTCCATCTATTCAAGTGAGAGCTGCCCAATTCATCTCTTTTTTTAAAAAAAAAAATGTTTGTAATATTTATAGCCTGCTCAATGGAGTCTGGATGGAGTACAATAAAGTAAAAGATAATCATTAAGATAAATACAAATAATAAAAATGAATCCTCCTCATCAAAATCATAAACACCATCATTTTCTTAATCTAAGGGCTGAAACTCCACTGGAAAAACACTGCTTTGGTTTTTTCTCAAAATCCCTGTAGAACAGGGGCTATTTGAGTTCCCAAGGGCAAAAGTGTCCCATAAAACCAGGAATACGAAAGAGAAGGCCTATCACCAGCCCATGACACATGACCATCACAAGGAGAGAGGCCTGCAAGAGACCCTCTCTAAATGATGGGAAGATTTAATTTGGCAAAGTATCTGATAGTGCTGTACAATGGCTTTAAGGTGAGAGGCAGCACTTTGAATTGGGCCTGAAAGTCTAATGCAACTAGTGCACTGGTAACAATAACAGAGTTGGAAGGGACATTGGAGGTCATCTAGTCCAACCCCTTGCTCATGCAGGAGACCTGTACTAGGGATTCGAACCGCCGAACTGCTGTCCTTTCTGATCTACAAGCTCAGTGTCTTAGAAGGTTTTATTTTTACTTTGCTTAACAAGTTCAATGCTCGCTTAATGAAAAAAGCTCATAAAATCAGATTGGCTGTCTGAGTGACCTGCTTTAAAACCATCACAACATACAATGAAGGCAGGTTCCATTACAGTTGTAAGTGGGGATTACCTGTATAACATAGGCCTGCTCTGGAAATCTCGGTTTTTCATATCTGCCTCATGAACTAGTGCAGGGGTAGGGAACTATGGCCCTTTTATTACCTGTGGACTTCAACTCCCAGAATTCCTGAGCCATCGTGTCTGGCTGAGGAATTCTGGGAGTTGAAGTCCAGAAGTCACAAGGGAGCCCTAGTTCCCCACCCCTGCACTAGTTCATGCACCATTATGGAAGTCCAGGAGTCATAGTTCTCCACCTCTGAACTAGTGGATAGGCCTTAAACTGGGCCATCAGAAAAGGCCCACTTCTCCTGCTGAAGGGCATTTCACAGGTTTTCTTCTTCTTTCAGTTGGAGTGGTTAGACTATCTTGGTTTGGTATGATTGGTGCAGGGCAGTGATGCAGAACTTGTTTACGCTCTTGCTCTCCCTACTATCTTCTATTGCCATTCCTTCTATCTAAGTAGGAAATATATTTTAGATATATACAAAACTAGGTATATAACTTTGCTTTTCCTTGACAGTAATTTTGCCGTGAGAACATAATGGCAGTGTGGAAATATGAAAATGGATATCTGTCATTATGAGAATTGTCAGCATAGAAGCTGAAAGTGTCTGATGCGAGTATTTCTCCCTTCACAAAGAGAACTGATGTTCCTAGCAGTCTCTCTGCCCCCTGTTTCTGAGATTTTATATTTGATAGAATATCTGTCTTCGGGGCCTGAAAAGACTTTGTGTTAAAAATGCACCTGATAATAACATTTCACTGGTAATATAATAATTCTCTTTTGCTAGAGGGAGTTGGTAAGAATATTTCCAAAGACAACTAAATAGAAGTCTCTTATTAACTGAGATTTGTTCTTTTTTTCACTTTCTATCTCTAACTTACTACAGCATCTAAATGAACTGATGGATGTGTATGCCACTCAAGAAAACACATTCCTTTTTTTCTTTTCAATTCACAGAGCAGAGCCATCTCTGCCATCAAATTTTCTTAAAACATTTAAGATGCAGGCCATGGCATATTAATTGATTAGTATATTCCACTCTAACTATTCTTACTTCTTGGTAGGCTTTCTTAAAGTTGGATTCTTGCCCCTATCCTAGAAACATATACTTGGTAGTTCCACTGTGTATATTTTGGTCAACAAAATGTAGGGGAAGAGAACCTTGAACATATATATACAGTCATGGCCGTAAATGTTGGCACCCCTGAAATTTTCCCAGAAAATGAAGTATTTTTCACAGAAAAGTATTGCAGTAACACATGTTTTGCTATACACATGTTTATTCCCTTTGCGTGTAATGGAACAAAACCAAAAAGGGGAGGAAAAAAAGCAAATTGGACATAATGTCACACAAAACTCCAAAAATGGGCTGGACAAAATCATTGGCACCCTTTCAAAATTGTGGATAAATAAGATTGTTTGAAGCATGTGATGCTCCTTTAAACTCACCTGGGGCAAGTAATAGGTGTGGGCAATATAAAACTCACACCTGAAAGCAGATAAAAAGGAGAGAAGTTCACTTAGTCTTTGCATTGTGTGTCTGTGTGTGCCATACTAAGCATGGACAACAGAAAGAGGAGAAGAGAACTGTCTGAGGACTTGAGAACCAAAATTGTGGAAAAATATCATCAATCTCAAGGTTACAAGTTCATCTCCAGAGATCTAGATTTGTCTTTGTCCACAGTGCGCAACATTATCAAGAAGTTTGCAACCCATGGCACTGTAGCTAATCTCCCTGGGCGTGGACGGAAGAGAAAAATTGATGAAAGGTGCCAACGCAGGATAGTCCGGATGGTGGATAAGCAGCCCCAAACAGGTTCCAAAGCAATTCAAGCTGCCCTGCAGGCTCAGGGAGCATCAGTGTCAGCGCGAACTATCTGTCGACATTTAAATGAAATGAAACGCTATGGCAGGAGACCCAGGAGGACCCCACTGCTGACACAGAGACATAAAAAAGCAACACTACAGTTTGCCAACATGTACTTGAGTAAGCCAAAATCCTTCTAGGCAAATGTCTTGTGGACAGATGAGACCAAGATAGAGCTTTTTGGTAAAGCACATCATTCTAGTGTTTACCGCAAACCGAATGAGGCCTACAAAGAAAAGAACACAGTACCTACAGTGAAATATGGTGGAGGTTCACTGATGTTTTGGTGTTGTTTTGCTGCCTCTGGCACTGGGTGCCTTGAATGTGTGCAAGGCATCATGAAATCTGAGGATTACCAACGGATTTTGGGTCGCACTGTAGAGCCCAGTGTCAGAAAGCTGGGTTTGCGTCAGAGATCTTGGGTCTTCCAGCAGGACAATGACCCCAAACATACGTCAAAAAGCACCCAGAAATGGATGGCAACAAAGTGCTGGAGAGTTCTGAAGTGGCCAGCAATGAGTCCAGATCCCAATCCCATTAAACACCTGTGAAGAGATCTTAAAATTGCTGTTGGGAAGAGGCGCCCTTCCAATAAGAGAGACCTGGAGCAGTTTGCAAAGGAAGAATGGTCCAAAATTCCGGGTGAGAGGTATAAGAAGCTTATTGATGGTTATCGGAAGCGACTGATTTCAGTTATTTATTCCAAAGGGTGTATAACCAAATATTAAGTAAAGGGTGCCAATGATTTTGTCCAGCCCATTTTTGGAATTTTGTGTGACATTATGTCCAATTTGCTTTTTTTCCTCCCCTTTTTGGTTTTGTTCCATTACACACAAAGGGACTAAACATGTGTATAGCAAAACATGTGTTACTGCAATACTTTTCTGTGAGAAATACTTCATTTTCTGGGAAAATTTCAGGGGTGCCAACATTTACGGCCATGACTGTATATATCAAGACTAAACCATATAAATTGTTTCCACTTTAAAACAATTTTAAAAAATCAGAGTTCCCAAATTAAAAACAAACCAATTGAAAGTTTGGCAAAAGAAATATAGAGTTTTGCAATGGGATATTGCATAATGTTACATTTTCCCTAATATTCCCTAACTTTAACTCCTAACTCCACCCTCTAATCCTATCCACTAACCCCAACTCCAACCCCTAACCCAATCCAACACAACACAACCCAATCCTAACCCTAACCTATTTCTTCTGAATATGCCACAGGAGGTGCTAATTGAAATGTTAAGCAAAATACACAATTCAGTTCCCATCAGTTCCTCCCAATTTACCTCTCACATTAAACTTCTAGTTCAGAATTCATGATAATGGCATGGGGCTGGGGTATTTGACCTCTCTCCAGTTATATCTACTTATCCCATTAGATCTGGCAGTAGAGGCATGTTATGGGTTCCAAATGCTAGGGAATGTCATTTGATGGCATCCAGGAAGAAAGCCTTGTCTGCCATGGCCCCATCTTTTAGACAAAATTCTCTGGAACTTAGATTGGCCCTGGTCCTTCTGGTTTTTTGGAAGGACCTGAAAAAATGGCTGTGCCACCCCATTTGGGATGGGAGTGGTGAGCCTCTTCAATGGTTATACTGAATTGGATGTATTGATTGTATTTACCTGATGATTGTGATTATGTTTTGTGTTGGATTATGTTGCTTCATATAGCTGTATATTTTCTTTTTTCCTTGCTCTTATTTTTAATTGTTGTGAACCTCCCAGAGTCACATATGTCAAATGAAAAGTAAAATATATAAAATAAAATAACTAATCCACTCTACTTTCTGTTAGAGATACAAAGGGATGTTAAGACATATTCATGTGCACATACATTCTAAATTTGTTCCAACTCTCTGTAGCCAAAGGCAGGTTGCTAATGCAACACTTCTGTTATTTAAGACATGTGCCATTTTTGCCAATGCTTCATATTGGTATGAATTTCCACCAACTATGTATGCCATCTATACTGGGGTTGGACTGGAGAAAGAGAATAAATCAAAACAATCTTTATTCTGAACAGTTTTCTTTTGAAGGGTAAAGTCTATTATTATAAGGCTCACCTTATATTCTAGATCTGCTTTCCAGATTCAGGTTTATTTCTAGTCTGGTATATTGGGAGAATATTAGTTAGAAGTATGAGTAGTTAGACCATGGCTGCTACATTAAGAGCTAAGATAGCGCCCTCTTTCGTTTAACTTTCCTCTTAATTATTTTTGTTATTGAATTCTAGCTGATTTGCCCAAATCATAAAGCATATTTTAAAAAGTATTTTTTTCAGAAATCTCACTACACGCAAAAAAACCCAAACATTAGTGTTGCTTCTAATATAGTTTATTTGCTAACTTCCTCAATTGATTGTTTTGCAAGGTAATACTTGAAAGTTGGAATTGTTCAATTTACCCTTTAATTTCTTTTTTTTTAGGCATTTAACTTGTCCACCCTATATACTTAACCTTGCAGATATTTTTTTATTGTAGCTATGTCATCTTTAATTAGAATCGCTCCATTTTCTATTTTTCTTTCCTGGGAACTAACTTTTTAAACTCCCATTTTCATTATTTGTTTGACTTCTAAAAGAATGAACATTTATCCTCAATGGAATTTGGTTTTGGTAGGGAAGAAGAAAAATGAGATGAATCTTCTATCCAGGTTTCACAAACTTAACAGTAATTGATATATTTCCTGCAAAATTGGACAGGAATAGTTGTTACTATTCTGATAATTCGAAGTTTTATTTATAAATGATATGGTATAGTCAGAGTGACATTTTCACCATTTTATTGCTACTGTCCCTTTCTTCTAGTTCTTTCCAATGTCTTGTTTTTGATTCAGAGTTCTGACTCAATAATTTAGAATTTGGACTGTTTTTGGCAGTAGCTCTCCACTGGGGATCATGTTATAGATAGTTGCAGTCAATAAATGAAAATAATTGATTGTCTAGTCTTGAGTCACACAGAGTGTTGGTTGGTAAAGGAATATGTTTTGGAAGTGGGCAGAGCCAGGAAGACCTTAATATCAGGTATGGTTCTCAGTCCCCTGGACATGTGACTTTCTGACTTTGGACATGGAATTGTGGAAAACCATAATAAAATGTTGCAGGACAAATATTGAATACTGTGAGGTTTGTGCAACCTTAGTTGTTTATCGAAGCTTCATCTCCTTGTTTTTTTCCTCCCCTATCACTCTATACATTTTACTTACAGCACCTTTCACTTGATAATTAAAGCAAAAGATTACATATTTGTTGATTTCATTTTCTTAAAATCCCATGAATAAAATTGTAATGCTCCATGATAAAAAGATTTTATCTTCCTTCATTTTCCTAGTCATCCAGTACAGGTAGTCCTTGATTTACAACAGTTCAATTACTGACCATTCAAAGTTACAACAGCAGTGAAAAAAGTGATTGGGGCCATTTATCAAACTTATGACCATTGCAACATCCCCATGTCACATGATTTATATTTGGATGCTTGACAGCTGGTTCATATTTATGATGGTTGTAGTGTCCTGGGGTTGTATGATCATCTTTTGTAACTTTCTGACAAGCAAAAACAATGGGGAAGCCAGATTCACTTAACAACCACATTACTAATTTCACACACACACACATTGCTAGATGAGTGCTAATTGCTAGATAACATATGTTTTGCTTTATTCTGGCAATGTGCATTTATAACATTTGGTGTAAATTGACAGCTAAATGTAAAGCAGCCATTCCAGTCAACAGAATGATGCAAGTATCCATTGCATGGTGTATATGTATTAGTTCAGCTTCAATCTTTAGTTTATGTACTTATCAGAGATTTTGTTTTCACATCAAATTTGATTGTTCCATTAATTAAGAATAATTAATTTGAAAAATAAACAGTAATGATCAATGCCACAGGGTACTTCACTTTGCTTATGTAGAATTCTTAGGAAATTATAAATGTTAGGAAAATAACCATGATTATCCACATTTAGGCATTTCTGGAAAATAATAAAGGTCTATTTATAGAGGTCACAATTCTTGTCTATTTTTGAGAATCAGGTTCAGCTAATTATATGCTGCAGATGTGAAAAGGCTATATATTTTAAGCAAGACCTACTCTCAGATAAATATAGAATAATTTTCAACATTTTTATTGTACTTGCAGGAGACCATTCATACCTTTATAGCACTATTGTATTTGATGCTTATGGAAGTTTTTTATATAACTCTATTCAGAGGCAATCACTGTTCTTGAAATTAAGTAGTATCCCACTGAATAGAGTTCTTTCAAAAACAAATAGTAATTTGAGTGGGAAAGGGTTTGTGTTTTGCTTTTATTTTTAAGCAGACTTTTGGAACACTTCTTTGGAATAGCTATAGCTATAGCTGAATATATAAAAGTGCATTTACATGCTCTTGCTAGATGGAAACCAAAAAACCAGCTGCACTTTAGACTGGGAAATATGCGGTGAAGTATCACCGATTCACTCAGAGCATGGATGGTGATTTAGTCTTGAAAAGCAGGGTTTTTAATTAAAACACAAGGGAATATTCCATTGGAATCCAAGGCCAATCTGGTTTAACAGTAAGGTCTACATCCCTAGCCTTGTGTCAATTTATTGCTTTAGCTTGCAGATCGCATCAGTAGAAAAGTTCTCCAAATTGCAATAGCAGTTTTATAGAATAGATAATTAGGGCAAGTTTTTTATGACAGACATTACTGCAGCAATTTTGTTTTCGTGCCTCAGACAAATATTTCCTTCCAAATTTCTTGATGTAATTCATCTATCCATCTATATAGTTCATATCCTTAAATTTTGGATACAGCTTTAAGGTCTTTTTAAACAAAGCTTCCTTCCTTAAAGATTTATTCCATCGTTTTTCTTCTTGGTTGTTGAGAAGTCTAAATAGACTTTCTTTCTTAATTTATTAGCGTTGTTTGCAGGACTATATGGAGACACATTTTATTCTGATAGAGCAGAGGTGGGAAATGATGGCCCTTTATGGCTTGTGGACTTCAACTCCCAGAGTTCGTGAGCCGGGCTGGCTCAGGATTCTGGGCGTTAAAGTCCACAAGTCATAAAATGGCCATCGTTCCCCATCCCTATGCTAGAGACTTTTTAAAAGGATTAAAAAAAAATCCTTTATTTTTCAATAAACAAAAAATTATGCAGATAAAAATTTAAAAACTCTCGAGAAGTTGATAACTTCTGTATGAAATGGAGCTCTTCGAGACAATCTGATATGATATGATATTCTCTTCACCTCCTTAGGATAAGATGCTGATTTTAAACCCTATTACAGGAGGAGATTATGCAAATTGTATAATTTGGTATCACTGGGGGTTATTAATGGGCAACTGCACAGTGTACTTTTAATTTTTTATTACAGAACGGTGCTTAAGTTTTCCTCAAAGTGTTCCTTTAACACATAATATTTAATGGTTAAGCAAAATGGATTTGGAATGAAAGCAGACAGAAATGAATATATTAGATATAGTACTGACTACTCTAAATGATTTGAAATATGGACATTTATAAATTTCTTTCTTATCAATATATTTAATGGTGGTTTACCAACCCTAAATTAAGAGATGGACTTTAGAATATGGGAATATATGTAAATTGTGCAAAAAGATCAATCCAAATGGGTGATTTAAAAAAAAATCAGAGAAGTATAGCATAAAAAACTTAAGAAAATAGCTTTCAGGAGATGGATAATTGACTTAATTAATATTTTTATGTAGTCTTCGGGGTAATGATTTTGGGCTTAAATCTTAAAGATCTAGAAATATTTTTTCTTATTCTTGTTCTATGTCCAAATGGTATGATTTTGGTGAATGGCTAGACATGTCCATCCATTTGTAAGATGGGAGATCCATCTTATGCAATGAATAAAAAATATGGGCATCTTATGCATTTAAATGATGACCTGTTTGAATTAAACATTAACTTTAAATAAATATTAGTTTATGACATTGGAAGACATATTACTATCCTATGTCTGGAACTTTTATTTATTTCTTTATTTTTTTACATAGTGGTTATATTCTCACCCACATATATTATTTGCTAAAATAATAATAAGATATCTAGTGAATTTATAGTAAAAATATCATAAGAAACAAGGATTTCATCTTATAATCATTATGTGATTCCAGCTTTCACAAGTGTATACTTCTATTTAGTCTACGTTGCAATATTACAATGTGGTATGTGGATAAAACTGCTGTGTGAAGATCAAACGTCCTGTGATGCTGAAATGTCAATCCCAAGGAGTTGAATAAACTTAGAAAATATAACATAAAAGCATACAAAAGAGGGAAAGACGGAAATGGAGGAGGAGGAGGTAGTTAGTTGTGGAGAAAGAAGAGAAAGAGGAAGGTGGTGTAAATATTCTGGGGGAATTTTAAAAATCCAATGCATAATATGAAGGGAAAAAAAGCTTCTGTTGGCATGGAGAAGAAGCAGAGGCAGGACCATAACTGTAAGAAGGGACAGGGCAGAATATATAACATGTTTTTAACTTCTTTCTTATCCTTCTGTGAAGACATTGGAAAGATGTTTGATTGAAGGGTTTCTGATTGAATTCTTATTGTAGCATTGTGGGGGGGGGGAATAAGCCCAATGACATTTTCTTAAGTATTCCTTGGGTTTGCCCCTTCCCTGGTATCTTTTCTTTTATTTAAAAAATAAAAGTTTAGCTTGCTGAACTGAACAGGAAAGTTGAGGTGATATAATTAATTAGAATGGAGTAAACATAATGAGCTTAATTTCTGGTAAATGGCTTTTTAAAATTTGTCTGACCATCTCCACCATGAAAGATATTTTGTCATAATGCCATGGTCACAAACTTTCAGATGTGTACACCCAAAAACAAAGAGCTGCATATAATGGATCTATGAACAGAAACAAATTTCATGCAGCCACCAACTGTTGAAATTCTGCAGCATATTTCTATTGGGAAAAGCCAATTGGTGATACACAAAGAATCTAATACTTTGCTAATTCAGATCCTGTATTGTTCTCCTGTCATAAGACAAGCTAAAAGTTCCTCAACTTTTTTTAGGATTCTGTGTCCTGAAAACAGATGAGTGACCTCCAGATTATGAGTCACTTGGCAAGCTTTGAAAATTTTGATTTTGACTTGCCATATATGGTTAACCTTAGATATTATTCTACATAGTCCTTTAACAGAGTTTTAATGATTAATAGAAAAAACTGTGGATATGACTCCTTTCACCATCTTCTTAATTTATTTAATTTCTTAAATTATGGATTCTGTCACCTATGAAATAATTCTTGGATGGCATACAAGATTTGGACTGTAAAGAGAGTAACAAGGATGACCTTGGTGGTGGGAGGAAAGATTTGTTATCAAAGTAACAAAAAGGAAAGTATTGCTTGTGTTGATTACCAAAACATCTCAGATAGGCACCCCTAATTCACATGAATATAAAAAGAGGAAGGAGAGGAAACAGACTTGCAAGATTATATTACTGTAACCAATCTAAATAAAATGAGTTTTTAGGCTCCTGTGGACTTTTACTTCTTGGTGTGAACTGCTCTGTAAGGCTGATAGATTAAAAGCATGTATGTGAAATAACTCTTCCCCCTTCTACCCCCCCCCCCCCCAGAATCTTGCATTATGTCCACTAAACAGCAGTTTGTTGGGGAAAGGAATTATAATGGGGAAGACAGTGCCTAAGAAAACTCATTTGTATATTTGTTACCCCTTCAGTGTAGACCAGACTAGGAATCTAATGGCATTTAAGTCAGTAGTATATTATTGGAAAGCTATAGTAACAGCATCTTTCAAGTCTGAATGTGCTTTCTCTTATCTTTGTCAGGGTCTTTGCCTGAAACATTTAATCAGGTTACATTTCTGAGTTAAATTCCAAACTCAGTCATCTGTATCTGACTGTTGACTTGATAGCAGCTCTTCCTCCTATCCCCCAAGGCCATTCCCTGTATCCTATATAGTATATTATCTTTCCATTCAAACTAGGTTCATTCTATCTCAAATGAAAGTGCAAACAACTTAAAAAATAGGGAGTGGATGTTTACTTTGGAATCATGATATGTTGAAGGGCTATACAATACTTCCCATTTCACCTCTCCATAGATGAGGGAGGAAAGAAAAACTATGAAAGTGATAGCAACACCTTTCCTTGTTAATTTTGCTTAGTCATCAAAGTAGTTAACACCATTTTTCCATTTAGTTTACTTGAAAGTTTCTGAAAAATACTTAGTACTTTAGGTTTTGTAGAACTGATATTGAATTAGGGATTTATTGGCTATGAAATACACCAAAGTAGTCATACATCTTTTGCTAGTTAGGAGCTAATATCTTTGTTGATTTATATGAGTTATAATTGTGTTCAAATTACTTATTGTAACTTTGTCTGAATGCTACTGTGTAATAAATAATACAAAGAAGTTGTGGCTTACTTCAGTCAAATTGTTCTTGGTTAAACTGGTCTATTGTTGTCAAGGCAGAAAAGACATATATTCATTACTTCTTTGAAAGGAAAAACAGGACAACTAAAATCAAAACTATTAAATAAATACTTTATGTTCATATCACTCAGTTGTAGAAAATTTGTCTTACCACCTCTTATTGGGGAAAAGATATATTATGGAGATGACCTGATTTAATTTGGAATAACATGGCTGCATCTAACCTTCTAGATTTGATTTGATTTAAAACATCTCTTAATGTTCAGAAAATATTATGTTTCTCATAATCATCATAATCATAAGTTTATTTGTCAAGCATATATAAGATAATAGGTAAAAGTATAAACATAATTTGAATACATGAAAAGAGTAAGTAAAAAGGAATATTAGGACAGGGATGGTAGGCACGCTAGTGCATTTATGCACGCCCCTTTCTCTGGAGTTTTTTTTAGCATGCTATGAATGGTAGAGCCATAGCAGCTTCACCCAAAGGGGAAGAAGGAGGAGTTGTCATATAAAAACATAAACTAGTATGGGAAAAGCTGGCAAAATCTAGATGTAAGACTGATAGGTATGGTTTCCAATTTACTCTGCTTCAGTGATATGATCTTGAGGGTGGAGAAACCATTAGGATTATTATTTGCTGTACTGTACTGTATGCTTCCTTAGTCTTTCATTCTGAGAAGTTGTTAACTACCTGGTGGTTTAGAAAATCACATATTTATTCAATGTATATAGCCTCTTACCTCAACAACTGCTTATATTAATAATAATAATAACTTTATTGTACATGTATACACAGTATACCCATAAAACGAAATTCACTTAACACCCAAAGACCAGGTCGAACACACATAACAATCCCCAAACACACTCCCACCCACCACAATTCCCCACCCTTAAACACCCAAACATCCACACAACAGACCAAGTAATGCTGTCTAACAGCTCACTGATGGTGGCCCTTTATTATCAGTAGGACCACTGAGTTGTAGTGGCCCAAAGCCAATTATATAGATCAGTATATCTGTCTGAAAGGCAAACTCATTTGCAAGAGCTCTGTTCCCTGCAAATTCTATTACATTCCATCCCAGAAGAAACAAAAAAGACTACTGCTGGAAATCTCTAAGAAGATAGAAATGTCCAGAAACTGAACCAGAGAACAGCCAGAAAGCAGTGGGATTCAGCCACTTTGCACCACTTCAGGAGAACCAGTTATTAACTTTCTGAGCAGTTTAGCAAAGTGGTTGTTGGAAGAAATCATTAGGGCAGAGAACTGGTTGTTAAATTACTTGAATCCCACCACTGCAGAGGACCATTGGCTCCAAGAAGCCTTTTCTATGGAAATAGACAAATATGTCTAGATGAATGTTTGCAGTAGGCTTGGATTTTTTATGTGCTAAGTCTCATTTTCTTTTATCTCACTCTTCAAGTGACAGAACTGGGTGTTTAATTTCAACCTTCATTCATACTTTAAGCTATTTTATTTTATTTATCTAATTTATTTCTATATCATCTATTCCCAGAGGCTGTCAGTGCCAACAGTCAAGAAAATCATGAAAAGAATACCACTACAAAACAATAAATTAACCCCCCATGACAAAAATCCCAAGAGCATTACAGTCATATAAAAACAAAGCAAAAGAAAATGAAGAGACAATTTTTCTTGTAGTTTGTTTTTTAGAGGGTTTTCTTAAAACTAACTTGCAGTATTATTATAATCTGGGCATTTTCTTTTACATAAAAGAAAAACTAAAAATGCAATTTAGTAGTTACAGTTTATCTTTATGTGTGTGTGTGTGTTGTGTTGTGTGTCATGCACACAGACAAATAGACAAATATGTCTAGACCGGAATTTACAGTAGGCTTAGATTTTTATGTGCTAAGTCTCATTTTCCTTTATCTCACTCTTCAATTGAGATAACACACACACCAGTATATACATGTACCTACATACACATGTGTGTGTGTCTGTAGGGGTGTGTGTCTGTGTTAAAATATTAAGTTGCAAAAGAAGAATCTGTATTGCATACTGATTGTATGGAAGAAAAACAAGTAACAAACAATTATTTCCCACCCCTCAGTTTTATTTTGTTTTAGGAGAAGCCCAAATGGAATGGCTTCCCCCAAATGGTTTTAAAATAATAAAGTATGCTTTGTTTATCCTCTGTGCGATTGATTTATTTCCAAAAACTAAAGGAAGGATTGAATTTTCTAATAAATACACCTGTTATGATTTGGTAACAAAATTGCTTAAATATTTGAGTGTTTTAATGAACATGAATAATAAGTCACTAGATGAGAGATCCCTTTCTCTCCCACCACACACTGGGACTGCAGAGGAAGGTGCCAGGTGAGCCAACCCCAGAGGATAGGAAGAGGCAGGAAGAGGAACTACCAAGCCATTGCTTCATAGCAAGACCTGGGACCAGAGAGGGAAGATCCAGAGCAGAGGTCTCCAGCCTTGGCCACTTTAAGACTTGTGGACTTCAACTCCCAGAATGCTGGCTGAGGAATTCTGGGAGTTGAAGTCCACAAGTCTTAAAGTGGCCAAGGTTGGAGACCACTGGTCTAGAGGACCTCTCGGAAAGAGGTTTGCAATTTCCAATCTTTACCATGTATGTTCCAACCTTGCTAAAGTAACAATAAAGGAGTACTGTGTAGTTACAGTATATAAAAAATAGCCCCAGGTGTCCTAGTTTCTGTAACATTTGGAATGATTTATATGCTGAAAAGTGTCTAGCTTTTCTGCAAACCCATACTATTATAATGATTTCTTTTTTAAAAAAGCATATTTTTCTAAATTTTCTCATGGTAGACATTGAAAGGGCAGGCCTGAAGACCTGAAGAGCAAGTTATCCTTTGTTTTTACATATTTTTTGAGAGTGTTTGTTCTGTACAGGTGGGTGCTTCTCTCCCTTTCTCCCTCCCTTTTCATGGCTTTTGTATTGCTTTCTGGATCACAAATCTTTACAGGAAATAACATAAGACACCTTTCATTCATGAAGCTTAAATCAGCTTTGTTTTAAATAAGCTGCTAATGAAAATGTAATGCCTGCATTTTTCTAGCAGGTATTTTGCTCCCTGAATTCTTTTCTACACTGTCAACATTCACACAGTGTGAGAAAGGTTTAAAACATTAATGGCTCTGCAGCAGTTTTAATTCAAAGGCAAAAAAAGATGCCTTGGGACCCGAGGGGACACAGATGTTCTACCTGTCTGCAACTCCTTAAAGTATCAACTCTTCTTTCCAGGATCAGGCAGTTGCTACCTATTGTCTGATCCCAGGGGGAGAAAAAAAATACTTGTCCTTTGCAAGAAGTTGCAAAACAGTTTTATTTTTATGCCTGTACATGCTTGGAAGCTCCTTTTTGCCTCTGAAATATTCAACTCAGAAGACTGCTCAGCTTGCTGTTGGAAGAGGCAGCACAGTCCTGGAAAGCATTAACAACTTAGCGCAGGAATTTCAGAATGAAAGAATTCATGGAAACAGTGCCCCCAAATCATTCCAAACCATGATTTGACTGAATGGGTTGAAGATGCTAAATTAACCTGATGCTCATTGCCAACTACAGTGCATATCAATCCAAACACAAATCAGACTTTCACGCAGGGTCTTCTTAAGCAGAAGTCAATCCAAACCATCACAAAGAGTAGTATGGAAGTAACCAGGCTGTGTCTCATCCAAGATGTTGGAACCAAAGGCCTATGTGTTGGGAAAGATGCCCACTTAAATTAGAAACCAAAGCAATTGAAAATAGTTGAAACTACATTTATTGGCATGCACAGCTACAGTGATCACCGGGCTCCCTGCCAGGATACCACAGAAGAGCAAGGTTACAGGTTATATATATATATATATATATATATATATATATATATATATATATATATATATATATATATATATATATATATATATATATATATATATATATATATATATATATATATATATCTCCTTTTGGTTTGTTACATAGGAAAGATTAAGAAAATGTTGCAAATCATACTATGGGCTCTGTATTGGAATGCTTGTTTTAATACTACTGGACTGGGGGTGACTTTATCACGTTTTATTGCCCTTGCATGTTTTATATATCATCATTATAAACAAAGACATCAACTGTGCTTATATACTGCATAAAATTTCACACCCTAAAGGAAGAGAACAGTCTGATTTTCATTTTCTGTCTCCTTCTCAAGGTCACAGTTCTAGCTATCTGTCTTTACTTGTGACATGCTTTCATTCATGTCTGAGTCACCTTCGGTATCACAGTTGCTATTAAACCTAAACACCTGAACATAATTTTGGCACATAACCATGGATGATCCAAGCAGCAACCTAGATCAGATTTGAACAGCAAGACAGAGATGAAGTAATGGATTGCTGACTTCCTCAGCATAACTTAGTCATTTAAAGTTATTTGTGGTTAAAAAGCAGGTACCAAGGATATCACAATTCAATTCAGTCTAATATAGTCAGGGGAAAACAAGGGGAAATGAAAAATTATTAAAATTAGATTAAAAAAATAAATGTATTTTTGCAGGACAAAGACAGAAAGCAAACTAAAATATCACATTTTAACCACTGATTGTATTATATAACAATCAGAATAACAAGTAAAGAGCATTGGATTAAACAAATATTACATAGCTTCAAGAAAAATAAGAACATTGCTAGACATTTAACCATCTTGTAGCAACAGCAATTGCAAGAAGTTTGGCCACTCTTGTAGGGATATTTATAAGCTGTTCTCTAAAAAGAAGCAACTGATTTTCTCAACTAATCTTACATGTCTGGGAGTCAGAAGAGTTATTAATTCAACATATCATGTCATGTAAAAAGAACATTGCAAGAGGACACATGACATTTTCTACTTCTTCTAGTAGGCATAAGTTCTTCAGTCACTTTTGAACTGGAAAATTTTAAAACTTCCTGTTCAAGGAAAGAAAAAAGAATATATGTGTGTGTGTATATATATATATATATATATATATATATATATATATATATATATATATATATATATATATATATATATATATATATATATATATATATATGTCTTTTTCTGTTTTTCGTAGGCTTTTATGTGCATATTCTTTCTAGCCAGGTTTTACCTACGTAAGCTAGGTTGTTCTGCAGCTCTGACTGTGTGAAATCTCATTCACCAGCTTCAGAGCTTTTTTTTTCTGTTGACAGAAAAACCTAGCTTACGTAGGTAAAACCTGGCTAGAAAGAATATGCACATAAAAGCCTACGAAAAACAGAAAAAGACACATTGTACCTTTACAGGGGGAATATCTGAGAAGTGGGTGTGGCTCACTGACGAAGCCTTATAAGGCAGAAATAGCTATCTGAGTCTCCCAGAGAGCAACGCAGAGTTGCAGTTTGTCAACAGAAAAAAAAAAAGCTCTGAAGCTGGTGAATGAGATTTCACACAGTCAGAGCTGCAGAACAACCTAGCTTACGTAGGTAAAACCTGGCTAGAAAGAATATGCACATAAAAGCCTACGAAAAACAGAAAAAGACACATTGTACCTTTACAGGGGGAATATCTGAGAAGTGGGTGTGGCTCACTGACGAAGCCTTATAAGGCAGAAATAGCTATCTGAGTCTCCCAGAGAGCAACGCAGAGTTGCAGTTTGTCAACAGAAAAAAAAAGCTCTGAAGCTGGTGAATGAGATTTCACACAGTCAGAGCTGCAGAACAACCTAGCTTACGTAGGTAAAACCTGGCTAGAAAGAATATGCACATAAAAGCCTACGAAAAACAGAAAAAGACACATTGTACCTTTACAGGGGGAATATCTGAGAAGTGGGTGTGGCTCACTGACGAAGCCTTATAAGGCAGAAATAGCTATCTGAGTCTCCCAGAGAGCAACGCAGAGTTGCAGTTTGTCAACAGAAAAAAAAAAAAAGCTCTGAAGCTGGTGAATGAGATTTCACACAGTCAGAGCTGCAGAACAACCTAGCTTACGTAGGTAAAACCTGGCTAGAAAGAATATGCACATAAAAGCCTACGAAAAACAGAAAAAGACACATTGTACCTTTACAGGGGGAATATCTGAGAAGTGGGTGTGGCTCACTGACGAAGCCTTATAAGGCAGAAATAGCTATCTGAGTCTCCCAGAGAGCAACGCAGAGTTGCAGTTTGTCAACAGAAAGAAAAAAAAAAAAAGCTCTGAAGCTGGTGAATGAGATTTCACACAGTCAGAGCTGCAGAACAACCTAGCTTACGTAGGTAAAACCTGGCTAGAAAGAATATGCATATATATATATATATATATATATATATATATATATATATATATATATATATATATATATATATATATATATATATATATATATATATATATATATATATATATATATATATATATATATATATGTATATATGTATATTGTAATGGAATGTATAGATGCCTTTGGGGAATGAGAGGAAGAGATGCTGCCTAGGAAACAACCAGACAAGAAAGATAGGAGCTCCCAGCGGATTAACCGTCAGAGGAAGAAATTTAGGAAGGACCACCCTAATTGTTTCAGTGGTTAAAATTAGCTGTGCAAGATTCTGTTAATGTAGCCTCGCAATAAACCACTATCAACTAATCATGTTTCCAATCTGGTTTACCCAAGCGGGCTGACACATATCGAATTAGGGTAAAAGACCTACTGTGAGAGGGATAAAGGAAGTTAGCTAAATATTGTACATGAGAGACCAGTCTCCTAAGCCAACCCATGTTATATCAAGAACTAGTTTTAGACAAGTCTGGTTGAATATCAGTGTTGAGAGCTTATTATTTTAACTAGGCTCTTTCTGAGCCAAGGGATAGAAAAGTAATTTAATTCAGAATTTCAGTTGGCATACTTACTTATGGGTTTCCAGGGAAATAAGTCCAGATTCTAATCTTACTAGATGATTTAGAGACACACTGGGTACTTAGAGTAGAACCTTAACAATTTTGACTGAAAGGCCTAGAAGGGTTAGGTCATAATAGTAGCAAATTTATGTCCCATATAATAAATACAGTAGCTAATGGATTTGATTCCACAGACTCTATAGCCACTGGAATATGATTATTTTCATTGTGTTGGCCAAGACAAATAGCGGCCTTTGAAAATCTACATCGCCTGAGCAGTAATGACCTAAATTGTTCATTTATGGAAGCTGAAACTTGGTGAGATTTCCCAATTTTGTTTAATTCCAAAGCTGTTAATTTTCCAGGCATGCTGGTTTGTTTGAAGAAAGTGACTACTTTTGCTTGTTACACAGATGACATTTATTTATTTTTATTCATCAAATTTGGATGCGGTGACTCAGTGGCTAAGATCTGATCGAAAGGTTGGCAGTTCAGTGGTTCGAATCCCTAGTGCCACGTAACGGGGTGAGCTCCTGTTACTTGTCCCAGCTTCTGTCAACCTACCAGTTCGAAAGCACATAAAAATGCAAGTAGAAAAATATGGACCACCTTTGGTGGGAAGGTAACAGCGTTCTGTGTGCCTTTGGTGTTTAGTCATGCCGGCCACATGACCACGGAGATGTCTTCGGACAGCACTGGCTCTTTGGCTTTGAAACAGAGATGAGCACCGCCCTCTAGAGTCGGGAACAACTAGCACATATGTGCGAGGGCAACCTTTACCTTTACCTTTTTAACCATCTATCTCCTTCACAGAGAGAGTGTGGGCAGTGTGCAGATAAAATATTAAAACATAAAAATTGTATATAAAATTTAAAAAGAAGCTAGGATGATTAAAATTCAATATTAAAAGTTAATTAAAAGATGGGGGGAGAGCTGTCAGGGCACTAACCAGCCCTACAACTGCATGTTCCTCTGGGCTCCCTATGCAAGGTCCCCATGCAAGGTCACCCTATTTTCCCATCTTGTGGGGTCCCACTTCATCTCTGGGAGGGAGTGTGTTCCACAGGGTGAACAGCAGAAAAGACTCTCTTGTTGGACCCCACCAGTTGGAGTCCTTTGGCTGACACAGTCCACAGCATAACTTCCCTGCCTGACCTGGTGGGACCAGATAAGAAAGGCGGATGATGTAATGGGACGTGCCCTCTTAACCACTGATGACATCTATAGAAATCAGGGAACAAGAATGTGCTCTCTCATTTTAAACCTCGGAAGGATGGGATTGACAATTCAGCCTCTCTAGAACTATTCAAAAACCATTCAGATGCTGGGTTCTCCATTCCAGCCTTCTTTTTACATTTATTGCTATGTATGGTTATATTCCTTGGGATTGGAATCTAGCAAATCCTCCTATCTTTCAGAAAGGGAGAAAGGATGACTCAGCAAAGTATTAAGCCATTTGCTTCTTCCGCAGAATCAATAATATGCCAACCTTTTTGTATTAAAAATTAAGGGGCTTATTTTCCTTAAATAAGAAAATTTCTTAGCAGAGGAACAGATTCAGAAGATGTGCCAGATTCCACAGCTTCTCTTCATGCTGATAAATCTCAGTTCTGAATTTGACAGCATCTCTCTTACAGGAGATCTTGTATTCCTCTTTCCCTAGGAAGACCTATGGCAGTTATACCGTCACAACCAGAAGGGACAGTCTGCTGTATTAAAATTCTCCTCCTGAAAATGAGACCTCTACATAGCCATAGCCATTAAAATGTTGGAAACAAGCTTCATGATGGAGCCTGGCTTTTATTTATTATTAAATTATTAAATTTATATGCCGCCCATCTCGTGGTTTGTGGTGACTCTCGGCAGCTTACAATATAGCTTTGCTCCTTTTCAAATTTTACTCCCAAATATTTTATCCAATTTTAATTTTTAAAGGAAGTATTGTGAGAATAGATGGGGGCGAGACCAGTCAGAGGTGGTATTTACCAGTTCTCCAAACTACTCAAAATTTCTGCTACCGGTTCTCCAGAATTGGTCAGAACCTGCTGAAACTCACCTCTGCTAGATAGGGTTTTATACCTGTCCATCTCTGACAGCTCAGGGTCCATAGCAACACCAGTACCATATCTTATGCAACTAGAAGTCTTTAACAACAGAACAGAACAACAGAAGAGACTTCACTGGCGTCTCTCTATTAGAAGACCGGGACATAAAAATCCCTTTGTGGAGAATGTGTGTTTCTGCAACGACAAGTTGAAACTATCAAGCATGTTTTCCTCTCTTCCTTATTTTACAGAGGACCATAAGTGCCCTTATCCTAGCCTACTCAGCAGTTAGGCCCTACACACCAGTTTTCTGGTATACTTCCTCTTCCCCCCCTTACGTAACATAAAATGGTGCCAAATTCTGCACAGCACCCGCCAAGTGCTGACTGCCAGAGTCAACCAAACCTAACCCAGCCCATGTCTCATTATTGCACTGTTGTTAATAAACCTTCCTTTTTTCATATTATGGCTTTTGCCACTGCAGTTTATTGTTTTGCTTTTCAATTAGCCTAGTACAGATTTTGGATTTTGTAGCAGCCTTACAGCTTTTACCTCTGACTCTTTAATGCTATACTTTACTTCCGTTCAGTTTTTTGACACGGGCTGTTTTTTATTTTATAGCTGCTAATATCCTAGTCTGTTTGGTTTTTTGATGATGAAAGATAGAAATATATTGTACTGTATCAGATAAAAGGTGCTGCTTGGCCTTCTTAGCCCATTATCTTAGCCGTGTTTAGCCTGAACTATAAATTAAGTGGGTATCAAATAAGAAAATGTATTGACTACCATCACTTAGTTTCTCTTGGTAGAAAGAAAGGCCTGTTTGATGGATTTTAATTTTTTTTAAAACTAAGACAAGTGTTCAAAGCCACAGCTTGAAAAAGTACATTGATCCTGGCTTCTTCTATCTTGCCAAATTCTAAGTACACACAGTTTCTGTGCTGGGAGATCAAGGAAGAACTGTGTTGTTTTTTACTAAATGTGGTGAACATTTCTTCCATAAAACTGTCAAAGAGGAGAAGGGAGGTGGAACAGAAGCCCAAGACTTGTTGTATTATGGGTGTAGATTGAACCATATTGTGTCTTTAAAGCATTGCAGAAGGTAATAAATATGTATAATTTCTAGAACAATACACAAAACAACAAAAAACTGGGATTTGAGTTCTATAGTCAAGGACTGTAATCTTGCATTTACCTAAAGATAAACTTTACTGAATGGAATAATGCTTGCCTCTAGTAAATATAGAATCAAATAAACATGCAACTAAGAAACTATGCAATTAATTGAGGCTGTTACTAAAATTGTATAATTTCAACTGAATTAATACAGAGCATATTTAACATATCTACAGGTCTTTCTTTGTCTAACCATCTATTCTGGTACAATGTGTAATAGTGGCTGTTCTGTTTTAAGGTTATATAAATATATTTGTTCCAACACTTTTATCTACTGAATAAGGTATTTTTCCCCACATGAGATGATTATATATTATTATTTAAAAAAAACCTACTTACTGATTTGTAATAATTTCATACTGCAAGTATCAAAAGAAAGGAGAAATCACATTATTGAGCTTCTAATAAAGTAGAATAATGTGGTTCAAGAGGCATCCTTTAAATCTTTGAACAGCATGTACTTGATGTTTATAAAAATCACAATAAATAAGTTGTAGGCATTGCTTTGGAGATACCATATGGAAAGCATTAATTCAGTAGGAGATTATAAGCTGTAAATTGGACGCATGACTCATGAGTCATAATGAACAATAATACACTAAAGAGATTAGTTAAAATGTAGTGTGTACATGATGTCCATTACTTACCACTTATTTATTTTAACCATAGCAGTTTCTGTTTTTCAAATTGTATTTTTTCCTTACCATAGACATGGTCAAGAATTGTTCTTTACGGTATTGCAATTGAAATGGTATGTAAAGGTTAAGTGGCTAAATTATACAAGAGAACTCTGGAAGAAATCATAAACACACACATACATACACATACACGGAAATCAGCACCCAATAAACTATAAATAGAGTTGTTATAGCTTTTACTGAAGATTTGCTTTCTGCTGTTATTATGTTCAGAACTATGAACAGACTAGTAAACCTATGGTAACCGTGCGCTGAATACTCCTATTTTTATCATATCATTAGTTGGCTGATTGTTTTCTTTACTATGCTATTGACAGTCATCTTAGTCAACTGGTGTTCATGGTCTCCTTTTGCATGGAACAGTTTGATGGCATTAGGGGTTTTCCCGGGTCTACAAATCAGCAAATGTAATAGAAACTGCTCCCAAGTCCTAAAGAGCCTTTAATTTGGTCTAGAGAGATGCTTGGAATGAAGAGGAAACTTGCATAACTGGCATGTGGAAATTAGACTGGGGAAGTCAGACACATAAAACAGAACAAATGAGCATCCTAGATTGAATGGAAAGCCACTTCTATATTGTGGCTAAATAAGCTTTATAGATATCATCCACCGTGAATTCAGCTGTAGTTCGAGAAGGCTTTAAATTTACCTACAGAAAACCTGTAGTGTAACACAGAGGTGTTTATTTAAACATATTTGATAGATAAACCACAATTGGTTGGGTTTGTGTGATATACAGTTGCTTAACATGTGAACCAGTCTCTGATAGGAAGGGATTTCAAATATGCATGACATTACCTCTGCATTTGGGTGTTACGTACAGCAACCATGCCATCCTGAAATTTGTATTATAAAATGACTGACCTCAGTTCTCATGATATTACTTTTGTGCAGTGTTTGGACAATAGCATACTGCTAAGTTTATTAGTGCAGAGTTTACTAGTCTAAGCAATTACATCAAATAATTTTGAACAGAAGAGAAGGTAAAAATACTGTATAATTACTCGGTGCACATCACTCAGGAATTGTGCCTAATTGCTCTCAATAGGATTTAAGTAAACATGTATAAAATGGAACTACCAGATTATCTCCAATTTAAAAATGCCTCCTTGGAATGAGCATAATTAAAGAAAGTTTAATGGTCATTATATGTAAGCTAAGTTCAGGCAATTCCCAAATGTTAACTGCAATCTAAGTGCAAGATTCCAGGAACCAGCCTCAAATACAAGCAAGGGGGCACTGGAGAAAAGACAAATTACTGATAGAAAAATGAATAATTTACTTCCCATGCCTTTTCTTATTGTCTCGTGCCTGCCAGGTTAACAATTAAATATCTCCAGTGCTACAAAGGATTTCCTAATGAGAAATAAATCAGCTGTGCTTGTGTTATTTATTGGAGTGGGCCGAGTGCCCTCGTGTCAGTAGTGTTATTTAATATGTGCAAGGAAGGAGGAGAATGAGCTATGCCCGCTCCATGCTTGGCATATGGACTCACAGCAGAATCCTATGTAATTCTGTTTGCCTACACTCAAACCTGAAGCTAGGATTCCATACAGAGTAAGGAAGTTGACCTTGATGGGATATGCAAGTTTCCATAATCAAAATGACAAGGGGGGAAAAAAACTTTAATTCCTTAAAATATGTAAAAGAGGCTCAAACAGACACCTTCCTAACTCAGGAGGCTATAAGAAGGGGAAGGAGGTATGGCACAACAGAAATTCTGCAAGAGCCACTCTCAATAAAAACATTTTATAAATGAAGGCAAATATTCATGTCCCAGGATAATGTTGCAGGATCCAATCTGGGTCAGTCACCGGGACCAGAGTTTTTGTCTTCCAAACAACCAAGCACCACATAAATATTACATATTCTGGTAGAGAGAAGTTTCCTGAGGATGGGCTCCAGCATGAGTCCAAAAGCTCGGAAGTCTATACCTTTGGTCCCAGTGACTGACCCAGATTCAGGGCCGGATTTTCCTATAGGCTAACTAGGCTTCAGCCTAGGGCCTCAAGATCAAGAGGGACCTACATTCAAATTGTTAGCAAAATTAAAATTACACTTTCACTATAGGTGAAAGGGCCTCATAAGTGGAATAGCCTAGGGCCTCTTTTCATCTAAATCCGGCCCTGCCCAGATTGGATACTTCAAAAGTATTTTAGTTTTCCTATACAGCTGACGTCTAGCCTGGTGCAGCTGACAAGTTCAGAATGCAGGAAATCCAAAGGATAACTACAGGTAGTCCTCAACTTATTACCACAACTGACCCCAACATTTCTTTTGCTAAGCAAGACATTTGTTAAGTGAATTTTGCCCCATTTTACGACCTTCCTTGCCACAGTTGTAGAGTGAATCACTTCAGTTGTTAAGTTACTAACGTGGTTGTTAAGTGAAGCTGGCTTCCCCATTGACTTTGCTTGTCAGAAGATTATAAAAGGTGATCACATGATGCCATGTGATCTGCAACCGTCATAAATATGAATCAATTGCCGAGTGTCTGAAATTTGATTTAATTTAATTTATCAAATTTCTATGCCGCCCAACTCCCAAGGGACACATGACCATGGGGATGCTGCAATGGTCATGTGTAAGTGTGAACAGTCATAAGGCACTTTTTTTCAGTGCCGTTGTAACTTTGAACGGTCACTAAATGAACTGTTGTAAATTGAGGACTACCTGTATATTCTGATATGCCCAGTGGTCTGAAAAGGGTGTTCTAAAAATCAGTCTTCTATATCCCAACTCTTTTATGCCAATGAAATGTATACAATTGGTTGTGGAGGATTTACATTTGCTTCATGTACACTGAACACTCAATGAATGCACACCTCCTCTTTTGTGCCTATTTTTTAATTAACATTTTCGTCTATGCATTTTCATTGTCATTCGTTGCTTATTTAATTTCCTTTCCAAAGTTCCATGACATTTATATTCTCCATTTGTGATGATACGCCTATCTGAAGGCAATACCTAGCTGCCATCTTGTGAGCAGCTAGATGTGATGCGATTCTTCTGAGAATGGTTGATAACTGTAAATCATAACCTAATCCAAAAAAGGATTCCCATTCAGCTATTAATACACATTAATAAAATGTCTCAGGAGGGTTTTTTAAAAAATGCCTGCCTCAAGAGATTGCCTCTATCAGTTCAACATAGCGCATAAGCCTTAAGCATTATTTTATGGTATGTCTAATACGTTATAAAGTATAATCTACTTGTTGCTCTCATACTTTAGATGACTTATTTCATGCTTAGAATGACTTTGCTGTACATTTTCAACTAAATCTCAAAAAAAAAAAAAAAGATTCATAGCTTATGTGCCAAATGAAAAATGCTGGAAACCACCGTTCTTTGTTTGCTTGTTCTTTGTTACAGTTTTGAAGAAACTTAATTGCTTTGAAGAAACCTAACTTGGAATGGCACATTCTCATTAAGGTGTTGAACCTTCAGTATTTTTTTTTTTAATCTGTTGGAGACAAAGGAAAAGAATGTTTTCTTTACCAAATTTAGCCTGATCAACCGACCTGCTATAGTTGGTAAAAGAATAAAGCAACTGTTTCTTAATGTCATCCAACACATCTTTAAAATTTTTCATGGAATGAAACACATGAAGTGAATCAATGTGAGGAGCCGAGGCGGCGCAGTGGTTAGAGTGCAATACTGCAGCCACTTCAACTGACTGCTAGTTCAGCAGATCAGCGAATCAAATCTCACTGGCTCAAGGTTGACTCAGCCTTCCATCCTTCCGAGGTGGGTAAATGAGGCCCCAGATTGTTGGGGGCAATATGCTATTTAGTGTACTGTCTTTGGTGTAAGCCGCCCAGAGTCCTCGGAGAGTGGGTGGCATAAAAATATGACTAATAAATAAAGAAAGAAAGAAAAACACATTATAAGATTTGAGTGCTGGACCAAGATTGAGGATCTTGGTGCTTTTATTTATTTTTCTAATAAGCTTTTATAAGTGAGAACCTGAGTGTTTTGACTACTATTTCATTTTGGGATGTAGAGTTTATAAAATCTTCTTCCTGACTTTCATCCAAGTGTTTAAGAAGGTCATGCCTGAACAATTGAGGGGAGAACCATTTAAATTTTAAATCCGCCTCTTTTGGCAAGAAAGAAAGAAAAAAGAAGCAACTTCCTAATTACAAGATCTATAATGTCTTATATCAGAACTTCCTCTAAAGGAAGACCAATGTCAGAAGACAGAGTACTAAGATGAAGAAATTCAAAGTAGTACTAAATTTTGATTATTCAGCTATCTTCTTAAAGAAGGTATAATTAACTTCTGAATTAATGAATGCAACTTTTTTGTTCAATGCAATCCATTTTCTTTGTAGATTTATTCTATCATAACTTCATTCTAAATACAATAGAAGTAGTTTTAATCTTTAAGTAACAGCTAAAAAGAATAACCTTAGCTTTTCAAGGAGATGTAGGCATACCTCTCCATGGTTCTTACTGTATGTGGAAGTGGCATGGAACCAGCAGAATCACAAGGTCTGGAGAAGGATATAAAATCTTTCTGCATGATATATACAATAACAGACAGTTAACAGAAGGGCTTTGAAGATTAGTTTTATTTCTGGGGTTAGCTATTGACTGTTTTCGTAGACATGGTTTTTTAAAAAAATTATTATCAATGGCTAATGTTTGTTTGCTTGTTTTGTCTTGTTTTTTTCCTTGCTTTTCCCCAATTTTGTGTTTTAATTTTAGAGATAAAAAATTGTTAAAATATAATAAAAATATTTACCTAAGGTTTAATTTATGGAGTAAAGAAGTTCTCCCTAGCTATGTGATCACCAGTGTGTCACCAAGGAATATCAGTGTCATAACACATACTTTTCTTGGTACTAGGTTGCCTGACCAACTGATCATTACTTTTTTTTTAAAGGAAGCAAGCTGGAAAGGAAAACATAAACCCAGAGTCATCTTTATTGAAAAAGTGAAAATGCCTCTTTTTTTTAAAAAAAAAAAAAATAACTGAACTTCTGCAGCCTTAATGCTTTCTTTAAAAGGGTGTTTAGTTACCCTGTGAGGGGAGGACCCAAATATATTTAGAGGTAGCATGGAGCACAATGCATAAGAGGGAATAATTGAAGGGCATATTGTCTTATGACACATCAGTGCTCTGTAACTGATTACATTCCCCTTTAGTAGTTATTCTGTGAATGAGAATTTACAGCTATTACTCAAGAATGTCCACAAGAATGTCTCAAAAATTTAACTATGCTCTGAAAGCCAGACGGACTGGGACACCCCTCCCCGCTACATATAGCTTCAGTGAAGAACAGCTCTATTGTTTCCAGGACTTGGGAATTTTCTTGAACTCTGCTTTTTGTCTTAATAAAATGAAATAATAAAAGATTTTTCTTCACATGAATATGTATATTTCAACATTACAATCAAAACTTGTAAAATTTGAGCTTTACTAAACACAGTCTTCAAGAAATAACTAAAATGCAGCAAGCTTTTAAAATGTATGGCAGGAGAAAGCTTTTGGCCTAACTAGCATTAGAAGATCTGTACAAACAACCTGGTTTGCCGGTTGCATTGTGGCATGAAGAGCTAATTAAGGGAGAAGCTGCAAATTTTTTAGAAAGCAACTGGCTTTTTAAGGGGGTGATGACTTTCTTCTTTTTGTACCAATAAAGAAGAATATTTGTAGTTCAAGGTTGAAATGAAGGGTCTTTGGTGCTCTCTGACCTTGGCTGTTTTCTTGCAGACATTCATTACCCAAACTAGATAATGAAGCTGGCACTGATGATATTACCCTAGTTTGGGCAATGAAACATCTGCAAGAAAACAACCAAGTTCAGACAGCTCCAAGGACCCCTCATTTCTTCTTTTGTGTCTAACAGGGAACTTTCCCTCCAATTCGTCCATTTCACACATGCAATTTTTAATATTTTCTTTCAACACAACTTCCTAGTCAAGCTATGTTTTAAGCATTAGTCTGGATTCACAATAGAGGTCGGGTCTGATCAGTGGTGAAATCCAATTTTTTTTTACTACCGGTGGGCATGGCGTAGCATGGCTTGGTGGGCATGGCAGGGGAAGGATATTGCAAAATCTCCATTCCCACCCCACTCTGAGGCCAACCAGAGGCAGCATTTGCCGGTTCTCCGAACTACTCAAAATTTCTGCTACCGGTTCTCCAAACTAATCAAAATTTCCGCTACCGGTTCTCCAGAACCTGTCAGAACCTGCTGGATTTCACCTCTGGGTCTGGTGCCTTGGAAGGAAAGGTCCCTGGACTAATTTGAGAGAGGACACATGTGCAACTGAACTCAGGGCTGGCCTCCCCACTTCCATGGAGGTGGATAATCACAAGATATGTCTCATGGAAGCAGGGTTTATTTATTTATTAAACACATTTATATGACTGCTTAATTCACACTTGATAACTGCAGGGTAACCCTAGTTACTAACTGGCTGAAAATATACTTTTGCTGCTGGTGGGTAAGTAGCATTACGTTCAATGCTAATACACTCTTCATGCTGCACCTTTATGGTGTTTGATACGATTAATACCATTGAATTTCCAGTTTTTGAAGCAAGACGTCATGTGTCTTTCTTGATAAAAGTCCACTTCCTCATCCATGTGCCAACTGTAATACCATTGGACAAAAGTATTTTCCATTTTTCTTTTTTGGGGAAACAATAATTCCTACAAACTACTTTTGCAATTCTGAGAAAATTGTACAAGGATTTATTTGTGTGTGTTGACAACAATGGAGAATGCACTGTCAAAATGAAATGTCAAAATCACAACTTCTATCATCGAGTAGTACAAGGTTCCTAATCTGAATCATGGCTTTGTTCTGTCTTGGAAAATTTGAAAGTGAAATGAAATCCCATCGATTCTGGCATGTTATTGAATTGTTATTGCTCCAGCTATGCTACTTCATTTGTATAAGACAATGTAGGGAGTAGTATTTGTCTATGTATATGTATATGTTCATAATAGCAGCCTTTGAGATTAAATGAGTTTTTGATGACCTTGAATCACTTTCACTCACAAGTTGTCACAGAATTACATCTGATGTCAGAGAATTATATGTATAGTCTTGAGTCCCCTGGAGGAACAGCAAAATAAAAATTTATTCACAACATTAATTAAATATAATATGTTCCATTGAGTTTAATGGGATTTACTCCAACATTTTAATACAGTGCTGGTATTGATCAGAAACATATGGAAAGATAAAACTGCCCTACCTATTCTCTTTGCAGGACCAGCAGTTCTGAAGTCCTGCCCAGCTAACACCTATCAACTGTCCAAGCTGCTGACCTTTGCAAGCTATAGGGATTCCATGATTCTTCTACCGAAAAATGACCATTGGCTGACCAGGCCCAATTGAAACCATTGTTCCTCATTTTCCTATTGTTTAGGAAACTGGCAAAACCAAATAACTTTCACTAAGATTTCTACCCACATGTTCCTCTAAGATACCAGAGAAATGAGTAGTTGAAGCAGTCATCTTTATAAGTCAAAGAAAAAGTATATTACTTTTTAGTTTGTTGTTCTCTTGCAAAATAGTAACACAGTCTTTCTAATAATCTTCTGCAAGTTGTAAAACATATTCCATATGTGAATGAAATTTCTGAAAGGGTTTTAATCAAAGCTTGAAATAGTTTATTTTTTTCCACAATGCATAGCTATACAGCTTATACTATATTGAGATAACAAAAATGAAAGTCTTTATCAACCTGACACTTTTGTGTGTGTCACACAGCCAATGTTATAATTAATTTGAGACTTACCTTTAATTCTGTGAGAATTGAGAAAGAAATTAAAAATGTCTTTGAGATAATCTTTTACTTCTTTAAAATGATTTTATAAAATTTGTTACATTGAAGTGAGTGGTGAAATTTCTTTAATCAAACGAGAGAAAATTTCAGGCAAGATGTTCTATATTTAAGAAATTATTTCCTATTTATAGTTCAACAATATTTAGGCATACTTCTTTCACTGGTGATCACACATTGAAATCGGCAAATTAAAATGTACTGGAATTGGACACTTTCGGTCCAGATATAATACTGCTTACTATGAAATAGCAAAGAAGGAACAGTGTGGGTTTCATACTTAGTGGGGCTATCGCAAAGACTGTACTTGAGTTCAGTGCTGTCAGTGATTCAGTATATCAATTAAGAAAATCCATTAATCTAACAATTAGCCAAGTTTATGCTTCAAGTATTGATTAAAAAGAAGAGAAGGAGGGATCTTCTGATTAGTTTTGAACTAAAATCACAGAACAAACAAACAAGATGTGCTGCTTGTTGGTGAAGACTGGAATGCCAAATCTAGAAACTGTAATGAGGAAAACATAATTGGATATATGGCCAAGGAAACAAAAATGAAACAAAATAATCACCTATTGGGTCTGCCAATCCAATGATTTCTTCATTGTTTATACACTACCCAAATGATTCCTGTATACATGGACATTATCAGAACAGAGCATACAAAACTCAAATAGACTATATTATTGGTTCAAGGAAGTGAAAGACCTGAATTATAACAGCAAAGACATAGCCATGAACTGTTCCAAGCCACGCTAAAGCAGAAGAACAAAAGCAACATGATATGATCTTGAGTATGCACACAAAGTTTTCAAGGAGAGCAAGAGGACTCTGAAGCTCTAAATCTCTTTGGATAGTTAATCCAAAGAATGGAAATAAAATTTTAAAAAGTTAAGAGTCAATGTAAAAGAGACTATCAAAGATGAAGAAAGAGAAGAAAGCACATTGGTTCTCAAAAGAGATGGTAGAAATTGCCATAAAGAGACAACATGCCAAAGCCAAGAAAGACAAAGATCTCAAGAAAGAATTTAACAAAGGACTTCAGGAAGTCATTTGAATAGACAAGAAGTTGTATTTCAACATCTGTAAAAGCTTTAAAAATGGAAGTAGACATAGGAATTACTGGAGATGACAGTTAGTACTCAGAGATCCATAAAAGTTACTTATTTATTATATTAAGCCATCAACAAACTCAAGGCAATATACATACATAAAATTCCTGGGGTATTTCCCATCTTAGAATCCCCCCAAATAAATGTGCTTAATTTCTGCAAATTTGCAGAATCTTATAACTTGGTACTACATATACTTTAGAATCCCCTCTTCTGCTTTGCAACTATTGGGCCCCTGCCCATTCCAAACTGATTTTGAAATTGAATTGATTTTCAAAAATACTTGGTCACTAGAATTGCTCAGGTGACCTTCAAGCAAGCAGATCTTCAGAGCTCCATATTCAGAGATCGGAGTGGCCCATGTCTAAATTATGACAGCAATACTATTTATAAGTCTTTGCAATAACTCTTTAAAAAACAGATTCAGAATAGATTACTCCAATCCCATATGTAGTAATTTAATAAGCAACAAGGGTCTGTTTTCATCAAAGTACATCCAAGCCATTACTCCAGATTTCCATCAAAATATATTAATTTATATGATTCATGGCAATACTTCACTGCATAATTCTTCCAAGAAGTTACTGATCAATTCTGAAATCATTTGTTAATCTTTCCCCTCATACTATAAATCTCCTTTGAACTGTCCTCATTAGTACATAGTTGTCAGGACTACTGGCATTCCTATTTAAATGTACGGTAAGTCATTTTGTAATAACCACATGATCACAGAAGAAAAGGAACCTGCCATTTTCAATGCACTCTTCCCAACACAAAGTGGGAACTGTGAAAATAAAATTGTATACTTAGACACATCTTTCCTGCATGAAACCATCATCAAACAAGTCACGATATCATGAAAACAAGTCAAGATATCATGTTGCCTAATATTTGTGTGTGTGTTTGTGTGTTTAAATTTGGTAGATGTGAAGACTGAAAGGTAGGTAGAAGGTAAAAAGAGTAGGTAGAGATAGAAATGTCTGAGATAACCGTAAATACATATTACATAATGGAATAAACTCAGCTTCAAACTTTTTGCACGAACTGAATCAAAGCATATGTTTTGGGGGTGTAAATAGAGGTTTTATAACAAATTTAAAATTAGAAAATAAAGTGGCCTGCTTAACAGAAGTAGGAAGAAAGTGCTACAGAGAACGTGGGGGGTCAGAATAAATGTGTGACACACACAAGTGGCTGTGAAATTAAGATCTTCTAGCAGGCAAGGGAATAGCATTATGGAATTGGTTCACAATTTATAGAACTAGATTAAAATTCATTGCCATTTGCTTTCCTTTTTCCTGCCTGTGAGAAGCAACTGGCTAAATGGCTGGAAATTATACAACAGTGACATAAAATCAACCATCCTAAAGCACAGCTGTTTGTATTAAATTTCAGCATGACTAAACATACTTTTCTCAGATTTATATTCCGCTGCTCATTTTTTAAAATTCTTGACCAATTAAAATCCTGTGAGAAACTTATTCCCTGTAATATGAATTGCTTTACTAGAGTCCCATTTAAAAAAAAACAAAATCACTTTTTTTTCTACAAGATGAGAGCAAAAAGAACAGTATGCTGGGAATATGAAGCTGCTGACCTTGTAACTTTTACTATTTAAAGAGTTCTTGCTCACGAGAAAATTAGGGTGAGATTTCTTTTGTACTAAAGGTTCCTCATAAAAGTTTGTTGGGTTTTTTTGTTTTGTTTTCTTTTTACAATACATATAGGTAATCCTTGACTTACAATCATTTGTTTAGTGACTATTTGAAGTTACAATAACACTGGAAAAAGTAATTTATGACTAGGGGTGAAATCTACTTACCTTCCTTACTGGTTCGGAAGTTCGCGTGCCATTGTGAGGTCTGATTTTTGACCCTCTGTGCTTGCGCATAGCCTTCTGTGCATGCACAGAGAGTCAAAAATGGGTTACTTCCTGGTTAAAACCAGGAAGTAATGATGTCCAGGCGGGTTGGCAGATCCTCGTGCTACTGCTGTTACCGGTTCATCAAACCACGCGCCACCAGCGCTACCAGTTCACACGAGCCGGACAGAATCAGCAAGATTTCACCACTGCTTATGACCGTTTTTCGCATGATCATTGCAACTTCCTCATGATCATATGATCAAAATTTGAACACTTGGCAACTTTATGACGGTTACAGTGTTCGAGGGTTACATGTTCACCTTTTGAGACCTTCTGAATAAGCAAAGTCAATGGGGAAACCAGATTCACTTTACATTCATGTTACTGACTTAACAACTTCAGTGGTTCACTTAACAACTATGGCAAGAAAGGTCATAAAATGGGGAAAAACTCATTTAACAACTATCTCGCTTACCAATGGAAATTTTGTGCTTATCAATCAAGGACTATCTATATGGCCTTCAATTTGATAGGTCTGTAAACAGATTGTTTCTTTCAGCTACTTTCTTTCAGTAATTTAAAATGTAAAAACATCTATTTAATAACCATTTGAAATTGCAACAGTACTAAAAAGAAGGAATTTATGACCAGTTCTCTCACTCACGACTGTCATAACATCCCTATGATCACATCATCAAAAATTGGGTGCTTGGCAACCAGCATGTATATATAAATGGTTGCAGCAACCTGGGATCATGTGATCTCCATTTGCAACCATCTCAGGTGGCTTCTGACAAGCAAATTCAATGGTGGGGGACTGGATTTTCTTACTGACCATCTGATTCACTTAACAATCATGGCAAAAAGATCATAAAATCAGGCACAACTCAGTTAACAATCCCCTTGCTTAACAATGGAAATTCTTGTACCAATTATGATCACAAGTTGAGGACTACCTGTTCATCATTCTTTGCATACCATCATTAGATAGCAAATGCCCAGATTGCTATAAATTATTCAATGTGCTTGGTCATTTATTGCTTTCAAATTATCATTCTAAATTATCATTAAATTAAATTAACTTTGATAAAATTACGTAAAAACATGATACTAGAAATGATTGGCACTTCCATTTTCCACCCTTCCTAACTTATCCCCTTTGTTGCCTTGTTAAACTCAATAAGATTCTCCTTTTCTGTTTCAATATTTTTAATGGTTGGAAAAGTTCCTCATAATCTCTTAATCGCTCTCTTCTCTTTCCATTTATTTACCTCAGTGAATCAAATTGTATAATTAAGATTCACGTGACATTTTGTTTTTCTGCCCCCCCCCCCCCGAGTCCATAAGGTTTGTATGGAATGGAGGGTAAGAGGGTAAGAAAGAAAGAAAAATGTAATGACATAATTTGTCTGACTACATACTTATTAGTAAATGCAGGGGCCTTTAGAAGGCTGTACAATATCAAGCAGGTAGAAAGAATGGACCCATGTATGGAACATCTGTCTTCCATGCCTTAAATTGCCATGCCTTTGTTTAAATAATAACCCAAGCTTTATTATTTATATACATTTATATTTATTTTATTTATTAAATTTATCTGCTGTCCCTCTCATGGTTTGAAGTGACTCTCGGTGATTTAGGCTTATTGTTTACGTGCTGGAAGGTTGCTTCAAATATCTTTCTCCAAATTTATATTCTTTCCACAATATTTTAACTTACCTGTTATTTAATAGTTAAAAACCCTGATTCGCCTTTGTTTCACTGATCAAATTGCTGGCAAAGAGATACACTTCTTTTTTTGTTGAACTAAAAGTAAATAATTGCAAAAAGGGAAGTCCAGCTGGATAATAGAAAGTCTGACTTGGGGGTCCACAAGGTTAGCACTACTGCCCATTTTGGTTTTCTAAGGAACATTTAAGGGATCATAAAAATACATGCAGAGTTAAGGGAAAACTTAAGTGAGGGAACATTCAGAGTCCTGCTACACTGCTACATTTTGAGGAGAAGCATCTGTAATTCCTCCCATTTAAAAAAAAATGATAGCACTGCATCTGTGAATATAGAGTTCTTCCTAAGAACGGGTCACTGGTCCATGTAGATTTCATACATCAGTCATGAATACATGAAACATATTTATATAGAAACTGAATGTGTTTATGATCATCGCATATATAAACAAAACCAGTGGAAATAAGGGACATTGGTTTGAGAAATAAAACATTCCTAGGTATGTTCTCCTTTGAAGTGCTCTCGTAAATGTTAAATACTCTTATTAATCTGACTCCCAATTTCCAAAGGGAATTTGGTAAGCTAAAGATGACAGGCGTCAGATCTGAAAGTTCCCTTTTTTAGGTATCAGTTGTGAGTCATGATGTAATGGCAATCTGATTGTTCAATCAGGAAATGACTGCATTGGAAGAATGATGTGATCTTGTTAGGTAACTGTTATAAAACCAACAGGTGCTAAAAACAGATTTATAAAAAGTGTTCTATATAAGTAGAAAACTGCAGGTTATTACCCAGCAGGAAAACATAATTCAACCTTCACTTTTATTCACTGGCTTGTCATCGCTCTGACCCAAATGAAAGCTGTTGTATTTTTTATTCCCCTTATCTTCATCGTTTTGTCTTTGTCTTTGTCTTCAAATTGCAGAGGTAGTATTTTGCTGTATTTGGATGGCATTTTATACCCAGTTCACACAGTGTTATCCTAATGAAGTTCTTAATCAGAGGTGACAGAAATGTCACCTGCATTATAGCAAGGAAAGCAAGTTTTAATGACAAATGTTTTTTTCCCCTTTGGGACAAGTTAAAACAAAGTCTTGCCTCTCCATAGCTAAAATTTAACTTGCTTTAACTCATCAAATGATAACCCCCTGGAAATCTTTGCACTTGGAGCAAAATATAAGTAATGATTTGTATCTCATATATAATCATTGCAATTTTTCATTTGTAATCTCAAAAGACTGCCATGGTAATAAATTTGATTTTTCTGAGGTTCTCAATTTCAGATTCCTATTATTTTTTACATAGGATTGCTATGGGGCCCATTTTACAGCATCAGCAAATTCTCTGCCTGTTCAGCAGTAGATGGTGCTATTTGAGTAGTGAAGACTCTACTTAAAACTGGGAGCCCATTCAAATGCAGTTCTTCAGATCTAATCCAGTTCTAACTCTCAAGCTACCCCATTTTTGCTCCTTTTCTCTTTATGTTCAAGTTTCTGTCTTTAAGATTGTCCAATTACAAAAGTTATTGCTGGCTATGGAGTAATCTTGACATGTTAAGATTCCTGGCAAAACTTATTGTATGTAACAACATATTGCATGTAAGCAAGAGTCTCAGTTTTTTAATGTTATTGTTGATAAAAGTCCAGTATTTACATTTCTATCTTTATCTTTCTATCATTTCTCTCTCTCTCTCATCCATCCATCTATCTATCTATCTATCTATCTATCTATCTATCTATCTATCTATCTATCCATCCATCCATCCAAAACCCCAAGCATTGCCCCAAGCCCATTCTGTCTAGTTAGGTTTAGATAAATTACACACACACACACACACACACACACACACACACACACACACACACACACACATATATCTTTAAGAGTTTTTCAGATTGCATGGCAGTGATATTTTTGACCATGATATATTCCATTAATGACTCATGAACTGAATACTAATGTAAATTGTTCTGTCTCACACATCTTGATGAGTGTACTTTGCAATAGCAATTCTACATATGAAAATGTAGTATTATACATTTTTCCCCTCTCATTTGTTTGCAAGAGGCAAAATCATATATAGATATGATGTGATAACATGACTCGTTTGCCCTTTCTTAGCAATAAAACAATAAATATTCAAAGCAATTTATTAATTCATAGAAAACATTCTGTACTGAATTTGTTGCATGGAAACACCTTCATCTGATATACTATTCACATCATCCAAATCACATGTCACTGTAAGGATATGGGGCTCTAATCTTGTATCATACTCTGATCATATGTACTATGATAGATGACTAAGCGGAAATAGTTTAGGATTTCAGGTAGCACCAAGCAAATACCTTGCTTAACCAGAAACCTATTCTGCCAAGAACATGACAGTGATAAAATGACTTTGCTTGAGGTCATACTATTGGGCTTAAACTTCTAACTCTAGTAGCTCCTAGACTACTGCCAATATTATCAAGTTCTCAACATGCTTCAGTCAGGACAAGAAAATACCTATATGTCAAAAAGATTGTATTTACAAACTTGTGCTGTTGCAGTGATGTCACAATCAGTAGTTGTCACACGATTGTGGTTTCTGATGCTTTCTGTCAGCATCTCACAAGCAAAATCAATGGGGAAGCCAGCAGGAAGTGGGAAGTTGCTCCTGCTCCTTCTGCTTTTCTATGTGCCTGTAGTCATTCTGTTTTTCAAATTGACAAGAAAAACCCAACTAGTTGTAGGTTGTCCGTGTGTGTGTGTGTGTGTGTGTGTGTGTGTGTATACAAATGTAATTTTCTCTCACACTTTTTGTAGCAAGCAATTTACACAAAGGTAAATTTAGCCCTTAGCTTCACAGTACTGGAATACAAATAGATCATAAAGATAATTATAGAAAGTTTGTACATTGATGATGACAAATGAGCGTCATTACACATCCAAACCTCCTCTCATGAAATCATCCATGGGGAAGAATAGGTCAAAATCTAAGCTTACTGCATGTTGGACAGACCCATAATATGAACCCATCATACTCTTCCTCACCCACACCTATTCTGGACAAGAGCTTCCTTACTCTTTATATCCATTCAGCCTCACTCAGATTACTACATTCAAAGCTCCAAAACTGACATCATGATAGGTATATAAGCATTAGATGATTGTATGTAGAATTGTAACTATTGAAACAACATAATTATACTTTACTTTTTTTTTTTACTTTTTTCTGCTTTATATTTTTCACTCGTTAAGCACTTGTTATACATTTTTAATAATGCATGTATTTTTGGGTTTTGTTCCGTTTTTTTAATGTTTCTGTCATTATTGTTAAAGCAATAAAATTTTATTTTAAAAAAGCTCCCAAGATGACAATAACCATGACTTCATCTCCTTAAAAAAACAAACAGATTGCTTTTCTGATGTTGTCATAAGAATTGCTCTGGGAAATTCCTTCAAGAATCAGGCAAAGTCATCTTACCCCACTATTCAATCCTCTATCTCTTATTTGCTTTTGCCATCCTATCATTGTAAAGTGCTTCAATCATAGAAATTATTCTCGTAGAGTCTTCTCCATTATTATAATCTAAAGAAGAGAACAACTGGGGGATGGGATTTTGAAAATTCCTGCAGTGTGAAATCAGAAAATTGTGCCTTGTGGCAAAAGATTCATTCTTGAGGACCAACATTGATGAAACATATTTCCCAACACTAATCTTGGCCAAGTTCTTCACTGCCAGGAATAAGAAAAATATGTTATATATTATGCTGATTTGTTTAACATTTTTTGTAATCCATCCATGATTCCTTAGTGCAGGGGTGTCAAACTTGCATTATCACGTTGTCGTCACATGACGTATTGTGACTTCCCCCCCGTTTCCCCCCCCCAAAAAATAGGGGTGGGCTTGGTCAGTGCATAATGCATCCGGTCCACCAGCCGTGAGTTTGACCCCTGCCTTAGTGGACCCTATCCAGTCCAGGTTATTCCAGATTAAGTGTGACCAACATTTCTCTATGGAGAACCACCTCTGAATAAACATGCCACTTGTTCAATCCAATGCCTAACAGGTTAGGTTTTCTGCAAAGGCCATGATCTTGGTTTTATTAATTGGCAGCAAATGATGCTAATAAAATAGTTTGAATATCCTCCTTAATACATCTGGGGCAGATTATAGAATATCAATGGTATTTGGTTAAATAGCGCCACTGTAGCCCCTCTATAGCATTGATATAAAAAATAAGTAGCATCTTTGTCTTGCATCAAAGTATCACTGTTGCGAAGGATGCTGTTGTGTTGCTTCTTATTCTTATTGCACTTACATGTAATTTGTCAATCGAGGAAACCTGATGGCAATTTATCAAAGACGTAGAGGCTATTTCCCAACAAACATGATAAATGTGGTATATTTTTCTACCAGAAATGTGGCATTAAGTCCAGTTTGCCAGTCCCTTTATTCGAACTACTTTCAGTGCAAACAGTTTGCATGGATCTTGCTGTTAGGAGGTAAATATCTGATGGGATGATAATTGTTTAGTTTGTCTTTCTTGCCCTTCTCCAAGGTGGAATAAGGATAGCCAGATCACAAATCAGATTCCATCAGATTTCAAATCTGAGTTACATATATATCAGTATAAATAAAAAATGAGGCCAAATCTGGGACTTCCTGATAAACATTTTTCTTGATTAATTGCTGTGAGAATAGAGATACCTTATGGTGCTTTTCCCAACCTCTTTGGATAAAGTAATTAATGTTAAGTACCTCCAAACTGACACAGGTCTATAGGAAAAGGTGATCAGCCTCCTGTTTGAATCAGAAGGGATGGTGTTTCTCTGGCATAAAGTGTGCCTTGTGTCACTCAGCTGAAGGGGGGGGTAAAATTCATCTTCACTGCAGCTAATCTCCAGAAGGTGGCAGAGTCCCTTTGTCTTGCTGCTACTATTATTATCTCTGAAGCAGCTTTTACAGCATACTTCTTTTTATCTACCCACAGAGACATATATTGCCTTTCAGTTAAGCATTTCTAATGCAAAATATGTGAAGCGGACTCCTTGTGTGATCTGCATGAAAAAAAAAATAACATTTTTGTGCATACATACATATATATATATATATATATATATATATATATATATAGAGAGAGAGAGAGAGAGAGAGAGAGAGAGAGAGAGAGAGAGAGAGAGAGAGAGAGAGAGAGAGGGAGAGAGAAGTAAAGAGAAAGAGGGGAGGTGGATGATATCTGCTGGCAGGTTTGAATTTGTCCGTTTGATGTGTATGAGTAACTGAATTTGCAAAAGTGACTCAGGTAATGATCCACATTGGCTAGCTGAAGTGGAATGACTTAATTTCTGCATCCAGGTTTGACAGGAATACAGGCTGCAGAAATATTTATCAGGCAATGAATAGTTCATATGTCTGTCTGTCTGTCTGTCTTATTTATTTATTTTTATCCCTCCTTTATTATTTTTACAAATAAGGTGGTGACCAAATCTGGCACACCTTCCTCCTCCTCTTTTTCACAGCTCCATGTGGTGGGTTGGGCTGAGAGAGAGTGACTAGCCCAAAGTCACCCAGCCAGCTTTCATGTCTAAGGCAGGACTTGAACTCACTATCTCCCAGTTTCTAGTCTGTTATGAGAGAGAAAGTTAGAGGCAGAGAGAGAATATACCCTATGCAGTCAATAATGCTGGCATTAATACCTATCCAATACATACATTCCCCTGTCCTGTCTCATCTAGTGATGTATTTACTAGACAAATATTTTGTGTCTTTGTATTGTGAAGCTCCCAAATTTTAGATAGAGGCCAATCTCGCTGATCCAAATTTAGTGTTAAAAATCACAAAAGCATGGAGATGGCAGGCTGTCAACCTGGCCATGTAATTTTCTAGACCGTGCCATGGGTTCTGAAACTATGAATACTATGCACAAAGGGAGAAGGTAAACATTTATCAACAGGAGGCTGTAATGCAAGGGCATCTAATCTTGGCAACATTAAGACCTGTGAACTTCAGCTCCCAGAATTCCCCAGTCTGAGTTGAAGTCCACAGATCTTAACATTGCCAAGGTTGGACACCCCTGCTGTCGGGTTTAAAATCAATTAATGCTGCCAATGTAGACCTTTCAAAGGAAGCCAATTTAGTGCACAGTTTTGCAAATTGCTAAATTTAAACCTAGAAAGTCCCTTAGAAAAGCACCTACTCCAAGGTTGACTGAATAATATCATTTGACATTAGCTCATTTAATATCCAGAAACATATGATCAAATGAAGCTGCATACCGGTACCTAATAACATTTATACTGCAAGCTTTAGCTCTGGAGCCCCCAGTGTGTCATGACATCAAGATAAAGTGGGGATGTGGTGTAACTCTCAATCTAACCGTGAGGAAGCTTGTAACTTATTCTGTGCTCCTGTCACTTTGAGGTTGAATGAATTCTCATGCAGGACTGGTTTTAATGACTCTTCACTAGACATCTGGAACACATCCACACACTTGCTTCTCAGCAAAGGAAAGTCACTGCAGCACTGAGGAAAAAAAGTGAGAACTTGAGAACATTTTATCTTGAAAAATCTTATTTCAATCAGTTCCTTTCAGCCAAAATTGAATTGCCCCTTACCCTTTCTCTCAATTTCCTCTGCTCACATCTGGTACTCTTTCACACAAATACCTTACACTTTAGAACTGAAGTCCTGAAAGACAGATTTTAACCATGACTATGCCAGCATTCCAAATGAGATGCCTCTTTACCAGCTTGGCTGATCATTGCTGAACATACCCCTTTACAATCAACTTTACTTTACAATCATGGTCAGAGAGAATGTGACCAGCAGTCCATATTCTGTGTGCTTCTAGAGTTCCCCAGTTACAATTGTAATGTGTTTCTTTGGCCAGAGTCCCCAAAATATAGAAGGAGTAGACCCTGGATCTTTCCTAAATGGTCTTCCATTTCTGTGCAGCATCCAAAGCCACACTTGGTGAGATGGGTACCAGTATAAATTTAATCAAAAGGTAAAAGGTAAAGATTTCTCTTGTCCAGTTATGTCTGTCTCTATGGGACAGTGCTTATCTCTGTTTCTTAGCCAAGGGAGCCAGCATTGTCCAAAGACCTTTTCTGTGGTCATGAGGCCAGCATGACTATATGCCAAAGTGCATGGAACTACCTTTTCACTGAAGTGGTACCTATTTTTCATGCTTTCGAACTGCTAGGTGAGCAGGAGCTGGGGAAGGAATAGGAGCTCATTCCATCACGTGGCACTTGGATCCGGAACCTTGGCTGTCAACTTTCTAGCTGACAAGGTCAGCATCTTTAACCACTAAGCCATCACCCCCCATAAATTGAATTAATAAATACATTTCAGTTTTGCGATTTGAGGTCTTCTGGACTTTTCTAATTAGCTGATGCAGGAAGATAGACTCATCCAAATCCTCATCCAGATAGACTCCTGGAATGTTCCTTACACAAGCACTGAAGGCAGCCTTCAAGACTACTTAGAAAGAACAACTGGTCCATGATACAGCAGCACATGGATTAATTGGCATCCAACATGAGCATCCAACTGTGATATTACAGGACTTCCAATAGCTGCTAATTTAGTTCCAGTCAGGGTTAAGGTTCTGTTTTTAACCTATACAGCTTTTTATGACTTGCAGCTGGGTAACTGCCTTCTCTAAGCAATATCAGCTCCATCTATTAAGGCAATAAGGGATAAACTCATCATAATTGTATGCTCCCAGAAGACGAGGGTAGCCAAAACTAAGTATTGTTACTTCTTAATAGTAGAGACAGTGGCTGTGGAACAATCTCCCCATGGCTAACTTCCTGGTTGACTTTAGAAGAAGTGGGTTTCCAGAAAACATTCCTGTGATTGCACTATTTTATTTTATTTCTTATTTTTTAATTTTATTGTTTTTTTACATGCTGGAGGTTAATTTATGTTTTGCTTTGAAAATAGAAGGCTATATACATTTAAATTAAATATCAATGTAGCAATAAAATAATTAATCCTAAAAACGTTTTCAAAAGAATACTGAACAAAACAAGGGTTACATCTGAATAAATATGCAAGGGATAATGGCCACCTTGATTGTGAAGCCCTTTGTTTACTACAGATTTTAAATAACTTATCTTTTTTAAAATATTTTTAGTAACAAATCTAAATACAGTTTTGATCAGTAGCAACATACAGTTCCAAATTCATTATAACAAACTGAAATACACACACACACACACCAGGGGTGGGTTCTATTTACCTTTACTACTAGTTTACAATGGGACCGTGCACATGTGCGCTTCTGAGCATGTGCAGATCACCCATGATGATGTTGTGGTGGGTGGGCAGAGCCTCCCACTGGTTTTACTACCAGCTCTATAGAACCGGACTGAACCAGGAGCAACCCACCACTGACATACACACTTGTGACATCCTGCTGAATTCCCCATTGACTTTATCTATTGGAAACGGGCAGGAAGAAGTTGTGAGGAGGCTCTTGCTTAACGATGTGTGATGGTCACTTAACGACAGCAATGGGAACAGTCACCTGACATCTCGCTTTCCAACCACATTGCTTAGCAATAGAGTTTCTGGTGCCGATTATTGTTGTTTATTTTATTTATTTTATTTTATTAAATTTTTATACCGCCCTTCTCCCGGAGGACTCAGGGCGGTGTACAGCCAGAGATAAAACCCACAACAATATAAAAGTTAAAAGATGAATTAAAAATTATTAAATAATTTGGCCGAAAAAGCTAAAATAAAGACAACCCATTAAAATAGCATTAGGCCAGCCCTGCTTGGTGAAACAATAGCGTTTTGAGGGTGCAGCGAAAGGTGCAAAGGTCGGGAATCCTACGAATCTCTGGGGGCAGCTCATTCCAGAGGGCAGGTGCCCCCACAGAGAAGGCTCTCCCCCTGAGGGTCGCCAGTTGACATTGTTTGACCGACGGCACCCTGAGGAGTCCTTCTCTGTGGGAGCGTACTGGTTGATGGGAGGCTATCGGTAGCAGAAGGCGGTCTCATAAGTACCCGGGTCCTAAGCCATTGTTAAATGAGGGCTACCTGTAATGTCACTGGCAACAATTGTATTTCCTGTGGCAACTTTTAACTGCTCTGAGTAAAGGAGCAGAGCTGCTTGTTTCTGAGAACAGCCTCTGGGGTTTACAGAAAGATGAACTCTGTCAACTAGTGCAATAACTTTTATTTTGAAAGTAGCAACAAAAAAAGACACTTTTGGCAGATTTCATCTTCAGTGAATTGTGATGCTCTAAAGTTGCAAACCAAACAGCACTGAAGAGAACTGAAAATGGACTTCCCCAAACAGGCCAACCACACAGTGTAGCCAGCATGTTTTTGCTCCAGGGGAGTGGACTTAATGGAGTCAGTAGCAAAGCAGTTAATGATGGAGTTCAGTGTGAGAATGCTGGAAAAAAGCCACCGGCAGCCTTTTCCTTTGCCCTTTGGCTCTGACTTTACAGAGATGAATTAGGCTTGATATGGCAGCCTGCTGTTCTGTCTCCAGTCTTGATAGTTGTCTGATGCAGTCGCGAGACTTATTGCCGGTTGGGCTCTGTGCTTCCTGGGAGAAGATAGTTTCTGCTCAGAGGGAGAAAGATTTTTAATTCCGTATCTTTCTCTCTTTGCAGAAGCATTTGTGGTTGTGGATATAGCACAGAGACACACCTCATTTTCTAGCCATGGCAAAGTGTACCGAAGAAGGCTTAAATCCGGGGATATGCAAAATGCAGAAAATCCTATTTCCCCACTTTCTGGGTTCTCCAGCCTTAAGCTAGTCCCTCTCCATTTCTCCATTTCTAAGTTTTTTTTTAAAAGCCCTGCATGCAAATGAATAGGCATTTGATTTTCATTTTTGTGAGGATAAAAAAGTTGGAACATATCTTCACCTAACATCCTTGGAGGGGTGGGGTGTTTGGAAATGGTTTTACTCTTCTTCTTCTCCTTCTTCTTCTCCTTCTTCTTCTTCTTCTTCTTCTTCTTCTTCTTCTTCTTCTTCTTCTTCTTCTTCTTCTTCTTCTTCTTCTTCTTCTTCTTCTTCTTCTTCTTCTTCTTCTTCGTGAGCTTTGTATGTGTCAACCGGGAAGCGCCTCTGAAATTTTTAAAAATGGCATGCATCAATACAGGACTGAATGCTAAAACAGTATGGAGTGGCAAGGTGCACTTTGTAGGCTGAATGTAGTCCTTGAGAGCTTGTTTCGCAGGCTTCCACAGGTGATTGAGTTCAACAGCGGAGGCTTCTCAGAGTGGATGCTTGAGTGGCTCTTAAAACTGCCACTCTGGCCCTGTGGATTTTAGCAGGTGCTCTTGTTCTCTATGATCAATCAGGTAGTCTGTTTGGAGTGGCTGTCAGAGCAGCTGCTAGCATTCTCAAATCAAAGCATGCCTTTTTTACATTCAGGCTAGCCAAGATTGAAATAAAGGAGCCAGCAAGGAGATAGAGGAAAGAAATATTTGCTGCTTCTCAGCCATCATCAGGAATATACTGCTTGCTGGATGAAATTATCACGCATATGGTATGTGAATGCTCTCTCAGTAGGTATGGTGTTGGTGCACCTCTAACAACTAACTTTAGATTGAAATACAAACCAAAGAAATGTTCAGCCATCCCTAGATAAGCAGAACAATTTGGGAGTAGCATTTTATGAGATTAGAATCAGAAGTTAGCAATTTATTTTATTTTTATTTATTAAAGTTATTGGCCGCCATCTTAACACAATAACTCTGGGTGGCTTACCATGTTAAAAGGGTAAAACTGTACAAAACCTATACACAATGCAAATAAAGTCCTAAAAAAATAAAAATACTCAACCCTAACTGAAAGATGGGGAGGGAGGCAGTAGGATGACTTGGGGGGGGGGGGGGAAGGATCTGTTATTAATCTTCCCAACAACTCCCAATGTGAAGCCCCCTATGCATGAAGAGAGGTAAGTTGCAACAGTTAGCTTATTTAGTATCAGAATAATAACAGAATAACAGAGTTGGAAGGGACCTTGTAGGTCATCTAATCCAATTCCCACCCACCCTGCCCAAGCACAAGACCCTACACCATTTCTGACAGATGGCAGTCCACTCTCTTTGAAAGCTTCCAGTGATGAAGCTCCCACAGCTTCTGAACAACGCTGTTCCATTGGTTGATTGTTCCCACTGTCAGAAAATTTCTCCTTATTTCTAGGTTGAATCTCTCCTTGATCAGTTTCTATTTGCTATGAGAAAATACCACTGAACGTGGTTTATGGCTACCTCAAAAGAAGAGCATGTCCATGCTCCTTCTACTTTTACATATCAGGCCCTCAAAAGCAGTTTGAAGATGATCTCTGATTGCCTTCAAACCCATCAGCCTCAAAATGCAAAAAAAATAAAATAAAATAAAAAATGGTTATATGTCATCAAGTTGTTTTGAACTCCTGGTGACCAGAGAGATTTTCTTCAGGATGGTCAAAATGGAGAGAAGAAGACGCCAAACCCAACATCCTTCTCTGAGCTGCTGCAATTTTTAACAAGGATCCCTTCCTACAAAGAGGACATAAAATAAATGGCTCACACTTCCTCCCCTCATGCCTTGTTTCATGTTCAGTGTGCTTGCCTGGTTGTGTGGGAATGAAGCCCAGTGGTTCCAATGGGAAAACGCTGAAAAGGCATAAAAGCCTTTCTCTTGTCCAAAGATTTGCTAGAATCAGAAGCCCAGAAGGCCCAAATCGGATAATCAAACACTCTTAAATTCCAGAAGACAGCATTTAAAAAGCTGTATTAATTAAAAACAAAGTGCTTCATTCTGGAATTTGAGGGCACTTCATTATCTGTTTTGCTAGCTAGTTAGAAATTAGTTTTATAATTAGTTTATTAACTACAGTAAATAATGTAATAATAATAATAATAATAATAATAATAATAATAATAATAATAATAATTAGTAGTAGTAGTAGTAGTAGTATTTCTATGCCGCCCATTCTCCGAGGACTCTGGGCGGCTTACACCAAAGACAGTACACTAAATAGCATATTGCCCCCAACAATCTGGGTCCTCATTTTACCCACCTCGGAAGGATGGAAGGCTGAGACAACCTTGAGCCGGTGAGATTTGATCCTCTGATCTGCTGAACTAGCAGTCAGCTGAAGTAGCTGCAGTATTGCACTCTAACCATTGCGCCACCTCGGCTCTTTTCTATTAACTGTAATAATGTTAATGTTATAGTAGTTTCAAATATATGACCACTGAGCTAGAAATGGATTGATTCTACTTGTAGATGCAGCCAATCCAGAAGTATGGAGCTGTTTCAAACGGGTGTAAAATCCTTGTGGAGGCCAGTACTTCTGAACTTTATAGTCTAATATATGAATAGATCTTCACAGGAATGTGGCGAGGCTACATTAAAGTTTAATTAACACACTCAAACAAGAATCTTTACCTCAAAACCAATCCAAAGCTACAAATAATTAATGAAACAAGATTCACTGAACTCTCTTATGCGCACAACTATTTGTCCTTGCATATTTTTTTTTTCTTGTGAGGTCGGAGACAAACACTTCACTCTTTTCAAGGATAATTTTTTCCAATAGCAATTTGCTTCTCTCATCTCTTGTTTCTGTTATTATCTTTTATTATTATTATAAGCAAGAACCCACTGGCTACTTTGGAAGTAAGAAAGGCCCCCATATCTAGTCTTGCATCTACTTTTCCATAAGTTGGTTCAATGTGCCCTCGTGTGGTAGATATTGATATTGTCCACACTAGAAACTCCAATCTAAATTAAAACAGTGATATATTATCAGTTGACTGATATGACTGATAATAGCTCTTCTTACGAATGTCTTGATCAAACCATACAGAGTTCACCTGACTTATAAGAGTACATTACAATGTAATACAGGTAGTTCTTGTCTTATGACCACAACAAAGCCCCAAAATTACGTTGCTGAGCAAGACAGTTAAGTGAGTTTTGTCTGATTTTACAACCTTTCTTGCCACAGTTGTTAAGTGAATTACTGCAGGTGTTAAGTTTGCAACATGGTTGTTAAGTGAATTTGGCTTCCCCATTGACTTTGCTTGTCAGAAGGTGATCACATGATCCTGGGACACTGCAGCCGTCATAAATAGGAGCCAGTTGCCAAGTGTCTAAATTTTGATCATGTGACCATGGGAGATGCTGAAACAGTTGTAAGTGTGAAAAATGGTCATAAGTCACTTTTTTCAGTGCTGTTGTAACTTCGAACTGTCGCTAAAGAAATGGTTGAAAGTCAAAGATCACCTGTAAAATAAAAATGATATATATTGTCCCTCAACTTTTTAGCTTTAGACAGTGGCATTGATTATATATCATCTCCTTTTAATAATACATTAAAATTTTATTTTTATAATTTTTTTCCTCAGTGCTTTTTCAGACTTCTTCTCTAATCACCTATACGACCAATGAATGGGTTACTAATAAATGATGGAACTAAGATACAGACTTTTTCTAGGTATTTAGACCATAGCTTAAATTCTAGAAATTATTCTTCCATATTATGTGCTCAACATAATGATCGTGAAATAGTCCGTGTGGGATGCATTTACAAATGAAAAATATGACAAAGCAAATTAAAAATCACATGATAAAGTGGATGCAAAAATTCAAAGAAATAATCCTAGTGGATTATTCCTGGGAAAATCTGAGTGAAAACATCTGAGAAAAAAATAAATTTTGCTCCAAACAATAATCTGAGGAGAAATTGGTATAAAATGATTTACAGATAAAGTAAAAGTCTGCGAATAAGATGGACAAATAAAAAATGTTGGGAATGCCATATTGCAGAAGGAAAATTTTACCATATGTGGTGGTCATGCAAAAATCTCAAAAGTATTGGACGGAAATAGATCATAATATTCAGAAAATGTTAAAAATAAAATGTTTTCTATTTTAAAAATAAAATTCAAAGTGAAACTTTCATTGTGAATAATTCCAGAAAATGCAAATTACGAGGATCACAATTTATCAAAATATATGCTGACAGCAGCATGAATGAACCAGGAACAAGATTGAAAAAGCGAAACTCTGCCAACAATACAAGGTGAATACGCAGCAACAGCAAAATCGATAATATATAAAAGAAATTTTAACAGATCTCAGCAGAAATGGCTCCCCGACATATGGACACATATATAACAAGGCAGATTCAAACATTTGGAATAACATTTTTAGGAAAATAATTCAGAGATAGTTAAAAATAACAGAAGAAATAACTTAAATAGATAAAAGCAAAAATGTCCAACATTTAATATTAAATATTAAAAGTATAGCATAAATATTTAAATAGTGGTTAGTTTTTAATTTTTTTGTAGTCTTTAGGTTTTTGCAAGATGATGATCATCATCATCTTCATCATTATGCCACCTTCTGAACATTCCAGGCAGGCTTAGATCTCAGTAAAACAATCAATCAATTTTACCATCTGTAAAAGGGGCTACCAGAAGGTGGGGTGGGGGAAAGGACAGGAGCTTTCCAGACACCCACCCCTAGACCCAGACCACTCAACACACAGTTCTTAAACTGATACCTTGAAGTGTATAGATTAATACAGCATAATTTTACCCTCTTTGAATTGATCTGGCAAGTTGATTATTATTTATAACAGCTGCAAGCACAATGGCATTAAGGTGTCACAAAACTTGCATCCTAATATGACATAATGCAGTCCTTCCTTTTAAACTTGGTGGAAGACAGAGCAGCATCTCCCAAGAGTCTGCCTAAGCACACGGTGCCTATTATTTCTCCTTAAGGATTAATACCGTATACTGAAAGTCGTAGGCATAATTAAATGATGTTCATTTTAAAGCACATTCAATACATCCTGCTACTGTGCTTATACTAGGGTTGTTTGTTCATGGAAGGTAACCTACCTGGAAGTGACTGTTCTTTTCATTATGGCTGCCTTAAAATAAAGAAGGAGTCATTTATAAAAAGAGACCTTGAGCCTCCCAGGCGCTCATTTACATTCCTCCCTGGATATGCTTCCTCCAGCTTGACTCAAAGACCTTGCCAGACAGACTCATAGCTGCTGATTTTTCAGGAGGGAAATACTCATTTAAATAACCGAGTCGGTCATTTCTCTCAGCTTAACTTCCCTCACAGGATAGTTCTAGGGGAAAAATAACAAGAGGTGAATATTATATATAATGTCTTGAGTACTTGAACAAAAGGCCTGATTAAATACATAGAATTGCAAGATGACATTTTATTTGTTAAAGATTCAGAACTTTCCAGTTTTCAAAGTAGACATCCTACACGGGAGCTGGAAATTTCTGGATGAATACTAGATGGCAGCAAGGTGGCTATATGTTTTTGCTGTCATCTAGTGGTTGACTTAGTGTTTGCCGGGTAGCTATGTATGTCTATCCCAGGGGTCAGCAACCTGTGGCTCTGGAGCTGCATGTGGTTTTTTCACCCCTCTGCTGTGGCTCCCTGTCACTCAAAATATGTGTCACAAGTGCCAATGTGCGACATCTGCCAGCACACAATTTATTGAGCTTTTCAACCCCAGATAGGCCAACCATGGATAAATCCAATTCAGAAGAAAACAGAATGTTTAATTCAACTAATGTGCATATGCTAGTTTTGTGGCCGCTCAAGAAATAGTCAGGCACAGAAGGGTTTTGTGGCTCCCGGTGTTTTCTTTTCTGTGGGAAACGGGTCGAAATGGCAAAAACAGCACTTTTATATAGATTCTATGTACTACAGTACACAGAAAAATATTAAAAATGTTTGATCATGACCCCATTCAGGCAGAGTAGAATTCACTCTTATCTGTTTGCACATCTTCTGGCTATATTATTGAAGTTCTGGATCTAGTCTACTATAAGGCTACTTAGATAATTATAATTATTCTATGTCAGAATTAGACTTCTCTTGTCTGTTTGCTGAATTCTAATTTTTGCAGCTTGGATTTGTTTCCGGCAGATCTTTTTCATGTTGTACTAAATTCCTTAACTTAGAGATTTAAGCAGAAAATCTGAGGTTTTCATTGCATCTCTACATCACCAGGCATTTAGAACATTTAAGAACAGTAAAGACATTTATTTTTCAAATTGTTACATAATTCAGCAAAAACCAAAAAAAAACCAAAACACATAGCAACCAAGTTTTTAAAAATTATGTTTGTGCTATTTATGCATTAGATTAATTAAGTGGTAGCATATTTTAATTGCCTCATGCTTTAGTCTCTCTAAATATATGGGGAAACAAATTTAATTTTCCTGTTATTTTTAAATATTGTTGACACTTGTGACAAAACTAACGAAGGAGGATTTTTATAAGTATTTCAGAAGATACTCATTTTATACATCTGCAACAAGCATGTTGCAAGAGAAAGTTCTTCTAAAAGGGTTTTTATTCTCTTGAATAGGCTGTCATTAAGAGTTTTGTGTTTGGATAAGTGACCAGGAGGAGTCCTGGACCAAATAATGGACCATACTTTTTTTAAAAAAATATTTTTTTTATTTGTTAATATAATAATTCCATCTTCAATTAAACAGTGTGCCATCCGGGTACAAATATCTTTGTAAAATGATAATCAAGATTTACAACAATATTCATTACATTAACATTAATTCTGTAATATTAAAATGATAATATTAAACATAATAATCATAATATCTGCTTCTCTTAACGTATCTTCTTTATTTCACTAATCTTTTCCTTTCGTTTCCCTGTTTCTAACTTCCATTTTTGTTATCTAACCATTGATAAAATAAGTCTCATGTCATATAATATTCAGTTTGTTCTTTCTCCTTAATTGCTAGTGTTAGTCTATTCATTTCTACACATTCTAATATTTTGCTGATCACATTCTCATCTGTGGGGATCTCTTCACTTTTACAATTTTGTGCAAATACAATTCTAGCTGCAGTTAATATATGGATAATTAAATATGCATTCCCCTTACTATATTTTTCATGTAAAATCCCCAACAAGAATATTTCTGACTTTAAATATGTTGCTTTATGATTTTTTCCAGTATGTATTTTTGTCCATTTCTTTTTTTTTTTTTTTTGAGCATGTCCACGACATATGATAATAGGACCTAAGTATCTGGTGGCACTTCCAGCATTTAGCCGACTTATCTTTAAACATCTTTGCCAACCTCACTGGCACAAAATGCCATCTATAAAACATTTTATATAAATTTTCTTTGTATGCAGTTGACATTGTTAATTTATAGTTCCTATCCCCCAGTTTCTGCTATTTATCTAACTGTATTGTATAACCAAAGTTTTTTGCCCATACTATAATTGTCTCCTTCACTTGTTCTTTTTCCAATTTCATGCCTAATAAGTAGCTATACATTTTCTTTATCAATTTTTCTTCTGTCCATACCAGACCAGACCATCCTTAATGTGGTGCCAAACTACTTTAGGACATTTGTATTTCTCCCTATTTCACATGCATAAATCAAAGAAGATAGGCTTCAGTACTTTGCCTTGATTTCATCATATATGTAGTGTGACTTAAATTCAATTGCATATAACTAGAATACTCCACAGTCACAAACAGGATCTGTTCAATGCAGTGGTGGGCTGGCCCTGGTTCTGACTGGTTCGCAAGAACTGGTAATAAAACCAGCAGGATGTCATCATCAGTGATCTGCGCATGCGCAGAAGCAAGGCACGTGCGCAAGCGATGCAAGCGTGCGAGCACGATCCCGTTATGAACCGGTAGTAAAGGTAAGTAGAATCCACCCCTGGTTCAATGTTAGAGAATGCAGAACACCCTTTAAGGACTGAGGATTGAAAAACAGATTGTGTACACATGACTCAGCGTTCGTTAAATACAGTTAAATATCTTACTAGGATTAAATGTCTGAACCTAGAAATTTATCTTTGTACATATGCCATATTTGCCCATATGAACTATCAGGAGATAGTTATTTGAGGGAATAAATAAGTAGTTCATTTATTTATTTAGTTGCTTAAAAAAACTTACATGGCTGCCCATCTTATATATGTTAATCCTAGGCAGCTCACATTTGGCAACCAATAAAACAGAATAAATGTGACCAACTGAACACTCTATAGCCTCACAACATCTCACAAATCTAATCTCAGCCCGTCTATGCCGGGCCTGGTAGGAACAAAGGGAGCCAGGACATGCACTCAAACACGACAAAACTCAACTTTAATCCCCACAAACAGGCTGGAACATTAGAATGTGACGAGTAGGTAATAGGTTCCTTATAAAGTCAGTGCTGGGAGCGTCCACCTCCCAGCACCTTTTCAAGTCTTTGGGCCCCACCCCCTGTCCATCTGGCTGCCAACTCCTACAGATTTGGCAGGGAATGATGCAGCTGTTTGGCATCGTCAGATGTGGAGCCACGGTCAGCGAGCCGCTGCTGTTGCTCCTGCTGCATCTCCCCGCCCCCCCCAGGTAAAGCGAGCCAATACAATTTATTTTGTATGGTTCACTTCTGTCACAGCCCAATGCCTGGGCAAAAAGGTAGATCTTCCCAGCTTCCAAAAGACCACATCTTGCATCATCTGAGAACAGAGGATAAGCATCCTTTCTCAAGCTTTAAAATCATTGCACAAAAGGCGTCATCTTTTTTTCTTAGAAAAGTTAAACGTTTATAACAGAACTATCATATCTGGGCTGTGAAACATGTAGGGTGTATTTCAGGGGTGAAATTCAAAATTTTTCCCTACCGGTTCTGTGGGCGTGGCTTGGTGGGCATAGCAGGGGAAGGATATTGTAAAATCTCCATTCCCACCCCACTCTGGGGCCAGCCAGAGGTTGCATTTACCGATTCTCTGAACTACTCAAAATTTCCGCTACCAGTTCTCCAGAACCTGTTAGAACCTGCTGGATTTCACCCCTGGTGTATTTGCTGTATGCCTTTGTGCTGCCTGCTTTTTTTAATATTAATTTTTGCAAGGCAGTTCTCCCTTGATACTGCGGCTGTGCTGCTGGTATTTGCAAACTGGGGTGAAGTAACTTTGTACTTTCTGTGAGTTTACAGGAATGATGGGGGAAAAAAATAGAAGAATTGTCTCCGGAAGCAGTCTCATGTTGAAATTGCTAAAAATGTAAACAATCCTGAATTCCAACCTAGGGATTCTACAAGAAAAACCCCCATTTTTAACTTCTAACTGTTAAAGTATCGTGGAGTCCTTGGTGCTCTCTGAGCTTAGTTGATTTTTTTGCAGACATTTCATTACCCAACTAGGTAACATCCTCAGTGCTGGGAGGGAGTGGGGTTTTGTTCTCTTTTTATATCCTAGTGGTTTGTCCTGTCAGTGCTGGTGGGAGTCTTCTTTTGGTTTCTTGGTTAGGCTGTTGTTTAACTGTTAGCTTGTTTGTCTGAGTTGACAGTTCCTTGATTGGGCTATTGTTTGCTTCTTGATTGTTATTGTGTTAATGTTGGTGTTAATCTTGGCTTATCTGGGTGTTGATTGCTGGTGAGGAAGTGTTTTGGTTATTTTGTTTCTTTTTAGGTTGCTATTAGTTAAAGTATTGGTTACTCAACAAAAAAGAAACTTGCTGCTCCTAATCTTGGGGTTATAGTACTGTATCTGAGGTGCAGATATCATGACCATTGATCTCTTTGCTACCCTTAATGATAATCCAGATTTCTGAAGCCCAGATATGGCACTCTAGCTAAGACTATGTAAGCAGAATTGATAAAATAAAAAATAAAATAAAAATATATTTAAGGATAGAAAGTAAGATTTCATCCATAACCTTAGAATTTCAAGCCTTACTGATTAGAAACCAAACTGAAAGAAAAACAAGTAAAAATAACTTTTAAATATTAAAATAAAGGAAGTCAGGAGAAACATATTAAGATAGCAAAAGAGTCTGCTCTCAAAATACCAGCTTTGAAACAAGTTGTTTCTTTACAGAACAGCTTATGTGTGGGTTTACATGATAACTGATTATCCAGATTTGGGGAATTTCTGGCACGAGAGGTAACAAATGAAAGGTACATTCATTTAAGGAATCATCCATATGGATTTGTACTTTTTTGACTTTCTGCAGGCTTATCACTGTTGGGCTGTGTTCAGGGGTAGGTTCTACTAACCTTTACTACTGGTTCGCAATGAGGCTCGCTCTTCTGCGCATGCGTAGAAGCTTCCTGATGTCGGGGTTGGTGGGCGGAGCCTCTCACTGGTTTTACTACCAGTTCTATAGAACTGGTCAGAACCGGGGGCAACCCACCACTGGCTATGTTACAGTATAGACAGAATTGTTTATGCAAGGAGAAATAATTTGACTATTAAGACTCTTTCTAAATAATCATAGGGTGGGGGTGGGGGGTAGATATTATCAGGTGCCTTTATTCAATCATATAAAACATTTCATTTACTTTCTGCCCTGCAGCAGAGAAACATAGATACTGCTCATTTATGAATGTCACATTTTGCATAATGGGATTAGATTTAACCTATTTTTGGTCTGTTGTAGCTAATCCTAAAGTAGCACTCAGTAGTAGCAAAATGGTCATTTAAGGAAATGGATATTACAAGTTTCTTGGATTTATTTATTCATTTATTTTGCTTCTACTCTGTCATGTTGAATTCTTGGAGACTGCCTGCCAAAGTCCCTGCAGTTTTCTTGGCAATGTTTTTCAGAGGTGGTTCGCCATTGCCTCTTTCCTGAGCTGAGAGAAAGTGAGTGACCCAAGGTCATCCAGCTGGTACAAGACTGAAACTCAGGTTCTTCCATTTTCTAGATGGGTGCCTTAACCACTACATCAAATTGGCTCCCAGTTTGGAAATAAGCCTTATTAAATTCAATATTGGGGCATGTCTATTTTCCCTAATACAGATATTTTTGGAAAATGTTTTTCCATAAACAATATATTGTATTCCCTTTCATTGATACAAATTTTGAGCAAGAGTTCCCTGAATGTAGGCCTTTTTATAATCATTTCTCTGTATTGTACAGAGAATATATACCAAGTATCATCTGAAAACTATGCTCATTTTGGTTTGGGAACCCAAACCAATTGGCATACCAATCCAAATCAAGCAAGCACTACTATTTAGTCCTGTAGCATCCAAACATCTCTGTGGAAATTTGATCCATGAATTATCCTGGGATCTAGGCTTGGTTCCGATTATAGATTTTTCTACCAAACAAAGTGCAGTTGTTGACACTTCAAGAGATCAGCTTCAAGAAGAAATAGAGATGCCTATCTGTTCCATAACATTTAATAGTTGATAGGGTTGCATCAAAATCCATCTTACAGATACAAAGTAGAGTAGCAGAGAAAAAAGGCACTAAAGCGATGGCAGCTGTTTTCCTTCAAGAACCCCCATCCTTCTAAGAGGAAATCAATATAGATTCTCTAAAAGGATTTCACAGCTGTCACCCACATCAACAGGAAATATGAGAAGGAGCAGCTTCAGGAGAATGAAGGGGCTACCATTGCATAAAAAAAGAACCTGATTCCAGAGGAATTATACCAAAGCATTAATTTTAAGAAATCATCATGCAACATGTACAAAGATGACACTTTTTCAAATTATACTGCTGCCAGGTCTGGAAGTGAAGATAAAAAGAAACATGAAAAAAAAATAATACATATCCAACTTATAGAAAACTTACAAAATAGGAAGATGATGGAAGTTTTTATTACGAACAATAATACAGTTGTAATAAAGTTGTATTTTCTAATATAATGTTGGTGAAAGTATTTCATTAAATGATTATATGAACAGTCATTAAAAAACATTAGGTCTGCAAAGCTGAAGTAAAATTTCCTTTCATCAAAAGCTGGCTGTAATCATCTGTAGAAATAAATAACTGTTTTAGAAAACGGTTACACAGTAATATGGATAAGTATTGCAGGACATAAACTGGCCAAAAGCCAACACTGTATGAATAGGCTAATATATAAGAAAAAGAAAAGAAATCCTGTTTTCCTCTCTACCTGCATATCCTTTAGATGTTCTTATCCTCTCTTCTAGTCTTCTAGCTTTCCTAGTCCTCTGGAATATAATATTTGGGGAGAACCTTCAGGGTAAAATTTTAGGGAGGAAGAGTTCGATCTCCAGTAGCTAGAACTGATTCAAATTTTCCTGGTGGGCAGACACAATTGGGGGCATCCATTTTTCCCCCCATGATAATATTTTAAAATTAATTTAATCAGACAAAACTCTCACACTGGAAATTTAGGTGAGAGAAAACCCCTCTGAATTATTCACACATTTTAATGAATGTAGGGAAGAGAGGAAATGTAGTAGTAAGATAGGAAAGGGGTTATAAAAAAACTAATGGGCATATAATTAAGACTAGAACTGTGTCAAATTTTTGTAGTATTGACTTTTTGTTATAAAGAGCCTTCTTATAAAGGGACTTGGTTTCTTAGCTAATATCTAATTGTCCTTATTATTTTTTAGTCCAAAGTAATTGCTCTTAGTTTAAATCGATGGCTTTCTTTGTGTTTCTACTACAAATCTCATAGGATTTTATCAACATTTCATTCTCACTTATTCTCACAAGACTATTGCTCCAGATATACTCTGTTTAAATGTTTATAGTCCTCTCTTCCTTCTTCCTCCCCAAATACATATTCATTTCCTTCAGTGCTTGCCTTATATTTACGTGGGTTTTCACAAAGTATTAGATGTGCAATATCTCCAATTATCTGCGACATCATCTTTTGGATTATGTTTCATGGGTATGTTGAGATAGGAAATTAGAAAATTAATTTACTATTTCATGGCCTGGAATATAAAGTGATTAAAATACTTTCTTAAGGATTCTGTATATATTTGCTGGGAAACTGCCAGCCAAGCAAAGAGGAGGGATCAAGTGGGCAATTAGCCTTGAATCTTTATGCAACCACAAAAGACCTAGGACTGATTCTGGTCTAGGTTCCATGGGATCTTATTTGTTTGCTTCCAGGAGAAGGCAAGCAATCTAGGAGATTCTTGTATTATAGATAGAACACAACGATCAACTGAAACCTTTTATATATGGATCCAGTTGCTTGCACCTGACAATATATGACATATAAATATTATGAGGATTGATCAGTGTAGAAAACCTGGAGTCGTTCCTCAGGAAGAGCTATTAAATTTTCTTCCTCATAATAAGAATATGCATATCACAACTATTTTGATCATCAATTACTGGGAAAACATCCCCATTTAATTTCTTCCTCAGAAAGCAGAAAGGGAATAAATTGTATTCCCAAATAATTAAGTTTTGGCCACACTAATACAAGATCTGGAAATGAGCACATTATTGCAGTAGCTGAAAAAAAAGAGCATCTCTCCCTCATTAATTCTCGTAAAATAACTAAAATAACATATGCATGACAAAGAAACTCCATGAAGTAACCATGTTTACATAATGAACATCAGCAGGAGCCTTCTGCCTCATGAATAACTACAAAGATACACAGTTCATACCATTTCTAGGAGTTGCAGTAATTTGAGCTCTTATACATTTCTCAAAAGAATATTGTGGTATTTTAAAAATGAATAAGCATGGACATTTGGCTGTGCTTACATCTTCAAATGCTCTCTTGAAATAGTTGATAATTCCTTCAGGAAGTGAGAGAACCCTTATTCCTAATGTGGGCGTGTCTACCCGCCTTTTCCTAGGAAAGTAATGGCTTCCCTATCCAGTATCAAAAAAAGGAGAATATTTGTACCTCATGGTTGAAATGAGGGGTCCTTGGTGTTCTCTAAGCTTGCTTGTTTTCTTGCAGACCTTTCATTACCCTAACTAGATAACATCATCAGTGCTAGTAAGGAGCGCTTCTTACTAGCCCTGATGATGTTACCTAGTCAGGGTAATGAAAGGTCTGCAAAAAAACAAGCAAGTTTAGAGAGCACCAAGGATGAAGGAATTTTGTGGAATTTTATTTATGCAAAGGGCTTCTCTCTCTGTGCAAGAAACATTTGGGGGGGGGGTCTTCCAACTCCGCCTCCATATTGTGGTTTTAGTTACATGACTTTTTTTTAAGGTGAATGACTGGTTGTTGCTTTTTAAAATGGTGGCTGTAAAAGCAAGCTTTTGATTTTGTTCCCTTACAATAAAATAGAGAGTGTATGATTGGAAAGCTCCTACATTTGGATGTTGCTACTTGGCAATGGCCTAGGTATAGTCCAGGAGTGAAATCCAGCAGGTTCTGACAGGCTCTGGAGAACCGGTAGTGGAAAATTTGAGCATTTCGGAGAACCGGCAAATACCACCTCTGGCTGGGCCCGGAATGGGGTGGGAATGGAGATTTTGCAATATCCTTCCCCCAGGAGTGGGGTGGGAATGGAGATTTTGCAATATCCTTCCCCCAGGAGTGGGGAGGAAATGGGGATTTTGCAGTATCCTTCCCCTGGAGTGGGGTTGGAATGGAGATTTTGCAGTATCTTTCTCCTGCCACTCCCACAAGCCACACCCACCAAGCCACACTACACCTACCAAGCCACACCCACAGAATCAGTAGTAAAAAAATATTGGATTTCACCACTGGTATAGTCCCCTGAATATAGATATTGGAGTGTTGGGTCGCAATGCTGTGCTGGATTTCACGAAAATGGCTGCATGGAGGATGCTAGGTAAGAAGAGTGTTGTACATCAATAAATGTAGTCACGACCAACAATAGATGCATCTCTATCCATTTCAAACCTTCGCTCCAGATTAAGCTTTCCATTATAATGCCTTTTCTGGACAAAAAAGTGAAACTGTATTTTAGGTACACCACTCAAATCAGATTGACTAGACTTAAAACTTGTTTGTTTAGTGACCATTCAGAATTAAAATGGCACTGGAAAAAAATGACTTATGACCATTTTTCACATGATAGCATCCCCATAGTCATGTGATCAGAATTCAGACTCTTGTCAAGTGGCATATATTTATGATGGTTGCAGTGTCCTGGGGTCATATGATCCCCTTTTGTGATCTTCTTACAAGCAAAGCCAATGGGGAAGCCAGATTCACTTATTAACCATGTTACTAATTTAAAAACTGCCGTGATTCACTTAACAACTATTGCAAAACAGGTCTTGAAATGGGGCAAACTCATTTAACAATTGCCTTGCTTAGCAATGGGGGCTCAATTGTGGTCATAAGCCGAGGATTTATGGTAGGAAATGGTTGTGGGGTTAGATTTTGTAAATTACAGTAAATGGAACAAATAGTTTGGTCAGAAATGTAACCTAAACAAAATGTCACCCAAATACTTTGTGTCAATTTTATTTAAACTTTTTGTTTTTCCTGTCAGGTCCTCTTCCCACTCTTAAAAATAATGGAGGACCCAAAAGGAACTTTTATTTGCATGGGTTATATCTATTGATATTTTGATCATATAAAAATTAAATTTAAAATCATATAAAAAAATGAAAATTGATGCAACTGAGACTGTGGACCACACTTCGAGAAATATTGCTGTATGCTGATTTTTTTAAAAGTGCAACTATATCAGCATTTTAAGAGCTACCTAAATGGAAAGACTAATTGTGATTCATTACAATGATAACAATGATAATAATAACTAAACATGATTCAGAATTTTTTTTAAAAAATTGGGATAACCTGATTCTTGTATCAGGTTAGCACTAAAGAGTGTTTGCGTTTTTTTCACACTTTCTTTGAGACAAGAGCTCAAACATTACATGCCACAATTGCTGAAATAGTGATTATTTGGCAAATAAAGAGGTGAGCTTCTGTTTCTCAGCAGAAACATTTAAAAATTATAGGCAAAGGAGATGGAGGTATGGGAAACATGCTGATCAGAAAGAAACGAATGTCATGAAATAATGTATTGTATACCGAAACTACAATTCATAATACCATTACAATAAAAAAAAATTCTTTAAATGCCTTAAGCTACTGATTTGAAATAAAATTTTAAAAGGCCACCGTAGATGGATTCCTGAGAAGAAACAAAATATACAAATTATTCTGAAAACAGTGCAGAGTGAGTCCAGCAATTTAACTAGGACAGAGTTAAATTCTTTCTTAAGTACTTGTTAATTTCACTAGAACAGATAAGCTCTAGTTACTTTCCATGGATATAGGTGGGTCTTTTAGGTGTCAGGTTTTCTTTATCCACAAAAGGAAATATGTAACATAAGAAAATTGACATGAATTCAAACTATTGTCTACAAACATTACAAACTGTTCTGCATGTAAAGAAAAGAAAAAAAAAACCAAGACTGATAAGTAAAAATGCCTTTCAATAGCTTGTAGACACAAACCAGTAGGTTTCTTTTCTGCATATCGCCAAAAAAGACCAAATTAAAGAATTAACCATCTTAAAAGATTTCCACCAAGTGATTACATAGGAGTGAGCTAAAAGCATTAACTTTCTTGTAATTGAACTCCAATTACACTGAGAGCACTCAATCCATTTAATAGTTTAAATGATACTGCAAACAAAATCATAGAACTTAAAAGTATTTTTTGTGCTCCTGTCATACCTAGGGTCTTGTTAGCAACCTGTGGTTTGGGAATTTGCAGATCCAGTACCAGGTGTAGGCTATTGTAAAAGGTGAATGGATAATAATAACCAGAAGTTAACAAAACAGATTGCTCTGTACCTATCACCCTTTTGAGGTAAATCAGGTCAGGAAATGGATACCAAAAGAAATACCAGAACTCTACTTTATTGAGTATAGTTTTACTGTATTTCTCTTCCCTCTCTCTTATACCAATGAGACTTACACTTTTGTAGATTAAGGTCCTGGATGGAGTGAGGCTGCCTATGGATGTCAGCAGATTCCTAAAACTGCCAGGAAATGGCTCAATCAGCCAGACATTTGGAACACTGGGTGGATACTTGTGAGTAAACTGTGAATGGGGGAAATGAATGAATGAATGAATGAATGAATGAATGAATGAATGAATGAATGAATCTCCTCTCAAGTTTCTGGGCTGTAAACTTTTACTGCCCTTGGGAGAAAGGATGAGCTCACCCACTCTTGGGGAAGTGAGGATGGGTTTCATTTCTACCTGACTGCAGCTGCTTTTCCTAAACCCATTAGCCCCAGCTTCATTCTCTTAGACTCTCTACTTAGGCTGGTATCAGGAGTGAAATCCAGCAGGTTCTGACAGGTTCTGGAGAACCGGTAGCGGAAATTTTGAGTAGTTCGGAGAACTGGCAAATACCACCTCTGGCTGGTCCCAGAGTGGGGAGGGAATGGGGATTTTGCAGTATCCTTCCCCTGGAGTGGGGTGGAAATGGAGATTTTGCAGTATCCTTTCCCTGCCACGCTCACCAAGCCACGCCAACCAAGCCACACCCACAGAACCCGTAGTAAAAAAAATGAATTTAACCACTGGCTGATATGGACCATTTAGGAATAATGGAATAACGAAGTTGGAAGGGATAGTGGAGGTCTTCTAGTCCAACCTCATGCTCAAGCAGGATGTCATATACCATTCCAGAAAAAGTGGCTGTCCAGTCTCTTCTTAAAAACCTCCATGTTGGAGCATCCCACTGGTTAATTGTTCTCACTGTTAGGAAATTTCTCCTTAGTTCTAGGTTGCTTCTGTCCTTGATTAGTTTCCACCCAGGGTTTCTTGTCTTGCTTTCTGGTGCTTTGGAAAATATATTGCCTCCCTCTTAGCTTTGTGGCATACCCTTGAAGTATTGGAACATTAGTATCATGTCATTGGTCCTTCTTTTCACTAGACTAGACAAACCCAATTCCCCAAACCTTCCCAAAAGAGAGTGAGACATTAATTCTTCTTTCTCTCTAGGGCTCATTATTAAATGCTTACTTTTACTACACACACACACACACACACACACACACACGGAGGGAGGGAGGGAGGGAGGGAGAGAGAGAGAGAGAGAGAGAGAGAGAGAGAGAGAGAGAGAGAGAGGGAAGCAAGAGCAAAGTCCCAATTAAGAGACAGTGAGATAAGATTGTTTTTTTAAAAAAAATCCAGGCATGGTTTGCCCTTGTTTCTGCTTTTACAATGTTTTTCTCTTAGCACTTCAATTCTCTAGTTGAATAACATTTAATCTAAAGCTGAAGGGCTGATAAATAAGGCTCACTGAATGTAAAGGAACTAATTTCAGAGTAGAAAGGTTCACCTCTCCAGTGTTTCTCATCTTGGAAAGAAATCTGAAGAGAGAATGCCACTTCCTTTGGACATTTTCTTCACTGGTTTTTTCCTTTATCCTTACCGGCAATAATAAGATGTTACTATACCAGTAGGCTGGATTTCTACTCTGTCCAGGCAAGCCAAATTCTACATCAGTAGTCCCCTTTCCTTTTTCAAAATTATATTTGTGCTACTATACTGCCCATAAAATATGATGCTTTGCTTAGCTTCTATTTCTGCAGGACTACAGAACTTTATAGAAATTTTTGCAGTTGTTAACTCATTCTACAATGGCGGTTTTCCGTCAGCCTCAGATGCTGTATGAAGACTGTTCCAGAGGGCCTTCTCTAGGAAAGATTTGCGTAGAGCTGTCTGCCTTGTGAATTGAGGTGCTTTTTGAATCTCACTACAGGCCTAAACATGTCTGCAAATTCAGCAAACTGAATTTTCATTAAAAACCTGTTATGAACCTGTTTCATGAGCCTGCAGGTTACTGGTTTTCCCTATGGAGAGGGTCAAGTTGGCCAACAGTACTATCAGGCAGGTAGACAATGATTAGGATTAAATAACAATAGTATTTAGACTTATATACCGCTTCACAGTGTTTTGCTGCCCTCTCTAAGCGGTTTACAGAATCAGCCTATTGCCCCCAACAATCTGGGTCCTCATTTTACCGACCTCAGAAGGAGGGAAGGCTTGATATGATTAAATATGAAGGCTTTGGGAAGGACATGCCCATAGTCTTGGATGGGGATCCTTGGATTCATTTTGGATAGGGATAGTAATATCATATCTATAAAAACATTTTCTAATGGAAGCCATGTTAAGTAGAACGTTAGTGTATTAATTATTGGCATCTTACCATTAGTGATTGTCAGCATATCTTGAACAAAACTACCTCTGTTATTCTATCGAATTGTTTTTGAGCGTGGTAATAAAAGTAGGAGCAGACTATCCTGAAACTAGGAACTATTTCCAGAGATATCTCATTATGAAATGTCATAATGAATATGAATATGTGGTTATAATATTATTGTTAGTTCAAGTCAGCAGTTCAGACTGGATTTGGCATTTTTATTCACCTTTCGAATCATCCCCAGGGATAGGCAGATGTGGATGTTTGATGGTGTTACAGTTATTGTCATAGGGTGTAAGCTATTCCAAGTAAGCTGCCTTTTGCAATTGATGGATGGTGAATTTGTCAATGCCAATTATGTTCAAGTGGTGGTCCAGTTTTTTTGGGATTATTAGTATTACTATTGGCACTACCTTTGTTTCCTTTTCCCACAGTTGTTCTATTTCTATTTGCAGGTTTTTATACTTCGTTATCTTCTCCAGTTCTTTTTCTTATATTCTACTCTCTCCAAGTGCTGCCTCATCCACTATCCAAACTTTTTTAAATATGTTATCATCATCATCAGAAGGAAGTGATTTTTTAACGCAATGCACACATTTCTTTTTTTATATGACCATCTAGAATGGCTAATTCAGAATTTTAAGACAATAATTTGCATATATATCTGATTTTTTTGATTATCGACTATGGTACTTAACTTATGTCATTTGGAAATATAGAAAAAGCAGCAGCAGCAGCAATAGCAATAAAATAAAATAAAAGGGGGAGGCAAAAAAATCCCAGCTGTGTTTATTTGTTTTGTACACATGGAAAAGATAGTGAGTTTAAAAAAAGGGGGAAATTTTTGAGTTCTTATCTGCTACACTTGCCCAGCTGCATGGGAATCAGTGCTGCAATCTCATTTTAAAGTGGTGCTGAGAAATACTTCCCTTACATATCTCAACATTCAGGCTTCTACTTTTGATCTGTGGCCTAAAATAAGTAATTGCTCCTCTATTCACTGGTGTTTTAGGGACTTGCTTTACTAATAATATTAAATTCAAGAGGTGGAAATGCTGTACAAGCATACAGGCAAAGGTGGTATTTGAATCCTTTATGTACTAAAATAGACTACTCTATGCTGCTCCATTTCTAATGTGTCTCAATGAAAAGAAATAAATACACAAGGTATTTTTCCCCCATAAGTAATGAGCCTAGTCTTGGCATTCAGTTTTCTCCCTTTAAACAGAAGTGTGCTATTTTTGTATAGGGGGAATATATAAAATTATGTTTGACTTGGACTAATACAGTTCTTCCCTATTCTGTTTGTGAATTAAATTGTTACTATAATATTCTATTATTATATCTGCATTATGCAAAGTAAAGATACACTGAGAAGGCCCCATAGACAAGTCAGGCCCCATAGACAGTTTATTACATAAAGTTGATGAAATGTGAAACCAGTTGCTATTTTCTTCTAAACATTTCCTTAGTCATTTGTTCAGGGGTTTTGAATGTTCCTAAGTACAGAAATATTTTCTCTGGGGAAAAAAACAATAAAGCATACTGAGATTGGCCTATGAGGCCTGACTTTTGTGTGTGTGTTTATAAATTAAAGCAAATGTGTACTCCCAGAACTAGGAAACAGAATTTAAAAACTATCAGACAAGAATAGAATAGATTGGAAGTGCAAATTTTATTTTTTCCATAAAGCTTTGTCTAATTTATAAGTAGTATTTCCGAGATATAATCAGAATTGATCCTATCTACCCTGCTACTTCAGATATAGTCTTTTCTTTTACTTTTTTTATGAGTTTAATTTTAGAACATGTTATCTTTTATACTTATAATTATGAAGATTCACAGTCAGCTGTGTCCCATCGTTCTAACAGCCGTTACTGTTTTCTGGGAAGTTGGATTTTTTTAAAAATTTAAGGCTGGATAAAAGCCAAAATGAATTTAATTGAAAGTTGGAAAAGCCATATAATAACATTGCATAAAAGCGTGATCCAAAACTGTTGAACAGATGGCACCAGGAGGTAACTTAGTTACTGTATTTTTAGTTCCACTGTTATAATAAACACGATGGCCAAATAAAGTTTAAAAAGGTTATGGATTACAATCATTTTCTTAAGCAGGAGTGAAGAAATATGGATAATTAAAAACAAAACGGAGACATTTAACACCCACTCAGCATGTAAGAGTGAGGGAAAGAACTGTGGAGGCTGAACACAGGGAAAATACATTCAGCTAGACCAGGAGTGTCCAATCTTGGCAACTTTAGGACTTGCGGATTTTAAAGCAAATCTGACTGGGGAATTTTAGGAGCTGAAGTCCACAAGTCTTAAAGTTGCCAAGGTTGGATACCCCTGAGCTAGATGTTCTGATAGATCAGTGTTTTTCAAATTTGGCAACTTTTAAGATGTGTAGACTTCAACTTCCAGAATGCTGTCTGGGCAATTCTAGAAGTCCACACATTGCAAGTTTGAAAAATGGTGTCAAATATGATCCAGCAGTGTGCAGCAGCTGCCAAAAAAGCCAACACAATTCTAGGCTGCATAAACAGAGGGATAGAATCAAGATCACGTGAAGTGTCAATACCACTTTATAATGCCTTGGTAAGGTCACTCTTGGAATACTGCATCCAGTTTTGGTCGCCACAATATAAAAAAGATGTGGAGACTCTAGGAATAGTGCGGAGAAGAGCAACAAAGTTGATTAGGGGACTGGAGGCTAAAACAATGAAGAATGATTGCAGGAACTGGGTATGTCTAGTTTAATGAAAAGAAGAACTAGGGGAGACATGATAGCAGTGTTCCAATATCTCAGGGGCTGCCACAAAGAAGAAAGAGTCAAGCTATTCTCCAAACCACCTGAGGGCAGGACAAGAAGCAATGGGTAGAAACTAATCAAAGAGAGAAGCAGCTTAAAACTAAGGAGAAATTTCCTGATAATTAGAACAATTAATCAGTGGAACAACTTGCCTTCAGAAGTTACCACTTACCACTGGAAGTTTTTAAGAAGAGGTTGGATAACCATTTGTCTAAAGTAGTGTAGTGTTTCCTCCCTAAGCAGGGGGTTGGACTATAAGACCTCCAAGGTCCCTTCCAACTCTGTTATTCTATTCTATTCTAAAAATGGGCAAATTAAGATCCTTTTTAAGGATCTGTGCTTTGGTCTCCTTTTTTTTTTTTAAAGATATTACACATTATCCTGAACAGCATATCTATTGAAGACTCTAATAGAATCATGCTTTATGCATAAAAATATACAAAGGCATCTAACGACCACTAATTTCCCCACCTTCATGGAACATAATAGATGAGAAGAAGTTTGCAATGATCTCAACAGAGGTTTTCCTCAGCTCTGTTTTGCCTGAATATGCAATACCTATGTTCTGTCATTGAGCTGTGATAATTCTGGCCCTAAAAATAGACACAAAGTTCTCCCAATCATAAAACTGTCCTCTTCTGTCTTTATTTATATTCTGGAATAGTCAGATAATGAGGAAAAGCTGAGCAGGAGAAATACATGCACAGACATCGTTATTGATCTGATTTATCTTAGAACTGTTATCACTGGAAAAAAGGGGCTGATATTTAAGATTCCTTCCCTACCCCACCCCGTTCCTTTTTGGGGGAGGGGTGTCTCTTGTTTTTCCTCCGTCCTTTCCTTGATTTCTTTCCAAAGAATCTGCTTGTTGTCCAACTAAATGTGCTAGAGACAGATGTATGTTTTAAAGAACAACCTGTTTTGTAAAGAGATGTACTGGTATAAGGAAAAGATCCAAGTGAGTGGAAGGATTTTTGATCCTCTTTCAAGCTTATTTTCTCAGAATTGGTTCTAAAACGATGTAAAGTTTATTAGTACAAGAAATTGTAATTGAGCAAAGAAGGAAGCAGGGGGCTTTAGGAAGATAACATTGTAGCAATTGAAGGTTTTGATGACCTTTTCTTGTTTTCCTCATTTTCATATCTTGGCTTAGTTTAAATCAACCCAAAGATATTACGTTTGTTCAACATAATCTACAGTATATATGGGGTATGGGAACTTGTATCAAATTTTTCACAAAGTTTTACTATAGTCCAGATGTTAGTATTTATTTATTTATTTATTTATTTATTTATTGGTTCAATTTATATGCCACCCTTCTCTGGAGACTCAGGGCAGCTTACAATGCGTTAAGCAATAGCCTTCATACTTTTGTATATACCTGCTGAGTAGGGCTTTTGCCCCCCTCCACCCCAGCGGTGTTCTTTTTTATACAAAGTCAGCTTATTGCCCCCACAATCCGGGTCCTCATTTTACCTACCTTAAAAGGATGGAAGGTTGAGTCAACCTTGAGCCTGGTGAGATTTGAACTTGCAGTAATTACAGGCAGCTGGTGCTATTTAACAGCACTTTAGTCTGCTGCGCCACCAAGGCTCTTATGGTAGTAGTGTGATTTTATACTATTTCATATGGTTGTGAAATAATCCGAATTCAGAAGGGGGAATATGCTTTAGGATGAAGGCTCATTTGTGTTTACAAGCAAATGTTTAAAAGATTTGTGCAGTGGGGCAGGAAAAAGCACAATGGATGTAAGGAGGTATTTTTTAGGTCTGAAGCGTGTGCCCACACAAGCTACAAATTCCCCTTCCCTTTTCAAATCCAGATTGTTGTACAGCTCTACTGTTTTGTCAATCTTACCAAGAGAGGTAATTGAAGATTTGAAATCTTCATTGTGAATTCTTGTAAGTCTCCATTTCTCTGGCCACCTGTGACTGCTAGATTTCATCAACAAGTCCAACATATTAAGTATTTTGAAAAATGAAAGGAGAGTTGTATTAAGTGTTATGGAAAATGGCTGGTTCAGTCATACCAAATGAAATATTTTTATCTGAAGGTGGCTTAAGGGAGAGTATCTGCCAAATATATGTTTAAAAAGAATAAAGGTATAAGAGCTAGGACTAGTGATTTAAGTGTTGCACTAAGGCCATGGAGACATGGGTTCATGGCCATGGAAACTCACTGGGTGATATGGAATAACTTCACAACGTTATTGTTGACAGAAATATAGATGAGGGAATGCTATATTGATACCTTCAGCTGCTGAAGTCAGCTAAATTGATTGATATACCTTTGAACTGAGCTCAGCCACTGGACATAACATGCAGACATTTTGACAACAATCCATCAATGGATTGCCACAGCTGCCTTTGGTTGTCTTTCCTGGCTTCCAGGTGAGGCACTATTATTTGCAAACAACATAAATGCCCTAAAGGCAAGCAAGCTCTTCAGAATAGATTGGTCACTATGGAAACACGAAGATCAGGTAACAAATGAAGGAAAGCTACAATTTAAGATTCAACATCCTTTTCCAAGACACTATGTATGGAAAATCCCTGATGAGCTATTCTGAGCAAGCCTTGAGAGAATTTGTCCATCGCTCTATCCCAGAAAAGTCTTGCTTTGCTCTTTACCAATGCCTGGAGTTGTTTAGAATTTGGTGGTATATATGGTAAGTGCTTTAGTAATGAAAATAAATATAGAACATAGAATAATAGACTTGGAAGGGACCTTGGAGGTCTTCTAGTCCTTGCTCAAGCAGGAGACCCTGGCCTATACCATTTCAGACAAATGGCTGTCCATCTTCTTGAAAGCCTCCAGTGATGGAGCACCCACAACATTTGAAGGCAAGTCGTTCCACTGGTTAATTGTTCTCACTGTCAGGAAATTTCTCCTTAGTTCTAGGTTACTTATATATTTTATAGACAAATCTAAATGCAATGTTGCTTCAGAATGACCCTGTTTGGCATGCAGATGTACAGATTTATTTAGGTAACTCGGTGGCTAAGACACTGAGCTTGTCGATCAGGAAGGTCGCGGTTCAAATCCCTAGTACAGTTCTCCCGAGTGAGCACGGGGTTGGACTAAATGATGTCCAAGGTCCCTTCCAACTATGTTACTGTTACTAAGCAGCCCAAGTTGTGCTAGGATTCAGCAAATTTCAAGAGAGAACTTCAGTTTATTTTAGTTTTAGGTTACTAACAACACCCAGAACGTTTGGCTTTAAACATATTTAGAATTCCACAACATTTGTGGAAATATTCATCAAGTTCCTAATTAAAAGAAAGCTGAACAGAGTAAAAAGCCTGACAATTTACAAGATGAAATGTTCCCTTAAATCCTGGGTTGTTCTCTATGAATGGCAGACTCATTTCTGTCTGTGGAAGCAAGGACTCATTGGAAATCTCTTGTAGGAAGGAGGGTAGGAAAGTTAATTTTCCCACCCACCCCCAATATCTCCAGCAAATCTCCCCAGTATTGTTTGTTTTGTTTTGTTTGTTTTCTTGACTTAGCCTGCCATAATCAGTTGACTCTCAGTGGGTTATAATTAGTAATTTACAATAAATCATTCGTGGTGCAGTCAATTGCTGATGTCTGCTGCTTCTTAGAATTTATTTAAACCTTTAAGTCTTTTATCTTTATGTCACCTTACTTGGGAAATATGTAACCTGGATTATGGCACAGTAGAGTAGAAATATTTCTGCTCTCAAAAGACATAGCATCCAACTTTACATTCCAATTGAAGACATTTCCACATCTGACTGTTGTATTCAATAAATTGTGTGAAATTATTAGTCACTGAAATGCACAGTAGACTGAAAATATGCACACAGAACATGCTTCTTGCGGAGAGGAGGTGTTCATCACACAGGTTTTGACAAAGAACCACAAGTGATTTATAGTTGTCCCTGGAAGTACTTATATTTCTTTCTTTTTCCCCCCTAAGGAAAAATTTCTCCTCTGACCTTGCTTGACTTTGGAGTAATATCTTTTTCAGACATTGATGCTCAATAAATCATTAAAAAAAACCCACTTTCCTTGCTATGGGGTCCTTGATGCTCTCTGAACCTGGTGGTTTTCTTGCAGTCATTTCATTACCCAAGTAGCTTACATCATGAGGGCTAGAGTCCCACTCCCTTCTAGCACTTCCTTCTAGCTGATGATGTTACTGAGTTGGGTAATGAAACATCTGCAACAGTGGTGGGTTCCTCCCAGTTCCGCCGAGCCGGTAACAGTGACGATATGACATCACTGAACCGGTTCTGCCCCCCTGCCCCCCTCACCCACCCCCGCATTATTCTTACCTTTTATTTGGCCCCACCCCCAATCTATTGCTGCCTCCTGAGTCCCAGCTGATGGCTAAAGGGAAAAAAAACTGTTTAAACTCTTGCTGTGGGCCTTCAAAGGGCCGCTCTACAGCTGATCAGTGTTAAAAGAAAACAAATGAGTAGACCAGTGCCTGCAAAAACACATGAGCAGATCAGGGCCTGCAAAAATAAATGGGTAGATCGGTATAGCTCTGCAAGCAGTTAAAAGCCTGGTAGACCAGTACTTCTGCTAAATCCTAAATAATTGTCACATGACCATCAAGCAATGCCCACAAAATAAGCCACGCCCACAGAACCGGTAGTAAAAAATTTTAGAACACCCCTGATCTGCAAGGAAACAACCAAGTTCAGAGAGCACCAAAGACCCCCACAGTTCAACCCTGAGTCACAAATATTCTCTTGTATGACTTTCCTTTTCTGTATCCTTCCTGTTAGCAGGCAAAATGTTTTTATTCAAACACTCCTTGGTCAATGTGTGCTGCTTGTTTTACCGTAATTATATAATTATACTTTATGTTTAAAATGTATCATTTTTTTTAAAAAAGAAAAATAGTTATTGTTATCTGCCTTAAGCATTATTACTTGATAGAAAGACAGATGTAAATTACATAAATGAATAATAACAAGGGTTTTTTTTTCCTTTTGTGTTATTTGCAATGCTTTTAATGCATTGACTTTAGCTCAGTTTTCAGCTGATCCGGATGGCATTCTAATCCAGCCCACTTTTTCTATTAGATTCATATCTGAAAGTTTTCTGGGAAGAACAGCTAAGGAGTCCTTTGTCTGCTTAGTTTTTTTAAAAAAATCTGTAATGTTGGGTGGCCTTTGCACAAGTCTATTATTTGGGAGACACAGGCAGACTGGATCAGTAACCTACCACAGTAAAACAAAGCTCTCTTTCTCAAAACAAATAAGGATGAAATCTTAACAGAGTTACTCAGTAGTCTCTTGAACAAATGGTATAACTTGATATCAGACTCATTATCGAAAAATGAAAGCCAATTCAGATAGAAAACTGCATTTAAAGCTTTTAAGAGTCAATAAGAGTGTCCAAGGAGCTATGCTGCAACAACAAGATGAGTTATTAGTACAGTTGCTTAATGGCTTTTATTGCTATTTAGGTCCATAAAATTTATATTGTATCTCTTACCCCCTTTTTTTTTGTTGACAATTACCAGGAGCCAATCAGCAGCACAATAATCTGATTTCTATATTGTTTTAACTCCTCAACAATCCATATGAGTTTAATGAGTGCTTTGCAGTGGTGCATTTGTTTCCTGGTTGGAAAGTCTGCAGTATGCAAGTATTGTTAAAAATAGGATTATCGTTGTTTTAATGGGTTGTAATTTATAAGGCTATGCAAGTGTGCTTAATGCAATCCTTTGCAATTTAAAATGGAAATAAAAGGGAGGAGAGAAAGTCAAGTAGTTGTCAAATGGAGAAAAAGAAATCATTGCAGATTGATAGCCGGATTAAATAAATGTTTGGCTTAAGTAGGTTCTGAACATAAGGTTTTCATAATAAGTAGAACAACTCTTAAATTGTTTCATATTTGATATTCTGTAGTAAAAGATCCTTGCTCTAATCTTGGAATTCTGATAGTTGGGGGGGGAAAAGCACCATAAAAGTAAATGAAATACCAGCAAGACAGTTTGTTGAACTTGTTTGGTATAGTTGTGAAGAAATCTGCACTGTTATAATAATGCTAACCGGCCCTGCCCAAAGACCAAAGTGAGTTGCAGTAAAAGCAGATGCACAAAATGGTTGCCTTGAACACAGTCCCACTCTGCTTCTGCAGACTTGTGCATGCCAGGAGTGAATTAGCTGCTGTCCAAGCAGGAGCCTTTGCAACATCTGCTGCATGAATAATGGAATTGGATTCACAGTCTAAGGTTATGGATGGCATTCCCAATCTACTGTGACACGATTACTTTAAATTTAGAAGTATGTGTTAAAAATTCCAGAAGTAGCATCTTCCAAATCAGATTAAATACCCACCCAGCCTCCAACTGAAGGGTTGAGGAAAACAAAACAATGCGAAGCGGGAAGCAATTCGACTTCATCAATTCCCTCCCAGGAGTCTCACCTATATTTAGGTTAGGGTCATCTAATCCTATATAGACACAAAGGTTGCATTGTGTTGATTTCCACATTTTTAAGCATATATTCACTGCAGCAGAGTTAAATACACTGGAAATATAAAAACAAACATTTATCCATATTTTAGTTAGCTGCCCTGGAATCCAAACTCTAATCAAAATCATAGTTTTCAGGTTCTCCTGAGCTCTGCATCAGTCTCAGTCTTATGTAAGATCTAGACTAACATTTTTGCTGACTCCACATATGGTCACTAAGGAAGTTGTTGTTGTTGTTAGTTGCAAACTCGTGTCTGACCCATTGCGACCCCATGGACAACGTTCCTTCGGGCTTTCCTGTCCTCTATCATCCTCTGGAGTCCATTTAATCTCACGCCTACTGCTTCAGTGATTCCATCCAGCCACGTATTCTCTGTCATCCCTTTCTTCTTTTGCCCTCAATCTTTCCCAGCACTAAGGAAGACACCCATTTAAATCTGATCCCAATATAGCAATAGCACTTAGACTTATATACCACTTCATAGTGCTTTTCAGTGCTCTCTAAGCGGTTTACAGAATCGGCATGTTGCCTTGACAATCTGGCTCCTCATTTTATTGACCTCAGAAAGATGGAAGGCTGAGTCAGCCTTGAGCCAGTCAGGATTGAACTCCTGGCAGTCTGCAGAATGAGCCTGCAATACTGCATTCTAACCACTGCGCCATTGCAGCTCTATAATAAACACGTAGTTATGTTTATTAGTGAAAGATAGCCCAATCCATGACCTTAACCTGATTTTGTGTATTGATAAACTATCTGTTATTCATATATTGAACTACTTGTTTAGCCCATTGTTGTGGATAAGACAAACACAACTTTTGGATTAATCAGAGACAATTTGTATATTGCGCAATAGGTTCAAAGCTCTGTACATGAAGCGTTGAACAAAGACAGAAATTAGGTACAATGGTTTTATACCCTTCTAGACAAAGGATTCTGTTAACTCAGCAATTCATATGGTCATATACATTTGTCATTTTTAATTGACATTTCCTAATTACTGAGTTTCTTTGCAAAACAGTTATAATTCTTTTTGTAGGTTACTGAAGCATAGACTCAAATCATCTTCTGACGATAGACAACTTTTAACTCATGTGGATCCCCTTGATCTAACCAACCTTTAAGATGTATGTCATTAGAATGTTCCTTTCTTCTGACAACTTAGAGGCCTTCTAGAGGTACCAAAAGGATTTTGGCTGAGTTTGTACTTTTTCCAACCGGATGCATTTTTAGAATAGAGTGAATAGAAAGTTATCCAGTGGTCATCTATCAGAGCCCGCTTCATTTACATTACCATAGCTATAGTGCTTTGTGTCTATGGTATGGAGTTGCATTTTTTTGTTAAGCAGAGATTACACCAATTTGAGCCAGATCATCTGTCTCCTGCTCAGGAATGCCTGACCATTAAGTTGATAGGCAAGATCAGGGATTTCCAAACTTGGCAACTTTAAGAGTTGTCGACTTCAACTCCCAGAATTCCCCAGTCAGCATGGCCGGCTGAAGAATTCTGGGCGTTGAGGTCCACAACTCTTAATGTTGCCAAGTTTGGAAATCCCTGGGCAAGATCATGGTACCAAGTGGCTTGGGGAAGTTTTTCCTAGTAAGGAGGAATATTGATAAGGTAAAAGATCTTAGTCTACCTTGTGACCTTTAGCTGAACTCTGTTACTATGACTCCTGAAAATGTAAGCATGATGTTGCTCTTAATGATTGGTTTATAACAATGTGTGTTTCCAGGATTGGTTCATGGCAATGCATGCTGTTGAAATTATATAAAAGGGGACTATTCCAAGCCAGGATGTGCCCATTTGGAACTTGCTTTTGGGTAAACTTTTTATTTGGAAGTCAAAATTCTATTTTCCTTTCCATTAATTTGATCTGGTTCATTGGGCCTGCCTGCACAGGTAAGCTTTGTGAGACAAAACTACAATTATGATATACAATGTCTGCAGGTCCTTTACTCCTATGCCCCCCAGTTCTTAAATGTTCATGTGGAAAAGGGATTGAACCACAACCTGAAAAAACTAAAACTGAGGCCTCCCTCCCTACTCTGTGCCAGGCCGAATTCCAAACGTAAGCAGGACAGATGCTCCGCCAAAAGGAGTTCAAGAGCCGATTATTCAAATGTACCATAAAGAGTCTCCCATTGAAATGTGCACCGCCTGTTCCCATTTAGCAAAGCAGCTAATTCAGACGCTTAACTGCTGAGCCAAACATAGCACTGAAAAGTCTCAAGTGTAGAATGAGGAGTTGAATCGCTGCTGATTAAGGAAGCAAACAAGGAAGGAACCTATTTAACTTTGCACTAGTCCCAATTCTATTTAACAAGGCAAGGCCACTCAACTGCAGAGCCAAAGATCAGCTAAAAGAGTCCTGAAGTGGGTGGGAGTGGGAGGAGGAGGAGGCTTGAACAAACTTGCAGTTGAGGAGCTTCTCATCCCAAAATGCAGCAGAGCCCATCAGTTATCAATGCAAGGTAAAATTTTAATTGATTGACCAAATGTTCAGCTCTAAAAGAAACGACGGCATAGGCTGCTTATGCCTATGCTTATGCATCTCCCAAATAGGGGCAGATTTTGCAGATGCAAATGTAAAATTTTGCTTCTGGGCAGCCAATCCTTGGTTCCTGCCTCCATTCTCCTTTAAATCAGTGTTTCTCAACCTCAGCAATTTTAAGAGGTGTGTGGAGTCCAATTTCCAGAATCCCCTGTCATGCTGGCTGAGGAATTTTGGGACTTGAAGTCACAATGTTAAAGTTGCTGAGGTTGAGAAATCTCCTGGTAGTAAAGCAACAGGAATAGTTGCTTTTTTAATTGAAGGGTCCCTCACCCTACTATAAATAAGGAGTGTGTTTGTCAGTATGGAAGCTGCATCCTTCCAGAGTTGTGAGGTGTTACTTTCTATTGATTTTTTAAAAAAACAATGAATTTGCATTATTGCCCTTGTTTTTCCTAAAAAAAAAAAATGATGTCACTTGTTCTTCCTCCATCAAAATGAAGCATGGAGCCTTGCTGTCAAGACTGTGGAACAATTATGCTCAAAGGAATTAGCAAGCGGAATTGGCCCCTCTGCAAGGCTGCAATCTTTAAACAGAGAGTACTTGTGTAGATGACATGGTAAATGACTTTGTGTATAAATGCAGTTGTTTGAAGCTATTATTCTTTTAAATGATGAGCCTATATCTTTCTTGGGATATTTATACAAACTTTAGAGGGTCCAGAGCATTCCATATGTTCTGAACAATCCTTTCTAAAAAAAAACACAAAGCTGAAACCTAAAACCTCTTATTGCTCTGCAAAGGCAGCTGAACAGAGCTTTTCATTCTTATTTATTTTTGGATTGCCTATGGCCATTTTATATAAATTCATGGCAGAGGTATAATTTGAAGCATGCACAGTTTGGTTGTTCAAATCTAATATACCATGCTGGTAAATATAATGAAAGAAGAGGGATGAAACTCAAAGATGGATGCTTGAGGAACTGTTTTTTTGGAAATTTCTATATGAGCTGATCTGTGCCTTCTGGACTAATGTGCACATTGAAAAGTATGACACATTTATTTTTGAATTTACTGTATTTTCTGATGCAATTCACATCTTAAAAAAAACAACTGCAAAATGTCTTCAGAAAAGAGTGAGGAAAAAAATCTGTCAAAATGCAAGTTTTTTTTTTTTTTAATGCAGACCAATTTGGGAATAAGATGGAAAGGCATTTATGAGCAATGTGTGTGAAAACGACATCCCCAGGATGTGTGTTTTTGTCTTGGACAATTTTGCAAAAATCTTACATCTTTTAATGAGATGCAAGTCTCTACATTTTTGAAAGAAAACAGAGAGTATCAAAAAGATTGACAGATCCCATATTGTTACATTGAAGTAGGTCTCTCTGATTTGCAAAACTCCAGACAAACACTAGATGGAGCAAAGAGAGATGGAAAACTCCCATTTGCTAACAAGTTGTGATTGTTGGAAATTGTGTAGCTGAGATTTCATAACTGTAACTGAAGCTTATATTTCCTTGAATTATTTTGGTACTATAGACTACAATACCACTGCCAATTTACATGTACTGTATGTTTGTCTTAAACTTCTCAGTTTTGCTTTGCAGAAAGAGCCAATTAAAATGAACTCCAATTCAGTGGTGAAATTCAATTTTTTTTACTACCGGTTCTGTGGACGTGGCTTGGTGGGCATGGCAGAGGAAGAATACTGCAAATCTCCATTCCCTCCCCACTCCAGGAGAAGGATACTGCAAAATCCCCATTCCCTTCCCATTCCCGGGGCCAGCCAGAGGTGGTATTTGCCAGATCTCGGAACTAGTTAAAATTTCTGTTACCGGTTCTCCAGAACCTGCTGAATTTCACCCCTGCTCCATTTCCTATGTAAGTAGTTTTGAAAAATAAGGCCAAAATCACTGTATGCTTAAATAAAGGAATCAAGGTGCTGTAGCAATTTACCATAGCCAACAACTCAACATTTAATTTCTACCCCAGACCATGAGAATATAAAAGTTAAATCTCTTCATTTTTTTCATAATTCTACTGGCCTGATACCATATTTATGGATGAATGTGCCAATAAAATGACTATTTTTGGATACTGAGCCTTCTGTTCTGTGATTTCTGCTGCATTTACTGGTGAGCCCATAATTAAGCATCAAGGCAGAATCCTGTTTTTCTCATGTAGACATTTAAAATAATTGCAAAATATTACAAGGAAGCATTGGTGTCAAATTCAAAAATGGTAGGAAGAAATTACAAAGCAAAAAATAGATATGAAACCTGAATTGTTTTTATTAGGAATACTGGACCTGAAAATGAATAAAAATCTTCAATAAATTATATTGCACATACTTACCGCAGCAAGAATCATATTCGCAAAAAATTGGAAACAAAAAAATATACCATCAGACAAAACTGTAATAAGAAAAATTCTAGAATGCGCAGAGATGGATAAAATGACTTTGGAGTTGAAAGAGAGAGGGGATTTGGACTATTATGAAATATGGAATAAAATGTACAGTTGGCTCGAAAATAGAAATCAAAACAAGACTCTATTGTTTCAGCAGGCTGGGCTGGCTTAGAAAATGATTTTTAATTGGGTGTTTTTAGTTTTTTAATACAAGGGCAAAACTATCTAATATGTTTTAAACTGTTCTTTAAATTTTGTGGAGATATGTTGTTTTATTGTGGCTGTACACCGCCCTGAGTCCTTCGGGAGAAGGGCGGTATAAAAATTTAAATAAAAAATAAATAAATAAATAAATAAATAAATAAGAAATGTTTAATTTAATATTGATGAAACTTAAAGTAATTGAACAACATTAAATAAAGAGAGGTAAATATAAATGAATATAAATGTGTAGATAAGAACAAATGAATATTATAATGAAAATAATAAAAATAGTGATACCAACATTTTAAATTATTGACATATTAACAGTAGGACATTTTGAGAATTTGATATTTGGAACTTCCTTACAGTTTAACTACATGAATACAATAAATTTATTTTATCCAACCTATGGTAGGTAGCCCAATTCCAAATGACCATGAACGATAAAGGTGTAACATCTGAGGGGACTACATAGTCTGTAGCTTCATCATTTGCCAGCTTAGAGGCCTGCTCCGGCATCCTGCCCTAGGAGGAAGCCTAGCGGGAAGGCCAGGTTATAAAGATTGCTTGAAGACAAGAAAGGTGAGGGCCATATCATTTTCCAGGAATTGCCATTCTAAAGGGTCAAACTCTTGGGTCCTTCTTGATCAGACCTGGGCATTTTATCGCCCCTGGGCCACATCTCTTTGGCTGTTCCTGTTTGGCCCATGTGAATTGCTTTTATTTTGAAGGAGACCGCTATTTCCTCCCCCCCCCCAATTTATGTACAGTATGTGCATGCATGCAAGCCTATGTACCTTCACAGCTTTATTGATTTTATCCTCCATTACACTCCCAGTTTCTCATGTGGCCCCTTGGGAAAATTAATTGTCCACACCCGTTTCTTGATCGATTGCATAATTAACAGGAGTCAAAGTAAGGAGGGTGTGTCAGAGTGCACAGGGTAGGCTCAAAGGGAAATGTATGATTTAATCTCCTCTGAACATATATTTAGAGATGAAAAAGATGAGAATATAGCTATATTCTTTCTAAAAAGAAAAAAAAATATCTTGATAGAATACATTATAACTGGGAATGCATAGCAGAATGTAAAGAGGTTGGAACAGTGGGAACAATTATCTCTATAGTTATTGTCTCAAATGTTTATTAGATAGATTTATACCCCACTTTTGTTCCAGGAGCTTGAGATTGCATAGATAACACTACTAGGTAGAATTTTGTAATTTTGATGACAGAAGAGCAGAGAATGGGTTTAGACTCAAGTCTCTAAAGTCCTAATCCAACACTTTAACTCCCTGTGCTTTGAGAGATGGATTAGTGTCTACATATGTATTATTTCAAATTGGTCAAAGATGACAATTTCTTTTAGGTCAAGCAATAAGACAAATTTTTCCAGCTCTGTCAACTTGCTAGGCTTTTTAGTTCCCTAGATAAGGTGAAGTCGATACATGTTTAAATAAGATCTGCATTCATCACCTTTCCATATAATCGCAAATAAAGTTATTTTTATTCCATTCTATTACTATGTCAAAACCTGGATAACCTGTGGTTAGCCTTCATTATGCCATGCTGAAATGTGTCAACTTCGAACTGGCTTATGTTTGACACTCCAGTTGAGGCATTCAAATCCAAGAGGATATTTAATCACATATAACTATGTGTAATAGGTTGTACATCCCGCATGGAAGTCTGCCTTACATCTTCCTTTACTGAGCATCAGGGTTCCAAAAAAGAATTCCACTCATAATTAACCGAATCCAAGTCAAGCTCTGCATGATTTGGTGTTTCAGTAGATCACTGGGCTTGTTAGTTGTTTCTCTAAATCATTGTTCATCTTTAACATTTAGAGTTATTTATTTATTTATTTTATTTATTGGTTCGATTTATATGCTGGCCTTCTCCGGAGACTCAGGGCTGCTTACAATGCGTTAAGCAATAGCCTTCATACTTTTGTATATACCTGCTTAGTAGGGTTTTCGGGGGCCCCAAGCGGTGTTCTTTTTTATACGAAGTCATCTTATTCCCCCCACAATCCGGGTCCTCATTTTACCTACCTCAAAAGGATGGAAGGCTGAGTCAACCTTGAGCCTGGTGAGACTTGAACTTGCAGTAATTGCAGGCAGCTGGTGCTACTTAACAGCACTTTAGTCTGCTGCGCCACCAAGGCTCTCCTTGTTGCAGTAGTCAACGTTGCAGTAGAAAGCAAAGCTTTTGATCTCCTCGTGGCTACAGTGGAAATGATGGGAAAAGATAAGCATAGGAGGTCTGATTATAGCTTATATAATTACATTTCAGTTACTCTTCAGTATACAGATGCTTTAATGTTTTGAAGATGAATGTTTTGATTGTGCCAGTGGGCTTTCAAAGTGCCTCCTTCAAATAGTTTGCCTATGTTAGCAATGTATGGTATAAAGAGCCAGTTTAGTACTCTGGTTAAGACACCTGATCTGTCCCCGTACCCACACACACACAAACACAGCCAGCCGAGGGTTAAGGAAACACTTTGGAACGCACCCAGTTTCTTTATCTCCCACTTGGCAGCGATAGACACACCGCCTGCCAAGTGCCTTTATTTTCACAGTAAAACAGAAAGATTAAATACTCAAGAGTCCAAATGTCCGACAACAAGAAATCTTTCAGCAACTCCGGACGAGGCTTTAGTGACTATCCAAGGTTTGCTTTGTTCGTCACAGGGATCACTGACCACCACCCTCTATTATATAGTCTCTGGAGTGTGGTCCAGTGACTCAGTTCTAATCCCTAGCACGCCTCCTAAGCTACTGCAATCGTTTATCACGCCTTCGGAGGCATGCGTCCAGGAATGATGTTTCTTCGTCACTCTGATCCGAGCCAGCTGTCTCCCTACTGATCTCCTCTCCCTCGGCTGGCACCTGAGACAATGCCAGAGGGGAGGGGCCTGGAGAGGGAGGCCTGGCTGACTCCTCTTCCTCATGCTCGGAGCTTTCTTCCTCCGATGGGACAGGCTCAGAGGGCGGGGCCACAACAACACCAGGATGGATACTGGGATATCATTTCCCACCTTTCTTCACCCCACTTTAGGCACAAAGCTAGCTAGGTGACTTTGAGACATTATCTCAGTCCAAGGATAATGGCAGTAGGAAACCACATTAAAAAAAAATTGCCAGGAAAACTGCAGAAACTATTCCAGGCAGTTGCCAGGAGTCAAGATTGATTGGAAGACACAAAATAGTGGCATAAGCTTTTGTGCGCTAAGATTCACTTTGTCAGGAATTACACCCCATGTCCTTATTTCTCTTATTGCAACGGAATTAGTGAACTTCTTAAACTTGGGAAAGTTGACTACCCCAAGCAGATAGTACAAGATGAAATTAGCAAGAGAAGAAATATGGGTAAATGTTTTGAGAGTGTGTTTCTTCTTTTGGAATGGTTTTAGAATCCATTCATACACTGATAAGAGGTTTATAACTGAGTACTGAACCACTCAGCAAAATTGTGGTTACAGCTGCTATAGTACAGATGAAAATAACTTCCCTTTATCTCTTAGAGGCTGGATTCATTCCATTATTTTTAAAACTCTTGTCGGAACAGATGCATTTCTCTATGGTATTGGTAAGCAGTAACATTCAGAACATGCTTAATATACATTACCACATGTCACCCGTTTACAGTAGCAAAATCGCCCCATATAAAGATCCAGTTGGATCTCTTTCTCTCTATATTAAGTTTTTATTAATATAATGAAAGCAGAGAAAGTGTCTTAAATAACCCACAGTCTAATAATAGAAAGAGTTCCTGTTCTCCATTTGATTCCCTAAAGAAATTATATATTGCCTCCTCCTTTTTCCTTTGAAAAGTGGTTATCTACAATCCAGGAAAACTCAATTTAAGAACTTGCCAGAATTTTTAAAAATAGGACAAAGTTGTCTCTTATTTATACATTTTTCCATTAATTCAAGTGCCATGAAGCAATCTTGCAGATCCTCCTTTTGTAAAATTACTTGTTCTCCAAGTTGTCATATGACAAACAAAATAAAGTATAAAATAAACGGATTTCTTAATCTGGATACGAGTGTCTTGAATTTAATAAACAAATTGTTACATTTAATCAGGAAGAGGGACCTTTTTGAGCAATTTGACTGCAAGGATATGTTTTCATTACTGCTTAGCCTAAAAGAAGGTGTGGGGGGGGGGAGACTCTTAAATTTGAGAAGGAAGGAAGAGCTTTTTATTCAGAACTCGTCCTAAAACAGCACAGAAAAAAAAAACACCACTATACAATTTCTGCATGCTTAGGGATTGTTGGTTTGACAGAGTGAATGGACTGATATTTCTTGATAACATGTGATTATTTAGATTTGATGAATGAACCATGTAGTTATGGAAATGAAGTGTATAAAGAGGAAAAAGCGGTCTTGACTTATTCCTATGATTTGAAATGAGATACAGAGCTGTGGCCGGAGATAAGAATCCATTTCTGTTTCCTAAAAGCCCCCTCCCTCCTCCCCCCCTTTTTTTTAACTGAAACAATAATCTTACATTTTGTACCTGTTCGAATATGCTTCCACGTTAAAAGTTACTATTAGAACAGTTACTATTAGAAATTATGAGGCTTCATTTTTGAAGTATCCAGTTGAAGAGTTATAACAGGTAAAGAAGAAGAGAAGATGCTGGATCTTCTACTTTTCTGCCTATCCCTACATAGATAGATAGAAAGATAGAAAGATAGATGATAGATAGATAGATAGATAGATAGATAGATAGATAGATAGATAGATAGATCTCTGGGAACTTTCTGTACAGGTTATTTGCTGATGCTCTACTAGCCAAGCCAAAGTGGACAATCTTGTCTTCTGACCTACAATTTAATGTATGGAAGTTTGAGAGAGTACAGGGCTGAACTTTGTATGGACCTAATCTCCATTTAGTTTAGCCTCTATATACTCATCTTGACTGAACAGGGGTGGTTAATAGCTAGGATCAAAAACAATTGGAGAATAATTAGGAGACACTATTGCATTAAAATTAGCAGCCAAAATTAGAAATGGTTGAATTAGGCTGGTTAGAAAACAGATGGTTGACAATGGGAGATGACAGGCCTAGGCTGATTAGAAAACAATGAAGGTAGCTGATGAGAGTGAACATGTTAGTTAATTAGAATCATTATTTAATAGTCTTAGGTGACTACTTGATTTAGATGTTTTATGTTTCATTTGTAATATTTTATGTTATAAACTACCAGTATTCTCATCTGAGTGAATTCTATTTCATGGAGCTGATTTGGATAACCATGGCTTAATGCAGTACATAGAGTATTAGTATAGCTGTACTGTTCTCCCTTAATTGAGGCCACTACATTTGGACTATATAACTCCAGACAACACTAGGAACAAAGAATTAGAGTTTCGTATACCTGTTTGTTTTCATCTAATGGTTTTCAGGATTTTTGTAATGTAGACTTGGTCGTTTTAAATAGGGCAGCATGCCATTTTTGGCATATAATATAGAGATCTGGATTTAGTGCACCAGCAAAGAAATTTGCAAGTGCCTTTTTCAAACATTCTATATATCTTAGGAGGTCATAACAGAAAAATTGATTTCCTGACTAAATTAGGCCTTTCCATTTAAGGATCTGCTAATCTCCCTAACAAAAAAAAGTATTTCTTCATACCTTATTTATCTGTGGTTCCATCTTTAGAAATAAAAGATTATTTCTTCTGCTTCAATATTCAGTGATGGAGTATGCCAGAAGATGACTAACTGAAATTGTTTAATGTGAACATCACTTCAAAAATCCCCAGAATATTATACTTAATAAACTTGTTTTATTTGCAGTCTCATTATAAGAAAGAATTTATTTAATTATTTGTATCTCATCTTTAATATTATTATAAATAACTGAAGACGGCAAACATATCTAATGTTCCTTGCTCCTCCTATTTTCCCCTCAACAACCACCCTGTGATATGCACTGAGCTACAAATGTGTGACTGGCCCTGTCACTCAGCCAGCTTTTTTTTTTTAAATTTAAAAAGTTTTAACAATCATTACAACAATTTTACCCCCTCCAACCCCTCCATCTCCCCTCTCCCTCCAACCCCCTCCTCCCACCCACCCACTCCAGATTTCCCAGAGCAAAAACAGGGTATAGCATAACAAACATAAACTAAAATAATCTAACTTTCTATAGTCTCCAAACTCCTCCTTGCTCTTTAACTCCCCCTTCAACTAACTAAACATATTCAAAAAGGAAATATAGGTTTCATTCATAAGCTATTTGTAACTTTTTAGTCCGATATTTGTTTTGAATATAGTCAATCCATCTTCTCCATTCCGATATATATCTTTCATTTGTATGGTCCTTCAAATACGCTGAAATTTTGGCCATCTCTGCTAAATTCGCTACTTTAGTGTCCATTCTTCGATAGTAGGCAAATCTTCCTTCTTCCAGTACTATGCCACCAAGAGTCTGGCTGCTGTTATTAAATTTAAAATCAACTTAGTCTCTATAACAGTACAATCTGTAATTATGCCTAACAGAAAAAACTGTGGAGTAAATTTTATCTTCTTTTTGAGAATATTTTGAATAATCCACCATATTTTTATCCAAAATGCCTTAATTTTTTTACATGTCCACCATATATGATAATATGTGGCATCATCACATTCACATCTCCAACACTTAGGTTGCACACTTGGATACACACAGGCTAGCTTTTTAGGATCCAGATGCCATCTATAAAACATTTTGTAAAAATTCTCTCTTAAGTTTTGGGCTTGCGTGAACTTCACATTTCTGACCCATATTTTTTCCCATGTTCCCATCATTATTGGTTCTTCAATATTTTGTGCCTACTTTATCATACAGTCCTTAACTAACTCCATTTCTGAATCTATTTCTACCAACGCATTATACAACCTTTTTATATGCATTTGACTTTGATCTCTAATGTTTTACCAAATTCTTCTCATTTTGCAGAAAACCAATTTTCTGATTTTCTCTCCATCTAGCTTGCAACTGTACATATTGAAACCATGTTCGAATTGTCCTTTCTTCTCTTAGTTGATTCAGAGATTTTAATTGTAGTATACCTTTTTCCTTGTTAAGAAGCTCTTTATATGTAATCACATCCTGCCTTTGCTCTACACTTATATTCTCTATCGCGTGTCTGGGTATTGCCCCACAATGGGGCAATACCCAGGCTTTCACGCCTAAGGTAGGACTAGCCTTAGGCATGAAAACTGACTGGGTAACTTTGGGCCAATCACCTGGAGACTGTGCATTTAATCCCACCTTAATTTCCTGATTTGGTATCTAAATCTGTAATCTGAAAATATATTTTTTTAAAAAATTAAGCGCTGAACTAGCCTTGGCTCTGTTATGCCTAATTTTATCTGATAGGCTATATAATATTTTATTTTTAAAAATCTGGGGAAAACTCAAAATGGAAAATTATAAATCCGTGAAGAGCCAGCAATTGTATCTTACTCTTAGAAATCTGACTCTATCACTAATCACTTTTACTCTTAAGAACACTTTAGTTTTTTATCTCTTTTCAGGGGCTATATTTATGATCTAGTTGATAGTCTCTCAGCTCATCTATTACCAATCTGGATGACTTGTAAGGGAGTTTAGCTGGGGAGCAGTATTAATTTATGACTTATCAAAACTCTGTCTGAAAAAAATGAAACAGTACCCTCCTCCGAATTATACAAGTTGACCATATTTGTAATTAATCTTTGAGGAAAAAGAACAATTGTGGTGTCATCCACATAAGGAAGGCTTGAAGTAATGATGTAAAACCACCATGCGATTCTGACTTAGTTTCCTCAGCTTTTGCTTTCCCGCTAAATTTGAATGTGATTTAATGTAACCATCATTGATAATAACTCCATCTGTGGAATTAAATCATGGACATTCAGCTTTTCTTCATTCTGCTTTATACTGACCTGAGCAGCTGAATGCCACTTTTGGCTACCTGGAGTTACAGGCACGGATTACATAGGGAACTGGTCTGCAGTACTAACAACTACCTAACTCATGTTGCGAAAGAAAAGAATGCACACCAGATCTACTAACAGTGAGAATGAAGCGTCAAAATTAGTCCTTCTGTAAGTAGCTTCTAAACATAGATAAAATGCCTCTGGCAGATGTGCCACTTTGGATCCTAGCTGAAGACAAATATATATCATTTTATTTAACAGCTGTTAAATGAATAACCGAAGATGTTTGGGCAGCTGTAATGTAAGCTGATTCATCCTTCTTCTGATTTGCTTCTTGTTTACTTCCTGATTTTGGGTTACAGTAGCCCTGATATTATGATCTTATGAAAAATTTACATTTGCAAGACCAAGAGATGCCTAACCTCTGACAAGTTTTGTGTGTTCTTGCTTTGTATTTAGAAATGATGCTACCTGGGTGGTTCTTTTTTTTTTTTTTTTGTATGACTAACAGTTAAAAAGGTGGATGCATCTGATTTCTTCTCACATTGTCAAATTCAATTTCCTGAGGAAAGTGACAGATAACTGAAGATAAAGAAGTTAGCAAACCATCCAACTGCGGGACGAGAATACGAGGTATCTTCGCATGACAGGAAAACACAATGCACTTATTTTAGCTGCTTTGTTGTGTCACTTAAAAATGTCACTTGGTATTTTATTGAAGATCTACAGAATTCATTAGTTATGTTCATATATTTAAATGCAATACATTTAAACTGATTATGAAATAGAGAATGTTGGATAATTTTGTCACACAATGTTCCCTTTTCTTGCTATTTTTACTGTAATGAGTAAAGGCAATAGCAATCACCTTTAAGGTCAGAGCCTTTAAATATGATTAGGTAGGGGGATTGGTTTTTTTGCTTTTTTTTTTTTACTTCACTCAAATTGTTCTCATCACATAACTGGAGGTCTATTCCCTGCCTTTTTTTACAAATATCAATATTATTATCCAGAACTATCTAAGCAGCATTACTTTAACTAGTTGGAAGAGGCGATACCCAGAGATATTAGTCTAATACACAAGCATGTTGCATCATGAGGTTTTATCATGGGGATCAGGAAAGTTAGACTAGGAAGTGCACATAGCTAAATAAGTTGCAATCAAATGCCATATACTAGGGGTGTCAAACTCATGTCATGGCGGCATCATGTGACGTATCAGAACTTTTTCCCCCTTTGCTAAACCGAGTGAGGGTGTGGCCAAAGTGTGATGCATCCGGCCCGTGGGCTGGGAGTTTGACAGCCCTGACGTATACCATTTCAAATTTAGGAGGTAACTTTAAACTTTAATATAAATTATGGCCTCCTACAAAACTTGTATATCCCAAGTGATGTATTATTATATTTTAGATGTATTTCTCTTCTAAAGCCAGAAGAGGTCCCATCCATTGTGTTGTGTCAGGATCTCATTATATTCCACTGGTATTTGTAAAGCTAAGCACCTATAAAGTTAAAATTTGGAACAGCTGAATATTTCCTGACCGGAAAATATAACATTAATTATAAAGCATTCCAGGGCTCTTGATTTCTTCTAGAATAGTTAAATGTGCTGGATTTTTCAAAAACTGGTGATGCTATATGAAAGAATCTAATAAAACAAACTTACCAACTTAGACAGAACTAGATACTTTCTTATCTTAATTGTCTTTGTATTTTTGAAATATAATGTATTTTAAGAGTTTGGCCAATTCTGCAGACTGGCAATGGCAAACAGGTAGTCCTTGTTTCATGACCTAGTGCTGCTTAGTGACTATTCAAAGAGTTACCTACCTCCCAAGAGTTACTTATGACCCCGTTTCAGAGTTCTGATGGCTGTACCTCTCCCTGTACTCACATGATTGCATTTTGGGTGCTTGCAAATCAGCGCACATTTACAAATGTTTGCACCATCCCATAGTCATATGGCCAGATTTTTGATATTTTTTGCCAGTTTCCAGTGTTTACTTCTGATTTTTTGGCAAAACAAATGCGGTGTTCATATAATGACCACTACAAAAAAGGTTATAAACTTGGTCATGGTCACTTGGTGACTCGCTTAGTGACTGCCACAACCTAGATCCATTATAGTCATAAATCAAGGATTATCTCTACTGTACATTTCTAAAACCTTGCATGGTTTCTCAGAATTGATCATTTGTATCCAACACTATGTTTTTCCCAAACTGTGTTAAATTGTGACCATGATTTTAGGGACTTTGTTCCAGTGTAAAATGTTCGTAAATGTACGAAAGGAAAAAAAAATGTACTGGGGAAAAAAAAGCTTAACATTTGTGCTGTTGCTTCCATTGCACTTTTAAATACACTTCTGGAAAACTGAGGAGATGTAATTGGAATAATAATCACCTAAAAACCTTTTCCTTTTTTTTTGCAAAACATTCCTATCAGAAGATACTCTATAAGTTTCTTTAAAATAATTAATATATGTGACTAACGTGTCATATACATTTCTCTGAGAAAGCACAGAGGACTTTGATCATTTATAACAGCAACATTTTGGTGATTAATTATTCTTGCTGCTCTTCTGATATCAGCCATTGTAAAGAAAAGAACATAACTTTGCTGCTTAGGAAAATGAACATATAATCTTCATGAATTGTTCTTTTTCATTTAAGGTCTTTAAACTGCAATAGAAAACCAGTTCTAATACTAACAATTTGTGTTGGTTTTCTCTTCTAGACTTCTGTTCTAGTTCTTGGCACTGCTGCATCAATACTCAGTTTAATTGGCATTTACTCAAAGTTTATGCAAGAAAAGTTTTCAGATATTGTCAGCAGTTTACTTCAAAATCATTAAGAAGCCAACATGCTGGACTAATTTATCTTGAGTCTAATAATATGCAAAAGTTGAGTCAATTGAAAGCATAGCAAATGTCTTATTTAAGTAGCTTTCCAAAGTAATTTCAAACCATTCTGGTGAGGAATAACTGTTCTTTTGTAGTTAAATACAATTTCTCCATTTAAAAAAGATGAGTAGCTTCTTGTAAATAGCCTACATAAATCTCTCCACTAAATATATACTCCTTTGTTGTGGAGTTGCAAAACAAAAAAAGTCAAATAGCTAAGAATTACAGGGAGAGAAGCAATAAAAATAACAGAACCTCTGTACTAGGAGGTTAATTGTTTGGGAAGAATTTCAAAAATTCCAATGGGACTTGAATTTAGCTGAATTTTTCAAGGGGATTTGGAAAACAATACCATGGATAAATAAATATAAAATTTAAATAGAAGACTAAGCATGAGTCAGCAGAGAGAAAAGCTTTCTGTATAAGGGCATTCTCTAATTTTAGCTAAGTCAAATCAGTTTAAGTGTTAGATTTTCTACATCACAAAATTAGACTCTGAATGAATCTTGACTATCCTTAGAAATAATAAATTTTACATAACAATCAAATGTAAAAATTAGTTACAATGATAGTAGAATAAACATTAAGTAAAGTGTTTGAATTGCCGGCATGCATTTCTTCTAGATAAACACACAGTTTTACATAATACATTTTGTTTGTTTTGTATATTGAGGATTCTCTTTTGCCTAACTATTTTTTTTAATGTCTAAAACATAGTACAGATAGATAAATATTCATATTTTTATTGTATTATGAAGTAATGAAAAACAAACAATGTATACATTTTTCTTCCCATCTAATAATTTGATATAATAGACCCCATTTTATTATTTATTTATTTGTATCCCACCTTTATTATTTTTTACAAATAACTCGAGGTAGTTAACATATCAAATACTCCTTCCTTCTCCTACTTTCCCCACAACAACAATCTTGTGAGGTGCGTTGTACTGGCCCAAGATCACCCAACTGTCTTCCACACTTAAGGCAGGACTTGAATTCATGGTCTCCCACTTTCTAGGCTGGTGCCTTAACCACTAGACCAAACTATGTCTCTTTATCCCCTCAATAATCATTTGTCTTCTCTCATGCTATGATTTGCCGAAGTTACTCAATCTCACTCTTTTAACCATACCTACTTTTGAGTTTAAAATCTTGCCTATTTCACATGAGATTAGGATAGGGACAACAGATTACACTTGCATTTGAAGAGAACCCATAATATAGTTGATTGGCATATGCTAAAGTACAATTTCTAGTTTAAAATGCAGGACTTTCACCTGAGATCACAGAGAAATATTGTTTGTCAGAATAGACTATACCGTACAGCATAAATGGATAATTAGTCCACTTACCGGTAGTTCAAAGCTGATTCTCATGAACTAAGAAAACTAAATCTCATGCTGATTTTCATGGAGCAATGTCTTGATGTGCTTTTGTCTTGCTAATCAAATAATTAAAATTTTACACTTCAGGCTATCTGTGGAATTTGTATTTTACTGCAGTTCGTTAAATAGCCCAAACACTCTCCATGATAAAGTGCCACAATCACTGTAGTTTCATCACAAGCAGAGCATAGGTGTATTTTGCTGTTTCTGCCATTCTATTTAATTTGTTAAATCAAAAGCCTGAAAAGATTATCAATACTATATTATCTTTATTTTAAAATATTCTGAACTCCTATTTTATCTTGAAGGCTTTAAGAAGTGACACATGTACAATTTAACATTTGATAAATCTATTTTAATACTAAAAATGGAAAGCTGCCTCTATCTTTTCAATCCAAGAACAGAACATTCCATTTTCAATGCTGGGGAAAATAACAACATTTTGATTTGACACTGAAAAACATTCTTCTTGTCTTCCCAGCATTCCAGCATGGCTGGCTGAAAACAAGATCTGCAGAGATTTCATAAACAATTTTCAACAACTGCAAACTTCTCTTTGATTGGAAACTACATTTAGATAGTACAACAGATAAACCATCCTGTCCTCTTTTTATGGCTCTACATTTCTGATCAACATTGCTGGAAACTGGCAGCATAGATCCTTACTGCTTTGAATATTTGTGGTGGAATGTAGTCTGGATTCCAAGGAGGGAGGGATTGCATTCCACAGGAATAAGAGACAATGAAGTTTAGATAGTTTGGGAGGAAGAGGGTCAAGTTAGCTCCTCTGTAGAAGGGTATATCTTTAATGATGCAAATAGTTGCTTTAGTTTGGTAGGGGAGGAACAATAGATGAAAATAGTCTGAAGTAACTCTCAGTGTCTTTCTTAGTTTTTGGAGCCTGACAATATTGTAGCGTATAATCTAAAATAAAAGTTTAACCCCACCCTTCGCCATAAACTTCAAACCCCCTACTGAAACCAGCACTCACTCTTGAATGATGAATCATCATTTGTTTTGTGACTTTCAATTGCCCAAGTTCTACCTCTTGTTGCCAAGCATTGTTGAAGGATTTGGATATAATCTATTGTCCAAGTTACATAGCTACACATATTTTATTACTGCTTTTTGTGTGTGATTGATGATATAAATACCACCAACAATACATTTTGTGTATTGCCATGGTCAGTATTCTAAATGAGACAAACATAAATTCATATCATTTTATACAACAATATTAATATGGGAAAATAGTGGAAATGAGATGGGTAGACTAAACACATTTGAAAATTAAGTGAAATGATATGTCTGCTTGAAAAGATGTAGAGCCCTAATTATTTTATTCTACTTGAAGCATATCTTACCTTCAACAGCCATTGAGTTCTTCATAGATGATTCAGTTTTCAGAAGAAATGTTTTTTCATGAAGAATCAAATGGAATCAAACTTTTTGTACTTTTCCCATGTCAACATCTTTTTTGGGAAAATGATGCTGCTACTGATATATTTTATATATCTATACATATTTTAATGAAGATCCACATATTTCCTCAAAGATCTGATTTTTAATGTTGTTTCAGATTAATATCTAATCTGATTAGAACTGGACTAGGATCTTGTCTATGAAGAGAGGACTCTCTACTCTGCTTCAAGAATCAAATCCAGATATCTGGGAATCACCAAACTTTCTCCGAATTATACTCATTCTCTGGATCAGAGTGAAAAGAACTCCATTCTCATAATCCAACATGGGGAAAACTAAGTGTTTGAAAATAAACACTTCATAAACTAAGTTTTGCTTTTGAAAAAAAAAAACATGATTTTATAGGAAATGCAAATTGTTATGAGAAGGAGAAGCATATTTCATTTCAAAATGTTCAGAGGGTCCCAGCTTCACTTGCTTAAAATCAGAATGTTTTCACCTTTGTTTTGGGGCCAGAATACTATCAAATAGACATTGCCAGTACTCCTATGATGACTATCTGTGATGGATTTCAGTGAGGCAGGCTGGGGCTTTTGAAGGGACAGGTGAAAGGAATAAACTGATTGTCAAGAACTGAGACTAATTCTCTGGTCTTTTCCATAATATTCATAAGTCATTAAGCCACCCAGGTACCTCTCTAAATAGACTAGAACAAATTTAAGGATTTAAGGATTAAAAATGTTAAGATGAGAATCTCCATTTTATAAATAAGGGAGAAAGCATAGAAACTCTGAAGGCTTGAAAACAAGTAGGATTGAATCCAATTTGAGACATCGGAATTTGCTAACATTCTTCTGCAATTATATATACATGTTTAAGTAACTCAGAATTTTAGAACATATTTTGCTGTCAAACTCAAGGAAGTAGAAGGAAAGAAAGTTGAACAGTTTATCATCTGCAGATATGTAGTGCCTAAGGGGTGGTATACTTTTTTAGGGTTCAGTTTGGGAAATAAATGATTTTTAGTTGTATGTTCTTGAACAGATCAGAAATTGCTACAAGCTGAAGAATCATTTGCCTTTTTCCTTTCACATTCTTTTAAGAATCTATTTATATGAATAATCTATATACTGAATTTGGATATAAACTGACAAAACCATAACAGCTGCTACTATTATCATGGATATACTTGTCACTGTACAGCAATTGATTTCAAGTTACTTTTGAAACATATTGCTTGACATCTTTTACTTATTTGATTTTATAATCCCAAATATGCAGAGTATTGGTTTTGAAAACTAATCACATGTATTCACTGCACTCTCACAGGAGAAATTGTTAGAATAAAAACTTTCCCTTGCATTTTGGACTCTAACCAACAGTTGGGGGATGTGATATCAAGTCTGATAGACATTTACAGCGAATATATCCTTTCATATGAAGAATTTGAGTGAGAATGCCTGTCATAGTTTTCTGCTACAACTCTCAATAGCTTTTTTTTTTAAAGTTGATTATTCCTGTTGTTAATCCCAATAGGAAGCATGTATCATTTGTATTGAGTCTTGACGTAACAAGCTAGTAGGACAACCAGACCAGACATGACCTCTGAGTTAAAAGCTATAAAGTAAAAGAATGTTTAAAAAGTATAAATTACCATTAGTTGAATGGTGTTTCTTATATAGTGCCTAATTATTTGTGACATTGTGATGAACTGATAAGATGGGATCAGAGATGGGATTCACATAATTTACTTACCTGTTCACCTAGCACTGAAAATGTGCTCCTTCCACGCATGCGCCCGCATGCCGCAGAAATGTATCTAAATAGGACAGCATAGAGGCGGGACGAGTAGGCAGGCCCACACGCGATTTTCGCTACCGGTTCAGTCCGAACCAGCTGAATACCATCTCTGGATGGGATCCAGTGATTCTCAGGCCATATAGAGGACAGTTATGTAAAACAGAACAAAGAAATTACGCTTTATTTCTTTGTTCTGCAGCAGATACATCTTCCATGAATATAATTTCATTTTTCTGCCATAAAGTATCCATCCATATTATGTCTAGGAACTTCTGTTGCTATTAAATGAGGGATTGACTTTCTGGAGTCAATATTTATTTCCTACTGTGATGTGAAATCTACTGCATTCTGAGTTTTTGGGAAAAGTATCAAAACCTTATTGGATCCAATCAGAGATTTAAACACATGCTTATTTTTTCACAATGAGTAGCCCATTATCTTTATTGTGTTACATTATATTTATACTTTATTTAAAGACACATGTTGTGTTAAGTTTGCTTTGATGACTTATTATAATAGTCCTTCCATTATAAATGACTATTTTTTCTTAATAGTAATTGATTCAGTAGCCAAACACAAGGGGAAAAAATATTAGGTTTCAGTGATTAAAATATATATTGTTTCCTTTGACTGAATATTCTTTCTATTTCATACTTAAGTGCAAATGGACTTAAGCTAAGTGTTCTTATATCACTTGGCAAAAGAATATTTTGGCTTACCTTCAGCACAATGGTTTCTTTTCAAAAAGCTCAAGTGACAGCAAGGGAGGGAGAGAGAGTTTCACGGTTCTTTATAATTTATATTGTGCCCCGAGGACAGTTGTAACTCACATTTATACTATGGGAGTGTAGGCGTGCATGCTTTTCATATGGCCTAAACCACTCAGTTATGTTTTATTGTTCCATTGCACAATTGCTGACAAAGTATGATAGGTTTGCCTTTAGGCACCCCATGCACTTATACTGCATTATACCGTTTGGGAACTAAGTGAAATAATGATATTTGGAATGCGTGAGCTTATAAGGAATGCTTGTTTAAACAGTTCACTTCTTGTTCAGAAAAATTGGTGGCATGATGATGGCATGCAAGTGACTGAAAATCTTGAAAGACAGTAAAAGCTCCTTGCTTCCAATGACAGAGACTAGTCTGTCCCCCACCCCCCCTATAGTAATATAAGTGCTCTCTCTCTCTCTCTCTCTCTGATGGATTATAGAAGTACATTTTGCAGACTGGGAAGTGAGGAAAAATAGTAGAATGAGAAGCTTTCTCCAGCAGGTGTGAAGGGCAACTTATTTTCTTGATACTAATATATTTTATAGAAATATCAACATATATCCTTCCAAAAGAATTGTTTATAAGTTACTGTAAGTTGTTTAAACAATCCAAATTTATCTACTCTGAATACCTTCAGATGTTACCTCATCATTATCTTGATATCCCCTCCTTTCTTTGAATGAATAAAAGCTAAATGCTTTTGTTGAGGAACAAAAATGTATATAGTTTTACAGAGAGTGAATGACAGATAAGTCTAATGGTGTTTTGATTCATTGTGCCTACCACAGTCTCTGCAGCTTTGGATGACAGAAGTTAAACAACTTTGGTTGTTGTGAAAAAGCTAAGTATGATCTGGCATGGACAACAATGAGATCACAGGAAATCCTAGTCATTAGGCTAACCTGGGAAATTGACGCAATATCTTGGAAGAAGGTAATGGCAAACTACTTCTATATTGTTGGCAAGAAGTGTACTTAAGAAAGACTAAGGCAGAGAGATCATAGTCACTTTCCTCTGGTTCTTGAGGCGATGGAAAATTGATTATATGCCATCACGTTGTTTTTGACTCCTAGCAACCATATAGACTAGCCATCTGTCAGAATGAACCTTGTCCCCAATCTTGATCCATTTCACTTTAAAGAGAGCAATTGATTGATTGATTATATGCCATGAAGCCAATGGCATGATTATATACCATGAACCAACCCCATAGAGAGATTTTCTCCATGACAATCTAGCCATAACTTGACCTTTGCTGTGCTCATCACTCTTGTAACTGAGTCCTTCCATTGCTAGTCATCCTCTTTTTCTTTTTCTGTTCACCTTTTCTCAGCATTAGAACCTTCTTCAGAAAACTGGGTCTTCATATAATGTGTCTGAAATAGTATAATTTAAGCTCGGTCATTTGTGCCCATAGAACTCTGGGTTAATTTCTTTGATGATCTTTGCTTTGTTTGTTCCAAAGGTGCTTTTTCAAGAGGCAATTGGACTTTCTGGTTTTTCTTTGAAGATGTTTTTTCTTTGAGAAGAGGCAGTTGCCTCTTGAAAAAGCACCTTCGTGAAAACCATGACGTGGATGACTGAGAATCTCCATAGACATTTGGTTTATTTGATTTGGTTTGTTTTCTTGACTGTTCATGCTGTTCTCAGGAGTCTTCTCCAACACCAACTTTCAAAGTTGTCAATATTCATCCTATAGTGCTTCTTTAAAGGTCAACTTTTGCTTCCATAATATCATAGGGAATACCATGGCTTGCGTGATTCTGACCTTAGTAGGTATAACAAATCACAACATTTGAATATCTTTTCCAAGGCTTTCATAGCTTCTTTACCAAGAACTAGTATGTGGCATATTTCTTGACTGTTTGTTCTTTTACTATTGATAGTAGATCTTGAAGGAAGAAGCTATTTACTACTTCAACATCTTCATTGTCATCAGTTTGGTCTTCTCTATATTTAATTTATTCCCTTTTTCTTCATTTCCTCTTTGACTCTCAGTACTAGAGCTGGCAAATGTTTTGCATGTTTGGCTTTAAGAGTCAGGTCATTAGCACAATATATAGTGCATCATGCAGTTATTGATGTTTCTTCCTACAGTTTTAAAACCACACTTATCTTCTTCCGATCCAGTTTCTCTTAATGTATGTTCTGCATATACGTTGAATAAATAAGGGGAGGGTATGCAGCCTTGTTGCGAACCAGGAGCCAGCTTGTTTTGTTGTGTTCATGAACGGTGCTTTCTGACCTGTATACAAGTTTCTCATGAGGATAATGAGATGCTCTGGAATTTCAATTTCTCTGACCACTTTTCCACAGCTTGACCTGATCAACACAGTCAAAGTCTGTGCTATAATCAATGAAGCACGTATTGATTTCTCTTTGGTATTCCTAGGCTTCCTGAATTATCCAGCTTGCAGTAGAAAAATGGTCTGCTAAAACATGTACTGCTCTTATTGCCAAGCTTACCCGGCCTTAGTAACAAGATCAGTACTGCTGTCCTTACAGATTTACTACAAGATAGGTTAAGGCAAGGACATTTCCATGGCTGAATGTGCCCTCCACCAAAGCACAAATGACTTAAATTAAGCTTATGGAAGCAAGACAGCCAGTCTGTCCTGCAGCCTAAGGCAAAATGGCTGACCATGGAAGGGAGTGCTAAGTGGTCAAAAGAAAGAGAGAGGAAACATCCCTATATTAATCTGAAGTAGCATCTAGCAAATTCAAACATATCATCACTGGCATCACTGAAGATCATGTTAATGATCTTCTAAAGATAAATGTAAGCTGCCTTTGTTGAGGATGAGATGAAGGCAGTATCACAAGGACCTGTCCCTTAAGTACAGGTCTGTTTCCCGCAAAATAAGACATCCCCTGATAATAAACCCAATTGGGCTTTTGAGAGCATGGCAATAGGCCAAGCGCTTATTTCAGGGTTCAAAAAAATATAAGACAGGGTCTTATTTTTGGGGAAACACGGTAGCATCTTTGTGCCATGGTTAGAAGGACATAATAATGAGCTCCAGACACACACACACACACACACACGCCTGAAAAACCATACATAATCCCGTTCTGTTTATTTTGCTGATCTGGGCTGAAATAACACTGGTGATGGATGTTTGACACTGTTTATTTTCAATTTATTCGTAGCATTAATCAATGTTCACTATGTGCACATTTTCCTGGAAAGACTTCCATATTAATCCTTAACATTAATGATTTAATACAAGCTTTCCACCTTGTCCTTATTCCTTACTATAATAAATCCTCATGCTTTTCCAGGTCCCGATTTTTTCCAATTGTATTTTATTTCACTCCAAATGTCAATCTCAAAATAAGCATGGAGGACGAGGCAGGATTCAGTGTACTTCCTATCCTTTTTATGTGAAATTCTTTTCTTGGCTAATATACTTCTGTATGACAGTGGCCACTGTATCACAAAAAAAAAAAAGAAAAAAGAAATAAAAAGAAAAAAAAAGAAAAAAAATCTAAGATTTTATTGTCATGACTTTTTATACCTCAACCAAAGTAGAAGCATGGCTAGTTCATAAAAATATAGGAAGATTTCCATCTTTAAAAAAGGATAGTCTCTCTGCTTTTACTTGTTCTTTCTGAAGCTGAGTTTCTTCATAGAGGAAGACTCTGTGAAGAGTTACCAGATAATTGCATGGCAGAAACATAAAAACATTAAAAAAAAAAAAACCTGGGATAACCTATAGGTGAATTGTAAACTTAATAAAGTTTGCTTGGCCAGAAAAGTTAAACCTAATAAAATATTCTTATATTATACTAAAAGTATATCAAATGATATTGCAATTTTATTTGAAAGTTTTCAGGAGATGAATGAAGATTTTTTTTAAAGAGAACTCCTATATTCTTTTGGAATTGCTACCAACATGCATACATCTGAAGAGTATTTGCTTTCTTTTGAAAGGAGGTGTCAATTTGTCAGCAGGCTCTGTCAGACTAGATACTGGTGTTTCATTGCTATTGCAAAAAACGCTTGAGATTCCAAGCCTTCTTGTAGTCAGCTGTCTCCATCAGCAGAAAAAAAAATTGATTCACAATATCGGTTTCTAGTTCCTGCTGTTATGAATGTACAGCACCATGAGAAATAACTTGGTTTTTGATTGTGGTAGAGGACTTGTTTGCAGTAATCAGCTTGCTATGGCTTTATAGACAAATAGCATTGTGCAGTTAAAGAACAGCTGGTTTAGCAGATGTTTAATCTTCACATTTCTATTTTCTAATTGCCCAGGACTAATTGGGGGATCCTATTAGACACTGACCCCTGCAACAGCAAATGCAAGTGTATGTAACATATTTGTGCCACTATGGATCACGGTAAGAATGAGTAGTATCAACTGAACTCCCAAGGGATAAATATTTTATTTCCCTGGTCTTATTTTTCAACTCAGTGCTCTTTCTACAATATTTGATATCTTGCCTAACACATGAATTTCTGTGTTTGTGGTATCTTATAAAAGGAGTGTGTGTTCTGATGGCTTGCCTTGGATCACAGCAGGACCTTTTAGGTAAAGATGGTGGTGTTAATGACAGGATAAGGTGTGTATCAGGATGGGGTTGAGGGTTGTCTCCGAACCGTGAACCAACTCACAAGCAAACACACTAGGGCTGAAATAAAACTAGCAGAGGAGTCTTGTATAAAAATATACTTTACTTCAAAATGTTTAAAAAACACTATATCTTTAAAAAAAGGCACATTAACAACAAAGTCTTATCTTGGTTAAATGAAGCCAAGCCATCTCCCTAAATTCCTCTCCACAATACCAAAACAGTCCATAAAAAAACCTAACATGACATTAAACAGCTTCGGTGTCGATACATCATCAAGGTGGTAGAAGGGCAGCAGCGTAAGCGTCACAGCTAAAAATTAACCTGTGAAAAACAATTCAATCAGCAAACGGGGCTTGAAGTTCCTGGGAGGGAAAATTGTCTAGCTCCAGCTCTCCCTCCGATTGTAGCTCCAACAGCAGCAACAGTTCAGATGTTGGCTTGCGTGCTTCAACTCAGCAAAAGGCAAGGTGAAATTGGAGACTTCAAAAGGCTCCCAGCTATCTCAACTCACAGTTGCAGCTAGCTCCGTGGGAGTATCTTTACACAGCTCTTCGGCTCCTTTTCTGCTGCTATCTCTGCTGCAGCCATCAGGACTCCTTAGCTGAGTTCTCCTTCTTTCTGTAGCTCTGCTCTGGGCTCTGCGTCCAGATGCTTCAGCACTGGCTCTGCATCTAGGCCTAAACAGCGTCTAGGCCCAAATAGCAAGCAGAAAGGTCCGTGCTTATATGGGGAGTTAACCTGCAATTAACTAGGGCGGGGAAGGCTTGCAGTTAATTGCAAACAGGAGATGACTTGATTAGGTCCATACTGTTTGTGACTGATCAAGTAGCTACAGCAATTCTGAAAACACTCATGACAGTGTGCATGAAAGGAGAAGAATTAGACTGCTTTTTTCAGGCTTCTCAATGGTTTATTTTGTGAGCTATTTAACACATACAAGCAAGCACAGAGCCATCATATTCCTATGTAGGTATTGCTCCTGCTTTCTGTGTCTTTCACAGTTTGGTACCAACTATTTATGGTAGAATTTCCAGCTAGATAGGAGGGAGGTGTTAAGAGGGGACAGAGCTTAGAGTCTTTGCACTGCAGAAAGCGGTACAGGCCAGACCTACCCCAGAATCCCTGAAGCTTTATCAGACCATTTCCAAAGATATGTAGTCAGTCTGGCAAGATACTTGTAACATCATGGCTGCTGCTGTTTGTGTGTATTTATTTTGTGGATGTTTTTTTTTTTAAAAAATTAATTAAAAATTGTTTTATAATTTTAGAATTGTAAGCCACCCAGAATCACTTGGTTGAGTTGGGTAGCTATAAAAATTGAATGAATTAATAAATATTGACTCGCAATAAAAGCTTTTGGTTGCTTCTGCATGATATATTAGACTCAATTCAATGTTAGTTTATTATAGACATTACAAGCAAAGTGCTCTGTGAAAATATATTTATTAATTGTATGCATTCTGGAATCATTCCGTTATTAAGATTATCCCCCCTCTCCCTCCCTCCCTCCCTCCCTCTCCACACACATATACAACCTAACTAAGTCTATTAACATAATGTAGACACTAATTCTATTAAGTGTAACCCAAAACCTAGCTAGATGCACTGTAACAGGAGGCAGTTGATCTATGATTAGCATCTGGGCATAGGCTGAATCTGAGTGACCAGGATATCACTCAGGCCATCACCCACACTATCACACCATCATGGTGCAGTGGCTAGAATGCAGTATTGCAGGCTAATTCTGCCAATTGCCAACAGTTTGATCCTGACCAGGTCAAGATTGCCTCAGCCTTCTATCCTTCTGGGGTCTGTAAAGTTAAGACCCAGATAGTTGGGGGCAATATGCTGACTCTGTAACCACTTAGAGAGGGCTGTAAAGCACTGTGAAATGCTATATAAGACCAAGTAGTATTGCTATTGCTATCTATTTCTGTAATCAAAGATAGGGTGAATCAGATTCGGATGTCTCCATAAAAGGAGCCATCAAGAACACATTCTGTAGTTTCTACTTCTTGAAATGATATGAAATGAAAATCTGTTGTATTAGACTTGATTTTCTATGTCCACAATGTTCCACAATGTTGTAATGTATTAACCTTATAGCTATATAGTATGCTCAGATGCTCAGCTTTTTTGTTTGCTTGTTTTTCTAGCTTTGAGGATAGGAATTGGCAAGTGTCTATTCACCCATAAATCTGTTTCACCTTGTTTCTAAATGGCTCATTTATGATTTTCTTCTTCTTCATCATCATCATCATCACTATCACCATTATCTCCATAGAATTCTGTAGTTTTTGATCTCTAAATACACATTTTAGATTATTTTGGAAAAAAGAAAAACTTGTAGATAATAAACAATTCACTTCAGATGGAATCTGTAAAGACTGGTTTCTTCAGGCATCATTATTGCAGGGCTTTTGTGTAAGGATTTGAAATAAATGAGGTTGAGATGGAAAATGCCAGCTCCTCCTCCCTTTCTCCTTTCTGATTAGTTTATAAAGGCATGAAATACACCCCTGTATAAATTGCAATATTCTTTTATCAAAGCCACCACATCTTTCTGTAAACCACTTCCTTTGCCTGTTTGCACAGAGGTCAGTAGAGAACATTGGGATTTGCTTGTGTTAATGCAAAGGACGATTCAATCCATCGTTAGAACTGATAAGCTAGAAAATATTGAACATCAAATTGGCAGAGCTAGTTTGGATTATTGTAATGGCTTTGGCACAGTACGGCAAGGTTTTTCACATATCCTTGTGTTAATTTATTTTCTTCAGGGTTTGCTTCAGCTTTAGCTAGCTTTCTGGCCAATCAGCCAATTGGAGCTGGCTGCCCTGTGACTGACTCTTGTTTGCAAAACAAGCTCCTGCTTGTACAGTTCCTAATCTCGTGAATGCTCAGTGTATAGGAGGAATTCTGTTCATTCTGTGGGAAACAGGAGTCTCATTTACAAAATAGTTCCTGCCGCTTGGCTAAGAATGTGCTTTCGTTGCTTGCCCTTGCAGATTCAGGGTAAGTGCTAAAAATTACTTGAGCGAAACCCAGAGTGCTAATGAGAAAGGCTAGACAATTTAGGCTACATCTCAACCTTATCCATTTATCCATGCATTGTTTTTCAGCATTCTTCGTTTGCACTTGATATTTGTTCACATCGCTCCTCAAAATTAAAATGAATAGGGCAACAATTTCAACAATTTCTGCCTACCACACAGTTATGGGATACTATGAGTTCTTCACAGTATAAACTAATCAGTATACGAGTTATCAAAACAGACAATCATGTAAATGATTACAAAGCTATCCAGGAATGTATAGTCCCAGACTTCATACCATAGTTATAGCTATCACAGAATTCCTGCAGTTGCATGATCTCAATTTGTGATCTTCCCTTTGCAACCTTCCCCGCAAAGTCAAATGGAGAAGCCAGCAGGAAGTTCGAAGTCATGGTTCTGTGAGGTTCTCACTTAATGAACCATGTGGTCTGCACTTAACTACAGCACTCAGGTCTACCTGTCATTGACATGGTTTGCCAACTTACAACAGCATCACTTAATGATGGAGTTTCCAATCCCAGTTAGCTTAATTAAGTGAAAATTAATTGTATACAACTATCTTTCAAGGAATGTATGGCTGGTCTGCACTATACTTTTTTTGAATAACCCTTGACCTATGTTCTTCATCCAAGCATTTGCAAAAGAACAACCGGTCCAGGATCAGATAGCCTTTTAAAGTACTATTTTAAATATCTACAGGCCCCTCATATCCTGGACATAAATTGTTTCAACTTCTACCCTCAAAATGATGCTAGAGGGCACTGCACACCAGAATTTTTGTGTTTATATTTGTAGGTTTTTTGAGGGGGAGGGGTTCCATGTTGTACTGAGTTTTTTCAGGAACTTAAATGAGATAACTAAATCAACATAAATCAACTGTTAAATTCCATTAAATGTTATTGTGTTATTTCATTTATGAAAAAAACTTGAATCTGACTGATTATATGTTCAGCAAAAAAAAAAAAAAAAAGGCCATTGAGACCAATTTACTCAATTTGTTGATTAAACAAATTCTTGTATAGTAGAAATGGTAAGGTAACCAAAACGCAGACTTGGAATTGAGCACACCGTACCTAACTGGAACAAAGAAACAAATATAGATAAATGTGAGATTAAGCAAACGAGATAAAATAATTTATATTCCAACATCTGAGAAGACGTTCACATGGGTGAATTTTAACTTGGACTAAGAAAAAGAAATCCATGGGCTTTTGGTTTTGAAGGAGAACGTGTTCAGTACTTGAAGCTACTTACTTTTGTTTTCACAGGATGAATGTATCTGCTGCTCTTTCAGTGAAAACAAAAGTGAAATTGCTTGATTGAGCTCAGCTTAGCTCAAGATGCAACTGGCAATTAAATGTGCCTGAATCCTAGGGCCAATGTGACACCTCACTGCACCAGTAGATGTGGCATGCTTAGACTGCAGTATGACAAAACTAGAACTAATGAAGGTGTGGAAATGACACTGTATTGAATTTCAAACAAAATTACATAGCTAAATGTTTTGGAACAGAGCCTAATAGACCTAATGTCTATTAAATTAGCCACCAATATTTCAGCAAACCTCTTAACAAAGGAGTTAAAAGAATCTGTCTGGCTCTAGGGCAGATTAAAGGCCACGGATCAAAAAGCAATGAATACTGCTTGAATATACAGTATGACCAGAATTCTCTGTAAACGCCGATACAGTGCAAGGATTTCTGCCAGAGATTTACAGATGTTGATTTCTCTGTTTTGTAAACCAGGTTGCAAAAATTAGAGTAAAATCAAACAACAAGAATAGTATGTAATTGTCACTTTTCCAATGTAAACAAAGCCCTTAATTAGTAGGGTAAGAAGCAAGGTAGTACTTTGGTGCTTTGTTTTGTTTTCTTGTCAATTACAATCATGTTGTTCTGTACAAAATGTGTAATAACCTAATGGCAAGACATCTTTTCACTACATATGCTGTGTATATTCTAGAAGGAAATTTGATTTATGTTCAGGTTCAATATAGGCCAAGGTATTTTCCTCCTGGAATGAATTGGTGACACTTAAAGATGTGAAACATTATTTATGTCCTCACTAAGGCATTAATATTCAGTTCAGTTTCTAAATGCTCTGCTCCCAATTAATGTTAATAGGAGTTGTGTGGCAGGCTTCCCACTGGCTCACCTAAGATATCTGTATGGAAGGCTGAAACTTGACTTGTTGTTACTGGGATTCTATTAATGAAAACATTAGTTGCTAATAATGCAATTCAAGAAAAGTTGATGAGAGAATATATTTTCCATGCATGGCATTTCAATCTCCCATCCGGGTCAATGAGCAAATTTGAGCTTATTTTCATTCTCCATTCTCTCCAGAGGCAATTGCTTTAAGTTTCTTTTTAACAGTTAATAGCCATTGATTTATTTGGTGAAAGCTGATCTCCAGATTCGCAAGGTTCAACATAGTATACTAGCTCCTCATGTTGTGGTGCGGAAAGTTAGATCAGGCAAGGTCAGAAGGGCCCAAAAGCAGACTAACTCATTAGAATTACAAGGACAAATGTCAGATGCTCTTTCCACCAAAAATTAAGGGCCTCTCAGCCTGTTTTCTGTCCGTCTGTCATCTGTCTGTCTGTCTGTCTAATTTAAAAACCATCTATCTCCCTCATAGAGCAACATTGGGTGGTGTACAATAGACATAAAATTATGCATAAATATTATAATAAAACAATTCAATCTCTCTCTCTCTCTCTCTCTCTCTCTCTCTCTCTCTCTCTCTTTCTTTCTTTCTTTCCTGCCCCTCGCCCTCAAATAGGGCCACAAGCCAGTGCAATAAAAATGTAATATATAATATTTATATAACAGTACTGGATATACTAAAGTTAAAAATTAGGAGGAGGCAAAGATGATTAGATCCTGTTAAAATTAATTGAAAGGTGAAGGAAGGGTTTTCCGGAAACTAACCAGCTCCATAGCCACGTGCTTCTCTGGGCTTTCCATGTAAGGGTAAAGAGTCATATTTTCACTTCTTTTCCAGAAGGTCAGAAGGGTGGGGGTTTATCTCACCTCCAGAGGGAGCATATTCCACAGGGCGGGGGCAACAGCAGAGAAGGCTCTCTTCCTGTACCTGACCAGCTGGAGTTCTTTAACTGATGGGGTCTCCAACATGCCTTTTCTGCCTGACTGGTTGGAACAGGTTGATTGAAAGTGAAAAAGTTCAGGAGCAATTATGTACATGAAGTCACTCCTTTTGCTCTCACTACAGTAGATGAATAACAAGTAGTTTGTATATGATTTTAGTTTCATCTGGGCAGAAAATGAAACAAGGAGGCCGGATCATTTTAAAAGGAGGTTTATTGATAGCTAGGAATTACAGCAGAAGTTTCATTGATTCAGTTGAATTAATAATTCATCTTTGGCTTAATATAGAACTGTGTATTTCACTATTAAAATTGAGATAGTACGGTACTTGCCTAAAAATAAATGTGTTGCATGAAGACGTTTTATCAACAGTAATACTAAAAAACCTAGATACGTATTTTTTTAAAAAAATATTTTAATTTTGAGTTTTAGGAACTATAGTGTTCCCAAATCTTTCCCCCAATTATGTCATTCTTTCTTAGCTTATATTTGTGAATTATTCTTGTTCTTTATTTACAATTCTGATTATTATTAATTTTTCGTACATTTTATATCCTAAGATATAAAAGAAAGCAGGAAATATGCTAGGAAAAAGAAAATATAGAAAAAGTGACTATGAATATTCAAATAAGTGTTGTGGTTGTATTTGTTCCATATTTGCAGGGACAAATTACAATACCATGTTTTAGGAATAACTTTGATCTCAAAATCAAAGTTACATAACTCATAAAGATGCTAGGTTAAAATACTCTATCCATTACAGATGAGGGTCAGACTATTCTGATGTAAAGCCTGTAAAACACTTTTCAATTTTCTATATTCAGCCTTCGCTTTGTGGTTTTCAAGAGTTTCCTTGATTGACTTCAATAATAATTACTTTATTATTTATTAACTTATTAATTCTGCTACTAATTAAAAAGTGTATCACTTATGTATTCTAATTCTACTAGATGGTTTTCCTCACTACACAGAGCTTCTGAAAGTAATAAAAAGGCTTTCTTAATAGGATGGATCAAAAGAATTCATCCTTAGCTTTGTCTTTTCCTAAAGAAGTTTTTTTTTTGTAACAGCTATATAGCAAGCTACTATATGATACTATTTTTTTTTTTTAAATAAAGAAGGCATTAATGTATATAGTTCCCTTAATTGTTCAGGTAAAATCAGCATTCATGACCAGTGAACTATTTTACCACTGAAATGCAAAGAGCTTATGATGCTTATGAAACTCAGTGGATGGTTACAAGATTACAAGCGAAGTGCAGCATTGAGGAATTTAATGCTTCAAAAGTGGCAGTGTTAAAAAAGATGTAATGTGACACAACTCGGTGACACACAATTCGTTTGTGAAGCTTGCATTAAACCAGAACAATATCAAAAACCCTTTAGAACCTGACTGTTAAATCTAGCAAGCCCATGGGCACCTGGCAAAACCTCATCAGATACACCGCAGGAAATCCCCATTGCAGCCACTTTCCTTGCTGGCTAACTTGTTCCCACCTCTCAGTCTGCCAACTATGATGACTTTAGCCCAGTGACTTGCTAAATCACTTGTGATCGCTTTATGGAACAACTTACTGTAGGATGTTGTAATGAATTTTAAAAGGGCAGAAGTGAAAGAGACTAAAAGGGCTTTGCTGAAAAGGTTTGGCTCTGTGTTTACAAAGCCAGTGACAAGAGATTATTTTTCCAGTGAACTACACAATGGGTGCCAGTGCATGACTAATATGGACCTGGAGCAAGCAAAAGGCTTGTGTCAAGGGAAATGCTGCAAAAACCAAATCTCCTTTTTTGCTCAGATGGAACAATTGCCCTTGTCACATTCGCCAGGAAACAAGCCACTAGATTCTCCTTGATCTGAACAGAGCCATGCAATCTGCCGCATTAGATTTGAGATTGGGATAACAGACAAGGATGTCCAAAGCCATCACATTGGCCTTTAGTGAGGGAAAAGGAGCAGAATGAGTTGAGTGAATGTTAAGGAGGTCCATTCTCCCTAGAAAGTTTGGGGTTATTCCAAGATAGAAGAAGGGGGCCCAAAGTTCAGGGAACAACCACTCAGTTTAAGGGGATGCGGATTTTGTGATTACTGAGCAGCATTAAAGAGGCTGCTAAAGGTAAGAAACCAGAAGCCTTTCTAGGTTGGAATAGATTATAGGACAAACCCAAGACAAGAAATTATTTTCTTCTCTAACATAGTTTATAGACTAAAGGCGGGAGTTATTTGGCTTATAGTTGCCTGGAAGTTTATTCAGAAACAATTACCCAATTTATAGTGTTGAGTTTTATTTCAACAATTCCATGGGTCCTAGGTAAATTAAAAAAAAACCACCCTTCTTTAACCTCTATGCTCCTTATAGCGTAGACACACAAACACAGACTCCTACAACTTCTTGCTCTATTGTTGTTTGCTTATTACTGAATCCAAAGTTTTGCATCCAGTCACAGATTAAATTGAACGATCCTTCAATAACAATTCCTAAAATTAAAATACTTGAAATGTTGCTCATTGTTTGTGAATTTATACAAATGAAAAGCTTCCCCCTCCCCCGTGGTTTATGAAGAGAGAATTGTGATTCTGAGTTTCTAATTTGCTTAGATCACAATAAACCACTGTTTCTTTAACCATGGATTCTGGAAAGCAAAATGGTGGGCTTCACAATTGCTATGCCATGAAACATTGCATATTCACTGTGCTGGATATAGATAGCAGGCTAAACAAGAACAAATTCAGTCTTTGGCTGAAAACTCTGTGCAACTGCTCAAAGATAAGTATTAATAAGAGGAGCTGAATAGGGATAGGATGTAGTTCTATGATGTCATACTATTTGGCCCTCAAATCATGGTTACACATTCTAATTTCCAGCAGCCCTCCAAAACTTCAGGCAGCACTTTTTCTTCTCCCCTCTTCCCTGACTTCAGAGGCTAAGATTTGAAACAATGGCACTTTATATGTAAAGTGTCTGTTGCTGTCTAAGCCACAGCTCTTTATTTCTGATGAAAGGGAATTAACAAGTACCACAGAAAGGATCATTACTCAAGTCTTTGAGTCTCTAAAAACAAGTTATGGAGAAGGTTCCAACTGTAGCATAAAAAAGCTTGTTTGTATTTGAATTGGCACAGTACAGTGGTATCTCCATATTCATTGTTGATTGGTTCCGAGAGGCACATTGAGTACCAAAAAAGTTGAGCACCAAACACATTTTTGTCATAAGGAATGATATAGTGAGTCACAAGGCAGACGACATAGACAAGTTCTAGTTTGTGGGTTGAGTACCATACAAGCGATGAGTACTGGGACAAAATTTTCATGTCAAAATGCATTAAGTACCAAAGGTAGCACTGCACAGGCATCTTTGTATACATATGTGATTGAACGTGTATGCTTGTTTCAAGTAGATATTTATTTATTGGGCCTGTAAATTATGAGCACTGAATTTGACTTGTCTTCTGATCAGTGTCTCTGATGATGATTTATCCCACTTACCAGCTGTTCCTTCCTTCTGCCTATGCATAAGAAATTCTTCAGGCTTCTAACTCTTAAAGAAGTGCAAAAAGTGCATTCCCTCTACAACTGGGAATGTAACTGTGTAAGCCCAGACCCCCTGTTCAGAATGTTCTACTCAGGCATTGCTTCTGATTAATGTCAGCAAATATTACAAAATGTAGACCAAGGCAACAGGCATAGAAGAAAATGCATTTCTTGAAACATCATCAGGTATTCTCTGTGATTAATCTGTAATGGTATATGAGAATGGCCTTGGGAGATGGGGGGGGATTGATGCTGTTTAGGGAATAATCAGATAAAACAGGAGGGGGAACCCACAACTACAGAAACTCAGAAAGTATTCTTCCTAAATTTATCAGCCTATACACATAGGTGATGGAAGATATTTACTTTCAGACTTGCAAAATTTGTCAGTGTAGCCTTACAATAAAGTAGAATTAACTCATCTAATTGTGAAAGTGCCTCTCAGTTTATCACACATGATCATGTACTATACAATATAGGCCATTTTCTCCCCAAAAAGGACTACATCACAGTATGCTTCCCTCCAACTCTGAGAAGTTTTTAGATAACTTAGAATTCTATTTTTTATAATAAGGTCTTAAATGCATCGATTCATTTTTCAAACTGGGGAAGCCATTTGCTATGTATTAAGCTAACTAAGTAAAATCTGTCAAAGAGTAACTTGGATTTGTGCAGCCTAGATATCATTGCTTTGCGATAGGTGGTTCCTGTTGCTGATTCTCATAATTTAAAGTTCATCTTTGTAGTTAATGATGTGAGACAGTCTTCAACATTCCACCCCACCCAAAAAAACCTTTCTCAGAGATCATGAGAGTTCTTGCATAGCCTTATGTCTTGCCTTGGTTTGGTCCTTTTTAAATTTCCTGCTGTGGAGGCAGAAATATCAATTTCTGGTTCACACTTTTGAAAGTATTTTTTTTCATCCATGCTTCCAGAGAAGGACACTCAGTTGATAACTCTAGGCAAATTGTGGAGCCAACCTATTTTAGGAGCTGCTAGACATTACAACATAATATGGGCATAAGGTCCCCTGTGTAATACTACCATTCCCTTGAGCATTTATTAAATTGAGAGATATTGGAAGTTGTGAAAAATTAACAACACTTCGAGCTATATCCTCCTGAGACCAAGTGCTAGGTCACCAGGACAGTGGAGAGCAAGAACTGGAAATCGTGAAGGCAATTTAGTCATTTAGATTACTTCTGAACATGGATCTAACTGTTCTTCTAGGAAAGAGCTAAATCAATATCCCCCACAAATAGCTTGACTGACAGATCAATGGAGACCAGAAAAGATGAAGCAGGATGAAATAGTGATTGCCTCATGTCATGCGCTGGGAAAGCTCAGTACCTCATATGTATTTCCTATCTTGCCTCATCCTACATATTTCCTCTCTTTTTGCCTCATTCTACATATTTCCTCTCTTTTCCCATCCTGCCAGTCAGGTTGTTTTTGGATACAGATTTAACACTATTCCAGAAGAGTGGGAACTCCTTCTTAGAAATAACCCAGGTGAAAGTTCATCAGTGTGGAAAACCTATGTGCTAACAATGTTTGTAGGTTTGTTTATATCCCACCTTTATTATGTTTACACATACAGTAACTCAAGGCAGTGAACATATCCACCTTCTTTTTCCTATTTTGCCCACAACAACAACAACCCTGTAAGTGGGTTGGGCTGACAAAGAGTGAGTAGCCCAAGCCCAAGTTATCTAAGGTGGGACTAGAACTCACCTTCCTCCAGCCCTATCCTAATCAATGACCTTAAATTTCCCAGCATAAATCCTTAGTAAGCAGTGGTGGGCTGTTGCCGGTTCAGACCAGTTCGAGCGAACCAGTAGTTCCCACCAGCAGCTGGGCCTGCCCACGCACCCTGGCACTATCATGTCCTATATAATTACCAGTTTTTCAATGCTGTGCGCATGCGCTCACATTTTTGGTTCCAGGCTAACCGGTTGTTACAGTATGTGATGCCCACCTCTATTAGTAAGCCCACACCTGGAATACTGTTTCCAGTTTTGGTCACCACATTACAAAAAAGATGTTGAGACTTTGGAAAAAGTGCAAAGAAAAGCCACTAAGATAATTAAAGGCGTGGAGGCTAAAACATGAAGAACGGTTGCAGGATTTGGGTTTAGCTAGTCTAGAGAAAAGAAGGACTAGGAGGGACATGGTAGCAGTATTCCAGTATTTGAGAGGCTGCGACAAAGAGAAGGGGTCAATTTATTTTCCAAAGCACCAGAGGGCAGCCTAAGAAACAATGGATGGAAATTAATCAAGGAGAGAAGCAACTTCCTAACAGTGAGGACAATTAACCAGTGGAACAGTTTACGTTCAGAAGTTGTGGGTGGTTCATCACTGCAGGTTTTTAAGAAGAGACTGGACAGTCACTTGTCTGAAATGGTATAGGGTCTCCTGCTTGAAGAGGGTGCTGGATTAAAGACCTCAAAGGTCCCTTCCAGGTCTATTCTGATTGATTAAAGCTTCAGGATAGCATCAGTCCTTTTCACTGAGGGCTTAGCAATTGGGCAAGTCCAATTTAAATTGGTATAATTTCATGCAGACTCAAGTCTGTTATGAGGCAGAACCTTCTGGGTCTTTCTGTTGCCTATATTCCTGAATGTTCACCCTATTTTGCCTGAAAATTCTTTTTGGTTGCCAAGCAACCATGGCAGTACAGTATGTAATGCAAGTGCAAAATGCCAGCCGGCTTTTTTAGCAGACATCCAGGAGATATTCCTGACACTGAAAGAAAGGTTATTTTCTCTTACTGCATATCTCAGCCAAATATTCTGCATTCATTAATCAAATATCACATTATCTTGAATTTTTTTCCCCTTTATGATTTAAAGAATGCCTGCCAGCCTAATGCGATTTACGAATTGCAACACAGAAAATATCCTTGCTTTCTGCAAGTAACGTGACAATTTTTTAACAATACCACAAAAGTAATTATTTAAATAGATTGTTTGAGACAGAAAACTCTAAATATGTTGAAATGACATTTTAGACGTTGGTGAGCGGACTGCAGTTTTACGTAGCTGAAATGTTAGATGGTATCTGTTTTGAGAAGAAGAATTGAGTTTCAGGTAAAAAAGAGTTTCTTTTTTATTTTCCAGGTTTACAGTAAAGCCTATACTATTGTGTCCTTTCGCAATACAGATAACACTTCATTTGTTACAGACTGAGTTTACTGATCCCTTAGCAACTCTTTCTCAAGAATTTTTCATTTCCTTGGAGGCAGAGTCAACTCTAGATGATAGTTACATAGTCTACAATGTGATGAGGTAGTTAGCTGCTAATTCTGTGCCCGGACAAAATAACTAACGTACAGCAAGATTTGTAATTTTATACCCCATTATTCTTCTTGTTTTCTCTTACACTTGTGTGTGTGTGTGTGTGTGTGTGTGTAATTTATATTGCTGCCTATTCATACATGGTAACTCAAGGCAGTTTACAGAATATAAAACCCCATATAAAAATAATAAAACTAATAAAATAAGTCCAGAGGTGGGATTAATTTACCTTCCCTACCGGTTCTCAAATGTGAGTGTGCGCGTGATGTCCGGGCGGGTGGGCGGAGCCTCCTGCAGTCACCACTACTGTTTCCAATATTTGTTAGTATCTAGATTTAGGACTAATAAATTCGAATGAATGATTATTATAATAAAATTATAAGAGTAACTGCTCTTGAGCTATAGTAGAAATGTCTGATATTCAATGTTGAAGATAGTCAATATGTTCTAGCTTCAATTTTTTTTGTATCCTGCCTTACCTAAGGTACTGTAAAAGATCTATATTTTATTCCTCAATGAAAAGGAAGTTCTTTAATGTTTGACATTCACTACCATTACAGGAAAAAAAAATGAAGTGTTATAGCTGGAGATGAAGTAAATGGGGGTATTAAGCTTATTCTCTTTCCCCAGCGATTACATTTAAGCTGCTTCTTTCTGCATCTCAAGGTTTGTTTACCAGTCACATTACCAAATGTAATAAAAATCATTAAATTTTTACTGTTTTTTTTCCCCAGTTGTCTTTCAACACTTTGTATCAGTGAAAGCCCATGCAGCAGTACAGTACAAATCAGGGTCTATTTATTGTGTTGGCTTTTGGAACAGGGATTCTTTTTCCACCATATCCAATGTCACAGTTGGATTAAAGGGAAGACAGAATGTTCTGCAAGAGAAAAATATGTAATGTGAACATATTTGCAAAAATATGTACATCTAGGATTTCAGAATACAAACTTAAGCTATTGAAATAATAATGAACCAGGATAGCATGGGATGAGAGCTGGGTGACATGGTACATTTGAATATTGGAATGTGGTGAACAGACAATTTTATTACATATGTTTGGGTACAGAATCTGATTAGGTTGGATATGCCTTCGCACAGTAAGGCATAATGCTTAGCATTACGATACAAAAATCTGTTTTTTCTTCAAATATGCTTGTTCTTATTTTGTGTGTGTGTATGTGTGTATGCACATCTTAATTTGACTCAGTCCTGACTCCTGTTGGCTGCCTGGACAAATCCCTGCATATTTCTTGATAATATCTTAGAAATGGTTTGCTATAGCCTGAATCCTAGGGCTAAGAGAGGGTGGCTGGTCCAAGACTTCCCAGCTAAGTGGTTACTAATGTTTTGAGACATCATGTCTTCGTGGGGTTTGTGGAGAGAATTTCTCCTTCACCTTATCTACTGGATTTCATACATTTTAGTAGTAGATGCTGCATAGAGAATGGTGCCAGCTTGATGGCTTTGCAAAAGTGCTCATATTTTTACTTTCATGGAATGGGTGCACATTCACAAAGTGAATTAAAGTTACAGAGGGAAGGTGCATGCCCAAGCAAGTCATTTACTTTCTGTGCTCCTATCTAGTGGAATCAAGGTGTCAACTGTTTGATGGTTTTTGTTCCTCATCCCCAGTATTTCGAGATAAGAGCATGATTCTAGACTTGTCTGAAGCTCTTTCTGAGACTTTAGTGGTGTGAGGTAATCCTCAAATAGCATAAAATAATCTACAGGGATCATGAGGAAGAACTACATGTCTTCAATATTTTAAATTTTAAGGGTTAAGGTGTATGAAACCTTAAAAGCTCATATCTGATTCCAAGCACAAGCAAACCCACCTGGATCTTATTTTGGCTGAACCAGCCGTGAAAGCTGGTCCTCAAACTATACTTATCTCATTAAAACACCATTTTAAAGTCATTATTTATTAGAGCAGAAATCAAAACTAGGAACTCAAGCATATAATATACATCATAAAGCTTTAATTTACACATCATCTATAAATAATTGCCAATGCCCTTAAAGAAAAATTTCAAACTTAAAAGTGTGTTCATCTTATTTTAAAAAAAGAAATATACTATTACACATTCATAGAGGGAGGAGAAAAGTGCCTCATAATGATCTTCAGGAAAATTAAATGCTGGGGGAGTAACCCCCTAAGCTTTCCTTGCATTTCTGACAAATAGCCTTCTCATTTGGTAAGGGCTAGCCTTTTTGCCTACCATTTATTTAAGGTTACCTCCTGTAAGTAAGTGATCTTTCTGACCAGTCATCCAGGACATAGAAATTGGAAACTGAAGCATGTCATGTCATGCTTCAGTTCCAGCAAGTAGGACAGTCTGATGATCTCTTTAATGGTAGCTTTCTAATTAGGTAATGTGGAATTGGCAACCACACACACAGTCCTTGGTGCCAGAATCCGAAGTCTCATAATATTGTTCAAATTTGCATTTTGAGCACTGTAAACTTCTTTTTACAATCAAAAGAGGTTTTTGGTATTTGTGTGTGTGTGTGTGTGTGTGTGTGAATTGTGAATTAATGGCACATCACATGCTGCAAAGTGTGAGGTAATTCATAATGAATCTCAAATTTAAATTCAGTAATCCTCAAAATAAAAGCATGATTTTTCTAGTTGTAAAATATAGGGGCTATTTTTGTCATATTTATTTTCTTACATTTCTGGGTTTAGCTGGGTAATGCAAATTAACGTTTCAAAAACAATTGAACAGGTTGAATTTTGGAAGAAATCAATATAAAAAATAGATATGGAATATATTAAGATTGGACTGAACCAAATACCCTTTGGTTCCCATTGTGAGATAGCTGTGGGGATCATTGGCTACAGAGGGAAAGGAATAAAATGGAGTCACTGCTTTCAATCAAAGGTGCATAGCTGTCAGCTTTAGAGCTCCACTGGAATTTGAGTTTCAGTATATTAAATGCATAAAATGATGTTTTAAACCCTAGCCTATTTTGCCCTCTGTTTTAAAAAGTTTAAAACCCCAGGAAAACAAATTGTACCCCTTAGCCAAATTTGGCAGTTCTTGGGGAAACTATAGAAACTGGAGAGCAACATGGAAGATGAAAGCTGCAGTTTTGTTCCCATAAGTAAATCTAACAAATAATTGTTATTTCTTCAGCCTAAAAGTCACATGCTTGAAAAGCATCTGAGCAAAGGAACAAAATCGTTGCTCAGCACTAAAAACGTACCATTTCTATATTTCATGATTTATTTTCATTCTTAAGTGAATGGCAAAATCTACGATGGTGAGTTTATTTTGGGAATATAATCTTAACCTTATTTCTAGAAAGTACTGTTGGTCCTGTCTCCAGCTGATAATTTTATGTATTCATTTATTTATTGATTTATTCATATATATGCCGTCCATCTTGCCTAGAGGCAAGCCATGCAGAAAAGTTAATGATATACCTGACATCAGTATTGTTGGCAGGTATGTGTGTATGTGTGTGAGAGAGAGAGAATTAAAAAAAAACATTGGCATACATATAAAAGGGCTGTATCACAATACTCCAATCACTATCTTGCTCATCTCCTTGCAGGCATAGTTGCCTGAAGCAACTTGATTTTTTTTTTTTTTAACCAAGTGAAAGTCAGCAAAGGTAGAAGACATTATGTTTGCCAGGTTTCAACTGAAAATCTTCAAGGGTCTTGCTGCAGTACCTTTTTGAAATGTCCTGTGTTGCTTTCTGAGCAGAGATAAGAAAGTCCCTCTGTGAGACTAATGGCTGGCTCAGGAATTCTGGGAGTTGAAGTCCACATGTCGTAAAGGAGCCATAGTTGCCCACCCCTGCTATAAACTCATGTACAACTTATTGGCTTTTGACATGTTTTTGTGGGGAGCCTGTCTTGGTACAAAAATGAAAAAATACTTCTGAGTCCCCTCAGGCAATCTAGTCTTTGCTGATCATGAGTGCTTGTGGGTACCAGGCCTGCACAGCTTGATTCTTCCTGTAAATAATTCCAACATGGCTGGCAAGTTTCACAGTCTATTGCAGTAATCCAATCTGGAAATGACTAAGGTCAGGTCTGAGCCTCCCACCGGTTTTACTACCAGTTCTTGCAAACCAGTCCAAAACAGTAACACTGCAATGCATATTACTGTACAGGAAATAGCAATTGTTTCACATAGATTCACAGATTTACATTTTTAATTTCAATTACAGTTATGGCGTCAAAACATTCATTTTAAACTGATCAGTTGGACAAAATTATATCTATTTTTTCCTATTAAAATGTATGGAGACAATTGATACATTCTCCCTTCTTTGGTAAATCTGATTATAGATATAGTCAAGTTTCTTCTCAGTATTAAAGTCCTTCGAATTAAAAAAAAAATTCTACTCAGATCAGTGGTGGGTTGCTACCGGTTCGCCCCGGATCGGGTGAACCAGTAGCAGTGATGGGAGGCTCCGCCCATCCACCCACCTGCCCACCCTCCCACCCGCTTCTGTGTATGCTTTTGCACATGCCCATGAGCGAACTGGTAGCGACAGGTTTTGAAACCTGCCCCTGACTCAGATGAACTAATAATAAAGCTACATTTTAGCATGGCAATAGAAACAAAGATTGGCTCATCATTTATCCAACATTTCTTTTTCCCTTCATATGTAATCCTGATGTACATATGTATATTTATATACCCAAGGGCAAGGTATGTACACGTATGGACTGAAGTTTTCAAAACCCAGTTGCAATGTTGATAAAAAGTAACCAGTAATCTAGTCTGGAGTATTCTGAAATGAACAAAAATATACCCTGATCTTTTTCCAGAATAATGCCTTTTCTAATGCTTTGTTAGGGGTATTTTTTTTAAAAGTACTGATGGATGTGGTGTGGTTTCATAAGGTACTTTGTACAGCAGAACCTCTGGTCACGAATGCTTCTGACCACTACCAAATCGGGTTCTGACCAAAAAAATTCACAATTTTCCCCCTTGCGGCCGATTTTCCCTTCCACACCATTTTTTTTGTAGGCGCCAAATTTCCAAAATTAGATTCGGGTCACGACCAAATCGAGTTGCGATCAAAGTTATGGAACGAATTATGGTCATGACCAGAGGTTCTACTGTATATATTTCCAGTGGACACATTTGCTTTCATTCAGTGGATGGGGAAAATACTTCCTACTGAACTAAAGGAAATTCACAGGCCTGGCAACTAAGGAAAGCCATGGAAAACTAGAATGAAAGGTTTGGGAAGTAAAGAGTGGTTCCAGTGGTGGTATTCAGCTGGTTCAGACTAGTTCGGGTAAACCGGTAGCCTGCCCCGCCCCCGCTTGCCCCCCTGCCATGGCATTTTGCTGTCCTATTTAGCCATGTTTTCTAAGCTGTGTGCATGCGTGCAAGTCACGCATACAAGCAAAACGTTTACATTTTCAGTGCACGGCGAAGCGGTGGTAAAATTATGTGAAGCCTACTGGGTGCTTCTGAGTGGTTCTGAGTGGTTCCTTCTGGGATAGATCTGATTCTTATGGAATGGAATAAATGTCAGGCCCACAGAACCAAGGACACAAGGAGTTACTTCAGAGTAGTTTCTTTATTGTTGCTCAGCTACAGACAGAAATATTGACGAATCAAAGAACTTATTTGCATTATATAATTCTGTGAACTGCTAGGTGGGGATTCCCCTTCATTCTTTTCCTGCATACCAAAGACTCTAAGCATCTTTAGTATGCAGAAAAGATTTCCTGCTTGCTAAGAAAAGAGCCCCTCCCTCCAATGACTCTGGCCCACATTCCACCATGCTATGCATTGAGGAACTGTAGTACAGCTAAAATATGCTGCTATTAGTGGATTCCACATTAACATTCTCAAACAATAATGTGAATATGCATACATGCAAAAGTATATTAGTAGATTAATGGATAGTAATAGAGATAGTTTCATAATTGCAAGGTTAATTTCTATTCAAATGTAATGTATGAAATAAATAGCAATGGAACCATGGCATTTAGATGTCCCGCCATTTAAATTGCATTATCCTACTATCATTTTTGAGAAAAGGCCCTACGGAAATACATTTATTTTATTTACAATTAATTAACTGAATGCAGTTAATTTTAATTATTTGTGATTTTTATTAAAGACTCCTACTGCAATCAAGACACTGTCTTTTATTCCAAGGCACTTATTCCAATGCTATTATGGATATGCATTCATCCATGCATATATAGAACTTGCAAACTATGAACTATTGAATCAAAATGCACCATTGATTTAATGAAGTTTTAAGTTTAATCAAAGCCTGAAGCATGTCTAACTTTTTTTTACAGATGTATGAAAAAGAGAATTGTATTTCCGCCATGTATTATAATACTTATATTAGCTGCAGATTATATTACATAAATATACATGCACTAAATCATTAAGCATTAAGTATAGTCATCTCTGCTTCTACCTGTCAAATACTGTTGAAGAACTGTTTTAAGAATTCTACCCCTGGTTAGTAAAAATACACTTTATCTTTCTACATTGCCTAATTCATTTTCTAGGTCTCTATGATTTTTCTCGTACTTTTTTTAAAAAAATCTTTTTATTCTCTGCCTAGATCCATGATGGCGAACCTATGGCACGCGTGCTGGAAGTGGCACACAGAGCCATCTCTCCAGGCATGCGTTGCTCTTCCAGGTTCTGGCCAGCTGGTCTTTGCGCATAGGGGAGCTCCGGAAACTGGAAGAGTAGCTCCCTGGTGCACATGTGCATGCTGGGAAGCTGAGCTTCCGGTTTCCGGCACACACATGAACTCCGGCCAGCTGGTCTTCGCGTGTACATGCACACCAGAAAACGGAACACCATTTTCATTTTTTCATTTCATTTATTTAAATTTATATACCACCCTTCTCCTGAAGGACTCAGGGGGGTGTACAGCCAAAGATAAAAACATAAAAATTTAAAATTTAAAACAATTTAAAAGTAAATTAGACAAATTTGGCCCATATTTAATTAAAAAAATCCCTTTTTGAAAAATGAATTAAAAACAATTAAAAGAGCTACTCCAGCCTGGCTTGCTGGAATAGAAAAGTTTTGAGGCCACGGCGGAAGGTGCGTAGACTTGGGATCCTTCGTATCTCTGGGGGCAGTTCATTCCAAAGGGCAGGTGTCCCCACAGAGAAGGCTCTCCCCCTAGGGGCTGCCAGTCGACATTGTTTGACCGACGGCACCCTGAGGAGCCCCTCTCTGTGGGAGCGTACTGGCCGGTGGGACGCTACTGGTGGCAGAAGGCGGTCTCATAGGTACTTAGGTCCTAAGCCATGGAGTGCTCTAAAGATGGTAACTAATACCTTGAAGCGCACCCGGAAGACCACCGGGAGCCAGTGCAGCTCATGCAGGAGAAGTGTTACATGGGAGCGCCTTGTTGCTCCCACAATCATTCTGGACCAGCTGGAGCCTCCGGGTACTCTTCAAGGGGAGCCTCATGTAGAGAGCATTATAGTAGTCCAGGTGGGAGGTGACAAGGGCATGAGTGACCGTGCGCAAGGAGTCCCGATCCAGAAAGGGACGCAACTGGCGAATCAGGCAGACCCGATAAAAAGCACCCCTGGCCACAGCTGTCACATGTTCTTCTAAAGACAGCTGTGTATACAGGAGGACGCCCAAGTTGCGAGCCCTCTCCATGGGGGCCAATGACTCACCCCCAATAGTCAGTGATGGTGCCAACTGACTATATCGCCGGGAGCCACATCCACTCGGTCTGTGGGGGTTGAGCTTGAGCCTGTTTCTCCCCATCCAGATCCACACAGCCTCCAGGCACCGGGACATCACATCAAGGGATGTGATGGGGTGGTCCGGGGTGGAGATGTACAGCTGAGTATCATCAGCGTACTGATGGAACCTCACCCCGAAACCACGGATGATCTCACCCAGTGGCTTCACATAAATGTTGAACAGAACGGGCAAGAGGACCGACCCTTGTGGCACCCCACACACAAGGCGTCTCGAGGTCGACCTCTGACCCCCTGCCAACACAAACTGCGACCGGTCAGAGAGAAAGGAGGAGAACCGTCGCAATACAGTGCCCCCCACCCCTAACCCCTCCAACTGGCGCAATATGATACCATGGCCAATGGTATCAAAAGCTGCTGAGAGATCTAATAGGACCAGGACAGAGGAACAACCCCTGTTCCGAGCCCTCCAGAAATCATCAAACAATACGACCAATGCTGTTTCCGTGCTGTACCCAGGCCTGAAGCCCGACTGGAATGGATCCAGATAGACCGTTTCATCCAGGTACTGAGGAAGCTGTCGCACCACCACACTCTCAACAACCTTCGCCACAAAGCGAAGGTTGGAGACTGGACGATAATTTGCTAAAACTGCCGGGTCCAGGGAAGGCTTCTTGAGGAGAGGCCTCACCACCACCTCTTTCAAGGCGGTGGGAAAGAAACCCTCACTCAAAGAAGCGTTAATAATCTTCTGGAGCCAGCCTCATGTAACCTCCCAGGAAGCCAGCACCAACCAGGAGGGACACGGGTCCAATAAACATGTGGCCATGCTAAGTCTCCCCAGAATCCTGTCCATGTCCTTGGGAGTCACCGGGTCAAACTCTTCCCAGATAATGTTCTCAAGACCCACCTCTATCACTCCACCTGAATCTACCCAGTCAGAATCCAGGTCTTCCCGAATTTGAGCAATTTTGTCATGCAGATACTATACAAAATCCTCGGCCCTGCCCTCCAAGGGATCCTCCCATGCTCCCAGATGGAGCAGGGAGCGGGTCACCCTAAACAGGGCAGCCGGGTGGTTATCTGCAGATGCAATAAGAGCGGAAAAATAATTAAATTTTGCCGCTTTTATCGCCACTAGGTAGGCCTTAATATGAGACCTCACCAGTGTTCGGTCAGATTTGGAAAGGCTGGCCCTCCAACCGCTCTCCAGGCATCTTTTCTGGCGCTTCATCTCCCTCAGCTCCTCAGAAAACCAGGGAGCCAAGTGGGATTGGCGCCGGGTCAGAGGCCGCAAAGGCACGACACAATCCAAAACTCCAGCGGCTGCCCTATTCCAGGCGGCCACCAGGTCTTCAGCCGCGTCGTGAGCCAGGGAATGGCCCAAGCTCCGTCCGGAACCTATCAGGATCCATCAGGTGCCTGGGGCAGAACCACCTCATTGGTTCTGTCTCCCTGCGGCGGGGTGTAGTGGTTCGAATGTCTTGTCTTTGGAATCAGCCTGGTTATCTCTGACAGTTACTTTTTTCACCTCTGTGGTAACAGTGAAAGATTCCTAAATGAATTGGTTGCTAAATGAGGACTACCTGCATTACCCAGAAAACCCCCGGGATCTTTTAATGAACTCACAGTTCATTTCAAAGAAGACTATTTGCTTTGCTAATAATTAAGTCTTGTAAATACCCTTGCAAATTTTTCCTGGTCTCTGTTCAGTACATTATATTGGCGAGCACAAGGAAATGTCTTACAGTGGTTTAAGATTCCTAAGGCAGAGAAACGTGATTGGTTTAATCTCATTTTTCTCATTTTTCAACAGTGGAAGCTATATGCTTGTTTATAATATGAGTTTGTGATTTGAGTTTATTGAGTTGTCTTTTTTTTCCTGGTTGTTTTAAAAGCATCCAAATTGCTGATAATCTTGAAGAAAGAAACAAGCTTCCTCAACTGATAGAAATACATTTCACATATGAATGCTCTGGTAATGCAAAAGTACCCTTGAGAATATCATGAATACTTAATTCTAGCTAGTGAGATTGCAGAAAAAGAAGGGGGAAAACATAATAGCACCTTGACTTCCATCACTTTTTCAATTATAAAAACTGAATGCAAGTCAGAAAAAATAATATAATATTTTAAGAATATCCCATTTCTTCTTTTTTATTTTTTTAAAATCTCTTTTGCAACACAATGACTGGCTTCAGCTTTAATGCTAAAGTATTGCTTAATATTAATATAATAAGGCTAGGTAAATTTCAGGTTCATTTTCTCTCCCTCTTCTTCATTTTTGAGATAAAAATGCATATTTTGGAACTGAGTGCAAAATGACAGTTTGAGAGCTACTGTATTTGCAGTAGACTCACAAGTATTTTGGATCCCCAATTGTTTCAATTTCTTAAAACTCTGTTTACTCTGAATCAGGATGCTAAAATACAAGTAGTTCTCAACTTACACCACACCTGAGCACCAAATTTCCTTTGCTAACCAAGACTGTTGTTAAGTTAGTTTTGCCCCATTTTATGACCTTCCTTGCCACAGTTATTAAGTGAATCACTGCAAGTGTTAAGTTAGTAACGTGATTGTAAAGTGAATCTGGCTTCCCCATTGACTTTGCTTGTCAGAAGGTTGCAAAAATTGATCATATGGCCCTGGGACACTACCTCTGTCATAAATATGAATATATGTCCAGCATCCACATTTTGATCACATGACCATGAAGATGTTGCAATGTTTGTAGGTGTGAAAACCGGTCATAAGTCACTTTGTTCAGTGCCATTGCAACTTTGAACAGTCACTAAACAAATCGTTCGAGGACTATCTATAAAGGAAATAAAATATAGAGTATGTGAAAGAAAGAATGCTGAGGACAGTCCTAGTTACTGAGGCTAACTAACTAATCAACCATGGGTTTTTTCTTAATATTAAATAAGTTTTGCTTCCCTTGTCTTAATTTTTCTGACCTCTCTGGGCTGATTGATGAGTTCAGATTAAAAAAAAAGACTTTCAAAATAAGTTGTAATAGCCTCAAGTTTGTTATTTTGTATTTTAAGTTAAATAAATATGATTTTTAGGGGGAAGGAGAGAGAAATACACAGCTGTATGTTTGTAGAGATTAGAACCCAGACAAAAAATGGAACTAAAGGAATTTTCAAATTAGAATTTTACGTACAAAGTTAAGTAGTTCTGATATTTCCTTAAAAATAACAACATACTGCACATTGCACTTTAATTTCTGCAGCTCCCACCCTTTTATAATTGCACACAGCTTATTACTTTCCTCTCTATTGAAAGAACAAAACAGTTGGGGAGTTGTTTGTTATGCCCTCTGTTTGTAGTATTGGTGGTGGATTTGGAGTAGTCTTTATTTAACTTAGCTGTAAGTAGAAGATTTTACTTTTTTTTTTAATCCATTAAAACAAAACAAAAAAAATCACTAACCCACAAATGCTTTGCCTTCTTGTCAGCTGCTTTATTTCCCTGGGTTTATAATTTTCTAGCTGTCAAGTTTGTTTTCATCAATGTAAAAGTAAATACAAAAGGTATGTTGCATTATTTTGATTTGCTTTCTTCTATTCTACTGGGGGAAAAATAATAATAAATTTCTAAAGTAACTTTGAAGGATCAGATTTCCAAGTAACGAAGAAAATGACCTCACACTACCTTAGTTTAATGTGTGTTGTTTGTATTTTAGTAGCAACAATCTATCAATGCTAGTTGAATTCTGTGGGTACACCCAGTGCAAGCTAATTGGAAACATCCACTATTTAATGAAATAAATCAGTCCTCTGAGACAGTCTGGGGAGGAAGTTTTGTATTTAATTACTAAACAATTATATTCTACTTAAAAAAAAAACAAAAACTTACGAAGTATCTTGAAAATGATCTAAGGTAATAACTACAACAAAGTGATCACTCATTACTAATGCAACCAAAGAGTACAGTCATATATGTTTCAAAATCATAATGAATACATCATTGTAATCATACGGTGAACTGATTTCTGGATAATGTGGTGTGAAGCCAGGAACATATGCTGATGTTTCACTAACCTTGCTGCTGGCTTCTTCAGAGCAAATGTACAACAACCGAATTTGGCACCCGATGTCACAGCTTTTACAGCTTATCTGTCTACAATGTAGTAGAGTGTCTATAGCTATTCACTCATTGCAATGTTCATGATAGTTGACAACTTTCCTTACAATTTTGATTACTGTATGTGGATATTGATAAATGCCCAATATTTTTAAATATTTTATCATTTTACTTTGTCCTACCTATTATTATTCTGACATTTCTTTTTGTTCCTTTGAGAACCTTAAGGTCCTCATTTCTTTCCAGGCCCATAAAGGTGTTAGCTTCTCTCTTGGTGATATTTAATTTTTGCTGATATTGTGTGTGTGTGTGTGTGTGTGTGTGTGGGTCTGTCTGTCTGTCTGTCTACCCATCTACCTATCTACCTACCTATCTACCTATCTATCTTATCAATCATTTATCTTCTAGAGAGTAAAATTATAAAGAATTAAAGATTTGCTGGACATTCAGCAACTCAATAGTTAAGTGACGCTTAATTATCTTACTTCAATTTTTATTTGTGTGTGTGTGTGCGTGTGTGTGAGTAGTGTTCATGTGTGTACAATTTAGAAAATTCTATTTAAAAAATCCCTTTGGATGCCGGTGCCCAGGAGTCATGTAGGCATGAGAAGAAAAAAAATCCAAAATCCATTCTGAGGGGCTATCTTTTTTAGACCAGCCAAAGATTTATAAAATAGTTACAAACTTCTGCATTTACAAACTTTCCCACTCACTTTACTCTGCAACATAGCTACCAACTGAAACCAAAAGATAGAACCATCTTACCAAGGGATCCATACATCTACGAGAGGGTAGAAGCAGTTCTGATTTTTTACAGCTGTATCTCATATTTCCAGAATGGGGAGCTGAATGCTCATTCACTTTTCCCCTCAGTCCTGCAAGCCCTGGTGCAATATTCTGCCATTTTTGTATCTGCCGGCAAATACAAATGTCTGAAGGCTCTCAGAGATATGGCTCAGTAGTGGCATTTCTCTTTTTCGCTCCCTCTGATCTTTCCCCCTTTATTGTCTTAAGGAAGAAGAGTACTTGGAAACCTAAAAACTTTTGACTTATTAAAAATAAATAATTTGGGGAGTTTATTTATTTAGCGTATGGCACATGTTAGTCAAGGATCACTGAGGTGGCTGCTTGCCTCTGTGAACGGAATTTTTTTTCGGGCTGTGTTATCTTTACCTGTGGGAAGCCTAAATGCTGGTAGGCAATCGGGGAAGGCTCCTTTCTTGTCCCTCTAAGGTTTATTCGCTCACGGGAATTGAGCCGCCAAGCTGTCGGGCTCAGCGGCACACAGACCCAGCATCTTAGCACGTGAGTCACTGGGGCCCCATTTTTTTGGGGAGGGGGGAGTATAAAGTGGAATAATTCGTATAGTTCCATCAAAACTACAAGTTGATCTGTTGCAGAAATATTTTCATTTTCATTTTCATTTTATTAAATTTGTATACCGCCCTACTCCCGAAGGACTCAGGGCGGTGAACAGGCAGAAAATAAAACACATAAATACAAAAGTTAAAAAAAACATAATTAAAACCCAATTAAATAATTTTTGCCCAAGACAATTAAAACTCCCAATAATTTAAAACAAATTAAAATTTCAATTAAAAAAATTAAAAGAAGGGGAGAAAATTAGGCCAGGCCGGCCTGCTGGAATAGGAGTGTCTTCAAAGCACGGCAGAAAGTGCGCAGATCCAGGATCCTCCATATCTCCAGGGGGAGCTCATTCCAGTAGGTGCCCCCAGAGAGAAGGCCCTCCCCCTAGGGGCTGACGGCACCTGGAGGAGCCCCTGTACCAGCCGGTGGGAGGCTGTTTCTGGTAGTAGGCGGTCCCGTAAGTAGCCAGGTCCTAAGCCATGTTCAAGCATAATTTTAAAATATTGCTACAGCTTAATTCCATGATTAAAAACAATGAAATAAACCTCTAACAGCTGACCTGTGAATAGTATTATTTGAAAAAACTGTACAGTGAATGAAATCCTTTTACATAGGGCATATAATTACAGGAATTTATAATTGAAACATCAATCACACAGTTTTACTGTTTTAATTGTATGTACTTTGTTTGTTTTCTGCCATCCCTTTAGCGATAATGATGAGAGAAAATCACAAATACACATATTTGCCAGAAAACTGTAGACCTGTCAGCTTTTATTGTTATCTGTAAATGCAACGTGCCTTCAACCTGAAAGCTAAAGATAATATTGCTAAGACTTTAACTTAGAATGCATTTCACTGGAAAGACAGATTAGACAGCATGAACACATTAATTATTGGCAGTCAGTAGTCATTTTTTAATCCTGCCAAACATTTCCTCTGAAGCATGTAAGAATTTAGGCATTCAGCTGCTCCTGACACCTTTTAAATAACAAAATTAAACAACCCATTTATTACCAGTTTTTAAGATCCTTATAGATGATCCAGTGAGAAAGAAGATACCATTTATTGAACTTTTATGGTCATATCACAATAATGCAAAGTCATAATAGTTCTACTTATTTTATAAAACGATCAACACTTATTTAATAGACATTATGCTATAATTGCTAGAGAAAAAACGACTTGTCATATTTTGCCCCCTCTAGTCTCCAGGGAAAGCCCAACAAAATATACTAAAGGACCTCCTATCTATTTGCTTTGGCATTTATTCACACAAGGTGCAAACTTGTTGACTCAAGTTTCATTGATTCTGTTTTAACACAGCCGTAAGGAGAAGATCTAAGGTCCAGGGTTACAAATACATAAACCAATACAGGTAGTCCTCAACTTATGACCACAATTGAGCCCAACATTTCTGCTGCCAAGTGAGACATTTGTTAAATGAGTTTTGCCCCCATTTTAAGGCTTTTCTTGCCCCAGTTGTTAAGTAAATCACTGAGGTTCATAAGTTACTACCACAGTTGTTAAGTGAATCTGGCTTCCCCATTGATTTTGCTTAACAAAAGGTGGTCACATGACACCTTTTGGGACACCTTGGGACACAGCAATGGTCATAAGTATGAGCCAGTTGCCAAGCATCTGAACTTTGATCACATGATCATAGGTCGTGTGAAAAAACTCATGCTCATAAATGACTTTTTTCAGTGCCACTGTAACTTTGAACAGTCACTAAGTGAACTGTTTGTAAGTCGAGGACTACCTGTATATGTATAATTAGAAACATATGAATAAGTCATAAATTAATGATTGTCTGTTGCTTTTTTTCTCCCTTCCTGAAGAAAGACAACCAAGCTGTCCCTAAGCCCACTATAACATACTCAGTGAGAAGATAAATCTATGGAATATCAACACAGGAGTCATTATATAAAGGATTTACTGTACTACTACAAATTCCTTACAGGATTCACCTTCATAGGCATATATTTACCTATGTTGTAAATATAGATGTTTTAAATCTGGGCCAAAATTTGTTTAATTCTTTTAATAATTTTAAATTTCGTATTGGATGTTTTTTATTCTTGGCTGTTGCCCGTCCTGAGTCCAGCAGAAGAAGGGCAGTATAAAAATTTAATAAAATAAATAAAAAATAAAATAAATATGTAAATCTGGTAGAGTTTTTTTTTTTTTTTAGCCTTCAAACCAACCTTGTCAAATCCTTGCAGTTTCATGACAAGATTTTAGAAGTGTTTATCATTGTCTAGTTCCTACAGGTGAAAGAGAGTGGCTGGCCTGAGGTCACTCAGCTGGCTTCATGCCTGAGGCAGGGCTAAACTTCACAGTCTCCTGGTTTCTAGCCTGGTGTTTTAACCACCAGACCAAACTGTTCAAATCTCACCAGGCTCAAGGTTGACTCAGCCTTCCATCCTTGCAAAGGTAGGTAAAATGAGGAGCCAGATTGTGGGATCAATAAACTGACTTTGTATAAATATACAAAAGTATGAAGGCTATTGCTTAACACATTGTAAGCTGCCCTGAGTCTCCGGAGAAGGGTGGCATATAAATTAAAGCAAACAAACAAACAAACAAACAAACAACAAAAAAAAAAACAAACCCTGGCTCTTTGAATATATTTTTACCCTTTTCTGATAACGTTTACATTGAGTCAGTCCGTAATAATGATAACAAATTGATCTGCTTCTCTTTCTTCATCTAAGTAAAATATGTTTCAGTAGTGGCCAAAATTGTGGAAACCTTTTGGGAAAAGTGTACTTTCTAAAACTAGCTAATAACACCACTTTTTTTGAAGCAGTACCATAAAATTATATATCAATGGAAAGATAATTTAATCAAGAATGTAATGCAATAACTTTCATGAAGGGTTTGCAATTAGAATAGCAGTTACAGTATAAAGAAGAAAAGTGAAACATGTAGAAAAAAATGAGATATACAAAAATTATCACCATAGAAAAAATGAGATATAGAAAAATTATCACCATGTCAGTTAATACTTAATTGGGTAACCTTTAGCATGAATTACGGCCTTACGGAGTGAATGAAGTCGTTTAGTTCCGCAGCTGTTATAATGTGAAACCAAGATTGAATGATTGCTTTTATTAACTGGGTTTTATTGCTGGGTCACTTCTGACTAACAAGTTTCTTTAGTCGACTCCATAGATTTTCAATTGGGTTAAGGTCTGGGCAGTGGTGGGATCCTTCAGTTTTAACAACCGTTCGGTGATCGTGCGCTTTACCTGAACTGGTCTGAACTGGTAGAACCCCACCCCTGGGTCTGGGCTATTCCCAGGCCATTCCAGCAGTGGAATATGATTATCTTGAAACTCCAAAAAAAGTGGTGTTACTAGCCATCAAACCTCAAAAATACACTTTTCCCAAAAGGTTTCCACAATTTTGGCCACTACTGTATATAACTGCTACGTTAGAACTCCAAAGGTATAGGTCTTTTCAGATGAATTTGTTTATCAAAGGAAGAATATTTTTTCCCTGCAGCTATGATATAGGTATACATTACAAAATTCAGGAGAATCATGTTTAAATTATAATCCCTGGAACATTAATAAGATAGTCCTCAATGTATGACCACAATTGAACCCAAAATTTCTGTTGCTAAGCAAGACAGTTGCTAAGTTCATTTCGTCCCATTTTATGACTTTTCTTGAAAGTGAATTGTTAAGTGAATCGTGCAAAAGTAAGTAACAGGGTTGTTCAGTGAATCTGACTTCCCCATTGACTTTGCTTGTCAGAAGGTTGCAGTAGTTGATTGCATGACCCCAAGACACTGCAACCATTATAAATACATGCCAGTTACCAAACGTCTGGTTTTTGATCATATGACCATGGGGATGCTGCAAAGATCATAAGTGTGAAAAATGGTCATAGGTTACTTTTTTCAGAACCATTGCAACTTCGAATGATCACTTAACAAAAAATTGTAAGTCAATAACTATCTGTAGCTTAATTTTAATAATCTAAAAATCATGGGATTGAAATCTCTTAAATCTCTTGTGATCTCTTAAACATAAAATAAATAAAATTTACAATTTAGCCAAACAGCATTTATAGTTTTATCAAGTCTTATTGGCAGATATTTATCATAAGTCCACATTGTATCAAAGCTGCACATGATTTTGGGCAATGCTTGGCCCTACTAAGCAGGTACTGTATATACAAAAGTATGAAGGCTATTGCTTAACGCATTGTAAGCCGCCCTGAGCCTCTGGAGAAGGGTAGCATATAAATCGAACCAATAAATGAATGAATGAATGAATGAATGAATGAATGAATGAATGAATGAATGAATGACATACTAGGTAACACACTCCCCAAAGCAGCTAAAACCTGCACAAGAACACCCTTCTTTCACATTTCATAAAATCAATGGTGTGCTGGACCAGCTCATTTCAGCTTTTAAGATCCAATTTTTAAATCTTCTGGAATTTGGTGAGCCAATCAAGTTGAGCTGTAACATCTGGCGATTCAATCAGCTGTTTGGCAGTTAGACGTGTTGAATGGAAGTGGCAATGGAGTCAGCAGAACAAGTTGTTATATGTCCAACCCTTGTTCAATATAGGAATCCAAATTAAAATAGACAACCAGTGAATTATGGCTGATCACCTCCTTGGGGAATTGATTCCACTGTTGAATTACTCCTGGGGGTATTTTTGTTTGGTTTTTGTTATTAAACATTCAGTCAAAGTCTTGAATTATTAGCTTCTTAGTGGTTTAATCATTCTTCTATCATATAAAGCTACAACTTGGTGCCAACCTTTGGAGTGATTTGAGAAGCTGCATGTAAGACTTTCTAGAGAAAGGGATGACCTTTAGGTCCCAAGTTGACTAATGCTCAGCCTTCTATCTCAAATGAGACAGCAATCATACTAGATGAATACAGATCTTCCATGCATATACATAAACTACAGATCTTTTGTGTACATGTGAGTGTATACAGACATACAATTTGGAGATTTTTCAAGGCAAAAGTTGCCTCATTTTAATTTAACCTGAGCTTTTCAAAAATTTTCTTCCATTTAAGTTACCTATTATTTAAAATTAATAGGTGATGTGCAGATAATGGAGAAAAAGTAAAGCGTTTTAGTGCCTTGCTGCTGGAATTATTTTCTTCACTACAAAATGGGGAGGGGGGAACTCTAAAGGCGAACTCAATTTTTTTCAAAAATAACTACAAATATTTTTCAAATCTTTTTTCTTATGGAAATCTTGTTTCAATAATCTTTAAATGTATTGGTTGAAATCAGATATATCAGAAGAAGCAAGTTTATAAGAGATGAGAAACCCAGTGGTGGGTTTCAGAATTTTTTACTACCGGTTCTATGGGTGTGGCTTGGTGGGAGTGGCATGGCTTGGTGGGTGTGGCTTGATGGGCAAGGCAAGGGAAGGATATTGTAAAATCTCCATTCCCACCCCACTCCAGGGAAGGATACTGCAAAATCCCCATTTCCTCCCAATCAGCTGGGACTTGGGAGGCAGAGAATAGATGGGGGCAGGGCCAGTCAGAATTTTTACTACCAATTCTCCGAACTACTCAAAATTTCCACTACCGGTTCTCAAGAACTGGTCAGAACCTGCTGAAACCCACCTCTGACATGAACTAACAAGATTGCATTCATGAATATCTAAGGCAGGATTTTACTGAAGATTCTTTATGAAAATTCTCTGTTTGAAATTGCTTTCTCCTAGGTCTCTGTTTTGATCTCTCAATCTATCACCAGCCCAGGGATTTCCTAAAAGAATCCCATCCAACTTGCCAGCAATGCTGAACCCTGAAAAATTTACCAACACAGATTCGGTCAGGCAGGCCATTATAAAGGAGTTGCTGTGCACTAGCAAACAGGAGGCTTGCAGGTGCTTTCTTCCCAAATAACTGGCAAACATTTTAAAATTCATCTTTTGCCAGCCAGGATTTTTACACAGTTGTGATAGCTGTAGTACAAATCTAATTGTCTGTTCTGACGTCAGAAATGGAATCCATATTACAGACAGAACATTTTTTCCACTTTCAGTGTGTGTTGTTGCTCATTTGAAACCTACAGGTAGGCAGGAGCCCCCTAAACTCTGAATAAACGTTGGCAAGTGGATGACTGAATTGTATTCATAGTTTTCATATGCAGCAGATTGACTTCACTGAAAACCCTATCAAGAACTGTGAAAGGCAGAGAAACTCTTCAAGTAATGCCTTTGAATTAGCATGTGCTGAATGTGACACAGCCATTCCTAACCAGCTTTAGAGATTACAACCATTATCTCAGTTGTAGGCAGCTGCAATTTCTTTCCTAAATAAGGCAGAAATAGAGGATATCAAAATAATTGTTAGTAGTTAAGTTAAGGAGAAGGATGAAGTGGAGTGGTAATGCTTGGGAAATTGGAAGGTGTATTCAGAAAACGCATAAAGACCAATGAATCTCTAGAAAAAGCAGATATTTTAATTGCTCACCACTGTTCACAAAATAGTGCTTTCGGTCAGGGTCAGAGTAACTGGGCCACAAGCCTAGGAACACTGCAGCGTCAGTTATAATTTCTAGTAATAACCAAGGTCTATAAAATAAGTATTACAGAAATTGTCTTTTTTTTTTTTTCCCATTCTAAGGCATGCCATGAAGTTGGGACTTCCTTTACTTTTATACTAAGAATTGAGAAAGATTGATAGAGATCTTTGATGCTCTCTGAGCTTGGTTGTTTTAATGCAGACATTTCATTATCCAACTAGGTAATATCTTCAGTACTAGAAGGGGATGGGGAATTCTCTCTGTTTATATACAAGTGACTTGCCCTGTCAGTGTTGGTGGGAGTGTTCTTGCTGGTTCCTTGATTAGGCTGTTTTTTACTGAGTTAGTAGTTGGCTGATTTGTCAGAGTGTCAACCTTCCTAGAATTCTCTAGTGTTTTTGGACTTACAGTAGCTTGGTCTAGGATGCTCACTGTCTCCCAGGTGAAACCACAGTGAAGGTCTGTTCATTGTTGGGCAATTAAGGAGTTTTCATTATGTCTTCTGACTGCTAGTTGGTGATCAAGGATACACTTTACCTGATCTTTGCTTGAAGACAAAGAGTTTTGTGCTCTAGAGTGGAACACTGTTTTATGGATTCTTGGTATGCATATTTTATACAAAATATACTAAACAATAGTATGTCCTTCAACTTGAGCACAACTGCATGCAGTTCTCATAGAAAAGAAGTTTGTGATTGCCTTTTTCTGGGATGATGATGGGGTGATTAAGATGATGATGATTTTCCAAAATAATCCTCAATCTTGGAATTTCCTGGTGGATCTCTCATCAAACACTGAGCAGCATTAAACTTACTTAGCTTCTCAGCCTAGGAAACATGGCTAAATACTGTTACTTGCTGAACAATTTATATATTTACTTAAGAAATCCCATAACAGTTTATCCCTTTATACAAATTAAAAATATTGCAATAAATACTTCCTGAATATTAAATAGTGATCTTTAAATACAAAGTAGCTTGTGAATAATGTTGTTGTTGTTGTTAGTTGCAAAGTCGTGTCCGACCCATCGCGACCACGTGGACAATATTCCTCCAGGCCTTCCTGTCCTCTACTATCCCCCAGAGACAATTTATCATGATGTGCTCTGCATATAAGTTAAATAGCAGGGTGACAGGATACAGTCTGCCAAACTCCTTTCTCAATTTTGAATCAATCAGTGGTTCCATGTCCAGTTCTCACTGTTGCTTCTTGACCTGCATATAGGTTCCTCAAGAGACAAATAAGATGGTCTGATACTCTCATCTCTTTGAGAACTTGCCACAATTTGTTCACAATGAAAGGCTTTAGCATAGTCAATGAAGCAGAAGTAGATGTTTTTCTGGAACTCCTTAGTTTTCTCCATGATTCAGCATATGTTGGCAATTTGATCTCTAGTTCCTCTGCCTCTTCAAAATCCTGCTTGCACTTCTGGTAGTTCTTCGTCCACATACTGCTGGAGCCTAGCTTGTAGGATTTTGAGCATAACTTTGCTAGCATGTGAAATGAGTGCAATGGTGCGGTAGTTTGAACATTCTTTGGCATTGCCTTTCTTTGGAATTGGAATGTAAACTGACCTTTTCCAGTCCTGTGGCCACTGTTGAGTTTTCCAAATTTGCTGGCATATTGAGTGTAGCACTTTTACTGCATCGTCTTTTAAGATTTTGAATAGCTCAGCTGGAATACTGTCACCACCACTAGCTTTGTTGTTGCTCAGACTTCCTAAGGCCCATTTGACTTCACATTCCAGGATGTCTGCCTTGAGGCCAGCAGCCACCCCATCGTAGTTATCAGTGATGTTAAGCTCATTCTTGTATAGTTCTTCTGTGTAATTTTCCTACCTCTTCTTAATCTCTTCTGTCTCTGTTAGGTCCCTGCCATTTTGGTCCTTTATCATGCCCATCTTTGCATGAAATGTTCCTTTCATATCTCCAATTTTCTTGAAGAGATCTCTGGTCCGCCCTATTCTATTGTTTTCTTCTATTTCTTTTTACTGTTCATTTAAGAAGGCATTCTTATCTCTTCTAGCTATTCTCTGGAATTCTGCATTTAATTGGGTGTATCTTTCTCTTTCTCCCTTGCCTTTTGCTTCCCTTTTTTCCTCAGCTATTTGTAAGGTTTCCTCAGACAGCCATTTTCCTTTCTTGCATTTCTTTTTCTTTACAATATAATAAATAATACAATACAGTACAGTACAATAATATACCAATTCAAATTTGGATTGCAAGATGCATGCAAATATTTAGTAGAATTTTAAAAATCCTTTGGAAGTACTTACTATAGCTTACTTTTAGCTATTCTGAGTTGTTGGGAAGTACAGTAATTGCAATTGGCAATTTAGCAAAGATAATTTGGATGATTTAATGAGTTCATTAAGTTGTTTCTTTGGCCTTGGTGAAAACTTAATGGAGGTAACTCACATTCCAGTTAGAGATCCCTGAGGGAGGGGGAGATAATTTAGAAAATTGAAAAAGAGTGATTGAGCTTCGCAAAGACAGCTGATGAACAACTCTGCTGTAAATCATCGTAAATGATGAAGATAAATGCAAACTACTTTTAATTTTCTTCTGAGAGATAGAAGGTGTCATCTTATCCCTTCAAATCAATGTTGGATACTGTTAACTTCAGCAAGATAAGTCATTTAATCACAATGCAATAGACATATTACTCATTCAGTGTTTTTTTGTAACTTTTGAGTTGTCTAATAAGCTTCTACTGTTAATTAGTTTTTACTTAAATATACCAGTGGCTTAATTCAGTGGATTTACTAAGGGCAGCTAATTATGAGATTTAATTTGCTGTTCCGCTGCCAATCTCTTGCAAAGTTATTCTCACTAGTCAGCATATTATACCAGGATAGGTAACACTGATACTCAATGAGTCTGGAGGAAATGTTATTGCTTACATGACCCATTGGGTAGAATGGGGATGATGGTAGAGGGTGAGGGAGGACTTGGAGCACCTACACCACTCAATCTAGAATCATCAATGACTTTAAGGAATGTAGAATCATCGATGACTTTAAGGATGAGGAAGTAATTAACTGCACTTACCTTGAGAGCCAACTTTTCCTATTACTGGTGTATCAAGGCACATCAACATCTCACACTTTTAGAAATGAAAAGTAGAAAATTATCTGTTAACCAGCTAGAACAAGCTTAAGATGGATGTGTAAAAAAGCAACATAGACTCGAACAAGGGAGCTTCCTCTTCTCCCGCTTAACTGATTGATGAAAATCTGTTAGTTGCAAAGCCAGGGACACTGTCTACATCTACTTATTGTTGAAAATGTTTGTTTGATGCAGTTGTTTCCACTTCATTATGTATTACTACGTGCATATATTGAGGAAAGTTACTCATCATGTTTGAGGGCCTGGCTTTTGAATAATACAGGTAGTCCTTGACTTACACCTATTTGTTTATTGATTGTTAAGTTGTAGTAACCCTGAAAAAAATGACTTATGACTATTTTCATGTTTGCGACTGTTGCAACATCTCTGTAGTCACAGATCAAAATTCAGATGCCTGGCAGCTGGCATATATTTATGACGGTTGCATGCCCCAGGGTGATTGATCCCCTTTTGCGACCTTCTGACAAGCAAAGTCAGTGGGGAAGTCACATTCACTTAACAACTATGTTATTAACTTAACAACTGCAGTGATTCACTTAACAACCCTGGCAAGAAAGGTCATAAAATGGGGCAAAATTAACTTAAGTGTCTTGGACTCAATTGTGGTCATAAGTTGAGGACTGCCTGTATTGCCTCTCTCCTTCCAACCATGAAAAATATAATCACCACAAACTCAAAGACAATATAATTTGGGCCTCTTGTATTTTTGGGGAAATCTTTTGTTGGTGTTTTTTACCTCAGCAACTTCAGGACAAATAAGAGGAAGATACTGTAGAATAATTATTATTTTGTCCAATTCACCTGCAAAACAGCTGTCATTTCTCATAAAATCTATTTACCCAGAAAGCTTCATGTCACTTCTTAAGTTTGTTTACTTTCCTTATGGCATGTTTGATATATAAGAAATGCAACTATCCACTGTATTAAAACAAATAGCAGTGAGGTGTAACAAACAGTATTGGATGATATGATATGAAATTCTTCTAGATGCAAGTTCAAGTAAAAGCCTTGAGAGATGGTTAAATAATTAATCTACTGAAAATACTTGAGATGTATTTCAGCAGGTTCCGTTTCAGCAGAAATACTGAAGCAAAGTAATTGGATTTAATCAGATACATAGCCACATGCTGAAAAGTTCCAGAATAGTGGATAATGAACCCATTATCCACTCTCAAGAGTAGCCGGCTTGAAGTGGAGTATGGTAAATTTTATTGTTGACAAAAAAGCATTGGTGAGGGAGATTAATGTTTTGACTTTTAATATTCATGCAATAGGAGGAAGGAGGAAGTGTTTCTTTCAGTAGCATTTATAGAATTTCAGTGATATAAATTAAGAACTCTTCTATCTGACTTAATTTCCCTTGCTGAATGGAAAATTCACTGACCATATATAATAACAAGAAGATGCACTGGCATAGGAATTGATCTATTTGTATACCTGGATGCTTACCATTTGCTGCTCTGCGCTGGGTCGCATTAGAATTCTTGAAAAGGACTTCCACTTAGTAACCTGATCTTTCCTTAGGTTCTAAATGTGACCGCTCATATCATTTGAATAATAAATGGAAACAAATTTGCTAGGTATAAGTTATCTGGAAATCTGTTTTTTCACTCCACATTAACAAAAAGATTAGAAGAGGGGACTCAATCTAATAATGTAGCCTTAATTACTGTTGCTCTAATATCATTTCATTTGATTACTTGCCTATGCTGTACATGGGGACTGTCCTTTAACATTGATCACTATCTGCAATTATTTCATAATACAATTGCAATGTTACTAAAGTAGGATGACCATGTAAGATAATTAAGACTTGTAAGTAGGTAAAAACTGGTCTGGTTCATGTTCCTGCTTTTTGGCACAGTGCAAAGTGTTGATGCTTACCATAGAAATTGTATGTGTTAGTTTCCATGTGACTTGTCAGAAGAAAGAAAATCCATGGTACTCTTTTGAATATCCTCCAATATCCTATTTGAGAAGTGCTGAGCTGTTGACACCAGACTCATAGGATTTTCTGTACTAGTGCTTGACCTATGTATGTACCAATAAAGGAGAATATTTGTAGCTCAGGGTTGAAATGAGGGGTCTTTGGTGCTCTCTGAGCTTGGTTGTTTTCTTGCAGATGTTTCATTACCCAAAGTAGGTAATATTATCAGTGCTACCATAACACTGATGATGTTACATAGTTTGGGTAATGAAAAGTCTGCAAGAAAACAACCAAGGTCAGAGACCAGTATCTATGTTACTGTCCTTTCATACTGTTACTATGATTGATTGTTTCTATGTGAATTGCCTGGATGTACTTATTGAAAGGCAACATAGGAAAGCAGTAAATAAATTTTCTGTTCCCATATCATCAAGCCAAGTCTAATTCTGGATTCTGTAAACTCATAACCAAAATGATTATGAAGTCATAATTAATTTACCATTGAGAATTTATTCATTACTTATTTGCGTCTGCAACAATTTTTATCTATTTTATTACTTTTTATAAATAACCCAAGTCAGAGAAAATACGTAATATTCTTTCCTCCTCCTATTTTCCCTACAACAACAACACTATGTAAGTAACTGGCCCAAAGTCACCCAGCTGGCTTTCATGCCTCAGGCGGAACTAGAAGTCACATTCTCCTGGTTTCTAGGCCAGCATCTTAATCTCTACCAGACTGTTGTAATAAAGATCTGAACACTAATATATAACAACCTGAATGAGAAAACTAACCTTCCCTCCCCCCCTTGTGAGGCTATAAAGAAGAAAGAGCTGTAACCAAAAGTATTGAAAAGTAGCAGAAATTTGAATCTGCTCAATAGGTCAAGACTTGTGACCTATTCTCTGTTCCTAGGAGTACCTTGGTCTATATTGCTACAGAGAGATAAATTGAATAGCATTATGCAATGAACACTGCTAGATAATTCTGAATCATAATAGCATCACTGGAATTTTGAGATAATTAATTCAGATACTTCACTTGCACAGCATTATATAACACATCCCGTGTTCCCCTTAGAAGTCCTACAAGTTGGTATATTTTTCCTACATGGAAAATCATAAATGCTTAGATAATATTTATCATCAGTTTAGTTAGCAACATCTCACCCTGAGCTGCAGCTAACATAGCTTTCTTTCCTATTAGCAATGTCTTTTCAGCTGTTGAAAGAGAATGTTGTTTGTATCTTTTCCCCTACCTTGAATCATTCAAGTCTAAATGGCAAGATAGCTTCTTCCTATTTGGTTTCGGTCCCATCCTTTTGGTTAATGCATAGCTGAGTGGAAACTCTTGGAAATTCCTGCTTCATAAAAGTGCCCTGGAAGGCTTCTCTAAATCCTATTAATTATATATATAATTATATATTCAGGTTTTCTCCCACGTAAAATTGGAAGTGTTTTGACAATGTTTCGACGAAATCTCCGCCGTCATCTTCTGGCTGGTATGAAGCCGAAAACACCAGCCAGAAGATGACGGATGAGACTTCGTCGAAATGTCGCCAAGACATTTCAATTTTACGCAGGAGAAAACCCGAATAACCAAAGACCTACACACACACACACACATGTATGTATGTATGTATGTATGTATGTATGTATATTATAATAATATAATAATATAATAATATAATATAATATAATATAATATAATATAATATAATATAATATAATATAATATAATATAATATAATACAATATAATACAATATAATAATATATTCCCACCTGTGCCATGATGAATGAAAATGTGCTAGCGGATTTAGATAATTAATAATCACTAGCCATTCTCTATCAGATGGAGAATAAGAACAACCACAATGTACAATGGCTTAAGTTTGAAAAAGACAAAAAATAACTTAAAGTATTTGGATAAGATAAAGGTTTTGAGACAGCAATGAACTTTGTAAGCAGCCCAGTCACCTTGTGAGATGAGATGGTTGGCAAATAAATTTAATAAATAATAAATGTCCAAGCCAATAATAAATGTCCAAGTCCAAGCCTGAACATCTGACAGATTGTGTGATGGACCACTTATAATAATGAAGAAGCTGAGATGAAAAGGGTCAATTTGGGCTTCTTCACACTGCTATGAGGCCTCATAGCCAGAATGAGGGCAAAAATGGACAACATTGCTTGTTTTTCACTTTCTACTCACCATGAAAGTAATCTTGGGCACATTTTCTTAGCTGTGATTTTAAAATAACATTTTGCTCTTATGCCTTAAGTTATACTATTTTGGCTGGATCAGTTTATACCCTCAGAATTAACTTTGGAAGTTCATTGGTTACTTTGGTAGGGAAGTAATCCTAACCCTTATTTCTTCCAAGGATTTCCTTTAATAATTGGCCCTTTGGCAGCTGGGAGTTTGAGTGATTCGAGAAATGATGACATATTGCAACAATAAATCTTTTTTGTTTTTAAGTTGAGGGTGGAAATAGCTAACTCATAGAAATAAAAATAGTACTTTATCTGTCCATATGCCTTACCTACCAGCTGAATTTCAAAGTAGCAACCTGCTATATCTTAGGCAAAGGTCACAACAACTGCACTATTTCAGAACTACTATTAATGGGAACTCTAGAATATATTAGAAGGCAACTGGCTAGCAAGAAATTTTGTTTTATTTTCAAGGTGGTGGTTGTACCTACATATATGAACATTTTGATATTTCAACCTGATATATGTAACCAGGGATGGGCTTCAAAAATTTTAGCAAGGGGTTCTCTTCCCAGTTGCTGGGTGAGTGTGGCCATGGTGGGCATGGCCTAGTCAGCCTCCTGCACCACGGTGGGGAAGCATTTTTTGAGTCTCCGGGAGGGCGAAAATGGCCTCCCCAGGCTCCGGAGACCCTCTGAAGGCCAGAAACGGGCCTGTTTCCCGAACTTCTGGTTTTTTGCCCTCCCAAAGCCTCCGTGCATGCCCTGCACTTACCTGCATCCAAAACGGGCTGCGTGGGGACTCCTGGGAGGGGTGGGTGGGGCCAGCCAGGTGTGGGATTTGGGGGTTCTCCGAACTGCACAGAATCTTAGTTAGAGGTTCTCCCAAACCCCTGCGAACCCCCAGCAGCCCACCTTGTATGTAACTTTAAAAACTAACTTTATGTGAGTGTACAGATGCACAAACAAAAGTATAAATATTTCTAAAGCTTTGCCCTCCGCAGGAAAAAAAAGATTGGCAATTGTTTTCCAGGAACAGAAAGTTTAGAAAGCACATTAGCAGGGGCCTTGTCTAATGGAAGGATGTAAAAGCATGTTCTCTGGCCAAAAACCTTGCAGGTTATTGCCAAAGTGTCTCAATCCAGATAGGATTTTCTTAAAGTCGCTTAGAATCAAGCCAGTATGAATCAGGACAGGAACAGCTTAAGAGTACAATGTGGGTATGTCCTTTTTCTCCATCCTAGAAAAAACAATTGAATAACTTTTAGTGGAATTTTTCCTCTTACTTCTATCCTTCTGCTTTTATACTTGGATATCTGTAAATTTACCTGAATCTATCTGGCCAAGGCTGAAGAAATATCATTATATGATGATTTTGTAAATCCATTAATAATATATTAAGCTTGAACAATTTACTACTATGTTAAGTGAAACCAGATTACAGCCTTGGTCAAGGTTTTTTTTAAAAAATATAATTACTGAGCATATGTATTTTTTTTTAGAAAAATCTGATCCCTGAAGTTCATAATTTTCTTCTTAGAATTACTGCATTAATAAAGAAAACGTCAGTTTTCACAATTTTTATGTTTTCTGCCATCAAGTCCTTTTTTAGTACTTGTGGATCTCAAGTAAATGGCGATATAGATACACAAAGGAGCTACAAAGATATTATTATCATCATTATGACATCAGTCAAGCATAAATTGGTAAAATAACTTGCTACTGGTCATCGTTGTTAAAAGTGCGATCCATTATATTTGGATTGCTATTTCTGCCTAAACTAAGCTATAGGATAGACCAAACATTTTAAAATAAAAGAATTTTTTTTTGGATGTAAACAATTAATTAAAGAGATAGCAAAATAACAAGATACTCAGAAATAACTAACATGTTTCAATAAACAAACATTATAATATAAAGCACATATCATTAAAATAGCAGCAGAGGAGAACCAAAAAAAAGCAAAGCAAAGCAAAGCAAAGCAAAGCAAAGCAAAGACCCTGGGGTTATTTTTCTGCCAGAGTTTTCCAAATGCCAACTTTGCTTCCAGACTTCACAGAAAGAACATCTGGATTTCTTGACATCCTTTCCAGTTTCATCAGCAAAGAAAACCACGTAATATCTATCCATGAAGCATACATGCATGCATGTACAGGGCTGAAATCCAAAATTTTTCCCTACCGGTTCTGTGGGTGTGGCTTGGTGGGCGTGGCAGGGGAAGGATACTGTAAAATCTCCATTCCCACCCCACTCCAGGGGAAGGATACTGCAAACTTTCCATTCCCTCCCCTCCTGGGGAAAGGATATTGCAAAATCCTCATTCCCACCCCACTCTGGGGCCAGCCAGAGGTGATATTTGCCGGTTCTCTGAACTACTCAAAATTTCCGCTACCGGTTCTCCAGAACCTGTTAGAACCTGCCGGATTTCACCCCTGTGCATGTATATATATTGAATTGACAGATTCTAAAGAAACATTTTAATTACTGAAATCAGCTATAAAGTGATCTAAATTTCAGGGATTGTTTGGGGAAAAAAAACCCTCCCCATATTTTGCTTTCTTTTTCTTAAAACATCTTAAGTAGTTTTATATCTGCAAGAATCTTTACATTAGTGTCAACTTTTCACATTTTTCTTTCTGATTTTTAAAGATGGGAAAAGTCTTCTAAGAATTTCCTGTGTCCTCTTCATTGTTGAAGGAGGAGCCTCCCTATGAAGCAACTCCAATTTACACCACCAGAAGGCGATGTAGTTTTAATATATTCTTTAATTATGCCACTATTTCTGTGTATCTGTTGTTCGCAAAACATTTCCTAATTAATTTTCAAGAAGAAAAAAAAGATAATATGCTTAATGATCATTCTACGATAAGGTTCTGTTGCTCTTGTTGGTTACTTTGAAGATATTTTTTTCCAAAGAAAATTTCTAATAATGTAAAAACGTATTATTTCCATGGAAATTCTGTTTGATTTTTAAACAAATGTGCATGCCTTTGCTGCTTTGATAAAGCAAGATGGATTAGTTATGTATTTGAAGGAGGAACACTTGAATGGTGTTGACTATTATAAAACAACAAGCAACCAATCTTGGTGTTGGCTGTGTAGCTCCTTGAACATCTCTTCCACAAACTTGGCCACTTCTCACACAATTTATGTTTGAACTTCAGACTTATAAGAAGTAATTAACATTTGGATATTTTGTTAATGCTTCAAAACAAGCTCCTATTCAAATGCCCTCTGACTGGAAGTAGAAAGCATAATTCCGCATAGCTTTTGAAAATGCATCTGGCTCTTTAGATTTTCATAGCTATATGCTCAGTAAGGACTCTTACGTGCCAGAAGCTAGCCTACTGTACATAATTAAAGTCAGGTCTTTTTATTCTCACATTGATATCCTGGATATCAAATGATCTCAGCCAAAATTATAATAGTCATGACTGTAAAACAAGGAGAAAGGAGGTGAATTGCCCAAAGTCACTCCCATTCCAGTTCTACTGGCATTTCCCCACCAGCAATATCACAATTTCCATTCATTATAAACCTTTATTTTCAGGGGTTGAAAATTGGACTATTTTAGTTAGGTATATAGGTTTTAGTCTTCCCACGAAATAGTGTTAAGGAACAGTTTCAAAGAAATACGGTAGATAAGAAAAATAGAATTTTGCTCCACTCAAAAATTTTAGGAAATCAAGTTAATTATCATATCACAGCATATACATTTACATTCACATACATTTAATCAATCAATCAATCAATCAATCAATCAATCAGGACTGCCAGGATTGTCACCAAGCAGTACAGTCATGTGACATTGCACTTTTACAACCAGATCACTTAGCAATAGCAATCCCAGTTCCAATTGCCAACTTAACCTGAGTAATACCTATATAGCCCCAAGGAGTCCTTATACCTTCAAAAACTGCAGTTGCTCATCACTGTCCTTGGATCAGTTTGATGTAGTGATTAAGGTGTTGGCCTAGAAACCAGGAGACTGTGAATTCTAGTCCTGCCTTAAGCATGAAAGTTGTCTGGATGACTTTGAATCAGTCAGTCTCTTTCATGGGGCTGCCACAAAGAGGAGGGGGGTCAAGCTATTTTCCAAAGCACCTGAAGGCCAGACAAGGAATAATGGATGGAAACTGAACAAGGAGATACTCAACCTGGAAATAAGGAGGAATTTTCTGACAGTGAGAGCAATCAACCAATGGAACAGCTTGCCTTCAGACATTGTGGGAGCTTCATCACTGGAAGCTTTCAAGAAGAGACTGGACTGCCATCTGTCAGAAATGGTGTAGGGTCTGCTTGGATGGGGGATTGGACTAGATGATCTACAAAGTCCCTTCAAATTCTGTTCATCTGTATAAATCTGTATCCCAACCCACCTCACAGAGTTATTGTTGTGTGGAAAATAGGAGGTGGAAAGAGTATTAGGTATGTTCATCACCTTGAATTACTTAAAGAATAATAACAGTGAGAATACAAAATATCTTAAAAAATTACCCAAGCTTGTTGGCTTTTTTTCATAGTTCAAAGTTGTTTGTTCTTTTATACCAATGATATAACTCCATTTAGGATGTGCATGCCTGACAGCGTAATATGTTGCCATTTTAATCATGAAGAAAGTAATATTGCAATCTCTACTTGCTAAAGCTACAAAAGAAAGAATAGGGAAGGAGAGGAACACGCACGTCTTTTTAAGGTCAAAAAATGTGGCACTTCAAAAATAGGATACTTATATAAAACATAACTATGTGTGTCAAAATGCTGCAGGGCTTTGACAAACGCATTTCATGTTTGGAAATAATGCCTTAATGAAAGGATGTACTACATATAGAAAATGAATTAGCAGAGTTAGAGCTTTTCATCTATCAAGTGGCACAAAATTACTGGTATTGTACATAGAAGCGCAGGCACCTGCTATTTGAATATATATTATGAATAAACCATCTGAATAAGGTTTTAAGCCATATACCCCAGGATTATTTTTAAACTGGTAGAAATGAAGTAATTCTCTACTCCAAAGTATTTGACATGTCTTAAAAATGAGCAGAATGATATATAAAAGGAAACTTAATGACGTGAGAGTACTTTTTTTTCATGTCTTATTTGGACGAGAGCTGTGTTAAATGAATGTATAAGAAATACTGTTTATAACCTTCTATAATGCTACTATAAAGAAGAAATGAGCAGCTTTTAAGTTATTTTAAGCAACAACTATATAAATCATTAGTTAATCCCAATATTAAATTTTGCCTGGGTGACCCAAACAGGGTTACTGGAAAACAAAAGTAATGACTGTTTGAACCTTACCATTTAATCTCTAAGAGTTAAAAAGAAATCTTTACAGAACAGGAAAAAAAATAGCCCAATATATATTGACTATCCTCAAAAGCCATAGAATATTTATGCATTGTGAGTTATCGTGTGGGCTGGAATCTTGAACAAGATCTTTGGCTGTCATTTCTTTTGTTGAAGTTCATATCTGAAATGTTTTTTTAAAGATAAATAGATATGAATATAAAAGAGCAAAGCGGGTACCAAGAATCTGTGAATTTCATTTTTCCCAATGAAACAGAATGACTTTCCTTGAAGATAACATATAGAGGCCACCAAGAATAGTTTCTAAAGCAGTCACAAGAGCCAAGAAAAGCATGTGGCTGCTTCAATGATTAGAAAAGACAAGTTTCCTATATATTTCTTGAGTCGTCTGCTGACTTGCGAGGAGGAACTTACTCTTCCACAATCTTTCATATATTACAGTATAAGCGCTATATAAACTGTCCTTTAACATGTGAAAAGCAAGAAGAAATTTAAAAAATCATGGGAACCCCTTTGTATTTTCAGATGAGAAGAGTTAAAATATTCTTCTGTTTTAATTTAACATTATCATTATGTTTATCAAAACACACAGGATGTATCATTGGATGAAGAGAGAGAAAAAAGTGAGAGGGAGAGAGAGAACCTCAAAATATAAGTACTTTCAGGGAATTTAGCGACTGAATTTTATTTATGATTAATAGAAGAGAATATTTGTAGCTCAAAGTTGAGCTGTGGGGTCCTTCGTGCTCTCTGAGTTTGGTTGTTTTTTGTCCATTTCTAGCACTGATAATTCCAAAGTGCATAGCTAAATGCCTGTGGAGTTTCTCAGTCATCCAGGTCATGGTTGTCCCAAAGGTGCTTCTTTCAAGAGGCAACTGGACTTTCTGGTTTTTCTTCGAAGACGTTTCGCTTCTCATCCAAGAAGCTTCTTCAGCTCTGACAGCTCTGAAAAAGCACCTTTGGGATAGCACTGATAATGTTACCTAGTTGGCTAATAAAATGTCTGCAAGAAAACAACTAAGGTCAGAGAGCACCAAGGATCCCCCTGAACAATTATTGTTTTTATTGATGTTTTTATTTTTATTGATCTATTTATATTGAATTATATTTTTATCTATTTTTTATTATTGCCAGGTACTTCAAGCACTGTTAGAAAAGGCCAGGCATTATATGAATTTAGTAAATCAATAACCCTATAGTTTTCCTAAAATTACTATTATTTATTTATTTATTTATTTATTTATTTATTTATTTATTTATTTATTTATTTATTTATTGGTTCGATTTATATGCCGCCCTTCTCTGGAGACTCAGGGCGGCTTACAATGCGTTAAGCAACAGCCTTCATACTTTTGTATATACCTGCTTAGTAGGGCTTTCTGCCCTCCCCCAAGCGGTGTTCTTTTTTATACAAAGTCATCTTATTGCCCCCACAATCCGGGTCCTCATTTTACCTACCTCAAAAGGATGGAAGGTTGAGTCAACCTTGAGCCTGGTGAGATTTGAACTTGCAGTAATTGCAGGCAGCTGGTGTTACTTAACAGTACTTTAGTCTGCTGCGCCACCAAGGCTCTGGTGCAGCAGCTCACTACTGGAGACTCACTCCCCTTTTGGTAACTCCTGAATCCCAGTATCCTCACAACGATACTTCTAAAATGCAGGAGAAAATACTAATTTCTGAGCAGCTACATGTTGTACATATTGTCTCAAGAGCTAGGCTTGTGTTAAGAGAGGGGAAACTCTATCCAGGAGGAATTAAAAAGAAAAACTCACAATATAGCTCTTCCTACAGTAAATGATCCTGACTCAAGAAAATCCATCCAACCCCACTGAGACATTGATCCAAATCAGTCTAAAACTTCTGCTGCTCCTGAACTCAGGAGGAGAATCTAAATCTTCCAAATTATATTTATTTAATGGTGAGAGAATGAAACAATTATCTATTTAGTATTAGGTCAGCAATTATGGCTTAGCATAATTATGAAACCATCTGCTAAAAGGAATAAGAGAAAGGGAGGCTGGGAAAGTGGGAAGTGGACAATGGATAATACATATTTACATATCACTATTTTTCAAACCTGAGCAACTTCTCAAATCATAGCAGTTTTGCTATTACAATAAGACAAAATATTAATTCTTTAAATAGGAACTGCTGGGGCATGCAGAAGTTAATTATTAGACCATTAATTACTCAACTAATTAAGTTGTTACATTAATTAATTGAACATATAGAATACTGTAGCCTTTCCTGACCTTATGTTAGCTTTAATAAGAAACCTTACATTCTAAGATGCTTAAATGTGAGGTCGAGCACCTCAAATTTATGATTCACCTGACAATTTCTCCTCCTCTTTGCTGTCCTTGGGTTGCTGTTTTTAGTTTTTAAATCCAAAGAGCCTCACCTTCAAAATAACAATTATTGTGAGACTTTGGTATGTGGTTGAGGGTGAAATGGAGAAAGTGAGATGGAGCAGAGGATGAAATACAGAATGAATGGCAACACAAATAATTTATGCATACAGAGACATCTATGAAAGATGTCAAAAAGATGACACTGTGATCAAAGCCCCATTTTTTCTTATATGTCTTAGGTAGTCTTTCTGGATGGATAAGTAGATGGAAGAGAGAGAGGGGGACAGAGACAGAGACAGAGATTGTATTATATGCTTAGGCAGAACAGTTTTTAAAATCATTTGACAATTCAGATAAATGATCAATATTTAGGTAAAATCTGTGTTACAAGTCTGACAGATTCCTCTATTTCCTCTTCTATTGTCCAATGACATTTATACCCAAATCTTGGATTTCTTCTTAATGCTGTAGAAAAGGGCTCTGGTCAAACTATTTTCAGGCTGAATGACGATGGAGATAAGAGCTACTTGGGATGCAAAAGTGCTATGTAGCTGCTAATTTTAGGACAAGCACAATGGGCAGGCTGCTCATCTCCAGAAGCAGATCAGGCTTGACAGCACTGGGATGTGCTGTATTGTGAGATCCTTGGTGTACTGTAAATACATACATACATACATACATACATACATACATACATACATACATACATACATACATACATAAATACATACACTCACAAATAGAAACATACATACCCAGAAAATGTGCTTACTCTGTCCTGGTGCCTACCTTCGGAAATCATATTCTCCCAGAGATCCATGTTGTTCCTTCCCTGATTATGTTCCAGAAATCTTGAAAAACATGGCTATTCCTCCAGACCTTAGATTGGGGTGTTTCTGGCCCTATGTTAGTTAAGCTTCCTATCCTAGACAATATGTTTATCTGGATATATGGGTCCTCCTTTCTATCCTTTTCTGTTTTTAGTGTAAGCCATCTGAGTTGCTTTGGAGTCAGGCTGCCTCAAAAATATCATAAAAACCAGCCAACCAATAAGTTTGCATGATTTAAAGTTTATCAGACCAAAGAAGCTTACTAGTGTTTACTATGCATGACACTAATAATTCTTAGAAAAGATAGGAAGAAATCTTGAAACAAAACTTTAACAATGAGACAGCATATAGCACATTATTCTGATCATAAAACAATTTGTAGAAATTACCTCTTGGGTACTGGCAACATAGGCAATGCTCATATATCATACCTAGCTGTGTGTTTTTGCTTCAGGTTTTGCATCATGGATGAGTCCAGCCATTCTCTCTTGTCAACCATGACTAATAGATTAACAGATGGCTAAGCAACTTTTCTATATTTGTGGGCTGAATTTTTAAAAATACATTTTCAACCTCTAAGAGATAGTTCCCGGGCACTTTTAAAAAAAAAGTTTAGCAGCATTAGGAGAATCATTTTTAGCAAAATTATATGAAGATTCACACCTATGATTTACCAATGGTTTATACAGTAAATGTTAATTAAACAAACTGTGGTTTAATCCACTGTGTGAATCCAACCTTTATATTTCTGAAATATAGTATGTTTTTTCTATTTATCCTTACAGCCACTTCATAACTTGCTTCACACATTACCTTTTGTTCTTTCAACTACTCACTTTTCTTCTCAATGATCTCATCATTTTATTTATATAATTAAAATATTATACTTTCTTTAATTAGTTCATAACTTTAATAAAAATAAAATAAAAAAGAGAATAAAGATGTGAGATATTCAAGATAGCTAAATGAAGTATAGCTAAAACTGGTTTATATCAGTACCACTCATAATACTTCTCAATATTTTATCCTTACAGCCACTTCATAACTGGTTTCACACATTACTTTTTGTTCTTTCAACTACTCACTTTTCTTCTCAATGATCTCATCAACCATATTCCATGATTGCTTCTTTCCAACCCATTCATGCTTCCTTTATACTATATATTTGTTACTTTTTTCTAGCTCAGGGTTAAACTGTAGGGTCCTTGGTGCTCTCTGAGCTTGGTGGTTTTCTTGCAGACATTTTATTACCAGATCATTTAACAACTGATGATGTTGCCTGGTTTGATAATGAAACATCTGCAAGAAAACCACCAAGCTCAAGAGCACAAAGGACCTATAGGAGCATGCTAACTCATGTTCCTAACATTTCTCTTGGCCCAATTTGGGGGGGGGGGATGCAAACTCTTGAAATGAATATGGACTAGTGCAGTGATGGTTAACCTTTTTGCCATCACGTGCCAAAAGCGGGGGGAGCACAGGGTGTGTGTGTCATGCGTGTGCCCACACCCATAATTATATGCGCCCTGCCCCTGCACATACACGTGTGACAACCCCCGTGCTCCCCCCGCTGGCACAATGGGCCCGGTATGCCTATTTTTTTGCTCTTCCTAGGCTCCAGAGCCTCTCTAGGAGCCTGAGGAGGATGAAAACGGCCTTTCCCACCCCCCTGGAGGACCTCCGGAGGCAGGAAACAGCCTGTTTCCCTACTTCCGGTGGGACCAGAAGACCCAAAAATCAGCTGGCTGGCATGCACATGCGTGCCAGATCTGAGGTCGTATGCCCACCGATATGGCTCCGTGTGCCACCTGTGGCATGTGTGCCATAGGTTCGCCATCACGGGACTAGTGTATCTTGTCTGGTCTTGAAAGAACTAAGTAGGTTGAACCTGGTGAGGAAGGGCAGGCTGCCTGGCCCATTTGCAAGCACCTGTGCTCCTGCCTTCTCAGCCTAGCATAGCACAGCTTAGCCATCCATGGAAATGCAATGTTGGGGAGAAGATAAGATGTCCACTTTGATGCTCGGTAGCCACAGGTCTCACAGGGAACAAATGGTGAGATTAGGAAATGGGGAAGGAACGGCTTTGTGAAACTAGAGTAGGAGGATTCTTTTTCCTCTCTCAGGAATGACAGGAGCTCAAATTACCTCTTGATTTTTGGCTTTCTATCACTGAGAGGAGCAAACTCAAGAGATCCACCCATGAACACATAAGTATAAAAAGTAAAGGAAAAACAGATACTTTCATGGAGAGAACCCAAACATGGCAACTAAGATCATAAAAGAGTAACTGAACTCTGTAAATAAGGAGTTCAGCTCTATACAGAGGGACAAGAGGGGCAAGATATATTGAGTTTAATACCAAAGACCTAAATAAGTCAGCAATAGAGAAGTAGACAGTATAAATACAGAGCAGAGAAGTATGAACACTAAAGCCACTATGGATACTGCTGCCATCATAAATATGAGCCAGTTGCCAAGCATCCAAATGTTGATCACATTACCAGGGAGATGCTTCAATGTTTGTGAGCATGAGAAATGGTCATAAGTCACTTTTTTCCAGTACGGTCACTAAGCAATGGTTGTAAATTGAGGACTACCTGTACATGCTTCCTGTACCAATTCTCCATTCTGCTTGCAGTTCTATACCTATTTCTTGTAAATTGGCTGGCATTCCTCAGAACTGGATGGGATTATAACTTTTATGGAAGTTCCAACTTTTATGGAACTTCTATGGAAGTTGCCATGCTGGCTGCTGGGGAAGACTTTTGTTTTCCAAAGACCACTTGGGATAAGTGGTGAACTTTGCATTTCTTTTCATTATATTTATCCTTTAAAAAGCACATTGAAAACTTTCTCTAAAGTTCATCTAGTCACATTCAGAATGATTTGTCATGAAATTAGTGGTTCTATTTTTCTGCTACAGTACCAAATGTTCTTTAGTTTAATAGTTTCATTGCAATAATCATTTACGAGAGAAGTGAAGCCAACCTTAACGTATGAGAGAACACAGAATAACTCTGATGCCTCAGTAGAAATAATTGGTATCTAACAGGACCAATGTGGAAAATTATCCTTGACTCTTCACTTCTCTGTTTCTTCTCATCTATCTCAGATGTCTTAGAAGAATAGACTTAGGGGTGGGATCGGAATTGGGAACACAATATTAGTCGATGTTTTATTCACAGTTAGTGTTGAGTGGCAAGGATACTAAAGGCATTGTAAAAATGTTTTCCCCCATTATTTTGATCTAGAATTATTGTTTGCATCATCAGTCACAATATTGCTTGTCAAAGCTAGAAGAGCTAATCATGTGATGACAAATTGCATGGTGTAATAGTAGCAGTGGGCCTGTTTCTGTTAAGCTGTAGTCTAGACTGTTGCTTTTAAGTAAGACAAAGAATGCTTTCCCATCATTATGTTGAAGTAACTACTACCAAACAGAGTAGATAGCAGAACATTGTGTGCAATATCTAAGTATTAGTGTGGGTTATATTGAGTAACCTGCATAATAATTAACTATTGACTCTTCTGTTCAAAATACCTAAACCCATTTGAGTTAGACTTAGCTGTCAAAGCTAGGTCAACCTTAGTAGTCAACCTTGATGCTTTCTTCTATTTTCCTAGAAATGTCACTGTCAGTTCCAAGGAAGTCTAGGGATGGAGGACTTTCCTACTTCAGCTTTCCAAATCTCTTTGGTTTTTCAAAATTCTTACTGGATATTTTAGAAAATGAGTCTTTTTCAATCATTTAAGAAGAAAACTTAGCAAATTCCATTTTGCTTTATTGTATATAAAAATAAATTGTTTTACTTAATTATTTATATCACTCCTCCATTAGGTTTACTAATAACTTATAGTGGCAAACATGTCCAACTCATCTTCCTTCTCCTATTTTCCCCACAATAACAACCTTGTGGGGTGTGGGCTGGAGAGAGAGAGAGGGGGGGGGGGGAGGGAGGGAGGGAGGGGTCCAAAGTCATCCAGCTGGCTTTCATACCTAAGGTGGAACTAGAACTCACAGTCTGACTCACAGCTTTCTAGCCTGAATCAAACTGATTCTCTTTAAAACATTGGAAAGTCATAAATATATCAACAATTAGGGCTTTCAAAGAAATCTTCATAGCCATGATGTAGAGTACACCATGTCCAGAAGGCTTTTTTGGGTAGCATTTTGGTACAAATCTAGAAGTCCTCAGATCAGCAATATCACTAAAATACTTTTTTTTCCACTCTGGGGATGTTTTTTGGGGGTAATCATTGCTATTAAGGAAAGTCCATCATGAAGCTTCCTGTATCATGAATCTTACAACGATTTCAGTGGATCAAGATTGACGCATTATCCTGTTAGTAGATTCCCCTCCCCCTCAATTTTGTGAGTTTTCCAAGTAAGATATATCTTCCTTCTCCATAATATGATACAAATTAGTAGTTTCAGATCATGGTAAGAGAAAAAAATTCCTTGCTATCAACTGGAAGAAAATCTTGCTAAATTTAAACGGTAATGTCAAATTCTATCCCCTGAACACAGTTATGTGAATGAGGTTCTTGAAAAACAAGAAACAAATATAATTATCTTGCAACACTGAAATCTTCCTCTAGGATACATCATTTAGCTGATTGGTACTTGAAGGTAAATGTTTGAATCATAAGAACTGTGAACAGAGTAAGGCTTCCTGAATTGCACCTCTACCTCCAATTACACATTCCATCCCTTTTGCAAAACTCATCCAAAATGTCAGAGAATCCTCCTAAATAGTGTAATATAAAGTGAAGAGTGCTGAGTTAAGAAAATCTTGATGACAGCCACAGAATCCCTTCTTCTCATGGTCCTTAAGGCATCTCAATTTACAGATACAAAGCCTAGAAACTAGCCTATTAAAAGGATCAATTGTCTGCATTAGCCTTACTCTATTAAAATATGGGTCTTGAGGATAACCAGCATCATATTTCTTTTTCATTTGAGCTCCTAAGTCAGTAGAAGTATATCCAAAGAGGTATATTGGATGCAGGAATCATAAACAGCCATCTGTTGCATTTACAGATATACACTGCTACTCCTTTGCCAACACAGGTGCAAGTCAGCAGCCCAACTATTTGGAATGCAAGTTGGTCCAACTAAGTTATGTGTTGCTGTGCTGCTATCCAAGCCTTGCCCCATAGGAAGTAAAGTATATTGAAATAAGATGGATGTCTGTGGAGACATGTTTAGGAACAGGCAGTTCCAAATTAGGTCTTCAGCTAAGCAGAGATCTAAGTTGATGTGTGAATATGAAAATGCCAAATTCACCTGAGAATTTAACTTGTGGGTACATTGATTCCTGCAATAGAAATTAAATAATCTTCAGGAGCAGTCATCTGATTTTTCTGTCATAGCCATATTTTTCATTGTGTAGATATTTAACAACCATATGCCTTGCTTACTAAAACAATGTGTTGGCCCCCAGTGTAATGTCATTATTTGTTAATAACTGTTCTGCCAGAAGTGTGATTATCACATTCATTAGGAAATTCACGTTCTAAAATTAGCATGTCCTGTTATAACTCCATTCAACACTTTCTAATCCCTTTCCCCTTGTCCATTGAATCAAACACCTGGAGCACAGGTAATCAAAGTCTGCTTCTCTTCAAATAGGCAACAAAAGTCACACCTAACATGTGTTTACAACTGTTAATTTATGACTTATATGTATATCTAACAGCCGATGGGCAGCTAACAATTGTGTTTAGTTGTGTTAGAAGGAAAATACTTTTCCTCCCTGGGTGGTTGATTTCCAAACCGGGAAGGGATCAGAGAGACTAGATGATTGGTGAAGAGTCAAGTAAGCATTTTATTCAGTCCAAGGTCAGCAAAGGATATTGGCTGACAGCCCTACTGAATGTCCCATTCAGCTCTTTCTATAGGCTTCTATTTCAAAGCTTGTAGCCAATTGTTGACAATACAGACACAGTGGACCATCCAATCATATTCTCTTTCTCCTGTCTACAATCTCTCAGTGTGATCAGCTCATAATGTTTTCAAGAACATGAACTAGCTGGTGCAATGCTTGGAAAACAGCAGTGATTAACCACAGTGTCTTTAAAGGCAGCATCTGTAACTAGCCACAATATATGACTTCATTCAGGAAGTCAGAGTCAAAAATGCATTGCCTCCACTCCAGAATGTTATTTCAGTTCCAAATGGAATCAAATATTTCACAAAGAGACCACATCATTGATGATTTAAACAAACCAGCGTGCCTAACGTCCCTGTCCTAATGTTTCCTCTACTTGTATCTATTTTATGTATACAATTCATGCTTATAATTATATAAATTACCTAATACATTCTTGACAAATAAATAAATAAATATAAATAAGCCATTGGTCTTTTTTGTACTCTTCTTGGGTGTCGCTCACTGGTTCTTTCTTTACATGTTGCTATTGCTTACCATACCTCTTTAGAGCCTTTAAAAGAGCCTCGGTGGCGCAGTGGTTAGAGTGCAGTACTGCAGGGTACTTCTACTGACTGCCGACTGCCTGCTATTTGGCAGTTCAAATCCCACCAGGCTCAAGGTTGACTCAGCCTTCCATCTTTCCGAGGTGGGTAAAATGAGGACCCAAATTGTCGGGGGCAATATGCTGACTCTGTAAACCGCTTAGAGAGGGCTGTAAAGCACTGTAAAGCAGTATATAAGCCTAGGTGTTACGCCAGCCTTTTAGGCTATTCTAAACATTTTTATTAGTCAGTAAAGAAAATATTTCTGCATACCTTGTTTTTACTGTTGCTATTTTATCTAATAAAATATAAGGGCGTTGTGGATGTCAGTTGATGGAGAGACAAGAGAAAGAAAAGGTAGATTAAATATTGGAAGAAAAAAATATTTTTCAAAAATTGAAGGGAGAGATATTTCTCTTTGGAAAAAAAAAAATCTAATTAAACCGAGCAGATACGGAAGGAATGGTACGGTGGTGTTACATTTACTTGACGCTGCTACCAATGAACATTGCTCAAGAAAGCTAACAATAGTAGCAATAAAATAGTCATTTTTAGAAATTCACAATTCAAAACATCATGAAAGCAACAGCACCCATCTAATTTAACCGCAGACCAATTGACATATCAAAGCTCTGTCTGAATGAAAAAAAAAGTTGCCTTTTCGCAGAAATCAAGAGCACCATGAGCATCATCAATTAACTTCAGCACCCATAAAACATAATAAGAAAAACCAAGTACAATGTAAAATCTATAAATAACATTTTCATTTCAAACGTAACAAAATTAAGAGAACAAACTACAAGGTGACATTGGCGTAATGTAGAAGTACTGTAAGTCTTTTAGTCTTTTAAAAGAAATCAGGAAAGATTTGTTTGAACCATTGTTGACGTGATCTCTTTGTGAAATATTTGATCCCACTTGGCACTGAAACAACATTTTGGAGTGGAAGCAATGCATTTTTTGACTCTGACTTTCTGAATGATCAAAGTCTAATTTCCCATTACTATAACAGTGGCCTGTCCAGAAGTCCTTTTATCTCAGCCAATTGCCATACTAACATCCTGTGCATATCATATTGGAGAGGTTTTTTATTTTTAATCCAGGTTCAATATCTTTTCATCTATAACTGTATGTATCTGCGTATAAACTCATCTGTGGCTAAGATGACCTGTGAAATTGTCATGTTTTAATTTTCATAATTGGTTTATCCACATTTTTTTCATGCATTTGGTTAAAAATTCAAGGGTCTGTTTATCCAAAATGCAGCACATGTAGGTACTTTAAATAATGTTATTGTATAATCTTGCAGATAAGCCCTGCTGCCGATAAACCAAACTCAATTTTGGGATGTAGTTTTGCACCTAAAATTCTTGGCTTATCTGCAAATGTATACAGGTAGTCTTTGACTTACAAGCACAATTGAGCATCAAATTTATGTTGCTAAGTGAGACTTTTGAGTCTTGCCCCATTTTTCTTGCCATTAACTTAACATCATTGCAGTTGTTCAGTTAGTAACAACTGCAGTTAGTTGTTAAGTGACTCTGTCTTCCCCATTGCCTTTGCTTGTTAGAAGGTGATCACGTGACTCTGAGACGCTGCATCCAGCATAAATATGAACCAGTGGCTAAGCATCAGAATTGTGAACAGGTGAACATGGGGATGCTGCAACTGTCATAAGTCACTTTTTTCAGGGCTGTTGTAACTTTGAATGGTCACTAAATGAACTATTGTAAATTGAAGATTACCTGTACAATATAAATGCCTAATCCAAGATGGTTTCTGCCTTTACCTTTACCGGATCTGGCACACTGATTTCATTAATGACTTTGTTGTCTAGTTATCATGGTAGTTTGAAAGAGGAGAATTTACTTTTCTTAACTGGCTTTTTAAATTTCCTCATGGAATGAATCAGTTATACCAGAGGTGGGATTCAGCAGATTCTGACCAGTTCTGGAGAAACCGGTAGCGGAAATTTTGAGTAGTTCAGAGAACCGGTAAATACCACCTCTGACTGGCCCCGCCCCAATCTATTCTCTACCTTCCGAGTCCCATCTGATAGAGAGAAAATGGGGATTTTGCAGTAACCTTCCCCTGGAGTGGGGAGGGAATGGAGATTTTACAGTATTCTTCTTCTGGAGTGGGGTGGGAATGGAGATTATACAGTATCCTTCCCCTGCCACTCCCACCAAGCCATGCCCACCAAGCCACGCCCACAGAACCAGTGGTAAAAATTTTTGAAACCCATCACTGATTTATACTGTACCGCATGCAAATCATGAATAATTTTTAAAAATAGTTTGCAGTGTGTAACAACAACTGATTTTTTAAATAACTTTCTCAGAAATTTCCCTCTCAGTGCCCAAAATAGGCAGGTGTTTACGCTGCAGATTCCTAAGAATTTAGAGAACAGTTCCATAAATTTAATTCCATTTCAAATGTGCACTAAGAAACAAAAATGAAATGAAAATCTTGGAATTTTCAGAGGCAGATGGGAGAGCTAGAATTGCTAGACTTTATATCCTACAAAGCTATTCTGGGATTTGGTACAAGTAAAATACACAAGGGAGAGAATTGGCTGTTGCCATAGATAAGAAAGAGGGTGTAGCAGCAACATTGGTAAAACTACAGTGGATTGTTTCAATGAAATCTTAAGACACATAATTGCATCTAAGCAGTTTCATTTATTGTTCCTCACCTGTGGCCAGATATCTTGCCAAACTAAAGCAACTGCTTGCATCTTTAAAGATATATTTGAGAATTGCTAGGGAGGAGCAATTTTAACTCTCTTCTGTCCAAACTATCTAAATTTCACTATTTCTTGGTCCTCTGAAATGCAGCCCCTCCCTCCTGGGAATCCAGACTACGTTCCACCACATAACTGCTCTGACCTAGGCTCCCTTAAAAAGCAAGAAGCAGAAATTGGTCCCGGCAAAACCTCTTTTCTTTACACAACTGTGAATTACTTTCATTCAGCAAGGTTTGTCCAAACAGTTTTTCAAAGGAATATTTCTCAACACACCTTATCTCACTTGGCAACATAACTGCCACATAACTTGTTTCCAAATACAGAGGAAGACAAAACTTGGCACAGAGTCTCTTAGAGTCAAACAGAACTTTTCACTCTTGAAACTACCAAACAAACAAATTGTTTCCTGCGAAATTCCTCTCCCCGTTCACTCCTCTTTTGTTACCTATGGGAGAGGCCAATAATCTCCAAGGTGTGGCTTTACTCACAAGTCAACCTTGCTTTCTGAGTTGTTCTTGTCTTCTGGCAGCTCTGCACATGCACACACTGGGAATGGGCTCCAACTGTTCCTCTGCTTCACTGCTGTCTATCTTCCTCTCTGCCTCCGACACAGAGCCCTCATCTGAGTTTCCCCCAGCCCCCAGGACCTGCCCATGTTCCTTCCCAACCTCCTCACTGTTTGACTCTGCTGCCAGCTCCTCTGGCCGCTGGTGGGCCACAACGATAACAACAACTCTGAACACAATTCCATATACGGAATATCAGCAAATATCTCCAAAATAATTGTAAAAAAAAGCTCATCTCTCAAATATTTAAAGTATATTTTAAAGACTTTGCTTATTTTTATTTTATGAAGTGATGTCCCAGTGCCTGGAGGCCGTGCGGGCCTGTATGGGGAGAAACAGGCTCCGACTCAACCCCTCCAAGACCGAGTGGCTGTGGCTTCCAGCGTCCCAATATAGCCAGCTGACGCCATCGCTGGCTATTGGGGGCAAATCACTCGCCCCCACGGAGAGGGCTCGTAACTTGGGTGTCCTCCTGGATGCATGGCTGTCTTTAGAAGATCATTTGATGGCCGTGGCCAGGGGGGCTTTTTATCAGGTTTGCCTGATACGCCAGTTGCGCCCCTTTCTAGATCGGGACTCTCTATGCACAGTCACTCAGGCACTAGTCACTTCCCGCCTGGACTACTACAATGCTCTCTACATGGGACTCCCCCTGGGGTGCACCCGGAGGCTCCAGCTGGTCCAGAAAGCGGACGTGCGGGGGATTATGGGGGCGATGAGGCGCTCCCATGTGACACCTCTCCTGCGCGAGCTGCACTGGCTCCCGGTGGTCTTCCGGGTATGCTTCAAGGTGTTGGTGACCACCTTTAAAGCGCCCCATGGCTTAGGGCCGGGGTACTTATGAGACCGCCTTCTGCCACCAATAGCCTCCCACCGGCCAGTACGCTCGCACAGAGTGGGCCTCCTCAGGGTACCGTCCGCCAGACAATGTCGGCTGGCGACCCCCAGGGGGAGAGCCTTCTCTGTGATGGCGCCCACCCTCTGGAACAACCTCCCCCCAGAGTTACGTACAATAACAGACCTCCAGATTTTTCGTTGGGCCCTGAAAACCTATTTATTTCAACTAGCTGGGCTGGCTTGAGTTAAATTTTAAATTGATTTTAAATTGGGTTGTTTTAATTTACGGCCAAAATATTTAATTATTTTAATAATGTTTTTTAAATTTTGTATGCTCTGTTTTTTACTTTGACTGTTCACCGCCCTGAGTCCTATTTGGAGAAGGGCTGTATAGAAATGGAAACAAATAAATAAATTTTTGGAGTTAGCTGTACAGTGGAAGTTTTATTTATTATTTAGGAATCTAGAATAACTTTGACTAAACTATGATTTTAGTTTCATTGCAAATATATGTAATATGTCTCTGTAATATATGTACTCAAAATGTGCATATATATATATTTCCATATTAGCATATAATATATAGTGTATATATTAGTGTATATGTATATGCAAGTCTTGGCGTATTCGGGTCTTTTCCCGTGTAAGATTGAGAGTATCTTGGCGACATTACGATGAGGTCCCACTTGTCATCTTCAGGCTGGTGTCTTTGGCTTCGTGCTACGTGTGTGTGTGTGTGTGTGTGTGTGTGTGTGTGTGTCTTTAGCCAGGTTCTACCTATGTAAACCAAGATGTTATGCAGCCCTAGTTCAGTGAACTCACAATTCACTAGTTTCACTGAACTAGGGCTGCATAACATCTTGGTTTACGTAGGTAGAACCTGGCTAAAGAGACATACACATAAAACCTACGAAAAAGAAAGAAAAACATATACATATACATACATACATACATACATACGTACGTATGTATGTATGTATGTATGTATGTATGTATGCTTTCGTAGACCCGAATATGCCAAGACTTGTGTGTATGTGTATATATATATATATATATATATATATATATATATATATATATATATTCATAATTTCCTTTGTATTGTTCACTTCAATTCCCCCCTTTATTTACAGTTTATATTAGCATTTTAAATGTGCTCACCTTATCTGTAGTTAACTCACCTTATGAATAAATGACTTATCAATTATACAGAGAATGCCCACTGTGCATCACAGGATATAAAGAAGAGAATCTGTATAATTTCTAGTCCAATGTGTTCCTTTTTATAAATACAGGCTTTTCCAAACAGTGTTAGAACAGAGGCTGTTGTTTGGATTAGACAATAGTTTACATTCCTTATTGGATACTCTGAAAATTGCTTCTCCTCTGTGATAGGTTCCTTTTTGTTGAAATTAATGCCAGCCTTATATTGCAGTATTGTTTACATTGTACATTTGACACCACCTTCCACAACAGTCTCTGCCTATTTCCTGAGTAGAAAGTTGCAATCTTTTCTCAAGTCATTTAAACACGTAGTAACAAGGGCAGATTTTACATCTCTTCAGTGATGGCTGGGTAATGCTTAGGAAAACAGTGGTTACAAATGGAGTCGTGAGCTCTGTCACTGGATGTTGTGACTAAGTAGGTTAAGTCTGAGGTGATGTGGAAAGAGTCCCTATGGCAAGTTGCCAGATGTAAGTCATTCCCAAAACAGAATCAGGCATCATCATGAACCATTAAAAATGACCTCCAGTTGGCAGCCATTTTCATGCACAGCAGGCTTCAGTCGGTCATGGGAAAATAATATAATATCCATTTATTTAATTAAACCACTGCTGACAATTTGAACCTTTTAATATACATTTTTGTTCCAATCAACTAACAGTCCGTTCCTTCAAATACTTGAATTATTTTATGTGTAATATTCAAGTTGTTCTAGTCATAAATCCATTTGTGTAATCTCTCTGCAAAAAGAACAATTTATTTCATTGGCATTAGGGCTGGGCAATAAATATATATGTCAATTAATTTTAATCATTTAATCTATACATCAAATAAAAATCACAGCACCTTCCAATTTCATAGTCAAAGTGTTTAACTGAAAATAAACCAAATATATTGGAAATTAATGTGTCTTTTTCACAATGACATATTTTTATTGACGTTTCAATACTTTTTAGCATAAGTATTGACATTAAGTAGTTCATTTGAAAATTGTGTTTTGTCAGTGTGTTGTCTCATTTACAAAATATACAATTCGTGTTACAGTTTGTCCTTACTTTTTTCCACATTATTATTATTATTTTTTTGTCTCTTCTCCCTCCCAACAGATCTTTGTGGCTCCTTGAGCTATAGAGTGCAACATTGCAGAGTTGTGATACTAATAGTGAAACTTTGTTATGGAATAGTGTTTAAGGAAGGAATCAAGGAAAACAGCACTGAGCATTTTTCTACGGGAATTATGACATTGACAAGAAGATGTTGAAATTGTTGAGAAAGATTAATAATGGTTTTGCTGATAAACACAAGGAATTTATGGAGGAGAAGCAAGAGGGAGGTTTCTATTTTTACAAAGATTGAACATGACATGACTTATTTTCTTGAAAAGGACTTGCATTGAATGCACAGAGCTGAAGTAATGATGGTTTGCATTCATGCATGTTCACAGATAGAAACTTTGTTTTAAAAAGCAAGTTTGGTGCAAACTGGAGACTGAAAATACTTAAGCATCATCTTTGACAAATCAGCCAGAGACTCTTCTTCGGCATTTTGTTTTTCCACAGTGGCCAATCTTGGGTGCTCATGAACAAATTACATTGTATCCTACTCCCATTGTTGCTCCTCTCCAACAATATTTGGAAATGGGTAGTCCTTAACCTGAACATAACAAAAATCTTCAAAAACCGTAGCCCTTGACTGATCTGATCTTCCTGAAAGGATCCAGTCCTCTTAGTGCCCATCCCCATGTTTCCTGCTAATGAATACTACAGATTTAACTATGTGCTTTGTTAAGAAGTGTTCATTTAATTTCACAACTATTTGCATCCTTGGGCATTCCCTTTCCAGTTGTCTTTTTTCCAGGATAAGGAGTTCAGTATTTTTTTTTAAAGGTGTTTTTTTCATGATAGGTGACATGGTCAAACCAGTGATCATTTTAGTTGTTCCTTCTTCACTTTATGTCCCAGATCTGTCCATAACATTTTAGATGTGTAAATGCCATAAACTGTCGTGTTTCCCCGAAAATAAGTCATCGCCTGATAAATAAGCCCAATCAGACTTTTGAGTTCATGCGCTAAAATAAGCTTCTCCCAAAAAAATAAGCCCTCCCTGAAAATATTTAAACGTAGAGCTGGAAATTGGGTTAGATGGCAAGAGGAGCCCCATCTTGCTTCATGCACCCCAAAATAATAAGACTTCCCCAAAAATAAGGCCAAGCGCTTATTTTGGGATTCCAAAAATATAAGACAGGGTCTTATTTTGGGGGAAACACGATAGTATAAAGAAATTATTAGTGTTAGCCCTTTTATTTTAAATATTTTTTTTACAATCTATTGGGTGGGATTTTTCTTTAATCCAAGACATGTTTCCTGGTTGGTAATAAGCAGTATGAAATGGTATCATAAGAGATTATACGTTTATCTTTATCTCTGTTAGTGGAGTATGTTTCAGAAGTCGTATTGTGAGATATTATTGCCTCTATTGACTTATATGTAATTGTATACATTTATTGGAAAAGTGAAGATCTCAGTAAAGGACTTTATATTTTGCTTGCAAATAGTATCATTCTTAACAATTTGTAGAAATCAGTATTACTTTTAAATTTAAGGGGAGGTTGAAATATTGTGCCTTATTTATTTAAAAAAATGCAAACAAAGAAGGAAGCATTCTATATTTAACGGCTGCATTATTGGCATACAAGAACTAAACGTATAATTTGAAAGTCATGAGATTAGAAAAACAAAAGTTGCTTGCAAATGATAGTGGAGCCTTTAGCAAGATGACAATGTTTCATGTTTACATCTTAGCAATGGCACATTTACTTATGATTTTAGTAATATACATAGCGTGACATAATATTCCTAGAAATGAGGTCTTGAGCAAATTTGACAGTTTAGATTGCCGCTTTTCATGAGCAGATGAGTCAAGTGCTCTCTCCCTAATTTACATAATTAAGCATTCACTTCTCAACACCTGTGGTCCCTTAAAGGCTTGGAATAAATATTTATTTCCTGTTATATTTAAAATGAATGATTTATGTTAAAAGCATTCCTTATCTGCTCTGCGTCACCGATCTCAGGGCAGAATCCAATGAATAAACCAATTATTCATTTCCAACAAATCAAAGGAACTAAGGCAAGTCCAAGAGAGATGGAAGGCTAACTTGTGTTCCAGCAGATTCCTGTGGGTGTCATAACTTCTCTACTTTATTTTGTGACCTTTACCTAACATTTCTCCCCAGTGAAAGAAGGCCTTTAATCATCACAATTACCCTTTTATTGCTATCATGTAACTGCAGGCAAAGCGATATGCCTGACAATGGCACTAGCTCGCTAATCTTCCTTTTATCCTTGCTGATGGGCGCAGGCTTTGCGCATGTTATTCTCAACAGGTTGCAATTGAAGTCCCCAAGAGTCTGGCTGATGGAATTGAAGGACAGAGTTTGCTTTTGTTATGGCCTGAAGACAGAGCAAAGTAAAACAATTGAGTTTGGTAGATTTCTCTCTCCCCCGCACCCCGTTTTCTTTTTTAGAAAGAAGGATACATAAAATAAGTATAGAAGTACAGAGAGAGAAAAAAGGCATAATTATAATTGTAACTAGAAAATAATAATATTAGGTGAAGTCTGAAATACAGCATTTTAGATTTTGAAAATTTATGACCACTTTTATATAAACGTACAGTATTATGATTATTTGAATTTTTTTCATCTCTAATAGCTGCAAGTATTTTATGAGCAATACTGATTGGCATAGTTCCTTTACAGCGATCCATCTGGTAGCACTTCAGCTGCTTTCGGATCCACCTACGGACACAAGCATCTGAATCATCTCTTAATGATTTCATGCACTTCATGATGTCACTCTGCAAATGACCCCAATTACATCACTCAGTTCTTTTGCATGAGAAAAAAAAAAAAAGAGCAGATTCAACATCCTTACTCCCCAGGAACCACAATTAAATCTACAGATTCTGCAGTTTTTTCCAATGTGTCTAAATTCCCTTTATTGTTATACAAGCTTTTTTAAAAAAACTTTTTGAACTGCTGAGAATAGTATTACTTAAGGACCAATTTTTAAAATAAGAAAATAAAAAATAATAATATTGACCCTCCTATTTTCTACGTAAGAGAGAGCTGGTGTTGATCATGATACCCCTGTCATAATTTATAATAAGGTGGAGGATTGAGCCTTGTCAATGTCATTTCTCAGTTCAAATAGGGAAAAAAAAAAGTAACTCAGGGATGAACTGTGGAGTCCTTGGTGCTCTCTGAGCTTGGTGCAGTGCATTGATGATATTACCTAGGTGGGTAATGAAACGCCTACAAGAAAACAATCAAGCACCAAGGGTCTCACATTTCTCTGTTGTTGCCATCAGAATTAAAAGCCTGGATTCCCAGGGAAAGCCATGGAGGTCATTTGGTTTGGCTCTTCAGCTACCCTGTGAAGACTTGATTCTTCAGAAAGTCCCTCAGCCATGACTGATGCAGTATGCAGTGCCTGCCATGAATATGGATGCACAATACACCTGGATCTATTATCATAATTGCTGCATTCATGAGGCAAACTAGATCGGTTTTTACTCCTTCACTCATCAATCAATCAGCACACCAATAGCACAGCTTCTTTTAAAACTCCTGTTATTTTGCACATTAAAAACATCAGTGCGAAATAATTATTTTAAAATTGGTTAAATCCCACTGTATCCCATATTGCATCGTTTCATTGATACCGCAAAGGTGGAAGAAAATCATCTACACTCTCTGACCTCATGTAATTTTGCATGATTTATTGCCATTGATGACAGCTTGTCAGTGCAACCAAGGGACTGCTTGTAGACTTTTTTAAAATCCCTTGCAGATGCTTTTTATCTTCCGAATTATATTTTCTATCCATTATACTTAACATATAACACTTTAGTAGATATTTTGCATCATCATCATCTATCAGTCACCAAATAAATTCAGGTTTTAGTAGAAGAGAGATAAATCATATTGCTCTTTTATTCTTTACCATGCTTAACAACAAAGCCTTTGGTGTTCAGGATTCTTTAGTACAAATGTCAGGATAGGTATTTAATCTATCATGTAATTTGCAAACTTTAAGTAAAGCTGCTCCAAATCTCTCTTCTATATTTGAATTTTCTTTAAGCAGTAGCATCTTTCATCAACATCTTTTGAAGTAGGGAAAATCCTTTGCAGTCCCTTTAAAAAAAGACAGAGACAGCTCATAATCTATTTAGTTAGCCAGAAATGCCACAGTACTTTTCATTAATCTCTGTCTTATTAAGAATGTGTCTAGGTTAGTAACAAATTGAAAGACTGGTGCTGTAAAGTGGAAGAATGCAATGAAGACTAATGGAGAGCTGTGCATTAATGGGGCGGGATTCTGATGTATTTTAATTAATGAAAGCAGTGGGGGTTTTTCCCCCAGAATTTTATCTGCAAATATTGATTTAAAATTTGTAAACTTCAGATGCAATGGTTTATGTAGCAGAGGAATTATTATTTTCAATTAGTTATGAACATAACTTTTTCAGGGGTTGGGATTCTCTAACCATTAGGCATGCCATGATTTGCATGAAACTTTTGGACCATTGGAATCTGAAGAACTAAAGTTGAAAAGTCCCAGGCTTAAAAAGCTTTTGTACTTTTTATTTTGTACATCGTCATCACTTAAATAAAAAGTTAGGCCAAAAAGTTATCCACCCAATAACTGATCTTTAAAGTAGGACAGCCCTATTCATATATTTTTACAGTCATTGAGAATTTGATCGTTGAAGTACCTCGTTAATTTATCTGAAAGTCAAGGCAATAAAAACAGTTGGTAGCTTCATATTGCAATGAATAAGAACACACATTTAGTTTCACAGAAACTAAGATCAATGGCCATGCAGACACAAAGATAGCCAGGGAAGTGATTGAAGCCTGGGAAACGGTCCCTTGTCAATTAACAGGAGTGTTGAATTGCCACCAGCCTATCAAATACTTAGGAGCCGAGGGCTTGGCAGCACAAGGAAACAATAGCCAATCGCTAGCCATTAACATTCCAATCAGCCAGTAGGAAGGCACCATATAAACAGGACTTACAGAACAACCCAAAGTACATATTCCAGTAGAGAAATTCCCTGAAGATAGTAATAGCAATAGCACTTAGACTTATATACCGCTTCACGGTGCTTTACAGTCGTCTCTAAGCGGTTTACAGAGTCAGCATATTTTCCCCAACAATCTGGCTCCTCATTTTACCCACCTCGTAAGGATGGAAGGCAGAGTCAACCTTGAATTTGGTGAGATTCGATCTGTGAAACTGCTGGCAGCAGCTGATCAGCAGAAGTAGCCTGCAGTACTGCACTGCAACCACTGCGCCACTGCCACTCCAACAGGAGTCCAAAATCTCGGAAAAGTAAATCTCTGGTCCCAGTGACCAACCTAAATTTGGTTTCAGGTTTTGCTTTCTTGTAATATAGTAGTGATGGATCATCTCCATCTGGAAATCAAAATTGAAATTGGATGTATGAAATGAAGCAAATTGAGACACAGTCTGACATCAGCACTTTTGGATAACTCAGCGCTACCGAATCCTGGGTCAATTACCCCCAAATTAGGTTTTTCTTTGGGTAATGACACACAAACCCATTATCAGAGGCAGGGGCATTTAAATTGACTTGAATATTTCATCTGCATTGGTAAAAAGGACATTTTGATAAGCAATTTTGGGTAATGAAAGAAAAGATTTGGGATAAACAACCATTCATTAGTGACCGTTACAGTAGCACTGGGAGAAAAAAAAGACCGATGACCATTTTTCACACTTATGACCATTGCAGCATCCCCATGGTCACATGATCAAAATTTAGGCACTTGGCAACAGGCATGTAATTATGACATTTCACCGCCTGGGGTCATGTGATCACCACTTGAAACCTTCTGACAAGGAAAGTCAAAGGAAAAACCAGATTCATTTAACAACCACATGATTTACTTAAAAAGTCTGGCAAAAAAGGTCATAAAATGGGAATAAACTCATTTAACAACTGCCTTCCTTTACAGTGAAAAATTTGGGCTCAGTTGTGGTCGTATGTTGGGGACTATCTGTATATTTTTCTCTTAAGTACTTATTATTAATATTGCTGTAGGATTTAGAACTGTCCTGTCTTCTTTCTATCATACATATTTACACTCTTCCTCTAAGTAGCATCTTGGGGCCACTGCTGAATTTTAAATGTATTTGAAGTGATAAATTTAACTTCAACATCTTTATGATGTGACAGTTTCCTATCTTTTTTACTTTCTTTCATTCAGGCAGAGATTTGGAACAAAATATACAGTGAACTGTCATTGGTATTTAGCTTTGCAAATAAGTGCTAAACAAGTGATATAAAGCAATTTTCAAAAGGGCATTCTTATTTCTTTCTTTCCTTTTTGAACATGTAGGACTTTCTGTGAACTTCCAGAAAGAAAAGAAAACAGAAAATAACATTTTTAAAAGTTATATTTTCTCCTCATATATGAACTGACCCTGACTTGTATCCGAGTTTATATTCTAGACAAATTATTAACGGACAAAATCCATTTACAGTCTGAGGCATGATTTTTTGAAATAAGGGCACAGTAATGTAGTTGTGCTGGCAGAAGAATAAAAGATAAAGTACACCAAGATCATGTTTTTAATAGCTCTATAAAACCCACCTGGTAGATGTACTTTGTAAAATTGTTTCATAGCATTTACTACTTCCCACAAACATATTTCTCTGACTTCAGTGCCATTTAATTATTTGAAGCTTCAAAATTGATTTCATGCATATAGAAGGAATTCACACAGTTTTCATTTTCAGATGACCTGCCTTTGGTCAAGCAATATGTATACATAAGTACAATTATTTTTATTATTCGTACTTCTTCCAATTTTGCAAGGCAGTTTCCCACACAAAAATACATATAGATATAGTTCCATTTTGTATAATCTTTTATTACTAAATCTATTCCTTTCTGTAAATCACAACACTTAAGCAATTAAAAATACCACAAAGATTTTAAAAAAATATGAGTACAATTAAATATACTGGTTTAAGCTCATTCACAAAGAAACATTCACTTTGCTTGTGAAGATGCCAGCCAAGTTGCTGGAAAAAAAAACATTAGAACAAAATAAAACTGCAAGTTCCAGATTTTATTAAGACATATCTGCAAAAGAGGATTGACATAGTCATCGGAATCAAATGACTTCTTTTAATAGATGGATTTTTGCAAGCAAAAATGTATATTGTATGCATGGTTTGCAAGTTATCTTCTGAAACATGCATTCTTTGTACTTTTCTTATTTTGAACAGTAAACATCACTGCATTTTAATTTCTTTCTTTTTTTAAAAAAGAATGGATTGGCATATAATTACATTCCAGGTTTTATCTCAGTTTAGGAAATGCAAATTGGGTCTGCTTCTAGGAAATGTGAACTGGCAAATGTTCTTTTATCCCTGGCCTGTCTTAATCAAAGAGAAAAGGCTTGCTCAGAGTTACTAAGCTTATACTTTGAGCATTTTCCATACTTGTGATTTATAGCATCACCCAGACATCTCTGTGGTGATATAAAGGCTGTCTTCATTAGTGATATATTGTCATATCAACGGCTGGCTGGTGCTATAAATTGCTAGTGTTGCAATGCTCTTTCAGTTTATTTCAAATAAGGCCTTCTCAGAAAAATGGATCACCATTAGTCATGTACACTGCAAGTTAATATATACATATACATACACATACATACACGTAATTGGTTTAAAAAAGAAGAAATGAAATTTTGGAGGGTACGAGCTACATGATAGAATAGATTTCAACTGAAGATATTGCCTCTTTACAAGAAAGCATCTACTGTTCAACTTCTGTTATTAAATGTTGGTTAAAAATGTAATGTATTTTTACATTATATTCTCACCAAAAAATGGATGTGTGGGTGAAGTTTAATCAATACATTTAACATCCAAGCAGGAGAGGGAATGTCATCACTTGTACTATATAAGGTTAATTTCATCTTTTGTACCTATATTACAGGATTTAATCCTCCAGATGCTCTTCATATGGTGACAATACATATTTTCCCATATAAACCTAATACCTGCTGTACAGTATTAAGGAGAAGATGCCAAAGGCCCAGATTCTCAGAGTATATACTCCACTTGACCTTTGATTAAATGACTATGCTAGGTGTCACAGTATTTGGAAAATTGTGATACGTGGTCTGAGCCTCAGAATGTTACCTATATTTTCTGCCAGTAGTTTAGTTACTTATTATTAAGTGAATAGTTACATTCAACATTACACCCCAGAAGGTGATTAGTAAATCTCTGGCTCACTATAAAACCTGCTTGAGACCAACTGAGATGTAATTGCAACCTGAATCTTTGAGCCAAGATCAATTAATGGGCCTGAGGATACTACTCATCTGTTAGTGTGCCAAGTTAAGGTTGTGATCTGCCAAAAATATGGTTACCAGCAAAAGTATCCCAGGGCTCAATGAATGTACTGACATATTTGCAATCCAGGCAAGGTTCTTAGGATATTATTTTTGATTCAAATTCAGTTTTTGGGAACCTCTGGTCACGAACGCTTCTGACCATGACCAAACATGTTCCGACCAAAAAATTCACAATTTTTTTTTTCACGGCCAATTTCCCCTTCCACGCCATTTTTTTTTGTAAACGCTAAATTTCCAAAATTAGGTTCGAGTCACAACCAAATCAGGTTGCAGCCAAAGTTATGGAAGAAAGTTATGATCGTAACCAGAGATTCTACTGTAGTTCCTTTCAGTTTTACTCTGAAAAATAAATAATTTATAAAAGTACAGGAGGCTTAAATTATCAACCACAGAAATAAATTGGAAACTCTGTGGAATGAAAAAAACTGAACCCAATTAAAAAATAAATAAATAAAAAGAGAATGTTAAAATCTGTAAATCTTCTATTTATCACAGTATCTTTATTTATTGACTTTATATAATATAGAATCATTTTATTTGTGGAATATATAAAAAAGTCATATTTTTTCAAAGATTTTAGTGTATTTTTAACTGGTTTATATTTATTTTAGTTTATATATTTATAAATAAATAATATATAATTATTTATAATTATGTGGTGCACTGTGTAATTGATTTTCTAATATGCTGATCTAGATCAGTCAACTCAAGCTTCCTTTTGTCTCAGTCTTTGGAAACTGTTACTGAAGCCCTACTTTAGTGTTAGATTTTCCTGAAAATGTCTTACAAGGGCAATTATATTATGTAAAGAAATGATACAGTATAAGATATGGCTTTACCAGTGTGTTCTTCCTATTTGTGAGCTGTTTTTTTTTTTTTTTTTTTTTTTTTTTTTTTTTTTTTTAGTATTTAGCCCTTATAAAATTTTTGGAGAGGTGGAGTTGGAAATATGGATTTACCAAAAGAAAGACAAAATGATATTCTGATTTCCATAATATAGAAAAAATGGTAATAGATCAAGATCTACTTTTAGTATTTTTGTGCTGTACAGATGGCTGGAATTGGTGCCCAATAAAATTAAATAATTAGGATCTATGTACAATGAGGATTCTTTCTTTATTGCTGGATTTATATACCAGCTTTTTGCATAGAAGTTCTCCCTTCTTGTTAAAAATTGGAAATTTGTAAAAGAAAAATTGGGGTTTTGCTTGGTTTTTGAACTTCAACAAAAGTCTTTAAATTGTTATTTTGTCTATTTATTTGTATGCCACCCATTTTGTCTAGATGAGATTTTGTTTGTAACAATGAATGCATCAAAGTATCTCAGATTAATATTGATAATATCTAGGATTTAAAATCCCAATAACTATACTGGGAAAGATGAATAGTGTGGGGTGGTACTTCCCCATTCAAGAATGGTGCACAATTTAGGGGGCCTTCCTGAACTCAGGGCTCCTGCTCAATGAATAGGTGGCAGCTGTGGCCAGGAAGGTATTTTGCACAGCTTCATCTGGTTTACCAATTTTATCTTTTTCTAGATTGGAAGGGTCGGGTGGGGTGGAATCCTTCAGGCAGTCATGTGTTGACCTCACAGTTTGAGTATGGAAATGTGTTATTTGGGGCTGCCCCTCAAGATCATCCGGAGGCTTCAAGTAGTCCAAAATGCAGAGGCAGAATCGGATATGCCTTACTATGCCCATGTAGCAGTTCATTTTCTCAAATTGCACTGTTTGTCAGTATGTGATTCAAGGTCTCGATTGTTACTTATGAAGTCGGACATGGCATAAATTTTGTCTGTGATGTTTTTAATTTTGGCTGTTCACCACCTTGAGTCCAGCAGGAGAAGGGCGGTATAAAAATTTAATAATAAAAAAATTAATAATAAGGCCTGGTTACTGGAAGGAAACATGCCCCCCCACCCCCGTCTCCCATAGGACCTGCCTAGCAAGGTTGGCACTCTTCAGGTCCTATTGAGTAAACAATGGCATCATTGGGTCCCTGGAGGTATCCCTTTTTTGCATCAGTGTCTGACCACTGGAAGGGGGTTCCCCTGAGAACTGAATAGCCTCCACCCTGTTGGGGTTTCAAAGGGGCCTTGACAAATTGAGAAATGAATTGGCTCTTCACCCAGGCCTTTGACAATAGTGAGCCAAGTCCCATTTAGAATATGTGTATTGTCTTCCTGTGTTTCCATTATACACACACACACACACACACACACACACACACACACATATACACACACACTCTATCTATCTATCTATCTATCTATCTATCTATCTATCTATCTATCTACCTACCTACCTACCTACCTACCTACCTACCTTCCTACCTCTGTTATCATAGGAGCACATGGCTTTCTCTTTTAGTCAAAATTCTAGTGTCTTCTTAGTATGAAGGCTTCACAACTTTTGTTAACTTGGCACCTAAATATATATTTTAACTCTATTTGCATAATAAGTTTACATGTTGGAACTGTTTCAGTTGGCAAATAGCGAGTCAGTCTTCTTTTGGAAGAGTTGAAGTTCTACAAAAATACCAGTAACATTTTTATTCATAGTGACAGGAGGATAACAAATCATAGAAAGAAGCTGAAAACGCGAGGATGATTTTCTATGTTTTTCATGAGTTGGCATGACAGTTCCTTTCAGCCAAAAGGAAAGAGCAGCAGAGCATCTTAAAGATGTTCTTTCCCATGAAGTTTCCTAACAGTGGGAGAGTAATCAACCAGTGGAATAGCTTGCCTTCAGAAGTTGTGGGTGTGTCATCACTGGAGCCTTTCAAAAAGAGACTAGATAACCATTTGTCTGAAATGGTATAGGGCAGTGATGGCTAACTTTTTTGCCATCACGTGCCAAAAGCAGGGGGAGCGCAGGGTGTCATGCGCGTGCATGCCCACACCCATAATTCAATGCGCCCCATCCCCCCAAACTCCCCCACTTTTGGCACGTGATGGCCCGGTGGGCCCGGTAGACCCGTTTTTCGCTCTCCCCAGGCTCTAGAACCTTTCTAGGAGCCTGAGGAGGGCGAAAACGGCCATTCCCCACCCCCCCTGGAGGCCCTCCAGAGGCCAGAAACAGTCTGTTTCCTGACTTCTGGTGGGCTTGGAAGGTCCAAAAATCAGCTGGCCAGTGCTCGCATGCGTGCCGGACCTGAGCAAGGGCAACTCTCACTTGCTCACCAATATGGCTCCATGTGCCACCTGTGGCACGCGTGCCATAGGTTTGCCATCACGGGTATAGGGTCTCCTGCTCAAGCAGGTGGTTGGACTAGAAAACCTCTGAGATCCCTTTGTAAAGATTCTCAGTCATGGTTGTCCCAAAGGTGCTTTTCCAGGAGGCAACTGGACTTTTTTGTTTTTCCTTAGAAGACTTTTCACTTTTCATCTGAGAAGCTTCTTTAGCTCTGACAGGATAGTGGGGGAATGGAAGGACTATCCTGCCAGAGCTAAAGAAGCTTCTTGGATGAGAAGCGAAACATCTTCAAAGAAAAAACAAGAAAGTCCAGTTGCCTCCTGGAAAAGCACCTTTGGGTCTGAGGTCCCTTCCAACTCTATTATTCTATGATCTATGTTTGTATGTGGAATGCAAGTCACTAACACCCAGCTTTTAGCTATTATATCTTTCCAAAAGGCAACATCATGTATCAGGTATAATCAATACCCTTTCTCTTCTTATGATTTTAAATTTTGTATAGAAACAAGCATCTTTACCAGCTATTAAATCAAAATGACCATGGTAGCTGTAATGGTGTTACTTTAGAAGCCTAAACAAAGATTACTTTTTCTTTTTGGCCATATATAACAATTACTTTTCTAAAGTGAAAAATGATGATATACAAGTAGTTCTCATCCTATGACCACAACTGAGCCCAAAATTTCCATTGCTAAACAGACAGTTGTTAAGTGAGTTTGGGTCCATTTTATGACCTTTTGTTTTGACCCAGATCGTCAAACATGACAAACCCTCTGAAGCTAATTCAAAGATTCCTTTATTAGGAGCGCCAGCAGCCCCGGCAAAAAGTTTCTCTCTCACTGCAGGCTAACAAGTCCGTCTGTCTGGAAGATGAATAGTTATCTGCCACATCTATTCATCTCCAGCCACTGTCTTTTTTCCCCAGAGCTAGGATGGAGCTTCACTAGCAGCAGCGGCTCTTCCTTCCCAAGGATCAGCCCATGGATTTCCACTGCTCTCCTCTCCTCTGCCTTCTATGCATCCGCGTGTCAGGCACTGGGCCCAGCTGTTCCTCCTCTTCCTCATCAGCTACCTCCAGACCTGTCTCCATCTGAGGGCTGACAGACAGCCCAGGCTCCACCTCTTCCTCTCTCTCTGCCAGCTCCACTCCCTCTTCCTCCTCAGAGCTCCCAGGTTGCCTTGATGCTGGCCCTGACTCCCATGCCTCCTCCTCCTCTGATTTGGCTGTTAGAGGAACTGGTGGCTGACAGGCCACAATACTTTTCTTGCCACAGTTGTTAAGTGAATCTGGCTTCCCCATTGACTTTGCTTGTCAGAAGGTCGCAAAAAGTGAGACACAGCAACTGTCAGAAATATGAGTCAGTTGTCAAGCATCTGAATTTTGATCATGTAACTATAGGGATGCTACAATAGTCGTAAGTGTGAAAAATGGTCCTAAGTCACTTTTTTCAGTGCTGTTGTGACTTCGAATGGTCATTAAACAAATGGTTGTACATCAAAGTCTACCTGTTGTCAAGCCTGAATTTGATTGGGATGTGGGATTGTTTGTATCCTTGGGTACTCTGGCATTAATTCAGTTTGACACAGTTGGAGCTGAATGGAGGAGAGCCGAGGAGGATAAAGCCTTCAGCCAAAACAACATAGCTAGCGATGAATCAAATACATTCCAACAGCTGGCTGGCCAGAGGAGGAGGAGAGAAGTCGCCAAGCAACCATCTCTCATATTGGTTGGACAATGTGACAGTTTGTTTTGGAAAATTGAGAAACTATTACTTATATTGGGGTGGAAAGCGCAGGAACTTTCATTACTGGCTTTCTACCAGTAGTGCCAAGATGATGTATCTAAATAAATTTGTTCTTTGAGGAAATGCAATGCCTCGGAGTTCAATTTGTAATGGGTGCATTACTTGGAACCTGACACCTGTACACACTCTGCTACATCATTCTGTTTTCTACATCGCATTGTTGTAGTCTCACTTTAGCTTTGTTAATTCGTCCAGGTTTTTTAAAAATTATTTTTGACATAGGTCTGTACATTTGCCTAAAACTGAGCAATAACCAATGATGCTTTTTTTCCATCAGTTGTATGGATTTTGTTGACCAATTGACTGTTCTGTGTCTGTGATCCTCTTTGCATCTTTCCATCTGTTCAGGAGGCTTAGAATACTCCCCAAACCAGATTAGATAATGGAAAAATAATGGTTTCATGAAGGAGGAAAATAAGGGGACCTCCCATTGCAAAAATTAATGTCATTTATTATTGCTGTGAATATAGCCCTACACGCACATAGACAGACAAGGCTTATGCAAAATGGAGAATATTGTACATTTTCTTTGAGAAAATTCTATGCAAGCCATGAAAGTAGTCATTCAGATCAATACTTTTTCAAAATGCATAGTTTTAAAATTATGCAAATTGAAATGCATCGTTCTGTGCATTGACTGCTTCCTTTAGAGAAGAGTTATGTCTAAAAATATTGTGTGCATTATTCTAATGAAACATTACCATCCAAATTGTAAATGTTCCTTCCTTCTTTCCTTTATTTATTCCTTTAAATGCACATCATAAGTAGGTACATGGTAAGAGAATAATACAAAATAATAACACTTTGATTTTTTTTTTTTCTATAGTAGGGAAGGGATAGCAGAACAGGAATGCGTCTTTTGTAACCTGCTGTTTTGGATGCAGTGTTCCAAAGAGATACTAAATTTAAATATAAATTTGGGTAAGAATCCTATGGTCTCCACAAAAAACTTGAGCCATCCAGTCCAAAGAACTAATATATTCAACTGATTACAATTGAAAATAAGCTTGCTGTGCAGTGTGTTTAATTATTTGGAACTGTGTTTTACACTTGTCAGATTTTCCAGATAAAATCATCATAAACCATTAGCATATTTTGATTTTATATATCCCACCCCTAGCAAGATGAAGACAACTAAATTAATCAAGACTAAAATTATTTCACGAAAGCATTTTCTTCACTTAGCTTAGATTTATATAATTTACAAAGAATATTCTGTTGAATTTTACAAAGGCTAATTACATTGGAGAAGCTAGGTACATGAATAAGCAAACACAATTTTGATTATTTGCTCATTTATCAGCCTCAGGTTCATTCCATCCTTTTTCTGTATCCTTAAACAATTTTTTTTAAAAAAAACCTTTCACACACTCATTCACACACACACCTTTCCCATCATATATTTTTATTAGTAGTCTTCTGGGGAAAAATTGATTTTACCCAGTTTTTTCTAATATAAACATTTTACTGTTAATTTTTTTTTCAAAAACAGTGCATCAGTTCTCCCAAAGGTGCTTTTTTCAAAAAAGCAACTGAGCTTGTTTTTCCTTGAAGATGTTTCAACTTCTCATTGAAGAAGCTTCTTCAATTCTAACTGAATTGTGGAGAATGGAAGGATTTATATTCTCTGCAGTCATTGGATTGTTAGCAGTCTCTCACATCAGTTCTTTAGGGTCTTGATGAATAACTATTCCAGCATACCAAAAATAGAGAGGTGCAAACAAATGGGAAATTTTGCATTTAAGTGCATATTGATATAATTTCTCGCATATTGCTAGCAAGGAAAGATGCAGTTTATACAATTCAGCCTAATACACTTTTAAGGGAATTAAGCTTGTATTGAGATCCCGTTTGTGGAAAACACATTTTGTTGTTCCCCTTTTCTCTTACATTGTTACATCCATTTTCTTAAGGAGTGTTCCATTTAGTTTGGGGGTTGTGTATGTGTCTTCATGCGTGCATGCATATTTTTACCTAAATGCGTGCATGCATATTTTTACCTAAATTAGTTTTTTCTTAAAAAAATGAAGCAGAAGCTAGATAATTTGAAGACATTTGATTGGATTCACATCCAAGACTTCCACTGGGTGGCAGCAAAGGGGTTAGGAAGAATTTAAAGGTGCAAGTCAAAACAACTAGAGCAGTGATGGCTAACCTTTTCCAGACCGAGTGCCCAAAACGCGCGCACCTGAACCCCCAAAATGCAATGCGTACAGATGCCCCATGCATGCACCCCGCCCCACACATGTGCGCCCCACCCTGCACATGTGCCTTGACCCATCCAAGTGCACCCTGTGCATATACCCAACCCCACACATGCATGCGCCCCCCCATATGTGTCCCTCCCCCTGCACATGCATGTGCAGCCTGCTACACATGCCCTGCCCCCCCACATGCATGCAGTGGTCCCCCAGCATGCTCCCCATGCATGTGCAGCAAAGACTCAAGACCAGCTGGCCAGCAGGAGGCGCACACACATGTGCGGTGGAGCTGAACTAGGGCAACGGCTCACATGCCCACAGAGAGGGCACTGCGTGCCATCTGTGGCACACCTGCCATAGGTTCGCCATCATGGAACTAGAGTGTTAATCTCATTGTATTTAGGGGCTTAATTTAGCACAAATATATTGTGATGGAATATAATCTGGATTCTCAGAAAGAAGGAGGGGCAGCATCACGGAGGGCAAAGAGGCAACCAAGAATGGAATGTTTGGTCTGGAGGAAGAAGATAAATATGGCTGCTTCTTAGCAATCCTAATATCATGTCTATAGCTATGCAAAAAGTTGGTTTAGTTTAGCCAGATTTCTGTCAGTAGATGAGGAATAATAAAGAATAATAAAGAAAACTACTGAGCTGGCCTGTCTCCTTCCCTGCTGAGCCCCAGCCTCTCTCACTAGCAGGCGTGGCTCTGCCCCATGGCTTGCTGGAATGCCGATTTCACAAATTGTGTTGCTGCGGAGCTGGAGAACTAAGTGCGCCACCCCCCCCGCTTTCCTAGCTGGTCAAAAGTATTCCTTAAAAATTGCAAGAGGGATTTCCAAACAAACCTCCTTTCCAGCTCCATCACGTTTCTTCCAGCAGCTCAAGATGTTCTTCTTTCACTGGATAAATGGAAAAGCTGGGTTTCAAACGGAAGAAACGTGCAGAGAAACCAAAAAAGTTTGTTCAGACTTTCCAACTTCACAAGAAAACTTTCTTTTTTCTTGCGAGAAGTTGGAAGGTCTGATTTTTCTTTTTGTTTTAGCCCCGCAAACTATTTTGGTTTCCCTGCACATACTTTTGGTGGGGATGTTGTAACTTTGAATGGTCGCTAAGTGAATTGTTTGTCACCTCAAAGATTAGCTGTACATATCAGTGGTGAAATCAAAAATTTGTTATTGCCGGTTCTGTGGGCATAGCTTGGTGGAGGGTGTGTGTGTGTGTAATGTGACTGGTTGGGCGTGGCCAACTTTTTTTTTTTTTTACTTTTAAAACCATTTTTTCTACAACCTCTTCAGCTGAAGAGGTTGTAAAAAAATGCTTTTAAAAGGCTCTGACAATCCTAGCTGAGTTGCCTGATCAGCAGAGGCTTTTTAAAAAACTCAGCTTGGATTGTCAGATGCATTTAAAAGAAAAATATGGTTTTTTTCAAGCTGAGTTTTTAAAAAAGCCTCAGCCAAAGAGGTTGTAGAAAAAATGCTTTTAAAAGCCTCTGACGATCTCAGCTGAGCCGCGCGATCATCAGAGGCTTTTTTTTTTTTTTTTACTTTTAAAAGCATTTTTTTCGGCCGAAGAGGTTGTAGAAAAAATGCTTTTAAAATTTTTTTAAAAAAGCCTCTGATGATCACGCGGCTCAGCTGAGCATGGGGAGGGCAGGGATTTTTGCTACCGGTTCTCCGAACCACCCGCCTCCATCACTGCCGGATCGGGCGATCCAGTCCGAACTGGGAGCATTTCACCCCTGGTACATATGTATTTGAAATTTGAAAACCCTGTTTCTTTTTAAAGGAAGTAAAAGTTGCCTGTGAACTGAACATTAGTTTCGGTGGTATCTTTAAAAATAAAAGTAAATAGCTGAAATACACAAGGAGCTATTAAGAACAGCTACTAAATCAACTTGTCAACTTCAAGAATAATTGAAGGCTTCCCCCCCCATCCCCCGAACTGGGTGAAAGCCTTAACACATTTCTGAGTGGTGAAATTATTAAAAATTGATTTGTAATTACGGAATTTCTAAAGAATGTGCAATGATGAATTGCCTCCTAGGCATCGGGGTTTCGGATTTTCTTCCCTTTTAAGTATTGTTTGTTCTCCTAACTGCTTTGGACTAAGTAGATATCTGCAGCATAAAATCTTGCTAGATTTTTTGATGGCTGAAGGAGAAGAGAAATTTTCATCCTTGTGTAAGAGAAGTCCTTAGTGAAAGTTGAATAATAACAAAATCCATTTTAGTTCATAGCCTTGGAAGGAAGTACAAAGAATGAATTCTTATGGCTCCATTACAAAACATTATTTCAATTACAATTGTTGACATAGAAATGCCTTAACATTCCTTTTTATAAAAATCTTTTACATTTAAGTCGCAGCATAGAATTGGGAATTACTTTTTTTGATGAGTGATATGTTTCATTTTAAGTGTTGAAAATCATAGCACTTACTCCTGACTTTTTCATGTTAGTTTGTAAATATACAATATTTATATGTTACATACTTGCTGAGTTGTTCCTGATTTCCTGAAAGAAATATTGTGCTATGGGGATTATTGTGCTATTTCTTTATTGGTGGTGGCGCAGTGATTAGAATGCAACACTGCAGGCTAACTCTGCATTCTCACAGCCAGGAGTTCTATCCTGACTGGGTCAAGGTTGACTCAGCCTCCCATCCTTCCAAGGTCGGTAAAATGAGGACCCAGATTGTGGGGACAATATGCTGACTCTGTAAACCACTTAGAGAGTACTGTAAAGCACCGTGAAGTGGTATATAGGTCTAAGTGCAGTGGTGAAATCCAAATTTTTTTATTACCGATTCTGTGGGTGTGGCTTGGTGGGCATGGTGTGGCTTGGTGGGCGTGGCTTGGTGGGCTGGCAGAGGAAGAATACTGCAAAATCTCCATTCCCTCCCCACACCTGGGGGAAGGATATTGCAAAATCTCCATTCCTACTGCACTCTCGGGCCAGCCAGAGGTGATATTTGCCGGTTCTCTAGAACCTGTCAGAACCTGTTGGATTTCACCCCTGTCTAAGTGTTATTGCTAAGCCCCCTGCAAAACCTAGAAAGTATGTTCCTTAGATTTTTGACAACTTTCCCCAATCTGGATTATAGTTCCCAGAATTCTTACTCAGGATACTGTTTAAGATCAACAGGTTGAGAAATACTTATTTAGGGACTGTAAGAAAGTCCAATCAATTTGGCATGAGGGGATAGGTGTCCACAGCCAGCCAAGAAAATGGGAAAATGATGTGTCATGACATGCAGTGCAGACCACCCATCCTAAATTTTATTTATCTTTTTATTATATTTATAAATCATGCATTCTCATTTTGTTCTTTTTCATTATTTCATTAGTTATTAGTTCCTCAGGAATAGTCTTCCTGACAACTGATGGAAGGATGTGAGGTGTGAGTAACAAATTTAGCATCATGATGTTGTGACTATTTTGCTTCCCACAGATGTTTAAGTATAGAAACTGTAGAGCAATTTGACCTGGGCTTCAAAAATCCAGACAACCAAGAGATAGCTTTGCTCTAAAATTCTAATAATCCTAAGAAGGGGAATTAGGAAAGATGTAGCTGAACTTGATGGGAAAGTATGATAACTTCTGTAAAATTGACCAGTCCAAACTGAAGCAAGCTATTATTTGTGTTTATTGCCCTATACCATTTGAGCATTAAGGGCTTGGAAGGTCCATACAACCAGTGTCCTCATCCTGGCTCTGAAACAGCCCACTTGCATTTTTAAGAAAACATATCCTCACAATGTAGCTACTATCCTGTTGCCAACCACTGTTGAGGCAGCGTGAAGCCAGATCAAAGGGATCATGTAAAAAAACGTACTTTCTGTGAGAAAGGGGAACAAGCTTTGAGGGAGATGGGGGACTTGCTGGGCCCCAATTAGCGCACCACAGAATCAAACCTCCTATCCTGTAAGGAGTTGTGTATCTTCGTGACTATTTCTATTTTGGCTGTCAGATAGAACACCTGGCAACAAAAATATTTTTTTTGGGGGGGGGCAAGAGACAGGGGGTCAGATTCCACAAGGTCAATATTTCCATTGCAAGCTCCTGATAGGTAATATTTCTCACCTCTGTTTTCGTCATATTCCTTTCTTCCCAAATTTGATCCAGTCTCACCCTCGGAAGCAACTAGTGTGAAACATAGAAATGGGATTTATCTGAGCTGGTTCTCAAGGTTCCTTCTACTTGAATGGTGAGCCAGACTGTCTATAAATGATAGTTGAGGTTTTAGGGTAAGCAATTCCTGCTTAATTTGCCTTAACCAGCCAAACTGCAGTTTAACTATCTTTCTTTCAAAATGTATAATGGTTCAATCTGATGCTTTCTGAAAATGGTTATATGAAAACTGTGGCAGAACCTCCTGTTTTCTAACACTAGACCAATTTCAGTCTATACTCACAGAATGAGTACAAGTTTTGTCTTTGTTTGTGGATCTTATGTCTTCACCATTTTGTTACTAAACTGTATTTAGAACTCCAAAATTCTTACCAATTATTGTGTGCGCATCGGTCTATTAAGCTTCAATTTGTGCCTTCAGAACTATAAAAGGAAAGAAAAAAAGAACCCAAACAGCTATACAAGTAGAACAAGAAAAATCTCAAAAGCAGGAAGTGTCTGTTTTTTTTTTTCTCGGTATGGTTTGGATAGTTCCTTTATTAAGGTATATTTGGTCTGCTTTTTACATTATAGATTTCTTGAAGTATGAATTACTTAAAACCAGGGGTATAAATCACAGGTTCTGGAGAATTTTGAGTAGTTTGGTGAACCAGCAAATACGACTCTGGCTGGCCCCAGAGTGGGGTGGGAATGGAGATTTTGCAACAGCCTTCCCCTGGAGTAGGGTGGGAATGGAGATTTTGCAATATCCTTCCCCTGGAGTGGGGTGAGAATGGAGATTTTGCAGTATCCTTCCCCTGCCACACCCACCAAGCCATGCCCACCAAGCCACACAACGCCCACCAAGCCACGCCCACAGAGCTGGTAGTAAAAAAAATTGAATTCCACCACTGCTTAAAATGTGTTGGAGAATACAGAGTCATATACAATAAACCCGTCTCTGAGTTTGTTAGGTTAAACTGAAAGGATAAAATGGATATGAACAGGAAAGTATATTCATTGAGCATGTTCACTTAATATATTAAACTCCTCTAGGTGCTTAATGATAATACATTGCTGTCTCACCCTCTTCCCATACAATTCCTTAATCATATTTACCAATTCAGCTCTCATTAAAAGAGTAACATGAAGCCAGAGATTCTTCATATTTCCGTTTGATATAATTCAGAATGCAACACCATAGTTAGTTGGCTGTTACTCCATGCTTAACCACAAAGAAGCCACTAATCTGGTAAAGGAGCTGAAAGGAACAAAGTTAAGAGATAGCGTGTATATTTATAGTAATTACTGTGGATGGCTTAACATGGAAATGTAACCAATAACATGGCAAACATGTCTGAGTTCCAGAAGCTTCCAAAATTATTAAGTAATCTCTAATGCAATGTTATGACTAGGAAAGTGACACGCAAATTTATAACAGTGTCCTTTTACTCTAAAGAATAAGCATGGCAGCATATTGGTGCATATGATTAATTACTTATTCCTGCCATGGAACATAAATCACTAAGAAAGCCAATTAGGAAGAAGATAGAACAAACTGAAAATACTCGACTACGCTAAGAGTAATGTTAATAACAGGAGACAGATTCTGATGAAAAAAAATTATTAAAGCAGTGAGATATAAGTTACAGAAAAGAAAAATAAAAAAATAGAAATTATAGTCCATAAATTGCAACAGAATATGTTTGTTGTTTATAAATTTTACAGGCCACCCTAGCCTCTAGGAAGTAACAAATTCATATATAACAACAATCATTAAAAAAAATAGAACTATTCCAGCACCAATGATTTTGGACAATCATATTCCAATGGCCTTTGAAAACAAGTCATGAGAATACAAGCTACCTTTGCTTCATAGGAAAAGTCTTTTCAGCTGGAGTTCCCCATAGAGGTTGCCATTTGCATGGAAATTTCCAGGTGATTTTCAAAGACAGCCTCGCACACAAAGCAAAGGGCCACAACATGACAAGGGCACAAATCATCATCTCAGGACCTTGAAATTGAAACAGGTGTACTAGGACAGAAAGTTTTCTCCAGAAAGCTAGACCTTTTTATAATGTGTCCAAAGGAGGATAACTGAACCCTGTTGATTCAAACCTCAAGTCAGAAATCTAGATTGATTTGTTTGATGATCAATTTGTATGTTTCTTTGGCTGTCCATGGTATTCTCAGGAGTCTTATCCAATACCAAAATATATATACTGTACAGATGTCTAGTATATTCCTAGTATTCCTCCTGTCCTTTAAATGGGTAACTATATGTCCATTAGTGTTGGTTAGCATTCTAGTTTGAGGTTGGAACCTCCTGAGTTCAGAAATGTTTTGAAAGACTTCCCTTGTTTTTCCCTGTTTCCATGCTCAACGTTTTTGCAAGTTGTCCTCGGGTTACTATTATGGAACTAGGAATGCAATCATAAAACGCAAAGGTCATACAATTACATTACTTAGCAATAACAATCCTGACAGGCCATGTTGCCATCATAACCTCAAATGAGCAGAGCTCATTAAGTGGAAAACAGTGAGACTCCTAGCTAAGGAATGCATGGGTGCCAGGGGTGTGTGTGTGGGGGGGAGGGGGGATCACAGGATTGGATGAGTGAAGGGAGGCCAAGGAAAGGAGGGTACAGTTTGGTGCGAGAGAATAGGGGCTGGAGAAGCAGGGTGCTGCACCAGGCAAGTGAAGGAAGCATGGGGAATGGATTTACCAGAATGATTTGCAGCCTTCCTTAGTGACCTCTTCATTGACTTTGCTTGTGGGAAGTCAGCAGAGAAGGTTGCATGTGACCGCAACTATCATAAGTGCAAGCTGGTTACCAAGAACTGAAATCACAATCAGGTAACAATGGGGATGGTGTGTTGGCTTCGAGGACTGGTTCGTAAGTACCACTTGTTTTGTGCTATTGCAACTTTGAACAGTTTCTGAACGAATGGTAATTCATTTAGCAAGAACTACCTGTACAGATGCTGTAGCTTTACTTCTTTTTTCTAACAGCTGTCAGAAACTCTTTTTAAGGTTCCTTTCTGAAAATTTTGCCTTAGCTTTGACTTCTCTTCACTTCTTGGCAATTTCCATGGTTTGTTCCAGTTTATTTTCTTCTCTTTCTTCATTTTTGGAAGTCTCTTCACATTCATCCTTAACAACTACTTCAAGTTTATTCCACAGTTCCTCTCATTTTCTATCAATGAGGTTCATGAATTCAAAGTAATTCCTGATATATATGGATATAAGATATATATGATATATCTATGTATGAGATCTCTTGCTCTCTCCCTCCCTCCTATCTATATGATATATATGGCTATATATGGATGGATATATGCTCAAGACTTTATCATGGAAACCAGTTGCATTTCTTTAACTTTACTTGTAACTTGCACATGAGCAATTTGTGATCTGTTCCCCAGTCGGCACCTGCTCATCTGTTTTGTGCTATAAATGAGCTCCTCCATCTCCTCTTAACAATAATATATCTCAAATAATATAATTTGACATATGATGGTGTCCATAATAGTATAGAACTGTTGTTTTGGTTGCTTGAAGACAGTGTTAGCTTTGAAGAAAACATTACAATGACAGAAATAGATAAGTCAATCTCCTGCTTCATTTCCGTTTCCTAAATCTTACAATCCAATCCCACATAACGGACAAATCTTTTATACAATTGGTATGAATAGAAATGCAATGTGTGATGCACTTTCCATAAAACCCTATCCTATACCTGCATTATAAGTGAGTTTATGTGTTCATCATGTCAGATAATAATGACATACTATTATAATGGACAAATTATTAAATATGAAGCCTTGTTTTATTTCAAACCATCATGCTGCTGTTCCACTAGAAGATATTTTAGTTAGAAAATTAATTAATTCTGGTGGCATGCTGCAAAAGAAATAGAGAAATCTTCAAATAAGAGATTTACAACTTAAAATTGTTATAGAAATCTTTTACTATATGGGGATGAAACACATAGTGTGACATAGAAATCTGTTCATGAATGAATGCTGTCATTAGAGTCTCATTTAAATTTAGGACCAGCTTGTTTGTATTCCTATGCAAGCTCTCAGAAGCATCAGTTGTGGTTTTAGATGAGATCTTGCCAAATCATTACCTTAATAATTGTTCCTTGACTTATCCAGTCCCAGATAACCCTCCCTCACATTTTACCAGAAACATATTATTTATGTAAATATATATTTATTTAAAAATCCCAACATTTTAAAAGTAAACAGTACCTAAAACTTTTAAATTAAAAATGGAAGCATGAAACAAATCCTGCAAGCAGCTCAAGCATATCTAATTTACAGTGAAACGGTAAATTAAACAATGAAGATAGCCACTAGGCAGCAGACACTAAAACAGCAGAAAAAAAGTTTAATTAAAAGGCTCCCTTGCAGCCTGAAAAAAATTTGCATTAACTTTATGGGCTGGATTGCTTTAAGCTGTGTTGTCTTTATTTTTTAGGGGTACTAAGAAAACCCAGGATTCTTTAATGAATAAAATTGAGATGCTGTGTTTAGATGCAGTCTGAAATATTTCTTACTCAGCATTTTTAAAATGTGCGCAGCACTTTATCTCTAGATTTTATAGCCAACATCTGGAGGATACTAGATTTAGAAATGCTATTCTAAACTTGCTTGGATTAGCAATATAGTATTTATTGCCATCTTGTCATTTCCCATCACCTGCTTCATGTGGTGAATAAGTCTTTTTGGATGATGAAAACACCAAAAATATTAACCACATTTTTCTTTTTCCATCCTTTCTCCAATACTTATTTTTTTTAAACAACGGGAAGTAAAGGATGGTTTAGAAGGCAGAAAAAATAAAGAAAAAATAATGTTCAAGATAAAATTTAACAACAGATAGTATGATAAGATAACCTTTATTGTCACTTTTTTCTGTGAACACACTCATTAAAATTTTTGATGCTCTCAAAAGTATATATACATAACAGAGGTGAAATGCTACCGTTTTAGGCCAGTTTCCCAAACCAGTAGTAAAAAAATACTAAAAAAAGTTTTTAAAAAATTCCAATGATCGCGCGGCACAGCTGATTGTTGCACCGCCGATCGTCGGAACTTTTTTTTTTTTTTTTTTTACCTTTTAAGCATTTCTTTACTACTGGTTCCGGTGAAGCGGTAGTAAAAAAATGCTAAAAAAAGAAAAAAAATTCCGACGATCAGCTATATTCAGCTATATCCACATATGCTATATCTTGTATATACATATACATATACAGTCAGGTCCAGAAATATTGGGACATCGACACAATTCTAACATCTTTGGCTCTATACACCATCACAATGGAATTGGAATGAAACAAACACAATGTGCGCTAACTGCAGACTGTCAGCTTTAATTTGAGGGTATGTACATCCAACTCAGGTGAACGGTGTAGGACTTACAGCAGTTTGCATATGTGCCTCCCACTTGTTAAGGGACCAAAAGTAATGGGACAGAATAATAATCATAAATCAAACTTTCCCTTCTTAATACTTGGTTGCAAATCCTTTGCAGTCAATCACAGCCTGAAGTCTGGAACACATAGACATCAACAGATGCTGGGTTTCATCCCTGGTGATGCTCTGCCAGGCCTCTATTGCAACTGTCTTCAGTTCCTGCTTGTTCTTGGGGCATTTTCCGTTCAGTTTTGTCTTCAGCAAGTGAAATGCATGCTCAATGGGATTCAGGTCAGGTGATTGACTTGGCCATTGCATAACATTCCACTTCTGTCCCTTCAAAAACTCTTTGGTTGCTTTTGCAGTATGCTTTGGGTCATTGTCCATCTGCACTGTGAAGCGCCGTCCAATGAGTTCTGCAGCATTTGGCTGAATGTGAGCAGATAATATTGCCTGAAACACTTCAGAATTCATCCTGCTGCTTTTGTCAGCAGTCACATCATCAATAAATACAAGAGAACCAGTTCCATTGGCAGCCATACATGCCCACACCATGACACTACCACCATCATGCTTCACTGATGAGGTGGTATGCTTAGGATCATGAGCGATTCCTTTCCTTCTTCATACTCTTCTCTTCCCATCACTCTGGTACAAGTTGATCTTGGTCTCATCTGTCCATAGGATCTTGTTCCAGAACTGTGAAGGCTTTGTTAGATGTTGTTTGGCAAACTCTAATCTGGCCTTCCTGTTTTTGAGCCTCACCAATGGTTTACATCTTGTGGTGAACCCTCTGTATTCACTCTGGTGAAGTCTTCTCTTGATTGTTGACTTTGACACACATACACCCACCTCCTGGAGAGTGTTCTTGATCTGGCCAACTGTTGTGAAGGGTGTTTTCTTCACCAGGGAAAGAATTCTTCGGTCATCCACCACACTTGTTTTCCGTGGTCTCCCAGGTCTTTTGGTGTTGCTGAGCTCACCGGTGCATTCCTTCTTTTTGAGAATGTTTCAAACACTTATTTTGGCCACGCCTAATGTTCTTGCTATCTCTCTGATGGGTTTGTTTTGTTTCTTCAGCCTAATGATGGCTTGCTTCACTGATAGTGACAGCTCTTTGGATCTCATCTTGAGAGTTGACAGCAACAGACTCCAAATGCAAATAGCACACTTGAAATGAACTCTGGGCCTTTTATCTGCACATTGTAATTGGGGTAATGAGGGAATATCACACACCTGGCCATGGAACAGCTGAGAAGCCAATTGTCCCATTACTTTTGGTCCCTTAACAAGTGGGAGGCACATATACAAACTGCTGTAAGTCCTACACCGTTCACCTGAATTGGATATACATACCCTCAAATTAAAGCTGACAGTCTGCAGTTAACGCATATTGTGTTTGTTTCATTCCAACTCCATTGTGGTGGTGTATAGAGCCAAAGATGTTAGAATTGTGTCGATGTCCCAATATTTCTGGACCTGACTGTATATAATATGGATCTTCATACTATTATAGCATTTTAGCAGAGCGCCATAAAGCACCAGGCTAGAAATCAGGAGACTGGGAGTTTTAGTCCTGCCTTTAGGCATTAAAGCCAGCTGGGTGACTTTGGGCCAATTATCAGGAGACTGGGAGTTCTAGTCCCACCTTAGGCATGATAGCCAACTGGGTGACTTTGGGCCAGTCACTCTCTCTCAGTCCAACTCACTCCACATGGTTGTTGTTGTGGGGAAAATGGGAGGAGGAAGGTGAGTTGGACATGTTTGCTTCCTTAAGTTATTTGTAAAAATAATAAAAAGCAGGAAAATAAATAAATAGATAAGTTCCTGTTAGTAATGCATTTGAAGTGTTCAAAACTAAGATGCTTTGCTAATTTTTGTGATGCATGAAATATGTATGATCAATTTCCTTTAATTAATAGAAGAAAGCTTTAGAATGCAGCTGCTAGATCTAAAAGGAGAAGGCAAGCAGCAGAAGCAAGCCATAGCTCTACATTTCTCTGAATCCCAGAATACACTCTCCAAGAGTCCTAAATAATGATACTAAAATTATTGACCTAATGCATTCTGCCCCAGATAAAATATTTACCAGCTGTTTTCTTTTGATACCCCTATAAAAATTAACACATTAATATTGCAAAAAAAAAAAAAAGTATCTCTATTGGAGATTTTTAGGAGACAGCTCTCCAAACAAAGTAATGCAATCCATTTAATTGGCAATAGACTTTAACTTTACTCATGACTATTTCAGACTGTTGGGCCTTGAATTTGTAATCCCCAGTCAATTAACTATCAGTGCGATTATTCGCATATTCCATTCACGTATCATTGCTCTGGGATTTTCAATTATGTTAAAATGCAGTAAAAAGCCCACTGGAATCAAAGCGTAGGGAAATGCATTGGCTTTAATTAACTCTTACAAATTTTGCAATGGTGTCAGCAAATGGATTTTGAATTCCTTGGGATGATCCTATCCTCATTCTAGCTTCAGAGCAACCAAACTTAATAGATAACACAACTACTTCAAAAAAACAAAAAAAAAGTAGGCAAAGGAGGATCCTCAGCTATTTGAGTCCATCCATTATGGTTTGTATTTAATGGGTGATGTGGCCGAAACCTGCTCTCGTAAAGCAGAACCTGAGGTCAGGTCCTTTGTGCTCTCTGAGCTTGGTTGCTTTCTTGCCAATGTTTCATTACCCAAACTAGGTCTGGTGCAGTGGTGGATTTCTCCCGGTTCGGTCCGATTCGGCCAAGCTGGTAGCGGTGACGATATGACCTCACCGAACCAGTTCTCCCCCCCCCGCCCTCCCCCCCCCACCCCACCCCACATTATTCTTACCTTTTATTTGGTCCTATCCCCAATCTATTGTTGCCTCTGAGTCCCAGCTGATGACTAGAGGGAAAAAAACCTGTTTAAACTCTTGCCGCAGGGCTTCAAAGGGCCGTCCTACAGCTGATCAGTGTTAAAAGCAAACAAATGAGTCGGGTCGTAAGTGTGAGGACTGGTCGTAATTGCGAGGACCTTCCAGAAATGACTCTGACCAGCTAGCCACTCCCACCTAGTCATATGACCTCCAAGCCACACCCACATAATAAGCCACGCCCACAGAACCAGTAGTAAAAAAGTTTAGAACCCACCCCTGGTCTGATGGCATCAATGCCAGCAGTACTGACCTAGTTTGAGTAATGAAATGTTACTGGTGCTTCTAAACCATCCTTGTTGCCACTCAGGGTCAGTTCATCTTGCAAAGTTTGGTGGGCTCCCTTCATACCTTGGTGTGTCTGAGTGCTTGAAAAAAAGGTCTGTGAGAAACAGATCAATGGAACACAACAGAACAGTATTTCTCAACTTTGGGCACTTTAAGATGGGTGGACTACAACTTCCAAAATTCTCCTGCCAGTGAAGCATCTTAAAAGAGCCCAAAGTTGGGAAATATTGCAATAGAAAATAAATAACTGGTTGCAATGGCTTCCTGTTTATATCCAATGTGCACTCCATGTAAAAGATGTGGCCAACCATGGAAGAAAGAAATGTTGCTGTGAATAGAAGGTGGCTGCTGCATTGAAGGGGAGGATTCATTGTCTCCATGGCACTTTTTCCATGTCTCCATCCCTCAAAGTGATGAGATGACAGATAGTTTTATGGCCGTTGTTAAGGATGAGGACCCAGTTTGTGGGGGCAATAAGCTGACTTTGTATAAAATATACAAAAGTATGAAGGCTATTGCTTAACGCATTGTAAGCCGCCCTGAGTCTCCGGAGAAGGGCGGCATATAAAAATAAAATAAAATAATAAATAAATAAATATTGTTGTGTTAACCAACCAGCAGAGTGTAGAGCACAGGGAAAAGGTGCTGAGAGCAATGAATAAAATATATACAAACTGGTTTATCAAAGTTTTTACTTTGTAGTGAAAAACAATCTCATAGTCTTTAATCAATCCAAGTCTTTGCCAGACAAATCAGTCCAGTGATACAAAAGTCTTCTTACCATACAAAACAGCAGTAGGTAATAAATAGCAGCACATTCACGCTGGTAACAGATCACGATGGTAGCATATCCACCCATGATGATAGCATATCCACCCACGATGATAGCATATCCACACACAATGGTAGCATATCATCAATGACTACATTTTAGCTCCCTTCTTAAATACAGTAACAACAGAGCTTATCCAATCAGGATACAATGACTCAGTATTACAATGACTCAGCATTACAATGACTCAGCATTACTTCTTAAAGTCAAAGAATACATATTCATGTTAAAGTCATAGAACACATATATTATCCATATATTGCCTGGACAACCTGTTAGGCTTACACCATATCCTAACAGCCGTTATATTATTATTCTGTACTTCCCCCTCCCCTTCAAATTCATTGATTTAGAACAATTCTGACAGCAACAAAACTTTTCAATTTCAAGTCTTTACTAAACTGAAACCAAAAAGTCCTTGAAGAATTACTATTTTCCCTCTTTCCTTAAAATACATTCCAGATTTTTCTGGACTCTGGTCCCTACTGGCGAATTCAGAGGAAGAAAGTTGTATTGTTTCATTGATGCTCCAGCTGAAAATATGGATTTAGTCCAGAACATTCCAATCACTGGTTATAAATGCATTCCATCATGTATCCAACTTCCTTAGCCTGCTCATTTCATGATTAGATTGCATGGCTGCTTGTCAAAAAGCCAGGCGCTCTTGGCCAACCGGCAAACATACTGACAACTTCAAATTGACAATAAAGGATCTGCTTGTGCCATATGCATAGCAAAGGATTTGTTTCAATTTAGCTTGCGGGGTGTTCAGCACTGCCTTATTGCCATGCATTAATCTCAATTTGATATCAGTTTAATGTCCAGCTGATGTCCACTTTCCGTGTTACAGTGCTAAGAATAGATGCTGCTTCTTTTAGTTCTTCCCAAATTGAGCAGGAATCATATTTTACTACCTGAAGATTAATCTAACAAAGCAGCTATGAGCAGGGTAGTTTTATTACTTCTGGAATTCATGAAAAGATATGAAGAGAAAATATATCTGAAAAACAACAACAAAATTGTACGGAATCTATTTAGAATGGTCGGCTTAAGATCCAATGCAGCCATATCATGTGCAGAATTCCATAGCAAAGGGTATATTATCTATTCTTTCCATTACAAATAGAAAGAAATTAGCTGAAAGGATCCATTTGATTTAGATGTATTTAACAATTTTTGTACCCACTACTAATATTTGGCATGGGGGAAGGATATTGGCATGTGAATGTATTGGTAATTAAAAATATTCAAAAGTTTAAAATTCTAGAGATTTTCAATCCTGGCAATAGTAGGTACAAGCCAGAGGTGGGTTCTACATTTTTTTTACTACCGGTTCTGTTGGTGTGGCTTATTTTGTGGGCATGGCTTGATGGTCATGTGACAATTCTTTAGGATTTAGCAGAGGTCTACCAGGCTTTTAACTGCTTGCAGAGCTGTACCAATCTACCCATTTATTTTTGCAGGCACTGGTCTACTCATGTAGAGTCTTTGGCCCCCACAGAGAGGGCTCGCAATCTGGGAGTCCTCCTGGATACGCAGCTGTCCTTGGAGGAACATCTGACGGCTGTAACCAGGGGGACCTTTTGTCAGGTTCGCCTGATTCGCCAGTTGCAGCCCTTTCTTGAGCGGGATTCCCTGTGCACAGTCACTCATGCCCTCGTAACCTCTCGCCTTGATTACTGCAACGCTCTCTACATGGGGCTCCCCTTGAAGAGCACCCGGAGGCTCCAACTGGTCCAGAACGCAGCAGCGCGGGTAGTGAGGGGAGCAGCGTGGCGCTCCCATGTAACACCGCTCCTGCGTGAGCTGCACTGGCTCCCAGTGGTCTTCCGGGTGTGCTTCAAGGTGTTGGTTATCACCTTTAAAGTGCTCCATGGCATAGGCCTAGCTATCTTTGAGACCGCCTGCTGCCACCGACAACCTCCTATCGACTCGTGCGCTCCCACAGAGAGGGCCTCCTCGGGGTGCCATCAGCCAAACAATCCAGGCTGGTGACCCCCAGGGGGAGGGCCTTCTCTGTGGGGGCACCTACCCTCTGGAATCAGTTGCCCCCAGAGATAAGGAGAATTCATGACCTCAGTGCCTTCCGCCGTGCCCTTAAAACCTTCCTTTTCCAACAAGCTGGGCTGGCCTAATTCTTTTTAAGTGTTTTTAATTGTTTTGTTTATCGTTTTAATTAATGGGGCCAAATTTATATATATATTTTAACTGTATTTTAATATTTGTATTTGATGTTTTTACTTGGCTGTTCACCGCCCTGAGTCCTCAGGGAGAAGGGCGGTATACAAATAAAAATAAATAAATAAATAAATAAAAATAATTAAAAAATGGAATTGATCTCACCAATTCTTCAGCCAACAGTAGCTCACAATATAACCTTGAGCAAGAATGGAGGCAGATATGGCAAGATAATTGAAAGCTTCTGATCAAGCTTCTAGAGTCTTGCATAGACACTTGCTCTTTAAATTAGTGTCCCTCTAGACAGCAAAACCATACCACTCTCTGGATAAAAACAACATAGTAGGAGATGCTGGCCAAAAATAAATTAATTAAATAAATACTTTATTTGTTTATTCTCATGAGTGGTTCAAGGCATTCTCTTACCCAATGAGCAAGGTAGACGGTATCCAATAGATGATGATGGCCATTATGATGATACCACTGGCATTGACAAAATATCCCTCAGTCAATTGCAAAAGGCAGCTTTAGTTAGAAGAGCTTGCATCCTTATTTCTTGTCCAACCCTATTCATTGTTATCCTGTTATACTGGATAGAGAATACCAGTTCGATGGACAAATTGACAATATACATATGCCTGGAACAAACTTAAATGGATTGATTTCTGACTAGATTGTCAAAATTAAATTCTTATATACAGCATTTAAAAAAAAACCTTCAGTTATCTTTAGAAGATTAAATCTGATAGATCAACACAGAATTTTTGCAGATTTCATTTTCTTGTATTTTATGTACCATGTTTTGTGGAATTTATGCTTTCTATTTGGTATCCTTTAATTTAAAAAAAAAGATAATAAAACTAAACCTTACAATCTTACAACAGAATCTTATGCATGACACTAATCTGGAACCAACATTTTCCTTCTGCAGTATATATAGCCAGATATTTCTATTGGTCCTAATAGATAATTTTTAGCAATGCAAATTACTCTTGCAGAGAGTTGGATTTAAAATAAGCTTATTGTGAGAGGAGTGTACTACACTTCAATTGTTTGCACTATTGTCAGATCTTTAAAGTAAACCTTTAAAGTGATGTGCTGTTTGAACATGTTGAAGTATCTTTTAATCAACTTGTGATAGGGATTTGTTACTTTTCTGTAGCTAAGGGGGAAAAACCTATGTTATTCATAGCTGTATGTAAGATAAATGCGGAATGGGAATGGACTATGATCATAGCTTTAATATGGCACAAATTTTGATTCTTTCATCGAAAAGCAGCCCTTTATTTGTTCTACTTTGTGTTCTCTATCTTGCTACTTGCTGGTTGCTAAGCAACTGCAAGACCATAAATACTGTTTGCATAAAGCACCAAGTTTATTTTATATGCTTCAAAAAACAGTAATTGGCAACCTTATGAACAGTAGCTCTGTGTTCAGATGGACTTCATCCTAATTGTAGAGGATGCTATGTCATTCTGACTCGCATTCAGAAAATAAGGACATTCTGTCATACATACATTCTGTCAGTATTTAGCCAAGCAAGGATTTCTACCCCCAAATGATCCAAACTAAATCACAACAAAAGTACTTTTTTCAGTCATTGTATCTCCTTTCCATTTATTCTGTGATGTCTTACCAGGGACAGGATTGGAGTACTATAGTGCTGCTTTATGGGAAATGGGCACCCCCCCACCACCCATATATTCATTGTATGTATGTGTCTTTTTCTTCTCAGTCTTTGATCAGGAAGTAGCACTGGCATTATTGAAGGAGGACACCCAAAATCCTCCCAATATGACATATATTCAACTATATAGAGTCTAATTATATTGATGATATCTATATAATAGAATAAGGTAATGGTAAAGTCCATTCGTGTCTGGGGGACAGTGCCAGCACCCTCTGAAAACATTTCCGTGGTCATGTGGCCAGCATGGCTATATGCCAAAGGTGTACAGCACACTTTTACTTTCCCACTGAAGTGGTTCCTATTTATCTATTCTCATTTGCATGCTTTTGAACTGCTAGGTGGGCAGGAGCTGAGGCAAGGAACAGGGGCTTACCTTGGTGTGTGGAGCTTGGGTCTTGAACCTGGGCTGTTGGCTTTCCAACTGATAAGCTCAGCATCTTTAACCTCTTAACTATCACGCCCCCACATAATAGAATATAGAAGACTTAATTGCAAGAGCACTCTTAGCCAAATTCAATTATTCTAACACTTAAAAAAACATTTTCAGTAAAAACAAATAAAAGCAGACAAAACATTTCTGATTTTTAAATCAGTCTCTTAATAAAGAAATCAAACCAGTATTCTATTTCCTCCCTCCCTCAACCATTTCAGTGAAATTTTACAATGCCAGCATATACACATCCATGCTGTTCCAAGTAAGTACACTTAGCCGGCATAGAATTTGGGTGCTTCCAAGCTTCAGTTTGCTAGCAGAGAGGGAGTCAATTAGTTAGAGCAGGGGTCCCCACCCCTGGGCCATCCCTGGGTCACGGCCTATTTGGAACTGGGCTGTGTGAGCGGTAGGCCAGTACACACGCAGCTCAACTTGCGTGAGTGGGGGCCAGTGTGCATGCACACGTGTATACAGCTCAACATGTGCAAGTCTATTTGCATGTGCATGTGTGTGTGTTGACCTGCACACAGAAATTGAGTGCATGAATGTGTGTGCGCTTGTCCACTGCTCATGTGGCCCTGTTCCCCTCTTTCCCCCCCACCGGGCTGCCAAGCCTCAAAGGTTGGGGACCGATGAGTTAGAGAATAGTCAGTTCATGTCTATAGAAAATTGCAAACAATAGTGCTGGGTTAATTCACAGAAAATCCTGTAACTCAGGTTCCAAAAGAAAAAAAAGGTAGCTTTGAATTCAGTTTCCATTCACCAGTTAAGGGCCCAGAACTAAGACTCAGACTGAAAAAAAATGCCCAGGGCAATTGAACTTTTGATAGAATAGAATTCTTTATTGGCCAAATGTGATTGGACCCACAAGGAATTTGTCTTTAGTGCATATGCTCTCAGTGTACATAAAAAGACAAGATACATTCTTCAAGAATCATAAGGTACAACATGTAATGATAGTCATAGGGTACAAAATAAGCAATCAGGAAACTATCAATAACAATATAAATCGTAAGGATACAAGCAACAAAGTTACAATAAGTGGGAGGAGAAGGGTGATAGGAACAATGAAAAGACTAATAGTAATGCAGCCTTAGTGAATAGTTTGACAGTGTTGAAGGAATTATTTATTTAGCAGAGTGATGGCATTTGGGAAAAAAACTGTTCTTGTTCTTGTGTTCTTGTCTTGGTGTGTAGTGCTCTATAGCATCATTTTGAGGGTAGGAGTTGAAACAATTCATGTCCAGGATGTGAGGGGTCTGTAAATATTTTCACAGCCCTCTTTTTAACTCATGCAGTATACAGGTCCTCAATGGAAGGCAGATTGGTGGTAATTGTTTTTTCTGCAGTTCTAATTATCCTCTGAAGTCTGTGTCTGTCTTGTTGGGTTGCAGAACCAAACCAGACAGTTATAGAGGTGCAGATGACAGACTCAATAGTTCCTCTGTAGGACTGTATCAGCAGCTCCTTGGGCAGTTTGAACTTCCTGAGTTGGTGCAGAAAGAACATTCCTTGTTGTGCTTTTTTGATGACGTTTTTGATGTTAGCTGTCCATTTTAGGTCTTGAGATATGATAGAACCTAGAAATTTGAAGATCTCTACTATTGATACCACCATTTCTATGGTTTTGAGTATGTTCAGTTCCAGATTGTTCTGGTCGCACCACAAGGCTAGCTGTTCAACCTCCCAACTGTATGCGGATTCATCATTGTCTCGAATGAGACCAATCAATATTGTATCATCTGCAAACTTCAGTAGTTTAACAGATGGATCATTTGAAATGCAGTCATTGATATATAGAGAAGAGAAGTGGAGAGAGGGCTCAGCCCTGGGAGGCCCCTGTGCTAATTGTACAGATATCTGATGTGATTCTGCTTAGCTTCACCTGCTGCTTCCTGTCTGTTAGGAAGCTTGTGATCCACCTACAAGTGTGTTCAGGTACCGCTAGCTGATTTAGTTTAGTTAGAAGCATATCCGGTATGATGGTATTGAATGCTGAACTACAAAGAGGACCCTTGCGTAGGTCTTTGGAGATTCAAGATGTTGTAGGATGTAGTGCAGAGCCATATTAACAGCATCATCTGTCAATATATTTGCTCGGTATGCAAATTGCAGTTGGTCTAACAGTGGATCCGTGATGGTTTTCAGGTGGACATCACTAGCCTTTCAAAGGTTTTCATAACTACAGATGTTGATTTTTGATGATCTAGATCAGTATATCTCAACTATGGTGTCTGGTGAATCCTGGGAGTTGAAGTCCACACATCTTCACATTGTCAAGTTGAGAAACACCGACCAGGACATTTCTTTCCATTTGGGAGGATTTGGCTGCTTGTGTTCTGGAAAATTTCCCCTAGGGCCAGGTTTGTGGTGCTATAAAAATACACATCCCTAGACTTTTTTTTGAAACTAATCCCTTCAATACTTCCTCTACTGCTGTGATGGTGAACCTATGGCACGCATGCCACAGTGGCACATGGAGCCATATCGATGGGCACGTGAGCTCAGCTCCGGTGCACATGCGTGCGCCAGCTAGCTGATTTTCGGGCCTTCTGGGCCCACTGGAAGTTGGCAAACAGGCCATTTCCGGCCTCCGGAGGGCCTCCGGGGAGCGGGGGTGGGGAAGGCCGTTTTCACCCTCCCCAGGCTCCTAGAAAGGCTCTGGAGCCTGGGAAGGGCGAAAAATGGGCCTACCGGGCCCACCAGGCCATCACGTGCCAAAAATGGGAGAAGCGCAGGGGGGTCACACACACATGCGCAGGGGCAGGGCACATAGATTATGGGTGTGGGCACACACGTGCGCCCCCCCTGCACTCCCCCCAGTTTTGGCACACGATGACAAAAAGGTTAGCCATCACTGCTCTACTGGATCTCTGTACATAACTTAAGAATTACACACTGATTTTCTTCAATAGAGAAAGGAAAAAGGAATACTGCTATATGAATGTCTGTATTTGCTACTGTTGCTATTCTGATTCCTGGAGCATCTTAATCTGAGTAGATGCTGACCTGGGAGAAATTTACAAAATAAACCTTTGCAGACACAAGTTTGGAAGAGATTGCAATGTTTCTTTAGTTATTTAAACATTTCTATAGACACCCATCTCACAATATAGTGATTCGAGGTGGCATTCCTGTATTCCTCTTGAATCTTGTCTATATACTATTTATCAGTTTAAGTAAGGGAACTAAGAAGATAAAATCTAATGAGAACAATAAGTTGATTTGTATTTAATATTTTTACTTAAAACAAAACTTAAAACGTTACTTAAAATTTTTTCTTAATAATGGCACCAAGCCAAAGCTTTCAAAATGTTTAATATTTCATTTTAAAACATCCATTTACTAGGGTATTTATACATTACCGTTTATGTGAGTTTATATTTGTTATTCTTTTAGAGCTTACTGTGCTGAAAAGAGAATACCTGTATGAATAGAATTTCATAGACACAATTCAATCATGTAGCTCTGTGGTGGATGTCTGAACACAGATAAGTTTATTAAAATAGAAAATTGCAATCCCATCTCCCAACATTAAAGATTGTTTTGTCCTAATGTACAGAGTACAGATGTTAATATTAGCAATACAATTTCTCTTTTGTTATTTAATGTCATTTGTTCTACAGGCCGTTACTTGAGCAAAATATGGAATAGTATTAGTTTATTGATCTTTTATGGATTCACCTTTTGGGACCAAGCTTTGTACAGAGTTGAAAGTCAGTGTAGTAGCTTGCTTAAAATAGGGGTAATCCTCAATTTATCACCATAACGGAGCCTGGAATTTCCATTGTAAATCATGATTGTCACATGTTAAGGCACCGATGCAACCAATCTGATTTTATGAATTTTTGCAGTGGTAATTAAGCAAGTGCTGCTGTTGTAAAGCTAATGTGGTGGTCGTTATGCAAATATACAGGTTATTAAACAAATCCATTCATTTCTATTTGCGTTTGTTTGTTTGCCAGAAATTGTTAGAAAATGTCATAAGTTGCATTCATGTGACTGCAGAATGCTGCAACTGGTCATAAAGATGAGCTGGTTGCCATCTATCTAAAATGCGGTCATGTGGCTGTGTGTGTGCCACCATCAGAATTCAGAACCTGAGTGATAGGTAGCTTTTCAGGGGTTTGTTGTATTTTCAAACGACTGTTAAGTGATTGGTCATTATGCGAGGACTACCGTGTTTCTCCAAAAATAAGACCCTATCTTATATTTTTTTTGAACCCTGAGCCATGTGCTCAGAAGCCCAATTGGGTTTATCATCAGGGGATGTCTTATTTTGGGGAAAACAGGGTACCTGTACTAGATTTGCACATGTAGTTGTTAAGTGAATCACACAGTCATTAAGTGAATCTAGTTTCCCATATCAATTCCTTGTTGGAAGCCGGCTGGGAAGGTCACAAATGGTGATCACATGACCCGGATTGGCTGCAACCATCATAAACATATGCAGCTTGTCAAGCACCTAATTTTGATCACCTGGCTATGGGGATGTTCTAATGGTTGTAAGTGTGAGAACTGCCCATTTTTTTTTCAGTGCAGTTTTAACTCTGAATGGTTCTTAAATGAATGGTTGTAAGTCAAGGGCTAGCTGTAAATCAATCTCAAATGGTCATGAAAGGACCTGGCAGCTGCTGAAATCCAGCTGCCTAGCAACATGACCAAGCATTCCTTGGTGAAGTGATGCATGCTCTCTCTGAAGAGGAGAAGTAAAGCATTTCCTTTAAATTTCCTTTGCTATGGACTAGGAATGAATCAAAGGCAATGCCCTGAACACATGGCAGGAAAAAGCAGTTTGCAGGGACTGTTCATGCCAGGATAAAGTAAATAAATAAAGCAAAAAGTCCATCGAGTGCTTTTTACAGTCCTATAATTTTAAAAGAAACCCGTCGCATGATATAGTTATTAATTATCACTTGAGCATATCAAAGATTTGCTGGGAACTAATCTTATAGTTTGTTTTTCAATAGATATATGTGTGCAGAGAGTATACACCCACCAATATAATCAGCAACATTTTTTTTCTACTTTCTTCTACAGGGTTACATAGCATCACACAGGGCCTAGAAAAAATAAATATTGGGCCATTTTCATCCATCCAATTAACGGGAGCTTAACTTTTAATTCTAACTTCATATCTTATTCTTTTATAAGGTTCTGTCCAGCTATATAAACAAGTCAGATATCTGAACCGTATCGTACTGTACAAAATTCATTTATTAGGTCAATGACAAAAGGACGCAAATGTGTTTTAACATCTTAAATAGAAGGTTAGGGATGGGTAAGATTATTCTTTTAAGAATGAAAGACATAAAGAGCCTTCTATTTCAAGAAAATTCCTAATATTTTTAAAAAAAAAATTCTATAAAAGCACACAAATATCCTCGTTTTCATTATCCATGGATTTCTCCTGCCAGCCAAAATCACAAGGTTTTCTTTCTATTTACACATATGTTTGAATAACATGTTGATACTATTCTTTTCAAGAACATGTGAAATGTAATTTTTTAAAATTTTATTTATTTATTTGTTTTTATCCTGCCTTTGTTTTTTTATATAAATAACCCAAGGTGTCGAAAATCCCTAATACTTTTCCTTCTCCTATTTTCCCCACATTGACAACCTTGTGAGGTAGGTTGGGGTGAGAGAAAGTGATTGGCCCAACATCACCTAGCTGGCTTTCATGCCTAAGGCCAGACTAGAACTCACAAATCTACTGGTTACTATCTGGTACCTTGCACACTAGACCAAACTGGCTGCCTTTTTTGCAATCTCATAATGGGTCTGTAAATATGATGGTTAACTTTTTTTAAAAAAATTCCGATGAATTAATTATTTTACATCTGGATGACATAAGCATACTGTAAATTGTTTATTACTCATACCTCTCATACACATGCACAAATTTCCAAATTCTTAATTGCTAGGAAGACTTTTCTCTGTGTACAGAAAGAAAGGAAGGTGTATTTTGTTAACCAAGTAACTATGGACTTCCCTAACTAGGCCATTGCTTCATCTCTTCACCATCCTAGAGCAATTAAGCTGGGGGGGGCGGACAATTGGTACTTTTAAAAAACCTTTTTCATCTCTGATTATTGTACAGATGATACACATTTAAACAGGAAAGACTAGCATTTCTGTATTTTTGCAACCCTCTTTCTTCCTATCAGTGGAAGAGTTTCTTTAGCCACATGGAATGTAGTACAAGGAAGTTTAGTGTCTAAAATGGCATTGATCTTCAACGTGAATTGATTTGCGTTGGAAACTGCAATTAAGAAAACCCCTGAAATTGCCAGATTCTAGGAAGAACTTTGTAAGCAAAAACAACTATTTAAGATAGTACAGAAAGCAAATTCAATGATGAGCTAGGGATAGATAAGATATTTAAAAAACAAAATTCTCAGAGAATAAAGTAGTATCTAACCCTCAAGAGATCTGATTTAAAATGAAGCATGTGGGAGTGTTTTTCCACATTTACAGGTTGAAAGTACCTCAGAGCCTTATTTCAGACTTCCACAGTTCCCAGAGGCTGAAACAAAAGCACTCTTTTATTTCTCTAGAAAATGGAGCTTCTGCAGCTTTGCAAGTTGCAGATGACACCCTTAGGTGTATGAACCATTTCCCCCCCAGATATTTCTTTAAGGTTCGATTACATTATCAGTGAGAAAAGCCTAATTCTTCTCTTCTGCCTTTTGTTTACTACATTTTCATCCCACCTCCTTTTGGAAATTCAGGCTTTAAGAAAATAAATCTCTTTTAGTGAGAAGAGTTGCTGTCTACCCCACCCCTACAAAAGTTAAGCCAGACAAGAATGGAATGTCAATCTGCACTATACCAATTATATTTATTTATTTTAGGATACACACACACACGCACGCACACACGCACACACAGGACTTGTGGACTTCAACTCCCAGAATTCTTCAGCCAGACATGCTGGTTGGGGAATTCTGGTAGTTGAAATCTACCAGTCTTAAAATTGCCAAATTTGGAGATTGCTGATCTAGAAACTGACCCAGACTAACAAAGGCCTAGTCTTAATATAGGCACAAGTGAAATTCTATCAGTGATAACTGAATTCCACTCCAAGTGATCTAACTCTAGAACCCATATGTGTCCTTTTTTTTTCTTCTTTTTTTTTTTTAATTTGATTTATATGCCGCCCTTCTCCGGAGACTCAGGGAGGCTTACAATGCGTTAAGCAATAGCCTTCATTCTTTTGTATATTTTATACAAAGTCAGTTTATTGCCCCCACAAACTGGGTCCTCATTTCACCTACCTTAGAAAAGATGGAAGGCTGAGTCAACCTTGAGCCTTGGAGAGATTCGAACCAGCAGAAATTATTATTATTATTTATTATTTATTATTATTTATTTAATGTCTATACCGCCCTTCTCCAAATAGGACTCAGGGCGGTGCACAGCCAAGGTAAAAACAGAGCATACAAAATTTAAAAACAGTATTAAAATAATTACATATTTGGCCGTAAATTAAAACAACCCAATTTAAAATCAATTTAAAATTTAAAATTTAAAATTTGGCTCAAGCCAGCCCAGCTAGTTGGAATAAATGGGTTTTCAGGGTCCGACGAAAAATCCGGAGGTCTGTTATTGTACGCAACTCTGGGGGAAGGTTGTTCCAGAGGGTGGGCGCCGTCACAGAGAAGGCTCTCCCCCTGGGGGTCGCCAGCCGACATTGTCTGGTAGACGGCACCCTGAGGAGGCCCACTCTGTGAGAGCGTACTGGCCGGTGGGAGGCTATTGGTGGCAGAAGGCGGTCTCGTAAGTACCCCGGCCCTAAGCCATGGAGCGCTTTAAAGGTGGTCACCAACACCTTGAAGCGCACCTGAAAGACCACCGGAAGCCAGTGCAGCTCGCGCAGGAGAGGTGTTACATGGGAGCGCCTCGTCGCCCCCATAATCCCCCGCGCGGCCGCATTCTGGACCAGCTGGAGTCTCCGGGTGCACCCCAGGGGGAGCCCCATGTAGAGAGTGTTGCAGTAGTCCAGGCGGGAAGTGACTAGTGCCTGAGTGACTGTGCGTAAAGAGTCCCGATCTAGAAAGGGACGCAACTGGTGTATCAGGTGAACCTGATAAAAAGCCCCCCTGGCCACGGCCGTCAAATGATCTTCTAAAGACAGCCGTGCGTCCAGGAGGAAGCCCAAGTTACGAGCCCTCTCCGTGGGGGTGAGTGATTCGCCCCCAATAGCCAGCGATGGCGTCAGCTGGCTATATCGGGACGCTGGAAGCCATAGCCACTCGGTCTTGGAGGGGTTGAGTCGGAGCCTGTTTCTCCCCATCCAGGCCCGCACGGCCTCCAGGCACTGGGACATCACTTCAAGGGCATCGTTGGGGTGGCCTGGGGTGGAGATGTACAGCTGGGTGTCATCAGCATACTGATGGAACTCCACCCCGAAGCCACGGATGATCTCACCCAGCGGCTTTACATAAATGTTGAACAGCAGGGGCGAGAGGACCGACCCTTGTGGCACCCCACAAGCAAGGTGCCTCGGGGTCGACCGCTGCCCCCCCCGTCAACACAGATTGCGACTGGTCAGAGAGGTAGGAGGAGAACCACCGCACAACGGTGCCCCCCACCCCCAACCCCGCCAACCGGCGCAACATGATACCATGGTCGATGGTATCAAAAGCTGCTGAGAGGTCTAACAGGACCAGGATAGAGGAGCAACCCCTATCCCGAGCCCTCCAGAGATCATCCACCAACGCGACCAATGCTGTTTCCGTGCTGTGCCCAGGCCGGAAGCCGGACTGGAGCGGGTCTAGATAGACAGCTTCATCCAGGTACCGGGGAAGCTGTTGCGCTACCACACTCTCAACAACCTTCGCAACAAAGCGAAGGTTAGAGACTGGACGATAGTTAGCCAAAACAGCCGGATCCAGAGAGGGCTTCTTGAGGAAGGGCCTCACAACCGCTTCTTTCAAAGCAGCCGGCAGGACCCCCTCACTCAAAGAAGCGTTAACAATCTTCTGGAGCCAGCCTCGTGTCACCTCCCGGGAAGCCAGTACCAACCAGGAGGGGCACGGGTCCAATAAACATGTGGTCGCGTTCAGCCGTCCCAGGACCCTGTCCATGTCCTCGGGAGCCACAGGATCGAACTCTCCCCAGATAACACTCTCAAGACCTGCCTCAGTCATCCCGTCCGGACATACCCAGTCAGAGGCCAGCCCTTCCCGAATCTGAGCAATTTTGTCATACAGATACTGCACAAAGTCCTCAGCTCGGCCCTGCAAGGAGTCATCCCGCGCCTCCAGATGGAGGAGGGAGCGGGTCACCCTAAACAGGGCGGCCGGGCGATTATCTGATGATGCGATAAGAGCGGCAAAATAGCTAGATTTCGCCGCTTTTATCGCCACTAGGTAGGTCTTAATATGAGACCTCACCAGTGTTCGGTCGGATTCGGAGCAGCTGGTCCTCCAACTACTCTCCAGGCGTCTTTTCTGGCGCTTCATCTCCCTGAGCTCCTTGGAGAACCAAGGAGCCAGGTGAGTTCGGTGCTGGGTCAGAGGCCGCAAAGGCACGACATGGTCCAAGGCCCCGGCAGCCGCACTATCCCAGGCGGCCACCAGGTCCTCAGCCGAGTCATGAGCCAGAGTCTCAGGAAATGGCCCAAGCTCCATCTGGAACCTATCAGGGTCCATCAGGCGCCTGGGGCGGAACCACCTGGTCGGTCCCGCCTCCCTGCAGCGGGGTGCAGCGGTTAGAAAGTCCAGTCGAAGGAGCGAGTGGTCAGACCATGACAAGGGTTCGATGACTATATCCCCTGTATCAAGGCCACTCAACCACTGACCAGAGACAAAAACTAAGTCCAGAGTGTGTCCACCCGTGTGAGTGGGGTCATGAATTAACTGAGTAAGGTCCATGGCCGTCATGGAAGCCATGAATTCTCGAGCCACCTCAGACGTTTCGCCGACAGATGGCAGGTTGAAATCCCCCATGACTAGAAGTCTGGGGGTACCAACCGCCACCTCAGCTATGACGTTGAGCAGCTCGAGCAGGGCTGTTGCCACGCGGCAGGGAGCCAGGTACGTGATCAACAAGCCCATCTGTACTCCACGACCCCACTCCACAAAAAGGGACTCACATCCGGCTATCTGTGGAACAGTGGTCTCCCTCGGTTCAAGACTTTCCTTTATAATAACCACCCCCCCCCGCCCCTGCCCTGAGCTCTCGGCTGATGGAATGCTCAGAAACCTGGTGGGCACATATCCAATTGCAGGCAGCTGTGTTAATAACAGGGTGCATTAAACCACTGTACCACCAAGGCTCTTTTTCTTTTCTTTTCTTTTCTTCTTCTTTTCTTTTCTTTATTTCTGGCCCTTACTCATTGGCTGGGTTCATATCTTGTGCTGATATGTTTTAACTATAGTTTGTTGAAGTAGTGGCTCATAAGCCATTCATTTGGTCATAAGCCACAGTTTGTGAACCCCATGGCTCAATTCACAGAAGATAGTAAGTCCTTGTGAAATAAACCAGATTATAATTTAGTATTATAGCCAGTCGCTCACCCCAATTACAGTATTTCCTGTATACAGAGAACTTGGTCATTCAACTTGATGCAGAGGGAGTATGTATGAATTAATTTTCATTTTCACTTAGCCCCCCCCCCCCCCCCGATCTTCAGTTTCCTTAACAAAAAATCTTGCCATTAACTTGTTGGTTCTTAACACACGTTTGAAATTTATTAAGCCTTTCCTATCCCCCATTCCTCCCCCCCCCCAAACAAATCCTAATGTGTAGTATTTTACAATCAGCCCAGATTCATCACTTTATGTTCTAGTACAGGGGTGTCAAACTCTAGCGCAAGGGTGCTTAGAACTGGCCTGCGGGGCCATCCTGCAAACAGCGAAGGACTGGCCTGCCAGTGAAAACAGAGCTGCCAGCGAAAACAGAGCTCGTGAGGGCTGCATGTGGTCCTCCTAAGCTCCGTTTTCGCTGGCAGAGCACTTGGGCCATCACAGACACCCTTGACACAAGTGACATCGAGCTGGCCACGCCCCCCCCCTGGCCACCCCCCCACCCCCACCCTGCCAAGGTCAAATACAACCCTGATGTGGCCCTCAATGAAATCCAGTTTGACACCCCTGTTGTAGTATATCTGCATTTCAGAAATGGTACATCTAGTCAAGCATTTTCCTCCAATAAGATCCTTGCTAACAAGAACATCCAGTCTGCCTTCAATAAAGAGTATATGCAGGCAGTCAAATAAATCAAATAAATCGACTCCATGATGAGGCTTGCCAGAAGGATTACAGTTCTCCTCATCAATTTCCAGTCATCATAAGAACACTGCTTTAAAAAACAAAAACAAAATAAAGCTGATTGTGCCTAGATTTTTTTCCCAATTTTCAATAAGAAGGAAGTATTAATAAAATGCAACTAATGAGAGTTTCCTATTGCCAGTTGAGTGTGGATTTGTCCCCTCTCCCAATTTAAGCTATGTTTAATAGGTTATAAATACATCTTTGGGAACTACTTAATTATAAAAGGCTTTACATTTAGAGAAAGAAATGTGGCAATGTCTGCATTGTAATGGTTTGGTTTGAACAATTGGCAGATATGCTAGGAAATTCTTCTCTTTTAACAGGCCTACTGAATTCCCACAGCTTTAATATCTACTCATTAGAGTTGCAGATTTAAACTCAGTAGAAAATGGTAATTTATTAGGCCATAGTTTTAACCTGCAAATCCTTTTTTTAATTAAATCTTTTATGTTAGGATTTGGAAATTCCCACAAGCATTTGACAGCATTTCAAGTTAATATTTAAAGTCAGAAATCTATTCATAGGTATTTGGGACATAATAAAAAGTTGCCTGAAATAATCTTTGTTGTGGGCATAACAGCAAGTGTTAGGAATAAATTTATGCCAAAACTGCTTCTGAGTCCAAGCATTGTGCACAAAATGCCTCCCCCAACCTTTTTTCTTTGCAGACATTTTATTCATTACGAAACAGATTGATTTTATGCCTCAATGTAATTCTGAGCTTTGGCATATCTATATTTGAGGGATTAATGAGCTCAGCAAGATAGATAGAAAAAAACCCCTGCTTGTCATAAATCAAGGTTACTTGTTGCAGAATTGCCTATTTAATCAGCAGCATGCCCCCATATGGTTCAGTAGGATATACTAATCAAATTGGGAATAAACATGTTCTATGTTGAATTTAGTCATAAAAGAACCAAAGGAAACTGAAACATTTCCTGTTGATCTAATTTAGGGATTTTTGTGATCTAACGTTCACTCATGTCATGCAGGAGGGAAAAAATTGGGATATTTCAGAATTGTTTCTATTTAAAAAAAATATTCACACAACTCTCCAATGTATTCAGTAGAAGAGAATATCTGTAGCTCAGGGATGAACTGTGTAGTGCTTAGTGCTCTCTGAGCTTACATGTTTGCTTGCAGACGTTTCATTACTCACCTAGGAAATATCATCAGTGCTTCCAATGGATGTTGAAAATTGGCTCTCTAGTGTACCTTTTGGACCTGGGACTAGATCTCAACTAAACATTGTGGCTAAATAGACATTTGGATGCTGTTTCCCAATTCAGTTCCCTGGCACTCCCAGGCAGCATACAAAATGTTGAAATAGTGGATAGTACAGAATGAAGCAGCTAAAGTAGCTATAGACAAATCCTAAACTGGTCATAGTTTGAAAGTTGCATTGATGCCTAGTTGGCTTCCAACTTAAGTTGCTGTTGCTCTTCATAGTTTAAGGTCTGGATAACTGTGGAATTGCCTTCTCCCACTAACACCTCTCACTCAGTAAGGTCTAGTAGAGTGGACTCTTCACCTGTACCTGCAATCAGAGATGTCCACCTACATGCTTCAATAGTGTCCTGTCACATTTAAGTGCTATTGTCCTTTCTGGTCTTCAAAACATCTATGAAGACTTGTCTTTTTCACCAAGCCTTGAGGGAATGGCTGCTTTGGTTATACTCTGGATAAGTAGCCATTTTTAATTGTCAAAATCATTCTGTATACTGCAACTTAATAATACATGATTTTGGTTTTAAGATTTAATTTGATTCTTATCTATTTATTTTAAGGCAAATTTCAGATTTGAGAAGTTGTACACCACTCAATTGATTGGAGAAGGCCTGTAATTTTTTTTAAAAAATGTAATAAATAAAGACATTATCCAACATTTTATTTTATACATATTTTAAATATGCATTTTAAATATATATATTTAATAATATATTTAAGGCTTTTATTTTATTTCCCAATGTGGAAGTCAATAACAAAAAAAAATCCTTAAGTTCCAGCTGCTCCAGGAACAAAATATTCCCCATTAGCAATATTAATGATCCCATCAAGACAAATGATTTTTTCCCCTGTAACCATTATTTAGTTATTTAATCAAATCTATCTTGGCTGCTTCCAAGGTTCACACTATAATAACAATTTAAACATTTGCTGTAAACACTAACATAAGTGGCAAGGAAAAAATAAAATAAAATAAGAAGGCTTTGATGTTTAGAATTTAAGTTCTAAAACTTTGACCCATTATTTTCAGTGGAAAGTCTCATAATAAAGAAAACTAAAGGAGTACATTGTAGTGTTCATGAATCAAATTCACCAGTGGTCACCACTGGTGGATTAGGAAGCATGCTTTCTAGGATAAAAATGTGGCTCTGGTTTATGTTTATTCTGTATCCCTTAATGTTGTCTTTGTTAAAAATGCATTATTTCAGTGTACCCCATCTATTCCTAATGGTTATCCCCTTAAGAATGAGGGGAAAAATGGCTTAGTGAAAATCAGCAGGAACTAAATTTGTTGCCATTTACTCTATTCAATGTTCAACACCACATGAATAAATGAAATTACATCTTAAAATTCTAGATTTTCAGTCTCAAGCCTGCTTTGTGTGGATATTACTATAGGACAGAGGAAAAAATATGATTGAATTTCTCCTTTCCCTTCTTGTCTTCCAGGTCAGAATTGTGGAGGTTTAGTACAAGGCCCCAATGGGACGATAGAAAGCCCAGGATTCCCTCATGGCTACCCAAATTATGCCAACTGCACATGGATCATAATCACAGGCGAACGTAACAGGATACAGTTATCATTCCATACTTTTGCCCTCGAAGAAGATTTTGATATTTTGTCTGTTTATGATGGGCAGCCACAACAAGGGAACCTAAAAGTGAGGTAAAGTAAAATCTAGTCACTCCTTGTAAATTATATAGAATTCAATATTGTGTTGTAAAGGTGGTTTATTCACTGCTCTGTTTGGCTGCTTCACATATGAACGTCCCTATAGAAGACAAAAAGCTTCTGCTTTGCATAACAGTGAAGAGATGTTTCCTGAAATCATTTTATTTTTCCTTCAGGATATCAGACTTGGACCCAATCTCTATTAGGCTGCTTGTTTCTTGCATGCATGCTTATATATTTATTATTGTTCTGAAGCAATTGTGGCATTCCAGAATAAACGTATTGTTGGAAATGTTTTGTTTCTGTTCAAACGAAGAACATTTGGTATTTCTAAAACCCATTTAGCTTTGCTATTAAAAATTGAGGGGGAAGGCATGGAGATGTCCATATTGGCTTGCTATTCAGCTCACAAACCGCCTGTAAGAAAATGTATTTCTTTCTGGAAGTCCGCTTATTGTAGTTGAACAGAACAGATAACATCATCACAACATTAGAATTCATTTATATAAGGAATTCTTTTAAATATAAAAGAATTTTATGTTCTTTTTAATATTTATATATTTTATGCATTATTTTATATTCCTTTTATATAAAGGAAACAAGTTCTGCTTCAAAGACTTCTTATTTAGAAGAATGTTATATATTTTCATTATAATACATTTTGATTTCAATGTGTTATAGACTTATTTCTTATGGATGGTCACATTACATTAGAAAAATCTAAAACTTTCCTTAGTTGATATTTATATGGATCCTCGGAGCTTTATCAAGGACTAAGAGAAAGAACAAATAGTTTTCCCTCATTAGAAAACTTTTTGCATTGGGGAAAAAATTGGGTGTTAATCTACAATGCAATGAATTAGTATATAGGCCAACCCTTACCCACTGAAAAGTTTGTGTAACCTGTATTTGAAACCAAAACTATATGTAAAGTAGGAGATCAGACTTCAAGTGGTTCCCCATGGTTCCTCAAACCATATGTGGATCACTTTTATTTGAAAAGAACTGTAGAATTTAGATTTGAATGAAATGATTGTCCTGAGAGAAAACTTAATTAAGCCTCTTTTCTGAACCACAACATAGGCAGGCAAGGCAGCCCAAGAATAACACTGGACTTCTAATTCTTAAGCTCCAGATGCTTTATTATTGATTCAGTTACTTCCATTTTTTGAATCACACTGGAGAAAGAAGGACTTGCAGTGACCTAGCATGATGAAGGATCTACTGTGGGAGTTCATGTCCCCTTACTTATGACCCATTTTCACTAAAAATCTTAAACATTCTGTCCTGCCTCTACTTGAGCCGTGGATGGGGCACACAAACAAAATAAGAAGATTTCTGCCTCCATTTTGTATCTCCTAGATTCTACTTCATCTCAGAAAGTTGTTACATGATTCCTTTTCCCTTTCAGTAACGCAACAGCATCTCAGTCTGCAGACTCCAGGATCTTCTGTTATAACAGCGCTATGTAGGTTGTTATTTAAAAGTATTGTGTAAATGTATGATGATCTGTGACTCAGTAGTGTCTTGCTGCCACATTCACTGTAATGAGCAAAACAGGCCTGATAATGAGTGCCATCACTAAAATAGCAAGTTCTAATTAAACAGAACAAAAAGCTCTAAGGAGACACTCTTCACATTTTACACTTCAAGCGGTTTATTTTAGACAATTAGCAATACTTATGACAATGCTGAAATATAAATATAATATTGAGGTCAGGAATGATGATATCTGTTGTGCAATTCTATCAAAATGTATTGCTCACTGCATAATGCATTATACACGTGTCTTAAAACTGTAAAGTTCCCTTCGAGACTAAGCTTACATAATTTTAATAGTAGAAATAATTACTTAAAGATATTATCATTTTTGTTTGAAATGGTCATCTACCAAAAACTATTTTTTTTCAAATTGAATACTTTTGTGTAGTATTTGGCTCCCATTTTATTGATATAGACATTATTTATTTATTTAAAATATTTATATAGCCACCTATCTTATAATCAGTTGTGGGCAGTTCCCAATTACCTTAAAGTAAAGTTGCCTAGGGTAGCTCACTCCATCTGAAAGTCTGAGCGACTTTTCCCTTTAGAAGAAGCGTTGGCTTTGTGCATATATCTCACATTTGTGCATCTATGTGAATACATGTATCTGTCAGAAGCAGGTTCTAAACAAAACCAATGGTATCATAAGAGGATATTCCAGAAGTTAATTGCCTATCAAACAAAACATTCAATTCACACAATTAATTGATCCCAATATACATTTAGGAAATATTTTCTCACCAATTGCTTTCAGCAGAAACTTACAAACAGAAAAAAAAAAGTGGGAGAGTTATTTATTCCAATTTTTTAAAAATTAGAAATCATTGGAGATCTTCATTCAATTGTTTAAAAGAAATACCTACTTTATTTTACAAATAACAATTTAAACAAATACAGTGAGAATTATTTCTCGCCATAGGAACACACAAACTTTCGCTGTCTAAATATTGTTATCCTTGTTAGCTTTAGGTTGTATCTTTCTGCATATAGATTGCTACATGGCAATGTATAACTTCCAAACAAATCACAAAATATGAACCACAGCTTAAAATCAGTATAATTAGATGGAATGGGACAACTCACTGTGGCCAACTCACCCGTCTTAAGAGAGGCAAAAGTTCCTGTCAGCCCACATTCCTTCTCCAAAGGCTTCCTCGCCTCGCTTTCCAGTGCCCCCTCCTGTGTAAGGCAGGGGAATAATTGTTCCAGGCTGGACACATCAGCAAGAAGAACCTTCATGGCAATAGCCATCAGGAGCAAATCATCCTGTCACCATCCCTGCTTGACCATCTCTCTGCCTAGGAGTCGTCAGGGTCCAATGGAGCAGGCTGAAGGAGAGGTTCTTCTCCTCAAACCCAGGCATGATTGGAAGCTTGGCTATTGGCTAGTGGAGTCAATCAATAAGCTGCCTTGAGCAAGGGGAGACAGTTTCTGCTCTCGCACGACTCCAGGTGCCAAAGCCCTGGTCCTTACACCTATTGCAAGCTGCCCTTTCCTTGCAATAGAACCTTGGGAGGAGAAGGGAGAAATAGGGGGAAGGACGGGAGACAAGGAAACCTTTGGAGAAGGAGTTCAGGCTGATGGAAGCTTTTGCTTCCCTTAAGCTGGGCTGGCTTTGAAAACCAGAGTGGAAGGCCCAGACTTAAATTTAGTTAAATAGATGCTGGTGCAACCATGTCCTGCAACTTCAGTGTAGCCAGTTCCAATTCTCCCAGTATCTGCCTAGGCAGTTTTCCCAAGCGGCACTGGTTCTTCTAGGGATGAGAATCATGTACTACTGATTTTAATAAAACTAAGAAACGTGGAAGAGGCGGCTGGTCACCCAAATAATATTAAGAGAGGAATGTGTCCAGTTATCTCACATTAAGTTATTCCATATTGAATTGTCCTATGGTGAGTTAACCCATGTCAAGTTGATATATCAAGTTGTCCTGCAGCAAGTCGGCCATGGCGAGTTGTCTTAGACCCTAATTAGAATCAAAGTATGATCAAAATTAGTTAACAGTTAAAAGTTCAGGAAAAGAAATTAACGATTTGCTACTTTCTTAAATACTGGGGTTGATGGGATCTAAACCTACTTCTAGTGAAATAATTCCATAGCTCAGGAATCTCAAAGGAGATGGCCTTGTCCTGCATATCACATAAATAAGATTTTATAGTGTTATTCAACCTTGGCAACTTTAAAACAGGTGGACTTCAACTCTCAGAATTCTGTAGACGCTCATGCTGGCTGGAGAATTCTGGGACTTGAAATCACTTCTTCAAACTGGAAACAGGAAAATTATTACCTGCAATTTACTGCTGGTTCGAATCTCTCCAAGGCTCAAGGTTGACTCAGCCTTCCATCCTTTCTAAGGTAGGTGAAATGAGGACCCAGTTTGTGGGGGCAATAAGCTGACTTTGTATAAATATACAAAAGTATGAAGGCTATTGCTTAACGCATTGTAAGCCGCCCTGAGTCTCCGGAGAAGGGCGGCATATAAATCAAAAAAAAAAAAAAATGTGTCTAAAGGCTGCATTCATGGTAGACCAAAGGTAAGAACAGGATATCATCTCTTCATATCCTCCAAAAATGGTTGCTGGACCGTACTAGTAACAGAGTAATTTGGCAGTGCATATAAACTCTGTGAGAACATTTTAATATCAGAATGTTTTGCACTGCCTTTGCTTAATGGCTGATGTTACCGTTTTCAGTAGAAGAACAGGATGGAGCTCCCAGTCCTTTTACACAAAACTTTCCTCAAGTTTTCTTCATTTTTGCAGTCAAATTTAGATTGGAAGCCTGATTTAGCCATTGCTATTTATATTTAGCTGTTGTTATTATCTTATTTTAAATTTTTTCTGACACATAGTCTTCTAAAAGTCATTCCAAATTCTAGTCTATTTTTGACTATCCCTCTATTAGGATGTGCAAGATTGTGGTTTATTTGGTTATCTTACATTGAATATCAGACAGGATTTCTGTTGGTTGCTCAGCAACAATACTAGAAATGGTGCTCCATATGGAATTCATTACCTGTTGTCAGTCTTATTTGACTTAAGCCCTGTGCAGATGTCAGAGATGTGCATTGATGAGCACAGGTAAATATGGCTAGCATTGCAGTCAACTGTCTTGTACCTGATGTCCCCTGGCAAGGCCCTTTTTATATAAGGAGCTATGCCCATAAATGTGTGCTCTAGACCAGGCTGTCAAACTCACAGCCCACAGGCTGAATGCGTCACACACTGGCAATGCCTACGCCCGGTTTAGCGAAGGGGGAAAAAGTTCTGATACGTCACATGATGCCGCCATGATAACATGAGTTTAACACCCCTCATCTAGACCCTTCATTTTAATTTGGGCTTTTAGGTCCAGAGTTATTGCAAACATATTAATGCAAGGTCCATGGGCATGGAACAAAAAGGTGTGTGGCACCTTTTTGTTCTAAGCTTGGAAGAAAACAGCCCACTGAAATAATTGTTGAAATATTTTGTTCCATGTTTCAGAAAAAGAAAAACGGAACAACTGCACTGCCTGAACCCCATGTATAACATATCCCATGTATCCCTTGGGAAGGGCCATATAAAGTTATGTGGATGTGAAAGCATCACTACCACCAGTTGTACAGTGTTTAATATTCTTCTTTTGGTAGTTCAAACTAAGCAAAAACAAAACAGTTTTCTTTGGAAACGGCCCCTGCATTTTTTTGAACATTTATTATCTTGCTCACATGGTCATTTATTTGATTATTCTGTTCGTTTGTTTATTTAGCAGCATTTTTAAATTGCCACAGCTCAAATGAGGCTGGATCATGTATATGAGCAAGCTAGAAAGCAAATATCTGAACAACTTTAACCAGAAAATAATCGGCACAACATCACTCAAGGGCTAACTCTCTTTCTTTTGCAAGTCAAGTCTTTCTTCATTCCAATTAAACATTACCCCAGCTAGGTTCATGCATCATGCTCAGCTAAAGCTGTTTATACTTGGGTTGATGTTGGTTTTTTTTGAACCATAGTAGTTAGTTTTATTCCCAACTAAGCCACAGATCAATCATTTGTTTGCATGCGATTCTGCCAAAAGTTAAGAAACCACAAGAAACTACAGAAAAAGCTAGCATAATGGATGAAGCTAGCCAGGTAATTTTTCCACATACAACTGTTTAAAAATGCAAAAATTAATTATGTTTCTTTCTCTTAGTGAGTCAGAAGCCTGTGCTCAGTCACAGTTTGCCTCACAGAAGTATTAAATCTGTTCTCCAGTGAACTACTTTCCCGTTTTAAATAGCATAATAAATAACTGTCTCCTTCCTAGTGTGGGTCTCAGCTGCCCTCAGAGAGTTTGCTAATCCGCCTTGTGATGTTTCATTTCTGTTATAAAGCCTTTTCTTTATTTGCTGGTTGTGGATGGCAAGCAGTATATATTTAGAAGATAATTTCTCTAAGTAGGCAGCTTTTTCTTACCTAGGATGTTTCTTGAATTCTTACTAAGATAAAAGAGAAATAGAGTACCTCTTTACTCTTTCCATTTCTACAGTTCCTTCTTCAATGTATAATGATTGTAGGAGGTTTTGAAAATGAAAAATAACTTTTAATTTTTTTGTACTTTCCTGAATGGCTTTATCAATGCTTGTTGTTCCCTAAATATACAGATATCATATGTAGTATAACTATATTAAATAGTTATAATCCTATTGTGTCTAAATCAGTGGCGGGTTGCTATTGGTTCACCCCGGTTTGGGAGAACCGGTAGTAGCAGCAGCGGGAGGTTCCACCCATCCACCCAGGCATCATTAAATATGTTCTGCACATGTGCAGAAGTGGCGCGTGCAGGAGCAAAGCGAGTGTGTGCACGCAAGCAAATCAGTAGCAAAGGTAAGTGAAACCCACCACTGGTCTAAATGATAGCCCAAGAAAATGATAAACAATGGATACAGATAAAAATAGCATTCTGAGAAACTATTACAGGTAATCCTTGACTTACAAACATTCATTTAGGGACCATTCAAAGTTATAACAGCAATGAAAAAAGTGACTTATGACCATTTTTCACATTTATGACTGTTGCAGCATCACCATGATAACATGATCAAAATTTGGATGCTTGGCAACTGGTTCATATTTATGACGGTTGCAGTATCCTGAGATCAAGTGATCATCTTTTGAGACCTTCTGACAGCAAAGTCAATGGGGAAGCCAGATTCACTTAACAACTGTGTTACTAACTGAACAATTGCAGTGAGTCACTTAACAACTGTGGCAAGAAAGATCATGAAATGGGGCAAAACTCACTTAACAAATGTTTCACTTAACAACAGAAATTTTGGGCTTAATCGATCTCAAATTGAGGACTACCTGTATGTGTTTGGAGTCTCTTTCATTCAATTTCTTAAGCAATTAGATTGCCTGGTAGGATTAAGCCATTATAATGGCTTAATGACCTTTCCTATAAAGAAAATACATTTAGAATAACTATTGGCCTTCCTATGCTAACCTCTGTCAAGCGTAGGAAGAGGTAGGCCCCTGTAAAAATATAGGTGTATTGAGTAAAAATTAGGATTAAAGCAATACAAATCACCTAAAAATATAGCATGAGAATTCTTCCCTCCTGCAGTGTGCAGGGGGAAGAAACCCTTTTCCAGCACCTTACATAGAAAAAGAAACCAAAACTTCAAATTACCCATTGTTGAATATGGATTCATTTGCTACTTTATGGGTATTCAGCCCAAATTAGTTTTCTTCATAATGCTCAAAACATACTAGATCATAATTCTAGACACATTTACTTGAGAGCAAATCTCCTTAAGCTCCCTGAAACGTATATGTGAGTAAAGATGCTTAAAACACAGATGCATGGCAGTGGCATGCAAAATCATATTTGAATGAGGAACAACCGCTCTGGTTTAGCATTGATTTTTTTTCCACCTTCACAATAAATCCTAAAACAGTCAAGAAAATAAATACTCCTAATGTTGCCATTAAATTACTAATGTATATACTTTTTTGCATACAGGAGAAAATCTTGCATTAAGTAGAATACATGTGTTTCCATTAGGATATTATTGAATTCAGTAATTGCTTGCTTTTGACTACTTACTATTAACTATCCTGTACAACTGACATGTTTGTAGCAAAAAGGTTCTGGGGGATTTCTTTCTGCTTTATGTATATGAAGAAAGAAAGAGAAATCTTTTTTACTTATTCTATAGATCTGCTGTTAGGAGTGGTGTTCCTGCAGTATTCACTAATGGTGACAGATACAGCTGCTTAGAAAACGCACATAGGAATCTGGTACATATTATCATAATGAGAGAGTGTATCACAGATAAGAAGAAATGCTTCCATAACCTTTGATTTTCTAAAATAATACTATTAATTATTCAAAAGATTAGAACTTTATTTTTTACCATATTCAGCCAGGGATGATGATCCATCTGTATATAATTGTATCAAACAAAAGTTTTAATATTTCAGTACTATATGATTATTAGAAAATATAAAAACAAAACCAGGCTTAAAATAATTGGCTGCAATTAACATTCTATACATGCCTTCGATATTCTTTTATTTATGCTTGCATTCCTGCTCTGATAGAATTTTTAAAATCAGTGGATCCCATGAAAAAGCTGATTAATATATTTGTTATGAAAATAAGGAAGGCTTGGCTCCACCCATCCACCCATCCACCCATCCATCCATTTATGTAACTGTTCACCAGAATTATCATATACTTTGTGATATGCTACATTCAAAAGTAGTACATCATATAACTTAATTCAATAAAATAAAACTATTCCTTACATTTGTTCAAAATACTTAGGCTTACCCTTGGAACTATTTCACACATTTTGGAAGACATATCACTTCTCTTTGCAGGATTACTCAGTTTACCTGAAAAAAAACATATAATATCATTGATTTTCAGATTGGTGTATGGATCTTCTCAATTATTAATGAGATAGGTTTCAATGAATCTAAAGATGCTTCAAGAAGTTCTCTTGAAGATGTGAAGATATGAAAATGGGCAGAGGACAGAACACACACAAACTTTGCTACCTAGTCTTCTCAATCTGTGATATTTGTGCCCCTATTTAATACAGTCCGTGATCCATCCCTCATTTCCTGCCTGCCTGCCTGCCTCTATCTTTCTATCTTTCTATCTTTCTATCTATCTTTCTAACTTTCTATCTTTCTGTCTGTCTGTCTGTCTATCATCTATCTATCTATCTATCTATCTATCTATCTATCTATCTATCACATTTATATAGCTTCCCATTTTCAACCAACTCTGGATGGCTCCCAATCAAAGACCAAAAGACACATTAAAATCACATTAAAACTATAAAACCAAGCCAATTAAAATATTAAAAACAATTAAACCTGGGCATCAAATCAAAGTTCTAAAGTGCTAATCTTCTACAGAGTTCTTCAAAGCTTCACAGAAGGTTAGGAGGGTGGAGGCCTGCCAAATCAGGGGCAGAGTATTTCCTAGGGCACAGGTTTTCACAGAAAAGTAATATAAAGCTCCCATCAGATGCCAATATTTAGGGGAAGGGGCAAGGAGTGTGCTCACCTTATCTGAACTAGTAGGATGGGTAGATGTCCTTGGTCCCACAGATAACCCTGTCCTGTGCTATATGATTATGTGGAAAGCTATATTTGCATTAAAGCATTTTGGAAATCTGGGTAATTTACAGGAAGATCAGAGAGAGAAAGTGAAGGGGCTATATGCTGGCTGAATTCTACATCTACCATCAAACCCCCATGCATGCAAGTGAATGCTTGTATAAGACATGGACTATTAGTCAGTTCTACCAACATCTTGATGAGGAAAGCCAGCACTATCTGCTCAGAGATATACTGTAGTTACCTTATATTTTACCCTCAATTAGCTCTTAAAACAAAGGAACTGGCCATGTAATATTTGATGAACGTGATATGTTGTTTTCCTAAACCTGGCTCCATGTAGAAGAATGATTGTTTTTTTTAAAAATCCCTTGAGTTCACTCCTGTTCTATTTGTAACAGAGACTGGGAACAGTGTCACGAAAAAGAAAAAAGAATAGCAGATGGCAATTTCAGTATGTAGCACTTAGCTGTCAAAGCAGTTGGTGCTATCAGGGCTCCTTTTATATATATATATATATATATACATATATATATATATATATATATATATATATATATATATATATGTGTGTGTGTGTGTGTGTGTGTGTGTGTGTGCGCGCACGCGCGTGCGCACACACACAATCCTTTAATATCCAGAAAAAATGCTTTGTACTTTTCTTTTTAAAAGTAGAAAGGCACATAGCAATGCAAAGCATTTTGAAACTCAACATCGGGAGTTATTTTTTCTTGGTGCTTAAAGGATGGGATGGGAGAATTTGATGATATGGGTGCTCGAAACTTATAACTATTAATGCTCTAGACTACCACCACCTCAGTCTTGATGCTTCCAGTTGTGTGGATTTCATCTCTCTGATTTCTCAACTACCCATGGCAATGTCTGAGATTTCTGGGAGTTGAAGTTCACATAATGTAGAATATCCCGAGGTTGGGAAAGACTGGTGTGCTGAGGCTATTGGGTATCTTTATAGCTAAAATACATCACTTTTCCTTCATAGATACTCAGAAAAACTGATTGAAATCACTCCATTTATAGGCCATTTAAACATGTTAGTTCTTATGCTCAAAAGACAAGTTGATTGGGAAGAGTCCCTTAAATGGCAAAGTACAATGCACTTTGATGTACTCTGATCAGTCTCTAGATCTCGATTGGAAGGGGAAGAAAGGACTAATGGCAGAAATCACGTTATGAGATGATTGTCCTTTGCTGCCTCCATGAAGAACAAGAGTTCTGGAATGGATGGAACTCTAGGAACACCTGCATGGCATCATCTCTGTTCCCTTTCAATATTTCTACAAAACTCAGATTCTGGAGGTTTTTATAAAGTCTTTGACCTAATGCCTTAGGCTGCAACGTAAACCAATACAGAGTTTTAGCTATTTGTATTTGTTCACATTCTTACTGTTTTTTCTCCTCTTTCTGCTTTTCTACCCTTCTACCCTTCCTACAGATCAAACTCTAGATTTGTAGATCCTTGGCTGGCTACATTTATTTTGTAAAATGCCATGTTTATTGATGGTTCCATGAATGTTAATGAGTTTCACTTCGGTCAAATATTTCTTATTAGCAATAATGATGAATGGATGGATGGAAATCCCAGCACACTGGAGGAAGGTCATTTGCAGATGGAGACTATAAAATATCACAGTATCTTTCAATTTAGGGAAAAAACCTAATTATGCAGAATTGTAATTATTGAAATGGCACTGACTAGCCCAGGTAGTCACTGGGAGTCAACAATGTCTTGAAGGCACAAAAATAAATATGTTTACTCAGAAGTGGACCTTGATATGTTTAAGAAGGAAGAAGTGAAAAAGGATACCACATGCCTATGTTTCTATTCATACATATTGTAGCAGCTGTGTAACAAATTTAGCCTAAGAATCACATACTTTAGTAAGAAAAGAAGCCACATATAAGAGATAATAGATAAAATTGTTCTGCCTCAGGGAGAAAAGAATGCCAAAGCAGGATGAAAATGTTCTAATTTTATAAAAATCAGCAGTCTCATCTTGAAAACAGTTTGGTCTCTAACACAGCAAGAAAAGTTAGGAAAAGGTCGAGATAATCAATTTATTATTTCCCTGTAAAGAGAAAGTAAAGAGAGATAAGACTTATTTTCATTCCCAAGACAGGAGAACAAAACAAAAACAAAAACACCTATGTATAAAATAAGAAATATTCCAAGAGAGGTAAACAAGTATTAGAAAAGAAAGGAAAAAGCAAAGCAAATGAAGTGTAGCAAAATATAAGACAATTTTGCAAATATGTAGAGTTAACTGATTTGGAAGCTTAAATCCTCAGATTTAAAATAACAACTCTTTGTTAGAGTCACGTTGTAATAAGTTCAATGTGATTTGCTTGTTTTCTATTTAGTAAGAAGGACAACTATAGTGAGTTAATAATTGATGAGATATAACAGAAGACAGAATTAAATGTGACTCCTATCCTCATTCATTTTTGTGGATAGTTTTTATTTTAACAGATTATCGATTCATGAATAAGTGGAGAGGAAGCTCAATTTTATTCTAAGTAAACCACCAAGTATACACTTTTACCCTACCAAAAATAGATGCAGAATCTTGCATGCACACATTTTTTTCTACTGCATGTCCATTTAAATTCTTTTGCTGGTCCATTGTTATTTCTGCCAGAGAATGATCTTGATAATGCTAGTCTCTTGAAACAGAGAAGAATATGAGTAGCAGAATATTTGGCTTAGATTAAACATTAAATGTGTTTTGATTTTTAACATGCAAACTGGCTTGCTTTGGGGAATGATAAGTATCAGCAGGAGGTAAAGTAAATTACAGATAGCTTGATAAGTGTTTATAATTAATTCTAATGCCAAGGGTCTATCCCAAAGTTTAATGGGTCATATAATACCCACTGCCTGGCATCCATCCCCCAGATCATCACACTGACAACAAGGGAGGAAAAAAATATCTTCCTCCTCTCAATGAAGAGCTCATATTTCTAAAACAGCCCCCATTGAAGATCTCCACAAATATTTATGTTACCGCTGCTGCTGATGGCTAGTCCCCACCTCCCCCAAAAAAGTTATATTGCAAGTAAAACTCTGCCTCATTCCTACATCCTTAATCTCTTATGGAGTTCTGCTTTCTCATTTGTTGTCATGTATACTTTGGTGCTTTCATAACATCAGTAGCAACTAGTGATAGCACATTGAAGGATCTGTCTGGTTGATCCAATAGCCCACATAATGGCCTACTGATTAACTGACAATATGTTCTTCCTTCAATTTTTGGCATCTTAAGTGTTATGGAAAAATGATCTAAAGAATTCTTAATGGACTGGAGTTGGTTCTAGTTAAAGATTGGGTACATTTAAAATGGAGTGACATCTGATTTATTCTTGAAGAGAAATGGATATTTTAAGACAGATCTCTTCCTTTTCAAAGCATCTGTAATATGATCTGAGTTACATGATTGATAGATTGATCAACTGATCCAAACTATTTTAAAATATAAAATGAAAATGAAAAAAAACTTTTTCAATACAATTTTCTTTCTTTCAGTTTTTAGTTTGCTGAATTAGCCATAACTATTTATTTCACAGAATAATTGAAACATATAGCAGTCTAATAAATGTTAGTTTTGTTATACATATTTACTCTAATGTAAACACCACAATGAGGTTTATAATAAAGGACATGCATTTACAACTAGAAGTTTAATGATGTTTCATTGTTTTTTAATTTTCATTTTTTTCAATTATATAGTTTTTAAAAGAATATAATAAATAAATAAATCCAGAATAAATTATGAAATACAAGTAGATAACAATAGATCTGAAATATCATACAACTAATATATTAAAATGCATCATTAAGAGCTTATAATACTATGACATATTTCATATTCATTTTCTAATCAAACAAGTCTTTATTAAACTTTTAGTTAACGGTACTTTCCAGTTTTCGGCAAAACCAGCCCATAACAAATCATAACAAAGTCTTGGACATTTGCTCACTTTATTGCATTCTTTTGAATTTAAATATGTATCACTTAGGACTGTTGTGTGTAGGTACTACATTTGTAGTTTTAGGCTTCGGTCTCACTTCTTACTTCAGCGTTTTAATCACAACATTTTTTTAAAGTTTCAATATTTCCTATAAGAAAAAAACAAAACAAATAAAAAGTGCCTATGATAATAAGATCTGAAATATGCTAGAGAAGATAATCTTTTATTTTAACATAGCATTTTAAGCTTGCTGTACTAGTATTTTTTCTTCCCTTTTTTATGTTCAGTTTGAGGATTTCTTCCCAGAGCCCATCTGAATAAATCTTCACAAGATCGAAATTGCACAAAGAGGTGATGACATCTTCATCTTGAGAGAGGCTTAACACATCCATGTCTTTAAGGCTTTAAGGGTTTCACACTTATTGCTATTGTTGACTTAATTCTCAGTGCTGAGAGACATTCCTCATGTGTCAAGAGACAATTCCCATAAAAAGTGTTGCATATGCTTTGTGTTAAGCTTAAGCAAGGCCTGTTTCATCCCAAGAGAAAATTGTTTTAAGAATAGTTTTGTGGAAACAATTGTTGACTTTAAACAGGCAATTTCTCTTAAATGTCATATCAGAAAGTAAATACACAGGGAAGAACAGAAAATGCAGTCAAGCATCAGAACCGGACACAATTTGTTAGGAATAATTGATAAACAGGAGTTTTTCAATTGTTTCTGCAGCCAGAAAGAATTGAATTGATTCTTCTTGTCAATTTGTTTATCTTTTTGATCTTCATCCCTATTGAGGAAAATATTTAAAATATGTTTACTTTTACTTTTAATGTAATATCAATATAGTTTTCTGTTTTTCATTATAGCTAGCATAGATATAGATATAGCAGTATAATATCTACATGCCCCCTTTGTAAGGAAGTAATATGCATTGGAAATACAGTATGTTGTTACAGTTGTGGCTAATTAAAAAAAAAAAAACAAGTCTTTCCTGTCTCCATATGTAAAATGTGATATTGTTTTCCATCCTTCACCCATATAACTCTAGGCTCTCTTCTTGCTGTTCGGTTTGCATATTGATGTCAACTGAAAGAAAATCCATGCCACATTTAAGGCTCATGACTCTTGAACAAATTGAGACATTTGGCACTGAAACTGTGTTTCTTTGTTGTATATTGATATTTTATGATTATATTAATCATATGCCAGAAATGTAACTTTGGTGCCAGGTTTTTAATGTGTATGATTTTAATATATTTATAAATATACTTTTATATAAATGTACTTTTATTATTAATATTGTATTAATTGCTGTTTGGGACTTGCATGGAGTTTGATATGTGATGGGCAGGTATCTAAATATTTAAAATAAATAAAATATATCTCAGACGTTTGTAATTTGAGGAATAAAAGAACCTTGAATAATGTCAGTTGCCCCTCCATTGTTTTTACTAGGTTACTCAGTTTTTGTATTTTGTGTGGTCTCCAGATTAGTGACCTTGCCCTTCAGACTAATCTATTGACTAATGCATACTTGCTTTGCTTGCTTCCCATATGTATGATCTGATTAGCCATTGAGATACTCTATGACCTTCACTAGAAATTAAGGTAGCCTTTCTTTTACTGTTTGTGCAAGTCATAAATATTATTGTACACCACCCAGGATCCTTTAGCATTGCTTTGAGTCTCAGACAGATTTTTTTTTTCTAAATTTCAGCAATACCAGGTTGTCTAAGTCTTTTTTTTCCATCTCTCTGCTTATTATTTCTATTTTACTTTCTAAAATTTCCACTTGCAACTAATTTGTTTAACTTCTCCTGAAAGGGGACTTATAGATTCTTCAATGTTTTTGTATCTGTTTCAACTCCTATTTCATTTTTACAAACCTCTTTTCTATTCTCTCTTAAAACACAACAAACTTATTTTTAATAGATTTAATAGATAACTGCTTTTGCAACTCTTCAATTTTTTAATATTTATATATTTATAAATATATGTATATTTTTATATTTCTGGAGTATTTCCTTTTTCTGTCAGTTTCTCTAATGAACCTCTTCATCTGGATTTGCAGCTTTTCTGGTGATTGCCATTTTTTAATTCATTTATAATCCAGTAAATAAAAATGAAAGTAAATTGGTTACAAAGCTGAAAGTAAAAACAAGCATTCCACTTTTTCCCCTTGTTCACTTTCTCTTTACCCTTAAGGCTTTGGTCCTATCTGTCTTTCATAGTTGTAATGACACAATCTGTCTCATACTGCATTTACCTTTTTATTTTGTAACTTGCAGTGATGATCTTTTCTTTTTGATATCAAACAATCAACATTCCCAGGAAATCTGGCCTATTAGTTAATTAATTTCATGTAATGTCAAATGTACTTTTGCCAAAACCTTTATCTTTCAAATTAATACTGTCCCCTTTTTATATTTTCTTAGTTAAAATCTTGATTGAGTTCTTTGCTGTTCTTTTAATGTCTTCCATATTAAGCAATGTGGTCATGGATTCTTTGGCTAATTCGGGATCTATAGACATGAACAAGGCAGCTGACACTGACAAGTTCTAGCTTGTGCGTTAAGTACCAAATAAACTATGAGTATTGGGACAAAATTTTCGCATCAAAATGTGAAAATTCAAAGAGTTTCGAAGCAGTTGAGTACCCAAGTACCCCAATTCAAGCAAATTGTTTTCCCATGACCCTCAGCCATTTTAGTTACCAGAAAACCACAAATTGTCCATCTCAGAGCTTCCTTCCAAGTAGTTCTACCCCATAAGACATGGTGCATGGCAGTCAAAAAGATAGAGATGGTGGGATATAGGCGAGTTGGGAGAGTCCCTTATCTTACTGAGACTGTGAGGGACACTCACTCACTATTTTTGGTTAACAGCAACTGGGAGTCATTTTATGATGGAAATTATGGTCCCAATTGTGGTTGCAGGTCAAGGGTTATCTGTAAACCTACTAATTTAAAGAAAGCATATGATAAATAGAATTGATCTGAATTATAAAATGCATGAGGGCATAGTTTTGCATAAGTAGGGAGTTCAAAATTGATTGCTGAATGTTGTAAGATTTGTGTAAGAGGGAGTAAGGTACGTGTAAGAAAGAATGCAATGTTTAGCAAATAGGTTAATGTGTAACAGGGAGTAATATATGGATGTATAATATCCCTTTAGCTGTTTAATCTATGGATAAATTTTTTAAAAATATTGTGGGGACATTAAAAATGTGTCGGTTGGAGGCATGGATGCACATGTGTTTCTGCCCCTTTTTCTTGGAACAGTGGATTGTTTCCATACTTCTTATTGTTTTTGTTTGTTTGCTTTGAATATTTTTGCTTACCCCAAGAAGAAATAGCATGATAGCTGTACATGTATATATACCTTCCACGTATTGTTGCTCTACTCTGTGTCCTGTAAAAGCCCGCTATATATAATTGGGAAGACTTACATCAGTAATACAGGTAAAGGTGCAATATTCCAATTAAAGGGGAGAAGAAGATGAGGTTGACTGTGGCAACATCCCCATCTGCTTGTCCAGTATGTAGAGGATAACTTTAGTTGATAACAAAGAGGAAGAAGGAATACTAGAAACTAGGACTATTCTTGGAGAAAACCAAGATAAGTAATAAAATCAGGGGAAGAAAATAAATATTCCCTATCCCAAAAGTATTTTGTCTCTGCTGTGAGTTAAGGAGGTACGAATCATCCTTCTCACATGACCATTTTGGGTAGTCCAACAAGAAATAAGAGAACCAGTATGTGGTTCAAGGATTTGGAAATCTTATACTTATATAATATGTATGTATAAGTAATAGCATGCTGTAACAGTATTACCTTTGAACAAAAATTCTGGGATTCATAATTGCCTTTCACACATTATGTGATTTATATTAGATCCAAAGTGAGTGAATGGATGGAAAACAGAATAATTCTAGGTGTCCTTGTATTCAGAAACTGTAAAATAGAAGTTGACGATAAGCATGTCAGTTTCAGGCCTCCGACCAAGTATATGAAGTATTTTCATTTGAATGCAATCTTAATCTTCTATGGAAACAGGAATCTGGCACCATTGAGCATTTATCCTTTATTGAACTGATTCTTCAAGGTCTCACCAAACATTATGTAAGAGTATATAATACCTTCACAGGTAAAATAAACACCTTTGTTTGTCTCTGTTACAATTATGTAATAAGTTATTCAGTCAAATTCCTGAATAAAATCATACATTAAAGTACAATCTCCTGAACCACAGGGATATAATGGATGTACTTTTGAAGACATTTAAAATGTTATACAACTGGCAAATTTCATACTTTTATACTGAGGAAGGAAGGGCCTACATAGATGCCCACTGGCTAATAAAATAATGGCAACCTATAGAATGGATAATTTTACCAATCTCACAGAGTATTTCATTCCAGTCAAGCAGCACAAAACACAAAGAAATCAGGATTCTGGAATAGAGGGATTTACTGCTTTACTGATAGGGTTGTTCTATATATTGGAAAAAAAGGGCAAAATCATTTCAGAGAGTTTATTTATTTAGCATATAACAAATACATGGACTTATAGTAGTTCAAATGTTAATGTCCAGTCCACCCAGTCATTCAAGGACAGTGTGGTCTATATTGAAAAAATCAGACATTGGGCCGATGTAAGCTCTTGATATTGTTTATCTGTTGCCATGTATTTAGAGAGCCAGAAGTTCTACAAAGATGTCTGACTGCCAACTGTCATTAACTGCCAATTCTTCAATGTAGTCTGGCTGCCAATTGTTGCTAGTCGTTAAGTTCACACTTCCATGCTATCCAGGGTCCACCACGGAGAGACGAACTAGCATCACTCCCCATTTCAGAGAGTAAATGATTGTTTTGCCAAATCAAAGGCCACTTCTCGTTTCTGAGTGAATTTTCTATGGAAATGTTGGGTCTGTTGATCAAATAAGAGTTTAAGTCCTGATGGCAAATATTGAAAATATTGATTGCTTGTTGTCACCAAGGGTGGAGGTAGGGGAGGAGTTATTGTTTTTACTCTTCATATATTTGGTTTTTATTTTTTTGTAATCCACCTAGAGTCCCTGAAAGTGAGTGGACAGCCATATAAATTCTCTAGATTATATATATATATGGATGGAGAGAGAATGAAATGGATCCCTTGGCGAAAGACCATCCAGAGTGACCACAGGTCATAAAAGAAGGCAACTTCTCCTCCCTGTCAAATAAGTGAGGATGTCTTTACAATCTATAAGGATGTTCCCTGCCCAATCCAAAAGATAAAACAGTTTGTCTGAAACTATTGGCCAATGATTTTAACAGTCATTCTATTATTGCCATTAAATATATTGTTCTCATTACATATTTTATTTCTGTTCTAATACAGTATCTACCCAATGAAAATTGAAATAAGAGATATTCATGGGAACTTAATCTTGAGGTAAACGATATTCACAGGAAGTAAACTTAAAATAAGAGATGTTAATAGGAAGTTAAACTTCTGAGGTAAGATATTTGCAGGAAGTTAAACTTGAGGTAAAATATATTAACAGCAAGTTAAACTTCTGAGGTAAGAGAGATTCACAGGAAGTTAAACTTCTGAGGTAAGAGATATTAACAGGAAATGAAATTGAGGTAAGATATATTAATAGGAAATTAAGGTTAAAGGAAGACATATTAATAAAAAGTAAAACTTGAAGGAAGAGATGATCATAGGAAGTTAAGGCTGAGGTAAGGGATATTTGCAGGAAGTTAACATTGAACTAAGAGATATACCCATAGAATTGGGCATGTAGAAGAAGGAAAAAAAATAGTTGTCATTTAAAATGTTCCTGACAGTTTTATAAATATGGCATCAAGGAAAACTTTCCCTAAGCATCATCATTTGTTTGAAGCAGTTATATAATAAATGATAGAAGATAATGACATAATATAGTATTCTTCACACAGGTGTGGAATATATGGCCAGAAACACCAGCTGAAGGGATTTTGAAAAAAAAAAAAGTTATTTCAGAAAATTGAAGGCTTTTCCTTCAAGAAGGAAAAGAGAAAAACAATATCAGGAATAATTCCGTGAAGCAAATTGGTGTAACAAAATTAAGAACTGTATAAAAAAACCAAACACTTCAGAAATAAAAAGCCAACTGGGGAGACAACATGTTGGATAAAAAATAAACTACTAAAGAAGGCTTTTGTGTGCATATGTTTCTTCAGTGCAGAAGAAAATGGGCAGATATCCATATCTGAATTAACATTTTAGAAAGGGAACCTGGTGAAATGAGACAAATAGAAAAGAAAAATGATGAAGTTTTAGAAAACTAAAGCAAAATAATAATAATGATTGGGTCCAAATGGTATCTCTCTGGAAGTTTTAAAAAACTTAAATGTAAAATTGTTGATGTTCTAACAAACAAATATAAAATGCTGACATAATCTAGCCAATGTACCAGGAGACTAAAAAAGTGATAAAAGTGATTCTAAGGAGGAAATCTTGCCAGTAACTAAGAAAAAATAAATATTAAATAAAAAACTAATGTATACAAAGACAAATATGTCTGAAGATCAACCAGTGCAGTTCTGCAAAAATAAGCCCCTTCTTTCTTATTATTTAATGAAGATTATTGTAACTAGGTAAATATTATTTCCTTGGACTTCTTATATCACTTAGCAACTATGAATTATATAGCATAAAATGAGATCGAGAGCCAGTTTGGGCTAAATGTTAAGGCATCAAGCTAGAAAATGAGAGACCATGCATTCTTTGCGTCCACTTTGGACGCAAAAACAACTTTGGGCCAGTCATTTTCTCTCATCCCTGAGAAGAAGGCAATGGCAAACCACTTCTGAAAATATTGCCAAGAAAAACTATAGAGTTGACAGGAGTCAACACTGACTTGAAAATACAGACATTCCTCCCACCCCACTCTCACACATACAATTTGCAAGTGTTTGACCAGAAATTGTGTGTGTGTGTGGGGGGGGGGAGATGAGTGATAATTCTTGCAATAAGTTGGGGGAAAAAAAGAAGTGTTGTCTTGGGATCAAAGAGACCTGTTCCTCCATGAAGTGATGGTTCAAAAGTTTTTTCCCCACTTCTTTGCCAATAGGGGAGTTAGGAGTAGGATGAAAACAATTCTTCTATTGTTCAACCATCACTGTAGAACTGTCACAGCTTTTCTGGGGTTGTGGGGAAACACTTTCTGCTGAAATAAAAAAAAAAACACTTTAAAACAAGAGGAAAGAAGAATAAAGAGAAACATCAAAGCTCTTCTTTGCTGAAAAACTATCTATCAGTTTAAGAAGGGGGATTTTTAGTTTTGCTTTGCTAACCCAACCAGTGCATACCCCATAAATATATTCTAAAGAAATGGGGGGAAATAGAAGAGATCTGAAACATAAAGTTTCCATAGAGGGTATTTTGCTGTTGCTGAATCTTGTAAATTCCTTTTTAGGCTGATTTTTTAAAAAAAACTCTACAATCACAGCAGCTAGTCAAACTGTCCTCAGCTGGTCATGTTGCTCAAAATATGTATTTCAAACAAATCTTGGTTTTTCAATTCTCAAATATTGATTCCCAATCTCACATCTCACAGCTGGTCGCTCTGTGTTCCTTGACAGCACTTGGGAATTTTTTGATAGAATCTTATTTGTCCATGTTTATGTTGATTTATGTAGACTATCTTGCTGTGAGAAAGAGAAACCATGAGAATAAACCAACTCATTTTGTTGTCTTCTGATAGAAATTTATATTGGTGGAACAGGAAGAAAATAATCATAAAAAATTCATTTCACACAATGTCTTCATTATTCTAGTAAAAATACTGCTTTACTTCTGTTTTCAAGATTTTGGAAGCCAGGAGAGGGGAGGGGAACATTGGTGAAAATCATGCCCCTCTTTGTAATGATAGCATTCATTCATTCATTCATTCATTCATTCATTCATTCATATTTATTATCAATAAATTCTCTTAATGAGGAAAGTCATTTTCTGATCTCCTTTCTCTGTAGTGGTTTACATAAAATTGGAGACTCTAACAACAAACAAATTACTTCTTAATTTATCACTAAGTTGCTAACATATCGTCAACATATAAAATAAATAAATAAATAAAATTCATAGAAAAATACAGTAAACAATAAGACAAGCGTACACATGCATATGTATATATAAAGATACATATTTCTCCATTTTAATTCATCCTGTCTTGCACATATACTCCCTAGCCTGAAATAAATATTGCATCTTGGAACTTCTAGGAAGAATTTCCAACCTAATCACTAAGGTGGAATCTCTGAATAATTGGAAAGTTTTCTCAGGTTTCTCTCCCCTTGGGCTAAATTGCTGTTTATGAGATGAGCTACCAACTTACTTACCCTGTCTCTTGACTCTTTCTTTGTGTTTGATTTTTCTTCCATTTCTTCCCAGCCTTCCCATAATGTTTCACACTAATGTGGGAGTTAATGCTTCAAGGTTGTCTCTGTTCCCATTCTTGATGATTGTATGTATGATGTATGATGATTACAGCTCCATTTTTCATCAGATAAATAAGTTATCCATTCTGAACTCCAGATTACAAATCCTATACAGATCTGGATCCTGGAAAATTAGAGAAGCTTTCTACTTGGAAAGGTACTACTTCTTTAAAAAAATACTAGGTTCTCTAACACAAAATGATAATGGTTTCTTGTCAATGCAAGATGTATATACAATAATTTGTTGCATATAAAGAGAGATAAATGCAGAGTATGTAATAATATAGAAATATCACGGACAAAAATAATATTTGCATTATATACATTAGTATAATATTTACAAAAAAAGTTACACCTGCAGCTTTGGTAAAAGAAGACAAAAACTGATTATGACCAACCATGGGTATGAGCCCAAATTTGAACCTACATTATGATTGTGTCATTTATAGCATCTGTGAACAGTTAACTAGCAGCTTCATATAGGGTTACCAATACCCTATTAGAAAAGTATATACCTGATACATTTTTCCCATCCACCATCTTTTTTCATAGTGTAGAATACAGGATGGATAATCTCCTGTTTTATTTCCCATCTGTATTCTGTTATGTGCATAAAAGGATTAAGACTGGAAGAACCCAAGGCCTTTGCCTTTGGGTCTGTCCATTCTGTTTAACCATAGTATTGTCTCCAAAGGCTCTGGGAAGTTCTGTGCCTGTTTACTGATAACAGCTACAGATAATGAATTTTTTTTTCCTGTGGAGCTTATCTCTATCACTCCAGGTGATAGATATTGTCTCATTTTTACAATTAACAGCAATAATTGCTGATTCATATGTACCTTATGTGTGGTACACATGTGTATAACTGACTGACTGACTGACTGACTGACTGACTGACTGACTGACTGACTGAATAAATGAATGTGGCATGGATACCTGCTGTAATCTGGATGTAGGGATTGATTGGGATGTGCTAGTTGCAAACTAAACTAAAAGTTGCCTAACAATTTGTGCAAGGTCTCATCTGACTAGATCCAAGGACCTGTTAGTGCATCATTGCCTGATATATTAAAGTGGTATCTGTGGTTTTGGAAGAGACTGTACCTCTTCAGGGAGTCTCTTGATCTGGCCACATTTAATTACTATCAGCCTGTCTCTAACCTTCCCTTTCTAAAGAAGGTTATTGATCCAGGGAGCAGATTATTTGGATCCCATTCATTTGGCACTATACTACCATTGGTCTCATTGCTGGAGGACACTTTTTGGCATTTGGAGGTGGGCAGTGTATTCCTTTTGGTCCTGTTAGAGCTATCAGCAGTTTCCAGTACTATCAATCATAGCATACCTCTGAATTACCTGAAAGTTGGAAATTGGGCACTATTTTGCAGTGAGCCCTTCCTTGGTGAGCATTTCCAAATGGTGGCCAGGGAAGGAGAGGTCAGGCCTCTGTCTGCTTGTGGCATACTGCATGTTTCAATCACTTACTCCCCATTATTTAGATTCTGCATGGGATGTAGTATCATAAGTAGCAAATCATACCTGACTGTACATCATCACACTGTGCTATGCCAATTATGTCATGAAAATTTGGTTGCAATGAATGAAGGCTATCAGTGTTTGGATGTGAAGAAACATCCTGAAGTTCAACCTAAGCAAGTTAAAACTGCTGGTGGTTCAATTTAATTCTCAGTTTGTGCCAGTGGTATTTCTCAGAGCAGCAGGTCTGAGACTTGAGAGTTTTCCTGGACTCACAGCTACAACCTGATGGATAGGTGAAGGTTGGGCCCAAGAGGTCCTTTCTACGTTGTGGCCCTACCTGAACCCTTCATTACTTTGTGTTTATATTACTCTAGGACATTCTACACAAGGCTGCTTTTAAAAAATACATTAAAAAATACATACACAACTGAAGTTAGTGTAAAATGAGCAGTCCAATTGCTGGAAGGTAATGGCTACTGGCAACAGAAAACCTCAGTGCTGTGAGTTCTAAAGTGGCTACCATTAAATTTCTGGATGCAATTCAAAGTGCTGGTTTTGACAGCACTTAAATTTTATAAAGCCGAATCTAGGTGTTTGCAGGACCATATTCAACCTGTCTTATCCAGTCATCTTGGAAAAGGCTACTGTTTATTTCTGACTTCAATTATGTGAAGGGTCCAGGATCAGGGAGCACTGTTTCCTTTACAAATAAGTTTAACATCTTCTGAAAGGATGTTAGAAAAGGAACAAAACAAAAACAGAACTCTTTCAGATCATCTTTGTTGATTAATTTTTGCCATCAATGCTATTTTTATTATGTTTGTTGGTTGATTTTATTTTTATTATTGTGTTTGTTGGTTGATTTTAATAACTTATCATTTCATGTAATTATGCTTAGATTTTTGTTAATTATTTTAATTATATTTATTGTTGATATTTTTAATTATTGTATTATATATGTTTCATGGTTAACTGGAACCTGCTGTGAGTCTTGGTAAATTCGTTGGTGTAGACATATAATGTAATACAGTTCAGTCCAATGTAATGTAATGCAACATGTATAATATATAAAATTTAATTAGTGCTATGAATGGTTTGAAATTCCTATTAACATATAGCTATAAAATCTGTTCCAGTATTTAAAATGTTAGTAAGTTTATATAATGCTTTAAAAAGTACAATTCCATAAAACTGGAAGAACCCTATATTTTCTGCAAAAAGCTCTTAAAATACCCGATATAGCCTGAATATTTATGGAAACATACTAGAATATATATATTTTTTTCTGGAATAAGCAACCCATTTGCCTTCTAAAAATGTCTGCAATGTAAAGAAATACGCTGCCAAGTTTTTACCTATCTTACTTCTCCATTTCACCATATGTTATTTAACACACACACACACACACACACACACACACACACACACACATATATATCATTTGATAATTATAGATAAAAGAAAACCATATTTTCTATTATTCTCTTGGAATAAAGGAAACAGAAGTCACTTTTAAGGTAAAATTAATATTGCTAAATAGGAGGCAAAAATGTTAGATATTTTTGCTACTTTGAGTTGACCAAAGTGGGAAAAACAACAACAATAATAACAATAATAATAAGGTATCCTATAGGCAGAATCTCCAGTTTCTGTTGAATCAGAAACTGGAAGCGTTTGTACCAAACCATTAATGGAGAGATTGCAATGAACCAGTCAAAACCTGACAAAGGAGAAACAATGCAGTTCTGGTTGCAGCTATGAGATAACCCAAAGAAATACAACATGAATGCTGCTTAGATAAAATTGGTGGATAAGAATAAAAAAAGAAGTTGAAATGAAAGAACTTATAATAACAGCAGAAATAGAGGAGAAAGGGGCAAGGAAAATCAAGAATTGGTCAGCATCAGGTGAAGATGAATTGCATAATATTTTGTTAAAAGATGTTTGAAAGAATCAAACTGCCCTATGAAATAACGCTAAGTGTCTGGATGAAGAAAATATAATCAAGCCAATTAATATCTGGCCAATTCCAGTCATTAGACATACAGCTGGAATAGTGGATTGGACTCAAGCTGAATTAGAAGCCCTGGATAGGAAGACTAGAAGAATAATGACAATGAATCATGCCTATATCTGCACAGTGATGTTGATTGATTGTAGTTACCAAGGAAAAAAGGTGGATATGGAATATTGCAAGAAGACCAGACATTGAAGAAGATCAAAAGGGCATTGGATGAATATCTAAAGGACATGAAGAAAATGCCCTGAAGCTAGTACCACCATGAAGACTTACTGAATACCAAACAGACCAACTGGACCTAGAAGAAAGACCAAATGAACAATAAAAAAGAGACATGGCAAGGCAAAGTATTACATGGCCAGTACATTAAAAAATAAATCTAGCAGGCAAAACAAATAACAACAACACCTGGCAACAGCTAACAGCAGGAAAGCTGAAGAAAGAGACAGTGGAACTAATTCTGACTGCACAACACCAAGGCTTAAAATACCATATTTTTCGGAGTATAAGAGTCACTTTCTCTCCCCTAAAAGAGGGTGGAAAATGGGAATGTTGATGCATTTTATACACCGAATACAGCAATTTTTGGCCTCCCGAAGCCCTGCCCTGCTCGTCCCATTTTTGAGAAAAATGGGCCCGTTTTTCACAAAAAGGGTGTGCAGAGGGTTTGGGAGGCCTGCAGAGTTCTCCTGGGGGCTGGGGAGGGCAAAACTGTTTCTGTTTTTGCGAAAAATGGCAATGTTGCCCTCCCCCAGCCCCCAGGAGAATTCTTCAGGCCTCCCAAACCCTCTGTACACCCCGTTTTTGCAAAGAACGGGACATGCAGAAGGTTTGGGAGGCCTGCTCTTGGGGGCCGGAGAGGGCAAAAACCTTTTTTTTCTTACTTACCTCTTTGAAATCTTGGTGCGTCTTATACACTGGTGCGTCTTATACACTGGTGCGTCTTATAGTCCAAAAAATACGGTAATTGCATAAAAAGACAGAATTGAGAAAACAGCAATAGGCAGTAAATGCCACCTCTGCAAAGAAGCTGAAGAAATGGCGGAGCAACTACTTAGCTTCTGGAAGAGGATCATGCAGACTGATTACAAATGATAGCATGACAAAGTAGCAACAATGGTGCATTGGAATATTTGCAAGAATTATAATTTGCCTGTAAGCAAGAACTGGTGGAGGAATCACAAAATAGACAAAGCAATAGAAAACAAAGAAGTAAAGTGTTCTGGAACTTTAAGATTCAGACAAGAGTGATAAGAATGATAAAAAATTTCTCAATAGTGGACATCGCAATACTGGGGACCAGAGAAGAGAAGAAAAAGAACTGGAGAAATTCACAAAATATAAAGATCTTGCAAATAGAAGAAAAACAACTGTGCCAAAACAAAGCAAAGATAGTATCAATACTGATCGGTACCTTGGGTACAATCCTAATACATCTTCACACCATTGGCATTAACAAAATCACCATCAGTGAAATGCATGAGGGAGCTTTATCTGGAACAGCTTGTGTCTTGTGATGATATCTTTAATATTATTGGACAACAACATCCGCCTATCCTAGAACCTTTGGAAGGACTTGATAGGTAGACAAAACTGCCAGATCCACTCTCAACATTTGACTGATTGTGTCACCAACCACAGTATTTAGAATGTTTCCCTAAATGTATTAGAGAGAAGTACTGCTTAGAATAATTAAGTAGAAACCTACAAGAAAAAATTACTGGATAATTTTTTTTATCACAACAGCAAGGCAGGGAGTCAGTGGTGCACATTGTTTAATTAAGCTATAACACAAAGTTTAAAATAAGGATATTAATGTAACAGTGATTATACAAATCATATTAACATTCAGACCCTGCAGAGATTCTATTAACCTTGCCTTGGAGCATACGCCAAGATGCCCCAACTCCATTTGTACACACATGTAAGCAGAATTTTTCCAAATCTGTAAATTTGAGTCCCTAGTTTAAAATAGGGGTGGGAAAGCTCCAGCTTTCCAGATGTTTCTTGAATTCAACATCTGTAGCAACTGCAAGAAGGACTAATGATAAGGAATTCTTTGATATGTTCTGGAGGACTTTTAATTCCCATTTTTGACACAAATCAAGACTTTGCTTTCTGAGATGGCATTAGACAGCATGGGATTAGACAGCATGAAATATAGTATAACATTAACATTTACACCATATCAGCAATATGAATGGAATTAAAATCAAAGCGACGGTACTATATGTGCTTCTTGAGTATATGTGTTTATTACCTTTTTAAAAGAAAATCAATGACAAAAGATTTTTAAGAGTAAAAAGTTAGATGATCTGACATTTCTCACCTGGGAAATGTGATAAAAGTGATGGTATCCCCTCCCAATTTTAAAGAGGGATGCATTTTGTCTAAATGAAAAAAATATATGAAAGAATCATATTTTTTGGGAAATGAAATCCCCTTCATTCTCTTATGTTATGAAATGGAATCAAATTAGCTTTATGTGTGTGTAGCCCTATTCAGAATTTGTCTCCAGATTTATCCCAAACATTAAGTAATGATGATCACGTAGACTGACCTCTAATTTAACAGTCTGACTGTTACAGTGACTCTGGGTAACTTACAATGTGATAAAAAGGTAAAAATATATATATAATAAGGTTAAACAATTAAAATTAAAATAATTCAATAGAAAGCTAAAAATCAAGGTTGGGCAATGAAGGGCTGGGGATCTATTCTCCACCTAATAACCACTTTCAACATAGTGTGCCCCTATTGGGGACAAGGCCAGCAGGGAGAGCCAGGTTTTAAAGCTCTTCTGGAAGGCCAGGAGGATGAGGTCTAATCTCACCTCCAATAGGAGAATATTCTGCCAAGCAGAAAAGTCTCTTCTCTTCGACCCCACTGGCCTAAATTCTTTGGCAGGCAGGATTTGAAGTAAGCCTTTCCTGCTGGAGAACATGGAAAAGGCTAGTCCCATTGGAATGTGGCAATCCTGGACCATAATTTTAACAGATGTTGAGCAAAAAAGAGACAGGCCAGAAGCACTGTCCTTCTTCCTGATTTGGAAACAGTTGTCTAATGCATAATCCTTCCATTACGTGGAATTCCTTACCAAATCTCTATATATTTCTTCCCAACAGATGGAAATGAAATATATTTTTGTTTAGAATATGGAATGTTTCTTTTTTTAATAAGTCGACACAGCATGATGGAATCCTGCTTTTGAAGTGCCGACATCCATCTCAAAGGAGATAATATTCTGAGAGCTTGCCCTACTAAAAATAACATGATAAAGCATTTGGTTGTTGGGAGGTGTCACTGTGTGACCTATAACTAATTATTTCTATAATGTTTTACTTAGGTCACTAATTTACACCATCAGGCTGATAAGTGTCAAAGATTACAGTTCCCTGGGGTGCTTTATTATCCATGCAATTTCTTAAAAAGTCTTGAAATGTTAATGTGCCCTTAATGTGGATTGTTTATGCTGAGACAATCTGCATTCTGTGTGTCTTAACTGCCTTACTACATGGCTCTAAAAATAGAATGATATAAAACAAGTTTAATCAACTACTAAGATTTATTACTGTTCAAATGCAGTTCCTGCACTGGCTATTAAAGACAAAGGATTTTGAAATCAAAGCCTCCAGTACTTCACGAAGACCACAACTGCAGGCAAATATGTGTTCCTCAAGTCAGTCTACTATTGTTTCTGAACCTTCCCTTAACCATGACTGATATACTTTTAATGATATGCATTATGTTTTTTTATTTTTATTTAATGGTTTTGTATACTGGTTGAGTTGGGTCACCATATAAATGTTCTAAGTAAATAAATAAACCTCTCACCCCATTCCCTAAAACCAATCCTTCTTGGTAGGATATTCTTTTGTATGTGCATATTATGTTTATCTTCTTCCAGATATTTGTCTTCAGAAAGTAACTATGTATGTGCATATATGTGCACACACATGCACACTTTCAAATGAATGTTGGCTCCTAACAACTGTCTGAATAAATCCCTGCAGTTTTCTTGGTATCAATTTTGTAACTGGTTTGGCCTTACTTTTTTCCTAAGGCTAAATAGACTGACTGGCACAAAGTCACCCAGTTGGCTTATGCCTAACATAAGACTACAACTCACAAGCTCTCAGTTTCTAAGATCGGGCCTTAACCACTACACCAAATTGGCCCTCTTTGCTAATTATCCATAGAAATGTATTGCGGAGAGAGAACACTTTTGCTATTGATGTTAAAAATATTATGTAGTTAGGATAATTAGTTTTTTTGTTGTTTGTGTTTGGTGTTGGCCTGAGCTTTTGTATTGTAAGAGTACCTTTTTATTTATTTTACAATTACCTTGTTTTTTTTTTTTGGATGTTGCTCCCACTCAAAATTGTACATTTTCACCTTAATAAAAGAAAAGATCAGCAGAAATCAGCCAAGTTAAACCTTTTGAAACTCCCATCTTTTTAAAGAAAAAAATCTTGTTCTGAACTCTTTACAAAAGCCACTGTTTGAAATGCAGATTAAAAAAAAAAAAGAAAGACAATGTAGATAAAAAAATATATGTCATTGGTTGCCTTCTTTTCCTAGAAAACAAAAACTCCATGTTACACCATGAGACAATTTGGTTTACAATAAAAATGTGTTCCTTGGTTATGCAAAAACTCTTCCCCAAACATTTGGATTGTTTATGTATGATGCCCCAATATTTGCAGAAAACAAGAATGTAATTATCAATAAATCATTTTCTAGTGATTAATTAATTAGTATATTAATTATTGCTCACATTTATATGTCAGATGTTAATATTTTGAGCTCTTTATCACATACCTGCTTGCATGGAAAACTCACAAAATGTATTTCATAGTGTTATTTAGTATTCATATTCCTGAAATCACTGTTCTAAATTTTAAAAATGAAGAATCAGTGAAGTAGAATAACATTATTTAGTCAAAATTCGGGCCATTTTAACCCTAAATTAAAAGATCAAAGGGGCACAGTTCAGCTATTTCTAGTGATTTAAAAGTTTAATAGTTAAATTTATGCTTAACAAAGTATTTTTGAATCTTTTTGGTTTTAATTAGAGAATATGCATAAACCACAGCTTTAAACCAGAGGAAGATAATTTTGGCAAATTTTGAAGTTCTGAGTTTTGAGAGAATGGGATGAAATCATGAACAAAATGGTCACCATGGGAGGCTTTCTTAGTCACAAAAGTTGTATGGTGGGGTGAATTAATCATAAAACATTCATTTATAAAAGGTTAACTTCTCAGTTTGGAGATGCTATAGCTTTTCATTGGGGAAGTGTTGAGTGGTTCGAAAGGGGTCAACATCTTAATTTGTGGAAGTGCGGTTTAAAAAGGCTGAGAGAAGCTGGTGAAAGCACTTCCAGGCTGGGAAACTTCAGCTAATGCTCCAAGCAATCCCAAACCTGACCATTTTGGCCAGCATTGGAGAAGATTGAGAGGATGCTTCTGCTGCAGCTCTAGACACAAATGACCCCAGGCTTGAGTTGCTTTAGGAAGGCAAATTTGATGGCCTTGAATAGCTTTGGCAAATGAATCACGTCACCTTCATGTCTCCAGTGGTTTCATTAAAGGCAGTCTATACTACTTCACAAAGGATTCTTGATTTGTTTTCTGTGTCTTTTAAAACAAGCTACTCAATTTGAGAATCTGTACAGTGTTGAATTACAGACACGTGCTTGCCTACGTGTTGTTCAGATAACCCATACATTATAAAATAGGTTCCAATTCTAGTCAATGAAAGAGGAGGAGAAGCAGGAGGTTATATATAGAACAAGTAATGAAAGATAAATAAGAAAAATGAGAGATTACAGGGACAATGCTAGCTAGAAAATGAAATATGAAAATCATAAATATGTTTTAAGAATATTTATTAACACAATAATAGGGAAATAAAATGGCCAAGTTAAAACAGTTGCAAACTAACATTTGAAGATAAAGAGAAAAGGGAATAGAAACTCTCCTAACCTATTAGACATGGTATGCATGGCTGGCCAGGCATAGAAAAATCATGACATAAAAGCTGTGACTGGGGAAAAAATCCTCACTGGTTATGGTATAATTAAAGAAGCTGTTGTCACCTTTTCAAACCTATCATTAACTGTGCTAAAGAAGAATTTCTATGTTCACTGATTGGATAGTCATAACATTTCCTTTAATGATACTATAATTATTCATTAACATTTACTTGATCAATCCTCTCACAGCATTTCATGACTATTGAGAATTCCTACTGATGCTTAACCATCCTTTTGAGATAGAGAGTAAAAAAAAATGTTATTGCCTGCTGAGAAGCTATTCATATTTTTCTACTTTTACCTGCTTCATTCTTTCATCTTCCATACCTCAAGTTATGCAACGTATCTAAAACAACATACATGAAAAGATTTACTTTCAGTTTGAATGATGACTCATAAATATTTGCATAAAATGATCTAATTCTGACTTCTCCCCCCCCAAAAAAGATTCACATCAAACGGCCTTGGTTTATTAAAACATATGGAAGCAAGAGGACAGAGTGTTACAGAATCTAGTTTCCCAAATCTGTCATAAGTATTTAAAGGACAAGTCAGAAGGATGCAAAGGTAGGACAGCCATTTCTCTGGAAGGGTTTGAAGATTGCTGGCCTGGAGTAGAAGTTCTTCAAGGTTCCTTCCAAGCCTATGAGTCTATCCTAGTCCTGGATCTTGGTTTGGAAGCTAAATTAACTAAAAATTGAGGGATAAACCTTGAAGAACACTTAACAGAAGTCTGTGTACTAAAATGGACAAATATGATGGTTATAAGCCAGCATGGGAGGCCTAGGGAGGGAATTCTGTTATCATAGAAATGGTGTTGAAAAGACTACTGGATCTATGCTGTAAATAAATTCTCATCCTTTGCTGATATTTAGTAGATAATTTTACATTCTGGTCTGCCTCAGTTAACAGAAATCCAGGTTCTACGTATGAACCCTTTTCCAGGGCTACAAGGGCTGTCAGTGACAAGAAAGTTAACTTTCTCTAACTTTTCTCTCTCTCTGTTTTTTCTCCACATTCTGGATTTAATTGCTAATTGCTCTTACAAAACACAGTAGAGGAGAGTTTGCTTCAATGTTAGCAATAGGCCCAAAACAAATTTCTGTAAATCAAACTTTAGAGTAATTGTTGTTCGGTTTTTTAGTGTCATTTGCACAAATCGTGAATACTTTTCAGCCATTTTTTAATTTATTGCAGATGCCTTCTGGATAGTGCAGTAATAAACCAAAATATGCTTTTGTAAATCTAGCTTTAAAGTAATTATATTGTTGTTACCAAAAAGCAAAATTTGTTTTGGTAAATTTTGAGATACAGTAGTTTTCACATTAGATTGTGTACTGTCTTCTGTATTGCTTTTCTAGAGAAATAATTTTTAAAAGATGTGCATAACGGTGTATCTAATCACTGAATTATACTAAGAATGCATTAATACAACTTACAGGCATTTTGGAAAGCAAACACATATTATATCAGCTTCACTGTGTTTCTGTACTGAAAGGAACTGAAAAATGAACTATATATTAAGGAGCAATATACTTTATTCATTCCAAGGAAACTGACTCTGTGTGTGTTTGTGTTTGTGTGTGTGTATGTGTGTGCGCGCGTGCACATGTGCATGCCTTCGAGTCAGTGTTGACTCCTGGTAGCTGCCTGAACAAGTCTCTGAAGTTTTCTTGACAGGACTTTGGAAGTGGTTTGCCCTTAGCTGCTTCCGAGGTAGCCCAAGGCTGATCCTGATGGCTTGGTGTCTAAGGCAGGACAAGAACTCATGGTCTCCTAGTTTAAAGCCAGATATTTTCACTAGTACATTTAAATGGCTTTCGTAACAGTTGTTGGAAGAAATATCCATCTGGTTCAGTTCCAAGCGGGGAGAAAGACACTGGAAAAATGGAGGGTGAGTGGAAAGATGGTTTATTGATGAACAGGACCACTTGGGTTTGAGGTCCTGGGCAGCTGACCACATGGAGTTGAGAATGAGGGTTATTTATACCTTCTCTTGGACCTTGCCCTTGAGCTTCCTGTTCCTGTGCAAGAAATGTATTCTGTTGGCTGTAGTCAGACTCCCATGAGGCCATGTCGGGTCATGTTTGTCTGAATCAAGTTTGGTTGAAGTGTGCTGATGCAATGAAAGGGCTTGTTGGGCAATTTCTATTGTACCTGAGGGCTAATCCTACCTTTGTTCAGACCTTGCTGCTGGGAGTAATAGATTACCAAATCTGCATTTCTAAAAGCTGGCTTTTCAGTTTAGTATCTGCTTGGGGGCAGGGAGGTGAGGCTCTGAGTTTCTGTCTTTAGAAACATGTTTCTCCTTTAGGGAAATATAATATTCTGCTTTTTAAAAATACTTCTCAAAATACTTCATTCTTCTAGGAGGGGAAAATTTAAATGGACCTTTTTTTAAAAAAAGGCTCATTCAACCCCTGAAAAATATTGTAATAGTTTCTATGTGCCCCTTTGTTCACATTTAGTCATATTTTGATGTTATGCTGAGGTACTTCTTTTCTCCAAATGTCTACATGCAGCCTATTCCCTGAGTAAACCAAGATCTATGCATGTGTACCAGAACAAGACAATGGAAATAACTCCCTAAAAATACCCTTGCCAGGTGTCCACTATTTGAGCAGACAGTCCGCTTTTTTTCACATTATGTTCACTATTTTTTTTCACAAAATAGTGGAAATTTTTTTTATTCAAAAGCTTTATGATGAAATGGTACGTAATCTAAAGCTGTATAGTCTAAGAGAATAAGGATAGGAGAATCGCGTTTTGTCTTTTTTTTTCATAAGTTAGAATGAGACAAAGATCAAATATCCATTGAACTCGATTCTCCGAAAAAATTAATGATGAGATTAAAATAAAAATATATTATAAAATTATGTACAGTTCACATTTTTAAAATATATTGTAGCTTGTGTCGACTGACCTAAAATGGTGTCGAGTGTGAGAGTGACAGCGACTAGATTTTGAATTCTTTAAAACGAAAGAGAGGAATGTGCAAATACACCAAAGACTGGGAAGCTACTTTTGCATGGATTACCAACAACGAAACCGACAGAACAAATACGACGGCCTACTGTAAATTGTGTCAGAAATCGTTCACAATTGAATATAATAGTATAAAAGCTGTCACACAGCATGCAAGCACAAAAAATCATGTAATTTAATATTTTACATATTATTATGATATATTTGATGTTTTGAATTTTAAGTAAAGTTTTGAAGTGATTATTTTAATACGTGTTAAAATGTTTGTAAGAAAATATATAAATTAATTGTAATTTTTTTTATTTTTTTACTACTTAACACACACACACATCTGCTTGTCCGCTATTTTTTTGGAAGCAGACCTGGCAACCCTACCTAAAAATACAGTATTGTAGCTTTACTTCCCCAAAGCCATCTTTTCTTTTTTTGATCAAAATAAATCTTGATATACCAAATTATTTTGTCACTTTTTAAACCAGGGTCAGCAGCCTTTAGGCACCCATCAAGCACTAGGTTAGCTTAGGAAGAGTTAGGTACACATTACCCAACAGCATATGAAGACTTAAAGGTAATATATGAATTGTGACTGAACATGAGAATAAACATATGGAATGTGGGAAAAGGAAGCCGGGCTTGCAGTGATACAAATTTCTGAGGAGGCATAGTGAATGATGTTGGTGTAAACTGAGTTTAACTATTATTTTCCTCTTTTTTCCTTATCCAAGCTGCAATTCCTTTGGTTTACTGTGTCTGACTACCTTTTTGCTTACCTAACATTGCTCACCTTAAGGGGGAATAGCATAATAGGTATGTAGGCCTATTTGCATATAACCTGCAGGTAGAAATAAACACAGAAGTAATCACTTTTGGACAATCCCATATCCTACCCTATACGTGATCTCCGCATGGGCACGCTCAGTTACCCTTCTCATAAAAGAGGATTTTGTATCACATTGAAGTAAAAGTAGAGTTGGTTTTCAAACATAAATTGTACTGGCATCAGACAAAATGCTCTGAACATTCTCCTATGCAATCATTACTCTTCTTTCCTCTTCTGATTTCATTGTTTACTTAAAAACAGTTGGGAGATAAAGATGCCAGATGACAGTCTATCTTTATTTCTAAAAATGTATAAAGGCCCATAGGCATTCTGGGAAAATGAGCAGGGTACATTAGTGCTTCACAGTGCTCACTCTGTCAGCTCCGTCCTCACATCCTTACAGGTTATCTGTTTAAAATAACTATTCATAAATTCAGCACCAAGTTCTTTAGGGAAGCTGATAACATGCTCAGATCAACACACATACTTTGGTATAGTTTTCAAACCCATATTCTGGTACATTATTTAGTGTTGTGCATGAACAGGCAACAAAGTTGCTTTTGTTGTTCTTGTTGATATTATGTTTTTACAGTTTTCTCCTTTCATCTGTGCCTCTATCTGATGGGTTCTCCTAATTTCTAAAAACCTATTTGGAAAGAAATGAACACATTTCTTTTTTTCCATTGCCTATTGTGACATTAAAGGTACAGATACTTAATTTGCAGCCATGGGAATTGTTGTAGGAATCTAAGCCTCACATTGTTTTATATATTTTTACATTTGGTTTACAATCCTCAGCAAGGTTATAGGATGCACATACCAGTGGAATGCCCATTTCAAGATTTTACGCCTTTACATTTTAAAAACTAAAATATAATAAAAATCCTTAAATGTTGAAGATGACAATAATCACATTTTCTCGATACACTTAAATAGCAATTCTGTTGCTATTCCACAATATATTCCACAATATTCCACAATAATTGTGAAAGAGTCCTGTTCCACTGGCATAAATTTGCATACTTAAATATTTTTTTTCTTAGTTATAGCTGTGTATTTCTCTCAAATGTTAAGCATTCTTAGGAGATGTAGGGACAGAAATTTGATAAGACAAACGATCACTTATTTTATTTAAAATGTAGTTTGGATATGATTGCCAGGTGGATATCCCAGGAAGACAGTTAAAACAAAATCCAAAAAAGAAATTATTACTCCAGACATGAGAAGTAAAATAATTACTGATGAGTCACAGATTTCACGACAGAAATGTGAAAGTCAGTATGCTCAGCCAACCTTTTCCAGAAACTTACTGCAATAAATCTTCAGCTTAACACATTTGTATGAACTAAGTTGCTAAGACATTTGCACGGTGAAATATTACTCAAAATGTCCCATTTGTAGCTCTTTCACCTTGATTGAACCAAACTCATTTCACATCTGGAAAGCAAAGAAGAACATTAGAGATGTTAGATCTTATAAATTTGATTTGTTTTGCTTAGTTTATCACAGGTTTAATCTTCTCAGCTCCTGGCTTGGCTTTTAGATATTTTTCTTCCTTTTACAACATATAACTTCTGGTGATTTGAAAGAACAATGCAATATTCTTCTGCAATGTGTTGCTTTATTATACTTCTACTAGCATTCATGTGCTGCTGAGTATGGATACATGTTTTTCCTCCTATCTTGCTGTTTTTTAATATTAATACATTAATTAAAAACTCACAGCAGTGATGCTTACCTCAAAGGTATCCCACTCAGATTTCTGCTTTCATTAACTTGTCCTTTTAGAAGCCAGTTTCTCAGATAGGGTGCAAGAGGAGTAGAGACACAGCTTAACAAATTGGAACTGGGATTGTGCATTCACTCCAATAACCCCAAGCTTGTGCAATTAAAACAAAACCAATCCCATTAATAAAATCACCTTTGCAAATGCAAGGCATTGTTGGTACTATGAAAGTGCAGAGGAACTGACAGCTGTAATTACAACTAACCATGTGATTGAACTGAATGAAACTCCAGGATTGGAATACAAGGTGTCTTGTAAAGAGTGTGGTTGTTAAGAAAACAAATTGGCTTGCTGGCAAGGGTAATTAAATAAATTTTAAAAAATTCCCCTTTCTAATATAGAATAACTAATGAGAAAATGAGCACCCTGGATCCAAGAGGATGAACTTTACCTCTTTTGAAAGCTCCAGTGAATTGGTGTGAAGTGCTTATTTGTTTATTGTAAATATTTTCTGCAGATGAAAGTGCTTTGCCTTTCAATGAATTTAACAGAAAATTACTAAGATTTCAACACTGTAATGATCAACATTCTAGACCGGTGATGGCTAACCAAATATGCATATGTGCGCCCGACCCTCCAAAAGGCAATGCGTATGTGCCCTGTGCATGTGCCCTGAGCATTCACACACTGCCCCCTGCATGTTACCAATCCCCATGCATGTGCATGCGCACCCACAAGTGCCCTGCCCCTGCGCGCGTGGCCCTCCCGCATGTGCCCTACCCCCTTCACATGTGTGGCAGAGACCCGATGACCAGCTGGCTGGAGGGAGGCACGCACACATGTGCGGTGGAGCTGAGCTGAGGTGATGGCTCCTGTGGCCACAGATAGGGTGCTGCGTGCCACCTGTGGCACGCGTGCCATAGGTTTGCCATCATGATTCTAGACTAAGGACAGAATTGGTTTTTTGCCATTTCTGTTCCCTTTTGACTACTTGGGAAAATGGTAAGAGATCCGTGAACTGTACCCATGGCAGTTTCTCAACCAACCTAATCTCTCTGTTTAATAAACAGATGGAAAATTCCTGTTTTTCTTTCTCTATTGTGCTTTCCTCTCTTCAACAAGCAGTTAAGGTAGAAGTGAGATTCATTTTTCATATATTTCTTTAAAAATGCAGCTTTTACTTCAGATATGGTAAATTCCAGCATTTATTGATACATGGACTAAGCTTTATCTTTTTGAAACAGTGGTATTTTAATGAGCATTAATTTAATGAGTTGTCCTGCTATCTAAGTAAGTAGATCAATAAGCCTTCAGTACTCTGCATATGTTCAGAAGCATATCCTTTGAGAAGAGCTCCTGCTGAATTCAGGTCTCCAACAGGCAGTGTTCATTCTTTGATTCTTGTTTCTGATGAATCAAAGCACATTTTTGTCTTTTTATGTGTGGATATTTTGTTTCCACAAAACAAAAACTTGGTTTTTTTCTAGATACAGTAAAAACAGAATGTAAGTTTTTACCTGATCAATGAAAATTAATTTTAAAAGCAACCGTCTTGCTATTTTGAAGTTACTTACCAATTTGACATATGTGTTAATTACCCATTTATTAAATTGTTACATATATTTACCTTTGAAATTAATTCACTAGTTATAATGTAGAAAAGACAAATATGTACTTTTGGGAGGACTACAATAAGACACTTCATCTACTGAAGCATGTTAGTTAGAACTAAAGTAGCTCTGCCTTTGGTAGTAATAGAGGTAGCAGTGTTGTATTCTGAGGTCTATTATTCATTTCGTCAGCTGATCATTCCTTTGTAACTCAGCTGTTCCACTAAAACACAGTTGCTTTTTCATTTCTTTCCCTGGAGGAGCATTTCCAGGACTGAATACTTTTTGTTTGCTTATTTTCCTGATGGGTTTGTTGCTGATTGTAAGTTTTGTTTTTGATGAGTGCCATCATTTCATAAAAATAATGGGCTATTTTACAAGCTCTGCCCTTTATAAGAATATTTCCATCCTCAAGTATAATTTATGGGGTTGTATTCTAATGTATATTTTAGAAGTTTCACATTGTTACCATTGCCAAATGTAGCTTAGTTACATTAAGACTCAATTTTTCTGAAAATGTTATTGTAGCATTTTGGAAACTGAAAAAGTAAGGCTCCAGAAAAATTGTTTAGTTTTCATACCACTGCAAGATACTTCTTTATCATTCTGTGGTATAAATTATCTTGCCTTGCAAATTTTTGTAGAATATTTATAGAAATGTATGAAATTAGGAGATACCCAATGTAATTTCTTTCACAGAAGACAAATGATTTTTAAAGTGAGGATGGGTATGGTTCACTGCATATTCAGAATCAAAGTTGTTGCAATTGTAAGAAGGTAATAAATGTTTATATGGGACAATGACTTTCAATAGAAAGCAAGAAATACTTTCAATCTTACACATGCACATCTAACAAAAACTTTTGATCCATAATTTTACACTAAGTGATCTGAGGCACAACTTTGTTGAAAATCAGTAGAGATCAAAAGATTATGTGGCATGTGTTGGATTAAGTTGAACTATATATTTTGCATGCATTACTGTTGGATATCCCCCACAAATTTGACAGTATTTGGGTCACAAAAAAAGATAAGGAGAGTATATTTATGAGATTCATTAATATAGTTAATATTCATCACCCATGTTCTCTGTAGGATTGTGAGGTCTAATTGGATGGTTTGCCTTAAGCACCAAATGGATTCTAGAATGAATTCCAGGTAGTTATGGAATTTCTCAGCTCTACTGCAGCTAGTTCTGTTCTGTTTGGGAACAACTGGCAAAAGGAGAGGAAACTGGACATAATTTATTTATTTATTTATTTATTTATTTATTTATTTATTTATTTATTTATTTATTAAATTTATATACCGCCCTATTCCTAAGGGATTCAGGGTGGTGAACAGCGAACAATAAAAATACATTTAATACATCCCAGTTTAAAATAAAATCAAAAAAGTAATATAAAGGGAAAGTTAGGCCAGGCCGGCCTGCTGAAACAGGAATGTTTTGAGGGCACGGCGGAAAGTGCGCAGATCCGGAATCTTCTGTATCTCTGGGGGCAGCTCGTTCCAGATGGTGGGTGCCCTCACAGAAAAGGCTCTCCCCCTGGGGGCTGCCAGTCGACATTGTTTGGCTGACGGCACCCTGAGAAGCCCCTCTCTATGGGAGCGTTCTGGGCGGTGAGAGGCTATTGGTGGCAGAAGGCGGTCTCGTAAGTACCCCGGTCCTAAGCCATGGAGCGCTCTAAAGGTGGTAACTAAGACTTTGAAACACACCCAGAAGACCACAGGGAGCGAGTGCAGCTCGCGCAGGAGGGGAGCCACATGGGAGCGCCATGCTGCTCCCATAACTACCCGCGTGGCCGCATTCTGGACCAGCTGGAGCCTCCGGGTGCTCCTCAAGGGGAGCCCCATGTAGAGAGCATTACAGTAGTCCAGGCGTGAAGTGACGAGGGCATGAGTGACCGTATTTAACGAGTCCTGATCCAGAAAGGGACGCAACTGGCGAATCAGGCGAACCTGATAAAAAGACCTCCCGGCCACAGCCGTCAAGTGTTCTTCTAAAGACGTGAGTCCAAGAGGATGCCTAAGTTGCGAACCCTCTCCGTGGGGGGTAATGACTCATCCCCATAGTCAGTGATGGCACCAATTGACTATATCGGAACATCGGAAACCACAGCCACTTGGTCTTGGATGGGTTGAGCCTGAGTCTGTTCCTCTCCATCCAGATCCGTACAGCCTCCAGGCACTGGGACATCACTTTAAGGGCATCATTGGGGTGGTCCGGGGTGGAGATGTATAGCTGAGTATCATCAGCATACTGATGATACTTCACCCCAAAACCATGGATGATCTCACCCAGCGGCTTCACATAAATGTTGAACAGAAGGGGTGAGAGAACCGTATGTGGCACCCCACATACAAGGGGCCTCGGGGTCGACCTCTGCCCCCCTGTCAACACAGACTGCAACCGATCAGAGAGAAAGGAGGAGAACCACCGCAACACGGTGCCTCCCACCCCTAACTCTTCCAACCGGTGCAGCATGATACCATGGTCGATGGTATCAAAAGCTGCTGAGAGGTCTAATAGGACCAGGATAGAGGAGCAACCCCTGTCCCGAGCCCTCCAGAGATCATCTACCAATGCGACCAATGCCGTTTCCGTGCTGTATCCAGGCCTGAAGCCCGACTGGAACGGATCTAGATAAGCCGATTCATCCAAGTACTGAGGAAGCTGTCGTGCTACCACACTCTCAACAACCTTCGCAACGAAGTGAAGGTTGGAGACTGGACGGTAATTAGCCAACACTGCTGGGTCCAGGGAAGACTTCTTGAGGAGAGGCCTCACCACCGCCTCCTTCAAGGCGGCAGGGAAGACACCCTCTCTCAAGGAAGCATTTATAATCCCCTGGAGCCAGCCTCGTGTAACCTCCCGAGAGGCCAGCACCAGCCAGGAGGGACACGGGTCCAATAAACATGTGGCCGCGCTCAGTCTGCCCAGTATCTTGTCCACGTTTTCCGGAGTCACAGAATCAAACTCTTCCCAGGTAATATTCTCAAGACTTGCCTCTATCCTCCCTCCCGAACCTACCCAGTCAGAGTCCAAATTTTCCCGAATCTGAGCGATTTTGTCATACAGATATTGTACAAAGTCCTCGGCTCTACCCTCCAAGGGGTCCTCCCGCGCTTCCTGGTGGAGCAGGGAGCGGGTCACCCTAAACAGGGCGGCTGGGTGATTATCTGATGACGCAATAAGAGCGGAAAAATAGTTACACTTTGCCGCTTTTATTGCCACCAGGTAGGTCTTAATATGAGACCTTACCAGTGTTCAGTCAGATTCAGACCGACTGGCCCTCCAACCGCTCTCCAGGCATCTTTTCCAGCACTTCATCTCCCTCAGCTCCTCAGTGAACCAGGGAGCCAGGTGAGATCGATGCCAGGTCAGAGGCCGCAAAGGCACGACCCGGTCCAAAGCTCCAGTGGCCGCCCTATCCCAGGCAGCCACTAGATCTTCAGTCGAGCCGTGTGCCAGAGCCTCAGGAAATGGCCCAAGCTCCGTCTGGAACCTATCCGGGTCCATCAGGCGCCTGGGGCGGAACCACCTCATCGGTTCCGCCTCCCTGTGGCGGGGTGTGGTGGTTCGAAGGTCAAAGTGAAGGAGGCAGTGATCTGACCATGACAAGGGCTCGATCGCTATATCCCCTATCTCAAGACCACTCAGCCACTGACCAGAGACAAAAACCAGGTCCACGTGTTTCCCCCCGTGTGAGTAGGGCCATGAACTAATTGGGTCAGGTCCATGGCCGTCATGGAAGCCATGAACTCCTGAGCCACCTCAGATGCCTCACCGACGGATGGCAGGTTGAAGTCCCCCCCATGACCATAAGTCTAGGGGTATCAATCACCACCGCGGCTATAACGTTGAGTAGTTCAGGCAAGGCCGCTGCCACGTTGCAGGGAGCCAGGTACGTAACCAGCAGGCCCATCTGCACCCCATGACCCCACTTCACAAGGAGGGACTCACATCCGGCCGTCTGAAGAACAGTGGCCTCCCTCGGCTAAGACCCTCTTTAATGATAACTGCCACCCCCCACCCCTTCCCTGTGACCTTGGCTGATGAAATGCCCGGAAACTGGGTGGGCACATCTCTACGAGAGGGACTCCCCCCTCCTGGCCCAACCAGGTCTCCGTAATACCCACCAGGTCCGCTCCCCCCCTCCTGAACAAGATCACAAATGAGAGGGGCTTTATGTACCACGGACCTGGCATTGCATAGCATCAGCCGAAGGCCCAGGGCCTGAGGGTCTGTGCCACCTGGGGAACGAGAAGAGCATTGGGGGCCGGAGCGTGCCACCGCTTGAAGACAGCGAGCGCGCACTCCCGCAACTTGATGTGGCCCCCTACTCCCGCCATATCTGCCCCTCCCACCTACAGTACTGATGTAATGTCTATCAACAGCACAAGCTCTAACCCTCTCCTTGGCCCCAGATTCTGCATCTCCTCCCCCGTGCTCTTCAGATGGACTAGACCCCATCCCTCGCGGGTTAATCCCTGAACCCATACAACCCACCCCCCTCCCGGGAGGCCCCCCAGCCTCATTATTTACATTGGAAACCACCCTCCTCCCAGATCCCCTTAAAATAGAATTTGAAAAACTATCTAAAAACCCCCAAAGCTTCCGGTTCTTAGCATACCACCTCTCGGGGTTCCAAAACCCGTCCTTGAGGGCGGCCCTAGATAACTGGGAGGGCCAAACTTGCGAGAGGGGGGAATCTCGCAGTGCTAGGAGTTCTGTTATTGAATACATCGGAGGTGAGATAGAATTGGAGGCGATGAAAGGCCATTTTCTTCTTAAGGTGTTAAAGTTGGTTTAAAACAGATGGTTAAGACAAAAAGGGTAAAGTAGATAATTGTACTAATTACTAGCTAATATAATAGAACATCGGAATACCATCTCCCTCTTACAGTGATGGGAAAGTCTTGTGATTAAAATAAGTTAGTCATAAAAAGGGGGATGAGAGTCATAATGACCGCCATCTCACGGCGACCAGTCCAGAGTTTCAGAAACAAAGGAGAAGATGGTCCGTCCCATCCACTTGTATAAATATTACAAATAAATTGTTCAAGACTCTCGATGTCTATGCTTCCTCCCTTTCTGATATCAGCAAAAATCCGAAGATAAGGTCGAAAAAAGCAAAGGTGGAGCATCCAGGCGGAAGAGATGAAATCAAATAATCAGGATAACTAGGATAGTCAAGGAGGAAAATATATTTCCTCCTTAAAATAAAGGCTATAAGTTGATCGAACAGCTGCAAGTTTTTCGCTGAATGGCCAAACTAGGCCTAGGTCTAGTAAGGAGGGTGGGGGGGAGAAGCAGTCAGGGGAAGATCAAAAAATGTCTTCAGTTCTCAGCCCCCACCACTACCATGCTCTTTCAGATAGGGCCATTCAGGTGATTAAGTTGAATTCAGGTGATTAAGTGAATGTCCAGGCCCTCTCCCCATTACATCGAGTGGGGGGGGGGGGGTAACTGCTTGCAGCAAAACCCTCTCCATCGTCTAGAGAGGGCATCCTCATAGCCTAGCCTCCCGGTGTTGCTGCTGCTGTTGCTGTCATCATCGTAGTTGCAAGTGTCATTGATACTAATCATAATTGATCCCAAATGACATCTTTCTGGTGGTGGATTCCAATCATTGTCTTCATTTAGTAAAGAGGAAACAAAAATTATACCTGGAGAAAGTAGAGAAAGACAAAAAATGAACCTGACCCTTCATGGCCATGTTTGATCCTATCCCTTAGTGATAAGGAAAGTGAAGTATGTCTATCTTCCTTCCTCCCTCACTAACTGCATTGGTGGATTGTCATCCAGCAGCCTTGTTTAGAGTTACCAATTCTCTATTGGGCAGTCTCAAGATTACCTGTCCAGCCAGTGTGATCAGTTTGCATACCACTTTGTCAACAAGATCATTCAGATTCACCATAGCATTGATTCAGCATTAGTAAAGTTTTTGGTTTTTGAACCACTATGTTATCTCATTACCTGTTACTAATTTTGGCCTGGGACCTCAAAAGAAGTGGATAGGTGCTGTCATGGTTATTTTGGACTTAGTATCCTGCCTAGACAAGCTGCAGTAAATCATACTCTCATTACCATCCACCTAGACTACAGCAATTCACTTTACATGAGGATAACTTTAAAGGCTACTCAGGAATCACAATTGATCCATGTGATTACTGATTCTTAGTATAAGGATTATATAACACTATTTTTGTGGACCTCAGTTGGTTTTTGGGTAAAATTTAAACTGCTAGTTTTGACTGATAGACCTTTGTATGGCTTGACATCTGGGTACTAAAGCATCACCTATTCTAATCAGATTTTGTCCCATCTATTAGAACATCTAATAGGCCCCAAAATCATTCTTGAAAGATACAGCAACTGCTCACAAGATTGATCAGGTCTCCTGTTCCACATATTTGGAAGTAGTTGTACATTCTTCTAACAATAGGGATCGCCATGGAAACTACATTGCCGAAATGCTCAGAGGAGCTCATCTGCCATTCTTAAATTCCTCAAGGCAGAAGGTAGCCACTATATTCCTGCAGCATTTAAATTATTTGAAGCTCAGCCAATAGCACAGCTTCTTTATGGTACCCAACTGGACCCCTTTTCCACCTTTGCACCACTAGAATTTGATCAGTCTGGATTTCCAAGATCGTCTCTTCAGGCCCCAAATTGTCAAATATCTCAATACCACCTTGAGATGAGAGACAGGCCTCATGAAAGTAGAGGCTAGAGAGTGGGTAATCATACTCAACTTCTGGTATATAATATTCTTTTTTTCCTCTTGGCCTTGCCGATTAACTATGATTTTTAGTCCATGTGGAAAAAGAGTGACAACTGAAATCTGTTCTGTTCAGGTCTTTTACTCAGCGTGGGATATGATCAGGCCAAGTTCACATTAAACAGCACTTAGTGGATACCAAGTGCCAATTGTACCTAACCAGGCAAACCCAACAAGTACTGTCTTCCCTTATTTAATAAATGGTGAAGTACCTAATCATCGAAGATCCTTTACTTTGGCATGATGTCACATCCTCTCCTTACTTGTCTTTGAAGGGCAATGTAGAAAAATCTGTTATCCAGAGAGAGAATGTCCCTATGGCTCTGGACATGTAGAAACAATAACACATGTATTTACTTTTCCAGTGTCTAAACAGAATTTGTAATAATCTCATTTTACCTCTATTGTATAAATACTGCAGCACATAGGACAGTTTCACTCCTCTCTGTTACTTTCAGATACCAATCCTGTTATATCATAAAGTGTTATGTTTTGTGCAGTAATACTCAAAATATGTTAGAAGAGGTCCTGTGTTAAATTAATATTAATGAGTACCTAGACAGTTATTATAGAGTATTTTGCATTATGATAGATTTATTTTATTTTCTTTAATGTTTTTTTAAGTTTTAGACTCTTGTTTTTATATACATTGTTCAAAAAAATAAAGGGAACACAAGCAGAAGACATCCAAGATCTGAATGAATGAAATAGCCTTATTAAATACTTTGTTTGTTACATACAGTAGTTTATACACTGCTCAAACAACCAAAGGGAACACAAAACTACTATATATTGAGGTATATATCAAAGAAACCAGATCTACATATTGGAACATCATCTTGTATGGGTTGCCGATGATCACAAATAGTTCAGTCTGAACTTAAGAAGAGAATCAATTTGTTTTGTATTTAAGTAAGTAATAATAGTGTAAGAAAACACTAAAATAAGAGATGATATAGGCAGTGAAGTAAATCCAGAAATCTGTCATAAAAGCTATCCTGAAAATAGGAAAAAAAAATTAAAAGCAGCAATACTGTGATATGAAATGTTGTGATAGATAAAATTGTGCTATATTCCTTTCACAACTATTTGGTCAAAATGAATGAACCTAATAATTGAAGGTAGCTCTGAATATTAATGTCATTGTACTGATTATATTAAATATAGCAGCACATTACAAAACATTATGATTTTATTGTTTCTCAAAACTCAAACATGAGGAAAAGAGAAATTAAACAAGCATAAAATTGCAAATAGTATCCTTACGAGTTAACTGTTAGAAACCACCCCATTGTTTATAGGATATTTTAAGATTACCTTTATAGTGTAGACATTGAATGATCATTATAGATAGTTGCTAGTATCCTTTGATAAGAATAGACCCTTGCTTTGTGGAACCAGGGCAGTCATCACTACAAATTTGCATTCTGGATCCAGTCTCCAGTTCCAGTTTTCAGTGCAATCTTCAATCCACTGTATTGAGTTCCATTTTCTCTGATTAGCAGCCTCATTACTTGCTTATTCTCACAAGCTGGAGTTTCCTGGTACTCTCTTCAGGGAGCACTATGGCAGGCAATCAGCAGAATGTCCAAGAAGATCAATCTGCCCAACTCACAGCTAATAGCGATCTGATTTCCACCACTATTGAGATCCCAAAGACTAGGATATAAATGGGCATCCCTGAAAGGAGCGAAAAAGTTCAGTCCCTGACTTCCTTTTGTGATTTTTCTCAACTGCTTTTTTTACTCTCATCAAAATGTATCTTTTCTTTTATGTACACCAAGAGCATATGCACCAAGACAAATTCCTTGTGTGTCTAATCACACTTATCCAATAAAGAATTCTATTCTACTGTTCTATTCTGTGAGGTTTTGGACAAAAGAGCACAAACCAAATCTAAATAAAACTTCCAGTTTCAGCATTAAAGAGTAAGAATTCTATAGTCCTCATCTGTTTAAATTAGGGCTAGGATCTTCTAGTTTTGTTGACTGTCTCATGTTAAGAGAAGAAGAAAAAATGGGTCATTTTAGAAGATGGGATATAGTTGGCCATATTCTTTTCCCTGAGTATAATCACTTCCTACAAGTGTTGTTTGTTCTAGGATACTAGGATTCTCTAGTATCTAGTACATACTCTAGTATCTAGTACATACTCTTCCCATATGTGTACATATGGGAAGAGTACACAGTCAGAGTTAAATATGAGTGGAACCATGCAGATATCTTATCTTTCCATCTAACAACACTTTCTCTCCTTTCTCTGGCTTCCTCTTTTTTTCTCACATTCACAAAGATAGAACTGACTTACAGCAATTCATTTAGTGACCGTTCAAAGTTACAATGGCATTGAAAAAAGTGACTTACGATCATTTTTCACACTTATGTTCATAGCAGCATCTCCATGGTCACATGATCAAAATTCAGATGCTTGATAACTGACTCATATTTATGATGGTTGCAATGTCCTGAGGTCATGTGGTCACCTTTTGCAACATTGTGATAAAGTCAATGGAGAAGTCAGATTCACTTAACAACTATGTTACTAATTTAACAACTGCAGTTAGCAATTGCAATTGTCTCACTTGGCCACATAAATTTTGGCCTCTATTGTAAGTCAAGGACTACCTGTAATTTCTCTAAATAGCTTATGTGAGATTTTTGAAATTAGACCAAGTGTTGTTATTGTCTATGGGTTTCAGGTTGCCTGCCCTTTCATTCGAAGAATGTTAAGCTTTTTTTTACTTCTTTATTTCACACTACAATTTCCTCCCTTTCAGAGAACTATAAATAAAGCCATGCTGAAATATTGTTGTTGCAATATCCTATCTAGATTTTCTTGCTGGCTTCTATCTATTGGCAATGTTATTGATATCATTGCTCTTAGGAAACCCCCACTGCTTTGCAAGTAATTTTCTGTTCCACGAACTGAATGCCGATCTCATCATTATGGTTTTTTAACATCACTGAATGCTGCTATTTTATGTCTGTGGGAGTGAAAAATGAAAATGGCAGATTTATGACAACATGATTCATTGACTCTACCCACATGAATATCATTTGTGTCATATTCCATCTTCTTGTCTTGTGGCAAGTTGAATTTTTTAGCAAGCACAAAATTAATTGAGAAGCCTTGTTTTATTTTTGCTTAGATGATGTCATTTTTGTTCTTTAAATTCCAATTATAACACGATTCTGAAAGAAAAAAGAAGAGTAGTGCTGTGTATTTGTGCACAGATATCACATCGGAGATACAAGAGGTTCTTCAATTTATGTCTGCTATAAATAGTGTATCATTATTCTCTTATTATGCCTTCTTTTCTGTTTTTTCTTGCATAAAAAATTAAGAAGAAAAAAGGAAAAGAAAATATTACTAAAGTTTCATAATTTGCCAAATAGACAAAGCACTACATTCCTGCTAATTTTAATCCTCATCACAAATAGAGACAGCAGAGTAGCTGCAAATATTTTTTCCTTTAGAGTTGCTAAATTTCTGTCTCATCTACATACTCCAGAAGAAAGGCATCTTTGTCTGCCATTAATTTCTTGAACTGATATATTCCATTTTCTCAGTCAAAGCCATGTCAGTGATACCATTTTCATTGTCTTGGTTCCTGGATGTTCTTAGAAGAAGACATATTACTGAACCTTCCCATACAATTAGGAACATATAAATTACAGGGCTGCTGATATGTTTCCATTCTATTAGATAAACAAAACAATGTATATATTTCCTCTTGATGCATGTAACAGCTATTGAAATGCAACAAAAGAACACACCACAACATTTGAGCTAACATACATAATGTTTAAATGTTACCTAGAAGACATGAGTCACTTTTTCATAACACACAATTAAGCTGTGGAACTTTTTATTAAACCTGACAGCCTCCTGTTAAGATTGCAGCACCCAGAATTCCCTCTTAGCATATCAGGACTTTAACAGATTGTGAAATATTATCTAAGGCCTCCTTGATGGCCTTAGCATGGTTTCAGCAATCAAATCATTTATTTATTTTTTTTGTGATAGCCTTTAAAACATGACTGCTTTGCCAAGTAGCAATGGGTGATTAGATCCATTTCAGATGAATTTCAAAATCAGTGCGTTTTCTGTATCAGTCAGATTGTAGAACCAAACTGAAAATACTGGATGGGTCTTTTAGACAAGTAGGACAAGATTAAGTAGGCCTCTCTCCATTCTTTTTCCACATTGCCTAAGTACAATCCTTCCTATTTCCTATCTCTCTGCTGCTGCTGCTTTTATGTTTAAATGCCAACACAATATAACCTAACTGATCTGCCCACTTGCCTTCACTATCCCCACACCTTCCTTCTTCTTCCCTTGCCTTCCCAATGTTGCTACTATGGCACCTGCACATCACAACTAGCTTTCCCTCTTTGTGTACTTCAGAACACCTCTGCTTGGAAGATTTTGTTTTTTCTGGGTCCATCCCCAGAACAAACACATATGGAAATCCACACACATTCCCAGACCAAACAGACTGCAGCAACCTTGAACATCAGCAAAAAGGAAACTGATCATCTATACCACAGTTTCCAATTGAATTTTTTTTAAAAAAAGGATGCCCATGCGACTTTATCAAAAACCACTCAATCCATTACAACAAAACTAGCACAAGCTGTGAAAAGGATAACACTATCATATATTGTATCAGCAGCAATCAATTATTACAACCACATGACTTTACTGTAAGCACTGTTTTGCTTAGTACATCATTCTAGTGGACTCAGAATTCATCAGAAGTACAACATTTCTTATATTAGTATCTCATATAGCTTTAGATAGAATTTAGATTCAGTAGTGCTCAGGTAGAATCCTAGAAAATATTTTCTTACTTTATATTAAGGGTTTTGTTTGTTGTTCTGCTTTATTATCAATTATAAATATACTGCCACATTATGCAATACAACTCTATATGTATCCAATTACTATAGCATATGGGAGGAGGAGGAGTTGCAGTGGTATAGTGGTTAGAATGCAACATTGCAGGCAAATTCTGCCCATAGCCATTTTGATCCTGGTGGGGCTCAAGGTTGACTCACCCTTCCATCCTTCCGAAGTTAGTATAATGAGGATCCAGATTGTTGGGGGCAGTATGCTTGCTCTGTAAAACTGCTTAGAGAGGGCTGTAAAGCACTGTGAAGGGGTCTATAAGTCTAAGTGCTATTGCAATATTGAGTTCAGTGATATTTCCTCCCAGACATATAGCCTTAGCAGATGATTTGCATTCAGCTGACCTTGTTTGAATTCAGGCGTTAAGTAGGATTGGTCCTGATTAGTACTTGAATGGAGAAATATCAAAATGGGAAATTAGTTTACAAAATCAAAAACACTTGGAAATAAGTAATACTATAGTATTGTCAAGGAAACACTAATGTACGTAACCATGAGGCCGTGGTAGTCAACTTTAACTTGAAGGAGATTTTATCTTTAAATATGCATGAGACTGCTGCATTAACGTGTTGATATTTGATCTATTTTTTACCCAAGTGTTGGATACTAGGAAAAGCAGTGCAAACACTCTCATGTGCTGTTGTCAGCTTGTTGGAACAAGGCAGAAGTGAAATCCTTGAATTTATCTTGCCAAGATCAAAATCTGGCTTCCTCCTTAATTAACATTTGGGGAAAAAAATCTTCTACAACTTTCACCTAGACCGAACAGAACTTTCAACAGAATTTGGGAGAATATGGCAGGACTTAATATTTGCCAGAGGACTGTACTTGTGGATCTATCTATCTATCTATCTATCTATCTATCTATCTATCTATCTATCTATCTATCTATCTATCTATCTATCTATCTATCTATCTATCTTTCTGTCTGTCTCTTTGTCTATCTATCTATCTATCTATCTATCTATCTATCTATCTATCTATCTATCTATCTATCTATCTTGCATATTGATAAAAAGGATTTTGCTAATATACTGTAGGTAAGATAAATAGGTGAATAATTTTTTTCTGTTTCTACACAAACTCAGCAATTGCATATAGCTGCTTCTTTCAAAAGCTTAGGCATTTTATTACATGATGCCATTGGGACTATTTTTTCTTAAAAACCAATCCTTAAGGATTTTTTGTATAGTGTATGAGCTGTTAATTAATATCCAGAAAGTCTATGTAAAACAAACAAAGAAAACACTATGGAATCAATTATCCTCCAAGTTTCTCTTCATAAACAAACTTGGGCATGTATCAAGACATAAAATGTATGTACAGCTGTGTTTTTAGTCTTTCCTGAAGAATAAATCTCTTGAAAGAATATGTCTTAATTTTAGTCATTTCACAAATAAAATGTGGATGAGCTCAAGCTGGGTAATTGGATCAGGACCCATCTGGTGTTTTTTCTTTTCATCTTTTCAGAATAGATTTAAGGTCAAGTAAATAATTTTCCATGGTGAGTATGAGTCATTATGCCTCTAAAGTAAAATTCTAAAGTATTTCTTCACCACAAATATTTTAGAAATGTTATGGATTTTTATTAGATAAGTCTTCAGTAGAGTAATTCTTATTTGTGAGCAAGGAACCTGAACTAACTGGCAAATTATTCTTTGTATGGAGCAAGATATAATTTTATAAGCAGATGCACAGTAGCTTTAATAACTTTCTACTTTATTTGATTCTACATTGCTTGAAACACTTAAATGCCAATAGAATATGTAATTAGATCTAATTTTTCAAAAGCTAAACAAAGGATGCATGAATTTATCTTCATGTTCACATCACTTTCACATTATTCACATAATTCTGTTCTGTACCATTGTATTAGTCTATAATTATAAAAACTGCACAAATCATTGGATTAAAATATACATTTCTGCATGTATTTTCTCTCAAAATGATATATCTAAACATTTTCTTATAAAATAAAGTTTTACTAATGTGCTTTTTGTAGCAAAATATGGATTTGCTTTTATATTTTGATGACTTTTGAGATGAAAACTGTTGTAATGTGAACATGGAAAATGCAAAAGTATGGAAATTGGGAACAAATCAACACATGCATTTTTCAGTTGTGAAAGTCAGATCAATTTATGATACCGGTTACCAAGATCCACTTTATCAACCAAGCATAAACTGTTGAAATATATTGCAATATTCATAAATATAAATATAGATGAATATTTCTATTCATTTTGTCATTTTCCAATCTTGAATTCATATCACGTATACCCATTGGTAATAAATAATAAAGTATATAGTAAAGAGCTATTTTGGTGCAGTAGAAATGAATGCAGTATTGCAGGCAAAGTCTGCCCATAGCCAAGAGTTCAATCCTGACTGGCTCATGGTTGACTCATCTTTCCATTCTTCTGAGTTCAGTAAAATGAGGACCCAGATTGTTGGGGGCAATAGGTTGAGACTGTAGATTGCTTAGAGAATGCTGTAAAGCACAATAAAGAGGTATATAAGTCTAAGTGCTATTTCTATTTCTAATTGAATTAACAAAATAAAGAAATGAAAAAAGCAGAAAACATTTTCTTAACAAAGAAAAAGGGAAACAAAAATATATTTTATTGAAGATGTTGGAATATGTGAAATTGAATGTGTGAATTTGTAGCTTAAATTATGAATGAAAGGGCTAAAATATTCTGTATGTCATAAAGTATTCACAAGTATAATTCCGATTGTTTGAGAAGATGTCATAGATTGGTGAGAGTTGCATGTTATACTCCAGTGAATGGTGATAAAGAATGAAATGAATCAAAAATGAATTGGTGACAATTATGAGACATTCTGAATGAGTGCATTTGAGGAGGTAAATATTATTCTGCTACGTAGAATGAACTGATAAATGGGAAAAAGACAAGAAATCAGAGAAAATATATTTCAATTATGTGGTGATCCAAGAACAAATAGAAGTACTTTTGAGAAGTATCTGCATCAAAAGAAAGATTATTTTTCAAATTTCAGGTTTAAGCATAAGTCTATTTATGCATCCACATGGAAAAGTCATTAATCAGAGTGATAATACAAAAATATAATTTAGAGTGCTGAACTATGAAGGGTTACGCTAATGGAAAATATGGGGAAAAAATCTTTGCTGAATTATGTGAAAGAGGTTGTTGATAAGAAGAGCATGCATATAAGAAAATTATTGCTGCAATAAATAAGAATGAGATAAAGCTATTGCATAATGTATGCATGGATTTAGAATGTTTTACTATTCTGGTATTAAACTGAATGCTCAGTGAATGTCTCAACAATGATCAGAGTATAAGACTAGAATGTGTGATGTTCTTTTGATTATTTTATATATTTTTCAGATCAATCTATAAGAAACACTTGTGCTGACGTTAGAGGATGTGTTACTTTAGGATGGGAATATATGTGTATTTTTGTATGCAGACCCTGTTGTATTGTTATCTAAGAACTCCAATGATCTGTAGAAAAGGTTAGATTGCATTACTTATTTATTCATCCATCTGTCTATCCAATTTATATAGCCATCCATCTACCCAAGAAATTCTAGATGGCAAATAAGAGAAAGACAAAGAATTCCATTAACTAACTTATATAAAAGCCCCGTATTGAGTCTTAATAAAAATATAACACAGCTAATCACATGCAACCTGTCAGAACCTCCATGCTGTCATCCCAACTCCAAAGACACCACTCCACATGCAAATAATACAGGTATGATTATCAATTATACATACATAGTGAAAAAGGAGAGCTGGTTGAATAAATTTTTGTATTTTGGTAGAAGGTTTACTGAAACCTACAAAATTAATGGAGAAATGTTAAGAAGGTAACTGCTGATGGAAAGAAGTCCACATGATATAACTGAAAGAGAGATGGTTAAAAACAAATGAATTATGAATGAGCATAAATTGAATCAAAAGTAACAAACCGTTCTCCATAGTGGTGGAAATAGCATCCAGGAATGGGTTGACTTTGTCTGTTCAGTTGATTGGACTGAGTCTGTCAAAGTTGTAATGCCACGCCTCTGTTGCTAGGGCTTCCCAGCTTTTGACTCAGTCCTTCAGACTGGACAGACTGGATAGTCAAAGGTTTCTCTTCTGACTAGGATTATTCCTGGATGCTTCTTCACTGCTGAAAAGGATTATTTTTGGATATTTATTCACCTTTAAACAACATTGTGAGTTTAACAGCAGACTCCCATTTGTGGTAGAATCGCTGGGAGTTTCCCAATGGCAAGGGCTTTGGCCCTTCGTTGGAAGGGCCTCTCTGCTGTCAGGCTAGTATCAGTATCCTGTCATATGGCCATTCTGCCATCTGTTGAGCTGCAGGCATTCTGGACAGGCTGTGGAGTCTAGTGCTCCCATTTACAGCAGGGTCAGCCAGGCAGAGGAGCTCCGCGCTCCCAGTTGTCAGCAGGGAAGCGACCTTGGAGGAGTTTCATGCTCCTGAATCGGGTGAGTCGGGCAGCCATTTCAAAAACTGGGACAGTTGCCATGCTGCCCGATGATTTAAGAATATTTGCTGACGGAGCTCCACGCTCCCCCATTCAGGCTAGCCTACATATCTGGCATTCACAGAGCACTCCCCCTGCATTAGGCAACGGCGGCTAGAAGTTTCAGCAATTGGTCGCCGTTTGCCTCACCAGGAGCCTCACACTCCACAGACTGCTGCGCCTCCACTGACAGGAGTTTTGCGCTCCCAATTTTACCTTAGCGGCTGAGAGTGACATACAAGGGCTTAGAGCCCGATTTCATTTGGAGCTGCTATTTGAGGAGCCTCGTGCTCCTAACTAAATAAGAGTGCTCCTAACAAGCCAGGATGCTTGAGGAAGCAGCCATAGTCCCAATGCCCAAAGCCTTATTTAAGACAAGAAAGGGCAGGAAAAGCAAGGCAGCCAATATGGCGGATGCAGCGGCAGTTGACAGCTCCCCTGAGACATCTAGGGCTGGAGCCACAGATGACAGAGCCATAGCTCACAACTCCAAGGCTTGCTGCAAGGCTGCCAAGCGCACCAAGACCTCCAAAGGATCCCAAAGGGATGGGAGGTGCAGAGATCAGGCCCTCCAAATAATTTGCAACAGGTCCAGTAAAGACAAAACCTCTGCTTCAGATAGGCAAAATGAGCCCTGTGCCTCCGACAGACAGCGATTCCAGAAGCTCTCACCAGACCAACTCTCTATTCAAAGCTTCCCTCTGCCTATTTCCAATACAGAGCTATGGAGCTCTACATCAGACTGGCCCAACTCAGCAAAGGGTATTGAAAGAACCAGTAAGGGTCCCAAAGCAGTCTCTTCAGCCACCTTCACTCCAACAGCTGCAGGCTTGCACCCTGAGATAGGCAAGGATCTTGTATTGCCTGATAATATTCAGGACATTATCGCATAAGTCATTAAAAAGGGCATTTCTGCTGGATTACAACCACCCAGACGGGCATATTCTGAAGTCTCTGCCTTCTCAACCAATCGCATAGACCCTTTTCAAGAGGAATTTTCTCCATTTCGAGATCCCGGGTCCCCTGCTCCTTCTCACGAAAGCCAGCCATCGCTTTCGGAAGAGTAGAGCAAAGGTAGTTTGCTTGTCAGATGTTGAGGGTCTAATACCTGAACAGCCCACATTTTCCGGGCTATTTCCTCCTAGCATTTTCAAATCTGTTCTTTTTAAGGCTACAAATGTGGTCTGCCTAGGGTCACAGACTGAAGGGCCAAATGCCCCAGAGCCCCAGGAGCCAGCTGATCCACTCTTTTCAGAACCTGACAAGACAACAGATGCCATCCCTTCTCCTTGCCTATTCATAGACGTAGTGGGCGGCTCTGGGGACAGCCGCAATTCCTTCTTCGACTGACAAACGGTTTTTTAATATCGGCCCAGAGTTGGCTAAGGTGGTCCAGACTCCATCAGGGGATGCACCTGAGGCCGCCTTGATGTCCTCCTCCAATATACCTAGAGAGCTGGAGGAGGGTCTGAGACCAGAGAATAGGCGGTCGGATCAGTCACTACAGAGAGCTCACCAAGGGGCCGCCTGGGCAATCCGACCGGCCACTACTGCATCCTTCTTTAACAGGGCCACGCTGCTCTGGCTCTGCCAACTGCAGGAAAAGATCCTGGTGGCAGACAAGAGGATGCATCAAAATCTCAACAAAATCATGGTGGCGGTACAGTTTTCAACTGATGCAACTCTGAACTCAGTCCATTTTGCCTCCAAGAGCATGGCCTCCTCTGTGACTGCTCACCGCCTACTCTGGCTACAGCAATGGCAGGTGGATGCCCGCCACAAGTGGGGCCTTGCCTCTATCCCCTTTACAGGGGACAAGTTATTTGGGGAGGCGCTGGAACCCTTGTTAGTGGAAATAAGAGACAAGTGCAATGTTCTACCATAGTCTCAGTGCAGGGGTGAATTTTGCTCCTCTCCCTTCTTTCGCCATCGACCATTTTGGGGACCCGAATTGGGTGTGAGGCCTTCCCGATTGCAGGGTTTTTTTGGCTCGAGACAAAGAGGTCATCAAGACAGACCGGCTAGAGGTAGACCCTTTCAGACTAAATGGCCCTTTCGAGGGGGAGGAAGTCATTCCTTTCACTGCCACAAGTAACTGCATGTCCATACCTCCCATCAGGGGCCGACTCCCCTCTTTGCCAACCGATGGGAGGAAAAATTTGATATGACGTCTACACTCCAGAGACCTCCAATGGTTTCTTTTACCTTTCCAGAGGACAGGCAGGAGCAGCTCACCAGTCAGGGTCCTGGTTCCCAGGAAGGTTCTTTGTTCCCTCAACTGGTGGAGGTCACCAGCCATCTATAAAGGATGCCTCTTCCGAGAACCCAAGTCCTAGTTGTAACGGACACCAGCCTCTTCGGCTAGAGTGCACATTTCCAATCGCAGATGGCCCAGGGCCAGTAGAACCAACTGGACCGGAAACACAACATCAATTGGTTAGAGCTGTGGGCCTCCATCATTTCCAGCAGTCGGTCTCAGACAAGCACATTCTAGTGCAGTGGTCACCAACTGGTGGTCCGCAGACCACCAGTGGTCCGTGAGAAAATTTTGGTGGTCTGCAGGCACACCCAGGTGGAGGAGCTGCTCTGGGATGAGCAATGGCCAATCCTGTGACTAGAGCTCTAGCCAGGCAGCTCATAATGGAGCTGTAAATCTCCACCATAGAGGGAGGTTTGTGCAACTTGCAACTTTGCAGCACAGCCCTCGCTGGCCGGAATGAGGTAATGGTGCAAGGGGGTTGGGAGAGAGAGAGAGAAAGAGAGGTGGGAGAAAAAAAGAGAGAGAGAGAGAGAAAGAGAGAGAGAATGAAAGAGAGAGAGAGAGAGATGAGAGAGATACAGAAAGGGGGAGAGATGTGAGAAAGAAAGAAAGAAAGGGGGAGAGAGAAAGAGAGAGAATGAAAGAGAGAATCAGAATGAAAGTGGGGAAGAGAGAGAGAAAGAGAGAGGGAGAGAGAGAAAGCGAGAATAAGAGAGAAAGAGTGGGAGAGAGAATGAGTGGGAGAATGAGGGGAGAGACAAAGGAAGAAAGGGAGAGAGAGAGAGAGAAAGAGAGAGGAGAGAGAGTGCCTGAAGAACCCCATCCTATCACTGGGAGTCCAGGCGCTTCAGCAAGCGGCGTGCTGGATTTGTATTAGTGGTCCGAGGGATTTAAAATTATGAATTTGGTGGTCCCTGTGGTCCAAAAGGTTGGGGACCCCTGTTCTAGTGCTAACTGACAATGTGGCCACAAAGGCACACATAAACCATCAGGGGGGATTAGATCAGGGGTGAAATGCTCCCGGTTTGGACCGGCATGGGTGAGTAGGTAGCGATGGCAGCGGGCAGTTCAGAGAACCGGTAGCAAAAATCCCTGCCCTTGCCCCCCCATGCCCAGCTGAGCCGCACAATCATCAGAGCCTTTTTTTTCTTTTAAATGGCTCTGACCAGCCAAGCTCTGACAATCCCAGCTGAGTTGCCTGCTAATCAGGCAACTCAGCTTGGATTGTCAGACCCATTTAAAAGAAAAAAAAAAAGTTTCTTTTTTTTCTCCCCCCTCCCCCTCCCTCAGCCTCCAGCTTGCTTACCTTAGCTGCTGGTCACAACACAATCCAAGCAACTGAATCTCCCTGCCTGCAATCAAGCTCATCGGTGAGCAGCTCTATCTGCAACTTTAAGACTTGTGGACTTCAACTCCCAGCAAAGCTGGCTGAGGAATAGGGTTGGAGACCCCTGTTCTATTGAGTAAGTTTTTTCCCCCTTTGGGAGCTTTAAAAAAAAATAGTTAATTGGGTTTTTTTTTTAGTTGTTCTTTTTTTAGACCTAGCCATTTAAAGTTTAGGAAGTTTTAAATTTAGCTGCTTTTATATAAAAATAAAAATAAAATAAAATAAAATAATATTTGTGCAGCTTTCTGAGATTTAGTGTGTTTCTGTAGTGTTTCACTCTAACTACACAATCACACAAAATCTCACAAAGCTGTATGTGGAATTTTGTGCGTGTAAAGTGTGAAAGTTGTTTTTTTGCGCTTTTTGTGGCTGTGTGAGGTTCCTGCTTGTTACAGGGGCCATTTTGGGTCTAGCACAGCTGCTTTTACATTGTGGGTGAGCCAGTTGTGTTGTGCTGTGTGGTGTGTGTGTGTGTAAAGTGTGAAAGTTGGTTTTTTGGGCTTTTTGTGGCTGTGTGAGGTTCCTGCTTGTTGCAGGGGCCATTTTGGGTCTAGCACAGCTGCTTTTATATTGTGGGTGAGCCAGTTGTGTTGTGTTGTGTTTTGTAGATTAAAAAAGGGCAAAGAAGTGACATTGACTTGACCACGCCCACATGACCAACAAGCCACGCCCTCCCAGTCATGTTACCATCAAGCCCCGCCTACTAATTAAGCCACACTCACAGAACCGGTAGCAAAAATTTTTAGATTTCACCTCTGGACTAGATCCAGTTCCCTTATGCTGGAGGCCAGACGGCTGGGCCTTTGGGCAGAGAGACATCTGAGGCCCATAACTGTGGAACATATCTCTGGGATGTCCAATGTGCAGGTGGACTAGCTCATCAGAGCAGCCATCGACCACGTGGAGTGGTGCCTGTATCCGTCCCTTTTCTGGAAAATGATGGACCGTTATGGCATCCCGGAAGTGGACTTGTTTGCCACCCCGAAAATTCTCAGCTCCCGAGATTTTACTCCAGGTTCCCAACTCAGGGGGCAGAGGAAGTTGATGCTCTCTGCAGTCCGTGGCCTCCAGGACTTCTTTCTGCCTGCCCTCCTCTTCCGCTTCTTCCATGGGTGATCAGGAATGTCCTGGAGGAGAAGGCGGAGGTCCTCCTCCTAGCCCCACATTGGTCCAGGAGGGCTTCGTTCACTGACTTCATGAATTTCTTTGTGGCTGAATCCTGGAGGATCCCTCAGGGCATGATCTCCCTCAGCCAGGGGGCATTGTTCCACCCAGACCCACAGTGGTTCCAACTGACCACCTGGCTCTTGAGTGGAGCTCTCTGAGAGGGGACAATTTTTTCCTCCAGGGTCTTCAGAACTATTCAGGCCTCTCGGAGACCTTCCACCAAGTGCATATACTCTGCCACTTGGAAGGCTTTTTGTAACTGGTGTATCAAGTCGGGGCTTTCTCCAGTAGAGGTATTGATAGCCCAGATCCTGGAATTCCTCCACAATGGACTATATAAAGGGCTATTGCCCAACACAATCCGGAGGCATGTGGCAGCCCTGTCCTCAGTATTAACTTGTGGATTGTTGGAGTTGCTTGCCTAGCATCCCACAGTCTGAAGATATATTAGAGGCACAACTAATCTATGTCCCCCAGGAGTGTACAGGTACACTACCTGGGACCTGTCCAAGGTATTAAAATCCCTCACTGGGGCCCCATATGAACCCTTACAATGTGACAGCCTGTGCCACCTCTCCTGTAAGGTGGTATTCTTGGTGGCTATTACATCATCCAGGCGGATCTCTGAGCTTGTTGCTCTATCAGTAAGGAGTGATCGGTGTGCTTTCCACACAGATCAAGTAATTTTGCAGTTGGACTCCTCCTTTATACCCAAGGTGAACACTTGGTTCCGCAGGGTACAGGAACTGATCTTACCCAACTTCTGTCCTAACCCAGTCCATCCCTTGGAAAAGAAGTGGTACATCTTGGACGTGAGGAAGGCCCTCCACATCTATGTTAAGAGGACTGCAAACCTGCGGAAAACAGAGACACTGTTAATTTCCTTCCAACCAGCTTCCTTAGGTAACAAGGTCACACTTTCCACAGTGGGCTGGTGGCTTCAGCTGATCATCGCCAAGGCATATGAGATACAGCCCTTCCTAGACCCACGTGAGTGACAGCGCACTCAACCCAGAGCACAGCTATGACAGCAGCATAGGCAACATAGGCCTCTCTAGAGGAAGTCTGCAGAGCGGCCACTTGGTCTTCTCCTTCTCCATTTGTTAAGCATTATAAATTAGACATATTTGCCTCAGCAGAGGCAGCATTCAGTCGCTGGGTCCTTCTGCATGTCCATACAGAGTGGGAGACCTCTGACCAGACTGTAGCCCACCTATAGGACAGCAAGTTTTGGTATGTCCCATTCCTGGATGCTATCTCCACCACTATGGAGAAAGGGTGTTGGTCTTACCTGATAATCTCCTTCTCATTGGGTGGAGACAGCATCCAGTTCCCCCCCCCCCCCCCCCGAAAACTGTCTGGTCCTCAATCAGCAAGGATCTTTGAAAATGACATATTGAGTCTGTCACTTAGTCTTCGTCAAAAGCTGGGAAGCCCTAGCAACAGAGGTGTGGCATTAAAACTTAGACAGACTCAGTACAAACAACTGAACAGATGAGGTCAACCCATTCCTGGATGCTATCTCCTACCAACGAGCGTATCAGGTAAGACCAATGCCCTGTCTGAAAGTATGTTGCAGCAATTTGGACATACATAGAGAAGGAACAAGGACTGAATTTCTATCTGTTTGTCTGGAAAGGCTAAGAAGGTTATAATTGGATAAAGTTGATACTATCCCACTCAACTGATGAGAAATTTAAGGAGCAAATTATATGAAGCAACGTATGATCGTGATAGAAGCAAGTATAGTTACTAATGTAAATTAGAATTATTTGGCTTATTATTCTCTTGCCCTATTTCTGCATAACTTTGCTTGCCATGAAATAATAAAATAGTAATAGACAAGTATCTATGTATGTACATTTTTTACATAGCATACTTCTCTCTCACACACACACTCCCTCCCTCCCTCCCTCCCCTCTTTTGCCTTTTTTTTTTTTTTTTTTTGCATATTGATTTTGTGGTTTGCCCAAAGTCCTGCAGAATACTGGCTTGGTCCATTTCTTCTGTGAGGTTCTAAGATTAAACCACAACAAAATATACTACTCTCATTCCCAGACAAGCTCATCATTCTGCAAGCGGCCTACTGAAATATTTCAGTTGTGTTGCTTCAGACTAAATGAACAGCTAACTGAAATGTGTTATATTTGTATATAGAGAATTGCATTCAGACTTAGTCATCCTGGGACTAACGAAAATTGAAGAGACCTATTGAAGTTATATTTTATTTTTATTTTATTTTATATCAAATTTATATACCGCCCTTCTCCCTGAGGACTCAGGGCAATGTATAGCCAAATAAAAACATAGACTACAAACATTAAAATACTATTAAAAAGATATATATAAATTTGGCCCCGTAATTAAAAAACAATGACAAACCAATTAAAAACATTTAAAAGTGTTAAGACAGCCCGGCTTGCTGAAAAAAGAAAGTTTTAAGGGCACGGCGGAAGGCACCGAGGTCTTAGATTCTCTTTATCTCTGGGGGCAGTTGGTTCCAGAGGGTAGGTGCCCTCACAGAAAAGGCCCTCCCCCTGGGGGGTCACCAGCCTACATTGTTTGACTGATGGCACCCCGAGGAGGCCCTCTCTGTGGGAGCACACAGGTCGATGGGAGGCCGTCGGTAGCAGTAGGCGGTCTTGAAGATATCTAGGTCCTAAACCATGGAGCACTTTAAAGGTGATAACCAACACCTTGAAGCGCACCCGGAAGACCACTGGGAGCCAGTGCAGCTCACGCAGGAGAGGTGTTGTATGGGAGCGCCAGGCAGCTCCTGTAACTACCCGCGCGGCCACATTCTGGACCAGTCTCTGGGTGCCCCTCAAGGGGAGCCCCATGTAGAGAGCGTTGCAGTAGTCCAGGCGAGAGGTAACGAGGATATGAGTGACTGTGCGCAGGGAATCCCGATCAAGAAAGGGCTGCAACTGGCGTATCAGGCGAACCTGACAAAAAGTCCCCCTGGCCACAGCCATCAGATGTTCCTCCAAAGACAGCTGCATATCCAGAAGGACTCCCAGATTGCGAGCCCTCTCCAAGGGGGCCAAAGGCTCGCCCCCAATAGTCAGAGATGGAGTCATCTGACTATATCGGGATGCCGGGAACCACAGCCACTCAGTCTTGGAAGGGTTGAGTTTGAGCTGGTTTCTCCCCATCCAGATTGCACAGCCTTCAGGCACCAGGACATTACTTCAAGGGCATCATTGGGGTGGCCAGGGGTGGAGATGTACAGCTGGGTGTCATCAGCATACTGGTGGTACTTCACCCCAAAGCCACGGATGATCTCACCCAGCGGCTTCACATAAATGTTGAACAGAAGGGGCTAGAGAACCGACCCCTGAGGCACTCCACATATGAGAGGACTCGAGGTCAACCTCTGCCCCCCTGCCAACACAAACTGCGACTGGTCGGAGAGAAAGGAGGAGACCCACCGTAGCATGGTGCCCCCCATCCTCAACTCTTCCAACCGGTGCAGCATGATACCATGGTCGATGGTATCAAAAGCCGCTGAGAGGTCTAACAGGGCCAGAACAGAGGAGCAACTTCTGTCCCGAGCCCTCCAGAGATCATCTACCAATGTGACCAATGCCGTTTCCGTGCTGTGCCCGGGCCTAAAACCCCACTGGAACGGATCTAGATAAATCGTTTCCTCCAGGTACTGCGGAAACTGTCATGCGACCACACTCTCAACAACCTTTGCCACAAAGCGAAGGTTGGAGACAGGACGATAGTTGGCTTATACTGTCGGATCCAGGGAAGGCTTCTTGAGGAGAGGCCTCACCACTGCCTCTTTCAAGGCCATGGGGAAGTAACCCTCACTCAACGAAGCGTTGATAATTCCCTGGAGCCAGCCTCGTGTAACCTCCCGGGAAGCCAGTACTAACCAGGAGGGACACGGGTCCAGTAAACATGTGGCCGCACTAAGCCTCCCCAGAATCCTGTCCACATCATCAGGGGTCACAGAGTCAAACTCTTCCCAGATAACATTCTCAAGACTATTCCTCGTCACCCTGCCCAAATCTACCCAGTCAGAGTCCAACTTCCCCCGGATCTGAGCGATTTTGTCATACAGATATTGTCCGAAATCCTCAAATATTGATTTCCAGGCTCCACTGTCTACATGTCTAAGGCATCAGACACATATCCATTTAGCTAAGAGAATAATCCCACTGAACGTAATGCAATATACTTCTAAGTAGACAAATATAGAATTGCAGTGTATATTAAAATCCAGCCAAATTTTATTATCTTATCGTGCAACCCTTAAGACTTGAGTCTCCATAAATGCATTGGAGCCACAGGAACAAGAATGCTCAACTTTCTGCAACACTCTCAAGCAGTTTCACAGAATCATGCAACAGCAGTTGCAGAGAGTAATCACTCAGTCTCAGAAAGAGATAACTGCTTTAAGGTGTTTTGTTTGGTGGAAAATGTACTTCTGCATGCTGTTAAACACTTTTTGAGGATTGAATCTGAAGTGCTTTGCTGCCCTAGTTATTGTCATTAGTAATATCAATATTCTGATTAATGTTTTGCAGTACAGTTTCCTAAATTGAGATATTCAGGGTAAAATATGAGCTGAGATCAATTATACTGTTATTTCTAAGCATTGCTCTATAGAAATCACACATACTTTATAATGATTTGGAATTACTCCAGTAAATTTGGTAGGGCCTTAAGTCATGCTATTCTAATATGTCAATCTTCCTCTTCTAAAAATCAAACTAAGTATTTTTTTAAAAAACACTTATTTAATTTACAGTATGTCACTTGCTTGGTTAAATGTTTTACAGCACATATGGAACTCAATATGTTGCCCAATCTATTGAGCAATTCCTTCTTATATTATTATCAAATCATTCCTTTATTACTTGCACTTTAAAGATTTTAAGGACCGGAAAACAGCTTCCCCACCCCAGCAGCTGACTATTTCTTTTCTTTCATGCTTATCAAAAGAGTTACATCATTTGAAGTTTGTGATGGGCAAGTAATCAGCAGCAAAGATCTCTAGACCTTTTCTGTGATATCCATAACCACCCTACAATGTACACTATAGAGATATAACAGTAAAACAAGATTGAGTAAAGCTCTTCTCCTATTTCTTTTTAGAAACAATCTTCTCCAAGCCTCCCCTGAAAATTTTATCAATATGCCTTACATGTCCTTCAAAGAAAGAAAGAAAAATATATCCAATTATAAAATAGTTAGTGCCACTATTTTACTTCGAGTTATTGGACAAATTTATGCCAGTCTTTGACTGTAATGAAGATTTGATTTCATAAAATTTGACAAGTTAATATGTAGCTTTCCTTTCTGTTGTGGATAGTAAAACCCTAAAAGAAGAGATTTTGTATATGCATCAAGCTCGTATTCCCATCTAAGACAGGCTGGCAGTCTCTTTTTTCCAATCCTGTTTTCATTTTCTTTTCACACCTTATTTTATACTGATCATTATTGTTTGTTTCAGCAAAAATTGTAGATAACATACCTATAAAAGAATTACATAGACACTTTCACATTAAAAGAGAATGCAGCCCATTGCAATCTAATGTCTTGTTAACTATCAGAAGTTTGCCTTTGTAATGTGACTTTTAATTGGTTTTGGTCATGTACTTATAATAAGAGCACTGGGGTATAAAATTAAATTCTTCAATCAATTTATTAGTTTTGCTGTATGAATATGCTCAACTAAATAATCAGTGTGACTGCACTTTAAAAATTCACTGCCTATGTCTTGCCAGAGGGAGGAGGTTTCCCTTGTTGTCTCTAGATATGAAAATTATATTTTATTAGCTAAATGATTACATTACTTAATATCAGTGGAAGAAACATGCAAAAAATACGTGTTTTTTTTAATCAACTACATTTACAGCTTTCCAAGCATTGAAACTCTCTCCCAAACAAACCTACAGTATAAAGATTTAACACATGCACATGCATAATATTAGAGTGGAGGGTGATTGTTTGGCTAGATAGCTGCTCCTTAGGGAGCAAGATTGAAGTACATAAAAATGTCTTCTTGCAGTTACAACGAAAAAAAAATAATAAGGAAGGAAGCTAATTTAGAAGGCAGGGCGGAGGATTTCGGACAATACCTGTATGACAAAATCGCTCAGATCCGGGGGGATTTGGACTCTGACTGGGTAGATCAGGGCAGGGTGATGAGGAACAGTCTTGAGAATGTTATCTGGGAGGAGTTTGATGCTGTGACTCCCGATGATGTGGACAGGATTTTGGGGAGACTTAGTGTGGCCACATGTTTACTGGACCCGTGTCCCTCCTGGTTGGTACTGGCTTCCCGGGAGGTTACACGAGGCTGGCTCCAGGGCGTCATTAATACTTCGTTGAGTGAGGGTCACTTCCCTGCTGCCCTGAAAGAGGCGGTGGTGAGGCCTCTCCTCAAGAAGCCGTCCCTGGATCCGGCAATATTGGCTAACTATAGTCCTGTCTCCAACCTTCGCTTCATTGCGAAGGTTGTTGAGAGTGTGGTCGCACAACAGTTTCTGCAATTCCTAGAGGAAACATCCTATCTAGATCCATTCCAGTCGGGTTTCAGGTCTGGGCGCAGCACGGAAACGGCATTGGTCGCATTGGTGGATGATCTCTGGAGGGCTCGGGACAGGGGTTATTCCTCTGTTCTGGTCCTATTAGATCTCTCAGCGGCTTTTGATACCATCGACCATGATATCATGCTGCACCGGCTGGAAGAGTTGGGGGTGGGAGGCACTGTGTTGCGGTGGTTCTCCTCCTTTCTCTCTGACCGGTTGCAGTTTGTGTTGGCAGGGGGACAGAGGTCGACCCCGAGGTCTCTCATCTGTGGAGTGCCGCAGGGATCGGTCCTCTCACCCCTTCTGTTCAATATTTATGTGAAGCCGCTGGATGAGTTCATCCGTGGCTTTGGGGTGAGATACCATCAGTACGCTGATGACACCCAGCTGTACATCTCCACCCCAGGCCACCCCAACGATGCCCTTGAAGTGATGTCCCAGTGCCTGGAGGCTGTGCGGATGTGGATGGGGAGGAACAGGCTCAAGCTCAGCCCTTCCAAGACTGAGTTGCTGTGGCTCCCGGCATCCCGATATAGTCAGTTGACTCCATCACTGACTATTGGGGGCGAGTCTTTGGCCCCCACTGAAAGGGCTCACAATCTGGGAGTCCTCCTGGATAGGCCGCTGTCTTTGGAGGATCATCTGACGGCTGTTACCAGGGGACCTTTTATCAGGTTCGCCTGATACGCCAGTTGTGGCCCTTTCTCGATCGGGATTCCTTGTGCACAGTCACTCACGCCCTCGTCACCTCTTGCCTTGACTACTGCAATGCTCTCTACATGGGGCTCCCCTTGAAGAGCACCCAGAGGCTCTAGCTGGTCCAGAATGCAGCAGCGCAGGTAGTGATGGGAGCAACATGGTGCTCCCATGTAACACCGCTCCTGCGCGAGCTGCACTGGCTCCCGGTGGTCTTCCGGGTGCGCTTCAAGGTGTTGGTTTATCACCTTTAAAGCACTCCATGGCATAGAGCCTAGCTATCTGCGAGACCGCTTGCTGCTACCGATGACCTCCCAATGTAGGCTGATGGCCCCCAGGGGAAGGGCCTTCTCTGTGGGGGCTCCCACCCTCTGGAATCAGTTGCCCCCAGAGATAAGGAGAATCCATGACCTCAATGCCTTCCATCGTTCCCTGAAAACCCATCTTTTTCAGCAAGCCGGGTTGGCTTAATAAGAAATTTTTAAATTCTTTTAATTAGTCTGTGATTTTTTAACTTTCGGGCCAAAATTTATATATATTTTTAAATGTTTTAATATTTGTATTCTATGTTTTTTATCTTGGCTGTACACCGCCCTGAGTCCTCAGGGAGAAGGGCGGTATATAAATTGGAAATTAAATTAAATTAAATTAAATTAAAATTTGATTTTAGATATATTCTGGGTAGAAATGTTGAATTAACTTTTTGAATCTGTTCAGAAATACATTATTCAGAATCTGAATACATTATTCAGGAAACCAAAACAAAATGAGCAAAGGTTAAATTTTTGACTTTTTCAAAAAAAAACCAATATAGGACAGATGGCCAGACAACTAAAATTGCTTTGGCAAAATTGACTGTGAACCTGAAATTTGAATTTGAAAACACTCTTCATTCAGTTTATTAAAGTATATATTTTTGTGTTGGGAGAGGACTATCTATGAAACGTGCATCACTTAATTCCATGAGGATGCCATCCCTGTAATTGGTACATCATCATGTGCAACCCTGGACCACAGTATTTAGAGAAACCATATGAGGGGGAATATAGTTGGATTTAGGGTGTAGTACACAAGCATTAGATGCCCATAAAGATTAACTTGGCATGTACATTGGTGTTTTGGTGATAATTTTTTATTTTAATATCAAGTAATTACTTTTTTAATAACTTTGTAATTTTATTTTTCTTTTTAATTAAATCAGTGTATCTTTGAATACTGCTCAGAAATTATATTCAGTTGATATTATAACACCAAAGCTGTTTACTTGTGGAAGGTACTTGTGGAAGGTAACTTATGAATTGTTAAAAACCTTCACTGTCTACTTTACTTCTACTCTCTCTCTCTCTCTCTCTCTCTCTCTCTCTCACACACACACACACACACACACACACACACAGAGAGAGAGAGAGAGAGAGAGAGAGAGAGAGAGAGAGAGAGAGAGAGAGAGAGAGAGAGAGAGAGAGAGAGCATATTATTTCAACTATTAAATGAACATTCCCATAAAAATGCCTAAATATTAAGATTCATTAGAGATTATTGTCAGGGTATTCTCACATACCACAACGAGGAAAGTAGTAACTAGAGACAAACTTTTTAGCTGTGGCAATTCATATATGGAATTCCTCCCCTTGTCAAGCCTTCTAGTATGTACATTATGTTAGACACAGTAACCACATGCCCTTTATTATAAAGTAAGTTCTTTGTTCTATTTTGTATTGGTAGCTCTTCATTGTCAAGTTTAAATAATGTTCCAAGATTTCTACAAAGTCATGATTATTTGCAGAATAATATTGTCTAATTTTTCTGGTGTGATAGAACCAGAACAACTCTAGGCCAAAGCAGGGTTTTTGTTTTTGTTTTTTATTGTTGATCACATATTTATAAGAATCTTGATAGACTGACCGCCTTCTCTTGGGAATTGGTAGATAAAGGCTTCACTACTCTCTCCTCTCCTTTCTTTCCTGGAAGAGACTCCATGCTGGCATACATTTTTACTCCTTCCCCAGTGATTCCACCACAGTTTTAAAGGATCAAAGAGCCTCAGGTTCAAGTCTGCTGTTCCTCTCCTCCAAATTGGGGCTTCATGAGATGACTTGGGGTTATTTGTGCTGTAAGAATAAAACGACAAAGAAGCCCTGTGTGTATCAACTTGACATCCTAGAAAAAAATAATAATATGTATTTAGTTTTACCAAATTTATTAAGTAAAATCTTATGTGGGAGTAGGGAGAAGGTGTGGGAGTAGGGTTATGTCAAAAAAGTCAAGAGGGTAGGTAAACAAACCCTTGCCCCAAAGTATTCATCATAAAAAAGAGGACAGTAGAGTAATTCTGCCCACCATCCTGACTTTTTACTACCCTCCCATCCAAAAAATGTTTACTGCTGCCATCAAAATAAATATTGCATTATACACATTCCATAAGGAGATATCCCATTCTGGAGGTGGTTAGTAGATTAGGGGAAGATCCCATCGCCACCTTGTTTACATATTGGTTCTTTTTTATCCAGTTTGCTGTTAATTCCAATATTTTAACATTTAATGCTCAATGTTTTAATTTAATTTAACCTTCTAATTGTTTTATATTGTCAATTTATGATGTTGTAAACCATCCAGAGTTGGTTGATAGTGTTATGGGTGGTATATAAATTTAATAAATAAATAGTTGGTTTCTTTAGTATAGTCATGGAGTTAAGAGTGTTGCAGTAGTTAGAAATAGAAATAATCTAGACAGATCTTTATTTACTGAAGTATTTAGTATCAATCCAGATCAGAACGCTGGAGAAGAATTCAGATCACACCCCAGAGGGAGCCATTCTGGTAGCATTTTGATGGTCCATACCGAAAAATGGAACCAAGGAAATTGTCTCTAATACCCTTCCTATATGAAGAATTCTGGAGACATATCTATCCCCCTGCCTGGCAATGTTCAAAAGAGCTCTGAACATGATTTGCCCATTCCTAGGCCTTGGGTTAGACCAGGGGTCAGCAACCTGCAGCTCTGGAGCTGCATGTGGCTCTTTCACCCCTCTGCTGTGGCTCCCTGTAACTCAAAATATGCATCACAACCGCCAATGTGCGACACCCGCCACTCATTCAATTTATTGAGCTTTTCAACTCCCAGTAGGCCAATCATGGATAAATCCAAGAAAAGAAAAGTTTCAGAAGAAAACAGAACATTTAATTCAACTACATATGCTAGTTTTGTGGTTGCTCAAGAAATAGTCAGTCACCGGAAGGTTTTTGTGGCTCCCAGTATTTTCTTTTCTGTGGGAAATGGGTCCAAATGGCTCCTTGGGTGTTTAAAGTTACCGACCCCTGGGTTAGATTCCTGTATATTTGTTTGTTGTTCAATGGTTGTTTCTTTTGAGTGTTTTGTTTCTCAGTTGTATTGTGTAATTATTTTTATGCGGCAATACTTGTTGCTTGGGTAATTTCATACACTTATAAATTTAACAGAAATAAATACCTTAAAGGTTTCAGTTACATTTGGATCTTACAGGATGAGTGATTATCTTGTAAACAAATGTCAACTCTGTGTCACAAACAAACAAATAAATTTAAAAGGCATAAAAATCTGGGAATGGTCAGATAGAATAACTTAAGTTTCTCTGCTTATCTGCTTAGGGGTCTTCCACTTGTTGTATTATTAAAAATACTTTGTTGAACATTTTAAATTTCAACAAGTGTTTACTGAATTTTTATCAACCTTTATAGAGATTAACATTGTGTTTTTTATCTGCCTTTAATAGAGGAAAAGAACAGTTCATTTGACATGTCTGTCTAAGAGCAAGTAAATTCTGCTTCAGGTGTCAGATCTCAAGAGTAAAGTACTGACAATTGGCAAGAGTTATAAAAGTCAAATAACCATAAGACATTTTTTTTATTTTTGTTTTTACTGCTTTAGTAACCAGAAAAGAAGAAATAAAAGGAGAATCATTATGAGTTGGGCAGCCTATAAATTTGATTTATAAATAAACAAAATAATTCAAACAAAAAGGGAACAATAGTGAGATATATGAACATTCCATCAATTTATATTTCAGTCATGATGAAATTAACAATCAGCCCTTTTTAAAATTCTTGGAGATGTTCAATAAATATGAAAAAAATGCTTTCAATTAGTTTCATCTAAAGGTCATTGAAACATAATTAAAATTCCTTGAGACTGTTAACCAATTAATAAGGGATATTTCAACTGTTCTAAAATTCTTTCAAATAACTCATATTAACCTTATCAACACTTTGTAATTGTCTATTAAAAATATAGATTTAGAAACATTCAAATTACATGTAGTAGGCAATTCAGGAGACTTGGCGAGCACTGGTCAATTACATCCGTTCTAGATTTTCATCTACAGCAGCGGTTCTCAACCTGGGGGTCGCGACCCCTTTGGGGGTCGAACGGCCATTTCACAGGGGTTGCCAAAGCTCTCTCTCAGTGATACGGTTGTTAAGAATGCTACAATGGGCATAAATGATGACCAGTCATAAGTGCGAAGACCGGTCAAAAGTGTGAGGACGTGTCTGAAATCACTTTTTTCAGCCCTCTGGGTAGTCCTTTTGTGCACATGGACTACTCAGAGGGCTGAAAAAGTTATTTTTGACTGGTTCTCGCACTTTTGACCAGATCTCGAATTTATGACTATCCTCACATTTTATGTTTTTTGCCCTATCTTATCACCATGGTGAAAAGAAGCAGTTGTGAAATGAGTGATATGGTTGTTAAGAATGCTGCACGGGCATAAATGTGAGGATGGCCATAAGTATGAGGACCACTCAAAAGTGCAAGGACTTGTCAGAAATGACTTTTTTCAGCCCTCTGAGTAGTCCCTATACACATAGCCATGGCCACCCGGTCACATGACCAGCTAGCCATGCCCACCCAGTCACATGACCTCCAAGCCACGCCCACAAAATAAGCCACGCCCACAGAACCGGTAGTAAAAAAATTTAGAACCCACCCCTGGTTGGGGGTCACCACAACATGAGGAACTGTATTAAAGGGTCACGGCATTAGGAAGGTTGAGAACCACTGATCTACAGCATGTCAGTTGGTGTTTTTGAAGTCTGAAACCAGACTGAATTATTCATAAGAACTATTGTGGTTGGAAGTTTAAAAAAGAAATTGAAATCTTGCAAGTACAATTTTTCATTCAGTGAAATGCTTTTGATTTCTCAGCTTCATATTAAAATATATATAATTTTGCTTTCAGCATTTATACATGACTGATGAAATAATTTATGCATTTAATAAAAGCATATGCTTTACACATTCAAAGAATGCAGTTTCTTAGGATTCAGACACTGATCTTTTATTACTCTTGAACAACGTTTTACTTGGGCTGAAATACATCTTTCATATCTTTTTCCTCCCTAGTGAATAGATTCATGAGCATCCAAATGTATGCTCCCTATCAGGAAGAACCCTCTGAATTTGTTTTTACATAAAAGCAAGGTGTATGCTTTCTAAACCCCTGCCTTTGCAATATCTACAAGGTTATGAAAGTCAGCGCCCTTTCTATCAGGTAGGCCCACAGCTTTCTTCTATGTTATTCAATAACTAAATAAATCTGCTGGGAGAAGTCCAGAGGTGGATTTCAGCAGGTTCTGACCAGTTCTGGAGAACTGGTAGCAGAAATTTTAAGTAGTTCAGAGAACTGGTAGTAAAAATTCTGAATGGCCCTACCCCCATCTATTCTCTGCCTCCCAAGTCCCAGCTGATCGGGAGGAAATGAGGATTTTGCAGTAACCTTCCCCTGGATTGGGGAGGGAATAGAGATTTTACAGTATCCTTCTCCTGGAGTAGGGTGGGAATGGAGATTTTACAGTATCCTTCCCCTGTCATGCCCACCAAGCCACACCCACCAAGCCATGCCACGCCCACCAAGCCACACCCAGAGAACTGGTAGTAAAATTTTTTGAAACCCACCACTAGAGAAGTCATCCATTGTTTGGTGTTAAGATATCAATATGCTGTTAGGAGATGATGGGGACAGCCTGAACCAAAGGACCAGTGTGGTGTAACGGTTAAGATGATGAATTAGGAGGAGGGAGACCCAAATTCTAGTCCACTCTCGGCCATGGAATCTCACAGGGTGACTTCGCACTAGTCACTCTGCCTCAACTCAACATACCTCATAGAGTGGTTGTTGTAAAGAAAAATAGGAGGAGAGAGCACTGTGATGCCACCTTGAGGTTCAGTTTAGAAGATGGGATAAAAATCTAAAAAATAAGTAGGCTATCAAGGACTCCTAGGGCAGTATACATCCAGACTCAATCTATCCAAAACTGCTATTTATCAATAAACATTGAGATAATATAGTTATCTCCTGGTAATTATTCTAAGAAAATGATGTGTAAAGAATGTGTACATTATCCTTCAAAGTCTTAGCAGTAAAGAGAATTCAGGATCATTCTCTCTTTCCCCTAACCACCAACACATTTGAACAATGCTATTGGTTATCCTGGACAGAGACATTTTTCTTTTTCTGTTGCTTATCAGTTCTTCAGTTTTACAAAGAAATCTGCTTTAGAAATTCTTTAGAAGAAAAAGAGAATTTTAGTGAAATTCTCATAGGTGGACTGTAGCGCTGTTGGGTTATAAAGTGGCCGAAGGCATGGCAAGATTATCATCATGTCTCCTACAATCACTACTCCAATAGCCTGTCGTCTCCCTTGGCTTCTCATCCATACATTAAATTCCAAGGGAAAATATCATGAAGAAACCTCTCCAATTGGGTTGTGTTCAGTCATGATGTCATTGTTGTTGCTAAATGGGGAATTGTGCCCTTGAGAATCTCTCAGGAGAAATTTCGACAATAAGTAGCATCTATTCAGTTTCTTTGCTTACAAAGTTGGTGGTGGATTTCAAAGGAGTGTCTGTGTCCAACTACTTAGAAGATAAAGTTGTATCCATGCAAACAATACCAAACTAGATCTCTGGTTTTATATCAATTTAGGGGAAATAGATATACAACAATGCTGTACAATATACAAATTGATATACTTTGGGCAGAGCAGCAATACAGAGCAACATTGGGGATTTTATTTCAACCATTTAACTTCCAAACTGGTTTATGATTAATATAAGAAAAAAATTCTTTTGAAGGTGTGTTTCATATCAGTGCTCCTAATTCATTGCTCTTAACATACAAATTATTTGCTCAATAGGCGAAAGCAGCATCTCTAAAGGACTATAAAGTTCTATGCAGAAAATCTTTACATAGATATATTTCTCTTTAAAAAATTAACTTACGGCAGCTTACAATTGAATAGTGCCCCAGGAGCCATTACAGAAGTGCTTGTCATGGATGCCTGCCATTTGTTTTATCAATCACTTCTGTATAGCTGTTCTGAGGTTAGTAAAAAAAACACATTAATGAGTACGATTAGTTTGCTGCCTTAAAATAATGAAAAGGGGGGAAAAAACACTAGTTTCATTGGAAGTAAAAACTAAATAGATTCACTTTGGTGTAGGATATTGGGAGTTCTAGTTCCACTTTAAGCATGAAAACCGACTGGGTGACTTTGGGCCACTTTCTTTCAGCCCAGCCGATGTCACAGTTTTGTTGTTGTGGGAAAAACAAGGAGAGGAGAATGTTTCAGGGGTGACAGTAGACTTTTTCTTCTTCTGCATACTATCCGGGTCATGGTATCACTGCAGCTTTGATTAATTTCATTTATTAATTTCATACATTTCAGCAAAAACTAAGCAGGATTGGATTTAGTACTTAAGTAAGGATGAGATGCTTGTTTTCTTGCAGATGTTTCATTACCCTAATTAAGAAACATAATCAGTGCTAGTCCTAGTATCGGTATTTAGATAGGAGACCACCAGGAAATTCCAAAGCTGTAGCAGTGATTAGAATACACTTTCTCAAAAAAGGCAGCAGTAAACAGTTTCCATATATTTGCTAAGAGTCAAGCTTGATTTTATCTGTTCTATGCAAATGTTGAGGAGGAAGGAATATAAATATACTTATAAATATTACATTGATGATAAAGCTTTTTTTATTTTTTTAACCTATTGCATATTATATTAGAATAAATTTAATCACGTCAGGAGCAATCTGAAAAATAAAATGGATTATTTGGCTATATTTTATATTTTCTTTTGAAGCCGCAGAGTTGTGGCTTCAAGACAGTACTTTTGTCATCAAATTTGAGATGGCTTAATGAATTTTCCTCCCTTAATGAATGGATGAGTGGAGTCAATAAATTTTTCTAACCTTCCTGACTATCTCTGAGTTTTCCTTCTTCACCGTGGATGACTGTTTTTTAACCAAGTTATAGGTGACGATTGCAATCTATGTTAGCAAATGGTTGGTCAATTCTGATGAATAGTACAGCGATTCAACCATCTGTGTGAAGGGTCTTTGACAACTAAGGGCTTCAAAATTTGCATTTGAATCAATGGTGGGTTTCAAATTTTTTTACTACTGGTTCTGTGGGCATGGCTTGTTTGGTAGGCATGGCTTGTTGGTCACGTGACTGGGTGGGTGTGGCTTGGTTGTCATGTGACTTAGTGGGCAGGGCCAAGTAGACATCACTGACTTCTTTGCCCTAATGCAGGGGTCAGCAACCTTAAATACTCAAAGAACCATTCGGACCAATTTCCCACAGAAAAGAAAATACCGGGAAGCACAAAACCCTTTTGATATCTAAAATGAAGCTAACACTGCATATATTATTATTATTCAGAGTGCAAAAAATAAGGGAGAATTTCACTACACCCTTAAAAGGGGGGATACCTCCCCACGGATTGTACCTCTTCCTCCAAACTGATTTCTCACAACTATCTTGTGTACTATGTTATACTGAGGCATCATGATGGAATCAAACTCATTCATTTACTAGATGATTGGTGTCATGCAGTATTCAGAAGTGGACACCTTTCGATGGCCAGAGTGGGGTTAGCTGAGTAGAGATGCAATGGGGGTAAGATTAGGATTCTCTGGTTTTAGGAGGACATGGGAGGTATTCTTTAAAAAAAAACATTGTTAGGCCTTACATTACATTTCTGAGTCCAATCAGAGAGAAGAAGAAAGAGCCCTGTGAGGACACACTGCCAATGCTGCCGCCTGCAGAGACACAAACAAATAGAGCAAAGTCCACTGAAAATATTCCCTCTCCGGCCAGCCCACAAGACACTCACCCCTGGGGATAAATCAGATGCTTCGCTGGAGAAACTGTCCCATGCCAGCCCAGGCTTCCTAAATCTCTCACTCCCCAGATCATCCCCCTCACAAAGAAAGCCCAACCTGACACAAATGCTGCCTCCAGTCACCTCTTCGTCCTGATGAAACTCCTCTTTGAAAGGATGATCTGGCAAGTGGGCGGGGGGAGAGATTTCCTGCACATCGGCAGCAGTGCTTCCTCGCAGGGCTTCTTCCGATGTCCCAGGTGTATGGATTTCCATGCCTTCCTTTATGGGAGGTCGCTTCGCACCTGCATATTCACATTGAAGGCTCGGAATGGGGCATTTTTGTGAATGGCTTGAAAATGGGGAGGGGGGATTTTGCCTCTTATCCTGTTCACAGTCTGTGCTGAGCTTCAGAACAAGGTGAGAGGAAGGAAAATCCCCCCTCCCTATTTTCAAGCCGTTCGCAAAAACGCCCCATTCCGAGCCTTCAGCATATTCCAGGATTGCAACATTAAAGACTCCAAATGGGACGTTTTTCCAAAAGGCCTGAAAATGGGGAGGGGGGATTTTCCTGCCTCTCACCCTGTTCTGAAGGAAAGGACGGTGTGTGTATGTGTGTGTGAGAAAGAGAGAGAGAGATGCCGGTGGCTTCGGAAGATGCTAGCCTGACGGAGAGGGGGATGGCGGCCCAGCAAGCTTTGCAGCACTGCAGCTGCAATGCCAGCGGCTTCATGAGATGCTAACCCAGCAGGGACTAGCCTGGGGGGGGTGGTAAGCTAGTGCAAATACTTACCTGTGTGAAGGCAAGAGGAGGCAATTCTATGGATGTGCGTGGTGAAGGTGAGGCAGGGCAAGTGTCAAGTGGGCAAATGAGCATCAACCGATTCAGGGGTATGGCCAGCCAGCGGTCGCTACCGGTTCAGCAACCCAGGCCAAATTACCGCTACCGATTTGTGCTAACCGGTAGAAACCGGTAGAAACCCACCACTGATTTGAATGTTTGAGCATTCCAGTCAAGAGTTGGGACTTTATTTCTGCTGACTGGGTCTCATCTCAGACAGCTGAAGAGACAGTTTGGGCTGTTCCACCTTAGAAGACCTATACCTTTGAACAGGGCTCATTAGGACACACTTAATTCTATTCATTGCTTGAATAGAAAAGAAGGGGAAAAAAGCCTTGGTGATTTTTCTATTTAAAAAAAAAATGTACAAGAAATTAAAACTAACTGAATTTTCTAGTTCTACTAAAGATGAAGATAGATCCAGCTGCAATACTGCATAAGCAAACTTATCTAATCAATTTATTAAAAAATAAAAGACTTAAGCAGTGTGTTGCTCTTAATTGCAACGTGGTTGATTATTCTTGTGCTACGCTACCTAAAATAGCTTTGCTGAGCAGTAGTTATGCAGAGAATTATTTGTTTTATATAGGTATACAGGCACTGTCAACGCTCTACAAATTATTTTGACACAATTGATCTCCTCTTAATTTCAGTTTGTTAAGGTTTTATATTAATGAAGAAAAGGAGGTGTCAACTGTGCAAAAAAAAAGATGATCTAATTTCTAAGGCTTCATTTTTATTATTACATACTGTTATGTATTGATACTTTTAAGCGGGAGTTTCAAACCTGCATACGTTTCTGATTGGCTGACAGTCCCTCCTGGATTGTATATAAGGAGGACTGCAGCCCCTGAGTTTTTGCTGAAGTCTCACTGTATATTAAAGAGCTGTTGTCACTTGCTTGCTTGTGCCTCTCGTTATTCCCGAACCACTTCATTGGCGACGAAGGTGGGATAGAGGCTACAAGAAGCCAACCAGTGAGACCACGAGCTTCAGCTAGGCGACGAGGCGAACCACAGGAGGCATACCGAACATGTCTGCCTACGTTCCGCCCAAGCCTTTCGATCCGACCCGCGAAAAATGGGTCTCGTACCTAACGAGGTTTGAATGCTCGCTAGAAGCCAGCGACATGCAGGGCCTCTCGGCTAATCGGAAGAGAGCCCTATTCCTAAGCCACTGCGGACCGGACGTGTTCGAGATGGCCGAGTCACTGTGTGAGCCAACGCCGGTTCAAACAGTCTCCTGGGACACCCTGATGGCAACTCTCCGGGCTCACTACGCTCCCGTCCCCTCCAAGTTCATGCAGCGATACCAACTGAGGCAGCGCGTTCAACGAGAAGGAGAGCCGGTCAGCGCGTACATGGCCAGCCTGAGAAAAGCCGCAACCCATTGCGACTACAGAGATTTGGACGATGCGTTGCTTGAGCAACTGATCTGTGGTGTTCGGGACATTAGGCTGCAACGGCGTCTGCTCGCCAAGCCTGATTTGACGCTTGCCGGAGCCCTAGACGAGGCTAGGGCTCATGAAGCCTCCACAAAGGCCGCTGAAACGCTGCAGCGTCCGCTGACCAGCAAAGACAGCCCCAAGTCTGCCCCGGTGCACAGAGAAGACGCCGGATCCAGCTCGGAGTCCGAGTCGGATGAGGACGTCTTCCGAACGGAGCACCAGAGAAAAGACACTGGCAGCCCCCGGCGAAGCTGTCCCAGCTGTGGCGGGCACCATGATAGACTGTCCTGCAAATACAGAGAGGCTATTTGCAGGCGCTGCGAGAAAAAAGGGCACTTGGCGCGAGTCTGCAGAGCCATTCTGCCCAGAAGACACAAACCACGTGAGCGCCGCAGCCAACCGGAATCAGCGCGCCAGAAGCAGCCAACGAGAGAAGGCGGCGCGAAAAAACGGCGTGAATTTGAACCGCGAGATGGCCGCAGCATACACATCGACCAGGCCAGCACGGCGATCGAAGACAAGGTCAGCACGGTGGTCGAGATCAACGGAAAGCCGTGCTCGATGGAGATCGACACCGGATCAGCGCTCTCCATAATGTCGTGGACGACCCTAAAGACCCTCCTGCCGTCGTTCCGGAAGGATCAACTCTCCAAACAGAGACTACGCATCCTAGACTACCAGGGGAACCGAGTCCCCCTCGTAGGCGTGGGCACGTTCCGGGTCACCTACGGAGACTACGAAAGAGACCTGCCGCTGACCATCGTCACGAAGCAGCTTCCTAGCCTCCTGGGCATGGGGTGGTTCCGAGCCCTTGGCATGGGCTTCACCGGCGTCCACCTGATGGCCAGATCAACCCTGAAAGACAGTCTCCTGTCCGAGTTCCAGGACGTCTTCGGGGACACGCTGGGCAAGTATGTGGGGACCCCTATTTCACTAAACTTAGACCCCAACGTAGCATAAGTAAGACTGAAGGCCAGACGAGTACCGTTCGCATTGAAACCGAAGATTGATGCGGAATTAGACAAGCTGATTAAGCAAGGGGTGTTGGTTCCCGTTGACCATGCTAAGTGGGAGACCCCCATAGTGACCCCAGTTAAATCCGACGGCTCAATAAGAATTTGCGCCGACTACAAGTGCACGATCAACAAGGCTTTGCAGCCGAGCGCCTATCCGGTGCCGATCGTGCACCATCTACTACACTCCCTGGGGCCCGGAAAATTTTTTGCCAAATTAGACCTGGCCCAAGCCTACCAACAGTTACCAGTCGACGACGCCACGGCAGAGGCACAAACGATCGTAACTCATAGGGGTGCATTTAAATGCACCAGGCTCCAGTTTGGGGTGAGCGTCGCACCCGGCTTATTTCAAAGCACCATGGAGCGCCTGTTGCAAGGACTCCCGGGAGTGGTGCCCTATTTCGATGACGTCTTAGTCAGTGCTCAGGACGAACACCAGCTGGGGGACAGGGTTCGGAACGTCCTGACTAGGTTCAGAGAAGCGGGACTAAGACTCAAAAGGAACAAGTGTAGGATAGCTGTTCCCTCTGTGGAATTCTTGGGGTACAGGGTGGACGGCACAGGCATCCACCCTACCGAGAGCAAGGTGAGAGCTATTAAGAGCGCACCAGCCCCCAAATCCAAAGCAGAGCTCCAAGCCTTCCTTGGACTGCTCAATTTTTACTCTATGTTCCTAAAAGATAAAGCCACGGTTGCAGATCCCCTTCACAAGCTTTTGGGAAAGAACGTACCATGGGTCTGGGGGAAACCGCAAGCAGCCGCTTTTGAGGCAGTGAAAAGACTCCTATCCGAGGACAGCTTCCTGATACAGTACAATGCAGAGCTGCCGCTCGTCTTAGTCTGTGACGCCTCCCCCATAGGAGTTGGTGCCGTCCTAGGCCATAGACTGCCGAACGGCCTAGAGGCGCCCATTGCCTTCTATTCCCGTACCCTGTCCAGCACAGAACGAAACTATAGCCAGTTGGACAGAGAGGCTCTGGCTGCGATTGCGGGGGTTAAGAAGTTCCACGAATACCTCTATGGCCGAAAATTCGAACTTGTGACTGACCATAGACCATTGCTAGGACTGCTAGCAGGCGACAGGCCAACCCCCGCTGCCCTCTCCCCCCGTTTGACTAGATGGGCGATTTTTTTGTCGGCCTACTCGTACCAGCTCGTCCATCGACCTGGGCGGACCCTGGGTCATGCGGATGCCCTTAGCCGTTGCCCCCTTCCCGACCTGCTGGACAACCCAACGCCGGAAGCCTCCATCCTTTTGTTGGACACGTTAACTTTGGGCCCCATCTCCTCCGGCGAGGTGGCGAAAGCATCAAATAGAGACCCAGTTATCCGGACTGTTATGGGTTGGGTTCTGAAAGGGTGGCCAGACAAGGTGGTCGGAGAGGAGTACCAAGGGTTTGCCAACAAACGAAATGAACTGTTTATGCAAGGGGGGTGCTTGCTATGGGGTGACAGAGTGGTAATTCCAACGAAACTACGGGATAGGGTTTTGGAGTTGCTGCACGAAGGGCACCCGGGAATTGTTAGGATGAAGTGTTTAGCCCGCAGCTATGTCTGGTGGCCCAACATGGACCAGGTCATTTCCAAGTGGGTGGGGAAGTGCAGACCCTGCCAGGAGTCTCGCCCCGATCCCCCAGTAGCGCCCATCTGAGAGTGGGAGAAACCAAAGGGCCCATGGGGGAGGATCCACATTGATTTTGCCGGCCCGTTCCATGGCCAAACGTTTTTAATAGTTGTGGACGCCTACTCAAAATGGCTCGAAATTATATTAATGCCATCTACAACGGCCGAAGCCGTTATCAAGGTCCTAAGGAAGTTGTTTGTTACCCACGGCCTGCCGGATACCTTGGTATCAGACAACGGGCCTCAATTTACAGCAACCCTGTTTGAAAGTTACTTGGCCGGCCTGGGAATCCGCCATGCCCTATCAGCTCCATTTCACCCGGCTTCCAACGGATTGGCTGAACGTTTTGTCAGGACAGCCAAGGAAGCACTGTCCAGATTAGACAATGGGGACTGGCAGGCCAGGATAGATCAATTCCTAGCGGTTCAGCATGCATCACCATGCACAGCAACAGGGAGAAGCCCAGCAGAGCTCCTCATGGGGAGGAAGCTCCGGTGCGTGTTAGACAGGCTTCACCCTAACTACTCGCACGAAAACTTTAAGGGAGAGACCTGTGGTTTAAGGCAGTTTCAGGTCGGGTCCCCGGTGTTCGCTCGCAATTATGCCAGAGGTCCTCTATGGGTTGCAGGAACCATAGTGGGAATAACAGGCCCAAAATCGTACACGGTGGACGTTGGGGTAGATAGACTCTGGAAGCGCCACATAGACCAACTTAGGAAAAGGGTGGTAGGCGAGGCGAACATTAACTTAGACATCTCCGAGCCTAACTCTGACCACTTCTCCAAAACAGCTAACTCAAGCCCGGGGTCGCGAGAATACTTAGCTGACAAGCCCTGGTTCCAGCGCCACCCCAGCGAGTCGCCACTCCCAGCCGGGGATAACCACGCCCCGGACAAAATCCAGGAGGTTCCATTGGCAGAGCCGGGAGAGACAAAGAGTCCCTCCGACCAGCTCGACGCCCCACCAGACTCTGAACTGCGCAGGTCAACTAGGGCGAGAACTCGTCCTAAGCACCTGCGAGATTTTGTCTGTACATATGTTAATTTTTGAGTATTAGTGCCTTCTGGGAAGGGAGGGGTGTTATGTATTGATACTTTTAAGCGGGAGTTTCAAACCTGCATACGTTTCTGATTGGCTGACAGTCCCTCCTGGATTGTATATAAGGAGGACTGCAGCCCCTGAGTTTTTGCTGAAGTCTCACTGTATATTAAAGAGCTGTTGTCACTTGCTTGCTTGTGCCTCTCGTTATTCCCGAACCACTTCACATACCGTATATTCAATAATTCAACAAGCTTTTTTCTAAAGATAGTTTTTGGGGTAGTAGTGACATTGATTTTTAAAAAGATTAAGAAAGATGAGAGGGGAAAAAATCACCAGTCAACATTATTTCCATAGCATTTAACCTTTTTCCATTTTGTTCTGATGTACCATTATTCCTGTATTAAATGTGTGATAGTACAATTATATCTATTTTCTATCACAAAGACTGGGGCTACCATAGTATTAATGTTAAATGATTCCTAAAGCTAGTGAGATCCTGTTGCCCTGAGCAGGAAACTGCTAGTGTTTGACATTTAAAACGACCTTAAACATAACTCAAATATGTGCTGACAATCCAAACACAACTGAGTCAAACTCCTTTTCTCCCTTTGCCCTGACTGAATCTTTCATTAAAAACATTGTCAGGTTAAGAAAATAAGAAGGTTGGACTCCAAACAGGCTAAAGCAAAGCTGTTTGAGTTTATAGGCCAACTTGTTGTATTGCCTGATACAGAAGTCTCTTTTGTCAATAACACAAGAAGTGCAGCCTATGTGTCTGGAATAACAGGAGGAAGGGGCTCTTTCCTAGAGAGCAAAGAATCAGCTGAGCTTGGAAGGTGGACACCCCCATCCCAACAATTCATAGAGTCATGCATATAATTGCTTTAATTTGTCAAGATTAATGTCTGCCAAGGCCCAAGGAACCAAGAAGTGATGTTCAGGATGCTGATGATTCTGATAATTGGTCAAAAGGTTCTTATGTAGAAATGACAGAAATAAAATTCAGGCCATAGCAGGCTTTTAGCCTTGTAGAAAATTCCATAAGAAACCACAAACCTGTAAGTCATACCACCTTCTAGTATTATACTTACATTTATTCTGATGTAGGTATTTCTTCAATATATTTTTCTCCCATGTGAGCATGGTATAGTGCAGGGATCTCCAAACTTGGCAACTTTTTAAGATTTATGGACTTCAACTCCCAGAATACATCATCTGGCCAAACTGGCTGGGGAATTCTGAATTGAAGTCCACAAGTGTTAAAGTTGCCAAGACCCCTTCAGTACAATGGTTGCAGCATTGCAGAGTCACTTGTTATGGGGTCAATCATATAAAAGGAATGAATAAATACATGGTAAATATAGACTAAGATAAGACAGTTCCCCACCTGATCACACCTAAAATTTGCTGATATAGTGACTGACCTAAAACCAGCCAGAAGTTTTTTTTTTTAAGGAAGCTTCCTTTGGATTTATATTTTGTATTTACTTTTAACTCAAAAATTATATCATAAAATGTTGAGAAGAGTCATTGCTGGAGTATTGCTGTTCATCTCTTGAATACTGGCCTAGAAACTAGGAGATTATGAGTTCTAGTCCTGCCTTAGGTATGAAAGCTAGCTGGGCGACTTTGAACCAATCACCAGGAATCTGTGAATTCTACTCCCACCTTACTCATGACAAACTGGCTAGGTGTGTTTGGGCCAGTCACTCTCTCTCATCCTAATCCACTTCCCAGGGTTGTTGTGGGGAAATTGGAGAAAGAAGTATAGTATATTTGCTGCCATGACTTACTTATAAAGAAATACCGTATTTTTCAGAGTATAAGACGCACCTACCTTTTTTTTGGTTGTTTTTTTTTAAGTTTTTTTTTTTTTTAAACACACATACAAACATACAATGTATTTTCTTTGAACAGAGTGTTTGGCTGGTTCACAAATTTAAACAGTGTTTAGTCATTTCAATTAAATTTACAATTTCTATATTTCCTTTTTGCCATATTTATTCCTTATCTATTTTTTTTTTAAAAAAACAATATTACCCTTCATCCTCATCTCTAATCTTAATCAAATACAATTTTTCCCTTCTATTCTATATTATACCCCTTCCCATTGTCATCTATTTTTATATCCATCCTCACATTGGTTAATTATTTAATATTACAATTGTTTAATACAAATTCAACATTTTTATATAAATCAATTAGTTATAACTATGTTTTTGTATATTAATCAATATGAACATGAATATTCCAATTATTTCCAGGCAATCCAATTTCTTACAAATCAATTAATTATATTTACCAATAATAATAAACCAAATAATTTCCCCCATATATTCCTCCAAACCACAACTTAACCATTTCTGCTTTCAACACAATATACAATTAATAGTATCTCAATTATTACAATTCCCTTGTTAAATAGAGCTTTTTTTCTTTTGTGTTTTAAAATCTTGAACTCTCCTCTTTTGCCCTAAATTTCCCATTGTTTGCACCTACCTTTTTTGGTGAGAAAAAAGAAAAAGAAATCTCTCTCTGCCTTATTTTGTCACGTTGCAGCAAAGAACCTGCTTTACTTTCAGTTTCATTTTTTCAGCCTAGCTAGGGGAAAAAAATCTGCTCCAGCACTTTTTGCAGCAAGCAGGAGAGCCCTGCGCAAAACAGCTGAGAGCAAATCAGCTGAGAGTCGGGAGGCCGATCTAATCAACTTGTGCTAATTAACCTATGCTGAAGCTGAAAGGGGCTGTTTTTTCTTGCTGTTTGCTTGCAAGAAGGTAACTGCTACGAGGCCCAGGCCAAAGGGTTGAGGCCATTGGGTGGGCAGGGCTACATTCGGTGTATAAGATGCACCTAAATTTTCACCCCCTTTTGGGGGGTAAAAAGGTGCATTTTATACTCGGAAAAATACAGTAATGATGAGATTAAAAATAGTTAATATACTAAAATAAATAAAGGCTATAAAGTGCACATTAGGCACATGCTCAGATTTTATCATGATAAAATCAAAGATGTTGATGGAACTTGGAAAAAATAACACATTTTTAAAATCATCTTACTTTAGAAATTTCATCATCTCACATTTCTGTGGGTTTGGATGTTTACAATCAGAGAATACCTTTAATAATAAAATCTCAGTATTTCCTTATAAATGTATTCATTATGCATCTTAAAATGACACATAAATTTAGGTGCTTCTTTCAGAAGCTGCACACAGAAATTCTAAAGATGAATTTCTAGCAGAAAGCATTCCAGCATTTTCCAAATATACAGTGAAACAGGAAACATTAAATTATCATTATAGCAGGTTGCCAGGAAATATAGGATAAATTATGCAGCTTGATAATTATAAATATTATGAAAATTGAAGGCTTGACAATATTGCAATTCATCACTGTAAACATTCACCTTAAGTACAGGTTTGAAATTATTTTATCCCCTTTAGATAGTTTCATTGCTGGCTAAATTCCAAAAGTAGCAAATGATTCCCTTTGCTGGTATGTAGAAAAAAAAATTCACACAATGTTGTGTGCAAAACTTTTGTAAGCAAAAGTTTGCATATTTTTTTTAAAGGTTATAACTATTTTGTAACTCATTGGTTAATTAGGAAATATTTGCTAATGAATGCTACAAATTTGTGGGCAGTTGGTCAGATTTAATAAAAGGCAGAACAACATATGAATAGAATATTTGTAGCTTATGGTTGATCTGTGGGGTCCTTGGTGCTCCTGAACTTGGTTTTCTTGAAGTTGTTTCATTACCCAACTAGGTAATGTCTTTAGTGCCAGCAAACTCACTCAGATAAACAAGGATTAATACCAGGATTACTACCAAACCCACAAGCAAGCAATAAACAATACCCCAATCAAGGAACTACCAATCCAGACAAACAGTAAATCACAGCCTGATCAAATAACCACCAAAATTACTCTCATTAACACAGACATGGCAAGTCACTCAGTAGAGGGTTCTGCTTATCTTCGCTACCGTTTAGAACTGTGAGCATGTGTGCATGCGTGCTCGTTTCGCTTATGCGCGGCACTTCTGTGCATGCATAGAACCTTCTGCACATGTGCAGACTGTCCGTGATAATGTCCAGATGGGTGGGCAGAATCTCCCGCCGCTGCCACTACCAGTTCGCCTGAACTGGGGCGAACCGGTAGAAACCCACCACTGAAGCCACTGTGATGTAAACTGAAAGCAAACATCACTCCCTTCTACAAATGATGACGTTACCTAGTTGAGCAATAAAATGTTGGCAAGAAAACAACCATGCTCAGAGAGCACCAAGGACTATACAGAAGCCCATGTTTCCCTGTGTAATATTTTATCTTTTGGAAGATATTAGGGCTGTATTTTATCATTGTTTTCTGTGCATGTGGCTTAGATTTTAGAAAAAGGAGCCTTTTTCTAGCTCTCTAGAAATGAAATCTCAGAAATAAAAAAAAAATGCTATATATGCTCACTGCTTGCCTCTATTTATTTATTTATTTATTTATTTATTTATTTAATTATTTAATTATTTATTATTTGGATTTATATGCCACCCTATCTCCAAAAGGACTCAGGGTGGCTCACAACCAGAAAACACATACAGTCCAATCCTTCCTTTAAAAATACCCAATAAAACTATAAAACTATAAAAAAACATTAAAATCCCCTCTAAAACCCCTTCAGTCCTAGCCGGCCAGGCGAAATAGCCATGTTTTAAGGCCACAGCAAAAAGAGCAAAGGTCGGGGGCCACCCGGAGCCCCAGGGGGAGCTGATTCCACAGGGTAGGTGCACCCACAGAGAAGGCCCTCTCCCTAGGGGTCGCCAGCCGACATTGTCTGGCTGACGGCACCCCAAGGAGGCCCTCCCTGGGGAATGCACTGGGCGATGGGAAGCTGTCGCTGGCTGCAGATTGTCTGCCAAATACCCCGGGCCTAAGCCATGTAGGACTTTATAGGTGATTACTCTTACTGATTCTGAGCAATGTTGCCATGCATAATGTATGTGTAGCCAAATATATTTGGATTATACCTACAGTAGTGCTGAAAAATTTGTGAACTCTCTTAAATTTTCAGTATACAATTTTCATGACAGCAGACAGTGAGGTTCTAACTCTGGAAATAATTTTGTAAGCTTTTCCAAGCATATACAACTGTTTGGTTTTTTTAAGGTCCTATGAAGTCTTTTTTGTTTCAGCCATGGTACACATTCACATACCAGGCTGCAAAGATCAGCATTTGACAGGGAATAGACCAGAATTATGTTCTTTAATTAAGGCAGGACCTCCCACACCCACATCTGATTATTATACTATTGATTGAAACATCTGGCTGTAATTTTCCTTTCAAATGAACTAATAATCCCAGAGATTCATATACTTTTGCCACAAACAAAATTGTAACCTTGGATCCTTTTCCTCAATGAATAAATGAACAAGCATACTTTTTTTGAATGATTTGTTTAATTGGGTTCTTTATACTTAGTTTTAGGACTTGTGTAGAGGACATTTCATATTTTAGGTCATATTTGGAAGGCTAAATTGTATGATGAACATTTAAGGGAACTAGGTATATTTAACCTAACAAAGAAAAGGCTTAGGGGTAACATTATAGCCATCTTCCAAAACTTGAAGGGCTCTCACAGGGAAGAGGGCATCAGCTTTATTAAGTAATGGTCTTTCTTAGCTGCTGACAACATCAACAACAGCCACTATTTCTTCAAATGGTTTGGGGTATTTTGGACTTTAGTCCAGCCATGTGGAACCAGTGTTTTGTGGAAAACACATCCATCACTGGATGTACCCAACTGGCAAAAGGATAAACATAATAGCAATAAATAATCGCACAGTGCTGAACTGCATGTCTTAGAACAAGGATAAATAATCTACAGGTTGGTATAGTTCCCCAGTTACTTTATTTGTAACTGATCAAGTAGCTTATTTTATTTATCATATTTAAGAACCTCCCATTTGACTCACAGAGGGACTCTAGATGGAGTACAATAAAATATCAAAAGCATAAATCAGTATACAAAATTTTAAAGTCAAGGGATTTTAAAATTAAAAGGCAGGGTGAGGGCATCAGGAGTCAAACAGCCCCACAGCTGGATACTATTCTATTTGCCCCAAGCAAGGCTGCAGAGCCATGTTTTTACAATTTTGTTGAAGGCCAGGAGAGCGTTCCACATGGCAAAGGTGAGGGCAGAGAAGGTTCTTTTCCTGCTCCCCTCTCCCCAGTTCTTTGGCTATATCTTTCCTGCCTGACTAGTTGGGATGGGCTGATGTAATGGGATGAAGATGATTGCATTGGTAAACTGGCCACATGATTTGTAGGCTTTAAAAGTCTTAACCATCACCTTGAGTTGGACCCAGAACCAGACCAGTAACCAAGGCAGCTTTTGCAGCAGAGGGGTTACATGCATTCAGATGCACAAGGAACATGTGTACATGTATAAAGTCCTGACATCTGGAATGCTTTAGAAATGAAATTGCCCAAATAACAGTTATTCAGATGACAGGATGTCAGAACATTGTACATGTTTTATCATTATCATGCTTTCTTTTGTTTAATTTTTCTATATTTAATAAGAATGGCTAGATACACATGCAATTTTCATTTGAAATCTATGATTTAGTTCCTTGGAATCTTTGCCATAAGTTAATAAGCTTCCCTTCCTGTGTTGGAAATAACCTTTCTGGAAGAAGGGAGGGAGGGAGGGAGAAAGGAATCAAAATTAAATAGGGGCATCTTCTGCATGGAAAGATTTGAGTGGGAGAGGGTGAAAATATCTCATTCTCAAATCCAGCTTCCTAACGTCAGTACAGAGTACAGAAAAATACTGTAGGGATCAAATATAAGGTGGAGCTGAACCCATGCATAGAGGACAAATTCTTTGGATTCTAGCATTTATAGGAATGCAATCAATTTTCAAAATATGTAGATGAACCCACATCCAGTTACATGCCAAATACATACGTCTTGCAGTTTTTGGTTACCACTCATACATTATGAAAACAGGATCTTAATGCATACTAAAAGAAAAATAATAGAATCTTAGTTGTCACTCGGCAAGCTGGTGTACCTCCACATGATATACTACTTCAAGTCGCTAATATAGACTTTCATGGTGGAACCACCCTGCTCACAAGTTGGCACTTCCATGAAGGCATTTTTTTTTTAAATGTAACATCTATGCAACTAGGAAGCCAAGTTTCCTTGATAAAGTTACTGCTCTCATCAAGGCTTCCTTTATGGAACATTTGTTCATATGATTTGAAGTAACTAGCTACATCCTGCTTAATATTATACATGTTTAGATATTGTGAGATGACAATTGGACCTCACACAGAAATAAATGTAGATGTACTGTAGATATGTACATCTGTACATGTACTATGCATGCTTCAGAAATGATTACCAATTATGTATTTGTTGCTGCAAATGCTTATACATAGTGCTAATGATATTTAAATTGCAGAATATATTCAAAGAAAATTTTCCTTCTGGGATGCTTGAATGCAAAATTAATTCTTTGGCTCAAATTCTAAATAAAGTTTGTGATTTTTCCTCCCTTCAGGACCCATCATTTGGAATGTAAAATAACTTACATCTTTTATTAATAATATTTGTTAATAAGGTGAGTATACTCAGAGGCTTTACATGCCAGCTATTTTTCTTTCCTGAGGCTCTATGACTATAACTTGCCTTCAGCAGTTTGTTCAAGTTTGTTGAACAACACTTGAAATACTTCTGTGTTACAGTGTCATCAATATTGCTCAAGAGAAGTTTATTAAAATGAAAATTGTTGTGACAAGGCTTGATAAAATTACATTTAAAAAGAGAAAGGCCATATCTGACTTTCTTGCAAAGAGCCTTTGAAGTGTTTTTCATCTAAATAAAGTCACAAGTTACAGAATCAACTTATTACTAGCAACTGTTGAATGTAGATTAGAACATCAAGAAACAGCTTGCAGTCCCCATTCTGATTAATAGACTGTTTTATTTCAGGCCTTATCTGCTTTTCCCAACCCTAAACATGAGTTCGCTGGCACAGGGATGCTTTGTAGAAAACTAAAAGGGAGAGAGAAAGGGGAGAGAGAGAGTGAGAAAGAGAGAGGGAGGGAGGAGGGAGACAGAGACAGAGACAGAGACAGAGAGAGATCCAACTATCCAATTACAAAATGCATCTAAATCACATTATTCTGAATGGTGGAAAGATGTATGTGTATGTTTTGTATTCCTTATACAACACAAATAACATAAACTTCATCCTATAAAACATATGTATCTACCATTGTCACAGTGTGCCTGGGATTGCCACAATTTTCCAACTGCAAAAGCATGCCCTGAAAAAAAAAATCCAGGCCACAATATATTCCCCTAGACTACATTAATTTTTCCACCTCCGGGGTTTCTTCTGGGTCTACTTATTGAATCGTAGTTTCTTAATTGAGCATTTACCTTCCTCCTGTTGCTGGAAGCAAGATCTGCTTCAAGCCAATTAAGGGTAAAATTCAACCTTATAATGGTAAATGAGCATGCTTAATCAATTGCTCCATCACCTGCAAAGTGGAGTTTTCTTGATGATATTCACCTAGTAAAAGCTAATGCTAAGACATGGGGAACAGAAGTCAAGGTAAAGGAATGTTTTCTTTTTTTCAGAAACCACTAGAAAAGTTGCAAATACAGAGAGTGCTAATTCTGCTGGTTATGTTGGGTTTGGAAAATGCGCTTTACTGAACTCAGTTGAACTCACATCTGAATTGGCATGTGCAAGATCATACTTACTCAGGCATTAAAAAGAATACGAAAAAAAAATGTGCTTGTGCAGATGGTTTTGTATTGACCAGATAAACAGTGGTAGTAGTGTTGGTGGACAAATGTTCATGTGATGTATTGTACATCTCTATTAAGGAAACTGCAATCTTATATTCATTTATTTGGGATTAAGCCTCTTTAGTAGACTCACACCTGCTATTCCCATATTAAAGATCTCCAAAGGTAGAAGCAAATAATTTTGGTAGATATTATGTGGTCAGTAGAAGGACTGACCACAAGTCCTTCATGATAGCTTTTACATGATGGCGTTTACATTATTAATTCTCCAGATGGTCTCCAATATCCCCCATGACACTAAGAGTTGAGCTGAATTTATCACTATCTCAAAAGCTCCCTTTCCTGTTCTAGATCTTGAGAGATAGAGTAGATCCCGATGGGTGGGAATGGGGAAAACCATTGATTGACTGTGTGCCATCAAGTTATCTTGACTATGAAGCAGAAAAAATGCTCATTTTACTATGTTAGGCACATTGAAGTAATAATGTCCAATTCAGCCTGAGGGATAATACTATTTATTTACACACACTCTATCAATTCTCAATAGTAACACAGAGGACAGTGTTTTGTACTCTATTTCTGCAAGTCCAATCTACTAAGACTTGTTTCTGATCTAGTTTCAGAAGCAAGGAACATTATTAAGGGAGCAAGGCTCTTGACAGACATGTTATCCAAGAGATGAAACTAACAGTATCAGTTTATTTGCTTTTTCAGTGAACTTGAATACACCGAGTGTAAATCTAACTACAACTTCCTATCAATCAAGAGTCTTGAACCAATTGCTTAATACCCATAGTAGCCAAATTCCTCACCTGATCATTTATGGCCCCTTCAAGACAAATTCAGCATTCATACCCATTTTTCTGACACAAAGCCTGTGGAAGGTGAGTCTTTTTGAAAGTTAATTGCTGAATTGCTCTGTAGCTGTCAATGACTGCTTCTTGGCAGTTTCAGAAAATACGTCAAATTTCTTTTAGTAAATATTGCTGTCGGGTGAAGCCAAACTTCCAGTTCATTTTCTGCCTAGGTTGTTACTTCGTATTCTAAGTCATTAAAAGTGGGTAAAATAGAAAGTTCAGTATTTGGAGAAATGACATTGGTTTTCCTGTATGATCTCAATCAGCCCAGTTCCTAGGAGTAAAGCAAACCAAAATGAGAAAATGGGAGATGAATGAGTCTTCTATCCACCTGCTTGCATTAGCTTCTGCAGCTCATTTTGGCCAAGAAGAGTGAAGGATAATATGCTATGAAACCATAATGCACCAGCATTTACCCCCAACAAGATTGGTGAAAATGTTCCCAAATAGATCAGCGGACTGCTGGAAATGCAAGCACAATCAAAGTGCATTTTTTCATATGTGGTGGACATGTCCGGAAGCCAAGAAATACGGACTAAAATAAGAAGATGGTTAAGGAAATTACAAAACAACAGATTGACTTAAAACTGGAATTATTTCTATTAGGTATAATAAGAAGAAATTGTTGTAAGAAAATTTGATATATTATATTGCACATAATAATTTTGGCCAGAATTACCTATGCACAAAACTGGAAAAATGAGAGCACTCTTTCTGATGGAATGGCGATAAAAAATGTTGCTAGGATGTGCAGAGATGGACAGGCTAACAATGGAAATAAAAGAAAGAGGAGAAACAGATTATTATTTGATTTGGGACATATGGTATAATTGGTTAGAGAATAGAAGTAAAGAATAAGAACATAAAGATAATTTAAGAAGTATTGTTAAGTTAAAAGGTAAAATGTATAGTTACGAATAATGATATAAAATATAGAACAGTTACGTATTTAAAGAGTAAGGGAGAACAATGAAAATAACTGATTTGTACTTATGAGTGATACTGGTACTAGAGCGCTATAAAGATTGAAAATGTGATATAAAAGGAAGAAAAACGTATACACACACACACACACACAACACTCAACAGAAGGTTGGAAATAACTTATGTAAAAGTGGCTTGCAATTCTATCTGCATATCCATCTATTGGTGAGCAGGATTACTCTCAAGAAGCTAAATTCAACAGGACAAAATGTGATGGGACAGGAGAGGGAGCCAAAAGAAAGATGAAAAGTGGACCAAATGCAGAAAGAATCCAGAAAACTTCCCCAGGAGGGCATTAACTTAGAATGCTAGTCATTGCTTCTTCAAAACTCTGCCCTTTTCTCCTGGTCCAGTGAAGTGGAGTTTATGTTAAAGGTTGGAAGCAATTCTGCAAGCCATTCTCTGCATAATTTCCCTACCGGGTTTAAGGACGTAACAGCATGCAGGATGCAAATGACCCCAGTCCAACATTCAACATGTCTATTTTCATTTTGATTTTCATTTCAGAAAACCAGTTTGGTCAAGGTGCTAGCCTAGAGTCAAGATTGTGAGTTCTAGTCCCATTTTAGGCAAAAAGGCAGGCTGGGTTACTTCCTCTCACTCCAACCCATCTCAAAGGGTTATTGTTGTGGGGAAAATAGGAAGGGGAAGGAATATTGTGTGTTCACTGCCTTGAGTTACTTATAAAAATAATAAAGCTGAGATATACTGTAAGTAAATAAATTGTTCAGTGTACTTCTTTTTTGTGTCTATCATAGGAGAAATCTTAATTACTAAAATCGGTATCAAGGTGTAGGGTAGGGGATGTTCTTACAACTTTATTTGCCTCAGAAAGGATTTTGTTTTTCAGGCAAAATTACCAGATTTGGAATACATTATAAAAAGTATACACTGAGTATATTGTAAGCATTACACAGTTGTGTCTTCATCTTCCAAGTCAAACATGTTTCCTCCTGGATAAAGCACACAGGAGAATGCCCCATCTTCAGATTTTAAAGAGAAGATGTATTGAAAAGCCATAGCAGGCATGGCTGCAAATCAGGAATTATTGGAACTATAGGCCAGTCTTCACAATCTTCAAGACTATAGTCTAATTTTCAATCTTCAAACCCTACTATAGCATTTATCACATGATTTGCTGCCCTTGTGAATAGTATTTCTTCCAGAAATCAAAGAAATATACATTTCCAGTATCAGGTAGCTTTGGCTTTAGCATACATGCTTACTTATTGAAAGAAAACACCTGTGCACTCCCACAGAGAGGGCCTCCTCAGGGTACCATCGGCCAAGCAATGTAGACTGGTGGTTTCCAGGGGGAGGGCCTTCTCTGTGGGGACACCTGCACTCTAGAATCAACTGCCCCCAGAGATACGAAGAATTCATGACCTCGGTGCCTTCCGCCATGCCCTGAAGACCTTTCTTTTTCAGCAAGCCGGGCTGTCTTAACACTTTTTTAAATGTTTTTAATAGATTTGTTATTGTTCTTTTAATTATGGGACCAAATGCATATATATCTTTTTAACTGTATTTTAATGTTTGTATCTATGTTTTTTACTTTGGCTGTACACCGCCCTGAGTCCTTCGGGAGAAGGGCGGTATATAAATTTGACAATAAATAAATAAATAAATAAATAAATAAATAAATAAATAAATATTTTTTTTTAAAAAATGAATCTAATGAATATTCATCCCCAACTCCAGTTACAACTAATCTGACAATTCTTTGAATTGGACCTGCAAAGAAATTGGGAACACTACACTGTCATAATCAAATTTGGTAATAAATACTTAGCAGATAGTTAAAAGCCATTTGAAATAATAAACTATTGTCTAGTATTAGGATTTATGGTCTCAATTTGGGGTTGAATTTCTCTGGGTTATTGTACAATATTCCTAGACATGGATAAAATCATCTTGACAGCTACAACACTGACCCTGTTATAATGCTTTCAGTGTCCTGCTATAATTTCTCCTCTGCAGCTTGAGCACATGGTATTTCTCTGCTAATAGCTGACAAGTCTTGAAAAGCTCAAAAGCATGACAACAGGAGCTTGTTCTGAATTTAATATGACTTTGCTTGCATTGCGCACAGTAAGTGGTATCCCTTTTTCATGTCCATTGAGAACATGACACACAAGATACAGAGACAAGAAAGAGGAGAAATAAATTATTGGGGGGGGAGAGAGATGTGCATGTACTCTGTGTGAGTCTGCAATTCTCACTCCAAACTCTTCCATGAATAATGCAATTCATGGCTGTAGGTGGTGTAGCGCTTGCACATTTGAAGAAGAGAAGGGATCTTGGGCAGTTTTTCAGTTTTGTTGATGGGCATGAAAAAGATTCCCCTGATCTTGGGAAAGAGGGCTTAATTGTTCTTAACAAGAGGTGCTGTTCAACAGCAGGAGCATACACTTCAGATGGAGGGTGGTCATAAAATATGGATCACAACTTCATTACACAAACTGTATCATCTATGTACTTGCCTCCAATGTTAAAATAAAAATATAGAAGGCTAGGATTGAATTTGACATTGCAACAACTGCCTAGTCATTTTTTTTTTGTGTGTGTCTTTGTGATTTGTATCTGTGAGAAAGGGCTTCGTTCTAATGTTCAAGACATAAATCATGATTAATGTTATTACAAATACTGTATTTACTTAACTCAATATTATAACTGTAGTTGTTTGAAAATAAAACTAAGCTTCAATTGTGGCCATTTTCAATTTCCTACAAAACCTGGTTCTCAACTTTGTTCTACTCATAGTTTCTCATGCCCTAGTCATCTCCTGAGTGGACTACTGTAACATTCTCTACATGGAGCTTCCTGGAAATATCCAGAATCAGGCGAACCTGATAAAATGGCCTCCCGGCCTCAGCCGTCAAATGCTCTTCTAAGGACAGCTGTGAGTCCAGGAGGACACCCAAGTTGCGAGCCTCTCCGTGGGGGCCAACGACTCGCCCCCAATAGTCAGTGATGACACCAACTGACTATATCGGGATGTCGGAAACCACAGCCACTCGGTCTTGGATGGGTTGAGCCTTAGTCTGTTTTTCCCCATCCAGATCCGTACAGTCTCCAGGCACCGGGACATCACTTCAAGAGCATCATTGGGGTGGTCCTGGGTGGAGATGTACAGCTGAGTGTCATCAGCATACTGGTGGTACTTCACCCTGAAACCACGGATGATCTCACCCAGCGGCTTCACATAAATATTGAACAGAAGGGGTGAGAGGACCAACCCCTGTGGCACCCCACATACAAGGGGCCTTGGAGTTGACCTCTGTCCCCTGCCAACACAGACTGTGACTGGTCGGAGAGAAAGGATGAGAACCACCGCAGGACAGTACCCCCCACCCCTAACTCTTCCAGCCAGTGCAGCATGATACCATGGTCGATGGTATCAAAAGCCACTGAGAGGTCTAATAGGACCAGGACAGAGGAGCAACCCCTGTCCTGGGCCCTCCAAAGATCATCAACCAATGCGACCAATGCCGTTTCCATGCTGTACCCTGGCCTGAAGCCCAACTAGAACGGATTCAATAAGCCGATTCATCCAGGTACTGAGGGAGCTGTCATGATACCACACTCTCAACAACCTTCGCAACAAAGCAACCTCACTCAAAGAAGCATTTATAATCCCCTGGAGCCAGCCTCGTGTAACCTCCCAAGAGTCTAGCACCAACCAGGAGGGACATGGGTCCAATAAACATGTGGCAGCATTCAGTCTACTCAGTATCCTGTCCATGTCTTCAGGAGTCACAGAGTCAAACTCTTCCCAGATAATATTCTCAAGACCTGCCTCCATCCTCCCCCCTGAATCTACCCCATCAGAGTCCAGCTGTTCCCGAATCTGAGCGATTTTATCATATAGATACTGTACAAAATCCTCGGCTCTACCCTCCAAGGGGTCCTCCCGTGCTTCCTGAAGGAGCAGGGAGCAGGTCACCCTAAACAGGGCGGCCGGGCGATTATCTTATGATGCAATAAGAGTGGAGAAATAGTTACATTTTGCTGCTTTTATCACCACTAGGTAAGTCTTAATACGAGACCTTACCAGTGTTCGGTCAGATTCAGACCGACTGGCCCTCCAACCGCTCTCCAGACATCTTTTCCAGCACTTCATCTCCCTCAGCTCCTCGGTAAACCAAGGAGCCAAGTGAGATCGGCGCCGAGTCAGAGGCCGCAAAAGCACGACCCGATCCAAAGCGGCAGCGGCCGCCCTGTCCCAGGCGGACACCAGGTCTTCAGTCGAGTTGTGAGCCAGAGCCTCAGGAAACGGCTCAAGCTCTGTCTGGAACCAATCCGGGTCCATCAGGCGCCTGGGGTGGAACCACCTCATCGGTTCTGCCTCCCTGCAGTGGGGTGTAGCGGTTTGAAGGTCAAAGCGAAGGAGAGAATGATCTGACCACAACAAGGGTTCAGTCACTATATCCCCAATATTGAGATCATTCAGCCACTGACCAGAGACAAAAACCAAGTCCAGAGTGTGGACTCCCTGTGTGAGTAGGTCCATGCACTAACTGGGTCAGGTCCATAGCCATGGAAGCCATGAATTCCCGCGCTGCCTCAGACGTTTCACCGATGGATGGCAGGTTAAAATCTCCCATGACCATAAGCCTTGGGGTATCAACCGCCACCCCGGCTATAACTTTGAGCAGTTCTGGCAGGGCCGCTGCCACATGTGATGATCAGCAAGCCCACCTGTACCCCATGACCCCACTTCACCAGGAGGGACTCACATCCAGCAATCTGAGGAAAAGTGGCCTCCCTCGGACCGAGACCTTTTTTATAACAACCGCCACCCCCCCCGCCCCTACCCTGTGACCTCATTTCATTTCATTTATTTCATTTATTTAAATTTCTATACCGCCCTTCTCCAAAATAGGACTCAGGGCGGTGAACAGCCAAAGTAAAAAACAATACATACAAAATTTAAAAGCAGTTTAAAATAATTAAATATTTGGCCGCAAATTAAAACAACCCAATTTAAAATCAATTTAAGATTCACTCAAGCCAGCCCAGCTAGTTGAAATAAATGGGTTTTCAGGGCCTGACAAAAAATCCGGAGGTCTGTTATTGTACGTATCTCTGGGGGGAGGTTGTTCCAGAGGGTGGGCGCCGCCACAGAGAAGGCTCTCCCCCTGGGGGTCGCCAGCCGACATTGTCTGGCGGACGGCACCCTGAGGAGGCCCACTCTGTGCGAGCGTACTGGCCGGTGGGAGGCTATTGGTGGCAGAAGGCGGTCTCATAAGTACCCCGGCCCTAAGCCATGGAGCGCTTTAAAGGTGGTCACCAACACCTTGAAGCGCACCCGGAAGACCACCGGAAGCCAGTGCAGCTCGTGCAGGAGAGGTGTCACATGGGAGCGCCTCGTCGCCCCCATAATCCCCCACACGGCCGCGTTCTTGACCAGCTGGAGCCTCCGGGTGCACCCCAGGGGGAGCCCCATGTAGAGAGCGTTGCAGTAGTCCAGGCGGGAAGTGATGAGTGCCTGAGTGACTGTGCGTAGGGAGTCCTGATCTAGAAAGGGGCGCAACTGGCTATCAGGCGGACCTGATAAAAAGCCCCCCTGGCCACGGCCGTCAAATGATCTTCTAACGACAGCCGTGCATCCAGGAGGACGCCCAAGTTACGAGCCCTCTCCGTGGGGGCGAGTGATTCGCCCCCAATAGCCAGCGATGGTGTCAGCTGGCTATATCGGGACGCCGGAAGCCACAGCCACTCGGTCTTGGAGGGGTTGAGTCGGAGCCTGTTTCTCCCCATCCAGGCCTGCACGGCCTCCAGGCACTGGGACATCACTTCAAGGGCATTGTTGGGGTGCCTGGGGTGGAGATGTACAGCTGGGTGTCATCAGCGTACTGATGGAACTCCACCCCGAAGCCACGGATGATCTCACCCAGCAGCTTTACATAAATGTTGAACAGAAGGGGCGAGAGGACTGACCCTTGTGGCACCCCACAAGCAAGGTGCCTCGGGGTCGACCGCTGCCCCCCTGTTAACACGGATTGCGACCGGTCAGAGAGGTAGGAGGAGAACCACCGCAGAATGGTGCCCCCCACCCCCCACCCCCAACCCCGCCAACCGGTGCAACATGATACCATGGTCGATGGTATCAAAAGCCGCTGAGAGGTCTAACAGGACCAGGATAGAGGAGCAACCCCTATCCCGAGCCCTCCAGAGATCATCCACCAACGCAACCAATGCCGTTTCTGTGCTGTGCCCAGGCTGGAAGCCGGACTGGAGCGGGTCTAGATAGACAGCTTCATCCAGGTACCGGGGAAGCTGTTGCGCCACCACACTCTCAACAACCTTCGCAACAAAGCGAAGGTTGGAGACTGGACGATAGTTAGCCAAAACAGCCGGATCCAGAGAGGGCTTCTTGAGGAGGGGCCTCACAACCGCTTCTTTCAAAGCGGCCGGCAGGACCCCCTCACTCAAAGAAGCGTTAACAATCTTCTGGAGCCAGCCTCGTGTCACCTCCCAGGAAGCCAGTACTAGCCAGGAGGGGCACGGGTCCAATAAACATGTGGTTGCGTTCAGCCGTCCCAGGACCCTGTCCATGTCCTCGGGAGCCACAGGATTGAACTCCCCCCAGATAACACTCTCAAGACCTGCCTCAGTCATCCCGTCCAGACATACCCAGTCAGAGGCCAGCCCTTCCCAAATCTGAGCGATTTGGTCATACAGATATTGCACAAAGTCCTCAGCTCGGCCCTGCAAGGGATCATCCCGCACTTCCAGATGGAGGAGGGAGCGGGTCACCCTAAACAGGGCGGCCGGGCGATTATCTGATGACGCGATAAGAGCGGCAAAATAAGTAGATTTCGCCGCTTTTATCGCCACTAGGTGATAAAATATGAGACCTCACCAGTGTTCGGTCGGATTCGGAGCGGCTGGTCCTCCAACTACTCTCCAGGCATCTTTTCCGGCGCTTCATCTCCCTGAGCTCCTCAGAGAACCAAGGAGCTAGGTTAGTTCGGTGCCGGGTCAGAGGCCGCAAAGACACAACACGGTCCAAGGCCCCGGCAGCCGCACTATCCCAGGCGGCCACCAGGTCTTCAGCCGAGTCATGAGCTAGAGTCTCAGGAAATGGCCCAAGCTCCATCTGGAACCTATCGGGGTCCATCAGGCGCCTGGGGCGGAACCACCTGGTCGGTCCCGCCTCCCTGCGGCGGGGTGCAGCGGTTAGGAAGTCCAGTCGAAGGAGCGAGTGGTCAGACCATGACAAGGGTTTGATGGCTATATCCCCTATATCAAGGCCACTCAACCACTGACCAGAGACAAAAACTAAGTCCAGAGTGTGTCCCCCTATGTGAGTGGGGTCATGAATTAACTGAGTAAGGTCCATGGCCGTCATGGAAGCCATGAACTCTCGAGCCACTTCAGACGTCTCACCGATAGATGGCAAGTTGAAATCCCCCATGATGACAAGTCTGGGGGTGTCCACCACCACCTCGGCTATAAGGTTAAGCAGCTCAGGCAGGGCCGTTGCCACGTGGCAGGGAGCCAGGTACGTGACCAACAAGCCCATCTGTACTCCACGACCCCACTTCACAAAGAGGGACTCACATCCGGCTATCTGTGGAACAGTGGTCTCCCTTGGATCCAGACCTTCCTTTATAATAACCGCCACCCCCCCCCGCCCCTGCCCTGAGCCCTCGGCTGATGAAATGCATGGAAGCCTGGTGGGCACATATCCATGAGGGGAACTCCCCCCTCGTGGCCCAACCAGGTCTCCGTAATGCCCGCCAGGTCCGCCTCCCCCTCCTGAATAAGATCGTGAATGAGGGGGGCTTTATTAACAACGGACCTGGCGTTGCATAACATCAGCCGAAGGCTCTGGCCCTGAGAATCTGGACAACCTGGGGAACGAGAGAAGCATTGGGGACCGGAGTGTGCAATCGCTCTAAGATAGCGAGTGCGCATTCCCAGAACATGATATGGTCCCCAGCTTCCGCCATATCTGCCCCTCCCACTCACTATGCTGATGGAACAGCCCTCTTCAGATCGAACTCCAACCCCCTCCCCGACCTCCGGTTCTACATCCCTAATGTCGCAGCCCTTCGCTAAGGCTGGTCTTGAACCCGGTGGATTTCCCCCAGAACCCACCCTAATCCCCCCTGAACCCCTTAAAATTTTTGTTAAAAACCCACTAAAAAACCCACTTAAAAAACCCCTCAAACTCTTCTTTGCTGCATGCCATCTCTCGGGGATCCAACGCCCATCATCAAGATAGGCCCTCGATAACAAAGAGGGCCAAACCTGCGAGAGGGAGGAATCTCGCAGGGCACGAAGGTCATTCACCGAATACATCTGGACATCAAGGGGAGGTGATAATCCATGGCCAATAGCCAGGGGACAATTTGATGTTATCACAGTCAAGAGGAGTGAGTGCCAGGCTTCAATAGAATTCCAATGGGACACATAGGACCTCATTGCCCTCTCACGGCACTGGCAGGAGTAAGAATGCTGTTTCGGACCAGTGAAGGGTGACCCAGCCCCCCTCTCATGGCGGCTGGTCAACCACGATCGTCCAAAGAACCGGAGTTGAGATTGAGACAGTAGCTGTGGACCTACTCCACCAAGACTTGAATCCCCAGATGTAAACCTCCATTCAATGGAGGGAAAGAATGGGATCAGGTCAGTCCACATAGTCCAGGGCAGGCTCAACGGTGGAGATCATAGCAGTCAAAAAAAAAAAAAAAAACACTCCAGGGAGGTCAAGATGATACCTAGTCCAGGAGATGATGATGGGATTCATGCTCGGTTGATGAAATGCACGGAAACTAGGAGGGCACATTTCAATGAGGAGGACCCCCCACTCTTGGCCCAACCAGTTCTCCATAATTCCTGCCAGATCCGCTCCCCCCTCCTGAACAAGATCACAAATGAGAGGGGCTTTATTGACTACGGATCTGGCATTGCATAACATCAGCCGAAGGTCCGGGCCCTGAGAATCTGGAGTACCTGGGGAGTAGATATATTAAATCTACAACTAACTTAATATTGTCTGCTTGCCTAGTTTTCGTAAAACCTATTTGATCATTCTTAATAACAGACTTTAACACTTGCTGTAATCTATTTGCTAGCACTGCAGTTTTAAACTCTGTATCAACATTAATTAGTGAGATTGGACAATAATTAGTACATTGAACATAATCATTACCTGATTTTGGTAGAACTGTAATATAATAAGATAAGTCTGATTAAATCTGATTAAGTCTGTAAAATAAGTCTGATTAAATTCCTCTGATAATATTAATTTATCAAATATATCATCGCACAATTGAAAGTATTGGCACCAAAAGTTCTACCAGTCTGTAGAGAATCCATCCAATCCTGCTGTTTTCCCCACTTGCCATTTTTAAAATTATTTCCTTAAACAATACTTCAGGCAAATGAAAGTTGTTGTGTATCATCTAAATGTTTATATTTATAATATAAAGTTTATATTATTTTTGAATTTTTGGCCTTTCTGTGATGCTAGAAATCGTATGTCACTCTACAAGATATCTGGAACTTCTTGTGGTTTTTTTTCTAGTTTAAACATGCAGGCATGCAGGCATCAAAGTTCAATAGTTCACAAAACCCAGGGGTGAAATCTGAACCAGTTTGCTACCGGTTTGCTGGCTGTGCATGCACACTGCACACCAAGTGTGCGCTGCGTGTGCGCATACGCACCAAATGCACACTGCATGTGCATGCACAGTGCACACCAAACAGCGCTTGGGAAGGTAAGTAGAACAGCAAGGGGGGGATCAGCTGTGGTACGCAGTTTAGCTTCACTAGAAAGCAGGAAATCCTGCTTTCTAGCAAAGCTAAACGATGCAGCACAGGTGATCGGTGGATCATAGCTTTTTAAATTACCAGTTCGACCAAACCGGTAGCTTTTTTTTATTACCGGTTCGCCCGAACTGGAGCAAACCGGTAACATTTCACCTCTCTTGTCCAGCTCTCTCTGCAGGAATGTTTTCTATGTATTCATGGAAACAGCAAAGAAAAATATTTGAAGATTGCAAACATTTTCAAAAATATTGCACTTTTTCACATGCAATTTCAGAATTCACATCATTCTTTGGATATAAGCTGTTGTCTCTTTGGTTTCCAGTACTTCAAGGGGGTAGCTATTTTACAGTAACTGTATTGTAATTTTAACAATTACCAGTGTTTAAATAAACCCACTTCTTATAAAAATATGTTTTCAAAGTTTTTTTTTTAAATTTACATTTATCAACTACAATCTTTTGAGATAACTGAGACTCTATCTATCTATCTATCTATCTATCTATCTATCTATCTATCTATCTATCTATCTATCTTTTTCCTCAGCCGGGTATTTTCCTATGTAAACCAAGATTTTCAAAATGCTGCCATAGCTCAGTGAAATCACAATTCACTAGTTCTAGGCTTTTCCAGACAGCAAGTAAACAGTTTGCTGCCCTTTGGGAGACTAAAACTGTTTGCTTGCTGTCTGAAAAAGCCTAGAACTAGTGAATTGTGATTTCATTGAGCTATGGCAGCATTTTGAAAATCTTGGTTTACGTAGGAAAATACCCGGCTGAGGAGAAATACACATAAAGGGCCTATGATAAGAGAAGAAAACATATATATATGTATGTATGTATGTGTGTGTGTGTGTGTGTGTGTGTGTACACACACACACACACACACATATATATATATCTCAACATGTGTAAGAGCAATCCAGAAATGTATACAGTCACAAATAGATTTAATTCTGTATTAAATAAATACATTAAATTCTGCACGTGAATTTTGCACTATAGCTTCATTGTTTTCAATGAAAGCTACTTTCAGCAAGGACATATGGTGTTCTTATTATGCATTAGTTCTGCCAACATGTGCTTGGTTCTCACCTCTATTTGTAAAATAATTCTTTATCCTGGCAACCTTATATTGACATCTGGTTATCTATGCAGAAATAGCATGTTCTATAAGTTTCCAGTATAAGTGTGCTGAGTGCATCTGCCAAAATGTATAATGCACAGTTATTGTTAGTCATGTCCTTAATGTTAGAATATGTTCTCCTATTGAATGAACAAGCTGCAAAGATGTTGATTGCATTGTTCTGCCTTGTCATGGATTAATATGAATTTCCTCAACTGTTCCAATAACTGAATATTGCTACCTTCATTGAAGTAACTGTACAGAGAGGTAGAATAATTATGTAATATGCCAGCAGTATCCAAACATGCCAGCAGACTTGCTCCCATTCCTGGGAGGAAGATTTAAAAGAAATCATTAAGAAGGACTGCTATAAGGATAACCTTTTGATGTAAATAAAAGTATCTGCTCCAAATACTGTGACTAACAGTTGTCTGGAGTGATGTGGAATAAGTTCCCATCCATGCATATTTAAAGGATAATACCAATGTTGCTTGAACATCAGAATATTGGAAGCTGTTTTATAATATCATGACAGTCTCTGCTTCAAGGTTTCATCCATAATTTTCTGTTTACTTGCTGGTTTCAGGGATTGAAGGTGAACCTTTCTGTATGTAGTACCTATAGTACTGAGCAAAAACTGATAACCACATGAGAAGAATCATGGTTGATAGTTGTCCCATCTACACTGGATTTCCACAGGAGCCAGCCATTTGCATTCACAAAGTACATGAATATGGAACCAAAGGTGCTTTGAAAAAGCACCTTTGGCACAACCATGACCTGGATGACTGAGAATCTCCATAGATACGAATATGGACCATTGTGTGATAGTACTCTTTTGCTGTCATTCCTTACCCAGGTTTGCTCTTTTCTTATAATTCACCAGAAGGGTGAGTGCATCAGTCTTGGGATCATACTAACCAATCGTGGTGAAGAGCAGAGTCCAGGGGAGGTGTGAGTTTTAGCTACATTGTCATGAGAAACCCATCTTTCCAAAGTTTCATTGCATTGTTTTGATTGTTCATTTTATTGTTTGGGTTTTTAAGGAAGATGCGTACATTCAGATAACACTAACAGGAGGTGTGATGGCAGAAAGGTTAGGGACCTCTTCTCTGTGGGAACTTTATTTCATCTCCGAAGAGAAAAATCTCTTCTGTTTTGCATAAACCTAGTTTGAATGCAATTCATTATGAGAGGTAGAGAAATGGAGAGACGGTGAGATGGAGAGATGGTAGATAATACTGACTGAGTTAAACACAAAGAGAAGTTCTGTTTTGACACTCGTGACATATGTAGAACTAAACTAGGAAAGAGATGTAACTGCACAGGCCAAGCCTGCTTCCTGTCTTCCCTGAGGCAATGCATTCCCAGATGTCTGAAACTCACAGGGTCTAAAAATCACTTTAAGCATGTTTAGCTGAGAAAGGAGAGTTCTAAAGTACAGAAAGCTTTTTAAGCATGCTTAGAAAAATGCAGCTGCACATTTACTTCCAGTCACTCTGTTAAATCAGTGCAAATCTCTAAAACAACATTCCTCCCAAGACCATAGGACCGAAGTAGTAGTACTGTACCACATACCAAATAGTAGTAGTAGTAGTAGTAGTAGTACCAAAGCCGTAGGACTGTAGTAGTAGTACATAGTAGGACCGTCTCCGTCCTACTGTCCCCATTTATTTGTATTCATTTCCTTCGTTTATGTCCATGTTCATATTCATACCTGCTATCTTGTACATGTTTGACAAATAAATAAATAAATAAATAAATAAATAAATAAATAAATAAATAAAAATATGAATATGAATATGAATATGAATATGAATATAAATATAAATATAAATATAAATATAAATATAAATATAAATATAAATATAAATATAAATATAAATATAAATAAATATGAGGATAGGTCTCACCCTATCAAGCCAGCCACCCGGGCTGGCTTGATCCCACAGTTTTGGGTTAAATTTTAATTGATTTTAAATTGGGTTTGGTTTTAAATCGCGGCCAAAAAATATTTAATCATTTTAAATTATTTTTAAATTTTGTATGTCCTGTTTTTATTTCGGCTGTTCACCGCCCTGAGTCCTGTTGGAGAAGGGCGGTATATAAATGGAAACAAATAAATAAATAAATAAATATTGGTTTTTTGGGAAGCCATTAAAAACTTGAAGAGTAGAAATGTGATGAGGGGTTCCTCCTATGATGAAGTTGGAAGCTGTGAACTGTTGCTCAGGTTGCCATTGTTTTGCCTTGACTTTGTTTTTACTGTTATTCAATTTTAATGTTTATATTATTTTATAAACTGCTTAGAGTCTTATTTAGATTAAAGCAGCATGTAAACAAAAACAGTGCCTGGGTTGTATTGAAGCAACTTGAGTCTGTGTTCCTACCAAATATTTAGCTGAAATACGAGTCTACTTTTCACCTTAATTGTTTCACATATTCATAGAATATATTACTTGCATTATGATCAGTAATGTAGGTTAGGTATTTTTCTTCTTTGGGATTGTTTTGGTTTAGCAGGATGAGTCAGACTTTTAAAAGAGTGTGGCTTAGTTTATCTTATATTGAGTAGGCTGCAAACAAAAAGGTGTAATTAAACATAGTAATTAACAGTTCATCTGGGGGATGATAAGTAGAAGATTAGATCAAATCAAATGGATTTATAGAGATTTATATTTATATTTACAAGAAATTATGAATATCATGGTTTAATTGTGGCAATAAGATGTGTATCAGCATATTTCAATAGTCCTTGTCATACTGCAGTCATCTATGTTTTATGGTGGAGTTGAACAAAGAACATTGGTAACTTCTGTAATTATTCTGATTAACAGTTTCTTTCGACAAACAAAGTTCTTTTAAAAATGGTTTAATAATGAGTTGAAAAAAGAAAAACAGTAAGTAAATAAATCAGAACATGCTTTAACGCTGTGTGAATCTGACGTTGTTCTTCATGCCATTGGACAGATAGCTAGTGAGGAAGGAGATTTATTTGTTTCCCTATTTCTCCTTCTCTATTTGCAGTTTGCATGCAATTTAGAGAATCCTACAGTCTCCATAACCAATTTTCAGGTAGCAGAGGTGCCTGATTTATTGGCTTTATTTGTATTATAAGGCCAATAAAAATCACTTGTGTTGCACATATACCATCTATAATAGAAATCCTGGACCCACAGAGTGAAAGACTGGAGATTTCAAACCTTTTCCAGAGGCTATTGAGTTTAGATACTCTGGCCATACCTGGACATCCCAGACCACTTGGGATAACAGAAGTGGTTGGAGAGATGGTACAACCCAGGGGTGAAATTCAGCAGGTTCTGGAGAACCGGTAGCTGAAATTTTGAGTAGTTTGGAGAACTGGCAAATACCACCTCTGGCTGGCCTCAGGGTGGGGTGGGAATGGAGATTTTTCAGTATCCTTACCCTGCCATGCCCACCAAGCCACACCATGCCCACCAAGCCACACCCACAGAACCGGTAGTAAAAGAATTTGAATTCCACCACTGGTACAACCCACTTGTTTTCCCATCCTAGACCAGTAGTTCTGGATGTTTTTTTCATCTAGGAGGGAAGAACTGAAGGAATCTCAATATATGTTAACGCCCATGCTGCACAGACACACAGACACACACATATATATTCAAATTGAGATGTACCTGATTGATAGACCAGCAAGGAGACCACAATATTCACAAAACCTTATGTTACCCAATTAATCTAGTTACCCAGGTTCACACAAATGCTAAACCTTATCATCTTAACGAAAGCCAATCCAGACATTTTCAGAAATCACAAATCACTTCTTCTTTCTCTAGTGTTTCCCACATATTAATTTAAAAGATCTGTTTCAATAACTGCTCCTTGTTAACAAATCTGTAGCACGCTTTATTTTGATTCATAGCAGGAGGTACCCTGATATCTCTCCCCTCCCCCACTCTTTAAAATTGTTGGGTTTAAATACTTAAGTTCTTAATTTCCACAAGACAATTTTCAGTCCTTGGATTGCCTTGATTGCAGACATTTGGAATTGCTTTCTACAGTTCTCTTTATCCATTGGAGTCTGCAGGGAATTGATGAAGATACAGTATAGCTCTCTCTTCTCGAATATTTGATGCTGACTTTTTCATATTTCATTACAATGCAGAGAGACAAACTCCTTCAGGAAAGAATCACAGGGTTACAGAAATGTTCCTGTAGATTAAAAGCCCATGAAGTTGCCTTGCAAAAGGCAAAGACAAGTATTTTTAATCTAAAATTAAAAGAATCTCTAAAAGGAATGTCAGCTGTGTGTATTTAAATCTTAAAATCATGCATCTTTTATAACCCAGGCAGTTAACCTCAGAAAGACTAAAACACCTTAGCTTTATTGACAAAACAAACATGAATGTGGTGCCTTTCTAAAATATTTGCATTCAAACAGGAACTAATTGTTCCTATAGGGAAAGCTCTTTTATTTTGAGGTAAACATCTTCTTTACTTCCTCTTTTACCATTTCTTTTTTTACCAGACAGATGCAAAATTCTGATTTTTGCTCTTCTGGCAGCCTCAATCATTGTTATTTGATAGCAATAGCAACAGCACTTATATACTGTTCCATAGTGCTTTACAGCACTCTCTGGGCAGTTTACAATGTTAACATATTGCCCCCAACAATCTGGGTCCTCATTTTACCGATCTCAGAAGAATGGAAGGCTGAAATCAACCTTGAGCCAGTCAGGATTGAACTCCTGCCAGTGGGCAGAATTAGCTTGCAATACTGCATTCTAACCACTGTGCCACCATGACTGTTGTAGTCACTAAAAGTTTAATTTGTTCAGCTGTACCATTCCAAATATATTGCATATATGTGTATATATACATACATCATTTGACAAAGCATTAACTGATGTGGATCTTTAAAACATTTACTGATTTTCAGTTAAAAGCCTGAATAGAAAAAAACTATAATTGATGCTTCTTAAAATATTTGCTTTGCTTGTTATCAATAAATTTGATAGGCAATTGTATATAAATATATGGTCTATATTAATTTTTTTAAAAATCAACAAATTAATGGCATGCTTTTAAACACTTAAAATAACTACTCTGTCAATTAAGAAAAAGCTATGTTCATATATTAAGTTAAGCTCTACAGTGTCAAAATATGCCAACCCATGTACTTAAGAAAGAGTTAAATGATATTTACTCCCAGGTAAATGCATTGGTATCTTTGAGTCAGGCTAGATTCCCACAGACAATATCCCTCTATTTTCTAGGCAATATTGTGAAAGTGGTTTGCCATTGTTCTCTTCCACAATGTTTTACTAATTCTTCAGTCCTGCCTATTGCCTTGAAATTCCTTGGTGATCATGGCAGCAGTTTAGCTGACTGTGTTTGTGTGTGCCAGGCCAAAGCCACACTGGCCCAATGTTTCTTCTTCGCACTGGGTAGACTGAGCCGGAGCGATGCAGGTAAACTGGGCTGAAGCAATACAGGTATACCAGGCCAAAGCGACATGGGCCAGCCCCTTACATTATCCAGGATGACTTTGTGGGCCGGATCCAACCACATTGAAGGCTGGATCTGGCCCACAGGCCTTGGATTTGACACCCTGAGATAGACTTTCCCATATCTGTCCTTAATCTTTCAGTCTTCAGTTTCTTTGGATGATGCTGACTTCCTCTTTTATGAGATGGGAAGGCAAAAGCACTGCTTATGTAAGCTTATGGTATGTAAATATGGCCCTAAATCTATTGAGCGTCCATCCTATGTAATTTATACTATAGGAAGAGAAGTAGAAATGAAATAGAAACATTTTTAATTTTGTAGAATATAAAAATGAGAGACGGTTGTGACTTTTTAGGAATTTTGGTTTGGGATCTACCTGAGTAGAATCCTTAGTATGCAGCTTATATTTTTCTTAGGCATAAATCCTCAAGAAATGACCATTTAACATTTTTCACAAACTGTATATTAATTTATATAGTTTATAATTTATATATTATATTATATTATACAAATTATATATATGTGTGTGTATGTATATGTGTGTGTGTGTGTATGTGTACATACTCTCTCTCTCTCTCTCTCTCTCTCTCTCTCTCTCTCTCTCTCTCTCTCTCTCTGTGTGTGTGTGTGTGTATTCAATTTCACTTTATATATACCCTGTTTTCCCCAAAATAAGACATCCCCTGATAATAAGCCCAATCGGGCTTTTGAGTGCATGGCAATAAGGCCAAACGCTTATTTCAGGGTTCAAAAAAATATAAGACAGGATCTTATTTTCAGGGACACACAATAGGAACATTGGGGAAAAAAAACATGTATTGTATTAAAAAAAATATTTAAATTAATTTCAAATTATGTGTCTGGACAATATGAATCATATTTTCAAATTGCTAAACAATACAAGTGCTGCGATATTCAGATCCGAAGGGATGTTATTTTGAGAAAACCTATTTTGCTTCTTAGTGATCTGATTTCTTTCGCTACTGTACTTCTTTCAGCTGCATTGCCCTGTCACATCATTTTGCACATGTCTTATTGCTGCTTTGGGACACATTAAATGATGAGCTTGATTGCTAATTCAGTGCTCTGCAATGATTTATCCTGAAATAGATGTTTTTTCCCCCTCCTTCCCTTACCATCTTCAGAAGTATAAATTCTCTCTTAAATCCCTCTCTCACTATGTCAGGATGGGTGGTGGTGATTGAGAAGAAACTATATTTATCTACTATCAGCAGTTTTCCTCCTCCACCACATATCATTACAAAGACTGTCCCCTAGGTAATAAACACTGTTACATGGAATAAGAAGCCAAGCTATTTATGTCTATTTGGGGTTTATTTTTTATCCCTTTTTTAAAATATGTGATTTGAATTGAAAGTTTAAACAAGACAAAAACTAATATAAGGTAATATAAAGTAAAGGGGAAAAAAGTAAGAGAAAGGAATAAAAAAAAAGTGCAAGAAAAAAAATGAACATAAATAGAAAAGAAAAAAGATATAAGGAGGCTTCCGATATTCTTCAGAGCAGTTATAAGTACAAATCTATTTTGACTCGAAAGTTATATTATACTACTCTTCCTTCTATAGTCTGTCCTGTCTAATCATCAAAACCAAAAGTCACAAGTTCATTTTTTCCTATTTGTATGTAAGAAGTCCACAAGAGGCTTCCAGTCGGCAATAAATGTAGGTAATGTCTTCTTTTGTCAAAGAAATTAATTTATTCATTTCAGCAAAATCTTTCAACTTTACCAACTTTTCCTCTGTAGTGGATAGTGTGGAATCTTTTCCATTTCTGCCTATAGTAATATCACTACAGTAATCCTATATTGAAATAATGTAGAATGCCAGGCTAAGCCCGAGGGAGGGGTCAAACCAGTGGTGGGATTCAAATAATTTAATAACCGGTTCTCTGCCCTAATGATTTCTTCCAACAACCAGTTCACCAAACTGCTCAGAAAGTTAACAACCGGTTCTCCTAAAGTGGTGCGAACTGGCTGAATCCCACAACTGGATCAAACACATCAGTCTTAAGTCCCTTTAAGGGACCTATAAAAGATCTAAACCCACCCCACCTTGAATCCCATTGACTCTTATTTACCACCAATTTGCTTTGACCTGTTAGTAGGTCAGGTTCTTGTAGAGAACATTAGCATACAATTCATTTGAACTGCCTGGACTCCTGGCATCCTGTGCTTGACAAATAATCTTTCATGGTATTTTTTTTAAAAAAAACTTTTTATCTATTAATCCTAAAAGGAAAACTTTTTTCCCCGGTTGTTTTCAGGAGGAGACTTCTTTTTTTCTCCAGTTAAACTCTCTAAACTTTGCTGCCTCTTTGCCCTCTGGAATGCAGCCCTCCCTTCTGGGAATCCAGACTCCATTCCACCATATTATCCCATTATTATCTGAGCTCAAGGCAGACATGGATTTTAATTTCTCCACAACTTAGTAGTATCCAGGAGATATTGAATTTCTTAAAGCATATTTATTCAAGTGCAGAACCAGGAATAAATATAACAGAGGTTCTTTTCATGAAGCTGATATACAGTATATTGTTTTGTTAGTGCATTTGTGTCTACTCGTTTAGCCTTCTTATATATATAAAAAAATCCATATATGTAGCAACTGATATTTGTGACACATTTACCTGTCATTGTCAAAGATAAGAAACATTTTATTTAAAAAAATGTACAGCAGAACTTTCAACAACCTTATCATTATTTCAGTTCTGTATCCCTTCTCAGATTTTTTTTTATTATAAGACTACCTGTTAGATAGCCTCAAAATCCCCTCGAGCTGTATAATTGTTGTCAAAATGAAAGAGGTAAAAATAATGAATACATTGGGAATAGAGGAATCCAAAGCCTCACATTTTTTCGTGACAGCACACTATCAGATTGTCACTGTGCCCTTGTGGCAAAAAAAATAAATAAATTAGCCATTAGCATTAGCAGAATGGCTCACTCATAAAGTCTGCCGTGTTCCCGAACCATTTAAAATAGCCATTCAAAATCAGTCCCTCACCTTTATTATCCAGGAACGATCTCAGTATAATTCTACAACATTATTTTTCTCTGAATTGCTCTGTAAAGGAAATGGCAAAACAGTTCAGGATAAAGCAAGTTAAAAGATAAAAGTGAAGGAAATTAATGAAAACAAAAGACAGAATTTCAGAGAACATCCTTGTATGTAGCATATGGATGTCCTTGCACATGGTTTTTAAATATTATGACCTTATGATGTTGTTTTCCTTTCATCCCCATCTTATAAAAGAGACAGTTTTAGCTGCTTTACTTTCAATATAATATTTTTCATCTCCTGAGTGTTGCCATGGACATGGACTGATATGGTTAATGACATACTCAAGGTTCAGAATTTGCTGAGCTCCAAAATCTGCTTTAGGCTACTGAGAATACATCCACACCCTTCATTTTATGGGCACTATTTTCCTGGGCAATTTTGCTGGAAATCTGCTGGTTGCTTCGGCTGGGCTTGCATCTGATCCACAGAGCAGTGAATCAACCACATGCCTCCTCAGCACCTGTCATCTAGTTTTCAATGTGTCTCTAGTGTATTTGTAGAAGAGTCCTACACATGCATTTAAAAATAGCTTGAAAAACAATTGTGGGAGGCGGGGAAATAGTTGAAGTGGGAAAAAGATTTGCAACTGCAGCAAGAAACTGCTCTGTGTCAATTATCAGCCAGATGGTTTTGAAATGCAGGTTCAGCCATCTTCTGAAACAGCATCAAATCTGTATCCAATAATAGCCAAAATGCCCACTTTCACTTTCACTTCACTGTTGTTGTTGCTCTTTCAGAAAAAGGCTAAAGCTATGCTATCTGAAGAAGAAATGAGGGGCACTAGGAGGACCACACGTGAACTGCGAACTCTCCATTCTTTATTGCACTAGTGCCTGGCAATTGTTTCTCAAGTTAGCTAGCTAAGTGGTGGAAAGTCAAGTCCAAAGGTGGGTTTCAGCAGTTTCTGACCAATTCTGGAGAACCGGTAGTAGAAATTTTGAGTAGTTCTGAGAACCCGTAGTAAAAATTCTGACTGGCCACACCCCCATCTATTCTCTGCCTCCCAAGTCCCAGCTAATAGGGAGGAAATGGGGATTTTGCAGTATCTTTCCCCTGGAGTGGGATGGGAATGGAGATTTTACAGTATCCTTCCCCTGCCATGCCCACCAAGCCATGCCATGCCCACCAAGCCACACCCACAGAACTGGTAGTAAACATTTTTGAAACCCATCACTGGTCGAGTCCCCACTGACAGGAGGGAAACTCTTTTGCTTTTCTATTGTGGAAGACCTACAGTAAACATGTTATTTGCCACTTGACAAGTTTTATTTAGAAACTGACCTATGTATAGTACTCCAGTACTCAAATATTTAGACACATAGTAATACCTTCTGCTTGCCAGTAAGCATGAAGACCTCCAGCTCCTCATCAACTCAGTCTCAGAAATACCTGAAAAATATAGCTTGAAGCTTAACACCTCAAAAAGCAAGATCATGGTCGACAGCAAACAACCCATTAATTTACCACTGATAAATTTGGAAGGAATACCCCTAGAAAAAGTTGAAAGGATCACGTACCTCGGTTTTAATTTACATGCAAGCTGGGACATGATCACTGAAGTAAAGACAAAGATAGAGAAAACTCAAACAGCATTCTTCAAAATGAAAAAGGTCTTCTGCAGTCACGACATAAGCCTAAAACTGAAAATCAGGCTTGTCAGATGTTACATCTTTTCTATCCTGCTCTACGGAGTAGAGAGTTGGTCTCTGACAGAAAACTTGAAGAAACTAGAAGCATTTGAAATGTGGATTTACAGACAGCTGTTATGTATAAGCTGAGTTAGCAAAATCACAAACGAGGAGGTGATAAGCCGCCTGGGAAAGCAAAGGGAAATCATCAAAGCTATTAAAAAGCAAAAGTTAGAATATTTTGGACATGTGATGCGACACCCAGAAAAATACGGCATCCTTCACTTAATCCTCCAGGGAAAGATTGAAGGCAAATGAGGTCCAGGCAGAAGAAGAACATCATGGTTTCAAAACCAAAGGGACTGGTTTGGACAAAACTCAGCAGCACTTTTTCATGCAGCTGTTGACAAAAATAGGATTGCCAACATGATCACCAACGTCCAATGACGGATATGGTTCAATAATAATAAGAAGTAATACCTTGTATATGGGATGGGACAACTCGCCACAGCCAACTCACTATGGGCAATTCACCACAGCCAATTCATGATGGCCAACTCACTTGCTGTGGGAGAATTGAACGATTCAATTTAGTTATTTTAAATAATTTAAAAATATTTTCATTCACATTCCATTTTGTCCTTACTTTGATATTCTTTCTTTAATGGTTCTATTCCACTATTTCTTCGATATTAGTGAAACTCTTGTCGCATGGCAAATTGTCTCATGGAGAGCTGGCCATGGTGAGTTGTTCTACAGCAAGTTGGCATAGACCTCCCTCTATATTCACTGTATAGGTAATCCTTGATTTATGACCACAATTGGGACTGGAATTTCAGTCACTAAGTGATGTGGTCTGCATGATCAGACTTTATGTTATAACCATATCTACAATGGTGATGATCACATTAAGTGAATAATGTGATCATTAGGCAAATCATATGGTTGTTAAATGGATCTGGATTCCCCAACTGATGTTGCTTTTGGAAATTGCCCAGGAAGGTTGCATATCACAATCATGTGACTATAGGACTGTCAGGCCCTAGCCCAAAGATGACACAGTCAATCAAGTCCAATCCTTTATTTGCTTATACCTAATGGACAGACTATATTTTGCCAGATTATATCTATAATCTTATTGCTACAACCATGTTACTAACTTGGCAAGAAAGATTTACTTGGCAAGAAAGGTTAATTTCAAAATCTTATTTCAAATCCACGTGGCCTCCTAATTCATTTGTAATTTTACAAAATCAAGGTTCTAATCCCTCCTTTTGCTATTTAATCCAAAAGCAAAACTCCTTGAACTTGTATTTAAAACTTCTTTTGGTAAGGGTTGAAGGAAACTCGCCTGGTGTTTTAAGATTCTTCAATCAAAAGGTTCCTCTTCGGGTGATAAGCAATTAACAAGCCATTTCTAAAAATGATTAGAAAAGGAAGTATGCAAACCCTATGTCTTTAAAGGTGTTGATTATGATTTGAGCAAGATAGATATCCCATCACCTCCCATTGCTCTAAATCTGTCAAAGACTGCTGCCTTGCAGACTCCTTGCAAGGAACAACTACATGACATGCTTGTGGATGATCTCAAGTCCTTTCCTTGTCTGGGAGAGAAACTACAAAGGGCTAATCTACTCACCAGCTCTTCATTTTGCCGTCAGTGCCGTCGGTTGTCAGCTCTGCTTCTAGCAGAGACATCTTCAGTTCGCTATTTCTTCCTCAGGAGTTGAAGTCACATGCTACTCAAATTCTAATTCATGTTATTGTTTTCCAAAAAAGTGTTACATTCCTTCAGAATAGCCACTTAATGATCATTGACTGGATATACATTTCAGTGGCATTATTCCACTGAGCTAGTTAATACCACAATGATAATATGTTAATCTGATTTCTTTAAAAAATATATATATATATATATATATATATATATATATATATATATATATATATATATATATATATATATATATTAAAAACCCCTTTTTAACCTACATTTTAGCCGTTAATGGAAGGGCAACTATTCAGTAGCGGAAATTGTAAGAAATTCTGCTTTCATCTCTTCCAACTTTGCTAGAGAAATGCATTCTGTCTTGAATAAACATAACTAAACCTTCTGAAAGGTTATTCTGCAAATGCCTCTGGTACAAATCATATCACATTCCCATTTTCTGTTATTTTCTTAAGGAAGAAAAAAAGTGAAACCATCCCCATTGACATATCTAGCTCTACTTCAGCAGTTAATTAGTAATAAGATTTTGAGTGCTGCATGGAAGGCGAACTGTAGTTTTGCTTGTCATCTAAATAACTTGTGTAAATTGCACTATCTATTGATTTTTAGATGAAAAGATGTACTTCTATACTTTAAGCTTTGGATTCAATCAGCATCTCATGTATTTTAGATTAATCCATAAAAATGTGAGTGGGTTGCAAATTATATTCATTTTTTTTTTGTTGCCATGAATTGCATTGGCTGAAAGCCAATCATATGTTTGTGCAGCAACCAGTTTAAGCACTATTCAATTTCTTTTACACAGGAGTGGCATTTTGAAGTGAATTACTAATTCATTTTCAGTCACAGTGGGCTTTTGCCAATATAATATAAAGACCAGAGCTGGCAAGGCATCAGGAGTTACATAGTTCTCCAGGATTTTCCTTGACTGTGTTTGTGTCATCATATTTTAGTGAGCAACCTTCTATGCCATATAAATCAAACCCTGTCCTAGTCTCCCATGAAACACAGCAAAACGGACATCAAACATGTCTTCATTTATCTTAATTCTCAGTTTATCTTACATGATGGGAGAAAAAAGCTACAAGAGATTCAGGTTAAGTAGAGGAATCTTTCATTATTGCAAGGCAATGTTTAACTCATCCATCATTTTTCTTCCTTGGCTTGACCTAAGCCGGTAGCATGAGTAAATAACCTGCCATAGGTAGAGATACAAGAAAAGACATATTGTGGCATAAAGTAACAACCCACTTGTTCTCCAAATACCTTACCTAGCCAGTAAGAGAAATGAAAATTAAATGGCAGTAAACAAAGATTGCTCATAATGTTCAAAAGATTATAATTTTTATAAGGAATTGTCCCCAGTGTGAAGACTAGGAACTAGGGAAAGACATATGTCTTTGAGATATGATTTTGAAATGGGGCATGGACTGACCAATATGTACAGAGGAGACCTTGAAAATTATGAAGCTGGGCCTTTCCAAGGATTAACGTTTACGTATTTGTTAACTTTATATAGCCTCCCATCTTATGCTTGTGAGACCTGTGGAGTAGAGAAGACAATCACGTAGTTCCTCCAATCTTTCTCAATAGAGTTGCCATTTTCTGAGAGAGCCTTCCAAATGTCAGATATGGAAGCAGCCTTTATATACATTGTAAACGTATTGTATTTGAGCAATCCACTTCAATATTCTTTTCCAGTTACACCTTCTATATTTGCAGCATTACCATTTTTCAGCATTTTGATAAAGTAGTTGACAAGTGGTTATAACTAAATAATCTTCCATCACTTTTTCCCCCTTAGGCATTAACATGCATAGCATTAGTTTTCAATTCTATTCTGTAACACATTGCTACTATTCCAACACAAAATTTCTAAAATCCTTCTTCCAAAATTCCCTCTCTTTGACTTCATTCAAATAATTCCCTTCCTTTGTTTTTAATTCCATTGACTCTGCTGGAAGTTTCTTGTTAGTCTTTCTAATTCATTTCCAAAAAGCTTTTTTTTTTTTTTAAAAAAAAAAACAAAATCCACCAACATCACTCTGCGTTTTCTTTCCCTCTTTTAATCTTAACGTGTTTTTAGTCTCTTTGGATATATTCTTTGTAGCTATCATTTTCTCTATGTGTATTTTATATATAAAATGAACACATGATCCTTATGTGGCAGAGTATAAGGAGAACAAAAGAAGACTGTAATGTTATATCCAATACATTTTTTCCACATCAGTGCCTTCTAGAAGTTTTAGACTTTAACTCTTCTAATCCCAAATTGAGTTGTTCAACATATAATGTTGATTATATAATGCCATTAGATCCAGCAAGGTTGAGTAAGGATCTAAGGAAAGCAACATGACTTGAACAAATTAGAGAAATTAGGAGATACGGGTTTGGTCTTACTCTTAGGGAAAAAAGAGATAATCTAGAACAGGTGACAGGACAATGGACCCCTCTAGGGCAGAAAGAAAACAAAAAGAATAGGCATTGTTGAGAGTTCACTACATAAAACTGAAATGAAAATGATCTTTAACTTGATATTAGTGGCAAGATAAGTTCTATTTGGCCCTTCTAGGAAATTCTGATAATCTTTTGAAACATAGATAGAAGGCACACTCCCCAAATCAAATCAACACTCCTTCATTTAATACTAATTAAGGCAGAACACTTAATTGAGGAATGCTTATTTATTTATTACCCTTATATGCCCATTTCTCTTGGAAGCGACTTTAGGTGGATTACAATAAATAAAAGCCTTAGGTGAAAGATTAAAATATTAGAACAATGAATATTAACCTTGAAATTGATTTGAAAATTAGCAAAGTTGGGGAGGTAGGGAGCAAGATGCACATAGGGAGGCGGTGGGGTTCTTATCTTAGTCCATTATCCACCTCCAGAATAACATGCCCTCAGTTGGCAGAGCCAGGTCTTCAGGTCCTTTTGGGTGTGGATCTGACCTTGAAGGGGTCACAATGTTCCAGAGGGCAGGAGCCATGGCAGTTCTTTTCCTGGACCCTACTCGCTGGAATTCTTTGATTGACAGGGTCACAGTTGGCATGGATGGGGCAGACTAATTCTATTGTAGTGAGATGGTTCTTCAGATAACCTGAACCATGCATAAAGGGCTTTAAAGGTTAAAAAACATTATTGCAGAAAATAACCCATAATGCTGTCATTCTTAATTTTAAGAGAAATTATAGCTGAGAGTAGCTAAGAATAGCAGATTTTAGTAAACTCAGAGCAAGAATAAATTGAATTTCATAGCAGTAGGTGCTAAATAAAAAATGGTGCTGAAGGTGGATTGGCATTTCTGACAAAGATTGCACATAAACACAACTGCAGAAAGATTTCACAAGTTTTAAAAATGGAGAGCAGCAAAAAAAAAAAAAAAAGCTAATGTGACTATACTAAAAACATAGCCAAAAACCAAAGGCAACAGAAAGAGTATAAATTAAATCTTCTACAAATATATTCAAAATAACAGGAAGAGAAAGTGAAGATAGAAAAATCCTAACAGGCTACGAAGCAAAGGCCAATCTATTCAACTATTCGTTTTGGTTCAGTTTTCATCAACAAGGAAATACAACTCATGCATGTAACTTTCTTAACAGAATAACAGTGTTGGAGAAGACCTTAGAGGTCTTCTAGTCAAGCAGGAAACCCTGTACCATTTTAGACAAATGGTTGCCCATTATCTCCATTGTTGGATCACCCACAACTTCTGGAGGCAAGTTGTTCCACTGATTAATTGTTGTAACTGTCAGGAAATTTTTCCTTAGTTCTAGGTTGCTTTCCTCCTTGATTAATTTCCATCTGTTATTTCTTTTCTTGCCTTCTGGTACTTTGAAGAATAGGTCAACCCCTCTTCTTTGTGGCAGTCCCTCAAATATTGGAACACTGCTATTATGTCACCCCTAGTCCTTCTTTTCATTAAACTAGACATACCCAGTTCCTGTAACTGTTTGTATGTTTTGGACGTCAGTCCCCTAATCATCTTTGTTGCAACCATTTTGTTTTAACAACAACATGGAGGTCATTTGGCAATTCTTTCTTTGGAGTTTATGTTGGAAAATAATTCAGACAGAAGCAGATGGATCTAGATGCTTCAGAAAAAAGTGGTAGATGTAAAAATAGTTTCAATTATAAAGTATTGGTTGACATCTGATCATAGAAGATCAAAGCAATCAAGAGTCCTTGTCCATAATTCAGATCCCAACAGGTGACTTCCTTGTAGAATTGAAAATATTTACCAAAATAACAAGAAACAGACAGTAGAATATTGCATAAATATATCTTCAGATTAAAATTACCTGTGCTAATGTGAAGTATATCAAACAAATACAAAACACAATGAAATTATAAGATTGTCTGTGATCTCATCAGAAATGTATTAAGTGAAGAAAATACTTTTCTGGATCAAGAATAAGCTGTTGTGTTACTGATAATGATCTTTGAATTCTGTTGGGAAGGGTTTGGATCACAGAGAACAGACAATAGTAACAGATTTTTCATATAGAGAAGACAAAGGGAGTCAGTGAGTGATATATAGAAGTAATTATTTTAATGAAATTTTGGAACAAATATCAATATGTAGAAACATTGACAGTTGAACCAGTTATAGCAGCTCATAGATTTTTGTCAAGCCTATCTTTAGGGCTATTTCTCATGCTGTGAAACTCTAAATAAGAATACACTACAAGAGGGTCTATGCCCGTGATGGCAAACTGGTGGCATGCATAGCCATATTGGCGGGCATGCGAGCTCAGCTCCAGTGTGCATGTGCGTGCCAGCCAGCTGATTTTCGGGCCTTCTGGGCCCACCGGAAATAGGGAAATAAGCTGTTTCCTGCTTCTGGAGGGCCTCAGGGAGTGGTGGGGAAGGCCGTTTCTCTCCCCAGGCTCCAGAGCTTTCTAGGAGCCTGGGGAGGATGAAAACAGCCTTCTCCACCCTCCACCAGAGGCCCTCCCGGGATGTGTGTGTGGAAATGGCCCATTTGCCAGCTTCCAGTGGGACCGGAAGGCCCATTTTTCTCTCTCCCCAGTCTCCAAAGCCTTTCTAGGGACTTCTATCTGTATAAGCTGTATCATTGTGGGACCAGAAGTTGGTAAATGGGCTGTTTTCGGCCTCCGGAGAGCCTCCTAGGGGATGGGGAAGGCTGTTTTTGCCCTATCCAGGCTCCTAGAAAGGCTCTGGAGTCTGGGGAGAGAGAAAAATGGGCCTACCGGGCCCACCATGCCATCGTGCCAAGAGCGGGGGAGCGTGTGGGGGTTGCGTTCATATACGCGGGGGTGGGGCGCATAGAATTATGGGTGTGGGCACGCACGTGGGCAATCCCCTCTCCCATCGCTCCCCCTGCTTTTGGCATGCAATGGCAAAAAGGTTAGCCATCCTGGTCTATGCATTAGTTCTGAAAATAAAAGACATACTTGCTTTGCTGGGCTTTTCAGAGTACTTTAAAAAAATGGTTATAATTTTCTATTCTTGTATGCATATGGACCTGTCACTAACCAATATTTTACAAAGGAAATAAAGTAATAAAAAGGTCCTAGGAACCAATATCACAAGAACTTGATAATATGGGATTACAATTCAAAATTTATCTGGCAAATGCCTTTACATATTATTTCTTGGAATAAGACAAATTTAAACATACAAAACAGTCCTGTGACTCACAATTCATCACTATCCTGTGTCTCACTCCGTTTTTGCTGGCAGAGGCACTGTGGGCTGGTCCTTCACTGTTTCCAGGGCAGCTCTGTGGGCCAAATCTAAGCACCCCACAGGCCAGATCCGGCCCCCAGACCTTGAGTTTGACACCCCTGCTCTTCACAATCTCTCTCAATGACTTCATAGCATACAACAGGGTCCCCAACCCCCAGTCCACAAACCGGCCACCAGTCCACAGCGTGCCAGAAACTGGGCCACACAAATGAGTGAAGCCCCATCTACACACACCTGTGTGAATGGCGTTTAACTGGATAGCATATTGCCAACACTTTGCAAAGGGGCAAGATCAGAGATGCAAAGACTTCATGGTTATCAATTAGGTATTCTTAATATTAAAAAATAAGGTAAAGGTTTTCTTGTCCAGTTGTGTCTGACTCTAGGGCATAGCGCTCATCTCTATTTTTTGGCCAAAGAAGCCAGTGTTGTCTGAAGCCAGTGTCTGTGGTCATGTGGCCATCATGACTATAGGCCAAGGGCACACAGAAGGTGTTACCTTCCCGCCAAAATGGTACCTATGAATCTAATTGCATTTGCATGCTTTCGAACTACTAGGTTGGCAGGAGCTGGGGCAAGAACGGGAGCTCAACCTGTTGCATGGTGCTCAGGTCTCAAACCCAGGCTGTCAGCTTTCCACCTGACAAGCTCAGCATCTATAACCACTGAACTATTATGCCCCCTATTCTTAATATTAATCTGAAATAATTGTGAAATCTTGGGAACTGAAATTGGAATTTCCAAGCCTCATTTATAGTGAGTTGATCAAGCATCTCTTTGAATGCTTTTTGAAATGCTTTTTCCCAGGTACAGTGTTTGGCAACCTGGGCTAAATTGCATTTCTTGCCCTCTACTATCACATGAGTGTTGAAGCTTGTTATTTTTTCCTTTCATTTTCCCCAACCTGTCACATAAATAATATTTGATGGTGTAGGAATGGCTACATGTACAAATGCTGGTTTCATTTCACTTTTGTTTTATTTTGGGAGGAAAAGTTGAGCTGTTTCTGTTGAAACAGCTGTTGAGCTGTAATGATTCCTGAGTTATTTTTTTCAGACAAGATTCAAATTTATTTTTGAAGGTGTGTTGGAAGTGACACTTAGAACAATTGGTCTTCAACCTTCCAAAAAGTACAAGCATCCCATTCACTTACTGTATATATTTGTGGATAAATCAAGAATCAGGCCTGAATATACTCCCCCGAAATTGGGTTCGGTTTATCTGTGGACCAGAGCTCAGATTTTCTAAAGCCTGTCACGACCTTAAAATTGCAGAGTTTTATAAATGATGATGTAACACTTTGCAGTTTCCCCCCCTATTGCTGTAGTTAAAACTTCGAGGATGAGCTTATCTGCAGGTGACACATTTTTTTCATGGTTGAATTTTTGAGGGTCAGCTTATCCATGGATGGGCTAATCCACAATTATACAATATATGGTCAATCACTACAGCTAGTTCCACTATTGGTGTCTGCAACCTGTGTTCATTTATTTGTTTACTTCTTTGTTTTGTACTATCCTTGTTTACAGAATTTCAGATAGTGTGTACGGTGGTGCTTCCACATTATATTTAACTTACAACAGGCCTCTGAAGTGGTTTGATATGCACACTCATACATACTTCTACGCATACATTTACAAAACTATTTTCTCCTCAGTTTCTGTTGCTCAGAGATAGTTCTCATTGTGGAATCATTTTTGCACTACATCATTGGAGGGAAACTGTGATGGTTTGGTTCCTCTGTTGTCAATGTAATTGGCTCCCATAGCGAAATTTCAGTGCTGCAGTAAATTCTATCAGATTCAAGAGTGTCTAGAAAGCAACTGTATGTAGGATTCTATTCCACAGACAATTTCCTTCATTATTTTTTTAAATCTTCCTTTTCATAAAGAACAAAAGGCGTTCTATAAAGCTCCAAGGAAAAGCAAGCATATTGGACTAAAGTAGATAGCTATATAGACAGTTCTGTGGATAAGGAGATTCTAGTTTTAGTTATCTTTCTTTGTTTTCTTTACCCTTTTCCATAATTCCTTTTTGTAGATCTTGCTCTTCTGTGCAATTTGCAGTGTGTTGTTTATTCCAAGACTGGAGAAGCTGATGGTGTCTACCTATCTACGTATGCATGAACGATTCTTTATTATGGTTCAGATATTTTTTAAGAACTGAACTGTGCTGAACCACTGGTATTTCTTTCTTCTGACAGAATTTCTAATGAATCCTTTTGTTCTATTAGTTATGCTAGGTAGCTAATAGTTTGGTTGTTTCTGTTTTTTTTAAAAAAAATCTTGGTAGTTCCTATATATTGTACTGTTATACAGTGCTGTTTAGCTCAGTAAATGCCAGCAAGGGGACCAGTACCCTTGACACATATTGATTGCTGCAGCATTAAGGAAAGCATAGAAGCCTGAAAATAATGAGAATAAAGGATACACATGCTATTGCCAAAGCCAGCAGCCCAACGTAGGTGAAATGGCATTCTGCGTTTGATAACTCAGCTGCCTATTAGCGACCTCCAAGCAGAGATGTCTGGCGAGTGAGCTGCTGTATCAATTGAACAAACAAGCAAAAAAACAAATGTCTTACTATTGGTGGGAAGGGAGGGGGAGGCAGCCATCCCCAATAGCAAATGTTGTCAAAAAGGGAATAACAAAACTTTATTATTCTTTAGTATAAGCCTGTTATACCTTGAGGGGTCCTTGGTGCTCTCTGAGGTTGGTTGTTTCCTTGCCAGATGTTTCATTACCCAACCTAGGTAACATCGTCAGCACTGATGATGTCACCTAGGTTAGGATTCGCAAGAAAACAACCAACCTCAGAGAGCACCAAGGACTCCTCATTTCAAGCCTGAGCTACAAATATTCTCCTTTATTGTTATATCTTTATGGGCAGGAGGGTTGAAAGGAAGGTACTTTGGTTTTGAGCCACAGCAGAAGTTGCCCTCTGGGTCAGTTGTGGATTACATACGGAGAGACGGAAAGTCCATGTTAGAAAAGTTTTTAGTTTAGGTTGTAGAGGTCAATAAGATCTTGGAATGTCCCAGCAGCTACAATTAAGCCAGATTTCTTTTATCAAGAAAAACTTTGTTTATTTAAAATCAATAAACTATTTACATTTTAAATCACAGAACATTGTATCTTGGTCTTTATTTATTTCTGAGGTAAATGTGCCTAGAGCATAATCCCTTCTTCTCTCTTTTTTCCTGTGTGTCTCCTCTTTGTCTTCCCTGTGTCTCCCAATGTATATGGGTAAAGGGGGTCATATTTATAGAGTGGCTAAGCCACTCCCCCTTCAGTCCCTTAGACAAAATGGAGGGAAAGTATAAACACAAAACCATCCTTCCAGTATAGACAGTGTGGCTCAGTGGCACTGTTTTAGATAATTATCTGACAGTCCATGACATCCTACACAATTCCAAAGGTTGTTGCAATTCCCAAAGGTTTAGGTTTCCCTTCTTCTTTGGGAGAACTAACATAGGGTGAGTGCTCAAATTCCCCAGAGTTCCTTTAACTATGGGATTTTTGTCTCTCGGAATTGCAGATTTGATGCAGCCTTTGACTAAGAGGGAAAGAGGGTAGCACAAAGAACACAGCCTGGATCATGACACTTCTAGTGTTATTTTTAATAGGTATAATCTGCTGCTGTCTCTTGGTCTAGCTGTGCCCTCAAGACTGTCAAGGAGACAGGGGAAAAAAATGGCTACAGCCCAGAACATCCGTTTAAAACGGGGTTCTTTGTGAGCTGTTTTGGAAACCCACTGAGCTTTAAAAGCAATATAGGAATGAGTACAAATACATGCCTTTTCATGCACGTAGAACTATACTTGGAAAGGCATAGAATTCTAGAAACAGCAACAATTCACTCTGGTTTTATCCATTCATAATAGTGCTGAAATGGGAGAACCAGTTTTTCAAAATCATTTGTCAAACTATAAATCATTCTCCATTTGTGGTTTTCAAAAACTTACAGGGGAGATTTTTTTTTCCTGCAAAGAGGGAGAAAAAGTCTTCAGTTGCCACTTGTCACTTGATATCGCTCATCAGATGATAGCGTTCAGAAGCTGTTATCTTCTGTGATGTGGTACTTTCATGAGCCTTTGGGAACATCAACATATTGCTGATCCAGAAATGAGTTTGCACATTAGTTTTGAAAGTCCTAAACAGAACACAAATTGACTTTTCTTTCCAAAAGTGAACTTTGCGTAGCATTATTTTTTTCAAGTTTCAATTTATTTTTTTCTCACCAAAGAACACATTTTAGGTAGCCAACAGGTTCAGTGGGATTGTTTAGTTTCATTCTTATTTTAAAAAATAAATAGTCACATTCTCCTCTGCTTTCCCCCCCAAAATCTCTTTCATTTGTTTATCTTGCAGGCTTTCTGGATTTCAGCTGCCATCATCTCTTGTTAGCACAGGTTCTATTCTGACGCTTTGTTTTACGACTGATTTTGCCGTGAGCGCCCAAGGATTCAAGGCTATCTACGAAGGTAAGATGCTATATTTTAATATGCAAACAGACTTACAATTTGAATGGCATGGATGCTTTTGTTGTGGATAGATTTGAATCCCTAAGAGAACTTGCAGAATTGTTGTGAGAACATTGAATATCTTGTTGAAATTATATTGACAATGATTGGATTGGTAGTTTTGGAATGGTTTTGGATTTTTTTTAAAAAAGAGAATTTTCCTTAGAAGTTTAGTTGTGCAAAATATTGACTTTGTTTTATGGTTTATTTCATTTTCCAAATAACTTGAGTTGCAAAAATATAGCTTTAAGTCAGGTGTTATTTTTTACATTCTTGTCAGAGGCAGTGTATACTTTCTTATGATACAACCCTGTACGTGTGTGTCAGTTTGTGTATGTGTGTGAAAGAGAGAGAGAGAGAGAGAGAGAGAGAGAGAGAGAGAGAGAGAGAGAGAGAGAGAGAGAGAGAGAGAGAAAACTACATGTAAGTATTTTTATATTTTATTCATTTTACTTACAACTTCTGTAAACTGTCCTCATAAAAAGATTTGGAGCAATCTAGTATAAACAGCACAAATAATCATCAGTACTTAGTCATCATTAAATCAGATGGCTTTACCATCATATCACCCTGTGAGTCCAAAGTTTATTATCAACCAATGTGAAATGGTTTTAAGGGCCTTTAAAGGCTTGGAATAATTCTGGGGCCACCATATTCCCCACTGAAATTAATGCTGTTCAAGGCATCCACATGGACATATCCATTTAGATGCTTGTTAAAATATAGAGATACTTACTCAGCATTTCAATACAACAGCCATTCAGATGCTTATCCAAATGTGGATACAGTAGCTCTGTATTCAGAGCCGGATTTTCCTATAGGCTAACTAGGCTTCAGCCTAGGGCCTGAAGATCAAGAGGGGCCTACACAGTGGTTGGATTCTGGGGGTTCTAGGGGGTTCGGCCGAGCCCTTTGTTAAATTGCTGGCTCGCCCGCCCCTCGCCTCCAACCCGCGCGGCGCCAGCCTACCGTAGCCAGGGGTGGGCAATTGTGGCTCTTTTACAACCTGTGGACTTCAACTTCCAGAATTTCTGAGACAGCTTGGCTGTCTCAGGAATTCTGGGAGTTGAAGGCCACAGGTTGTAAAAGAGCCACAATTGCCCACCCCTTCCCTAGCCTGAGTTCCGCTGCCTGGGATCCACATGGGCTGCCACGTGGTTCCCCACCGGCTCCGGATGGAGAAAGCAGCTTCCAGCCTTCACTCACCCTCACTCTCTGCTCTGTTGGATCGCCGGCCATTCGCTTACCCCGCCCACTCCCCATCTATTGCTGCCTCCGATGGCTAGAGGGAAAAAAACCCTGCAAATTCTTGCCGCGGGGCTTCAAAGGGCCACCCTAAAGCCAGTGGTGCAGCCGAACTGTTTGTTAAATTGCTGGCTTGCCCCGCCCCTCTGCACCACTATTTATTGCCAATAAATAGTGGTGAGCGAGGGACGGGGGAGCCAGCAATTTAACAAAGGGTTTGGTGGGTTTTTTTTGTAATTTTATTGGCCCCGGGAGCTTCAGCAGAGTCTAATTAGCCCTTGCTTAGATCGGCTCCCGACCCCCAGCTGATTTGCTCTCAGCTGTTTTGCTCAGTGCTCTTTTGCTTGCTTGGAAAGAGTGCAGATTTTTTCCCCCCTAGCTATACTGAAAAACGAAAGAGAAAGTAAAGCAGGCTGTTGGCTTTGCGCGTTGGAAAATTAGGCAGGCAGATTTCTTTTCTTTTTCCTCACCAAAAAAAGGTAGGTGCAAACAACGGGAAATTTAGGGAAAAAGAGGAGATTTTAAAACACAAAAGAAAAAAAGCTCTATTTAACTAGGGAATTGTAATAATTGAGATACTATTAATTGTATATTTCTGAAAGCAGAAATGGTTAAGTTGTGGTTTGGAGGAATATATGGGGGAAATTATTTGGTTTATTATTATTGGTAAATATAATTAATGGATTTGTAAGAAATTGGATTGCATGGAAATAATTGGAATATTCATGTTCATATTGATTAATATACAAAAAGGTAGTTATATAACTAATTGATTTATATTAAAATGTTGAATTTATATTAAACAACTAATATTACATAATTAACCAATGTGAGGATGGATATAAAAATAGATGACAATGGGAAGGGGTATAATATAGAATAGAAGGGAAAAATTGAATTTGATTAAGATTAGAGATGAGGATGAAGGGTAATATTGGTTTTTTACAAAAATAGATGAGGAATAAATATGGCAAAAAGGAAATATAGAAATTGTAAATTTAATTGAAATGACTAAACACTGTTTAAATTTGTGAACCGGCCAAATACTCTGTTCAAAGAAAATACATTGTATGTTTGTATGTGTGTTTCTAATTATTGTTATTTATTCATATTTGTTCTCTTTTATTCTTTAAAGTTTAACAATTCATTCTTTATCTTAATATCTTTATATTTGTTTGGGGTTGGCTTTCTTCCCTTTCATCTTTTTTATTGTACAGCAATCTTTCTCCTCAAACCTACCACCTCTCTCTTTTCTTTCCTTCTTACTTTCTCTTCCTCCCCCTCTTCTTCTCCTCCCTACTTCCTCTTCCTTTCTCCTTCTCCTCCTCTCTTCCTCCCTCTCTTACCCTCCCTCCTACTCTAATTTCCCTTCCCTTCCTTCATCCCTCTCTATTGCTGTATCCTTTTGTGCATATGGACTACTCAGAGGGCTGAAAAAGTTATTTCTGACTGGTCCTCGCACTTTTGACCAGTCCTTGAACTTACGACTGTCCTCACATTTTACGTTTTTGCCCTATCTTGTCACCATGGTGAAGAGAAGCAGTTGTGAAATGAGTGACATGGTTGTTAAGAAAGCTGCACGGGCAAAAATGTGAGAATGGTCATAAGTGTGAGGACCGGTCAAAAGTGCGAGGACCAGTCAGAAATGACTTTTTTTAGCCCTCTGAAAGAAGTCTATGCACATAGCTACACCCACCCGGTCACATGACGAGCTACCCACGCCTACACAGTCACGTGACCAGCTAGCCACGCCCACTGTCACATGATTACCAAGCCACACCCCCAACTAAGCCACGCCCACAGAACCTGTTGTTAAAAAAATTGAATCCCACCTCTGGTGAAAGGGCCTCATAAGTGGAATAGCCTAGGGCCTCTTTTCATCTAAATCCGGCCCTGTCTGTATGGCATTGCTTTTCAGTGGAATGTACATTTGTGTGTATGTTAGTAGTCAGATTGTTTTGACTGTCTCTGATAATGTCAAAACCTAAGAAATAGTAAGAAGCAACTGATAGGGAAGTAGCTTATTCCATTCATAAATAAAAACAGAGAAGCAAAAAGAGAAAATAAGGCTATACTGCAAGGGTGCAATGTTACATTTATTTATCTGAAAACATTAAGCTTAGTTGTGTTAACATACATTTGAATTGACCTCAATGGAATTGATTTCACATGCATACGTTTGCTTTGTTGTAATGAGATGTTCATGCATGCTTTCTCAAAAGTATTTTTTTATTAAATGAACACATTTATAGATAAGAATGCTAATAAATTCTCAGGAGGTTTTGAAAGATCAGAGAGATTCTCTCAGTATATACCTACTTGAAACCAGCATGCCAAAGAAATGTCTAATTCAGAGCTGTTTGTCAAGTTTTGTTGTATAGAGATATATTTTTTTTATGAGGGAAGTTTACAGGCTGATGAAACGAATGAAATTGAATAATACGGTAAACTACACACAACAATTTTTGAGAATTAAAAAATGAATATTTGAAGCACATTTAAACTGATAGAATTCCCCTCTTGTGGCCGAACAGAATCAAACTAAAGCAGAGTAAAAATTCTAAACTATTTTTCCATTCTGTACTTGTCTTTATATATTAGCATTTGGTAAACTTTAGAGATCAGTTGAATCTTGTGAAGTTCCATTCTGGAGGCAAAACTGTAGATCATGAAAAGAATCGACTGCAAAGTGAATGAAATTCAAATGTATTTCTCTGTTTTTCTTCTAAGCACTTAATTTTATTCATCCTTTGTAATACTAGAAGTCTCAAACTCTTTGAAAGTCCTGAGCTAGCCTACCAAACAAAGTGAGAGAAATATTTGGACCTTCGAAAGAAAACACTGCTTATCTCATTAAATTTTCTTCCTGAACTTAAAACTACCTCTTACTATTAATGCTGTAATATCACAGTGGTTATAACCCTTGCCTTCCAAGCAGTAGATTGGTGGTTCGACACCTATCAGGATTGTCTTAATATATATATATATATATATATATATATATATATATATATATATATATATATATATATATATATATATATATATATATATATATATATACACACACACACATACATACACACACACACACACACACACACACTAATCTTCCTATTTTTCCATTTTTTAAAAAATGCCCTGTGGTTCTCTATTTCATCAATTTTCTTTTCTAACACTGAACCTAGAAGGATTTCACCCTGAGTTCTCAAATAGCAAAACAAAAAATACAGAAAAGCATAGAAAGCGCAGGAAATAAAAATAGTAATTGTTTCTTTTTTAAAAAAGCTGGATTTTGAACTATCAATCTGATGTTTATAATGCCAACATTGCAACCATTAAGTTATTATAGGCTTCATGGTAAATGCAGCTCTAGGAAGTATGAGAGAGCATGGAAGCATTGACTGTGTTGAAAAGCTGTTCCCGCCTCTGTGAAAATGCCAAACAATTGCTGAGTTCATCCCGTGCACTCAAAATGACCTAACATGAAAAGTGTACTTTGGAAGTGAAGCAGAAAGAAATGGATTCTGAAGTATGCTAGACAGGAACTACTCCCTTGGCATGCTCAATATTTTAGTGGGATGAATTTCAGGTCTAATTTGATCCCTATGCATTCTTTTCCAGGCAAAGAGGTAAAGGCAGATGATGGGAAGAAGAGGGAAGAGCACACCCACAAACAATACAGTATGATCATGCCTTATAGCACTCCAGTCTTAAATTTAGTTTCAGAGAAAGTGAGAGGGCAAAGAGTGAATGTTCAAGCAATATAATTCCCATTCTTTCTTCTATTGTCTTTGGTACAAATCTCACACCTCTCTGTTGGTCTACCGGCCTACCTAACTTACAGTATTTACCAGTATCTATTTAAGCTTCTTTGTTATATGTTTACTGAAAAATTATCATTTTTTTTTTGTCAGATATGCAATCCCCTAGAATGCCTTTGTCCTGATCATTTTTTTTTAGCAATCATCTTCTTAGAATTTTACGATTCTTCTACATGTAAACATGGAGCCATTAGTATGGTGTTACATGTGATCTGGGTATCTATCCACGGTTTGGAATTTTTGTTACCGAAAAATAATATATTTCTAGGATTCAGTCATGAGGCAGGAGAGGATTATAGGATAGAGTTACATTTTAAATAGTTTTTTTTTTCTAAATCATCCTAAATAAAACAGTATTTTTAAAAATTATCCCTGACATAATGTGCATTAGTTAACTTTCAGTATGCACAAGGTATATAGTCTCTGTACATTGGGAAGGAAGGGGTGATGAGTACCTACCTCTATACCATATAAGTATCATCATTTTGTATCCATAGAAATTCTTAAAATGATTAAAAATCTCAAAGAATCAAAGTTCTAATTGTAAGGAGCATCTCTCTCTCTCTTTCTCCCTCCCTCTCCTCTTATGAATTATGACAGGATGATAGTTGCCTCCATTAGCCTACGTTCACAGACCACATGTTTTATGAACCCAGGTTTATATGCCAGTTGTAGCAAGAAATCCATCATTTATTTCAAGCATGTTAAGAATCAGCATCCTTCCTTACTACATTTATTTAGACAAAATGTTTGCTACTAAATTCTCAGTGGCAATGAGGGGACTGTTGGGAGATAAAAAAACAACAGATTTGGAGAAAGTCTATGTGGACTTTAGGAATTGAAAATAACTTGATGGCACATAATCAAGGTAAGGTAAAGTGCATTTACCTTCACTACCGGTTCAGGAGTGTGAGCGTGCGCCTCTTCTGCGCATGCTTAGAGGGTCAAAAATGGAAAGTAATGATGTCCCAGTGGGTGGGCGGAACCTCCCACCCCCGGCACTACCGGTTCACGCAATCTGGATAGATTCGGCTGGATTTCACTGCTGCACATAATCATCATGTCAGGGTTCTGACCAGTGCCTTAACATAATTAAGCGTTTCAAGCCATCTGGCAATAAAAATCCAGTCTTTTATTAGGAGCACCATGTAAGCCAACTCTGACTTCACCCCCTTCACGCCTTGCCTCTGACCCTGTTTCCCTCTCCCCCGCAAAGTGTGTCACCTGGTCACATTCCCCAAAGAGGTAATTTTGTGGGTTGTAGAAGTCACTCCCTCCGGGCATTGCTGGTATCCACGGAGATGGCCTTGACTTGCTCAGCCAGTATGCATCTTGTTATGACTGAGGGGTAAATTCCTTGGTGCAGCTGTGAGGTGCAATTTCCCATCCCCCTGAAGATGGCAACCCAGGAGAAGGTCAGGGAAGCCTCACGAGTTGACACATCAGTTCTAAGACACAGGGAGAAATCTATCTGCCACATCCTGATACAGAAATGAAGTCCATTGGGCCATGACTGACAAGGTTAATACATGCTGGAGCTGAATTAAAACAGTAGGCAAAAACATTAGGAGGGCTCCAATTTAATAAAGGGTGCCTTAATAAACATGCACGGTTTTAATGTTCAACCCTCCAAATGTAGTTGAAATACACTTTAATAATTTTTTTAATTCTTCTTTCTTTACTGGTCCTTCTATCTTACTGATACATGTCTCTATTAAATGATTTTAATGAGTATAAATATTATTAAGTATTCAGATGTTGCTGAAAAGTTGTTTATCATGTGTATTATGTAAGAACTGTCCTCTCTGTAGGAAATGGGCGGTTCCTACATATGATAAATACATATATAATTTTTTTAAAAAGGTTACATAATATATTTTACCTGATTCTTTTCATTAATGTGCTCCAAAATGTTCCTCAGCTCTTGGAAATGAAAATGAGCCATTATAGTAGGGGTCCAAGGATAGTCTGTTTTGCAACTGTAAGTCATTCCTCCACTGGATGGACAGTTAGATGTCTCCCAAACTATGTCCATGGAGATTCTCAGCTCATGGTTGTCTTCTTCAGAACTGAAGAAGCTTCTTGGATGAGAAGTGAAACATCTTCAAGCAAAAACAAAGAAAATTCAGTTGCCTTTTGAAAAAGCACTTCTGGGTCTCCCAAACAATGGAAAAGAGAAGTCATATTTGAATGGTTCTCTCTGAGCATTCCAAAGTCTTCTCATATTTTCATACAAAATTCAAATTTATAAATCTGTGGAATAGCCCTCATTTTACCCTACTGGCTGGATCAGTGGTCTAGAAAGTCCTTCTTAGCACAATGAACTTTTTGGTTGTTCAGCAAAACCATGGTTCTGTTTGCCAGTTTTTAGCTGTTGATGTGCTCAGTAGATTCCATTTCTGAGTTTTATCTTGGCAGATTTGTCCTGTGGCACAGTATGGATTCACTTAACTGTGCAATAGGACCACATTCGATGTCTGTAAGCATTGGCTTATAGTTTTAGGATTTGTATTTTGAAAGGATGCTAGAAGAAATTATTGCCCTTGAGCTTCTTCAGTGTCCAACCTGGTTTGTGTTTTCCACTACAATGGAAATCTGAACTTGAATTAAGTTTTGCAAAGTGAAGCACATACTGGGCTGAAAATGTATGTCACGCTCTGTTTTTTAAAAAAGACATTTTGAGAAAGAAAGGCAAACCTACTAGCTCTTTTCAGTCTTCTTTAATTCTTTCCATTAGCAGCTTTAGTCCTTTTGTTATCTTGATTGTTACTGGGGATTTTAAAGTGACTGGTCTTTCTAAACACCTTCAGGAATTATGTATTGGAATCAAACAAAAAGCTCAGAGAAAAACAACTGCGTCTTAAGTTATATCCCCCCTCCCGTTACATAGGATCATTATTTCCTAGATTTGTTTCAGAATTGCTGCAAAGTTGGCTGATGGGTTGACTATGTATCATCAAGCCAGTGTTGATTTTTAGCAACCCCACAGATACACCTTCTCCACGATGACCCTAACCCCAATCTGCATCCATCCTACTTTAGTTGACTTCTTGTTAGTTATCCTCTTCTTCTCTTTCTTTTTATCTTTCCAACCTTTAAGGACTTCTGAAGAGAGCTGGTTTTTTTCATAATGTGTAAAAAATATTCACTTTCTAGAACATATTAAACTATAATATTACTCACAAACTCTGAAATGGATGTGAACAAACAAACATATTGAGGATTAATTCTGCTATTTTCAGATTGTGATTTTATCTATGTACTACCGAAACTCTCATTGTGTTTATCTATTTGTTAATCCTTAAATTAACCCAAATGGTGCATCATACCACAATGACTTTTGAATCAAGGTACCTAAAATACATTAATTTAAAGAATGCATTAAAAAAAATCTGAGACTCATTACTCCCATGGAATTGAAATTTGTATAGTGTTCAGAGCAGTTTTATTCACAAATGTATGGTTATTATAGGATCCATGCAGTCACAGGATAGTGATTTATGCTGCTTCCTGCCAGTTTCCCACAAGCAATGTCATTGGGGAAGCTGGCAGGAAGTTAGAAGTTTTTCCCACTCACACTGCTTTTGCTCGCCTGTGGTCATTTTGTTTATTTGTTTAGGTAAATACATATTGACATATTATTGAAGTTTTTTTTATCATTGCTATTATTTTTCTATTTATGATCATACCCTTTTTAGATAATCACAGAACTGCTCAGCGCTGGGGTAAAAAGAAATATGGTTAGCCTAAAATTTAAGGTTCATTCCAATCACATCAGACTGCACTATCTTCCTCTCAAAAGAGTGACCCAATGGGTCAGAGGGTTGTCTAGAATCTAATAATTAGGAGGTCAGAAACAGTAATGGACAACCTCCCTATAGCTCCATTTAGAAACTGGCCATATATTTCTTCTGCATGAATAGAATTCCTTGTTTTTACCTTCTGACCTGATGGAGAATGTCTCCAAATGTTGCTGAAGTATAGCTCCTGACTTTAGTTTTATGGCTTGTCATGAGCAATATTGGGAGCTGTATTTCAGAAATACTTGAATAGCCAAAGTTCAAACCCTATTTTAGAGGGTTATCTCAAGGAAATATCACATATATAACAGCAACACACACACACACACACACACACACACACACACACACTCTATCCATGCATACTGTGTGTATTCTACACATGCAATAAACATAAAAAACACAAAACATTCATTTATACAGAAAGATAAACCTGCAAATATAAAACTAAACAGCTACCTTAAAAACAAACAAACATATACTCCATTTCCACCCTTCATTTTCCTCATGGATTCATTAACCATTTCTTATTCTTTTACACCATTAGAGTTACAATTTAAATTTCCATTATCTCCCCTTATTTAATTTATAAAGCCCTTTACCATCAAGCTATTTTTCCCTATTTTTGTACCATAATACATGAATGGACTCCACTCTTTAATAATAATAGTAAAAGCCTCTGTAGATATCTTTCTCAATGAATGTGCCATTTTTGCTATCTCCTCCAAGTTGATAACTAAAGAAAATATCACTAGATTATGGGCACATGCTGAACTCTGAACCTAGAAGTTACAAAGCTGATAACATTATAAATGAGCAAACCAGACTGGCTAAAGCTCTCGATTAAATTCACTGCAAAATATTATGCTGTCCCAAAAATCCCATGGCCAAACACTCTGTGTACCCTGCTTTCCCATGGATCAAACCACATTTCAATTTCCATAGCACAAAGAGCAAAAAGGGGCTTCCTAGGCAAGTTAGTTCAACTAGCTAGAGAATGGTTGAGGAAGGGTATAGGGAAGCAAGGAGACAACCTGTTCTTAATGACATCTGAAGGTATCCAGCTCCAACAAACTGTGAATTTGTAACTGTGGAGTAAATAACTGAAGAATTCAATGGCACGGGACATGCTGTTACCTCGTCCCCTACTGAGTTCTCTTACAATTGGCCCCATGTAATAGATGACCTTTCTGCCACTCATTTTTCTTGTTGAAAATATGTTTACTTTGAAGTACAGACCAGTTTCATAAGAAAAAGATTTTTTTTAAAAAAATGAGGTGGGTGAACAGACAGCTGCTGTGTGTAGGATGTTAGACTCCTGTTTGATGTTGGAATGCCAGCAACGCTGTAGGAGTACAGCACATGGAGCCACTGTAGAAGCAGAATACAGCTTTAGCTCTAGGATGACCAGGTATTATGCTGGCAATTAAAAAAATTCTCCCCTGGCTATAAGGCTTCTTTACTAAAATCCCCCTGAAGCACTGAGGCTACCCATACAACTGATAGACTTAACAAACATAACTGGACATTAGAAGGAGACTTCATCATTTTTCATCAAAAGTACTGATGCCGGCATCTCAGGCAGACTTTGGTTTAGGTAACATGACTGATGCATCAACATGAATCAAGTTATTATACATTTTTGTTTGTTGGTTGGTTGTTTATTTATTGGCCGCCCATCTTACCACAAGGTAACTGTGGGTGGCTTACAATCATAAAAATGTATTTATATAGTACATTAAAAGATGAATAAATTAAAACCAGCCAGTCAAATCTAATGACACATGGGGAGGGTGGGGGGGGGTCAGAGTGGAGGGAGGTGGGATTTGTTGTTACTTAATCAACCACCCCCATTGCTCTGTTTTCCCATTGGAACCCCAAGGCAACTGATAGGCCAGGTTTTGAGGCCCTTGTGAAAGGAAAGGAGGATTGGGGCCAACCTCGCATTGGAGGGCAAGATGTTCCAGAGGGCAGGAACAACAGCAGAGAAGGCCCTCCTCCTGGACTCCAGGACTAGCAGGAATAGTCGGGCTGATGGGACCAGTAGGATGCCTCCTCTACCGGCATGAGTGGCATGGGCCAATCCCAGTGAGGTGAGATGGTCCCTCAAGTCGCTTGGACCCATGCCATGAAGGGGTTTAAAGGTGATCACCAACACCTTACTTTAAGTCATGTATAAACTGTAATTTTTTTAAAAAAAAAATCTATTTAATACATGTTTCTTGAGAAAGGAAAGAAGTGGCTAAGTTATGCATCACAGTGTAGGTAAGGATATTCCTGGAAACAAGTAATTTATATGTTGGAAGACTGTAGGAAGTAGGCAAATAGAAAAAAAGAGTGAAAGAGGCCTCTTGCTGTGGCATCAGCTTCTACAAAGACTGAGACTGATCCATATGTACATGGGTTCAGTGCAGACTCTAGTCATCTTGAGGTAGTCCTTTATACCCATAAAATTTCATATCACGGAGTGAGATAACCGAGGTATACCCTATATGGAAATAAATCACATACCCCAAAGAAAACTTGGATTTATATTTGAGCTTTTGCACTTTACATTTCAGTTTGGAAGAATCCATGAATTGAGGGAAGGATGAAGGATGAAATCACTGACTTCACCATCATAATCAGTGTTGTGTGCAACCTAGTTCCATCCAAATTCAGCCCGGTTTGCTATACTGATACTTACTTATTTACCTGCCTGCAGGGCCGGATTTAGATGGAAAGAGGCCCTTCCACTTATGAGGCCCTTTCACCTATAGTGAAAGTGTAATTTTAATTTTGCTAACAATTTGAATGTAGGCCCCTCTTGATCTTGAGGCCCTAGGCTGAAGCCTAGATAGCCTATAGGAAAACCCCGGCCCTGCCTGCCTACCTACCTGCCTATCTATTTACTTAAATTTGTATGCTGCCTGACTTCTAATGACTCTAGGCAGCTCGTGGGTAAAAACATTTTTAAAAGGATACAATCAGAAACAAAAATGAGGAATAAAAAACTAACAACTCTGTTCTGTGATGTATTTGTACATTGCTTTACAAGTAGACAAGCTCTGAAATTCTAAAACCAACTAAAATCTCATTTGGGACATGTTGCAATTATTTTGATCGCATGAGCAATCTTAACTTTCAGACATTTATACAATGCTGCTTAAAGCTTCTGAACTCCAATTTATTTATTACAGATCGAAAGACTCCTACTGAAAAACATGGATGTTAATAATTCAGTCATGGCCTTTGCATTGTTATCCAAAGTGCATTGGCACAGATTTCAATGAAGATTTTTTCTCCAAATTAATATATTTTCTATATCAACAATATGAACATTGGTAGACTTCACAATTCATGAATCCTGCATTGCTTGGAGGTGGTAGAAGGATACAAATGGGCAAATCAATTATATACTGGAAAAAACTATTGAAAATACTCCATGCATTATGCACTACAAAAGGATAATATACCATGAAAGTTCAGTGAACAGGCTTTACCTCATACTTTATTTATTAATATTGGCTTGCCTTGAGTCATTAGCCCAAAGCAAAATGCTACATATTAAATTTTGCAGCGTCAGATTTACTTCTTATTTGCAATTATTTAAAGTGACAAGAGAACTAAATATTCAGGTAGTACTTGACTTATGATCACAATTGAGCCCGAAATTTTTGTTGCTAAGTGGGACATTTGTTAAATGAATTTTGTCCCATTTTATCACCTTTCTTGTCACAGTTGATGTGAATCACTGCAGTTGTTAAGTTAGTAACAGTTGTTAAATGAATCTGGCTTCCCCATTGACTTTGCTTGTCAGGAGATGATCACATGATCCTGGAACACTGAACAGTCATAAATATGAATCAGTTGCTAAGTATCTGAAATTTGATCATGTGACCACGAGAATGGCGCAATGATCATAAATGTGAAAAACAGTCATAAATCACTTTTTTTCAGTGCCGTTGTAGCTTTGAATTGTCACTAAAATGAACTGTTTTAAGTCAAGGACTACCTGAACCAACATTCAAAAGTGAACATATTAACTCTTATGCTCTTTCCTTTTTTCTTTTCTTTTCTTTTCTTTTTTTGATAATTTTAATTATAATAATATAGAGGTAAAATGAATGAGAGTGAATAAGAATAGACATTTTTCAAAGGTATGCATTAAATTTTGTGGATATCTTTATGTTTATGTATATATTCACCAATTAGAAGGAGATTTAATATGCCCTTAACCCATATGTTTCATGAAAAACTGAAAGTATCAGACTATAGAGAGACACATATTCAGGCACTTTAAATCCATAAAGACTCTACAAGTGAGGATGGCATATATGGACTGCATGGTGTTTTGGTGTCATACTTCTTATTTTCCAACTACAGAAGATGGTTCTGTGCATCAAAGTCCTTTCTGTCCAATGATGGATAGGTATAAAATAGATGGATTCTATCAGGATTTAGACTAATAAATTTTTATAGTGCTTGATAAACTTTCGAGAGACTGCTGTAATATGGTTGGGTGGAGATCTGGATTGAAGGGCCAAATATGATTTGGACTGCAAATTCTGTGCATAGAAACCCTGGTAGGAATTCCTTAAAGACACATTCTGCTTGGTTCATATCTAGTTGTGGATCTCTCATAGGAGTCACAATAAGAAATTACTACTTCAAGGTTTACAGATGCTTGATAAGCACCCATTTACATTCAAAGTCATTTACCCATCTAATTTTACTTATGCTATATGCCATCCCTTTCTACATACAGACCGTGAGAAAAATGACAGGGTGACAAGAATTAAGATATTCTTCTAAGTTTCTTCTCATGTACAGTTTCTGTCCTTTTTGTAACACTGAATATGCCTACCCTTTTACGGGTAAGCCAGATCAATCTACGAGCCCTTTACAACATCCAAATCTTAAATGGTCCCTAAGACCAAAACCCCAAGTTGCACACAAAACTGCAACTCTGGCAGTGCCTGATATATACATACTGTGTGAAAAATGGCCCTCTTTGACATTCAAGTAGTCCATGAGTCAAATTGCATGTAACTTAAGAACATAATTACATGGGGCCAGGCTGCCTACAGAACTGCCTTCGGCCCATTACACTGGTCAATGCCAGCAGATCAGGGAGGAAAGGTATGTTGCAGACCAGGGGTGGGTTCTAAATTTTTTTACTACCGGTTCTGTGGGCATGGCTTATTTTGTGGGTGTGGCTTGGTGGGGGTAATGTGACTGGGTGGGCGTGGCCAACTTTTTTTTTTTTTTACTTTTAAAAACATTTTTTCTACAACCTTAACAGGTTGCAGAAAAAAATGCTTTGAAAAGCCTCTGATGATCAGGCAACTTAGCCAGAGGCTTTTAAAGGCATTTTTTTTCCCCTACAATCTCTTCGGCCGAAGAAGTTGCAGAAAAAAATGCTTTTAGAAGCCTCTGATGATCAGGCAACTCAGCTGGGATCGCCAGAGGCTTTTAAAGGCATTTTTTTTCCTACAACCTCTTCAGCTCTTTTTTTGTTTTACTTTTAAAAGCATTTTTTTTGGCTGAAGACGTTGTAGAAAAAATGCATTTAAAAGTAAAGTTAAAAAAAAGCCTCTGATGAGGTGGGCGGGGTAAGCGAGTGGCGACCGGGCCAGGGATCGGTTTGGGGGCATGGCCAGCCAATGTTATTACTGGTTCTCTGAACTACTACAAATTTTTACTACCAGTTCTTGCGAACCGGTGTGAACTGGGAGCAACCCACCACTGTCGCAGACCCCATCAGCAGACCCCATCAGCAGACCCCATCAGCAGACCCCATCAGCCAAAGAACTCCAACTGGTGGTGTCCGGGAAGAGAGCCTTCTCTGCCATTGCCCCCACCCTGTGGAATATACTCCCCCAAGAGGTGAAGTGGGACTCCATTCTCCTGACCTTCTGGAAAGGTCACATGGCTCTGTGGCCTCACATGGGGAGCCCAGAGGAACATGTAGCCGTGGGGCTGGTTAGTGCCCTAAGAACCCTCCCTTTGCCTTTTAATTTATTTTTAACAGGATTTAATCACCCTTGCCTCCTTTTTTATTGTTTTTATATTTTAACATTTCATTGTACATTGCCAAGAGTCCTACTCCGAGGAAGATGGGCAGTTTAAAAAAATGTGAAAAATAAATAAATAACAAACTAGATGTGGCATTCCCCCCACCCCACCCTTCCTCTTTCTCACAGGGATCTAGTTTATCTAGACTAGTGAAGATAAAGCAATTGAATTCTTTTCTCTTGCTTTGACTCAGTCTGTGTTTCCTTTTCCTATATCAAATGTGCATTTATTTCTAAAACCACATTTAAATAAAAGCAAAGGGCGATAGGAATGCTTTGAACTAGACCATTAAATCCCACGATTCCATATCATAGATTTGGTCCCCTTTGGAATTGCTTGCCCATGCTTCCTTTTCAGCTGCTAGGTGTATCTTTACATTAACATTCAGTTTCTGCCAACACTATCCTCAGTTCTGATTTATCTCAGTGATGCCCCAAACTAACAGTGCATTACTACTGATGAATAAATATCTAACTCCCTTGTTATTATTGCTAAGATTTAGCAATCGCTTTAAATATGCTAAAAATGTTGCATTTTAATACCTATCCTATTGCTCTGAATACTTTAGCTATATAATTTGACATGGGTAAAGAAAGTGATGATAGCTAGAATTACGTATTCTGGTTATCTCCCAGTTTAGGACAGGAACCTTTCACTTTAAATTTCTACTTCATTAACATGTATTTTACGGATAATCTGAAAAAAAAAATTGCATATATATTGTGTCCACTTCAGATTGCATGCCTATCTTTAAATTGTTGTTTTCCCTAGCAAAAATTAATAGAAATAGGAGCAATTTGAAGGATGGTAGGTCAGATTGGAGAATATGACCTCCATGTGATAATCCAACATCTAAATGGGAATCATTGAATTCATGTGTGTGATATCATAATTAATAGGACTGTTCCTGGGAACAAGACAGTGATCAGGACAGTAATTTTAATACACCCAATAACTCTTTCCCCATTGAATTTCTACACCAACATGAGAGCAGCTGCCCACTTCTAAGAAACATTAAAATATTTTTGTTAGAACTTTTATTAAAAAATATGTATACTTTGCTATACTTAGAGACTGCAAAAGAAGACAGAGAAAATATCCACAGTGCCTTAAAGTGATGATTTATGAGGTGTCATTGTAAATTTGCTCAGAACAGATTATGGACAGCTGTTTTGGCAATGATTTGCAATTGCACTATGTCCCCATATAAATGAGAAACTTAAGAAGAAGTTAAACTTTTGACAAAAAGATTACAACCTAAGGGCATGGCAACATGAATGCATTTTTTTTTTCCTGAATAGGAAAAATTGTTTGTTCATCGTATGCAAAACATATAAAGCTCAGCCTTGGTTTTATCGGTAACTCATGAAGCCTATTCTAAAGTTGTTTGGAACGTCCAATCCAATCCAATCCAATCCAATCCAATCCAATCCAATCCAATCCATGTTATTAAATCATGTATTGTCAGGCACAAGAAACCAGGAATGAGAATAGAGTTCAAAAACACTATGAATTTATTCCTGCAACATATACACAAGAATCTGGTTTACTAACAGTCAATGAAAAATTGCGCCAGATAAGAGTTAATGGACTTCAAGGGGGCTGAACATAGGTCTCTTTTGTGGGCATAGGAACACCAGACTGAAGATGTAACTGATTCTGCCCTTGGGGTCAAGCCTGGTTATCTCCTACATGTATTAGGTGATCTTAATAGACTTTATTGTTTGCAAATAGCAGTACTGTATACTGTACTGTGTATTTCTTTCTTTCCTGCCTTTATTATTTTTACAAACAATTCAAGGCAGTGAACAGTAAATATGAATCTTAAAAAATGCTGACTGCAGAAATTTTACTGAGGGACAGCATAATGAAAGTATGTTAGTGGGGGAAAAAGGCAATGAAGGAGAAAATAGCAATCATGGTGGAATAACATTTAAAAATATAGTCTATGTTTATTTATGTATTTAATTAAACTTATTCGCCACCGGTTTCCACCAATTGACTATCGAGATTTACAGCAAAAATATAAAACATCCACAGTAAGGAATGCTAAAACCTCCATGATAACAGGATTCAAACAAATCCTGCATTAAAGCTTGAATGGTGAGTTGAAAAATAAAATGTTTAAAATATTTAAGAAAAGAAACATTAAACAAACAAACAATCCAAAGCTAGCCTTATACTCAGAAAAGCCTTACAGAAAAATAGATCAAATGTCTTTAGTTGTTTCCTGAATGTTTTGGGGGGCAGATGAGGGAGAGACAGGCTGATATCAGTGGGGAAGGCTGTTCTAGGGGGGTTCAGCACTGCAATTGGAAAGCAGCACTTCCTGGAATCAGCCCCAATGAAACATCTTGGAAGTGGAGTATCAGCAGGAGTTTCTTTTGAGATGATCTGGTTATTTGGGGCAATTCTGGCTAAGAATGGCTGATACTTAGATGCTAAGTCATGATATTGATTAGTACCGGCACTTTAAATGGTCTCTGGGGATCATCTGGAAGCCAAGGTAAGGTCAGAAGGGCAGGTGTGGTGTTTTGCTGACCGCAAATGCCAGCCAGAGCCCCCAATCTGCTGAATCCTGAACCAATTGTAAATTCTGAGTAGTCTTTAAGGGCAGACCCACACAGGGTGGCATTGCAGTACAGGTAGTCCTTGACATGACCACAATTGAGCCCAAAATTTCTGTTGCTAAGCGAGACATTTGTTAAGTGAGTTGCCCCACTTTATTATTTATTTATTTATTTATTTGTTTGTTTGTTTGTTTGTCAAGCATGTACAAGATAGCAGGTATAAGTATGAACATGAACATGAACAAAGGAATGAATACAAATAAATGGGGACAGTAGGACAGGGATAGCACGCCCCCTTTACGGACCTCTTAGGAATGGGGTGTGGTCCACAGTAGACAGTTTAAGGTTGAAGCTGTGAGGGTTTGAGGATGTAACAATGGAGTCGGGTAGAGCATTCCAGGCATTGACCACTCGGTTGCTGAAGTCGTATTTTTAAGACCTTTCTTGCCACAGTTGTTAAGTGAATCCCTGCAGTTGTCGAAGTTAATAACATCAACAAAGGGATGAAAATGACAATTCAGTCTCCTGTACCCGTACCATTATACAATTCTCTAAATAATAAATAAAAGTATTATTCTCCGCCTCCTTAAAAATTTGCCTTCCCAGATACTCTATTGCAGCTTTATCGCCAATGGTGCACTTGATATGTATTTCAGGATTATTATCTTTTTAAAAGAAACTCAGCATTTACCACTCTGTTATAGATAAACAAGTCCATGTTTGTGTTCTGTCTCTTTGTCTAACTCTCACTCTCACATGCCTAAATAGAAAGCATGTTGACAGAGCTAATCAGGGACTCATTGTTATCTGATAGTCACTCTCTCAAGCATGTGTTATTATGAGATGGGAAATGCTCAACAAAGATTTCAATACTCATAAACTATGGATCAACAAACTCAGCACTCCCAGTCAGTCCTGCAAAAAGTCATGCTGGTGGCAAATTTGGGAAGAGGGATATCTATTATACCCATATAGGCTTCTAGGATGTTACTGCTTTGGGCTCCTTGGTGCTCTCTGAGCTTGGTTTTTTTCTTGCAGACGTTTCATGACCAAACTAGATTTCACCATCAGTGTGCAGAGCACCAAGGATCCCACAGTTCAACCCTGAGCTACAAAATATTCTCTTCTATTGGTGCCTTACTGCTTCCATATTTTTTAAAAAAAATGACAATAAAATAGATAGCAAGCACGGATCTATGTATTTTTGTTGGAAAAAAGGAGGTAGAAACCTGTCTTCTTAACAATTTGCCTTTAGCATATCAGTTTAAGAAATCCCTCACTGGTAATTGTAATGAAATCTTGGCACTTTACCTTTCTTTGTCTGCATTGACCTTTATGGCTACCTGAATTTTGGCTGCTGCATCTTGGAAATGAACAGTGGTTTTGCTTTAAATCCTTATGCTATCAGCTCATTTCAGTGGACGCTTGTACAGGTATTATGTGTTTCATTCTGGGCATTTTGTAATGCTCTAATACAGAGAAATTATCTCTGGAATGTTACTGTTATACTTAAAACCAAAACTGTCCCTCTGATCACAAAATTGCAATGTCTCCATTTAGATATCCAAAATTGTCTTACACTTTAAGCAATCTGTAGTCTTTATAAAATGTAAATTATTCCAAGTATAACTGCATGGTGCTCAAAAGAAACGTGAACTTTTCCTCTTATGATTTGCATTTTTCTTCTGTCATAGAAATCAAGAAATACTGGAAAAAGAAAAATACAATGCTTAATACTATTCTCTCTCCCTCCCTCTCCCTCCCTCTCTCTTTCTGCCTCTCTTTTATATACACACACTCACACTCATACACAAATATACATACATTAATCAAAACACAGATTTAAATATTTCTTGTTAAGTTTCTAACTAAGGAATTAAGTCAGGGTATTCTTTAGTCTTGATTAATCCTTGCTCATACCTAGACAGGGCAGTTTTAAAATAGTTTGATAGGCCCAATTCTGCATTTCCAAGTCTATCTTTCTAGAGTTACAAAAACTTCAGAATAGAGCAAACGAACAAACAAACAAAAATTAAAACAGCAACTCTTGTGAGCTATTCTCTTTCTTCACTTAGACATGAATGGAATTGAGAGACATGATTAGCAAAATATAATCAGACATTGTTTAGAAAACATACATAGAAAGCTTTGTTCCCTTTTGCACTATTTTACCTACTTATATCAGTAATCAGTTGCAAAAATGTAACTCCAGATTGTGTATAACAATAAAAATAAAAAAAAGAATTGCACTATTCCCTATAACAGTCAACATTTACCTGTACATATAGTGCTGATTTATTGATTGTTTTGTTTAGCAACCATTTGGAATTATGACGGTGATGATAAAGTAATTTATGACCAATCCTCACATTTATTATCTTTCCAGGACTATAAAGCAAAGGAAAGCTGAAATAAGATCATAAGCGGTTTCACTTAACAACAGCTTCACTTGATGACCAGGTTACCAGTCTCAATTGTGGTCACTAAATGAGTAGTACTTGTACATATAAATGCAGTGTGGTCTGTCTGGATGTACCACACCTAGTCTTTTTTCTAGTCTTCTAAAGGATAAACCACTTAGAATTGCTTTGGAGTCAGGCAGCCTCTAAACACACTCTCCAAAAGGCTCACTTGGTATTATTCCCTTAAGAATCAAGGCATTTTGTGACTGTAATCTCACTGCAAGATAATTTACTATATGTGAAAAGTTTCCTATGGGCCTCATGGGGAGGCTAGAAACCAGGAGATAGTGAGCTCTAGTCCTGCCTTAGGCGTAAAAGCCAGCTGGGTGACTTTGGGCTAGTCAGTGTCTCTCAGCCCAATCTACCTAATTGGGTTGTTGTTGTGAGGGAAATAGAGGGAGGGAGGAATATGAGGCTGTGGTGAAATCCAGCCAGTTCTATCCAGCTCGGGCGAACCGGTAGTGTCAGCAGGAGGAGGCTCCGTCCACCCGCCCGGACGTCATCACGCTTCCCCCCAAAATAAAATGTTAAGATACTACACTGAATTACCAAAAGAAGACTGTAGTTTGTTCTGACTGTCTGTTTGTCTGTAAGGGTAGGATGACTACTAACAGCTTGAGAGGCATTATTTCCCTCCTTGAGATTTTGATCTTAGGACACATGTAGGAGCAGGTGGTTGTAAACAGGCATGCTCAGACATTGTTTCTTCCAACAAGTGATAACATCTCAACTCTCACTGATGCAGCCAAGCAAGCTTCTGGGTTGTTCTTTTAGTGTAGCTCCAAACTAGGAAGGCTGATGAATTGGTGTTGTTGTTGTTGTTGTTTTTAAGTACCCTGGTAAGGTCATTCATGGTCCATAATCACACAGAATATTGTAGTTTCTCTCAGATGTAGCTTTCACATTACTACAGATGGGTGTGGATGGTGGCATTTAAAACAACACTTGTTTTAAAACCTCTCCCCTGATAGCCTTGTGTGAATGGATAATGAATCTACCACTTTTCACTTGATTTTTACTGTGAAACAAATGTGGTGAAATTTTGTTTAGAAGATTGGGAAAAAGCAACCAATTTTGACCAAAAAACCCTAGTATTCTCTCAAGAAAAGATACGGTATGTACCATATTTTTCGGGGTATAAGACACACCTTCCCCCCCTAAAAGGCAGTGAAAATTTAGGTGCGTCTTATACATCAAATGTAGCCCCGCCCACCCACTGGCCCCCACCCTTTGGCCTCTGCCTTGCAGAGAGTTACCTCCTTGCAAGCAAACAGCAAGAAAAAAACAGCTCCTTTCAGCTTCAGCACAGCCTAATTAGCACAAGTTGATTGGATCGGCCTCCCGACTCTCAGCTGATTTGCTCTCAGCTGTTTTGAGCAGGCTCTGCTGCTTGCTGCAAAGAGGTAAATTGCTGGAGCAGATTTTTTTTCCTTGTGCTAAACAAGCTATGCTGAAAACGAAAATGAAAGTAAAGCAGGCTGTTTGCCGTTTGCTGCAATGAGGCAAAATTGCTCAGAGGCAGAGGCAGAGGCAGAGGGAGATTTCTTTTTCTTCTTTTCCTCACCAAAAAAGGTAGGTGCATCTTATACTCCGGTGCGTCTTATACTCCGAAAAATATGGTATTTCAGGTTCCCTCACCTATTATCACTACTCAGGGTTAGTATATGTTTTTTTTTTCCTTTGATTTTTACCATTCCTCTATTTCATCCTTGGAATTAAGTATAGTAAGAAAACATTATATAATAAAATCAACCACACATCCCACTTAACCTGCCCCTAAATATCCTTACTTAGTCTTCAAAACAACCAACCAATCAGTTCAAATATTTAGCCATTACATGGCTAAATTATTTTGGCAAAATTATAGCAGCAGCATTAAAAAAAAAAAAAAACAGTTTTAAGAACACATTGCTTACACATGACAACATAATTGCTAGGTTCCATATTTCTACAATTAGTGGTGAAATCTATGTTTATATATTGTTGATGATTTAATTAAAGAGGATAAACAAAAACATTTACGCCTACATGACAAATAGAAGCCCATTAGAGACCATTCCTGTTTCTAAAATGTTAGAACCACATTTTCTGCAGTTAAACTGTTCTTCCTATACCCAACTTATATTCAACATTTTGCAACAAAGGAAAAAAAAACTTTAAGTCTTTTGCGAGGTGATTGTAACTAAGCATACAATATAGGTATATTTATAGAGTCTTAAAGATGTAAGTATAGATGTATAAAAATACTGAAGCCTTTTGCCTCTTTAAATCGGGAAAAATGTGACAAGAAGATATATGTTCATGCAGAGATTCAGCACGTCACTCTTTCTTGGCATATTCTTGACAAGAGCTGAGCAGAGAAGCTACTCAACGGTCATTTTTTTAAAAAAGAAAAAATAATAATGTTGGTACAAAAAAAGCAAATGGATGCTCTTCTGCTTCAGATTCCAGGCAGAAATTTGCCTTGAAGAAAATTGCTCCTTTCTAATGTCTGTTAGGGGTCATAGCCTCTAGATCTAAAACAATTTCATGTCTGAAAAGACTCAGAAAGTGGTGGGGGGAGGGGGAAAGAATTTTCTAAAATAGTGCTGAAAAAAGAAGAAAGGATTTCTGCTTTTTCTCCATCTGACTCATTTTTTCTCTTCACGAGAGGCAGAGCAAGGGAAGGCTACTACAAGTTATTTATTTAGATTGTTGGAAAAAATAATCCAGCAATTTGTGACATACAGTAGACTATTTGGTTCGCTATCCTACTTAGATGTGCTAAGCAATGGTATCAGGTAGGATTACTTGCACTATTAAGGCCACGTTTCACTGAAAAGGGTTGAATCTGATGCTGATACATCATCCTTGGTCCCAGACCACACAACAAAGAGAGGAAAGGAAGATTCAATTCAATATTTAGAACTAAGAATAGAACTTAGTACTAAGAATAGAAATGATGGATATATAGTAGTGGAAGGCATTCTTTGTTTTGATCCTTCAATTTGTCACTGGTAACATTATAGGCATTAACGGAAGGATTATCTCCCATCTTTTTCTGTCTGAATGGCCAAAATGAAAGATCCTCTGGGTTTTCAATAAAAGATAAATGCATCTTTTATTATTAGCTTGAATCACTGATATATTTAGTAGGGCTTTGAAAAACGTTTGGAAGGAGTGCTTTGGCTCTGCTAGTGATCAAAACAGTTGTACCTTTTTTCCCAGTCTCAAGACTGACTGCTTGGATTGAAAAGGTGCCCTGCCCATGTGAAACCTGAAGCATTTTTCCAAACCTTTTCTGAGTTTGCACAGGTCTAATATCTAGTGCTAAATATAGATACTTTGACAAAAGAGGTGCCACTGGAGAAGCATGGCAGTCACACAAAAGTCACCTACTAAAAAGAACTTGTTGTAATTGCTCCTTCTCTTCTAGTTGTCCACGATTTTTGCCAGCAAAGCCAATATATCTTTCTCTTTCTGATCTAGAAAATGAATTCCAAAGGACTCACTACAGCTCAGCACTCATTTTGTTTTCAAAAAATGCTACTGGGGACTTGATGTTCCTCAGGTCATTCCTGTAAATAAATGTGATGCTAGAGGCTGTCATTTTATTGTAGGACTGAGTTGTGTGGGCTGAGTTTATTTTATTAAGCTTTATTAGTTTTGTTTTTTGTCTGTGTGGGTTGACTCTACTGAGATTTTTTCATCCATTGTTATCATTTTTCTGTGAGATGGTACATTTCACACACACAAAATGGTTGTTGTGATTCTTCCAAGTAACAGAATATAGTTTAATCTTCTTTTGTTGTTAATTTTGGACAAGCCTCGGTTAGTGAAACATGGTCTAAGCTTTTCCAGATGCCCGGAGCACTTTTCAAGCTTTAAGTTGCTTTACAACAGCAGACAGGAGAAAGTAAAAAGATATCGTTGCTGGGCAGAAAAAGCTGTGGTGTTTTTTGTTTTTTTTTCCTTTCTCTCTCCAAAACCATATGGCTAAAAAGTGTTCCACCTATTTTGTGCTGCAACTTTTTCCTGGCTTCCTCATCAGAATTTATTTTCTAGTCCTGCCCAATTGGTTGTTAAGAGGTGAGCCCAATTTATTTCATTGAAAGTGAATACTGATGAGGGTTTATCAGATTTGTTACAGCTGCCCACTTCATTAGAATCTGGGTGGCTCACAAAAATCCAGAAAACAATAAAAACAGAAATAAACAGGCAGCTCTGACTAAAACAACCAGAACAATAAACCATATAAATACAATGCCCCCTCCCCACACAATACATCAACAAACACATTCACCCCAGGCCTGGGAACTGAGCTACAGCTTCCTATAATTCCAGGAGAATAGAAGCAAATCCGTAAATCTGGGGGAAGCTGTTTCAGAGGGCAGGGGTAGTGACAGAGAGGGTCCACTTCCTTGATCCCACAAGATGGCAGTGTTTAATAGCAGGGACCAGAGCTGGGAATAAATTAGATATGATTGGTTAAACTGAATAGAAACATGTATTCTATTTCTTATAAAGAATCGGGCTTTACAACAACAATCAGTCTTTCATTTTGGTACAGTTCTTTTAAAGGAGGGGCACCCCATTTTTGTAGGTTGTAATCAAATGATTAAGGGCCTGGAGACTAAAACATATGAAGAATGGTTGTTAGTCTAGAGAAAAGAAAGATTACGGGTGACAGGATAGCAGTATTCCAGTATTTGAGGGGCTGCTTGAGCAAGGGGTTGGACTAGAAGATCTCCAAGGGCCCTTCCAGAGCTATTCTGATTGATTGATTGATTCAAACAGGCAACTATGCAATCCTAGGGAAAGATGAAACTATTTCTCAGTTACAGAAAGATGCTACCTTTGTTCTCTTGTCAAATCCAAAGTGCTGCCCAGCTCTAACTTCTGCCACACTTTTTGCTCCTATTTTTTCTCTCTGAACAGCTCTAAGGCTACCGTAAATCTCATCCAATAACAGAAATACAGGTCCATTTCACTAACAGTGGCTGACTCCAGTATTGTCCCTTTTCCATGCAACCTTTGGAAAGTGAGTGATTTAACTACTGGATCTATTCCTGATCCAAACAAATGGCTGGGAAGTCAGCTTTGAAGGATCTCTCTGCAGATGCACAGCAGCCGGTTTCCCTCCTGCATTGACCCACCTACAGGCTCTTTGAATTTTCATATTTCCCTCTGAAATCCTGGCACTGCAGTGTCTTGATAATATCAGCTCATATTACAATAGCCTTTTACTCAGTGCTGGAGGAAGAATTACCAGAAAAAGAGAAAGAGAGAAAACATGTCCAGTTACCAGAGTCGAACCTCAAGAAGGAGCAGAAGAGAGAGAGAAAAACAAACATTAATGCTGCAGCCAAAAGTATGGGTTGTAGAGACAGATGGAGAAATGGCTGAAGCTTATGAGTCCTGAGTGCTCATTCAAGATAAAGCTACCTTAAAAAAACAAACAAACAACAACAAAAAAGAGTGCAACTCTCATCACAATATCTCAGCAAGGCATATTACCAAAAGGCAAGTGGGATGAGATCAATAGCCTTTCTTTAACACCCACACCCACACATACACACACAAATCTTGAGTATTTATTCTCTCAATGATTTCCAAAAGTTATTCAAGTTATTTAAAAGGTATCATCACCATAAGTTTGTTTTTCATTTTCTATGTCTATTAAAAAAAAAAACTCTAAAGTAACTAGCAATCTTTTGAACCTTTGCATCATTTTCAGCTTCTTTTGAATCACAGGGAATTTTTTTCCCACTTAGTTCAAATAGCTCTGCAATTCATGTCTTGCTGTGGATGGGCAGGTAGGGAAGGGGAAAATGTATATCAAAGTGATTTATAGCGTCTTTAGGGAGAGCACTTTGGAAGATGCAAACCAGCATATCAAGGCAACAGAAAAAAAGAATCTGTTGGATACCAATTAACATCACAAAATAATTCCAGAATAATTGAGAAAGAAATTAATTGTAATGAGAATATATTCAGTTCCATTTTTAGTTATCAGTGAGGTAAAGCCTTAAGATCTGTATCACATCTGCTTCATAAACTGTTTATGTTTATGATCAATAGATAGATAGATAGATAAAAACCATTCATACTGTTTATGATAGATAGAAAGAAAGAAAGAAAGAAAGAAAGATAGAAAGATGTGATATATTTCATATGTATGTATGTATGTACAGATGAATAGATAGATCCAACAATTCACTGGTGTAAAATTTAGCATATATGGATAAAATAATCCCTAGTCTTTATTATTCCAGAATAAAAAGAGACAAAACCCCCTGCATATTCCTGACTATTAGCTGTAATTAGAATGTTTCTCCATGTGATTTCCTCAAAACATGGGTGTTGAGTAGGAACAATTTTATTTATCCTTTATTTTGAGAAACACATGTTCAGTATTATATAGATTTGTACCTTAGCAAAGACACGAATAATCAAACTGGAACAGTGGTATCTCATTTCTGGATGTCCCAATTCTCCTTGGGCAAGGTGGACATGAAAAAAATAGATTGCTGGGCTTTGTTGCTTAGATGCTATTGGACTTTTAGCCTACTGAGAACAGATCAGGAGATCAGTTTATGCTCACAAGGTAAAAAGCAAGGGTAGTATTTACCATTCTATATACATTAGGGATTTGCAGAGGATTTCTAGATCAGGATATATTCTGACTCTGGGATCAGTTTAAGTGCAATGATTTTAAATTTTCACTGCAAACTTTGTGTTACAGCAATTGAAAAAATAAAATATATTTTAAACAAACACTGAATTTAACTGAACTAAAACTATACCTGGTCTTAAAACTTTGCTGTATGCCTCAATTGGTAATACCTGTTTATACAACTATAGTAAAGGAAATTTTAGCTTTGGAGATTTTATGGATGTGTTGATGTCATTTTCCTGGCACTGCGGTATGTTCAGGTAGTCCTCAATTTACAACAGTTCATTTAGTGACTGAAGTTGCAGCGGCACAAAAAAAAAAGTGACATATGACCATTTTTCACTCTTATGCTCTATTGCAGCATCCCCATGGTCATGTGATCAAAATTCAGATGCTTGGCAATTGACTCGTACTGATGACTGTTGCAATGTTCCAGGGTCATGTGATGACCTTTTGTGACCTTCTTTCAAGCAAAGTCAATGGGGAAGCCAGATTCACTTAACAACCGTGTTACTAACTTAAGAACTGCAGTGATTCACTTAACAACTGTGGCACAAAAGGTCGTAAAATGGGGCAAAGCTCACTTAACAAATATCTTGCTTAACAACATAAATTTTGGGCTTAATTGTGGTGGTGTGTCAACGACTACCTGTAAACTGTCCTGTGTCAAACATATTTTAAAATATGCCCAAAATTAACAACAGGCTGATACTTTTCCTGCCTGAATTTCAATGTGTTTCCTCTTTTAATCAAAGGAGGAAATTATGAGCAGCTTTTTAACAGTCCTATTAGGTATGCAAGACCACCACAGTTATTACAGTGGCAAATTCAATCTGTTTTATTCCAATTCAAAAGAATGGCTTGTTTCCAAGCACGCCAGCCATCTAATTATGCTGCTCAGAGGCTCCATGGCAAACACTAGGTGCGAGACCAACTTTTATTTCAGTTTCAAATGACTACTGTAACACAGAGTGTGATAAGATACCAAGGACAACAATGTTCCTCTCTCCACCCTCTCCCCCTTTCCCCCCCCCCCCCCGTGGGCTGGACGCATTGCAGAGACTATTATATCACTGTAGCTATTGGGGTAGCAAATTAATTGAGTAATATAAATGGATTGTTTCACATGATTTACATCCTTCTATTTTTAATGTCTGTATTTCTTAGTTGTAGTATGTTAGAATTGTGCTGATTTTATCACCGTGTTTCTATTAATAATTGTAATTTTATAGTCTGCTTAAAATTGACAGCATCTAATGGTTTTATTATTCAGAGAAAATGGGAAATATTTGTGTGTGAGAGAGAGAGAGGAGAGGAGGGGAGGGTGGAGGGGGGGAGAGGAGAGGAGAGGAGAGGGATAATGTTTATCTCTATGTGATCTCTACCCTTTTTACCTGTACTGAATTTTATAAACTGTATGTATGCATCAGAGGTGGGTTTCAGCAGGTTTCCACCAGTTCTGGAGAACCGGTAGCAGAAATTTTGAGTAATTCGGAGAACTGGTAGTAAAAGTGTTGACTGGCCCTGCCCCCATCTATTCTCTGCTTCCCAAGTCCCAGCTGATCGGGAGGAAATGGGGATTTTGCAGTAATCTTCCCCTGGATTGGGGAGGGAATGAAGATTTTACAGTATCCTTCCTCTGCTACACCCACCAACCCACGCCCATCAAACCATTCCACACCCACCAAGCCACACCCACAGAACCGGTAGTAAAAAAATTTGAAACCCACCACTGGTATGTATGTATGCATGTATTTATGTACTGTATGTATGTATGTCATTCCAGTATACCAAAAATTGCATCTGTCCATTTGATCTAAGTGTTTGTTCCCACCACCTCCTGAAAAATGCTACACACACACACAACTAATACACTGGGACTAAAATGTTCTAATCTCATATTTATTAAAGGTGCATGATTTTCACTTTTGAAGGTTTTGCCAAGGTTTGTATAATATGCTAAGGGACACACTCCCAAACTGAGTGAGTGTCTATTTTCTGAACTTCTAGAAACCTTAAGGCGCTAATTTTGAATTTTGTGCCTCTCCAATGTGTCACAAGCAAAAATAAAATCATACTGTCATCACCCACTCTATGAAGAATCTATGGGCTGTACCACTGCCTTAGGGATTTAACATGTTTTTGCTTTCAATGTGCTCATATTATGTAGGATTTTCTACAATTTTGTCGTCATTCCAAAATGTTAACATGTACCATGCCCCAAATCATAACATAATCAGAAATTGACAAACTTATAATCATTATAAGCTAGGAGAATATAATGTGAAACAAAATAAAAAGTCCGTTTAAATAAAGTTTAAGGCAAGTATCTGCAATCTTATCCGTATCAATGGTCTGCATATTTTACAACCATCCCACATGTATACTAATATGAGGTTAAAATCAATAACATTTACAGCAACCTTGCTTTATCTTCTACCTGTCATGTAATGGTCTCCTTCAATTTTTCTCTTTTTCTTCAATACAAGCTCAGCTGCTTACATTATCCCAAGGTCATCTTTGCCAATTGCTAAATGCCTTGTTGCCAAAGAGGAATTAGAAGAAGTAGAACATTTCTATTAATTTCCCACATTGAGTTTGTTTTGAAAAGATCCTCAGGAACATAGCAGATGGCTGTGATGCTCCCAGATTTCATATATTAATTAACAAGTCCATGGGACTTGATATAACCCTTGTAAGGATGCATAAGGAGGGCAGGATGGGGTATGTAAATTAATCTTGCTATAACCTAACCATAATCTCAATTTTACATGACAAAATACTCCACATCTGAGTTCACTTGTAAATGCAGATATCCACATGTTGTGGGATCTTAGACTTAGAATAACTTTATTGTTACTTTAAATGTACATTAATCGGCATACGTTAAAATGAAATTTTGTTACATACAGCTCTCAAAGGGTCACCACCTCCAATATATACTACCTAAATGCAACAAATAAATAAATAAATAAGTAAGTAAGTAAGTAAATACATACATACATACATACATACATACATACATACATACATACATACACACACACACACATATAATATATATCACAGAGAAACAACATAGTCTAGTTCAGATGTATATATGCACATGGCAAGAAAAATGAATCTTGCAAGTTTACCAGACCGATGGCATAAGGAACAAAGCTGTTACAGAATCTGGTAGTTCTGCTAGAAATACTTCGAAACCTCCTCCCAGAGGGGAGCAACAGAAACAGATCGTAAAGTGGGTGTGTGCGGTTGTGTAACAATGCTTTGAGCTCTAAGCACATAGTGCTTATAAACAGTAACCTGAATAATGGGAAGTGGCTTCCTATAATCTTCTTGGCTGTCCTTAACACTCTCTGTATGGACTTTCTATCCGAGGCACTGTTGCCACCAAACCAAACAATGATAAAGTTTGTTAAAATGCTCTCAATCGTGGCTCTGTAAAAAGTGGCCACGACAGAAGGAGAAAGATCTCCCAATTCATAAGCAAGTAGCATTCCTTTCATAGGAAGAAATGATGATAGTTGGGCAGGAGCACTAAATGAATTGTTGGAGGGTGTTTGGCCCCACATGCACCATTATGTACAGAAACTAAATGTGACAATTTCAGTCAGATTTTTTTTTTTACTTCCTTCTGATTAATGTTGCATGCATAAATGCTGTCTTGGGAGCCCTGTGAAACAGTGGGTTATAGATCTGGATTTTTTTTTTTAATTTAGCAGTTTATTTCTAAGCATTAGTAGTAGATTATTTCATGTATATCCTGCCTTTTCTCCAAGAGCTCATCTTTTCATCTATCTCACCGTCTCATCTTTCCTACTGCCTTCCCCTATTGGTATCTTATGATTTATCACTTGTTTGTATCTTATGATTGATGATTGTATCTTATAATTTATGATCTATGATTTATCACTTTGTTGTTTGTATGTACACTGAAAGTTTTTGCACTGGAGACAAGTTCCTTGTGTGTCCAATCACACTTGGCCAATAAAGAATATTCTGATCTGTTCTGTATAGATGATCATTTCCCCATTTTCTTTTCTCAACACCAGAAATGATGACTCCTAAGAGTGTTTTCCTGAAACACTTTCTAGTCTCCTTGACATTTTTCTGGTATTTTAACTAAGATGGAACCCCCAAAATCATATTGAATGTTGTTTTTATGTGAAATTCCAAAGGCAACACTAATTGCCTTGCTATTAACTTCAATCCACATGAATTCTAAAATAAAGTTCATACTTGAAACAGCAAAAGGAGGCAGGTGCTGCTGTAATTATTTTAAATCTTGCAGATTAAGCAGCAAAACCTGATTCTGTATAATTGTTTTGAATTCTGAATAATGACAAACATTATAGATGCAAGTTTAATAGATAATACTCATTTAAAGTGTAAAATAGGTTTAATTGCATTTAATTACAGAAAAGATCCATGGAGAAAAACACTGCCTGACTGGCTACAGTGTTGCTCCTAAAACTCACTTATTGCAGTAGGCCATCCTTGATTGTTATGATTTCTGCTGATAATGCTTTGTTTAGATGAGCAATTTAATCTTCATCAGTAGCATTTGAGTGTGCAATAGGGGGGAAAAAAGGACCTAGGATTTATAGGAATTGCAAATGGCAATTCAGAAAGCATGCATGCATGAGTTAGCATGCATGAAGTATCTCCTTCTCCTTCTCCTTGAGATACCTCACAAGATAAAGAGAGTACTGCATCCATGCTAGTAAATCTACAATAGAGATTCAGGCATACAGCCTAAGTACCTGATCATTATGTTCAAGTAAGTGCCAAAGCAGTCAGAATCCAAGGACCTAGCATTAATTTTTATATGCATTCTTGACTCTCTTGAGGTCCCCTCCCACATCAGCCATTTCTATATCCAAAGTGGTACTCCTTATGGACCCAGCAGCAACCTTTTGCAATCCAAGGACCTTCCAAATCGGTGGGCATTAGTTCTCAGATGATCTCAGTTCCCAAAAATCTCCAATATAACCAACCAGAGTTGGTCTCCTCCGGGTCCTGTCAGCTAAACAATGCAGGCTGGCGGGCCCGCTGGGGAGGGCCTTCTCTGTGGCTGCCGCAGCTCTCTGGAACCAGTTACCTCCTGAGGTCCAGACCATCCCCACCCTATTGGCCTTCTGAAAAGCAGTGAAGACCTGGCTTTTCCAGCAGGCCTGGGGCCAGCTGGGAAAATCTTTCCAAAAGATACAGTAGTTAATCCCGAAATTGGATGGATTCTTATATGCGGTTGTCATCGTCGTGGATTTTTGTAGAACAGGATGGAAATTTATGCCAGATGAGTATTTGTGTACTGATAAAGGAAAATATTTGTACCTCAAGGTTGAAATGAGGGGTCCTTGGTGCTCTCTGATCTTGGTGGTTTTCTTGAGGATGTTTCATTATCTAAACTAGGTAACATCATCAGTGCTAATAAGGAATGAGAAGGAATATTTGTGCATGTAAGCAAGAAAAGAATAGTGGTGTGTGTGTATGTGTGTGTTTGTAAAACACTGAATGTCTTCTTACTTATCTATCTTGCTCTGTCCTTGTGGAAAAGTAATTATAAAAAGCCTTTAAAAGAAATACTGTAATAAGAAAGATTTTTTAAAAATTAACCATAACGCATGCATGATTATGCATTTTGATGCTTTAACTCTGCATCTATAATTCACTTTAACTCCATATAAATATATATATGGTAGCCTACAATCTGGCATGAATATCTTGCAAGCATCTCAATCAAGTCAGTCTTTTCTTAAACCATCTTAGAGGCCAGCTGGCACAAGCACCGGACAGGAACAGCTTAAAGATTAAATGTTGATATGCCCTTCACACCTTCAGACTGAAGTGGACTATAAATTTCATAAATGGAATAATCATATAAGTTACTTATATCAATATTTGTCTGTATTTTGATTCACGAGTAAATGTAAATTAGAAATGGTTAGCAAAAGTGAGTCTGCATTGTGTACTGAAGGAAATGGAACTAGGGAACAAAAATGCATCACAATATGATGCCATAAATACTTCAACTTGTCCCTTGCATCAGACATGATTTGTGCTCTGATGCCATCGTGCCAGGATTGTCACTTTTGCATCATTACAGCTAGCTGTGGACATTACTACTAGTAAATGAGATGCTCCCATTTCAATTAGGAAAATCTTGTTTCTGAGAAAAAATATGAGGAGAAAACACAGATTTTTCATTTCTCAATAACATCTTGATGAGTAAAAGCCATTTAAAATGTAAGCAGCACACATATATCTTTTCACTGCTGTAAACACTAGTGAGGTAAAACTTGACTGACTCCTGATATAGTGCATCAATTATTTTTCTTTCAGTAAACATTTCTATAAATGACAGCTTTTCATAAAGTGTATACCAGGTTGAGTCAATATTCATTCTGCTTTCTGTAAATAATACAATGCTCAAAAATTTGCTAATTTAACTTAACATATCTTTTTTCGTTATTATCCACATTGGCTCACATGGTTCATTAGGGACATGATTCTTGGAAGGATGTCCATGGAGATTCTCAATCATCCAGGTGATAGTTGTCCCAAACATGCTTTTTCAAAAGGCAGCTGGACTTTTCTTGTTTTTTTTCCCCTTGAAAACGTTTTGTTTCTCATCCAAGAAGCTTCTTCAGTTTACACCTTGTTTCAAATTACATAACTCATCTGGATTGAGCTGAACTCAAGAATTGAAGACGCTTCTTGGATGAGAAGTGAAATGTTTTCAAGGAAGGGAAAATCCCCCCCAAGAAAAGTCCACTTAGCTTTTGAAAAAGCACCTTTGGAATTCTTGAAAAGATTATTTCCAGGAGGGCTATGAAGATCTTCAGGTGTGTTGATTCTTGTGTTGGCTACCTGAACACAGTTGTCCTTCAAGCATATCCACAGAGCAAAGTAGCTTTCTTGCTTCAATGAGTGTAGAGATGCAGAGCAGCCACAACTGTAGCAGGTTAATCTACCTTGCCCTGACTCTTTGCACAGTGGTGTGCTTTGTTTGGTGCTTAGCTGTGTCAAGATGGCACAGTACACTTCCGTGAATGAAATGCTTCCATGGAAATAAAAGGCAAGATCAAGAAAATTGTGGTTGAACGGAACTGATAACCCCACAAAGGGAGCAATGAGAATTTTATAACAACAAGAGACAATGTATGAAGCAGTAGATGGATAGGATGGGAAGAAATTCAATTTGCATGGAGATAACATTAAGGGGAGGTAGTTATATCTCTTTTTCTGTTTTCTTATTTCCTGACCCCAGTTTCATTTCCTTACTTGTTATCACTCGTGTTCTGGGCTTTGCAAAAAAGGAGCTTATCTGGAAAGCAATAGCAGGGTTGTTACATGTGTATGTTAAAATTAAATACATAGTTTGAATTAATTAGGAGCAGCAACAAAGATTCATATGATATCAAAATTATTTCAAGTGTGTGCTTCTCTTTATTTTTAAGTAGAAACGGAATGTTTTATGTTGATCATACTTTTCTTATGAAGTCTGTGTCAGCCCTGGATCCATCTTTGATCAGACTTTACAGGGCTGCCACAGTGGGAACGAAAGTAGTATAGTCATAACAACATTCTTTCACATGAGATCAAGGTCAGGCTGCTGCCACCTGGAGGGGAATGAACGAAGTTTGGCGGCAGCTGAGACAAGGGGTTGATTGGGCCATGTGATGTGAATGTCACTGGACAGGACAGGGTGTGAGTTTTAGTGTGGGTGGGGGAAAATGCAGGATTTCAGATTCAGGTTTTCCCCAGATGTGCCAATATGACTTCTCTAATAAAATCTTACTTCGATGGACTTTGTCTCGGAGTTCTGAATTGCAATGAGGAATTAGAACGCTGACAGTTTGATGATGGTTAGTGAACTGGAAATTTGCAATAGGATCACACACCAAAGCAGAGAAAGAAACAGGCTAGTCTGAAAATATGAAAAAAGATTCCGCCAAATGTTATCCTGAAGCTTTCCCAATTTTATCTGAAATGGGATTTCCTGTATGAGATAGTTAAAAAGTCAAGAGAGGAACTACCGTATTTCCCTGAAAATAAGACCCAACTGGAAAATAAGCCCTAGCATGATTTTCATAATATAAGCCCTACCCCCAAAATAAGCCCCAGTTAAGATCATCATCCAGACGGACACATTTAATACTTTATTTCCCTGAAAATAAGACTTAACCAGGAAATAAGCCCTAATGTGCCTTTTGGAGCAAAAATTAATATAAGACCCGAGCTTATTTGTGGGGAAACATGTTGGAATTGTCTCAGCAAAGCTTCATCTTTTTTTACTTGCAAACATACTTAGAAAAAGGATAGGGTTTTAATATTTGGTTTTACTCCTTTTTAACATTTATTGCTTATTAATTAAATCATTTATTATTAATGTAATTAAATTGATTAGATTTATGCCACTTGTCTCTCTATCCAAAGCAACTCTGGACAGTTCTTAGTAACATGGTTATGACTATCATTTTGTCTATTTTTTGATCTACCTCCCTGCAGAAGCCTCCTTGTTTATGATGGTGCTTCTACAGTCCCTGTTCTTTTGTGAAAACACTGCATTTTCTGCTTTCTATTGCACACAGCAATCTTTCCACAGCATCCCTGACTGCTTGCACTCTCTGATTTGAAATGTCCCTCTAAGATGCTCCCTCTGAACTTTCCCCCTGAGGTTTAATTAAGAAATTAGCAGCCAGGAAGGCTGCAGGCAGACAGAAAAGTGTCTGCAATGAAAACTAGGGCCTAAATTACCTTTAATTTGCTATCAGTGAGGTTTTCACCTCCATTTACTTTTTTCTTTGGAGAAAAAAAAATGCAGACATGTACGAAGGAGGCACATTGAATTTAAAGATTCATGTGGTTTCTAGCTGGCCTATTGCACCATATTATCAGTCTTCCTGTACGCATCTGTAATTGCTCCTTCAGTTTGTGTGATTTTAAATTTGTGTTGGCTCAATACTTTAAACCTGAATTCAACACTCCATCAAAGAGCTTCCTGTTTCAGGAAATACTGCTTTCCAATCTGCTGTAACCAAACTGAAGTGGTTTGCTTCGTGCCTGCAAGTTCTAAAAGACAAAAAAGAAGTGAGAAGATTTGGAAGCTCTTCTTCCCACTGTCTCCTTGGAAACAGCAGGCTGTGATGATTTTTTTTTCTCCATTGCATTTTGAATTCTCCAAATTACCAAATAAACCAAGTTTAACACTGCATTAAACATTTGTATAGCGGCCCACTTGCATAGACCGAACTTAAACCTTCTTAAGTTTCTTATTTCCTGGAATTATTTGTTTCTGTTCATATTTAGGAACTTACACAATTCTGTTCCTTTTGCTAAATGACTTTAGGCATACCCCATAAGGCTATATTCACCTGCCCACTGATTTACAGATGCTCCAGCATCTGTTTCTCTCCAAGATGTCTTGAACTGTGTAGACATACATTATTTATTATAAATACAAATAGTCTGTTTTGTGTTGTTTGTCTTTGACTTATTAGATGTGGCTGCTGCTCTGTAGCCAGTGGGAATTCTGCTTACAATAATCCAGAATGAATTGTCAGAAAGACATAATTTTGCTTAGAGTAACAAATTACTTTATTTGGATTTCTGCACCTGCCAAAAATTGTTGCCCCTATCATGCAAATAAGTTTTTGCTGGAATGGAAAGTACAGATTTTAGGGGCCTACATACAGCAAGAGAACAATTTGATCACCCAATTCCTTATCCCTTTAAGATCTAGTTAGTGTACCAAAATCAGAATCATTTGGAACCATACCAGTTTTAGGTGGTTACTAGTTAGTGTTTGGGTGGAAGATTGGAAAGAAATTCCAGAGCAGTATGCTAAATTGAGAAATTGAAAAGAAAAGAAAAATTCACAATAAGATACTGGCAAACTACTTCATCATAGTGCCAAGAAAACTACACGGACGTGTTGATATAGGCCTCAGAAGCTGAGTTTGACTTTATCTAGTGGCGTGACGTTGCAATACTTGAAGCTAGACTCAAATGCTGATAAAGAAGTTCTTAGGTCTGTATCTCATACAACTTTTCACCATTCATTCAATTGCTTTTGAATTTTGGAAGTTTGATTTCTGACATGTGCTGGTCATTGTGATCCCTAATCTTCAAATTTTAAAAATCCCCCTTTACTCCTATTCACCCAATTTTCTCGTGGCTGATTAAAGCCTCTTGGGAAGTGATGTGTGTTTAAGTTCTGGCAGTGGTTAACTCCTCTTTGAGGGAGTGGGTAGTTCCACCATCTTTTGAGGTAGTGGTTTGCCCCATTCTTAAGGGGCCATCACTAGACCCCCATCATTTTATATAATTTTCATCCAGTTTCCAACCTTCAATTTTCAGGAAAGGGTTGTAAGTAGGGTATGTTGCAGCTTCAGAGGATTTTGGAAGAAGTCCTGGACCTTCTTTCAGTCAGAGTCCATGTTGGGATATTATTGATGACACTCATGGAAGATACCTGGTAGTGAACCCTTCTTTGATTTTTTTTTTTTAACTTTAGTGGATAGCATCAATCATGGTATCCTTCTGGACTGGCTCTGTGAGTTGGGAGTAGGTGGCATCCGTCCTCTGGAGTTGGTTCTGGTTGGTCTTGATGTGGTAGGAGAAATCCAGCCAACAGATCTTCCTTTGTGGGGTACCACAGGTCTAAGTACTTTATCCCCTCTAGTGTAACAGCTATATGAACCTTCTGGATGAGATCATTTAACAGTTTGGGATGAAAGATCATCAGCATGTTGATGATAGCCTGGTTTATACCAGCACACCAGGTCACCTGAGTGATGCCATGGAAGTTCTGACACAGTGCAGACCTGAATTGGGATGAATAGGCTCAACTCAAGATGGAGTGGCTCTGGGTTTTTGAATCTCTTGATTCTAGGACCTTTCATATTGGTTTTGATGGAGAGGCACTACCTCAGATAGACACAAAGTGCAATCGAGGGTTCCTCTTGCACTCACTGCTCCTGCCAGATAGCAGTCATAGCTAGTAGGGCATTTGCACAGTTTATGACTGGGTATCAATTGCCCCCAATCCTGGACCAGGGGGCCCTGCTCATAGTCACTCAAGCACTTGAACAATCCAAATTAGACTAACACAATACTGGATTATTTTAAGGGCTATGTCTCCCCAATTGTTTCAACACATCTTACCCTACCTAGCAGGCAGGGCATGGTGCAGATACTGTCTGTAAAGGAGTGCAAGCTGATAGGGCCCAGAAGGAGATACCTTTCTCCTATAGCATCACCCTTTGGAACATCATATTCCCTGATATTAGTTTAACCCAATCCCTCTTGTGTATGGACTGGTGTGGGACACTGGGCATGGGCAGAGACAGGCTGATGTTTGTATAGATGATAGGTTAGATTACACTCAGCTGCTATGTGTTTTTATTTTTATTTGTTTTTATGCTGTTTATTTTGTGACTTGTATTTGTAATCTCTCTTGATTTATGTGAAAGCAGGCAGTTATATAAGTCAAACAAGCAAACATACTGTAAAGTGGATAAAAATGGATATATCAACTCATCTTCCTTGCAATTTCTCAAAAGATTTTCTTTCCATTTGAATGAGGCTTCTGCTTTTCCATTTTATTCTCAGGGTGGATTGATTCACTTGGAGTGATGTTGGGTATTGAAGGACCAGTTATGAACAGATTGTGAAAATCTATCAATGTGGTCACTAAGGGTCAATACCAACTTGATGGCTCATAGTCAGTCAGTAGCCAGGATAATATGATGGGTTGCAGCTACATACCCATCATATGCTCAAGATGAAGTCCTGTTTGCCTTGGTGTGTTGTACAAATGGACACTCAGATTCAGATAGCTAATTGAATTAATTAAAAAATTCAAAAGTTGTCGTCAAAGTGTGTCTTCTCGGTTGCTGCCTCCTATCTTGTTGCTGAATATGAAAAATGTTTTAGTGCACAATCATTTCCTCAATTAGTTTTATGGAAGAACATTACATATATCTAATTTGTTAATATCCAGAGCCATATTACAAAGCTATTATAAAATTTTATCCAGTGTGGTGCTGCTTAAGTTATTAAGAGCCAGAAACTCCATTTGTCTACTGTCCAGCTATGGAAAATTTACTAAACGTTGTAGCTGATTTTTCTTACATAGAAAGACAAAATATGGAAATATATAGGTAAGATTCCCAGGATTTAGCAGTTTTAGAAATATTGCATAATTGGAGTAAAGGCCGTTATGTTATATTAATTGTGTATGTTACATAGGCATATTTGATACAATACAATATATAATCCCCACCCTATTGGCCTTCCGAAAAGCGGTGAAGACCTGGCTTTTCCGGCAAGCCTAAGGCCGTTGATCTCGCTCTTGCAATCTGGCAAGATCCGGCCATGAATGGTGTGAATGAGTTTTAATGTTTTTAATGTTTTTAATTTTTAAATGTTTTTTATAATGATTTTAAATGCATTGTGAGCCGCCCTGAATCTTCGGAGAGGGGCGGCATACAAATTGAATAAATAAATAAATAATAATAATACATAAATAATTATAATATTATCACTTATTATCCCAGCTAAGGTTCTGAGAATTACATCTGTGTGTATGTGTGAAAGAGAGCAAGGGGTGGGGGGAGAGGGAAGGAGAGAGAGAAAGAGAGATTTAAATTCACAGTCATTCCTTCATGGTAGTTACTTTATGGAACTTCTATTTATATTGTTGAAAGTAGCCTTTACTTTTGTAGCACAATCTAATGTGAAGGTGTATTAATGCACCTTCAGGAAAGTCTTCTGATGAAAAAGCACAGGTCTCCAGAGAATAATTTACAGTTTAAATTTTGGGAGGGAGAAAGATGGAATCGATAATAAGGATAAAGTGGAAAATGCAGGTAGTCCTTGTTGAATGAAGACTTGTTCAGTGACCATCAAAATTACGATGTTCCTGAATTGGTCCTCATTGTTATGGCTGTCATAGGGTCCCTGCAGTCACGTGATTCCAATTCTGACTCTTGGCTTGTAATTGCAACGTCGCAGCCTCTTGTGATCTCATGCTCACCATTTGCGACCTATCTTTGCACAAGCAACATCAATGGCCAAGCTGGCAGGAGGTTTCAATTGGCAGGATTTGCTTAACAACAGCAACTGGGACTTCTACAACTCCTGTTGTAAGTTGGTCCGGTCACATCACATTGCACTTTGCACTTTGTAACTGTGATGCTTAGCAACACAATCATGGGTCTCAATTACCACTGTTAAGCAAGGACAACCTGTATCAGCCAGGTGGTTGAATGCAGAAAAGCCTCATATCACATTAATTAGAACACAGATATTTAGAAGCAGCTGAACAGGAGAAATAGCAACATATGAGAGAGAAGGTCTTAACTGAGATGGCTTGTGCAGATAATGAGCTTTGCTTGGTGTTCCATATAATTTAAGAAGCCAAAAGTTACTAATGAAAATTCACAGTGGAAGCCCGGGTGTTAAAAAAGAAGGACAATATACCATCCATCAAGCTGTTCTAAATCCTTAATGTACCCAATACAAGAACTGTATACAAGCAGCTTGCTAAACATACCCCTTTTCCTTGACAGTGTTTCTGTAAAGAAGATAAACCATAATTAATTGAGGCTCACAAAGAAAGGCAACAATGGATTTAATAATCAAGCCATTTATATTACTCCAAATCAGAAGACTTGTGACATGTAAAGGGATTTTTTTTTAGTCCGTTGAATGGATGTATACTGTTTCTTTGGGGTTAAATAATAGATTTGCTGGGGTACAAGCAACCGTACAATAAATATGATGCTCATTTTTTCTTCTTCTTCAGAATGATTTATTCTTAATCCCTTTGTTCAAAAAGAGGAAGGCTAAAAATACAGCTGCTGCTAGTACTCTTTACCAGCAATCAGAACCCATTAACTATCAGTAATCTGATAGACACACGGTGTACAAAAGCCGGGGATAAAATTATGGAAGGCTATCTGTGAAAGATGTGCAGAAGGTTTCAGGTCAATCTTGAATCCCATCTATCTTGATCTGTATGTCTCTGATATTTGGTAACAGTAGAGACACTTTACATTTTTAGGTTCACAAATCATATTAAAACATAATGTAGCTTTGGTTCTATGTAGGTTCTATGAAGCCAGATGCTGTGTCTTAATGAACAAACTGGCTACAAGCAACATGGTCAGCCCACCTAATAAAATCAAAATGCATTTGAAGGGCATTTTGTAGTTGTCATGTACTAATTCAGAGCCTGAGATGTGGCACCGGTAGTCCTCAATTTACAACCAGTCACTTAGTAATAGTCCAAAGTTACAGCAGACTTCCAAAAAGTATTTACAACCCGGGAAATTCCTACAGCCCAGAATCTGAGTCATGTGGGCAGACTGGTCCACATTTATGGCTGGTTGCTGTATCCCACAGTCACATGGCCACAATTTATAACATTTTTATTGGAAACCAGTGTTTATCTCTAGTTTCCAGCAAAAAATGGCCATAGCAAAAAATGGGTTGCTTAACAACTGCATTGTTCACTTAATGACCACCACAAAAAGATTGTAAAATTGGGCATGGTCACATGATGATCTGCTTAACTACTGTCATGACTTCATAATTCTGGGCTCAATTACAGTTGTAAGTTGAGATCTACCTGTAATTCAAACTTAGGTAAGGACTTGGCAACCTGAATCTCTGAGTTCTACTTTTTGCAGGCTTCAGAACTCCCTCTGACCACGACTACTGAAATTTTAGAATAGTTTTCTACCATTCCCATTTAAGAACCATATGAGAACTGAACTGTAAGCTCTAAAATGAGTATACCACAATAAAAACAAAAAAGGAACCCACATTACCCAAATCCCTACCAAACCCACCTGTGTTCTCCTGTGTGCGATGAGTCTACCCATGCCTGACTTAGATAATGCCTATATTAGATATAATATATTATCTAATATATTCACTAAGTATTAGATAATACTTAGTGAAAGATATTTCAAACTTTTGAAGAATTAATTGTGCTCTTTTGCAATATATTTTATCCGGCCTTCCCCATTTTTTTATATAAAACAATTTAAGATAATAAATCAATTATTACAATCATTCCACATGTTTTTAGGAATAGTAAATGCAGGGATATAGATTTAAAAGATAGTCCTTCTGTTTTACTGCTTACTATTTTTAAAATTTTTCTCACTATTTTTGAAATTTTTAAGGGGAGTGCATAAGTGCACCAGCGTGCCTACTGTCCTAATATTCCTTTTTACTTACTCTTTTCATGTATTCAAATTATGTTTATACTTTTACCTGTTATCTTATATATGTTTGACAAATAAACTTATGATTATGACTATAACAGGTGTGTCAAACTCGTAGCCTGTGGGCCAGATGCTTCACGCACTGAACACGCCCACGCCCAATTTAGCGAAGGGAAGAAAAGTTGCAATACGTCACACAACACCGTGAGGATGTGGGTTTGACACCCTTACTCTATAAGATTGTCCCAAACATTTGCCTTGTTGTCAACATATGCAGAAGTTAAGGAAATCTACAGGTTCAAGAGTCCTGTGTGTTCATTTTGTAACATAGGGGGTCTTGATCAAAAGCAGTATATAATTCATTGTATTGTAAAAGTATGAATCTTGCCAAGTTATTCCTGTGTTTTACATTATCCACCTATAAACGAGGTCCTTATTTTTTGTTAAAATGTGAAGCACTGTTTCCATTTTATTTGATTACACATAAAAAAGGTAAAAGTTTCCCCGCACGTGCGTGCTAGTCATTTCTGGCTCTAGGGGGCAGTGCTTATTTCCGTTTCTAAGCCGAAGAACCAGCGCTGTCCAAGACATCTCCATGGTCATGTGGCTGGCATGACTAAATGCTGAAGGTGCACGGAGGGCTGTTATCTTCCCACCAAAGGTGGTCCCTATTTTTCTACTTTTTTTGTTTTTTACATGCTTTACGAACTGCTAGGTTGGCAGAAGCTGGGACAAGTAATAGGAGCTCACTTCATTACATGGCGCTAGGGATTCGAAGCGCTGACCTGCCAACCTTCTAATCGACAAGCTCAGCAGCTTAGCCACTGAGCCACCACATCCCTTTTTGATTACACATATTATATAACTATAATATATTGCTGAACTACTAAAGCTGTTTTATATTTGATGTTTCAGTGAGCAGCAACATATAAACATGGGTTTTATATTCACTTAAGGACATAAAGCCTGGATGAACATTCTGCTAGCCCTCCAAGCAAGCTAATCTTCCATGCACTAAGCAAAATCTGCAATGTTTTGTTAAGGTTCAGGCATGGCTGTCCGTGGTTTTTCCCCCTGGCTGAATTCTCCTGACTATATTCGAAGTCAAAGTTTCAATTGCAATTTGAGGTCAGAGAAAGCCAGTCAGATAACATGGATAAATTGTGAAGTGTTAGTATCACTTTATAATGCCCTGGTAAAAAACCCACTTGGAATGTTGCATCCAGTTTTGGTTGCTACAATATAAAAAGATGTTGAGACACTGGAAAGAATACAAAAAAGAGCAACAAAGATGATTAGGGGACCGGAGGCTAAACTAGATGAAGAAGGGTTGCAGGAATTGTGTATATCTAATTTAATGAAAAGAAGGACTAGGGGAGACATGATAGCACTGTTCCAATATCTCAAGGGCTGCCACAAAGAAGAGGGAGTCAAGCTATTCTCCAAAGCACCTCTGAAGGCAGAACAAAAGCAATGGATGGAAACTAATCAAGGAGAGATCAAACCTAGAACTAAGGAGACATTTCTTGACAATTAAAACAATTGATTAATGGAACAATGTGTCTCCAGAAGTTGTGGGTGCTCCAACACTGTGGAGGTATTTAAGAAGAAACTGGACAGCCATTTGTCTGAAATAGTAGACGATCTCCTGCTTGAGTAAGAGATTGGACTAGAAGACCTCCAAGGTCCTCTCCAACTCTGTTATTCCTAAATTTCTTACTTAATTATGTAAACAACATAAACAACCAGTAAGAGGAAACAGAGCTCTTTTTATTACATTGGATCCAGATTTGGCCTCTTATGCACATATCTTATTTTTTCCAGAGAAGGCTTCGGATTGTCCTCTTCCATTCAATTTCACTGTTTTTCTTGCCTCCTGAAAGTTGGATGATCCTTTGCAACAGTGTGAGAGGAGCTGTTTCCAAATGTAGGAGAAAGAGCAATCTGTGAAAATGTATGTGCATAGGTAAGGGAAATCTGAACCAAATTTGACTCATAGAATGCAACCAACAGTAGAAGAAACTTTCTCTTAAAATCACTGTGGTTTTGAGACTTATTTGAACATGATATCAGATAATATATATATACATTGCTTGTTGTACATATGTTACTTCAGCTAAGATCTCCTTCCTTCCTTCCTTCCTTCCTTCCTTCCTTCCTTCCTTCCTTCCTTCCTTCCTCTGCCCTTCTATGCTCTTTCATTCTTTATGAATGTCTACTTCATCAGAGGAATTTCTAAAACCAATTACATTAAAGTGCATTAAAAATGAAGCATTTGCTCTTCATCAAAGCTTTCAGTTTATTCAGTCATCACTGTGTATCTATGGGGCACATTTTTCTCTAAGCACTTGAAACATCTGTGTCCATCCTCATGTAATAAACTTCTCTGGAATACAAATTACCGGTTAGCAAATAATATGCTATCCCTGATAATATATGCACAGAGTTTGGATCATAATTCAGAACATCAACACTTGCCTCTATTTGAAATTCTAATGTGGTAGGAGTAAGAGGTAGAGGACACTGCAAAATATTTCTAATCCAAGCACTTTAGGAGACATTGTAGCAATTAAGAAAGGAAACTCTACTGCAGTCTAAGGCACTTGTTCCATTATCAAGCATCTTGTAGCATCAGGATATTCTGATATTTAATTGAAAACTACCATCTTCTAATACCACCTAAATTACTTGCTTGTAATTCATGCTCTCCTGTAGTGACTTAATTGTTGGGGAATTGCCAGCTAGGATGGAGGGAGGTATCAAGTGAGGGCCTAGCTTGGAGTCATTGCACAGCCGCAAATGGCATAAGCATAATTTCCCCATGAAACCTTATCTGGTCATTCCTGGAGGAAAGCAAACAGTCCGGTGAGATTCTTGTAATATAGGTGATAATAAAGTTATAGACTATGGATATTCACAAGTATTGATGTTTGGGTAATTGGTCTATAGTTTCCTGGGTCTGGTTCCCCCCACCCTCCCCGCTTTTTTTAAAAAAAAGATGGGAAGCACATCAGCTCTCTCCCAATCCTCTGGTAGTTCTCTGGTACTCCAGGATTTTTTAAATAAATGGTACAATGGTTCTGATTACATCTGCAAGCTCCTTCAGAACTCTGGGATGTAATCCATCAGGTCCCAGTGATTTCTATTCATCAAGGTCAGATAGGTATTCTTTAACCATTTTTTGCTTGTTTTAATTTTTATTTCTAGTCTGTTTTTTACAGTTATGTTTTTGATAGATTGGACTATAGTTTCTTTTTTCATGAAGATTGATACAAAGAATGAGTTAAGCAGCTCTGCTTTCTCTCTACTGACTGTTACTTCCTTGCCCTTTTCTGTCTTTAGTGTACTGACTGTTTTCTTGACTGTTTTCTTGTTATTCATATTTTGAAAGAATTTTTTAAAATTATCTTTGACTTTTGTTGCAAGTCTTTGTTCATTCTGTGCCTTTGCTTTCCTGACTTCATCTTTGCAGATTTGGGCTATCTGTTGATATTCTGCCTTAGTTGTTTTTCTTTTTCAGTGGCATTATGTTAGACTGGGCTTTTATGATCATTTTTTTAGTGTTTTCCATGTTTTTTGAGTTGTTTTCCCCTTTAGGATTTCTATCCATGAAATTTTTCTTAGGCTCTCTCTGAGTTTGTTAAAATCATCTCTTTTAAAATTTAAGACACTGGTTGGATTATACTTTATTGCTTGTGTTTGCATTATATTGAATTCCAATATGATGTGGTCATTCTTGCCCAAGGTTCTGGCAACTTCAACTCCTATCGCTTCTTCTCTATTAGTAAGAATTAGATCCAGTATAGCTTTTCCTCTAGTTCCCGCTACCTTTTGGATGACAAAGTTGTCAGCTAAATGGGATAGGGATCTTTTCAATCTCTTACTTGCTGCACAGTTTGTCTCCCCATTGATATCAGGGTAGCTAAAGTCTCCCATTACTACTGTGGTATGTTCCCTACATACATTTGTTAATTGATTAGCAAAGAGTTCATCTATTTCTTCTGATTGGTTGGGTGGCCTGTAGTATACACCTATAGCAATGCCATTTCTTTCCTTTTATATTGACCCATACATATTCTAGGAGGTTTTCATCCTTGGTTTTGTGTATTTCTGTAGAGATGTAGTGATATTTTATACTGTATGTAATGCAATTCCACCTACTCTTTTGTTAGGTCTGTTTCTTTTGAATAAATGTCTTCTTCCATCAGTACATTTCAGTCATGAGTTTCACCCCACCAAGTTTCAGTAATGGCAACTACCGGTCTATCATATCTGCCTTAATGAACTAATACTTCAAGTTCACCTTGTTTGTGCCCTAAACGTAATTATTTTGGAGGCAGTGCATAACTCTGTAGATAGCCAAATGTACCATTGGTACCATTGGCTTTAAGGAACAAGCTGGAGATTCTGCTGTTATACTATCTTCTAGCTTTGCCTGTGCTTAAACTGCTGGCCCTCATTGATAGATTATCCCAGTTTCCTTGTCCTAGGTGATTCTGAATCCAGACCAGGAAAAATTATGAATCATAGAATCTATGAGAACCATGGCCTTTTCCTAAACTTAGGACCCAAATCCATGTGAAAGGTTACATGCCATGTAAATGCTAGCTTGGAACAATTCAGATGTGGCCTTAGAATCAGAAACTTTAATTTCAGTTCCTTTTCATGGTCAGATCATTCTCTGGTGTCCATGCAATTCACTGGTGGCATTAACATCTAGAGGAGATTGGACCCGTTTGACTGGTATGCATCAGATAACTGATCCATTTGATTTCCAGGAAATGCCTGGCACTCCAGAGTGCTGTGTAAAAAAAAAAAATATGTGTGTCACCTATGGCTTTAATCACATAATCCTTAAACAGAAATATCTTTCTACCCTCCATAAAATGAGATTTACAACATATTGTGTTTCTTGTTGCTGGGCAGAACTAGAAAAAAAATTGCAGGAAGTTTTTATCACCCGAGAAAGCCCTTGGTTGATGACTAGATTTTTTTTAAAAAAAGAACCTTAAGTTAGATCTGATAAAATATTATTTATTAATATGTATTTATTAATTGAATTTCACTAAATGTATCCTATGGCTACCATTCCTAACTATTAGTTTGAGAAAATGTATCTGGGGACTTAATTTTATATAAATGTGTGTGTGTGTGTGTGTAAACAAAAACTATAAATTTTTTTGAACATACATGCATAATTCTAGACATTTCCAGTAACATGCTCAATAATAATCAATTAACCTAAATTTAAATGCTTAAGTATTGCACTGTGGTTTGCACTTTCATTTTCATCTACAGCTACTAAATTTACTTACTTTTATATTTTACTCAAGAAAGGTACTGTTACGCTGCTACAATCTGAAGAAAGTTGTACACTGCAAAATGTAATAATAATTGATTTAAAAAGCACACAATCATGCACACAGACAATTTCCATTATCCTAGGAAAAATCATTCAATTGAGAACAGGAAGTTTCTGGACTCAGAGTAAGCAATTTATTAAAAGTTAATGAAATGAAACTATTGTTCCAGCCTCCCTGTCCAACCTGCCAATATGCTTTTAAAATTTATCCAATTCAGCCCTTATTAAACTATACAACGCCTCATTGACTTTCACCATAGAGCTCATATTTTAGAAGGGTACCATATTATGCAAAATCATTTGTACAAGGTGTATCTAAATAATCAAAACTGAAAATGAGATCTCATGGTAGGATTTGACCGGAAGTGTCTAATGAGCTCCATGCAAGGCAGAGCTTAGTATATTCCAAAGATCTCCCAAAATGCTTCATGCCTTAATTCTAAAGTCTTCCCTTTCCAAGCATTGTCAATCTTTTGAAATCTCAAAGACATGTGAACTAAGATTCTGATACATCCTGGCCTGAGTAGGTTAAAATGATGTTCATAACTAGTTTTAGAAGTCTGTTTCATTCTGAACACACTGGTTACACTGAAGACAAATCCAGGATGCAGAGATATTAGGAGAGCCATTTTGGTGTAGTGTTTAAGTCATCAAGATAGAAACCAGGAACTGGGAATTCTAGTCCCGCCTTAGGCATAAAGCTGACTGGATAACTAAGAGCTTCTCACACTTTCTAGAAAGCATTCAGCACCTATGTTTTTTTGGTACTCATATAGTTGCATTTCTTATTGTGTTCTTTTTCATTGTTTAGTTCATTGCGCTATTATCTTTCTTCTGTTCACATACTTTTCATTTCTTTTTATTGTTGTAAGCCACCTAACATAGTTCCACAGCAAGATAGGTGGCAGATAAATTTAACAAAATAATAATAATAATAATAATAATAATAATAATAATAATAATAATAATAATAATAATAATAATAATAATAATGAAAATATGTGGTCTGTGAATTGAATCCTCTTTCTGATGGAATTCCACTCTACCTTTGAGCAAAGGGCTTCTATGGAATTTTCTCATTCTGTCTTCACAACGTATCAGTGAAGTATGTGAGGCTGCCAAAGTAACTGGATTCATACATTATATTAAATCATGTTGCTTTTTTGGGGTCTTACGTCAGGATGTTATGTCAACACTGGTTGAAATATATTGTATTGTACAGCTTATTGTGATCTGTGAAACCCAAACAATTGTGGCAGAAGCAGCAAAACATGAATAAAAACATGTCTTAGTATCATCTTTGAAATCAAACAAAGACCCACCTGAAGTCAATCTGATATGACCCAAATGAATGGGCTTGACTGGGACTAGGAGCATCAAATTTATAACCAATCTCAGCTCCCGTAAACTAACTGGGTGATTTTTTTTTGCCACTCATTCTCCCTCAGATCACTAGAAGCTCATAAGGCAGGGTATAATCGATCAAAGAAAAAGTTGAGCAAGGCTTTGAATTCTGGGTCAAAATTACATTCTATGTCTGCTATACTAAAATTCACCTTATATACCAGATTATTAAAATAAGACGTGTAATATATAGAAACAAAAAAAATAAAAAAATTCTTCATTGGGCCAAATCATATTTATCCATGAGATTAATTTATGGAATGGAAATAAATATTGAGGCATCCTGAAAGGAATTTTCCACTCAACTTGTTTTCATTCTCTTCTCTACATCATGGTTCACTTCTTTTTTCCTCACCTAAAATTTTATCAGAAGACAGGACAACATTGTTCCAACTAGTATGAAAAAAAAATCAAAAAGTGGATTTGAAAAGTAAAAGTAACAGTTTTGATATTTCAAATTACATTGAGCTCAGGATTCTAGAAGGATAATTTTAGTAATCTAATGATAATTTTAGAATCTTTTGATATCTCTTTGAATTTCCCAACTTGTATAAGTAACTCAGATGTATAAAATTAGGCTTTCTCAGGGCAGAATTACAGTAATGCAGGAAGGTATAAAATGTTTTGCAGTACATATGTGAGAAGCAGGAGTGTATCTTTGCATTGCTACCAGAAAATTGAAAAAAAAAAAAATAGCGAGAACTAAAACAGCAGAACTTCATTAAATATACTGTGTGATTCAGTATTCGTTTTGTAGCATTGGGCTGATGAAACACATACCTTCAGGTGTTTGAAATGTGGAATGTTTTGAAATAATATCCAAAATGAAAGTTTTAATTAACAATCTGAGAGTCTGGAAAAAAAACCAAAAGCAAATGAAGAAGCTTAATGACAAGGAAAACATTTCCTTGTTCAAAACATTATGAACTCCTTCAATGCTTTGCTAGCTATTTCTGATATAAGTTTAATTGTCTGGATACTTCCTGAATATAATAAATTGTTATTGTAGTATTAGTGTAAACCACTATGGCTGTAAGCGATTTGGAATACCAATTTCAAGGTTACTTGATCTTACTTGTGTTAGAACAATAGATTTAAGAGAGTTGGAAGGGACTTTGCAGGTCTTCTAATGGAACACCCTGTTCAAGCAGGAGACCCTATACCTACTGGTGGGATTCAGCCAGTTCGCACCACTTCAGGAGAACTTGTTAACTTTCTGAGCAGTTTGGCAAACTGGTTGTTGGAAAAAATCATTATGGCAGAGAACCGGTTGTTAAATTAATTGAATTCTACCACTGCCTATACCATTTCAGACAAATGATTGTCCAATCTCTTCTTAAAAACCTCCAGAGTTGGAGCACCCACAATTTCTTGAGGCAAGCTGTTCCACTGATTAATTGTTCTGTCAGAAAATTTCTCCTTTGGTTCTTCTTTGGTATCTTTGTTTTACCTTGATTAAAGGTGCAATTTGGGATATATGTATCCCTGAAGAATGCTCCATTTATTTCAATAGAGTTTAGAGTGAAATAAGTAACTGGAGTTGAGTTTCTTTGATGAAGTGGAATAGAGCAGGAAGATGTCCAATTTAGACTGCTGTCCTTCCAGACAAAAAAGGAAACACATTCTCTTCATCAAGATTTGTGCATAACTCAGTGTTCAGGGAAATATATTTGTAGAGTAAGCTCAGTAGTCTGTGACAGGCTCTCTATCCTTTGCTCCTTCCACCTACATGATTAACACTGAAGTTTGAATTGTTTGTATCCCCATCTACTTGATCTTGTTATTTACTCATTTTTATCTATACAGTTTCTCTTTCAGTTATGAAAGGATCAGAAGCATGTGGTTTTCCATAATTATTTTCTGTCACTGATCCAAATGGCTTTAATTGAGCTGTCAATCACCATTTATGTCAGGCACAAGCAACCAGATCCTCTCGTGAAGGTCCAAATCAGCAACTTTATTGTGTATTATCTGTATTACAAGAATCTTACCAGACTGCGGGACTTTGCTTGGGAACAAATAGATGAAGTATAATGGATAGGGGGTGGGGTGGGGGTTGGTAATATCAGTGTTATGCCTTTTCTGGCTGCGCAAGGACTCAAGACTAGCTCCTCACTTGACCCCTCCTCCCTTTCTGGCTCTGCTTCCCAACATCTATCAACATTTGCCCAAGTACTGTGTAAAATAAATTGCATTCTAGGAGAACACACCACACTCAACTATTGCTATGGTTTGAGAATAAGAATCCTCCTATTGCACTAGTTTGATGCTTGGTGCCATTTTTCTCCTTTGTGTTTGTCCCAGGTCCCCCAACTCTATACACACAAATATGTCACATATCCAAGATATGTAGACCATATCAATTTCTATTTTATGGAATGTAAATTGGAGGTACACATGTTGTCTGTAAAGACTGAATTGTGGTTCCAAAACTCCTACTTGCTGGCTCCCCATCTTGAGTCACATTGCACCACCAGTTCTATGAAGACAGGAAGCCTTAGTGAAGGAATACAACCCTACCCAACATGGTGTCTGCCAGGACTCATTGTTTAAATGGGGTCTTGTCTCTACCCCTCAGTGTGACTGTGGTGCTCCTTGACAATATATCCATCACATTGTGTCCGAATGTCCATCAAGAGCTTACACTGGCCCAATGTCTGCTTTTTTCAACATAGACCACCTTGTCCTTGAATGGCTGGGTGGACTAGACATTAACATTTGAACCACTCTGTCCATGTATTTGCCCTTCGCTAAATAAATAAACATGGTTCCAAAGTCACTGCAACAAGCACCACCATGTGATAAGGCTTAAATGAAAAAATGAGGACAAATAATATCTCCTAGTTAATTTTAATTAAAATGAAATTGGATCAAATTTAAGTTCTCACCTACTGTGAAGAATGTGGTTCAGGCCCCACCCAAGACATAGATCTTGGCCTGAAATTTTTTTTTGACTGCTGTTATAAACAAACATCTTAGCATATGTTTTTACATTTATTCAGTTCTGTTGAAACTTCAAAGTGTAATTATACTTTGATGCTATTACAGTATTTTTGAAAGTAAAATTCAGATAATTATATTCTGATACAGAGACTGGAAATCTATGAATTTCAAGGAAATAGCACTTATTTTGTAACTGCATAGTTTTGTTGAAAGAGCCTTCTAAAATAATTTCTTATTTCTCAAGGCTTTAATGACAAGATCGACATGTGTTGTATAAATATATCAGTTCACCTCGATTACCTCTGGATAGAAAAGTAGAATATAATTCACATGAATGAATGAATGGTTGAATAAATAAATAGTTCATACTGAGCTATCCAAACTTAATAGAATTTATGGTTTCAGCAATATACAAATCACATTTAACTAGGGTTGCTAGTCGCTAATAATTTTTATATTTATAGTTCTACAGCTCTTCTTACAATAAATAGGAATATTGTTGTGCTATTTGTGCACATTGCTTATTTTATGATTTTACTGGGTATATTTCTATTTCAATCTGAAAGTACAATAAATTTTGTATTAATGGCAAATTATTGACAATCTGTTCTCCAGTCTGATGAAATGAAATGACATTTGCTTCATCAGTGTACAGAAATCTGCATTGCCATAAATTTCAACATGTCAATCTTACTAGATACAGACATTTTCATTTTTAGACAATAATTACACTGTAGATATGATATAACTAATAGTGGATTATCAGTAAATAAGCATTTTAAAAATTAAAAATTATATGAGATAGTCATATGTTTGTAAGCAGAGTTAATAAAACCTAAAAAAAAAAATCTGTGAGTTCAATTAAACACATTCCAGTCACCTTTACTATTAAAGATGTTTTAAAACAGAGTAGTTGTTTCAGGATGCACATTCACACTGGTGATATTTGTGCACATTTCAGAACACCAAAATGAAACATCTGTATATGTTATTCACGTACATGTGTTAAATCAAGAGTTGAAAAAAAATGTATTTGAACACTGAAAGGTATTTGAGGACTGAAACCCACACATCTGGAGAACATCTAAAGCTGGAGAAGATTGCATTAGCTCATTCATTTGAGCTTCCAAGGCTGTGGTGCAGTGGTGGGTTTCTACCAGTTCGCACCGGTTCAGGTGAACCGGTAGAGGTAATTTGGCCTGGGTTGCCAAACCGGTAGTGACTGCTGAGTGGCCTGTTTGGATGCTTGCCCTGCCTCGCCTTCGCCATGTGCATCCACGGAACTGCCTCCTCCTGCCTACACACAGGTAAACATTTGCGCTAGCCTATGCCCCCTCCCCGCTGAGCCAGTGTCCTGAAGCCACCAGTGTTGCAGCTGCAGCGGGGACGGGGGGCAGTCTGGCAAGCCTTCCAGCTGTGTGGCTCTGAAGCTTGCTGGGCCGGCGGCCCCCTCCCCGCCACTAGCATCTCCCGAAGCCACTGGCATTGCAGCCACGGTGGGGGTGGGGGCAGGGGGTGCAGCCCGGCAAGCTTTGCAGTCACATGGCTATGAAGCTTGCCGGACTGGCAGCTTTGGGCTAGTGGAGATGTGGGCGAAGGCCGGGTGGGGGGGTGGGAGGGGTGCAACATGTGGGAGGTTCCCTGAAGTTCCTCAGTTCATCTGGGCTGCAGCTGAGCCTGCTGCCCTAAGCCAGCGGAAGCACCACTGGGAGTGTCTTAAACTTGCCCTCCCCGGGCATCATCAGCATGCTGCCCATCACCAGAGGTGCTCTCCGGGAAGGATGGGAGAGGCCGGCTGCTGGTTGCAGCCCCCTGGTGGAGCGTCTCTGCATGCCCAGAGTGCTGGACTTCACCGTTGCCACCACCCCTGCCTGGCTCGTCCCTGGCTGGCTCCTGAGCTAGGAGGCAGCGGCTGGTTCCCCCTGACCTCCGTATCGCCAGCATGAGTGTGGCTCTCCAGGAGCTCAGCAACAATATGAGTAGCAATGGCAGCTGCCCACCCACCCACCCTCTTTCAGTCGAGGGCGGGCTTGTTTTGCAAAAGCGCATTGCAGCTGAGGGCTGTGCTCAACCGGGCTAGGCCAGGCTAGGCAAAGAAACCACCTGATCTAAAGGCGGGTTTTGGGTTGCTTCTCTCTTTGTTCAATTTCCATCCATTGTTTCTTGTTTTGCCTTCAGGTGCTTTGGAAAATACATTCCTCCCCCCTTCTTTCTGACAGCCTCTTAAAAACCTGTTGCCTATCACACTCTTGGGCAAAGCATGTGAGCCATTTCCTCCTTTCAGTGGTCCATGAAAGTGCATCTATAGTATGTAGATAATAAAGTTGAAAAAAGGTGAACAACATTTTTACAGATCTATAGATGCTTTGAGACTAGGTGTGACAAGGAATGGCTGGGAGGGGAGGGGCCAGGAAAGGCACCTCTTGATGTGAGTGACATTGAGTTGGCCACACCCATCCAGTCACATGACCACCAAGCTACACCCACTCATCCACATGACCACAAAGCCAGGCCCAAAGTCACATGACAACCAAGCCATACCCACCAAGCAGGCCATGCCCATAGAACCGATAGTAAAAGATTTTGAAACCCACCACTATTGTGGTGGTTTGATGTTGTTTATAAGCAAGATATTGGAGAATTACCAGTTGTGACCTGTTATACTGTTCCTGTGAGTCAGGGGTGTCAAACTCGATTTCATTGAGGGCCGCATCAGAGTTGTGTTTGACCTCGGGGGGCCAGGGTGGGCATGGCCAGCTTGATGTCACTCGTGTCAGCGGCACCTGTAGTGGCCTGAGCGCTCTGCCAGCAAACATGAGCTCCCAAGTTCTGTTTTCAGCTGCGACGGCTTCCTGCAAACCTCTGCTAGAGAAAATGGATCTCAGGAGGGCTGCCTGCAGCCTTCCTGAGTTCCGTTTTTGTTGGCAGAGGCACCACAGGCTGGTCATTTCCAGGGCAGCCCTGCAGCCTAAATCTAAGCACCAAGGGGAGGATCTGCCCCCCAGGCCTTGAGTTTGACACCGCTGCTGTGAGTGATTAATTATAATAACTATTCTACTAGTCCTGCTTTTGACATTTCAGCAATCTTGTTACCTTTAATGATTTTGCATGGGTATAACTTGGAACTGATTGCAACATCCACAATTTATTTTATGTGCGAAGGGAAAACAGTAGGCATTCAATTCTCCTGCTATGACTGGCTTGGTTTTTTCCAGAAATAATGCATTCATAAATACATAGATGCCGAATGCACTACATTCTTTTGGGAGAAGCAACATTATGCAAAATGCAGAAAAGAATAAGAAACCATAAGCTACAGAAATGAAAGGCATCAGATAAGAAAAAGAAATGAAGCTTTCCCCATTTGGGGATAAATGGATCAGAAAATCTCCCTGCTGGCTGTTGTGACCAGTTTCCTAAGTATTTTGTGGATATTTTGTGCTTATTCTGATTTTTATTGTGTGAAGTGAGGACTGTGTGAAGTAAGTAGTGCATATCTAGCCTGGTGGATTTCCTGGATTTCTCTGTCTTGCTTTCTCTCTCTCTTTTGGTGAAATACAACAACTAAAATATAATTCCACCAATAATATTAATACTACCATTGTGAACCGGTAGTAAAGGTAAGTAGAATCCACCCTGAAGTAGATATTCTACTCCCCTCCCCCTCTGTTCCAGCTGCCAGTTGTCTTATATTAACATGCTCTGATGCTACGGAGTTACACATTGTACATTAAATTTCAGGGTTTAAGTGTCAATTTATCACACCCAATCACATTGTTTCACAGTGAAGCACGGGCGTCCAGCTAGTTACTAATATAACAGATTTTAAGCACCCTAGATGTCAAGGCAGGTGAAGGCTATCGTAATAAAATCCAGCAGGTTAGGGTTTGCTTGTTTGTTTGTTTGTTTTTTGCCTGAAACAAAAGCTTGCTGGGAACAACAGGGACCCCAAATTTCTATTGTCTGTCAAGGTTTAGTTTCCTATTCCTGAGAACTAACCATGCAATGCAGAACTGAGCCAAACCAATTTACTATATGATCAGAGATGTCATCATCAAGTTGTCTTCAGCATAGAAAAGAAAAATGGTTCAAATATTAAAGTTGCCGGATTGGAAAGATAATAATCCATGTTTGCAGAAGATGTATAAACTTTTGTTGTAGAGATGTGAACTTTTGAAGGTAGAGTATCTATATACTTTGAATCTTGAACAATACTATTGCTATTAAAGATCCATAGATGGGTTAAAATAGCAGTAAATATTCTTTGATCTATATATGTTCATTCAGAGATGAATGGATTGAAATTTTTATTTTTTTTTAATCTGGCTAATGAAATATCAAATACTAAATATAATCCCCAGAAGAATGTAAAAGCTACAGACTTGCCAGACAAAATTGTGTTTTATAACCAATGGAATAGATGTACAAGTTTTCCCATTTATGGAAAACAAAACTTTTAAGACCTGCATTTCTTTTTATCTTCATTAAATTTCAGTCTTTTTAGCAAGAGAGAAAGGGAAAAGATGTCTCTTCATTTTCTCCACACCACTTTCCACACCATTTTCTCTTGTGTCTTTTATTAATTACCTTTCCTAAGCTAAAAAGCCTTTGCTTTTGTGACCTTTGCTCGTAAAAAGCCTTTGCTATTTATAAGCAGCCCTTGATGATTAGGGTTGCTCTTTTCCCCATCTGCACAAGCTGTTTGGAAATGTGTAATGGGAGGTGAGAATAACCTTGGGAGAGAGGAGGAAGAGCCACAGCCTAGACAACAGTTGGATAAAAGCCCAGAGGAGGATTGGGCATGGAGAACCATGTTTCAGAAGGGATCCTCCCTAATTCCCTGGAAAGTAAAAGAAGAAGGAAATGCTATCAGACTTGCAAGATTCAATTACTGTAAGATTACAACACAAGTAATAGTGTACCTTATGTACAACTTAGTACATTTTTGGTTTTGGTTTTCTGTCTAGACCACGTAAAAGGGCTGACATCAATTTTTACTTTTACTTTCTTTACTTTGATGGCCAATCAAAAAGGTGGATTGCACAATCACTTGTATAGCTGATAATCTTACATCAAATACTATCTACATCAACATCAAGAGCTACACATTAAAAAAAGACAAGTCTTTGTCTACTTATGCTGGATTAGTCCTTATACAAGCCAACAAATTCTTGTCTCTGGCTATTGCAGAGGTTTAATTTTTACAATGCCATGCTGGTGCAATGACTCCCTGTTTGATGGGCCGGGGATGGGAGTCAACTCTCCCCTGGACTTCTTGTACAATAGAAATTCTAGTCTGGTATAAATTGAGGGCAAGATTTTGTGTTGGATCCCCAATGATGTGGGAGATTAGGAAAAGACCTTAGTCGCAAATAAAACACCACAGTGAAAATCTGAATGAAATATAATATCTATTGTTGCTTTGCATATTAAGACTATCTGGGGGAATAGGATGATAAAGTCAAAGTAATTCCTTTAAAATAATGTAATAATAAATGAAAAGTAATCATGTCGCAAAACATAGAATCAATCTTTATATTTCCAAAGATGCTTCTTGATCTCTCATAGATTCCAGAAATATTCTTAGACAATACATAATGTTAAGGGAGTATAGTAGGCCTCTGTCTGGAAGAGTTTGCTTCTGCTTGGAAAAACAAAAGGATAAAGTTAAGCTCAGGTGCAGAAAGCATCAGTAGAGAGTGTGCCAGAGGGCAAATTTATCAATCTGAGTATACAGTAAATGCTCTATGACTGGACAAGTCCCTCATGACAGCCATTTTGTCTGATTACCATGTTGTGTGCCCCCCCTGACCAAGAACTGTCAGAATTCAGCTGAATTAATACTGTTTTGATGCAGAAGGTTAGAGTGCCTCCTAAGCCCATCAAGAAATTAGAGAAATATGGCCTCTGATATCAGAGGTGATACCTATCTTGCAGTATTTGCAAGTTTCCATTAAGATAAGATACAAGATAACCTTTATTGACATTTTTCTGTATATATACAATGGCACACATTTAAAATGAAATTCCTATGCCTGCTAAACAACACAATTTTACGACATTCTAAGGTTTTTCCCCTAATGTATTATACCCTTTTTCTAAATCAGAAAAAAGATCGACCATCCTGAAAATTACACCCATAGCTATTCTAATGATATAGCTTCTCCAATTTGTGTGACATAGCCACGGTTATTCTAATCCGCAGAGTAACTTCTGGCCCTCTATATGTATTACTAGGGAATATTTCTAGCTCAGGGTTGAAATGAGGAGTCTGTGATGCTCTCTGAGCGTGGTTGTTTTCTTGCAGACGTTTCATTACCAAACTAAATAATATCATCAGTGCTAGAAGTGGGAATGAATCTCTTTATATATACAGCCACTTGCCCTTTCAGTGTTGGTAGGACAATTGGTTTCTTCTTGGCACTTCCTTGATTAGGCTGTTGTTTATTGTTTGAACATTCCTTCCCCCCCCCAAAAAAATAAACCCCCTTATTTGACGTCAATACTGCAGTTGTCATTTAATGTTATTTCAGTGTTTTTTGTTTCTATCAAGTCTTTTAAATATTTGATATTTGGCAGGCCCAAAATATCACTTCCTGCCTTTTAACACTGGCTTTTAGTCCTATCTATATTTTCATTTGCATTTTATTATGCTGGCATGTGCTTTATTTACTTAAGTATTAGATTTATTACCAGATTTTATTGTGATGAAGCTCTATGTTTAAAAGGTTGTATAATGCCTAAGCAGCTAGTTTTATAGACCTCTAATAAATGCTAAATAATTCATGTTATAAAACGAAATAAAGCCAACAAAATCTATCTGAATGTTACATTTCTAATTAAAAAAAAAAAAGAATAACAGAGCAGCTGAAATTCATTTGTGTACTGACTTGGCAAAAGAACTGAGTTTGGAAATTACCTCTGGGTTTTTCATCAGAGAGAGGTTTGACTTCTGGGCTTGAGACCTTTTTGCTGCTTGCAGTTGCAGTAGCCAATTTGGCTGTGAGATACTGGCAAGTTCTTGAATAAACAGAAAAGGTCAACTGCGTGTTAGGACAGGATCAAAGACCTGGTCTCTGGCCCTGCTGTTTCTGGATAAGTTGTAATCAAGGCATTCCTACACAATACAGCATGCACACGGAGTATCTTTCCTTATGCATAAAACCAGAGCCTTGAGGCACCTGAACCTCCTATCCTCACTTTTACTCTCAAATCACCTTTTCCTTTAAAGTTTTCATTTTCTTTTCCTTTGTAGTTGCTAAACTACATTCAAAAGCAACGATACTGTACTGGCAGTGGTGGGATTCAGCCAGTTCGCACCACTTCGGGAGAACCAGTTGTTAACTTTTTGAGCAGTTTGGCAAACTGGTTTTTGGAAGAAATGTTGGGGGCAATATGCTATTTAGTATACTGTCTTTGGTGTAAGCCGCCCAGAGTCCTTGGAGAGTGGGCGGCATAGAAATATGAATAATAAATAAAATAAAATAAATAAAATAAATTACTTGAATCCCACCACTGTGTACTGGCAAGACTCATCCACACAACAGGTAGTCCTTGACTTATGACCGCAATCGAGCCCCAAATTTTTGTTGCTAAACAAGACAGTTGTTAAGTGAGTTTGCCCCACTTTCTTGCCATGGTTGTTAAGTTAATCACTGCAGTTGTTAAGTTAGTAACATAGTTGTTAAATGAATCTGGCTTCTCCATTGACTTTGTTTCTCAGAAGTAGGAGCAAAATAGAAACTCCTACTTTTTCTACTGAAAAAAAAAAAGACTTTTCAGTAGTGTAACTTTATCTGTGCATGGTAGTCTAGCTCTAAAGGAATATATTAATGGCTGGGTTCAGACATTACATTAATTAGAGTTTAATATAATTCAGGTTTATGGAACAGGTTAGTATGACATGTTTCAAAGAAACAAAGTAAGATTTACCACTGTATTTCCTGAATTTAAACAAGCATGTGTGATACAGTGTGTTTTACCACTGCATTTCCTGAATTTAAACAAGCATGTGTGATACAGTGTGTTTTATCATTTATTATACTTTAATATTTGAACCCAAGCCACTGTTTGCAAGCAGTTATAGGCCAAGTAGAAGGGTGTTAAGACAGAGTCAAAAAAGTCAAGATGGAACAATTACTAAGTGAATGGTTGCAGGTCAAGGACCTGTATTGACATGAAAATAAAAACGGGCAATACTTACATCCTTAAGTTGATGAAACTTTTAAATGTATTGAAGCTCACCTCCTCCATCCCAATATAAAGTTTAAAACCCTGCTACAGGTAGTCCTCAGTTAACTGCAGTAATTGGGACCAGAACTTCCATCACTAAGCATCTAAAAAGAGGATCTGTGCTTTGAAAATGTGACAGTTATGCTGGTCTTAAATCTTTTACAAAAAGAGGATTAAAGGTAGTAGGAGTTTCTATTTTGCAGTACAGGTAGAGTTTCCTTAATGACTGTCCTGCTTAACAATCATCCAAACTTAAGTTCAACCAGAGGTGCTTTTCAGAATGAGATGTGCAGCCTATTAATTAATTAATTAATTAAATAAATAAACCAACACACAAACAAACAAACAAATAATAGCACTGAAAAAAAATAACTTTACAATCTGAGCACTTTCCATTATTGCAGTTTGCGGGTCATGCAACTGAAAATCAATCACTTTACAATCTGGTGTGATGGTGGACATTATGTAATTTATAGACATGCACATCAAGCTAGATTTGTCAAAATGAAAATGAAAGAAAAGAACATTGAGAAATATAAGAGCAGTACACATTCACCCATAAATCTCTTCTGCTGGGTCAGTGTGTTTAGTATAACCCAGCCAACTATAACAATACTGAGAATTAATAAACATGAACAGTGTTAATTTCATTCCTGTGTGAAGTCTAATTTTTAATTTTTTCTTGTAGAATTAAATTTATGTGGCAAGAGTTTGCATTACGGTATTTTCACCTTTAGTGCAAGAATGTCACCTAGCATATTTCACCAAAAGTTTCTTTGGGTCTACAGGTAGGCTTCCATCAGATCCCCAAACTAAGAAATCAGGTCCCCAAGAAAGGTAAAACTACTTTTATTAATATTGGCTAAATACCAAAACCTTCCAAGTACAAACCCCCACCTCACTTTTTACTTGTGCAAATTGGGGAGGTATCTGCCTCAGACTTTTCTGCGTGCTTTCCTCTTCTTTTGGACTTAACCCATGTTTGGGCCCTCGTTCCATTGGTCACAAATCCAGCTTCTATCTGTCAGAGGTATTTTTTTTTTATTCTCTACGCTTACATTCACTTCAGTCTTGGTGATACGTACCAAATCAAAACAGCCAATGAATTTCAGTAAACAGAATAAATAACTGTACATTCACCTTGATATTTCGTCTCAGACAAAAGATGTTAACAATCTAGCTGGAGAATGTATGATTTGATAACATTATTGAACTTGGGTTTTTTTTTCTTCGTGTGCTTGCACCTATGTAGTTTTATTATGATTTGTGCCTTTGACAAATAAAAAATTTATCACACTCAAGCTGTTGACGCACTTGGCATCTGTTTCAGTTGCATTTTTACTGACAGCAAGCTGCTACTGGCAAGCATTCAGACTTTTTATCATCAAAAACACACACACTGGCATGCCTGGCACCGTCCTTTATTCAGCACAAGAGCACACAAACACTACATTAAAATATGCGATGGATAACAAATGTTGAGCTCCTTATATACAGTAGTTTTAGTCCTTTAACTATAATTGCTAAGCTATACAGTATTAAAATTGTATGGGAATTGCCTTGCAACAAATGGAATAGAACATTTCCACAACTGCTATTTTTCTAAGTCTCCTTTATCTTAGAGTCCTAACAAAAATCCTGTAAGATACAGTGCTGAGTGAAGACTGAAAGATAATGGATGGCCTGCTGAGTTCACAAAGGAAGATTTGATGTGAGGGTGGTGATGGTGGTGGGGGGTTGTAATCTTAGTTATTTCTCTATATCAGCTCTCAATAAACACACACACACACAACACAAAGAAAGACAAACATGCATACATGCATATAGCTTTATTTATAAAGGTCAACAAGCAATATAATGATTTGCATTAATTCTTCTCTCCCTTTCAAAAACAAAACAAAAAAGATAATATATTTCTACTTCCAGAGTTCCATGCTCCTTCACAATTATTTTCATTCAATTTAACATTTCTAGAAAGGCTAGTTCCAGAGACGAAAGCAAACCCCCCCCAAAAAACCTATATATGAAGAGAGGAATAGTTCCATTGCTTGAGAGAGAGAAAGAGGGAGTGAATGATAGTGATAAAAGGTGTCTATAAATTTTTCGATTGTAGATTCTCAAATAAGTTTCAGCAGTGAGTAAAATATCCAGAATATGTCTTCTCAGTCTGGCAGCAGAAGGGGCTAATTTATCATGATGGAATTGTGGAATTTGGCAGCAGAATTTCACTATTCCCCAAATATGCCAGCCACAGAGGCAGAACAAAGAGAAGGGCCTCACTTGAAGACTTGGAAAACTTGCAATGCTGCTTAGGCCATAACCAGCCTACTGAATTGTTCCAATAGCAGAAAATATATGAAGCTCAGGATTGAACTGTGGAGTCTTTATTGCTTCCTAAGATTGATGGTTTTCTTGCAGACATTTCATTATCCTGCTGAGTAACAGCATCAGTGCTGATGAATGTGGGGTTAGCTGCTTGTTTACACAGAATAGCTTGTCCCGCTAACACTATGATTGTTATCTGGCTGTGCAATGAAATATCTGCAAGGGAAAAAAAAAGCCCAGAGAGCACCAAGGAACTTCACATTGAAGAATGTTCAGAAAAATGGCATGGGTGTAGTGAAACTTCTGTGATGACCAAATTTAATAATGGGCCCATAATTTTCCTACGTTGTTAAAAAATTGCACCAATTAATAGTCTAAATTTAGCATTCTAGATTAATTGAACATTCAGAATACTTTGTCCAGATGATCAGAGAATGCAGCATGTCAAAAAAAAAAAAAAAAACAAAAAAAAAAAAACCAAAAAGGAGTGAGGTTGAGTGTCATCCCCCCCTCCACCCTTGGACAAACCTCTTGATTACTATGTTGTCATGTAAAGCAGGAAACCCTATTTCCTGGAACAGTATGGAATGATAACAGCCTATTTATGGAAGAAAGCCTGGCATCTTGGTCCTTAGGTAGATTCTCTCTCTTTGTAGTGGATATGCATATTTCTGTATTACACATAAATATAGCACATACATTTGTGTAGGGGAGAGGCAGGGCTACTCAGACATTACTTATCACTAATACAAAGCTTCTAGTCACTAGAACTCTATTAAAGATTACTATCCATCAATACCATTGTATTATGGTTAATTGTACAGATGTTTAAACTGGATCTAGCATTTTTATCCACTTATTGAGTCCTTCCCAAGGACCTGGGATAAGCAGATGCTGACGTTTGGTGTTGCTAGAAGTATCACCACAGTATGTAAATTGTTTCAAGTAAAGTTACCTTTTGCAATTGACTGATGGTGATTTTGTCAATCTCAATAGTTTCCCCACAAATTCTGCCAAAATTTCAGGGTATTTTCTTTGTTAGAATTTTCAATTGTGGTAGCAACTTGTCCACTTTCAAGGGTCTTGTAGAAATGATGCTGATTTACTCAAAATTGTGAATTTTGCTGAAACTGCTTTATTCGGTTAACATATTGCTTTATTTTCTCTGCAATAGACACAACTCTTTGTTTCAGCTCTTCAATCACTACTGCAATTTCCTTGTTTTTCAGGTCATATCTTTCTTTCAGGCTAATTCTGATTTTTTTATTCTTCAGATTTCCTTGCCTCAAATACTTGAAATTACTTAAATTCAATTGAATTTTCTTTATTTTTAGCTCCAGGCATATTTTCAACCTAGGCTTTCCCTTCTTAATTGCTTTATTCTTTCCAGTTTTCAAGCCCAATTGTTCATTAGTAACATAAGCTGTTGCATACATTAGTTGGTTTGTTTGAGCTAATGTTTTTGTTGGAATAATCTGGATAGCTTCATTCACATTCTTCAATAATTTAGCCAAACTTCTCTTACTAGCTTGATTCAGTTTTGGCAATCAAATTATTTTCATGTTTTCCATCCAAGATAATTTGACACTAGCTTTTGGTCCTTCAAGATGTAATCCAGCTCTTGCTTCTTTTTCCCTCATCTGCTTCTCTAGTTTCCTCCCTTTCCTCCGCTACTTGTTGTTCCACTTCTAAATTATCTCTATTATTAGTTATACTTGAGCCTTGATCTTATGCTTCACTCTCTTGATGTATTCATTTCTAATCTTTTTTCTTGACTTCATTGTGCTTGATGTTGTCAGCTTGAAGGATACTCAGGTATTTGTAGTAATCATCTTCATCCAGACTCTTAATGTTATTTTTGTGGGGCATCTTGATTCCTTCAGTTTTCACTATTTTTCCTTTTTTGAATCTCCTTGAAATATTCATTTCTTCATATTGTGCTGGCTTCTTCTACTGCCAATTCCCCTGGTTTGCCTTTACAGTTTGATTAACTTTGGGCAAGGCTGCTGGCCCTGGTCACTTTGCTGGTAGACGTGAGTCCTAAACTCCAGGAACTCCAACACCTACCATTGTCCTTGCAACTTCAGTGATGACTGAGCTGGTATGTGTTTCTGTAAATTATGCCTCAGCATTATTATTATTTTTTTTATGGGAGAGACACTGTTCGTCTGGCTGTGATCTAAATACATCTAGAGTAGATTGGTGTTCTCTTACCATTTTATTCTCTATTTTGACTTGTATTCCTATTTTGTTTTTATGATATTGGTTGGACTAGTGTGTGTGTGTGTGTGTGTGTGTGTGTGTGTGTGTAAGCAAATAAAAAATTAGGCAGTTCTACTTTCTTGCTGCTACCTGCCACCTCCTTGCCAACTACTCCTATTAGTGGCCTGGTTTTTTTCCCTTGACTTACTTGTTGTATGTTGAAAGAAACTTTTTAAATTATTTTTGACATTTGTTTTTAGTTCACTCTGACCCTTAGCTTTCCTGATTTTGTAGATTTGGACTTTTTGCTGGTATTCTGTTTTAATTATGTATCCCTCTTTCGATTTTTGATACTTGTCTTTCTCTCAATTTCTCAGAGAGTTCTTTAGGCAACCATGCTGGTTTGACCTGGGGTCTCTTATTTTTCTTTCTCAGTGGTATTGTGGTAGATGGGTCTTTTATAATCTAATTTTTCCCCAGTTTCGTGAGTTGTTTTCCTCTTTAAGATTTCCATCTATGGAATCCTTTCTCATCTGTTGCTATCTTGCTGAATAACTAGGCAAATTTCCTGGCAGTGGTTCCTAGTTGGCAGATGAAAAATGTTAACTTGGCTGGCAAGGCTTGGCGTCTCTTCCTCCTGAGGTTTTTTTTCTTGAGGTTTTCTTTCTTAACACCCCAACTTTTGAGGGCAGAAGCTTTCAGGGCATGACCATCCTGCCTGGCATTCAAATTGCTGGAAGCCTTTTCCTCATGTTGACTTTGAAAGCAAAGTCAATTTTTTAAGGAACATCATCATCATCATCATTCTAGTCCTTATCTATCCACTGCAGGATGAAGGCCTCTTCTGCATGTTGCCAACCAATACCGTCTTGAGGTTTCCTTTGCCAGTTAGGTCCACAATACTTGTTGATGTCATCACTCCATTTCATTTTAGGTCTCTTTTATGGATGGTTTTTATCAAGTGGAATCCATTCTCCATTGAGAGTGGAGACAGCAGCCAGTGTGGGTACTACTCATCCAATCAGATTGAAGGACTGAGTCAGCCAATAACTTTAAGTCCCGCCCTTGTTGCCGGGCAGGCCCAGCTTTGGCTCAGTCCTTCAGTTGGACTGGCGTGTGGGCCTTTAGCTCCGACTGCTTTCTTCAAATTATCTGTACCTTTTTGGAAATATTGGTGTTTTTGGATCTGGACTGTTTTCTGACGTTTCTCTGCTTCGCCCTATGGACTTGGTTGCCTTTGGATTTCGTGAGTTTTTTCCCTTTGGTTTCCTTTGAGAGCTGTTAATCCCTTGGTGTGTAGGCCTTTTTTTGTTTTGTCCCTTCAGGGACCCCTGGGGGGCTTCCTGGACGTTCCTGTCAGGCTTGGCAGCCCCTCCGTTTCAGGATCTGGCCCTTCCTTCCCAAACGCTTCACCCAGGGGCTTGTATTTTTCTTTGGGGCCATTTTTTCGCACCGTTTCTGTAGCGGCGGCCATTTTGTCGCCCTTCGCTTCGTTATTGAGCCTCTGACTTTTTAAAAGAGACTTTTACTTACTATTATTGGACTTTGGACTGCTGGCCTTCATCGCCCTTTCCCCCTGGGGGCTGAATTTACTGTCTTCAGTGCTTCCTGGTTGCTTCTCTCCTGTTTAAACTCGGCCTGGCTGCAAGCGCTTTTTTCGCCGTTCCGACGAACAGCTGAGCTAATTAGTGACCTTTTGGAGCCAACGAGCAGCTGAGCAGAGGCTGAAGGTTCTTTGTGCATGATTCCCTGCTACTACACTACCCCACTCCCAGAGACAGTTCTAAACTGCTGGCCTTGCCTAGAAGCTGTTGGACATTTTAAGGGGCAACTGTTTGAACTGCAATTGGCTGAGCTGGCTGTGCGGGTATTCGTGGAGCTTTGCGCCCCCCTCCTTGGCTCTTGGACCTGATTGTATTCCCGCTGTCCTTACCAACCTCCGTTTGCTGCCTCTCAGATTGTAGCGGCCATTTTGTGGAGTGACTGCACTCCCTTGCCCTTCTGCCCTTGGAGCGTGTGTACAGGGCTTGAATTTAGTGGAGTTGCCGCGCTCCCCACCTGATCCTATCGTGCGACTGCTGCTTCTGTCTTGGGATCCGTCATCATGCCAAAGTCATTGACCAAATCCAAACATGGTCGTAAGCACAGCTCTGCCATTCAGAGGCAATCGGAGGATGAATCTGTCTCGATTCAAGATTCGGCACAGTCACAGGTTGCCCCATCTGCTCACTCCCATCACAAGAGCAGGAAACACAGCAGCGCGCTGGACAAAGTGGAAAAACGCAGGGACAGAGTCCTCACTCAACTTTGTGAAAAGGCGAGCTCTGACCTTCAGGCTTCTACGGCTTCTGCTCTGCTGCAAGGTTCTCGACCAGTGACTCCTGACCAGCTGTCTCTCAGGGATTGCCCTGTCACTATCTCCACTTCGAATTTGTGGGGCCCTGCTCCGAAGGACCTTGTCACTGATCCGCCCCCGGAGGAGGTTGTTCCTGATGTTCCACTTCCTCTAGACTCCTCTGCGGTTCCCTCGGTTCCGGTACCATCTCAGGAGGCGGTGAATTACCCTCTTCCTCCCGACCAATTGCAGAAGATGATTGAAGCGGCGGTGCAAAAGACCTTGGCTGCGGGCCTTCGTCCTTCCAGTGTGGCTGGCTCTGTTCGGTCCGCCTCGCCGGAGCAACCTCGTTCTTCGGGTCACGCTTCTTCCAGAGTTCACCACTCTCCTTCTTGTTCCCAGGCTAGTCAACGCTCATCCTTGTCAGAGGCAGAGGATAGTGACTCTGGGCTGTCCAACGACGAGAACCTTCCGCCTGATCAGCCTGCAACTACTGCCCTTTTTCCACAGGCCTTGTTCAGATCTCTTCTGTTTAAAGCCGTCAATACGGCCCAACTTTCCTCTCCTGCTTCCCAACCTTCTGTTTCTGTACCTCCAGGGACTTTAGACCCTATGTTCGCTGAACCGGCCAAACCGATTACAACCATTCCCACGCCTCCGCTTTTCCTGGATGTCGTGAAACGGCAGTGGGCTTCGCCGGGGTCAGCCCCTATCCCGTCTTCGTCTGACCGTACAAATTTCCACATCGCATCTGAACTGGACACTCTTCTGCAGCTTCCATCAATTGATGCTCCTATCGCCGCTCTCCTGTCTTCTACAACTGTTCCGGGCGATCCTGCTGAAAGCTTGCGACCTGACAAACGCCGTGCTGATATGGTCCTCCAAAGGGCTCATCTGGGGGCGGCCTGGGCCATCAAAGCGGCTTCTACAGCGTCTTTTTTTAACCGCACCACGTTGTTGTGGTTCTGCCAGTTGCAAGAGAAGTTGTCGCCGGAGGATGCTCGTGTTAAGCATGACCTCAATAAGATTGTAGCTGCAGTCCAGTTTTCAGCGGACTCGACTCTCAGCGCTGCTCGCTTTGCTGCAAAATCCTTAGCATCTTCTGTGACGGCTTGCCGTTTGACCTGGCTCCGACATTGGCAGGCGGACGCCAGGCATAAGTGGAAGCTCGCCTCAGTCCCATTTGGGGGGTCCCGTTTGTTTGGGGAAGCCTTAGATCCCGTTTTGACCGAGACCAGGGACAAACGGAAGGTTTTGGCGGCGGTTTTCCACAGGGGAGATTCCCGCTTCTCTCCGTATCCCCCTCGACCCCATCTCCGAGGTAATGATGTTGGGGGGCCCTCTTCCTCCTCCTTTTCCTCGCCCCGGCCGTACGTAAATTTTGGCAGGCATCGGGGCTCACAAGATAGGGCATTCCGGGGCAGGTCGTTCGGGTCTAAACGGCCCTTTCGAGGGGGAGGAGGTCGTCCCACCCGTCGCCAGCGTTAATTGCATTGCTGATCCTCCCATTGGCGGCAGATTGGCCATCTTCGTAGCCGCCTGGGAACGGTCCACCTCTGATCAGTGGGTCCTAGCCACTCTTCGTTCTGGTCTAGCTATCGAATTTGTCTCCACCCCCCCGACTCCTTTGTCTGCTGCCCGATTTCTCGTAATTCGGAGAGAAAGTCCCTTATGGACGCAGCGGTTCAACATCTCTTGACCATTAGGGCTATTCAACTCGTCCCTTCGGGCCAGGAGCGTCAGGGTTTCTATTCCCGGGTTTTTCTGGTTCCCAAATCCTCGGGGGGGTGGCGCCCTATTTTGGACCTGAAACGTTTAAATAGATACGTGGTGTACCGTAAATTTAAAATGCAATCATTGCAAACTATTCTAGCCGGTGTTCGGAGGGGCGATCTCCTCTCTTCCATAGACCTTACAGAGGCCTATTTGCACATCCCTATCCTTCCTTCCCATAGGCATTTTTTTAGGTTTTGTTACGGTGGGGTCCACTATCAGTATAGGGCGTTGCCCTTTGGCCTCTCTTCTGCCCCCCGCACTTTTACGAAGGTGCTGGCCGCTTTGGCGGCCTCTCTTCGTATCCGTTCAGTTAGACTTTTGTGCTACCTCGATGATATTCTTCTGTTGTCTCCTTCTGTCTCTCAGGCAGTTTCGGATATCCGTCTCACGATAGAGACGTTGGCATCCCATGGTTTCTCAGTTAATTTAGATAAAAGTCACCTCTCCCCTTCCACCAGTCTGGTCCATTTGGGGGCCCTTATCGACTCGGTTCAGGGTAAGGTGTTCCTGTCCCCTGATAGACAGGAGGGTATTCGTCAGTTAATCTCCAAGGTGGAAGCTTGTAGGGCCATTTCCCCTCTTGTCCTCTCCCAACTGTTAGGGAAGATGATCTCTGCCATCTCCATAGTTCCTTGGGCGCAACTGCACGCACGGGAACTCCAATGGTTTCTCTTGCCATTGCAGAAGGCGGGCAGAGGCACTTCACCCAGGCCAGTTCCGGTCCCTCCTGCTGTTCGCCGGTCCCTTCGGTGGTGGCGTTCTCCGGCCCTAGCTGCGGGGTCGTTCTTCCTGGAGCCTCAGAGGGTGGTAGTAACTACAGATGCCAGTCTCCTCGGCTGGGGAGCCCATTGTCAAGGTCAGTTGGCTCAGGGCACTTGGAGCCCGGCAGAGTCCCGTCGCCCGATCAACTGGCTAGAACTACAGGCGATTTTCCTGGCCCTCGAGGCTTTCCGAAATCTGGCCTCCAACTCCCACGTCCTCGTCCTGACGGACAATGTAGCAGCAAAAGCGCACCTGAACAAGCTGGGAGGTACCAGGTCGAGGTCGCTTCTCCGGTTGGCTCTGCGTCTGGGATTCTGGGCGGAGCGGCACCTTTGCTCTCTTCGGGCAGCACATATTTCCGGAGTGGACAACTCCCAAGTGGACTGGCTGAGTCGTCGTCGAGTGGACAACGCGGAGTGGTGCCTCCACCCCCAGATTTTCCAGGAGTTGACTCGTCGGTTCGGCATGCTGATCATCGACCTCTTCGCAACGCATACAAATGCTCAGCTGCCACGGTTCTTCGCCTGATTCCCAGATCCTCGGGCAGCGGGCGTCGACGCTCTTCGAATTCCATGGCCGGCAGGCCTTCTCTACGCCTTTCCCCCGACCTCCCTCCTGCCCAAGGCGGTTCGCAAGATCCTGTATGAGCGAGCGGAAGTAGTCCCTCTCGGTGGCCCCATCATGGCGTATCCCCCTCGAGGCCGACGTTCTGTCTCAGGGCGCCCTATTACACCCAGACCTGGCCTGGCTCAACCTGACCGTTTGGCGGTTGAGCGGAGCACTTTGACAGCAGTGCATATTCCGCCGGACGTTATTCAGACATTGCAAGCCTCGCGCCGCTCTTCTACGGATTGGATTTACTCTGCCACCTGGCGTGCCTTCTGTTCCTGGTGTTCCGAGTTTGGAGTTTCCGCTCTTCAGCCATCTATTGTGGACATTTTATGTTTTATGCAGCGGGGCCTGACTCAGGGCCTCTCTTCCAATACGTTACGTAGACATGTGGCCCCGTTGTCTTCGGTCCTGGTGTGCGGATCCCTGCCATCATTGTCGCACCATCCTCTAATCCGGCGCTTTCTTCGAGGGGCCACGAACTTGTGTCCTCCTGTACTACACAGATACCCGACCTGGAATCTCCCCTTAGTGTTGGAGTCGCTTGTGGGCCCTCCGTACGAACCGCTGCGGACTGCCAGTCTCCGGCTTCTTTCCTGCAAAGTCGCCTTTCTGGTGGCGATAACGTCGGCCCGTCGTATATCAGAGATAGCAGCATTGTCCATCCGTTCTGACCTCTGTGTCTTTCATTCGGACCGCGTAGTACTCCGTTTGGACCCCACTTTCGTCCCGAAAATCAATTTGGTTTTCCACCGCTCGCAGGAGATTATCCTGCCTAATTTCTGTCTGCGACCTGCTCACCCACGGGAGCGCAGATGGCACTCGCTCGACGTACGACGGGCTTTGCGGATCTACATTAAGAGGACATCCGTTTTCCGTCATTCGGAGTCACTGTTTGTCTCCTTTTTGCCCGTTTCCCAGGGGTGCAAGGTCTCTTCGTCTGTTATCGGTCCTTGGATTCGGCACACCATCGCCTCGGCCTACGACCTTCGTTCTCTTCCCCGACCAGCTCGCTTGACCGCTCATTCCACCCGTAGCGCTGCTACGTCTGCCGCATGGGCTACCCAGGCGCCCTTGTTCGAGATCTGCAGGGCGGCCACGTGGACTTCGCCGGTTCCCTTCATACGTCATTATCGATTGGACCAATTTGCATCGGCGGAGGCGGCGTTCGGACGACGGGTGCTTCAGCGTGTCGTTTCCGGGGAGACTGTTGTTGTTGACCAGCCGGTTCCCGCCCTGAACTCGGGACAGTGAACTGGGGTATGTCCCACACTGGCTGCTGTCTCCACTCTCAATGGAGAAGGGGCGTTGGTCCTACCTGATACGCTCCTTCTCGTTGAGTGGAGACAGCAGCCAGACCCTCCCTTACTCCGGCTGGGGTTTTTTTCTGTCTGTCTTTCTCCTCTCCTTACTTACCTGGTGACCTATGTTGCCTTCTGTGCCCACACGCCGAGTCAGTCTTACGAGTCTTCGCCAAAGCTGGGCCTGCCCGGCAACAAGGGCGGGACTTAAAGTTATTGGCTGACTCAGTCCTTCAATCTGATTGGATGAGTAGTACCCACACTGGCTGCTGTCTCCACTCAACGAGAAGGAGCGTATCAGGTAGGACCAACGCCCCTTCTATGACTGCCTTAGTCTAGCTGTTATCAATTCTTTTTGTTATGTGACCAGCCTATTTCCATTCAATTATTTTATTCTTTTGATCACATCATATATATTTGTTGGTTCTCTAATCCATGTGTAGATTTCTATCTTGTCTTGTGATGCAAGCATGCATTTTTCAATGGCTCTATCTGCCACTTGTTGCTTTTGTATTGATTGTGAGATTACTGTCCATGTTTCACTGACATATGTTGGAACAGGCAGCACACACTGATCAATTTTTTTTTCTTCAAACATAGGGGCAGTTCTTGAAAATTATGCTTAGGTTGCTGTATGTCTGACAACCACATTTAACAAGTTGTTCAATTCCCTTTTTTGTATCACCTTCCATTGAGAGTCATTGGCCAAGATATATATAGCCAAATATATAGCCTACTGTGTCTAGTTCTTCTCCAGATATATATTTTGTTTTCTTTGGTGAATTTATTAAACATAACCTGGCTCTTTTTCAGGTTTATTTTTTTAAGCCAAATGGTTCTCCTGCTTTGAGCTACTCTTGTGTGTGTGTTTGTAATTCTTCTGGGTCTTATGAGAAGAAAGCAACATCACCTTGCAAATTGTAAGTGGTTTAAATAGGTGCCATTGTTTATATTCCATCTTTTGCCCAGTCTAGTTTGCAAAATATTTCTTCAAGGCAGGTTGAGAAAAGGATAGGTGATATTCTTTCACCTTGTTGCATACCTCATTGTATGTTGATTTCCATTTTAAGATCATTAAGGTAATTTGTCACTATTGTTTTCTCATATATTGATTGTAGTAAGTTTATGTAAGCAATGTTTATACCTTGGTTGAGCAATGCATTCATTGTTGCTTGCTGTAATACTGAGTCAAACACCTTTTTGTGGTCAACGAAAGCCATGCATAGAGGCTTGGTGTACTCTTTGTGCCTTTCAATGACTTGCTGAACAACCTGGATGTGATCCATAGCACTGTAACCACTTCTGAACCCTGTTGGCTCCTTTGGCTCTGTATCATTTAATGTTCTCAATATTCTTTTTGCTATTATCATGGTGAAAATCTTGTAGATGACTGAAAAGAAGGCTTGTTAGGCAATAATCCTTTAAATAATCTTGGGCTCCTTTTGTGTGTGTAAGAATCACTTCAGCATTTTTCCATTCATCAGGTATTTTTTTCTTCCCTGAGGCATCTTGATTATACTTTTGTTAGCTTCTTGTGTAAACTGTGACCACCAGCTTTCAGCATTTCAACTGTAACACATCATTTCCTGAAGGTTGGTCATTGTTCATTGATTTTATGGTACCTGGTACTGCCTCTACTAGGATATCTGGCATTTCCTCTTTTGTGGGTGTTGTTACTTTTGAGTGATCTTAATCTTTGTGCAGCTCTGAATAGAATCTTCCAATTATTTCTAACATTTCCTATCTTGTTCTACCCACAGTGTGATATCTCATTTTACATTGTTGAGTTCAATCAATAGTACTTCTAGTTGAGCGTCCATTTTCATTGTTTGAATGTTGAGCATTTCTATGTCCAAAGGCAGTCTGATTTTGCCCAGTGATTCATAGCACCCTCTACCTTCGGGCATGTCTTCCTGCTGTCGTGGGTAGTTTCCCTAGGGCCTCCGGGGAATGAGGTTGTATTGACATGTTTGATGAATAGACTATATTTGCCACGCTAGTCCAATTCAGGTTGGCAGATTGGTGATAGTCTGGGGTATCCTTCATGGCCTGTTCACCTGGGGTGACACTTCTGCACATATACATGTCTGATGACACAGCCCACAATTTCATTTACCTACATGAGCCCGTTTGGCTCGTCAGGACCCCAATCATAGAAGGAGCTTCAGGAGCATATTTAATGGAGAATATTCATAATAAAGGTTGTCATCATGTTATGACTTCTATTGGGACCAAATTGAGGCTGATTACCATTGTTGTTGTTAAGTGAAGAGGTGTAAAGTGTGATGTCATATGATTGCATTTTTTAGCCACAGCAATCCAGCCAGTTCTGATTGTCCCTGATTGGGTAAAGCAAGAAATGGAGGGAGTCAGTGGTGGGTTGCTATCAGTTTGCACCGGATCGAGCAAACTGGTAGCAGTGGCAGGAGGCTCCGCCTACCCACCCAGACGTTTCTTTGCAGAAGTGTCCTGTGTGTGCATGTGCATGCAATGAGCGAACCGGTAGCGATGGGATTTGGAAGCCGCCCCTGGAGGGAGTCCCAAAAAAGGATTGCAGGTGTCTTTGAAGTTGATAGTCACTGAAATAGATTAAAAACAAAGTAAGTTAGAACAGAATCATATTAGTTCAATCCTATGTTTGAAGACTGTATTTGAAGAGAAACTATGTGTTCCTATTCTGAAAAGAAAATATAAGTATTTCAATTAAAAAACTAACACATTAAATTATTTATCAAATAGCATTTTTGTCCAATCAAAATTTGCCACATTGAAAAAGACAACAATTGAAGCTCATGAATAACTTTTTGGCGGAAATTAGCAGGTAGAATATTAGCAAGATTTTTCATCACATTTGCTTTTGGAACAGTTCAGTCAAGCATATCAAGTCAAGCCATCTAAATTCAATTTCTAATGCACGAGAGAGTGCATTTTGTCTAAAATTTCTTATTTCATGGCTGATTATACAGCCCAATTATTGGACGCCCATGGCTCTTCTATAAGCATGTGCACGAAGAGAACCGGTAGTAACACCGGTTGGAACCCACCACTGATGTAGATGTTATTTATGTCTATGAGTCTATTGATCACCAATTTGTTAGTGTGCCAGGATTCCCGGAATTCTCTGGCATTTTTGGATTTGGTCTAAGATTGTAAATAATATACACGCATAAAGGCAACCTCTTTTCTGCCCCATAAGATTGCACAACATTTGTAGGGCAGAAAACCAAGAATTGCCTCATAATTTTTTTCTTATAAAAACCTCTCATAATTAGTGGCCAAATTTAGTGTCACTAGTTCAGTATTTCTCAGCCTTGTTCACTCGAAGAGGTGTGGATTTCAACTCTCAGAATTCATGCTGGAGAGAGAATTCTGGGATTTGAAATCCATACACATCAAGTGGCCAAAGTTGAGAAACACTGTCCTTGTTAGTGGAGAGAGAGAGGGGGGGAAGAGTAAGAGAGAGAGACAATTCCCTCCCCCGTGACTACATGCATGTTTTCACTAATTTTTGTGGCAACACATGTTAATGATTGGCCAATGTCTTCTTTCATTTTTTTTTGGAAAAAAAAAGATATTTCTGGCAAATTACACTTCTAAGGCTTTTCTTCAGATGTTCTTTTGCTATTGAAGTCAAAGCAAGCCAACTCAACTTTGAAATCAAGGGTTCTAGACACAGAAAGCCAATTGGATTATACAGCTGGTGAGAAGTACTCTCTGAGGTTGGTTGTTTTCTTTAGACTTTTCATTACATCATCAGTACTAGCATCAGTGCTAACACCGTCTGGTGAGAATAATGCAATAATTTCCCATTAAGCTAACATTCGATATTTTCTTCTATTTAACATTCATTTCTTAATCTTAGATGTCTCTCCGGAGGTTTAAGCAAATAGATTCTATTATATTAATAGAACACTGGTGCTATAAATATCAGAAAAAAAATATACTACCAATATGATAGGAATTCCCAGTTATGGAAAAAAGATTAACAGGAACATTTTGTACTGCAGACTCCATATGAATTCTTGACAGATTGACAATTGACAATTCTTGACAATTTACAAATAGCTGCCTAAAAGCCATACAATTAATAGTAGGGAGGCCCAGAGTCACCTTACACTAAACTAGAGATGGTAGGATCCGAGCCTTTGATCATACTATTGTGATCTTTTATATTTGTATTTGCTATTTTGCCCTCCTTAGTTTTTGAGAGGGTAAAAGTGAGGGATACTTTCGGACTTGCACGATTCTTTTATCATAACCACTAACTTAGATAAAACTAGCATTTCTGGATGTGCTTTTATACAAGCCTAACATAAATCTTGCAAATCAATTTGATGTCAGTTTTTCATGCAAGGATATGATATATTCTTACTGGAAAGTCTTTTTTGTTTCCCACCTTGGAAAAATGGTTAACCAAGCTGAGGAAGTTTGTTTTGAGGTACAGAATAATTGTGTACCTTACAAGTAAATCTGAGGTATAAATTCAGTTCTCACTGGAAACTGTCCTTGGACTCTACTATAACTGGATACATGGATTTGCGGCTCATCCAAAATTTGGGTTTTCCAAGGATATAATCTATATTTTAATTTCATGGGATATCCAAATTTGGGAAGATTTGCTGGTCCCATTTATTGTAGTTTATAATTCCAGCCAGTGATTTCTACAATATTGAACCTACAGATTTTTACTTCAGCATGCTTTTTTACTGGTCCCAGCACTACAGAACAAGGTATTGAATACTGCTGTGAAGAAAACATCTACATCTAATAGAACAATATGGAATTTATATTGTTGAAACAACAGAATATATTCACAAACATATTGCCTTATATCACATAAGATACATGTATATATAATATATAGCAAACATAATATTTAGTTTATTGTCCTCTTACTACCTCAGCTTTTGTGTTCCATATTAAACAGGGTCTATACCAGTTTGCTGTTAACTGAAACAGGTTGGCCTTTCTGGGGAAGAGGGGCTGTGAAAGGAGGTAACAGTTCCTTTAGAACCAGCTTCAGTACAGGCAACCTTATTCTGTGTTTTTGTGCTCTTCTTGTTGCTCAGTTATTCTTTGTTTCAATTTTTCTACCTCTTTAGTTACAGGTTTTTGTTCTTTCTGAGGTGGAGGAGAGTGTGCCTGATTTCCAAATGAAAACAATTCTATATCGCTACTGGATTTCTCTAATACCAACTCTCCCTTGTTTATTCTACAGTCTGGGTTACATCTGGTAAAACTTTGATTTCTCTGCCCTGGGTAGACCTTTGCATTTCTTCCAATTCTGCTTTTGTGAATACTTTATTTCATACTATAAATCGACATTGATCTGCTAGCCTCTGTTCTGTTATTTCTGATTCTGGATGTTGTTCTTTCCAGAACTGGTGTATTCATGTCAAATATCCTCTTCTTGTTGGACTTGATCTGTAATAACAGGTTATTATTTCTTTGTTTTCAATCACTGTGTATTTATGATGGGTAAACACCTTTCCTTCCAGTGGTTCTGCAGCTGCTGGCCCTGGTTGCTCAGCCAGCTGCCCTGAGACCTGTAGACCATTTTTCATCAAATTCCCATTTTTCAGGAACTCCAACATCTAGCGCTGATCTTGTTAACCCAGGGGGCATAGGGGCCGGTATGGCTTTCTGTAATTTATGTCTCACCATATATTTTTATGGGAGAGACACTCTTTGTCTGAGTATTTTGATGAGACTTGTCCAGTATGGTTGAACCTCTGGCACACAAGCCCCACAACCAGGGGTTAATTCCACTTAGCCTTCACTACTGGTTCGCAAATGTGAGTGTACACACATGCTCGTTTCGCTCATGTGTGACACCTCTGAACATGCACAGAACCTTCTGCACATGCACAGAGCATCAAAAATGGAACGTGATGACGTCTGGGTGGGTGGGCGGAGCCTCCCGCTGTCGGTGCTACCAGTTTGCCCGAGCTGGATAGAACCAGCTGTATTTAACCACTGTCCAACTATGTCAAGGTAGTGTCTCATCAGGGGATGATGATAATGATGATGATGATGATGATGATGATGATGATGATGATGATGATGGAACACCACTAGCTGTGATAGTTTTCGATGTTGTTTTGAAAATGTTTGAATTTTTTAAAAATGAATGATCTTGACTCCATTTAATGCTCATTTTCTAAAACTGGAAAAGATTAGATTATATATTTAAAAAATCTCTATGGGAAAACATTGGAAACTGTTTCTTATAAGTTTATCCTACTCATTCAAATGAAACAGGTTGCAACATGCCCTACCCCACATCTGGGAAACATCTGACAGCATGGAACTTGAGTCTTGTAACACAACCGCAACCTTACAAAAGGAAATTATTGGCTTGTGAAGCAGAAGATACCACAGTAAACAAGGTTTTTCTCTCTGCTTAGTGCCTGCTATATTTTCTGCCAAATCCAAACATGAAAAAGCATTTACTTCACCTCTTGACTTGACTATGGGCAATTGAGAACCACACCTACAATTATCTGCTTCTATTTTATTCACAACAATGAGCAAAGAAAGGGATAGCTCCCAAGGTGATGTTAGTACAAAGAATCTCATATTGAGATGTACATTCCCATTTCCAGGACTCTTGTGAAATGGGAATCAAGCCATTACTGAATCATCACCATTGCCTTCAGAGTGCAACCATCTTCTTTTATTTAGGAAGTCAGCCTATCTTTCTCATTAAATTCTTTTCATTATATCCTTTATACTGGATTTTAGGTGAGCAGATCCACTTATCTAACTTCTTGAATAACTGATGTTCTTCTCTTATTTTCCTTCCTTCCTCCCTCCCTCCCTCCTGATTTTAGCCTAAGTTATGACCTTTGTGCTTAAAGTAAAACAATCATTGAATAGAAAAATTATGAATTTAGATGAAAATGCATGTTACATTTTTATCTACTATTCTGTTTAAACACTGATTATGATGATTTAAAACTGCTATACATGTTTTCAGAGATTATTTCAAAGTTTAATAATCCTTACTGCAATAGTGCCCATAGTATTTGCCCTTAGTATGTATTGTTATTATTTTATCAACATGTTTCAGATAGTGATGGAACTGGAAAAAAAAATTACTCAGGCACCTAGAGAACTCAGAGCTTAAATGTACTCTGGGTTTTCAGCCATAGGGCTTACAGCTAATGTTCTTAACCATGTACTTCAACCGTTCTTAGTTACAGATATTACATTTTATTATTTTTCCATTAGGAAACTTTTTCCCTTTAGAAAAGTTCATAATTATATTTCTGAAAAACCCATTCTTCTCCCTCCCTCCCCTGCCCTCAAAAAACATCTTGTTATTCTAAAGATTCTTATATTTACTTTGGGTAGTGAGATGGCATATGAATGTAATAAGTAAATTAAATAGATGCCATATTTTCTTGCTTTCCCCATATTCCTCACTTGCTCATGACATTCTTGGCATAATTTGGCATTTCCCAATAACTAGGCTTCCTCACAGAGTGGATTGACATTAAATCAGTAAAAATAAATACTTCTCAAGCAAAAGTATCAAACTATGTCCTTGATTTTATACTGAATTTCTGATTTACTTAGTTATTTCAGAGATTTACATTCTGCCTTTCACTGAATAATCTTTAAGGTTGTTTGCAAGACACTGCAAGCAATATGGAAATAAACCAAACCCTCCAGAGCAGTGGTGGGTTGCTCCCGGTTTAGTCCGATTCTATAGAACCGGTAGTAAAACCGCTGGGAGGCTCTGGCCATCTGCCACAACATCATCATCGGTGATCTGCGCATGCGCAGAAGTGTGCACGCTCCCGTTGCAAACTGGTAGTAAAGGTAAGTAGAACCCACCCCTGCTCCAGAGGTACAAATATAAGCAAACATAAAACTCAACTCATGGAGTACATTATATCTGCAAAGTCCTCCCAGTCAGCCCCAAATCAATTGATAGACCAAAATACTTTTTTTATTACAAGAAAACAAAGAAAATACTTTCTGAGGGCTTATCCACGTGGTCTGATTGCCTCATCACCAGAAGAGACAGTCAACTTTTTCTGGATAGCAGAAATGGATAACACTTCACTCTGTTAATTTTCCATTCACCTTCAAAGTGATTTCAAGGCACGTTTAACTGCTCCATTTTTAAAATACACTTTTCTTTGTATCTAGCCTCAAGTGCTTATAGGTTTGATGTTTCAATTTGTTGCAAGTAACTTCAGCAGTTGATTGGTTGCTTTGCAGAGGAAGGTCTTCAATTGAGCCAGTGCTTATCATGCACTCTAATTATTTCTATGCTTCCCATTAACAGCAATGCTGAAATAGCACAGTAGCTATGATCTATACTTAGCATGGGAAGGTTGCCATTTTGAAAAACAGCAATAATAATGGTCTGAGATTCATACTTCTCTGTGACTCTCTATATATGGGGCAGCATGCTGGGTTTGTTGGCTGGAAAGCTGCTAGCCCAGGTTCAAGACCTGAGTACTGCAAAACCAGGTGAGCTCCCAATCTCATCCTAGCTCCTGCCAACCTAACAGTTTGAAAGCATGTAAATGTGAGCAGATAACTAGGTATCACTTTGGTGGGAAGGTAACAGTGCTATCATGCTATGCTGGCCAAATGACAGCAAAACATTGCTCTATTTATTTGTATTCATGTCCATGTTCATATTTATAGCTGCTATCATAAATAAATAAATAAATAAATAAATAAATAAATAAATAAATAAATAAACAAACAAACAAACAAACAAACAAACAAACATCTCAAGACAGCACTGGCTCAACAGCCTCGAAATGGAGTGGAGGAAATAGTCGGCAACAAGTAGAAGGAACTCATTTATATATATATATATATATACCAGTACATATACACCTATATACATACATACATACTATTGCTGCTGCTGCTACTACTCCTAGTACTACTGTTGCTGCTACTATTACTTTAGGAGTTTATTGTTTCAGCATTTTTCAAGTCAGCTGAGATAAAAAGATTTCACCCACAGCTTCCAAATAGTCCAAACCTTTCTATCTCAGCTGACTGTAAACATGCTAAACAACAATCTTATCTGCCCTAAAAGAAGGAAGACCAATTTAAGGCAGGAAGGATAACTAACTTCTTCTGGATGTGTGTAGGTAATTTTCTATTGCTTTTGCTGGCAAGGAATTTCCACTTTTTTGTGACATGGAGGTGGCAACATTTTGTGTATTCAATTATGGCAGCACTATTGATGGCTGTAAGTGTCAAGGTGACTACTCCAATGACAATTGTGTGGTCTACTGTCTTACCACCAGGAAAGAATTTGATTCCTTGCAATGCTTAGTTAGGCAACTTTGCAGGTCATTAAGCCTGCCATTGTAAGTCCACAAATCCAATTGTCTGATCCTATCCAACTCCACTTTAGGGAAGGTGATTGTTGGCTATTTTTCCCGCTATCAGATGGAAGAAAAAACAAATCAGAGGAAAATCTACTAGTCCCATTCATTAACTTGGCCTGTAATAAGTACATCACCCTTTACTAGTCTCATTAACATTGCAGAATAGGTCTCAACAATAGAAGAAGCACAGTTTGTTCCTGCATAACTTTGTTTTAATTGGACGGCATTTTAAGATGGCTGTTTGGAAAAGCTTTGACAGATGTCCTGAGTACAGTAGGTGTTTAATGGCAGAGCTCAGACGTCCCAGGCATCAAGCAGAGTGACAGTATAAAGAAAGGATTCATCCAGGTAATCCTGGCTTCACAGCGGGTTAAGGCTATTATTAGATCAGTATTACTGCCTATGCAAGCCACTTTTTGTATAATAGTGGCTAAGGCACCAGGCTAGAAACTGGGAGACTGTGATTTCTAGTACCACCTTAGGTTCAAAGCCAGCTGGATGATCTTGGGCCAGTTATTCTCTCTCAGCCCTGGGAAGGAGACAATGAGAAAACACTTTTGTAAACCTTGCCAAAAAATCTGCAAGGACCAGTCTAGGCAGTTAGCAGGAGGGGGAAAAAAACTGACTTGAAGAAGCATGTGTGTGTGTGTACCCATGCAAACCATTTCCAAACCATTTTATATTCCAAACCATCTTATGATCAGATGACGTCAGGGAGGACATATTAAAGTCAAAATCAACTCCTCTAAAATTCTAGAACCAATTACAATGTCAAAGTATTATTTGATTGGAGTATTATAGTAAAGGTAAAGGTTCCCCTCACACATATGTGCTAGTCATTCCCAACTCTAGGGGGCAGTGTTCATCTCTGTTTCAAAGTTGAAGAGTCAGTGCTGTCTGAAGGCGTCTCTGTGGTCATGTGGCCGGCATGATTAAATGCCAAAGGCGCACAGAACACTGTTACCTTTCCACCAAAGGCGGTCACTATTTTTCTACTTGCATTTTTTATGTACTTTCAAACTGCTAGGTTGGCAGAAGCTGGGACAAGTAATGGGAGCTCATCCCGTTATGCAGCACTAGGGATTCAAACTGCTGACCTGTCAATCTTTCGATTCACAAGCTCAGTGTCTTAGCCTCTGAGCCACCACGTCCCTTCCTGTAGTATTATGCCAATGCTAAATAGGTATCCCAAGATATGTATTATGGAAGCAGTTCTCATGTCCTCAAGAAGGCAACAGTTAGTGTGCTACAGAAATACAGAGGAAGGCTCTTTTGGAGTAGAGAACAATACTGCCAACTTGATGTTCAGCAGGGAGTATAACCACATCCTTATAATTAATATACAATCATGCCCCTATAATTAACAGTTTTACGCTCCTAATTCAGCTAAAGCATTACAGTCTAAATCATTTCAGCTGCTTCCATAATCAATTGATGTAATACCATGGAATGTTAAGCACGTACATTGAATTATATCATAGTACAAAAAGCTTTTTTTTAATGGTTTTCTTATGTTTTATTTTAAAGTAAATACTACTGTGACCTAACAAAAACGACACTTTTTTAAAAGCAAGGATTAGAATTAGATATTATAAAGCGCCTACATTATATCACGGTATTTCCAGTCAAAATATGTTTGGACTGTTTTGAGCATAATATAATTTTCTCTTGACTATCTGTCAAATAGAGACCCTTTCAGTAATTAGAACCCTTGGGTATTTCTGCTCCCTAATTGTCATAGTGAAATTCAGAAGAAACAAGGAACAACTTGGAGCAAATGTTCATTTTTTTAAAAAAAGTAACGCACAGGGAAGTAATCTAATTGCTCAGATGTCTGAAAGGGTAGAAGTATAAAATAAGAAGCAGGAAGAGTGTCGCATATAAATTACTTCACTAACATTTTCCTTTTGCAATCATTTTTGTACCTGTGCCATTTAATAATGATCATTGGCAACTGCAGTTGATGACTGTTTTGGCGTGGAAATCCCCCCACCCCACCCCCCGTTTCAGATGTAAATGTGTAATGGATTCAAGGCTTTATCACAGCATTGCTCTTTTTTTCAAGAAAGAAGACAGGGATTCCAAACTGAGTATCATCTATATTTTTATAGAATTGGAAATTATTTTTCACATAATATTTTTTTTTTGTGTGTGTGTATGTGTGTGTGCATCAGAAGTGGGTTTCAGCAGGTTCTGACCAGTTCTGGAGAACCAGCTGCGGAAATTTTGAGTAGTTCGGAGAACCGGTAGTAAAATTTCTGAGTGGCCCTGCCCCCATCTATTCTCTGCCTCCCAAGTCCCAGTTGATCAGGAGGAAATGGGGATTTTGCAGTATCTTTCCCCCACAGTGGGGTGGGAATGGAGATTTTACAGTATCCTTCCCCTGCCACACCCACCAAGCCATGCCACAGCCACCAAGCCACACCCACAGAACCGGTAGTAAAAATTTTTGAAACCCACCACCGGTGTGCATACATACATACTGTACATTCACAGACTTCCTATATACATAGGAAGGGTGGAAGAGTAAATGAGCTGAAAGAAAGGGGAGGGTAAAAATAGTCATTGTATATTTAATTAAGATTCTCAAAAAGAGATGAACATTTAAACAACAAAAGGCAAATAAGGAAATGATAGATGGATTAGATGGGCAGAATTTCTTTTTTTATCTCATGCCTTTCATGTTTGTATGCCAAGGAGAAAAAATAACCCACAAGTTGAATCTAAAGTGTTATGAGATGTAAAGGAAAAAAAAAGTTTTGTTTTACCTGTTTGAAATGGTACAGGTAGTCTTCGACTTACGATCATAATTGAGCTCAGAATTTTTGTTGCTAAGTGAAATGTTTGTTAAGTGAATTTTGCCCCCTTTTACGACCTTTCTTGCCACAGTTGTTAATTGAATCATTGCAGTTGTTAAATTAGTAACACGATTGATAAGTGAAACTGGTTTTCCCATTGGGTTGTCAGATAGTCACAAAAGGTGATCACATGACTGCAGGATACTACATTGGTCATAAATGTGAGTCAGTTCCCAAGCATCTGAATTATGGTCATGTGACTGTGGGGATGCTACAACAGTCATAAGTGTGAAAAACAATCATAAGTCATTTTTTTCAGTACCGTTGTAACTTCGAATGCTCACTAAGTGAACTGTTGTATGTAGAGGACTACCTATATTTTGTAGCTTACTGTTTGGTTTGTATAAAAGAATGTGTGTTTCTGAGAAATAAAAGACTTTTGGAGTTAGAAGAATATGACCTGAGATTTGGATGGCATGGATTTTTGTGGTAAATTTTATGGTAAAATAAAGTCACAAAATAAAAATAAGAATGAATGTAGATTTTAAAAATCACAGAGGTAATATATTGAGAATAAGGAATACATATAAATCCAGGTTGGGCTCCAAAACAACAACTCAGCACAACAAGTATTTTATAGATAAGAAATAATACGCAAACTCAAATGGTAGGTATATCATATTAGAATTCTGTCAAAGGAAATGCAAAATAAATCAAGAGATGGGTTTTGCACTTCTAGGAAGATTGTTTGCATTTTATTTTCAACTGAAATAATACAATTTTGTATCAACTTAATTGCTGCCCGCTACAGTAAACTCTCACAATGCAATCTGATGGGGAGCTTGTGCTTAATTAAAATCAGCCTTAAATACCTAACAGAGTAGAAAGGCAGCATATTGAAATAACAGCAATAACACTGCCCAGGATTTCAGCTTTAATTATTGTTTTAGGCCATATTATTCAGCATATAGGAGACCATATTTTAAAAAGTAGAAAATCATAGAGCAAAACCTATTTAAATGAAAGTAAATTATTAATAGAAATATTTGGTATGCATGCAATATTTTTTTTTGCCTTGCCTATTAAAACTAAGCTACTCCTAAAGCTTTGGTGGTACAGCCTTGGTGGTACAGGGGTTTAAGGCACCCTGTTATTAAGCTGGTTATTAAGACCAGCTGCCTGCAATTACTGCAGGGTTCAAATCTCGCCAAGGCTCAAGGTTGACTCAGCCTTCCATCCTTTCTAAGGTAGGTGAAATGAGGACCCAGTTGTGGGGGCAATAAGCTGACTTTGTATAAATATACAAAAGGATGAAGGCTATTGCTGAGCACATTGTAAGCCGCCCTGAGTCTCCGGAGAAGGGCGGCATATAAATCAAAAAAAAAAAAAAAAGCTTAATGGTAGCATACGCAGGTCAAGGATTCCCGGTGTACATTCTTGTACATTCCTGGTTAAAGTGGTGTATAGACATTGTCTGTGAAGAATTATTCAACAAAACACAGCTAATACAACTGTGTCATAACATAATATGTATTCTAATATTGCTAGCTATATAGCTTTGCCTTATAAATGATTATAACAGGAAATCGTTCCAACTTTTTTTAAAAAATCAAGAAGAATATTGTATACAGCATCACAGAGTATGGGTTATTAAAACTTTATGTAATATTCCTTGTAAATGAAGGTATCACTTAATAAAGCAAACAATATGTCTTTCAAACAGTGTTTATTGAAAATATTTTGTGGGGAGAAAGAGTGTATAGCTTGAAATAATAAACTATGGTATATTTGGAGGTTACAACATAATTCTACTTGTCAAGACATTCAGGATTTTACAGTTTTGTTTCAAAGATGCAGCCATTACAGTATTTTAAGTTCTAATGGAGTTAGAACATCTAACAAAGTTCTCATGAAGTTCTAAAATTAATGACCAACATCATGGTGAGCAGAGCTTCTCGTGGAATCACAGGAGACCTCCTGAGGCTTTGACATTCCATGAATGCCTTTCAATGCTGCCTCCTTTTGGAGAACTTGTTTAGTTTTCTAGAGCATTCTTTAGCATCACACAAGTTCAGAACACAAATGTCTACTTTTTTGTGTCCGTTCAGTGTGTCAGACATGGCAAGTAGAAAGCATACCCATCTCAGTACAGAGGCTTGTGTATTAGCTCAAATAACACAAAGGGGATGATTGGTGTGTTAAAAACCTCAATCATGCTGAATCATCAAATTGAAGCTAATGAGGAAAGGAGAATTTGTGAGAAATAAGGCCTATTAAGGCTGCTGGAAATATATCATGTAAGCAAACAGGATTTAGCCCCCCAGTCCATCTGGACTGCTTTAATTCCGAGTGTGTTTCTCTGATCACTTTTGACAGAACTTTTAATCTTATTAAAATCTTATTTTATTTTGTTTTGCAAAATAAAAAGAACCTGGAAATTCCTAGAAAAGCTACTACGTTAACCATGGAAGGCTAAAGCAAAGCACTGTATTTAAGAAAGCCCACTAAAAAGTGATCTAAAACTGAAATACTGGTAAATTTTTTCATTTACCCAAAAGGATGCTAGTTGAGGAACACTCATTCTTTTTCTTGCTGGGAGACTCAGTGCTATGGAAAGTTAGGGAGTAACCCTAATCCCAGCACTAAACTTTTGACTGACATTTCAATCACAAAATATTACAGTGTCATGTAAATTATGTAAGAGGCTGCAGAGTATCCCCCCCCCCCCGTCTCTCTGTGGTACGTCTGCAAGCGTATATAATATCATGAACAAAGGAATGCTGCCATAGCTCTTTTGATTTTTTAAATTTTAGATTAAAGTAAATGTTGGTTTTGATGTTTTTTTAATTGATAGAAATTTTTATGAAACAAAATGAAAATTGTATTCTGATATATTAACATAAATAACTTAAAGCCTGATTCATATTCCCCTAATTAGTATGTACTTCCTTTAATTTATACCTATAGCCTATACCCTTATAGGGCAGAGAAGAGATTTTCATTCCAAAAAATCTTCTGTCTGCAGAACCTGGATAGCTCTGCAGACAAGACACTGTAATTTAACACCAGCTGTCTGCAATTAAAGTAAGTTCGAATCTTGCCAGGCTCAAGGTTGACTCAGCCTTCCATCCTTTCTAAGGTAGGTAAATTGAGGACCCAGTTTGTGAGGGCAATAAGCTGACTTTGTATAAATATACAAAAGTATGAAGGCTATTGCTTAATGCACTGTAAGCTGCCCTGAGTCTCCGGAGAAGGGCGGCATATAAATCAAATTAAAAAAAAAAAATTGCTGAATGTGGGTTTGCTGCTGAGAAAGGATAAAATTGAAACATGAGAAAAATAAATCCTTTTTTTTTTTTTTTTGTATGTACTGTAGTTTATTAAAGATAGGCAATCTCCTTGATTGGCTGGTTAGAGGGAGGATATAATTGGGGAAATTACCAATCTGAAACAGATAATGGGGAGAGGAGTATAGTTATTTGTCGTGTGTGAACATGAATTCTGGCTTTCTAACAGCAGGAAATGAGTGATCTGCAAACTAGATTGCTATGGGACATGAAGATTAAATATTTTATATGGGATGGTAGTGGAGGGGGAAGTGAAGGATACTTACTAATATGTCTCTGTTTTAATGCTTCCCTGGGAACTGCCTGGAAGAAATATTAAAGACTATCTATCTCTCAGTTCCATTTTAATAGGAACTAAGAATAAAACCATGGCATGAGCTGATAGTTAGAATGCCAAATGAGAGAATTTGACATGTCTACCTTTGAATCTGTACCTCCAACCCACATCATGGTTCCATGATAGTGCCTTTTCTTCTCACTAGCTAAATAAACCAACATCACCAATGCTTTGAAAATTAGGGATTTGTATTCTGAGGAATATCTCAAGCCCAGACAGTTAACCAGGAGAAGTGTGTGTGTGTGCGTGCAAGCATGTCTTCAACATGCAAATACGTTGACTCCAGGTGACTGCCTGGAATGGTTTTTGCAGTTTTCTTCTCAAGATTTTGGAATGGTATGCCATGGCCTGCTTTTGAGGGCTGAGAGAGAGTGACTGGCCCAAAGTCCCCCAGCTGGCTTTGTACTTAGGGTGGGAGTAGAATTTACAGCTACCTGGGTTATGCGTAGTACCTTAACCACTAGATCAAACCGGTTGTCATGAGTGAAAATTATGGACATAAGAGACATAGTGATGCAATGATTAGAATGCAATGTTGCAGGCTAACTCGGCCCACGTGCTGTAGGTCGATAAGGTGAAGGTTGACACAACCTTCCATCCATCTGAGGCTGGTAAAATGAGGACCCAGAGTGTTGGGGGCAATATGCTGACATTGTAAACTGTTCAGAGACTGCTGTAAAGCACTATGGAGCAGTATATAAATCTAAGTGCTACTGCTATTGCTGTACACTAAAATTTAGTTGGGCGACTAGACTATCACTTTTTCTGCTATTGCTTACTACTTAATTGCTATATGCTTTGTCTGGGAGTTTATGCATTTTAGGAAAGTGGAGTAAGACCAATATTAATAAGAGGTAGGATGGCACAAAGCTACTAAAGACGACCAAAACAGGGAGACAAGAATGTCAGCTCAGGCTGGGATGATCTATTTGGAAGACATGTTGTATAATCCTTATTTCCAAAGGTACCTCCAAAAATCCAATTTTTGGATTGCTATTAGAGAAACAAAGATAATAATTTTGTTTGAAATATTAAATTACTTTTTTAGGCTAACAAGTTTATTTATTTATTGGTATCCTGACTTTATTATTTTTTACAAATACCGATAACTCAAGGTGACAAACATATCCAACATGCATACTGCTGTAAAGCACTATGGGCCAGCATATAAATCTAAATGCTATTGCTTTACCTTCCTCCTCCTATTTCCCTGACATGAACAATCCTGTGAGGTGGATTGGGCTGAGAGAATGACTGACCCAAGATCACTCAGCTGGCTTTCATGGCTAAGGTGGGATTGGAACTCACAGTCTCCCTATTGCTAGTCTTATGCCTTAATCCAGTGTTTCTCAACCTTGGTAGCTTGAAGTCCACCCATCTTCAAGCTTCCAAGGTTGAGAAACACTGCCTTAACCCCTAGCCCAATTGACTCATGACTCAAATAATATGTGATCATTTGCTTTTTTTTTTTTTTTGGTGAATAAAAATTGGTTCCAGATTAAATATTGTCAGAAGAAATGAAAGCATGGGCTTTTAATATAATGAAGCCTTAACAATGCAGTTTTATCAACATGGAATAATCTATCTATCATCTATCTATCTATCTATCTATCTATCTATCTATCTATCTATCTATCTATCTATCTATCTATCTATCTATAAAAGCCTGTCTAGGCATTTTTAACCAAGATTATTTATGGCACTTCTTTTTCTTTAAAAAAGTGTCTCGTTAGCCACAGGAAATTTGGCAAAACAGTTCATTAGTACCGCATTTCAGAACCACCTGCAGTCCCTGGTATGATTCCCCAGTTGCTATAATTATGCTTGTGATTAGCAGTGATTTAAGAGCTATCACTGTCTAATCAATGCAGTCTGCAGCATTTGGTTAAGGGGAGATATCTAAGGAAAATGCTTAGCAGTGATTAAGGCCACATTGTGCGAGAGCCATTAATGCAGAGAAAGAAGAGGACATCCTATAAACGGTGGCATTTACAGTCTTAGTTTCTTTCCTTCCCCTTCCCTCTCTCTGAAATCCTCTGAAATGAAACCTTTTAAAGGATGATTGAACGTGGAACCCCAAACAGTTCAAATATTAATTTGGCTTTTTACATTTTGCTCTCATTTGCGGCTATTGTTATGAGGTGGTTAAATAGAGCTTTCAAGTGATATTCTCTTTACCAATTCCTACCAAATCAATATTTTTTCAGAGTTGTTTTTAAAAAGAGCACTGGCAGTGAGATTTCCTCTGACTTTTTTTATTATATAGCTAATGGATCAATCATTCCTAAAATGCTGCAACCATTACTGTTATTCAGCTCAAAGTGAGCCATAATGCCGATAGAGTCATAACAAGAGGCATTGCTAAATGACCAGGTTTCTGAAAGCTCAATTAGAGTAGTCTAGCCTTTTTCAGATAAATTAATTTATTAACACTGCATTCCAGCATCAATAGGTTGGATTCAATAGCCTAAATGGCTCTTTCCAGCATTACTATTCTAAGAGTTTAAGTATAACTACAGATAGTCCTTGACTTACCACAATTCATTTAGTGATCATTTGAAGTTACAACGATGCTGAAAAAAGTGAGTGATGGCCATTTCTCACACTTACAATCACAGTAACATCCCCATGGTCACATGATTTATATTTGGATGCTTGACAACTGACTCACATTTATGACGGTTGCAGTGTACCAGAATCATGTGGTCCCCTTTTGCGACCTTTCAACAAGTAAAGTCGATGGGGAAGCCAGATTCACCTAATAACCGTGTTACTAATTTAACAACTGAAGTGATTCGCTTAACAAATGTGGCAAAAAAAGTTATAAAATGGAGCAACACTCACTTAACAAATTTCTCATTTAACAACATAAATGTTAGGCTCAATTGTGGTCATAAATTGAGGATTACATTTGTGTTCGGGTACATCACATTGCCATTTTGGATTCACAAACTATCCTAAATCATGGTTCATTTAATTTTGGTTTGTTCATTAAGTTGTAAATCATGTTTTACAGAGTTGAGTGGCTGGACTCACAGATCACACTGCGACTAAGAACATGGGGTAAATTGAGCTGCAGAATGCAGTTCTGTAACTCCTGAAGACAGTGGGGATTTTTCTGAAAATTACATTCGAATGGATCCAGTGGTGTGGTTTGTGTCTAGCACTAACCCTAACTTTTGCACATTAAGCTCAAGGCAGACTGACCACAGCATAGGTGCATACTTGCTGCGTGAGGAGAGTGCTTGTGAATGGGAGAACATCCTGGCAAAGAGGGTAGAGGGGCTGTCAAAATTACAGAGGGACAGCTAGGGAAGGAACCTGGGCTTCCTTTATAGATTATTAAATTTAACTCCCTTGACTTTGGAAAAAAAATGATAAAATAATTTAGTCAAAAGAAAATAATAGAGAGCCTTCAAGCAGGGGTGTCAAACTCATGGCCTGCAGACCGGATGTGTCACACACTGGCCACACCCATGCCCGGTTTATCAAAGGGGGAAAAAGTCACAATACATCACTTGACCACACCGTGACGATTCAAGTTTGACATCCCTGCTTTAAAGGAACAAAAGCTTTAACTAAGTCCAGGGGTGAAATCCAGCAGGTTCTAACAGGTTCTGGAGAACCGATAAAATTTTTTTTGAGTAGCTTGGAGAACCGGCAAATACCACCTCTGGCTGGCCCCAGAGTGGGGTGGGAATGGAGATTTTGCAGTATCCTTCCGCTGGAGTAGGGTGGGAATGGAGATTTTGCAATATCCTTCCCCTGCCACGCACACCAAGCCATGCCCACAGAACTGGTAGGGAAAAATGTTGGATTTCACCCCTAACTAAATTCCTTATCTTTATGTGATTTGTTACAGATATTTAGAACAAGATAAAGTATTTTAATCTCATTTTTATTTTCCATAGTTTACAACACTTCTAAAATAGGCTAAAAGCAACTGGGTAGTTTGTGTGGTTTACTGTTAAATCAAATTACAATCAGATTGATTTATTCGGGCATAGCAAGTTGCATGAATACAGCAATTATGGTTTCCAAACTGGAGTAAAGTTTCAGTGTGTTATGCAAACTCGGATAAAGCAAATGATTATTCATTCCCTAACCCCTGGGAGAGCAAAACTGTGTGACATAAAAGAAAGCTTTTGAAATAATTTCTTATACTTTCCAACTAGAAATGATTTGGTTCAAATGTTAGCTATTATGGCGAAAAGAGGATTTGCTTGCATACTGAATTTATATTATATAAATCTGAGTACATACACTGAAACAACATGACAATATATAGCCTAATTGTAAAAGGAGACATTTGGAGTTATTGGTTTAAAACCATTTAACGGCACACTTTTTGCATAGGATTCTAGTTTTTCCAAATCTGATATGCCAGATGTAAGGAACATATGCAGAGATCTTGGCAACTGTCAGCTCCAGATGTTGAAATATTAAATGTTTTCACCGCAGGAGGTCAGGCATTTGTAATTTTAAAATGCAATTATTGTTTAATTGGGGAAAAATTTTTCAGTGGTGTGATTGGGAATGTCAGTTACAGGATGGTTCTTCTTATACCAAATTTTATTAATCATTCATTCAGCTAATTTGGTTTTGAAAGAAATTAAAAGAATGCATACCTGAAATTGATCCCGAAAAAGTTAAGCCATCAGTCCTTTCAATTTCAGGTATACTTTGATTAGAGTTTAATATACACTGACAAGCAGCATTATGTCAAAATATGCCCTCCTACCAATTTTCAAACAGGTTTTGCCCAGAGAGATGCCCTGATTTTCAAGGCAATTTATGATGATGTATGCACTTCTTTTGCTGGTGTTTTCGATCCTCCCTTTGTGAAGTGGTCTAGAGTGACACACTGTGGCCTCTCTGGCTGCCTAAGATTCATAATCATAAAACTGCACAAAAATAATACCTTCCTCTACATTTGAACAGAAATATGTCAAGACTGTAATCAATTCCACAGAGAAATGAATGAAAGTCATCTATCATTTGGGTAGAATGATAAAGGCGGATGTAAGAATTTCATGGCAGTTTGAAGACCTATTTTATACAGTTTTGGATTAGAAAGAATACAAGTAGTTCTCAACTTATGACCAGTCACTTAGCAACCATTTGAAGTTACAACTGACCAAAAGCAAGGACGTATGATCAGATTTGAAATTACAGTCAGGCCCCCTCTATGGTCACTTGAACAACCTTTGGACACTTGGCAACATGGTTGCATTTACAGCAATGGTGAAATCCAATTTTTTTTACTACCGGTTCTGTGGGCATGTCTTGGTGGGCATGGTGTGGCTTGGTGGGCGTGGCTTGGTGGGCATGGCAGGGGAAGAATACTGCAAACTCTCCATTCCCTCCCCATTCCTGGGGGAAGGATATTGCAAAATCTCCATTTACACCCCACTCTGGGGCCAGCCAAAGGTGGTATTTGCCAGTTTTCTGAACTGTTCAAAATTTCCGCTACCGGTTCTCCAGAACCTATCAGAACCTGCTGAATTTCACCCCTGCTATTCATCACTTGAAATGGACATGGTCAAAATCTCATACAATATTTAAATCTGACAAGTTGTCCTTTTCTAACTTCAGAGTAACTTATCAGCTCTGTGTGGGACTGCTGGATTTCACCCCTGATTTACAGCCATTTGCAGTGTCTCATGGTGCATGACTGCATTTTATGATTGTTCTGCAAAAATCTAAAAACTATAGTTTTCAGCATAACCATGCCAATAGTGAACCATTATTTTGCTTTACAACCACAGTATTTTTGCTTAAAGACCAGTGCAAAAAGGGACATAAAATCAGCTTGGTCACATGACTGACCCATTTTACAACTATTACATTTGACCACAATAGACAGGCTCCATTATGATCCTATGTCAAGGCTTACTGTGACCCATTTTGAACTCTACCCTGAGCCATGCAAACCATGGAAAGACTTTTTTTTTTTCCCCAAGAAGCCAGTTATTCTTTTTATGCCCAATTTATTCCACAATTCGGTTATGGAAAAATCTGGAACAGTGCTATACAGGGCTGGATTTTCCTATAGGCTAACTAGGCTTCAGCCTAGGGCCTGAAGATCAAGAGGGGCCTACATTCAAATTGTTAGCAAAATTAAAATTACACTTTCACTATAGGTGAAAGGGCCTCATAAGTGGAATAGCCTAGGGCCTCTTTTCATCTAAATCCGGCCCTGGCTGTTATACATAATATCTTAAGTTCTTGAGTATGTCTAGGGGTGGGGAGTAGCACCTCTCTGTCTCTCCCTTCCTCCCTCTCTCTGTTTCTCTCTATGAATGAATGAATAAATGAATGATAGAAAACTAAGCCCTAAAAGCAAAATATCACTATTCATACATTATATAAGATTTTATTTTCTGAATGGCCTCTTTACTTCTATTGATAACAGGTGTTTTTAAAGTAGTGGCAGTCTGTATGAATTTTCTCTAGTATGTCATTGCTGGAAGATATTTCATAAAGGTAATCTATTAAAAAGTTCCTCGACCCTGAACTTTAAGTATTACTAAATTGCTGGATTCTTAGAAAACTGCTAAAGTATGCCATAGGCCTTCCTTCTTCAACTAAAAAGAAAGAAAAATAATATTTCAGAAGCCATAGTAACACAGCTAACAATTAGTTATTAAAGGAAATTCAGTAATTTAAAGCATTTTAGGATAACATAACATTAATTTGTAGCTAAAGGCTGACCGTGTGTTTATTTTTTATGCTATCTAAATCTGATAATGGCAAAACCATTAAAGCTATGGAAATGGAACATTCTTCATTTATGCCTATCAGAATAATGAATATATATATATATATATATATATATATATATATATATATATACATACATACATACATATACATATACATATACATACATACATACATACATACATACATACATACATACATACATATATATATATATATATATATATATATATATATATATATATTGCAAATGAAGAATAAATCAGTAGCAGTATGGTACTGTATGAATAGTGTGAGAATCAAATAGATAATTTATTACATAGTTGAAACATTGAATTAACATTGAATCTGGGTGTATAATTTATAAGAAGAACTGATAAACATGCAATAGATAAACTGTTGGCCAATATATCTAGACTACCTATGTTGATGGTTTGTTCGAAAGCTGTTTAGAACAATTGCAATGCCATTCAGTGTACTGCACATGCCAATTAGAAAAGGCAAAGTAATTTATTATTGTTTGTTATATCCTATTTTTCTCTCCAGAAATGGGAAATACTGATGGATACTATTTCTTTTAAAATTTATTATCTCAACAATCTATGGGAAAGATGGCCTTAGAGGGGGTAGCTGGACCCAAGTCATCCAATGATCTTGAAAGGTGGACTCGAAATTGGGGTGCATGGTTGTGGCCCATACATCTTATCATAGATAGTCCTCTCTCTCCCCCCGCTCCCTCCCTCTTTCTCTTTGTTTGTATGTGTGTTGATTCAATTTTGATGTCTGCCACAACAACTTCCTGAAGTTTTCTTGGCAAGGTTCCAATGTAACTTTGTACATTAATCATTGCATGATGGAAATACTATTAGCACTGAAGTCATTTATGTTACTTGGGTAAAAAATGTGACAGGGGAAAGTATTTATTTTATTTTATTTATTTATCAAATAAATTCCCACACAGAGGAATACAGTATACAAATAAAATATCTAAATCAGAAACTTGCCAATGAAAATAATGTCAAATAAACCCTTTATATACTTGATTCTTAAATGCACTCTAATATAGAAGTATATTTCTATGTATTTTATTCTGAGAGAAAATTTTATTTTTTTTAAAAAAACAAACCTATTGCTGATTTCCACATAATGCAATTATATTTTCATGACTATTAGAAAAGCATTAATGTATTTTTCAGAGAAACTATATGCTTTTCTAGCTAGTCTGTCACCTAATTCCTCACCATCCAAATGTTAACCCACTTAAAGTCCAAACAAGGTCAGTCAGAGGCTACCATTTGATCAGATGAGGAAAAAGGTGGGTTCCAGTTTTGGGAAATGTTTCAGATCATAATAAATCTCACCCACAGTTTTTTGTTATTGTGGTGGTTGTTTTTCCACTAGTTGACCTGGCAGACCTAGAAAACAGCCATTGGCCCAATGTTTTTGGCACATTTGAATTGCTATACCGCCAACTACCAGACTAAAGGAACAATGCCTAAGTACTAATATTTAACATGCACATTTATAATTTCCTATGAAAAAAATGTAGTTCCATAAAAGCCTGATTTTTGGCCATGGTAAATATTCTTTCAGATTATAATTTTCTACAGATAAATCCCAGCTTCGTATAGACATAGTGCAAAGTGACACTAAACCCTTTCAAAGAATGGAATTAAAATTGGCCTGCATTTCAATTTGACCTTTGATTTTCTTTGTATATGAGTTTCTGCCTCACTTGGACAATTCAGTCCTGTCAAGCAGAGAGCATGGCACAAAGTGGCGATTCTGAACTATTACAGTTATTTAACCTGTATTTAATATAGGCAATCCCCCATACAATGACAGAGCTAATAAATTACCATATTTTTCGGAGTATAAGATACACTGGAGTATAAGACACACCTTAGTTTTTGGGGAGGAAAATAGAAAAAAAAAATTCTGCCTACCAGGTATTCATCTGGCTAGTCCTTAGCCTGGTCAGCTTCAGCACATTAGTTCGCTCACTAGTTTTGAGGTTGGGGCTGGTTGGGGTTAAAAAACAGCTTCTAAAGCATAACTGCTCGTCCGAGGGAACAGCAGTTGGAACAGCAGGCAAAGCACGGAAGATCACTTCACTCGGTTGGGGCTGAAAAACAGCTTCAAAAGCACAGCTGAGCTCCATTGACTAAAGCAGGCCAAGCGTGGAAGGGGTAAAAGAAGGCAGCAGCTGTTCTGGGTAGTTGCGCACCACACGGGGTTACCTTTGGAGTATAAGACACACCCAAATTTTCAGCCTCTTTTAAGAGGGAAAAGAGTGTGTCTTATACTCCGAAAAATATAGTAGCTGGGAATTTGGGGAGATGCTATTTTAATTTTTTTCACAGTACATCTGGCCCTTTTTAACTGAGGCAGCTTGAACATTTATAGACCTTAAACAAATACTGAGGAAAGTGTCAGAGGTCTGCGGAGAAGCCTTAGTGGCTTCTGTCACTATTCTATAGTGGAATAGGAAAGGTGGCTTGCTTTTGCAGCCAGCATCAATCACAGACTCTAGAAAAAGAGAGAGACAGTTTGTTATAGTGGTTAAGCTGGCAGCTAGAAACTGGTCCCACTTTAAGCATGAAAGCCAGCTGGCTGATGCCCAACCCACCTCACAGGATTTTTTTAATTTGATTTAGATGCCACCCTTCTCTGGAGACTCAGGGCGGCTTACAATGCGTTAAGCAATAGCCTTCATACTTTTGTATATTTATACAAAGTCAGCTTATTGCCCCCACAAACTGGGTCCTCAATTTACCTACCTTAGAAAGGATGGAAGGCTGAGTCAACCTTGAGCTTGGCGGGATTCAATCTTACTTTAATTGCAGACAGCTGGTGTTAAATTACAGAGCTCTGTCTGTTGAGCTATTCCAGGCTCCAGGATTGTTGTTCTTGTGGGGAAAATAGGAGGAGGAAGGAATATTAGGTATGTTTACTGCCTTGATTTTCCAATAAAGGGAAATAAAAATGTAAGAATCTATCTTTTGGGGAGATGGGCAGCATATGAAATAAACAAACAAAGAAAACAAACAAACAAATAAATGCAGTTCCTCTCCCCCTTTTAAGGCAATCCATCATTGTACTACAGAAGCTAGAAGAAAATTACCTCTGAGGAAGATCTTAAATAATCACATGGAAGAGGAAATGGCTATTCACAAATCTTAGCCATGGACATCGAGGCTGGAAAAAAAGGATAGCGCCAGGGATATATATGACACATCGGGCATGCTTTTTATGACTTCCAGAATCTTTCAGAATTGATGGAGCCTGAAATGTAGATCTTTCTGTGCATTTGGGGAATTTACAGGGACAAAAGAAATGTCTTAAGGTTTGCAGGGGAGCCCTTGCAAACTGTAAATTCTTGTATATCTTTCCCCAAATGGACCTTTTTGCAGTGTACTTTCGATGGTTTTTTTTTTTTTTAATGCCTTCAAGTCACCATTGACTTCTGGCGACTCTAGAAAAGTCACTGCAGTTTTCTTGGCAAGATTTCAGAAGTGGTTTGCCATTGCTTCCTTCCTATGACTGGTCCAAGGTCACTCAACTGGTTTTGTATCTAAGGTGAAACTAACATTTGTGGTGTTCTGGCTTCTAGTCATAGAATTCTAAAATAGTATTTTGGCTGTTTTAAAACTGAAAATGCTTCAGATCTCCCCTCCCCCATTTCTCCTGAAGATAAAAGATGAAGGAAAGGAAGCACTTTCAGATTTTCAAGATTTTGTTATAACAGCTGTTTTAATAAAAGCGGCTTTATGTCCACATAGTGTCTATTTCTTAGCCTGGTTTACCTTACAGTTGATATTGAGCATGTAAATCAGAGATGATGGGGAAATGCCTCTAATAAATGCCTAGTTTGCCTTTGGTTCAATTTTAAAGTGTTGATACTCTCTTATCATACGTAGCAATTTATACTTGTAACAGCCAATTATGGAAACTTCGTAAGTATCCTTTAAGCTCTAGCTTGCCAATTTATGAATAGGGGCTACTTGCAGACTCTAGCTACAAGTATAGCTCCACAAAGCTGTGGAACTTTGGCCCCTTTTAGCTGGCCAGAAATAGCAATGAGAAATCCTAATTTCCTGCAGCAATTGCACAACTGGCAAGGGATCAGATTATTTCATGCTCAACTTGGTAGTAAGAAAATCAAGATTTTTCACCAAAAGCAGAAAAAGAAAAGTGTGAATCTGTGAATGGTTGCAGTATATGTGTATCTATGATGGGCATAATGGCAACGTGTGTTAGCCATAAAACTTTTCCAGAGGACTGCCAATATTCAGTGGGGAAGTACTTCAACATATTTGAGCCCAGAATTTCTGCAGCTAAACAATTTCTGCAGTCGTTTTGCCCCATTTTATGATCTTCCTTGCTATGGTTGATCACTACAGTTGATCACTGTAGCTGTTAAGTTAATAATACAGTTGTTAAGCAAATCTAGCTTTCCCCTTGACTCTGCATATCAGAAGGTCGTAAAAAGTGACCCCATGGCCCTAGGACATTGCATTTGTATATAAATATGAACCCGTTGCCAAGCATCTAAATTCTGATCATGTGACTATGGGGATGCCGCAACAGTTTTAAATGTGAAAAATGGTCAAAAGTCACTTTTTTCATGCTGTTGTAACTTTCAATGGGCTGTAAGTCGAGGACTACCTGTAGTTAATTTTTTTGAAATGCAGTCTGATTTACGATGTGTTTTAGGGTTGAAACGTGTGTGCTTACTTATCATTGAGTGAACTGTGCTGGAGATAGAATTGCCAGAAATGTTCATTTTAATAGCACATCAAGTAATGAATGTATAAATTCAGCAGTAATATGTGTTTTTTATTCATATAAAAAAGCCTTCATATAATTTAGAACGCTTTTGATAAGGCCTAATAAATATGTAGTAACCATATTTGGATTGGATTTTTCATAATCACTCACTACTTTTATTCCTTTTTCTCTACCCTTTCCTCAACTTTAATTTCTTAAACGACATTAAGTGAAAGCATATCCATACTCAGTAAGCTTCTCTGACTTTTGTGCAGATATACGACTGTATTTCCAACAGTGCTCACAAATGTTCAAGTAATGGAATGAATAGTTAGGGAAATGAATCTCTTTCCAGAAAGCTGTTTGATAAAAAAAAAAAAAAAAAAAAAGTCTAGAAAGCAGGCAGCTCAACCTTCCAGGCTTCTACAGATACACAAAAGAATAGCAGGTATTATTAGGTGATTACATCCCATTTTTGAAGCAGGCAACATAATATGCAGGGGAAAGATTGGATTTCTGCTCTTTTTCAAATCTCAAAATGCAATGCAAAAGAGTTTGCATTCCAATTAAACAGGTAACTTTAACATTTTTCCAACTGAAATTTGGTGTGTACTGGATATAGCATTATGATATCCTTGGTGCTCTCTGAGCTTAGTTAAATTCTTGCAGTCATTTCATTACCCAACTAGGTAACATCATCAGTGATAGCAGGGAGTGGGTTTTGCTCTCTTTTTATATACTAGTGGCTTGCCCTGTCAGTGTTGATGAGAGTGTTCTTGGTGGTTCTTTGATTAGGCTGTTGTTGAGTATTAGCTTATTTGTCCAAGTTGATCATTCCTTGATTGGGGTATTGTTTACTTATTGTAAACTTATAAGAGTTTACTACTGTTAATCTTGATGTTAATCTTTCCTCTTATGAGTGTTGGTTGCTGGTCGGGATGTGTTCTCTTCTATGGGGTATAGAATTCTTCTGCATTTAATGGTCACTCCAAACTCACATAGAAATCTTTTTGAGATTTTGCTGTTGTTTGGAGGCTGTAGGGTGACAAAATATCTGAAATATTTCTTCTATAGGCATAAAAGTTTCTTCTATACCCATAAAAACTGTTTTGACTTGGCAGAAGAGTTTTGCATGGGACAAGTTAATTCAAATCTTGATTTTCCAATTCAATCAGCTGTTGTGTTTATACAAGTATATTCTCTTGAGGTGTTTTTTTTTTCCTTTTCTTTAAATGTCAGCTTTACATTTATACAAATTAGCCTTTATTTTACTGCTTCTTACTTGGTGCTGCCTTTCCTGATCTACAGTACTATGACATTCCCCTGCAAAATGTTTTTCAATAGCTCTTAGGCAAAGCTCATAGAACATGCTGATGGCATTTCCTTCTATTCATAGTTCTTTGGATCCGAGCCATAATAAGCAAGCCTTAAAATGGGATTACAGTGCTCGATCTGATTTCCTGAAAAATTGTGTTTGTGATCATAACTCATTAGTGACACTCAGTAATGTAGGATTGCAGCATTCTGCTTAATGGTATGTAGTAGCAGTGAAAATGGATAATGTACTGAGTGTTTCAAATGCTGTTGCAAATGCTATTGGGCACCTTGCATTTCCCTCATTTAATGGTAAAGAAACATTGATGGAAATTAAGAACTATATTCCAATTTGCCATCTGAAAGCAATAATTCTTCCTAAGGTTGTGTAATGAAGCAGTTTAATGCCTCAAATAGCTATTGGGAAGAAACACTTCAGAGACTTCAAACACCATGGAAAAACTACAGTGGATGACCTTCATATGTCTGGTTTGGAAACTTTCCCTAAACAGTGAAATTATAAGCGTACTCAAATAGCAGAGGCCAGAACGGGCACCAACAAATCTAAAATATGTTTTCAAATACAAAAAAGGAATTTAGATTATTGTTAAATTTGCACCATCTAGTGGGAATTATAGGTATGAATTTTGCCTGACCTATCTGGAATTCAAGTGTGTGTGATAAACTTTGCAATTAAAGATGTATAGCCTTATGGCAGTACAGTATTTGCTTAACAATGTTCAAGGGAAACCGGAGTGCTGTGTGGGATAACATGAAAAACAATTAATGTCAGTGCTTATGGACTTGCAATCAGAATAGGAAAACAAGGCAGAAAAATGGAATTCAACCTCTTTCTCCCAGGATCTTGGATCTTATTGACATGGGTTAGTTAGAATGACTAATACAGTGATTGTATTAATTATTCAAACAAACAAAGTTCAATATATACAACATTAATTATTTAATTACATTTAATACCTGACATACGGAAAGTGTGTCATGCTTTCCCAACCATACACTCTAGAGGAGTGCAAGGCATCCACAATTTGCTGCAGTGAGATAGGGAGATGGTACTCTATGCTTCTTCAAGACCCTTTGCATCATGCTCCGTGGATATAGAATGTTGATTGATTGAGTGAGGCTATAGAGTTGGCCTTACAAGCAAGACAATACAGAGCAATAGAAACACTTGGCATTTAAAAGCAAGGGTGCTTCAGAAAGCATGTCTGAAGATTCAATTGATGTCTCTGGAAGCTTCACACACATGTTGAGAAAAATGTCAAGGCCGGACCATAGAAATAACAATTGGTACAATACAATTGTGTGTAATTGTGCATTTCCTATGGTTACTAGAGAAACAGAGAGACAGAAAGAGATAAGAGAGAGAGAAAGATGAGAAAGAGAGATAGAGACATTATTGATACATGTACAGAAAATACACACAGATACATACACACTATATGTATATATACTATGTCTGTCTATCTCTATCTATCATATCTCTCTCTCTCTCTCTCTCTCTCTCTCTCTCTCTCTCTCTCTCTCTCTCTCTCTCTCTCTCATCTATCTATCTATCTATCTATCTATCTATCTATCTATCTATCTATCATCATCCATTCATCCATCTACCACTCCCTATAATCACAAACTGGACTAATTGAGTTTCTCCGACAAATTTCTTTTTTATAAGCATCCATAGGAATTTTCAGAATTCCATTTAACTGCAGCATCAATATTTGTTTATTTTTACCATCAATACAAAAATTGAGATATACTCAGTTGAAACATGTCTATGTTCTATTTCAGAATCCAGGCCTCCTTTTTTCTCTGTTGGAAGCTAAAGGAACATATCGATAGCATGTCTACAAGAAGCTAGAAATCAATAATTGGAAACACCAGTTTCTTTTTTTTGTCTAATGAACTCAAATTTTGAAGAACACTGAATGTATGTCCTATGACTTAAATCGGGGGTCCCCAACTCCTGGGTTGTGGCCCGCTACCTGGCCTTGAGTCATTCGGAACCAGGCTGTGGAAATGGCGGGCGAGTGTGCTTGTGCATGGGCACCCCACTTGTGTGAGCAGGGTGCGCTTGTGCGCTCTATTTGCATGAGTGGCGGATGTGCTTGCCCATGATCATGATCAGAAGAAAGATAGCATTCTTTTTTTGGTATAGTAACAGCAAAAAGATATAGGATTGATAATTATAAATACTATAATTACAGTAGTATTTATAATTGGTAACTATAGTTCTATGAAATACTATAATTTCAGATATCAAGTATTATATTTCAGAGCTAATTGATTTTGCAATTTTTGAATATATATATATATATATATATATATATATATATATATATATATATATATATATATATATTCACACACACATACATACATGCATACTGTTAATTCGAAAATGTGACCTTATCTTTCCTTTATCTTTGGGATTTTTGGAAAACATTCTTGGACAGATTTCCGCAATGTTGACAGTATTTTTTTAAAGACTAATAGGGTCAAGTGAACTCAATATATAGTTGTAATTACAGCTTGTCTGTTTGTTTGTTTGTTGTTGTTGTTGTCTGTATTTTCTCATGTAAAGTTGCTTTGGAATATAGTAAACTGTTCGTTTTTATTTTATGTTTCAAAATGGCTTAAAATGATCCATTTATTTAAAAGAAGCAGCATGATGCTATATTCTGAAAACAATTGCATGGGCTTTTAAGCTTCACACAATGTTGACATTTTTTTTTTTGTCCTTCAAGACCATCCTCTTCATTCAATGTAGCAATAATTTTTGTACCCCTATTAGACTTAGGAGACAATCATCATCCATGACTGTACCCAAAGTAGGCTGGTCAGGAATTACGAGAAATCTAAAAACATAGCTTTTGCTAAGAAATCCAAACAACAAACCTGGATTCTTGAGCAGGACAGGAGTGGACAGGTAGATATCTTTAAATATAGCAAAGTAGCAAAGTTTCATGACAGGTGTTCCTGGAAAGCCCATCATGAATATGTAAACCAAGTAACATCAAAATCTACATAGGCTTTCAAAGCATTTTTTTTTAAAAAATTTCAAAGCATGAGAACTGTTGCCGCCAATGTTAAAGCTTTTTGAAATTAACCCAACTACTTTTTGTGCCTCAGATTTGGCTATGTATGAAGAAAAGCAGCATAAAGACAATACAAACCAAGTTCTTAAGATCTTTAAGAACTCCAATACAGTACAGTATCCATGTCTGGAATGCCCAAATTTAAACAAAGAAAATGGAGACTACCCAGGCATACCAGTCAAATACGATATATTATTTTCTTAAAGGCTTGGTATTGCTGGTTTTAATTGACCATTACCTTTTTTTTTAAAATTTGATTTATATGCCACCCTTCTCCGGAGACTCAGGGCGGCTTACAATGCGTTAAGCATTTGTTATAGACAAAAGCAATGGAGCAGAAATTATATAGCTCTGGGATCCCCTTAGTTCTTTATTAACCAGGCTGAAAAACTGGTGCCAAAAAGATTGAATGACATCAAATGTCATGAAAACTCAACTTACTCTCTCAGAGCTCTAGAAGTAGAGTAGCCATAGACTTCAGAGATTCTGCAAGGGATGATGTTTCCACATCCCTACTTCTTCTGCTTTGAGGAAAGGATTTGTCCTTGTGGCTTCTCTATAGTAACTTTGATAAGGTTCTTCAAAAGGACATCATAACCGGGGGTGGGATTCTACTGATTCAGACTGGTTCGGGCGAACCAGTAGCTCCGATGATCAGCTGGGAGTGAACCGGTTCACTCTGACGATCAGCTGGGCCCACCCATCCCTGCGCTTTACTTATCCTTTATTTTCGTAGCTGATTAGCGCGGCAGAGTGAATTGCCATGATTCAGCTATTTTAATTCCCTAAAACTAATGTGCAAAGCGCACAATCACCAAACCGGTTGTTAAACCAGAAGGATCCCACCACTGACCATAACCCCTCATAATTCTCTGGGTGAATGGATGATTTTTACACTCATCTTTTACTCTTGGCCTCAAATCGCAAAACCATCTGCACAGCAGCTAAATTTATTACAGGTATCAGTGAAATCAAGGTTAGCATCAATTATAATCAGGCAAGCTTTCCTCTCTCCTTTTCATTTAACTCAGTTTGATTTTACTTGGTTGTTACTATTGCTAATCTCTCATCATAAATAGAGTATGCACAAATTACATGTGTATTTTGGACACAGTAGAGTAAGAAGCCAATCTTACAAAAGCTCCATCCTTATTCCCTGAGGTATTTTATAAGAGTAGGTCAAAATACAGTGAGAAGAACAGGGAATAACATTTCCAAATTTAAGCAGTTACAGTTTAGCCATATTATGTGTAAAACACACAGCTCTTTGAAGGGCAAGAGGGAAAATAGATCTAGTGGCAATTTCTGTCTTTCCAATGAATAGGAAAACAATCATGCAGTAGAGGTTTTCTAATTGGTTGTTATCCAGAGAATACTTTAAGAATCTCTATTTTTTTTCTTTCAACAGCAAGCATTTGTACCACACCGGCGGAATTTATGGACAGGTGTGTAGAGGAGTTGTTTGAAATAATTGTTTGAATTCTAGTGTCACCAGTTGCCTGGAAGGTGGTTCCTAGCTATTTTAGTTGGAATCAGGAAATATGCTGCCTCCATGCAGCTAGTCCTATTACAAAGAGATAATTATCCAATTAATTGAAGATTTAATAAACCTTAACACATTTTTTGTGTCCCAAAAAAATTGTGATGGCTAAATTGGAATCAACAACTGCTAGCACTTTCTGTTGTATAAATTCAAGTCAGTTGTATTTTGAAATCCATAAGTATACGTTGGTATTCAGAAGCTTTGCAAATAACCACTTGAAAAAGAAAGGATCCATCTGTAATTCTTTACAATATTATGCTTTCAATAAAGGTTACTCTGCTGTTGTTGTTTGGTTTGGTTTGGTTTGGTTGCTTGGTTGCTATGCAAAATCTTCTAACACAAATCTAGCTTTGCATCCAAGGAATTGAGCTTTTGTTCACTTCATGAAATAGCCAGTATTGTTATTTTGCTGGCTGCGCACTTCTTGTGCCATCTCAGCAAAAAAGCTGTGCAACTAAAAGAGAATTTCATTTGGCTTTCTTGGCTATGATAGAATAGGTCTTAGTCTTGTCTATTATGGTAGACTTAGGGACTAAGTCCTCTACAAAGTATTGCTTTTTGTTGTTGCTGCTGTTTTGTGCACCTTTAAAGATACCAAATGGAGCCAGGATAAAGTACATTTCTCCAAGAATTGTATTTTGGCTGTTTTAAAATATTTTTCATTACAAATACCTCTTTTTTATTTTAACAACTATGGTAGATAATTCTACAAATTTACTGGAGATATACCAGTAGATATGATTACAAGATTGCACTGAAATTTGCTAAAATAATGTAACAGTTGTATGTAGGGGATGATAGAATAGATATGGATATAGTTATCAATAAAAGTAGAAGATGTTCTTAACTTACATGTTAATTTTTAAATGTCATGTATTTTCTAAGGTCATTGGTATCTAATGGATGTGTCTTCTACTTTCTTCCTCTTGTGAAAACAATAATGCAAAAAAAGAAAATTAAATATTGCTTCTCTAAATTTGCTAGTAGTTGTAATTTGATAATATCTGGAAAAAAAACCTTATATGTTCCTCTTTGGTTTGGACACAACAGAAGGGTCTTCAGTTCATCCAAAATTTTCTCTGACTGTTCTGGGGGTCCAATATTTAGGCACATCTTTTTTGTTTCAAATATGTTTGTACAGTATAATCACCTCTATGGTTCTTTTATGATTACATGATTAATTAAATACCATTGCAATACTACTCATGTTCCAAGTGAATGAACTTGGGATAATTGAAATGCCATATAGGAGTGTAGCCAAGAAGTGGGAACTCAGTAAGTTTTGCTGTGACACATTTTGTCACATTGCAGTTTTCATATTGCCATGCTATGTAGCTGAAAACTATAGTGGTTCCTATTGCCTATCTTCTATTTCAGTTCTCTTATTGAAATCAGCCAGTTAGTAATTTGCTAAGCTTAAGATCCACTGGATTCACTTATTTCTGAGTAGACAGGCCTAAGATTGTTGAGACCCCCTTTGTAAAAATGAATATTTTAACATCAGTGTTTATGTGTATGGACTTCTTCATTGATAACTAGGACCTATTGTAGAAGTTTGTTTGAGTTTTCAGAATAGCAAAGTATTAATTATTTTACCTTAACATTAATTATTTCGCCATTTGAGAAAAATATCAAGAATTTACAGAGATCATGTTGGGAGATTTCATTTCAATCCATGAGAAAGGGAGTTCATTCAATATTCCAAAGGATAGCTTTGTTTAGTCAATTTGACAGGATGGGAAAATAAACCTTTCAAACAGGATTTGTGTCTTTAATATACAAGGTCTGTTGTATATTAACTTGAAAGTGTGTGATTTGTCTTCTTTTTTATTAATTGCTCTGAATTTAAGACTCCTTAAGAGGCAGAGTAGACTGGCATTTGATAGATGTTTGATTTTGCTTCATGGAACATGATAGAGAAGAGGAGCAAATCTGCTACTTCACTACTTCTTACCTACCAATATCAAGCTCAAGACTATTGTGTCTCACTTCAGATAATTTATCTGGCCTTTTCTCCAGCCAGTTTCAAGAACCCTAAAATAGTACCATATGCCAGAATTCATTACCAAGTTTCTTTTCTTTTCTTTTCTTTTCTTTTCTTTTCTTTTCTTTTCTTTTCTTTTCTTTTCTTTTCTTTTCTTTTCTTTTCTTTTCTTTTCTTTTCTTTTCTTTTCTCTTCTCTTCTCTTTTCTCTTTCTTTCTTTCCTTCCTTCTTTCTATCTTTCTTTCCTTCCTTCTTTCTTTCCTTCCATCCTTCTTTTCTTTTTTCTTTTTCCTTTTTTCCTTTTTTCCTTTCTTCTTTTTTGCATTTTTGTGGATTCTGGTACCAGGTAGATCTCAAGTTTAAACTGAGTAGGAAATCCCAGTTTTTTTGGATTTTTTTAATGAAATCACTTGTCTCTTGATGAATTAGCATGAGGACATTGTGATTACTCCAGTTAAATTTATTTTACACTGAAAATCATTGTGATTTTGAAATATTGTTTAACCACCTAAAGACAAATACATTAAAGTAGTCAATTTTTATCTCATTGCACTACTATTACTTGTGCATTCTTCCGGCTTGGCTAATAACTGTTCTTTCTATTTTCATTCACCTCAGAAAAATCTAACAAACCTTTTTTTTAGCTTCTGGTATTTTTTGCAACAAAAAAATTGTAGGGGCTTATTACTCAGGTGGAAAGATACAGATATATGACATCCTAGGTTCATCTATCTATTGGTCTCAATCTGTTTTTAGCACAGTTTGAAAATTCTCCTAGAAAATTTCAATATGCATATTTGCCCTTTTAATATATATATATATATATATATATATATATATATATATATATATATATATATATATATATCAATTTTCTTACTTCTTCGTAGGGTCTATGTGTGTTTTTCTTCTAGCCAGGTTTTCCCTACGTAGCCAAGGTTTTTTTGTAGCTCCAGCTCAGTTTTTCTAGAAGAAAAACACACATAGACCCTACGAAGAAGTAAGAAAATTGATACTATGCCTTTACAGGGAGGAGGTGGGTGTGGCCTACTGACGACAGCTAACGAGCTAGAAATGGATCTATTTAGGTCTCCCACCTAGCAGTCAGAGCTTGCTAGGTGTTAGAAAGGAAAAAAGCCCAGAACCGAGTAGATGAGATTCTACTGAGCTGGAGCTACAAAAAAACCTTGGCTACGTAGGGAAAACCTGGCTAGAAGAAAAACACACATAGACCCTACGAAGAAGTAAGAAAATTGATACTATGCCTTTACAGGGAGGAGGTGGGTGTGGCCTACTGACGACAGCTAACGAGCTAGAAATGGATCTATTTAGGTCTCCCACCTAGCAGTCAGAGCTTGCTAGGTGTTAGAAAGGAAAAAAGCCCAGAACCGAGTAGATGAGATTCTACTGAGCTGGAGCTACAAAAAAACCTTGGCTACGTAGGGAAAACCTGGCTAGAAGAAAAACACACATAGACCCTACGAAGAAGTAAGAAAATTGATACTATGCCTTTACAGGGAGGAGGTGGGTGTGGCCTACTGACGACAGCTAACGAGCTAGAAATGGATCTATTTAGGTCTCCCACCTAGCAGTCAGAGCTTGCTAGGTGTTAGAAAGGAAAAAAGCCCAGAACCGAGTAGATGAGATTCTACTGAGCTGGAGCTACAAAAAAACCTTGGCTACGTAGGGAAAACCTGGCTAGAAGAAAAACATATATATATATATATATATATATATATATATATATATATATATATATATATATTATATTTTCCTCCAAAACAAGCAGCAATGGAAAATCATCCTGATGGCTTTTTCATGTGGTTTTTCATTTTTTCCTTTAATTGGGCAATGCTGTGGCCACTGAAAAATACAAAGGGCAAGTGTCTATGAAAAGGTATTAGATAGCTGAATTTCTAACAATTTTCCAGCCACACGATTCTCTTATATCGTTCTCAGAATAATTATCCTTCTGCTTTTCATTTTCACAGATGAAAAAATAAATCTTCCCTGAAACATTAAGGCTGCTTAGGAGTCTTTTGTGTTGATTCTTGGCTTCTAAAATTTTGCAAATATTATATGAATACTGTTAATCATTAAAAAAGGTTTTTGATTTGTTTACTATTCTTGTAAGGCATTCATGGTTGATGACTTTTTTCAAAATGTAAGCATCACAGCTTCTAATGTTTACAGGAAAACACCATGAATATTCATGTATTTAATCAATGTGCCAATATTAAGGATAAGTTATAGCAGAAAGCAATTAGCAGCCTGAACTTTTCTTCCCATAGAAACTGTTTATCTTGCTGCCTGCCTGCCGCATCTGTCTGTCTGTCCATCCGTCTGTCCATCCATCTATCCATCCAGAGTAGCATGGTGAAGATATTCACCTCCCACTTGGAAGGTTGAGAGTTCAATTCTAGGTAGCAGCAGATGTTTCTCTCCTACGATGTGAAGAAAAAACATCTTCTGCAAACTCTGTGTAGGCATCAGGAAGGGTAATTGCTGCGAGGCAGAGGCCAAAGGGTGGGGGCGCCCTGAGTCTTCGGAGAGGGGCGGCATACAAATTGAATTAATAAATCCAGTCACCCTGATAATACCCTGAACATACATTTATTTATTTATTTATTTATTTATTTATTTATTTATTTATTTATTTATTTATTTATTTATTTATTTATTTAGCGTATGGCTAGTCACACACAGTATTAAAACACTTCGTTTTTACAGGTTAAAAACAATTAAAACAATAAAAAAAACACGGTAAGAAAACCTAAAAGGAAAACAGAAATAACATTTCAAAGTTTAATGTCGAGTTTGGAGATCCAGTCAGTAGCTGCCGTTGTTATGCAGAGGAAGAACAGAAACTACAGGATGGTAAATAGGAGTTTTTAAATCTCTCTCTCTCCCTTCCTCCTTCCCTCTCTCATCTCCCTTATCTAGAGCCACATCATCATCTTAATCACCTTCTCATAAAATGACATGTAATGTTTTAGAAATAGGTGTGGCAGTGAGAAATTTAGGGAGGACAAATAGTTTATCTACTGTATTTTTCGGAGGATAAGACGCACCCTTTTCCCCCCTAAAAGGGGTGAAAATTTAGGTGCGTCTTATACACCAAATGTAGCCCCGCCCACCCACTGGCCCCACCCTTTGGCCTCTGCCTCGCAGCAATTACCTCCTTGCAAGCAAACAGCAAGAAAAAAAAAACAGCTCCTTTCAGCTTCAGCACAGGCTAATTAGCACAAGTTGATTGGATCGGCCTCCCGACCTTCAGTTGATTTGCTCTCAGCTGTTTTGCTCAGGGCTATGCTGCTTGCTGCAAAGAGGTAAATTGTTGGAGCAGATTTTTTTTCCCTTGTTCTAATCAAGCTATGCTGAAAACGAAAATGAAAGTAAAGCAGGCTGTTTGCTGTTTGCTGCAATGAGGCAAAATTGCTCAGAGGCAGAGGCAGATTTCTTTTTCTTCTTTTCCTCACCCAAAAAGGTAGGTACATCTTATACTCTGAAAAATACAGTATATGCACACTGGAACTAATTAAAAAAGAAGGAATAAAGAACAACACCGAGTCTATTCATTTATTTATAAGATTATACAATTTAGTTAGCTTTAACTTTTAGTCAGAACTAATAACTTTTCAATGTATAATATCTAAACACAGATAAGCCTCTATAAACATACATGTATCAGAAAATAAGTAGCATGGATTATATAAGTAAGTAATTTCTATTTGTACATTCTTTGATGGGCAAAAGGATTTAAAATAATGGATTTTTGTCAGAAGAGACATAATGGCCCCCCATGAAGCAGGCAGGGAAAAAAGGAAAGTGATATTTATTGTAGCGCGGGAATAACGAGAGGCACAAGCAGACTAGTAACAACAGCTCTTTAATTCAGGGTGAGACTTCAGCAAAAACTCACAGGCAACAGCCCTCTTTATATACTTTCCAGAAGTGACCAAGAACCAATCAGGATTCACTGTACATTTGAATTTCCCGCACAAATAGATACATACACAACACCCCTCCCCTCCCAGAAGGCACTTATTCTATCTATTTACATATTTACATACAAAATCACGCAGGTGACCAGGGCGTGTCTTAATACTGGTTGACCTGCGCAGTTCAGTTGTTGGCGAGGCATCGAGCTGGTTGGAGGGACCTCCCGTCTCTCCCGGCTCCGCCAATGGAACCTCCTGGATTTCTCCGGAGGTGTGGCTATCTCCGGCTTGGAGTGTCAGCTCACTGGGGTGGCGCTGGAACTCAGGGTTGCCAGATAAGTATTCCGGCTTACTCGGGCTTGAGGTAGCTGTGTCAGGAAGACTTGGATAGTTAGGATACGAGTTTTCGTTTGGTAAACGTTTACGCAATTGATCAATATGTCTCCTCCAGATTTTACCATGCCCTATATCAACTGTGTATGATTTTGGACCGGTAATTCCTACCCATAAGGGCCCATTAGTGTAGCTCCTAGCAAAAACTGGGGAACCTACTTCAAAATGCCTTAGTCCTCCCCCTTCCCCGATGAAGCTATCGGAGGAGTAATTAGGATGTAGTCTGTCTAGTACGAATTGTAGCTTTTGGCCCATTAAAAGCTCGGCTGGGCTGCGGCCCGAAGTGGGGCACGGGGTGGCGTGCTGTACCACTAAGAATTCATCTATCCTAGCCTGCCAGTCCCCTGCATCGAGTCGGGAGAGGGCTTCTTTGGCCGTTCTTACAAATCTTTCAACAAGGCCATTAGAAGCCGGATGAAAAGGAACGGATAATGCATGTCTAATGCCTAATTCGGCTAGGTAGCCTTCAAATTGAGTTGCCATGAATTGGGGCCCATTGTCGGATACCAGAGTGTCCGGCAGCCCGTGTGTTGCAAATAGTTTTCTGAGAATTTTGATTACAGCCTCAGAAGTGGTAGATGGCATTAAGGCAATTTCGAGCCACTTAGAATATGCATCTACAATAATAAGAAAATTCTGACCATGGAACGGGCCAGCAAAATCGATGTGAATCCTCCCCCACAGTCCCTTTGGTTTTTCCCATTCCCGAACGGGCGCTATGGGAGGATCTGGGTGGGATTCCTGGCAAGGCCTACACTTCCCCACCCACTCAGTGACATCTTGGTCGAGATGTGGCCACCAAACATAGCTACGAGCTAGGCCTTTCATGCGAACAACCCCAGAGTGTCCCTCATGCAGCATTTCTAAAACCCTGTGCCTTAATCGCTAAAGAATGACTACCCTGTCACCCCACAACAAGCAACCCCCCAACATTGACAGTTCATTTTTTTTGTTAAAATACAATTGGAAATCACCACCGTCCACCTTGGTAGGCCAACCCCTCATTACCCAGCCCATTACTGTTCACAAAACAGAGTCTCTGGCAGAAACCCTCGCCACCTCGTTCAAAGAGATGGGGCCCAGGGAAACAATGTCAAGCAGTAAAACCGGGGCTTCCGGGGTTGGGTTGTCCAATAGTTCGGGACATCGGCTGAGGGTGTCAGCATGTCCTAAGGTTTTGCCCGGCCGGTGGAGCAGTCTGTACAAATATGCAGCCAAGAAAATGGACCATCTGGTCATCCGGGGGGAAAAAGACGCCGGGGTCGGTTTATCGCCAGCCAAAAGTCCCAAAAGCAGCTGGTGGTCTGTAATGAGTTTAAAGGTGCGGCCAAACAAATACTTGTGAAATTTTTTGACCCCCGCTACAACCGCTAGTGCCTCCCTATCTAGCTGGCTATAGTTCCTTTCAGCACTAGACAGAGTGCGAGAGTAATAGGCGATGGGCGCCTCTAACCCATTCGGCAGACTATGGCCTAAAACCGTGCCAATGCCAAAGGGGGAAGCGTCACGACTAACACCAGAGGTAGTTCAGCATTGTACTGAATGAGGAAACTGTCCTCAGACAAAAGTCTCTTTACCGCGTTGAAAGCGGTCGCTTCTCGCTTGCCCCAAACCCACAGAACGTTTTTTCCCAGGAGCCTGTGCAGAGGCTCTGCAACGGTGGCTTTGTGTTTCAAAAACATCGTATAGAAATTGAGAAGGCCCAGGAAGGCCTGCAGCTCAGATTTTGACTTGGGGGTGGGTGCGCCTTGGATGGCCCTCACTTTGTTTTCTGTGGGGTGAATGCCTGTGCTGTTGATTCTGTGGCCTAAGAACTCCACTGATGGCACTGCTATCCTGCATTTATTTCGTTTGAGTTTAAGTCCCGCTTCTCTGCATCTGGTTAGGACTTGTCTAACCCTTTGGCCCAACTGAACTTCGTCTTGGCCACTAATCAAAACGTCGTTGAAATACGGGACGACACCTGGGAGGCCTTGTAGGAGGCGCTGCATAGTACTCTGAAAAAGTCCTGGGGTGATGCTGACCCCAAACTGAAGCCTGGTGCATTTAAAGGCACCTCTGTGAGTTACAATAGTCTGTGATTCTGCCGTAGCATCATCTACTGGCAGTTCCTGGTACGCCTGCACAAGGTTTAGTTTTGCGAATAGCTTGCCAGAGCCCAGGGAGTGTAGTAGATGGTGGACTATTGGAACCGGATATGCGCTCTGCTGCCACGCCTTGTTAATCGAACACTTATAGTCGTCGCAAATTCTAATTGAGCCATCCGATTTGACTGGTGTAACTATTGGGGTTTCCCACTTAGCGTGATCCATGGGAACTAGCACCCCTTGCTTAATGAGTTTGTCGAGCTCAGCATTGATTTTGGGCTGTAAAGCAAAGGGAACTCGCCTTGCTTTCAGTCTAATTGGCGCTACGTTGGGGTCTAAATTGAAAGAAATAGGGGTCCCCACGTACTTGCCTAGAGTCTCTTCGAAAACATCCCGAAACTCGTGGAGCAGGGTTTCTTTAAGTGATGATCCGTTGATGTTGTGGACGCCCGTGAAGCCCATGCCAAAGGCCCGGAACCATTTCATGCCCAGTAGACTTGGTAGAGGCTTGCTAACGATGGTCAGGGGCAGCTCTTTCTGGAACTCGCCGTAGGTGACCCGGAATGTGCCCACGCCTTCAACGGGAACTCAGTTTCCCTGATAGTCGAGTAGGCAGATTTTCTGACGGGACAGCTGGTTCTTCTGAAGCTTGGGCAAGAGTGCCTTGAGTGTTGTCCAGGACACGATCGATAACGTAGACCCGGTGTCGATCTCCATTTCGTACGATTTGCCATCGATTTCTACTTTCGTGTAGACTTTCTCATCGTCGGTTGTGCTGGCTTGGCCGATTCTCGTGCTGTAGGTCTCCCGCTTTTGAGGTTCGCGCTGTTTTCTCGCGCCGTCATCTTTGATTGGCTGTTTTGAACGAGCCGGTTCTGGTTGGTCGCAGTAGTCATGTGGCTTTCGACTACACAGAAGTTGAGCTCTGCAGACTCGTGCTAGGTGGCCTTTTCTATCGCAACGCCTGCAAATGGCTTCTCTGTATTTACACGACTGTCTCCCCGCCACAGCTAGGGCAGTTCAAGTGGCGACGGCCTTGTTCGCTCGATTTCTGTTCTGTATGGAAGACGTCCTCGTCCGACTCTTCCTCTGTGCTGGTTTGCACCTCTTCTCTGTGGACAGGGGCTGTTTTTGGCCCGCCTTTTCTTGAACTGGGATGCTGTAGTGCTTCCGACGCTTTCGTTGATGCCTCGTGTACTCGGGCTTCGTTTAGCGCGCCGGCTAGCGTTAGGTCTCGAACCCCGCAAATCAGTTGTTCAAGCAATGCGTCGTCTAAGTCTCTGTAGTCACAATGCGTTGCGGCTTTTTGAAGCGCGGCCACATAGGCACTGATCGGCTCCCCTTCTTTTTGAACTCTTTGCCGGAGTTCGTAGCGCTGAACGAATTTGGACGGAACTGGAGCGTAGTGGGCTTTCAGGTTGGCCTGAAGGACGTCCCAGGGAACTGTCTGGACTGGGGTTGGCTCACAGAGGGATTCGGCCATCTCGAATACATCTGGCCCGCAGCGGCTTAAGAACAGAGCTCTTTTTCTGTTCACAGAGAGCCCTTGCATTTCACTTGCTTCCAGGGAGCACTCGAACCTGGTCAGATACGATCCCCACTTCTCTCGGGTCGGGTCGAAGGGTTTTGGCGGAACGTAGGCAAACATGCCGTGTCTCCGTGTTCGCCAGTCACCCTGGCTGAAACTCTAAGCTCTTTTTGAGTTGCCTCTTGTGTCCTCTATCCCACCTTCGTCGCCAATGTTGTAGCGCGGGAATAACGAGAGGCACAAGCAGACTAGTAACAACAGCTCTTTAATTCAGGGTGAGACTTCAGCAAAAACTCACAGGCAACAGCCCTCTTTATATACTTTCCAGAGGCGACCAAGAACCAATCAGGATTCACTGTACATTTGAATTTCCCGCACAAATAGATACATACACAACAATATTGTAGTCAAGGGGACAGTATATCACCCTTTCATCATCCATGATCTGGTGGTGCAGTGATTAGAATGAAGTATTGCAGGCAAACTCTGCCCACAGTCTGGACTTCGATCTTGATGGGGCTCAAGGCTGACTCAGCCTTCCATCCTTCTGAGATTGGTAAAATGAGGACCCAGATTGTTGGGGCAATATGCTGACTCTGTAAACTGCTCAGTGTAAAGGCACTATGGACTGACTGGTATATAAGTTTAAATGCTGTTGCTCTTTGTCCTGGTGTTCCAATAATACTTAATGTTATATGGGGATGACTGTACACTAGTGGATGTCAATTAATATTATAAATTCACTGAATGCAATGTGTCATTGTTTCCTTCCAACTTTCTGGAGAAGCACCTGTATTAAAAAAAAGTAGCCTATCTTTAAAAAATTAAAACACAATAAGGACAAGCTCTAAAGCTTCCCCATAGTCATTCCTACCTGGTTTACCAATTGAGCAGGCAAAGAAATTGCACTATCACAGTGATCCTTATTATAGTTAATTGTATTCAATTTAAATTACAGTGATTACTGCTATGTTTGCATCACGAGCACATGGATAGATCAGTTGACTAATGCAAATGTGAGGCATGACTTTTCTCTTAGTCCTGCTTTTTTAAAAAAAATAGGGATGCCTTTCATATTTTCTAGTGATATATAAGTGGCAAATGTAGTTCTTGATTAGACTGGGAGAGCTCTCTGATATTAGAGTGGAAGAACAAAGGATCTAGAAGAAACCAGTCCAGATGTTTGAAAAGAGTCCTGCAAAATAAAAAGGACAGCCCAGGGCTCTTGCTCTAAATCCAGATTTAATCTTGATTGCAATCGTAGTTAAAGAAGAAATCAGGGCACATACATTTAGGGCAGAGTAGATCTCCAGAACAATCAAGAAGCATTTCTCAGGATCTCATTACCAAACATAACCTGTGACTTCAGGACTTTCTCAGACTGTGATCAAGGACAAATGAATCTGAGACTAATTCCCACTGAGCCAGGAGGGCGAGCTACAGTGTCTCACTAAAAATGTATTTACTGCAATATGAATCTTGTATATCCTCAAGAGTACAGTCAAAACTTTTTGGATTGTCAATATATAATCTAAAGAAATCCCATAAATTGAATTATTTTTTTCTCTACTATTTCGGCTGCTAAAAACTTGGCAAAGCAGTAGGCCCAACTGTCAATTATACTTTTAAGAAATTATGTGCTTATCAGATATGGGGCCCTTGAAACCCTAATATATGTGTGTGTGTGTGTGTGTGTGTGTGTGTGTGTATAGTTAATAATAATAACTTACATAGACATATATATATATATATATATATATATATATATATATATATATATATATGTGTGTGTGTGTGTGTGTGTGTGTGTGTGTGTGTGTGTGTGTGTATGTGTGTGTGTGTGTATGTGTCTATGGCTAGAAGAAAAACATATGTGCTGTGTGGGCCATCGAGATAGAAAAACGCCCACACAGCATGAACAAACGAGACGATACCTCCCGCCTACCAGCCATTTGGAAACCCGTCCTTATTGACAAACGAGTCCCTAACATGACGAATGACACCAGATCCACACTCACGAGAGCCACACAGGATGTCACCACCACACATCCACGCAGAAAGCAGACTCAAACCCACACTGATAATGAGCCACGACCAAGGACCAGAAGCCAGACCGCAGCTGCATCATTAGCCACTTTAAACCCCTCCAATCCATACATGAAGCAGACTGACACCCACCATGAAGAGCTCGCACGGCCACAAACACGAAGCCAAACAACAACAACGCAGCTCACCAGCTCAAATCCCCCTGCAATTCAGACTAAGCTGAGCACAACCAAGTCCCCACCCAAACAGAACACACCCCCAACCAATCAGAGCACAACCAACCCCCCATCCAATCAGAGCACAGCCAAGCCCCTAACCAATCAGAACACACCTCCACCCAATCAGAACACAGCCAAGTTCCCACCCAATCAGCTCACACCCCCACTAGCAGTTAAAAGGAAGAGACAGCTGCGATCTCACATTGCTCCTGGAAGCACGAAGCCGAGAACACCAGCCTGAAGATGACGAATGAGACTTCGTCGAAACGTCGCCAAGACACTTCCAATTTTACGTGGGAGAAGACCCGAATAATCAAAGACCTACATGTATGTATGTATGTATGTATGTATGTATGTATGTATGTATATATCTGAGATTTTCACGGGTATTTGTATGTAGGTCTTTGGTTATTCGGGTTTTCTCCCGCGTAGAATTAGAAGTGTCTTGGTGACATTTCAACGAAGTCTCATTCGTCATCTTCAGGCTGGTGTTTTCGGCTTCTTGCTCCTAGAAGCACGAAGCTGAAAACACCAGCCTGAAGATGACGAATGAGACTTCATCGAAACGTCGCCAAGACACTTCCAATTCTATGTGGGAGAAAACCCGAATAACCAAAGACATATATATATATATATATATATATATATATATATATATATATATATGTGTGTGTGTGTGTGTGTGTGTGTGTGTGTGTGTGTGTGTGTGTGTGTGTGTCTTTGGTATATATAACTGTTTACCATTCGTTTCAGAATCTCAGCCTTTAAAGACAGTCATAGCCCAAAGGCTCAAGAAATCCATATGTGTTCCTCTGGGAAAGAATTTAATGGCTTTGCAGCTATCAATAGAAAATCCATAATGACCTTTCTGCAAAATGGAAATCACTGATAACTCTTGAAAGCTAACTTCATATAAATATACTCTAGGGGAAAATGGTCCAGAGAAAAATTCATATTGATTAATCTTTAGAAGATTGAGAGAAAGTAAGAAGACAGAAGTCAAAAGCTCTGTGGCTTTTCTCTTTTAAATTTTCATGGGCTATGGAGGTGTGTATTTTTCCACATTGCCAATTATACCACTTCAAAGTCGGGAAGAAAAAAAAAATCTTTCCTTCGGGTTCATAGCTTTCCCAGTTTACAATTTTGATCAAGTTATTTCTGTACAGAACAGAACTTTTTATAGTTTAAGTAGAAGATATTGTTTGAATTTTTGTGTATATGTTCATGCATGGATGGATGGATATGTAGTTACAGAAGGAATGGGACATAATTTGTATTTTCTACAAATCCACTGAAATACCTAGTATATACAATACTAATAAAAAATGTAAACACTAAAGCAGCAAAATCCAGGCCTTAGAATTTCAGTTTTCTAAAAAAATAAATAAATAAAAAAAAAATTGTAACCTACATTCTTCAAGGTATAACCTTGAAACCTACATTCTTTGTTTGTCTTAGATTCATCTATGTTATAATTCAGAAAAAGTAGAAGCCATTGTTTATATCTTCACTTTGTATCTTAATTTAGATTAACAGATTGGATATTTGTTATTATTTATTTATTTATTCAATTTGTATGCTGTCCCTCTCCAAAGACTCATTATTAGATATTAAATATTAGATATTTAGGAACCTGATGCTATCAAAACTATTAATTATTTTTACTTCTTGTCTTTTTTTTTAATGGTTGGTATCAAGATGGTTTTCCTTCTGTAATGGCTTCCACTTCTATATTGTAATTTCACCTTGTTTACTTTTCTATAGTAGACATCAAATATCCTAAAAATTACAACATTATGTTGTAAAATTGAGATACTATAGGTTTCATTTGGACAATTAAGTTGCTGCTGAATATAAAGTAACCCAGAGGGTCATTAAGCAAGTTGTGCTTTACTTGTCTATATACATGCCATTAAAAGAGAGAGAAATAAAGTATCCAAATGTTTAAGTATCCAGAATCTTTTAGTTCAGGTCATAAATTAACTGCCAGTAATTATATATTTATTCTCAATTTACAGACCGTTTTACCTATAATATAAATGTTATCTTACTCCAAGTTACTAACTTTCTCTTCTTTCTTCTATCAGGTAGATCAGTATTCTTACTGTGCCCATTCAAGTACATCTGTAAATTGCTGAGAATAAAAAAGGTGCAATATTTTAATACATTTCCAAAGGGTATCTAAGTGCTTCATAAACTTTTATGAAAGTAGTTACTTGCTAGTCAGGCAAATCTGAGGAACAAGTGAGGTCACTCGTAGTTGTTAAGCTGTTGCTGAACCAATGAAAGATTAGTATGATGGGTGTGAAAGATGGTGCAGTCTGCACTACAGTTTGTTGAATATGTCAGAGTGGCTGGATTCACACATTATGTTATGCCCGAACCAAATAAATTGTGTGTTGTATTTCTGCCAGCCTAGAAGTAGCTTCACTCCGGAAGATGCATTTGGGGAAGGAGAATGAAGAAAATGCAATCCAGTTAGTGGATTGGTTAATATTAACGGTCCTGTGTTTAGGAACTAATGTTGCTTTAAGAATGAATATATCATTTGGAGAAATTGCATGGTTTGATTGTCAATTTCCATCAGTCCAGTTAAGAAAGGAAGGAAATACTACTGGATGAGGCCAATGTGCCAAACAAAAACAGCAATTTGATACTTTCTAATTTCTTTCCTATCAGTTGTAATATCTTGCCCTCTGGTTTATTGCCAATAAACACTTTTTATTATTGTTTAAGAAAGTACCCCAGAGGGCAGAGCCAGTTGATTTTTCCCAGATCTGCCCTTCTAAATGCTTTGCTGCTCAATTCTAGTGTACACGAGAGGACCTCTCTTTGTCTTTCTTCCCCTCTCTCTAGGTTTACATTTTGAGTATCAGTTTTGGAGTATTGCTATTTTGTGCTGAGCTATTAGAACATACTCATTTATTTATTTTTATTTACTTATTAAATTTTTATGCTGTAAGGTGACTCAGGATGGCTTATTTATTTATAAAATAAGTAACTAAATAATGAAAATATTAAAACATTAAAACCACAAAAGAGCCTTGATGGCACAGCAGACTAAAGTGCTGTTAAATAGCACCAGCTGCCTGCAATTACTGCAAGTTCAAATCTCACCAGGCTCAAGGTTGACTCAGCTTTCCATCCTTTCGAGATAGGTAAAATGAGGACCCGGATTGTGGGGGCAATAAACTGACTTTGTATAAAAAAGAGCACCGCTTAGGGGGGGCCAAAAGTCCTACTAAGCAGGTATATACAAAAGTATGAAGGCTATTGTTTAACGCATTGTAAGCTGCCCTGAGTCTCCGGAGAAGGGCGGCAGATAAATCAAACCAATAAATAAATAAATAAATAAATAAATAAATAAATAAATAAATAAATAAATAAACAGATTATGATTATAAAACTATAAGAAGGATTTCCCTGGTGTCGCACCCATCTTTGCTGTTCATCAGTTTATCTGCCTGAGCTGATGAAGTAGCTTCATATTCAGAATATGGGTCTGCCAGTTGATTCACGCTGGGGCCAATAGATTTAAACTTCATATTTCAATAAGGCAGGGAGTTACAATGACCAAAATAGGTAAAGGTTCACATTATGAAATTGGCTTTGTCCATGAATTAAAAGGATGATAATCTGAAAAAGTAAAATAGTTGATATCTATTCTGAACTTCAGCTGAATTTTAGCCTTATAGGAGCAATTTTTGTCTTCAAGAGGGGAGGACCTGTGGAAGGTCTCAGGCATACATGATATCACATTTGAAGTGCACTTTTGCTGTTGCAACCATTATCACTTCTCAGCTTGACAACGAACCAGGGGTGAGGGAAGGGGAAGATGGAATGTAAGCTCCAGACATCAAGAAGACAGCTGTGAGAGCCAAGGACACTTCAACAGGTGTCTGCCAAAGCCAAATACTTTTTCTCATAACAATACAGGGAGGCTCAATTGGACAATGTGTTCTGCTCTAACAAGGGGAGGAAAAATCCTAAACTTTAATTATGTGGGTTTGCGCGGGAATTAGCTAGTTCTAGTTTTTGCCATCATCAGTGCCAAAATGATGTACTCAATAAAATTTTCTTAAAATGGAATACAAATATAAAGTCACTCGGGTGGTTGTTTTTTATATATCAAGACATCTATTGTTGATGGGGGCAGATGGTAATTGAAGATACCGAACATACTGTTGGAATTAGGATGTGATGTTACCCTAATATGGGTGATGGAGTTAACAATCCAGCTGAAAGACACTACAGAAGATATTATATGGATTACAAGCTTAAAGTCATTTGAGGATTTTATTTATATAAGGGAATACTTCTTAGTGGTGTGGGCAGAAGAATAAAGATATTAAGAACTATTATGTATGGTAGTCCTGTAGGAAAGTGGGTGGAGATAGGTTAGCTTATTGATTGTTTAGTTGAAGAAAAGGGATATTATGTTTAGATATGAATATATGTAAAAGATTTGAGTTAAGAGATATATTTATGGGAGTGGAGGAAATGGGCAGACTATGAGTTGAATAAATGTTAAACTAGGATTTATTATATAGTTTTATAGTGGAAGGTTGCTTTGAAATGTCATATTAATATACAAAAAAGATTTGATTTAAGAGATATATGTATGGGGGAGGAGAAAAAGAGTAGATTATGAGTAGAAATTGTTAAATTGGGGGATATAGTAATAATATTACTATGCTAAATTAGGAGTTATTATATAATGTTATAGTAGAATGTTATTTTGAAATGTATAGTATAAGGGGGATATAATAATATTATTAGAAAGAAAGGGTCAGTATATGGTGGATGGAGCAAGGGGATGGTAAAGTATTATATAATCTGTTATGAATTTGGGTTTTACTTTGAAGAAGCCACAGGGGGAGGGGAGGGCGAGGGGGGGTTAGGGAGGAGGGGGGGGGAAGGGGAAAAATTTGTATTTGAAAAACTTTTTCAATAAAAAAAATAATAAAATTTTTCAATAAGAGATTGGATCATCTCGACTGTGCCTGCTTTGGTTGGGTTCATCAGTCAGACACATGGATTTCAGTTGATTTGGGAAGTTAGTTATATTTTCTGGCTTGTAATGATGCTCCTCTGAAAGCCTGAATCAGATGTTGAAGACTTTGGAAATGGTCCAAGTTCTTTACAGCCTCATTCCAAAGAGCTTTTTCAGGTCTGCAGAACTAGGTCTGCTCTTTGACATGCATTTCAGTTGATAATAATCAAGTACCTGGGAGATAAACAACATGTAGTTGGAAAAAAAAAACAGATACAAATAAGGACTTCTCCTTTCCTTGCTTTGTAGCAATGATGCAACTGAACCACAAGTTTTACTATTCTACCACTTCATCATTTCAGCATCACATATCAGATTTCCCCTGAACAGTTGTGAAATTTGGAGGGGGTGGGATGTTGAACAAGAAAAAGTTCTGATGCAGTCATTATGATTACTTTTAGTTTATTTGTTGTGTATTTGTTGATATATACAGTGTATCATGCAGTTCAATATGTGTAAGCATCTAATACTTAAGAATTTTGACAAATCAGTTAATGATTTCAACTGATCTCAGAAGGCTAAGCAAGATTGCACTTGCTTAGAAGTTGAATAGGAGACATCCCCCTCGAAAGTTCCTATTTATCTTTCAGTTTAAAGATGTTCTTCTTCTTCTTGTTGTTCCTTCAAGTCAGTTTTGGAGGCTTCCTGTACTAGAGTTTGCAGTATTCATAGCAATAATTTTGGGAGTCTTTTGCCCTCTTCTTAGAACTAAGAGAGGATGACTGGTCCAGAGTCATACAGTTGGATTCCTGCCTAAGTTGGGACTAGAAATCACAGTGTTCCATTTTCTACTCATTTCTAAGCATAGAGAGAAGGATTAATTGCCAATGGGAGGATGTCAACAGTCTGAGTAAGGGAAGAATTTATCAGACAGGTAAAGGACCAAGAGAAATGACAGACCAAGAGAAAGACTAAGAAAATAGGGGTGTGAAATGGAAAATAGAGAAGAAAAAAAGCAGGAAGTGATAAAGAACTATATATCAACAGATGTCTCCCTCAGTACAAATTCTGGTCGCATGTTCTCTTGACCTCCAGCCTTAACTATCTTGACTCCATCAAAAGATTAACCCGAGGGAGTAAATCCTTTGGTTATTGAAATAACATATTAAATTTCTGTGTATTTACCATCAAACAAAATATTGCACAAGATGCTTAAAAATAAACTTATTAAATTATGCAAAGCTATATCTATGTATCTTACCTTTCAAAACGTTTTAATAACTTGTAAAATGAATGCTGGATAAAATCTATCTATTTTAATATGTGGTATCACCCATAGCAACTGAACACTGCTTTTGTTTTTCAAGGCAATAATTTAGTGTAATTTATCATACAAATATGTATTAATAAGAACTTGATTGGAAACTGCAGTAATGACTTTTAAATAATTCTACATCTGTTTTTCAGATCTAATCAACTGTATAATAGTTAAAAGAGAAAAAAAAATTAAAGGCATATTTTATTAATCTCTTTACTATGAACAATTGCAAATTAATTTTTATTACCTAAAAGATTTTGCTATTATGACATTTAAAATGTGGTGTTCAAAGGTGGCAGTGATTGAACATTTATATTATTTAGGAAAAACAACTTTTAAAGTTCAATTTTATTTCTTCTTTGATTAAATTAAAATACTTTTATGCCTAAATTACTTTTATAATAAAAATAATATAATGGTAAAAAATTATTTATATCTATTAGAGCTGGCAAACTAATAGAAACTTTCCTTATAAATTAAAAGAGAGAGAAATCTGTATATTAAGGGATTGTCACTGCAAACCAGATAGCATTCTATTATATTTTGGAGTGGGAAGTTGGATAATCATTTACATATAGGTTCTGATAATCAAATTATATTTTCTTTGCATTTAATATTTAGGTCAATTCTGAACAGGCAAAAAGGAAGTTTTATAAGAGCATTTTGAAGATTAATTCACAAATGCATCTGTTTTCCTGGCCGTCTGAGTCTATTCAAGCAAAAATTTGAGGCCAAATCGGATGCTGATGATAGAAAATAATTGCTAGAACTTTATTTTGTGAACAAGTTGTGATGAACACATATAAACCTGTCCTATAATTTATTAGAATACCTATCCACCCATCCATTTATTTTTAACCATATTTAGCCAACTTTCCATTAAAATATTTAAAGGGAGGTTTCTTGGAGTCGAGGTGTTGGCAGCCTATATCTTTGGGTCAAAAGGGGCTTTCCAAAGGGGTGAGCATAGCACTTAGAGTCCCCTTCAAATTTTATCAGTAGGATGAAGCTCCTCCTAATCCACTTGCTATAATCTTAGATACTTTGGTTTGAATGGAAAGGGAATCTCTTATCATTCCTGCCTGCCATAGGCTTCATGTTAGCTTGCTTGTCCCCCACCCACCCCCCCTTTTTTTTGGCACTAAGCTGTTATTGAATGTCTACAGTAATGTGGCTAGAGATCAGATCTTCAACCAGAAAAACATATTCCTCTTTTGCATCTAATCCAGGGGTGAAATGCTACAGGTTCACTCCGGTTCGAATGAACTGGTAATGATAAAAACTACCGGTTTGGGTGAACTGGTAGTAAAAAAATACTTTAAAAGGTTTTTAAAAAAGGTTCCGACGATCACGCGGCACAGCTGTCATATAGACTTCAGTGAAATTGTCATCTCATTATATGTAAATATAAGTTGGTGGCCTTAAATACACATTTCGAGAAAAAGACATGACTACTTTTTCAGTTTCACATTTAAATCCATGTTTTGAAATAGAATTTTCTTTTTACTATATGTAATTCTACTTAATACATTGCACATTTAATGCAATATATTATTTTATTTGTTTATTTTGGGATTACTGAAGATTTTATAATTCAGAGATGCCATGAGCACACTTAGGATCTATGCCTGGAAACCCTAAATAACAACAGAACGTATCAAGTTTATTAAGAAAACATCAGATATGGTATGATATCAAGTAGCATATGATTAAATTTGTATTTTGCTGAGAAGCATTTTTGGATTAAGTAGGAATGGGAGAGACATTTGTTTAGGTTAATTTTTCTCAAACTTCAACCTGGAAGAACCGTTGAAATAAAGTTTCAGGAAATCCCTGCATAGAAACCACAAAAGTTTTATTAAATTTCATTTCTAATCTACATATTATAACAATTACAATAGCCAGCAGGTGAGTTGTGGTATATAAAAAGTCCCAAACCTGTGAGTGCTAGCAGTGTATGGTTCAAAACACTTTAAAAAAAACAAACAAACCGCAATCTCTTATAAATCCCTAGTTAGGAGAGAGGCTGAATTAGTTAGTATACCAGAGTAAATGTAGATCCTTAAACCAATAGACTTCTGAACTGTGTTAACACATATCCAAACATTTTTAAATGGGTATAGGAAAAAAGGCACATGAAGAGAAAATGCAAATGAGAAACATTGGGAACCTAAAATGGCCAATGGAAGGTTTCTCCTCATTTTATTCTTGATACAATAATCTTATCAAATAGATTTCCTGAGAGCCCATGATTCACACAAAGTCCCATAATCAACTCTGGTTGAGTAAGGGTCTCCTGCTTCATCAGGGGGTTGGACTAGAAGACTTCCAAGGTCCCTTCCAACTCTGTTATTCTTTTACCAGTCCCATCCTATCCACTACCCTGCCCTCAACCACCATATTAGGAAAAATGTGCATGCAACTGTCAGTTCATGCAAAGTTTAAAAAACAAGCCAAACTGAATGTAGCCTGGTGTACAACAGAAATTAATCAAATGAATCAAATAAAAAAATGGAGCACAATTATCCTACCCTAGATTCAAATCCACTTTCAAATTTACCTCACTGAAATACGTAGGATTTTGCTTAGGCACTTATTTTTTTCATTGTTACAGCTACAGAATTATGTATCTTGCTTAATTTTCCACAGAATATGGTGCAAATTAATTTCATTATCCTTATAGTATATGCTGTTTTTGTTTGAAGAATAATACCACTGTGGCCATCAGACACGATGATATTATATTAATTAAATTCAATGGCATTAAATGTATGGGAATAAGATTAATCTTACTGATTTATGATGAACATCAAACAGCAGCAAGTAGAGTGAACTATACAGTCTGTTTTAATGATTAATGCGGACTCATTTATCTTTCACATAGACATAGCAAAAATGAATTTGTCTATTGTCCAGGAGTTTGAATTAGATACTTAATTATGTAGCAAGGAATGCTCCCACTGCATAATATTCTCTCTCTCTCTCTCTCTCTCTCTCTCTCTCTCTCTCTCTCTCTCTCTCTCTCTCTCTCTCTCTCTCTGTAGAAGGAGATAAATAGCTCATATTATTTTGAGGACATTACTGTGTGGCTATTTATTGCTTTTCCTTTTTGGCATAATATATGATGTATGATTAGGAGGTGAATCGATTTTTGATTAATATAAATATTAATTTAAGTTTACAATGTCTCAGTAAACAAGGCAGTATTTATATTGATCATGAGAAGCAACTGGGAGCATATTCTGTTTTGCTTATAATTTATTATTTTGTGATTTTCATCCTTCAGAAGACTGAATTTAGGGAAACTGTATCGTAGACCAGAAAAAAATGCTTTTAGTTTGATAGTTATACAATGGCTGACTTGAAGACAGTCTATGTATGTTCATATCACCTTCCTCTTCGTGCAGTCTTCCCCAGCCTGATGTTTTGCAAATGGATGGAAATCCAACACTTTCCGCTAACATTTTGTCTTTATGTAATTTCCCTCAATTTTTATTTGTTTCATACTACCTTTTTATCATGCTGTACACTGCCCAAAGTAGTTGGTAAAGTAAGATGGGCAGCATCAGGGGTGAACTGCTACCAGTTCGCTCTGGTTCAGGTGAACCAATTGGTTCGGGTAAAACGGTAGTTAAAAAAAGCTACCACTATTTCTGACGATCAGCTGTGCAGCGGGGTTTAGCTTTGCTAGAAAGCAGGAAATCCTGCTTTCTAGCAAAGCTAAATTGTGTGCCACAGCTGATCGCCCCCTCACTGTTCTCCTTACCTTCCCAAGCCTCCTTTTCCCTGGCCATGCATGTGGAGTGTGCACCAAATGCGTGCTCTGCACGCATGCGCAGCATGCGCCAAAAGGAGACTTGGGCAGGTAAGTAGAAAAGTGGGGAGAGATCAGCTGTGCAGCACAGTTTAGCTTTGCTAGAAAGCAGGAAATCCTGCTTTGTAGCGAAGCTAAATCGTGTGCCACAGCTGATCCCCCCCTTGCTTCCAGTTACCTTCCCAAGTCTCCTTTTTTTTTTTTTTAATTTGATTTATATGCTGCCCTTCTCCGGAGACTCAGGGCGGCTTACAATGCGTTAAGCAATAGCCTTCATACTTTTGTATATTTATACAAAGTCAGCTTATTGCCCCCACAAACTGGGTCCTCATTTTAGTGCATACTGTGCATGCATGTGTGCACACAGAGCATGTGTTTGGCGTGCACTGCACATGCATGGCCAAGCGGATCAGTAGCAAACCGGTTCGGATTTCACCACTGGGCAGCATATAGATTTGAAAGATGATAGATAGATAGATAGATAGATAGATAGATAGATAGATAATTGGTAGATGGGTAGATAGATAGGTAGACAGACAGAATAACTTAATGGTTTTGTGTATTAGGAAGTTCAGAGTATCAGAAATGCTAGGTTGCTGTGCTGTGCTGAACAGACTATATGCAATTATTTCTGAAGATTTTTTTTTTTAAATCAGCAGAGAGCAGAGATGGGATTAACTAGAAAAAAGTGACCTAAACATTTTCTAGATAATCCTACCTCAGTGAAATCCTCAGTCACAAATTTTCCTTCAATGACTCTAGCAGTTTCCAGTCATAAATTTTTACAAGAACATTTTGCCAAGGGAAGTGTTAACTGTTCAGGATCTCTAACTTTCTTTATCCTTACATTTCTCCAGTAGAATTTAGCATGAGTAATTTAGCATGTGGGTAATAATGTGAACATTTCATTGGCGGCTTTTTATTTGAAAACCTGGAATTCTTCTCACCACTTTCAGTAATGTTTAGAGAAAAGGTTCATCAAACTCAGTGTCTTGTATCAGACAGGTACCAACATAACATTCAAATTTCAGAAATTCATACTGCTTATGAAATACCTATAAATAGAACATGAAATCTGCCAACATAGCATAAATTTCTTTGAATGCAACAATGTCCATTAAACAAAGCATTCAGTTGTTAATTTCTGTGGCTAAAATGTACTTCACTTTGAATGAGATTGTGACCTAGATCTTTTAAGGAAGTTGCATTCTTCCAAAACCATGATAACATTTCTACATCTGTAAATACAAATTACATATTTATAATGTGAGTCATTTAATTGTTCTTTAGTGTGAATCACATCTTTGTGATCCTTCCATTTACAGTGCATTTTTCTGAATGTATTTCTATCCTGAAACTTTTACAAAGGGAAAATGGAAGAACAATAGGATAGACTGAAATTGGTTGGCATCTTTCTTTGGTGTTTCTGCCCAAGAATGGTATTCAAAGTAGCTACCAGAAAAAATAAATAGAAAACGAAATAAAACAAAATGTAAAAACATTGTACAAAAATACTCAAAACCTATTCTAAAAACAAGTCAAATGGTTACACTAAAAAAATGCATCAAGGTTTTTTGAAAATGAAGAGTGTATATTAATAGTTAATCAGAATAGAGCTGGAAGGGAGCTCTATTTGGAAGTCTTCTAGGAGACCTTATACCATTTCAGACAAGTGGCTGTCCAGTCTCTTCTTAAAGACCTGCAGTGATGAAGCATCCACTACTTCTGAAGGAAGGAAGCAGTTCCATTGGTTAATTGTCTTCACTGTTAGGAAGTTTCTCCTTAATTCCGGGTTGCTTCTCTCTTTGATTATACCAGCATCCCATGTTTCCAAATACCAGTTTACCAGTTTCTAAATGATAATTTGTGATTTCATAAGACAGAACCCTTACTTGCTTTCCCAACTACCAGGCCCCATAAGACTAGTGACCCAACTGAAATTTTCTATTCCCTTCTCCTTCTTCAGTTTGTTGATTGACTGATGATGATGATGATGATCCACTCTACTAAAAGACTCAGGGCAAGTTGGCCACAGCTAATAAATAATAATTATCTACATAGTTCCTTTTTAAAAGTCCTTTAATTTAGTACCTATTGTGTCTTCTGGTAGTTATTGGCAAGCCAGTTTTGTCTTTCTGAAATTGAACAAACAGCTCTTTTACTGGAGTTCCTGCCATTTAACTCTATTGTGTGACCTTAGGAGCAATTCCACCACTTTATTAGCTTTTGGCTTTTCCTCTTAAGTAACAACAACGGTAATAAGAGCAAGATAATGTCTAGGTCAAAGGTCAGTCTATAACATCTACAAGACAACCCAATGACAGCAGCCTGGTTTGTTCCGATCCTTTATTTTCCAGTGTGATTTATGAAAGCTTTGGAAGGTTTCTGTTTAGGCTTACCTCTATCCCTTTCCTTTAAAGAGTTAACTGTTTTCCTGCTTGCTGAAAGCAGACCTGCAGTTCTCCATTCATGTTTAAATGAACCCTAGTCTTTCCAAAAGCATCCTTCATAGTTATGAAAGCTTCAGTAATTTCAGTGTCACTTAAAGCTAGGTAAAGTTTGTTTTTCATTATTAATTGCAATCCATGTTATTTGAAAAAAAAGTGGAGAGGATAAATTACATCAGAAGAGGTGTTGGATGCAGATATTCCCTGTTTAAACTGGAGATTGTAAATGCTGAGATGAGAGTAAGTGACTGCTTTTATTACACCAATTATTTTATAGGCTTGCCATCATGCAATCTGATAACCACTCCAGTGCAGCACCATTTAAATAGCTCTGGTTAATATGGCCCAGTGCTAACCTCATTACATCAATTTCAATGTTGTTTTGTTATCATGCAATTCAAAATTGTTTGTTGATCATTTGTATGCAAGCAATTGCTTGGTAAATGCCTTCTTTAGGATTTATTTTGTTGAAGGTAACAGTTAATAGTTATTAATATCAGTAAAAATAATTCCCCTTATAATACCAAAATATATCCCTTTTATTGTATAAAATAAGTAGCAATAACAGTAGACCAATTTAACTGTTATTTTAATCAGATCTGTTAAATAGTCAGCCCGGAGAGAATTCTGGAATCATTTTATACTAGGAAATCTCCCAAGTATTTTCTAGCTACCATTTTTCTCTTGCAAATCCAAGCATTTTAAAGCAGATTATAGGCCTGGGTTGTTGTTTTTTTCTTTTATGTCTCTAGAAACCTGTGAATATGCCAACATTTCCTTTGCTCTGCAATTATTCGTGTCTTTGTTGTTTATCTTTCATTCCAGTCATTTCCTGTGGGATTTTGATTGAAGCAAATTATTTTTAAATTCAATTTCAATACATCAATTTAACAAGAAAAAGGAGAGTGAAGAAGAAAACTGTGGTTCAGACTTTCTGAAATCAGCAACTGAAGCATGCATCTACAGTATATTACATTTGTTCATTGCACTGCTGGAAGACAATCTATGACCACTGGAGCCTCACTTTTACAGCAGTCTTTATATGATAAAGTAATCAAATCCATTATTTTTTATTATTCCCACATCAGATGATTTATATATATATATATATATATACATGTGTGTGTGCACACGTGTGTGTGCACATGCATATCATTGTGTAAATAAAATTTAAACACTCACTCTGCACAATTGCACAATCATGTCATTGTATGTATGCATTTAAACATTGATCATTATAGATAGGGTGCATCTTATGGATTTTCCTCTTTCAACCAATATACATGTACTTATTGTTGTGACTAAATATCTCAACCTGGCTGCAATGTGAAAACAGTGAATCAAAACTTGGAAAATAATTTGTTGTTAGTTGCAAAGTCGTGTCCGATCCATCGCGACCCCATGGACAACGTTCCTCCAGGCCTTCCTGTCCTCTACCATCCTCTGGAGTCCATTTAAGCTCACTCCGACTGCTTCAGTGACTCCATCCAGCCACCTCATTCTCTGTCGTCCCCTTCTTCTTTTACCTTCAATCTTTCCCAGAATTAGGCTCTTCTCCAGTGAGTCCTTCCTTCTCATTAGGTGGCCAAAGTATTTGAGTTTCATCTTCAGGATCTGGCCTTCTAAAGAGCAGTCAGGGTTGATCTCCTCTAGGACTGACCAGTTTGATCACCTTTCAGTCCAAGGGACTTGCAGTCTTCTCCATCATCATAGTTCAAAGGCCTCAATTCTTTGGCGCTCAGCCTTTCTTATGGTCCAACTTTCACAGCCATACATTGCAACTGGGAAAACCATAGCTTTGACTGTACACACTTTTGTTGGCAGGGTGATGTCTCTGCTTTTTAGTATGCTGTATAACTTTGCCATAGCTTTCCTCCCCAGGAGTGTCTTTTAATTTTTTGGCTGCAGTCCCCATCTGCGGTGATCTTGGAGCCCAGGAAAATAAAATCTGTCACTACCTCCATTTCTTCTCCATCTATTTGCCAGGAATTGAGAGGGCTGGATGCCATGATCTTAGTTTTCTTAATGTTGAGTTTCAAGCCAACTTTTGCACTCTCCTTCTTCACCACATCAAGAGGCTCTTTAGTTCCTCTTCACTTTCTGTCAGTAGAGTGGTATCATCTGCATATAACACAAGTTAATTATGCAGGTTCTTGACAAATAATCAGAGATGGTATTCAACCGGTTCAGACTGGTTTGCCTGAACCGGTAGTGGAAATTGTGGCTGTATGAACGGCATTGGTTATCAGCGTGTGTCCACGTGAATTGAAGATACTGGTTCTTACCTTTAAATCTAGATCTTATAATTGCAGGACCATCTTTTTCCAATTACACCTGTCTATCCAGTAAGATTTAAGAGGTTTTGGTGTTCTTTAGTTCATTTGGACAATGTCATCTGGCAAGCTGAACAAAAATGTCTTCTTTGTTTGTGCTTCTATCCTTTGTAGTGGATCCCCTCTGAGATTCAATAAGTCCAGATCCTGCCAATCTTCTGCAAGGCATCCAAAAATAAGGTCTGTCTCCTGGCATTAGATCTGAGAGTGATTTGATCCATGGATGACTTATACATCACCAGTACCATCAAAGTACACACACACACACACACACACACACACACACACACACACACACACAAGACTAGATTTTATACTTTGCCTTATTATGTGGTCTTTGTTGATTATTATTGTTATTGATGACATAAGCTGGCTGGAGTCAGGTGCTCAGTAGGGTGGCTGTACAAATTGATTAAACAAGAAATCCATCATGTGAACATATAAATAGCATTTCCAGTTGCATCAAGGAAATGTTACAATCCTCCTAAGGAAAGAAAATGATACTAGTTTCTTTAAAAGATAATATTCTACATGAAATTAGACTCTTCTTAATAAACTTATTTGGAAAATATATTGAAGATGGCAGAAGACATCCGTTGCTACCATGACCAGGTAGAGGGCTGTGGGTAATTCTGATGATGTAATGATGCTAAATAAAAGAAACAAGAACAACTTTGTTTTATTATTTTTTTATTTTTATTATTGGTTCGATTTATATGCTGCCCTTCTCCGGAGACTCAGGGCGGCTTACAATGCGTTAAGCAATAGCCTTCATACTTTTGTATATACCTGCTTAGTAGGGCTTTCGGGTCCCCCTAAGTGGTGTTCTTTTTTATACAAAGTCAGCTTATTGCCCCCACAATCTGGGTCCTCATTTTACCTAACTCGGAAGGATGGAAGGCTGAGTCAACCTTGAGCCTGGTGAGATTTGAACTCGCAGTAATTGCAGGCAGCTGGCAGCTAAGTGCTACTTAACAGCACTTTAGTCTGCTGCACCACCAAGGCTCCTTTGTGAATTTTGAAGAAGGAAAGAATGCTCTTGAAGTATAGTGACCCCATTTCCACCCATAAATCCCCATGGGGCTCGTTTAAGTCTCAAAAACGTTAAACCCTTTTTTAAGGAGGGTATATAAGTGGGCCATCTCAGTACGTGGGTTTTTGGTTATTTGTGGTACTTGAAAACAAACATGACCTTATAGGCTATAAGTTGTTTACCTGTGGACCAAGCTATCCAACACATATATAACAGCTAACTACAGAACAAAATTGGGAGATTTCTAAATTTTGGAAAGATTATGGACCTAAGGCCAAGAAAGTAAAAAAAAAATAATAAAATAGTTCAGATAATTAAAAATAGTGTTATTTTATTTATTTAACGTGTTGAGTAAGGAGTTTTTCTCCTTAAGAGTAATCCTTTGGAGACACTGTTGAACCCAATGCACAGTGGTAAACAAAGAAGATACAGGTTGCTTATCCATGCTCCGGTAACTTTTCATTTGGTTTATTGCAAGATGTTCTAGGATGACTCACTTTGAAAATGGTCTGTACATTTTACCTACACCAAAAGGGCATATAAGATTGCCAGTGGCAATGGATAAATTTGTTTTTGTTTACTTTGTAGCTGATTATATATTAATCTAAGAATTGGGGTTTTTGGGTCCCCATTTACCTTGCAATGGAATGTACAAAACTAGAGTTACACCATCTTGAGATGTAATTGCAAATTACTGTGAAGACTCTAAAAATTAATATTCTGAACTTCTTTTAGAAATATATACTATTAATTTTGCCACTGTGACATAGGCATCTAGTTTGGTTCTCCAGTCTGATATTGTTGGGCTAAATTTGTCCTTTTAGCTGTCAGCATAAAGTATATCTTGATAAATTGTGATTTATTTTTTTTAAAGAAAATTATTCTGGAAAAATTCCTAGTAGATTTCAATTCAAGCATTATTATTTTATTTATTTTTATTTTATTTTATACTGTATATATTGTTTTAGTACTTTTGAATAGAAAGACTTTAATAAGTGAGAATAGTTTTCTCATAGAGCAACAACTCACTATAAGATTGCTGTCATCACCCGAAAAGTGTGAACAAATGATGGGTTTTACAACTGATGGATATTCATGTCTGTAATGGCTTCATGTGGTGAAATTTTATATCCTTTTATGGTATTTTGTGTATTGGTATGATTTCACTGCAAAATCTCTTGAAGCGTTTTATCAAGAATCAGGTGAACAGACTGCTAACTAGTCTTAGCAAACAGAACTTGATTGCAATAGTAGCTTGTAATTTTAATTAGCCTCTAGTTCATTTCAGCATCTAGAGCCCATTAAAAGTGCAAGTATTGACCTCTATGCCATTCAAAAATTACAGAGGTTATCTATCTTTTCCGTATTAATCGTCTTAACTCCGAAGAACATCTAGAGAAGCTATCTACAGGCACATCACCAAGTAAGGTGAGATAGATGGCTACTAAGAGGAGGAAATTTTCAGCTGTGGTATCATTGTTTGAAGCCTACAGGACAGAATGTCAATATCCTAGAATGAACATGTAACTTTTCAAAGAATATCTAAGTAACCAATTGAGAAACTTTTTATGTGGATTATTCGACCAAAGAATCAACTTCTTCATTTTCCTTTTCCCTACGTTTGTTGTCAAAATCACAGAAATGAAACTGCAGTGTAGATATTGTTTCAGTTCCTAGAAGTGGAATAAAAAGTCATATATCGGTATCAAATCTCTTTTCTCCATCTCTTGATATGGAAATTTTAATACAGAAAATGAATCAATTGCAATAAATGCATGAGAACATTTGGGGAACTGGTTAAAATGATAAAGCAGATCAATAGCTCCTTGCTTGGAATAAAACACAAGGAGTAACATCTGAGGACTAATTCCAATGCTACGATTAAATTCTTCAGAATAAAACTTCATTTGATTAAGATAGAAAAACATTTTCTCTCTTTCATTTAAAATTATAATTCTACCAAATTTATGTTGCTTTGTCTCACTCCATGCATGCTTAGAGCCTACTTAAGGAACTGCATGAAATCTTGTAGGTATCTGAGTATTTCTTGCAGGAGGAAAAGAGTGTCCCTGCAAATGCCAAAGGTGCTTTTTCCAAAGGCAACTGGACTTGGTTTCTCTTTTATAAGGAAAAGCAAAGTCCAGATGCCTTTGGAAAAAGCACTTTTGGGACAAACATAACCTGCATGACTGAGAATCTCCATAGACAAGTCCCTGTGGATTTTACTCCGCTAGTCGTTGCTGATTAGTCATCTCTGTTTCAAGGGCCATTGAGCCAGCACTCTCTGAAGATGTTTCCAAGTTCATGTGACCAGCATGATATCATGGAGAGCTGTTTCCTCCTCACCAAAGTGGTACTTAGTTATCTACTTGCATTTGCATGTTTTCAAATTGCTAGGTGGGCAGGAACTAGGTGAAAATAGAAGCTCATCTCGTCGTGTGTTGCTCAGGTGTCGAATCCAGGCGGCTGACTTTTCTAGCTGAAAAGCCCAGAATCTTAACTGTTCAGCCATCACGCCACCCCATTTCTTGTAGGGAGAGAATAAATTAGTGAGTTACAGACAGTGGTGGGTTGCCCCCGGTTCGAATTGGTTTGCAAGAACTGGTAGTAAAACCAGTGGGAGGCCCTGCCCACTGCCCTGGATGTTATCATTGATGATCTGTGCATGCACAGAAGCAAGTTGCGTGTGTGCGATCCCATTGCGAACCGGTAGAAAAGGTAAGTAGAACCCACCCCTAGTTACAGAGGTATCAAATATTTCTCCAAACTATTGAAAAATAAATCTGAATGGTATATGTCACTTACTGACTCATGAAGTAGTAAAGCCCCTTTTGGAAAGTGTGTGACCTTTCCAAGGCGTTAATTACATTTAAATCATTTCGTTTAATTGTCTGGCACTGTGATTTCTCTTTAGCGAGTTTAGTTAAGCATTGCTCAGTTAGAAGTAATTAAAAATCAATTCTCGGCAATCATTTTTTCTTCTGGTCAAGGTCTTTGCATTGTTCTAGTAACAATTGTTTTCATGCATATGTTCATATATATGTATAGTTATATATCTATAATAAGCAGCGAATACCAAAACAATAGCTATAATTTTCAGTATAAGTGAAAATGAAATTCTGCTGTATTGCAAGAATAGCCTTATACATTTATATAGATCAAAATCTTGTATGGCAAGTTTTCTAATCTGTAGTCTGTTGAAGCCCAGGATTCTTGATAGATCTTGATGGAAATCAAGAAAAAGACTAAGAAGGGGAAAGTGCACTTGAACCCAGTTAATTGTCTACAGTTTAGCTTTTTTAAACTACCAGGTTCTGCAAGTTGGAAAAAAAATTGAAAGCCTTGTTCTGTCATTCTGCATGGTAATAGAATGTGCTTATGTTAATGCTAGAGATGTATGGGTATAGTTTGGTTATACCAGAGTCCTATTCATATCTAGATATAAGCCACACTAAATTGAACATAACATATGCCAGGTAAGTTTGAAGAATTTCACATGCTTAAACCATAACATTTTGTTCATTAACTGCATATATGCATTTAGAAAATATGTCATCATGAATGGTGTGAATGGCTTTTAATGTCTTTAAGATTTTTAATTTTTATGTGCTTTTATAGTGATTTTTTGAGTGTATTGTGAGCTGCCCTGGGTCTTCGGAGAGGGGCGGCATATAAATTGAATAAATAAATAAATAAAAAATAAATAAATAAATTTATAAAGAATAAAAAAAATGTTCTTTTCATTCTAATCATTACTTATAATGATCAATCAAGGGTCTATTTTTTAAAATATACAAAATATGTTACATAAACTCATATAAACTTCCATACTCTTTTGTTTTTGAAAATATGTAATTATAGTACCATTTAACAAAATTCAATTTACACACTGTTTGCATTGATAGATATTATTATGCATTCCCATTCTATACTGGCCTTCCCATAAAAAAACTGAACCATCACAGCAATAATTTGTTTTAAAGGTCGTGTGTGTGTGTGTGTGTGTGTGTGTGTGTGTGTGTGTATATATATATATATATATATATATATATATATATAAAATTTATTTATTTATTTATTTTCAGGAGATTTCATTATGGAGAAAGTGTATATGTCTTTCTGCATAGTAAATCTGAATTCCATTCTGTACTCATTACTGTGATTTATTCTAAGACTCATTATTTTTTCTGAAGCGACTTTTTCATATATATCTTCCAAAATATGACTCTTGCTTAATTCTTTCTCCTCTTCCATATTCACAACTTGTTAAACAAGATCATTTGTCTTTAGATAAACTCTGTAAATTTTTAGAACTCAAATTTACCCTGAAACAATTAATTAACAGTTCAATTAATTAATAGTCTCAATGGGTTAATAAAGTAGAAAAAGCTTTAATTAATGTATTTGGTTTAATTTTTCAGCCAGAACAGATTGTTTTCTTCTGCAATAATAATAGTTTGACTCCTGATACAATTTAGAAGTAAAAAGATTTTGGTTATCTGGAGACAACCCACGTAGAAGTCCCTGTTATTTCGCTTGGAATTGTCATCATTTGGGATGTCATCATGTTACATCTGTTTAAATGTGGATTTCCACACTGACATGCCTATATTGAATTAATGGCATAAGGAAGATGGATCATCATGAGCAAAAGACACATAAACTGAAGAGAGACATCCCCATTCAAATAACCCCTCATAACTTTCTTTTAGATGCTAGGAAAAATCTATTCTAATTGGCTTCTAGAAGCATTTGCGAGCACAAATTGCTTTTACCTTTTGTTCTTACATTACTATTCATTTTTTCTCTGTCACATTATTGGTCTTGTAGGGAATATGTTATTTATTAGGGCCAATATCAAATTATAATTCAATTAACCAGTGGAAAACTTCAGTCAATGGACTACGAAGTATGAGCTCCTGTCTCCTAAATGTCTTTTGAATCTGCTTGAGACTTACAAGGCTGTCTGGGATGGAACAAAGTTGGACAGAGGCTGAAATAAAAAGGAACAAGGGAAATTCTGTTGCATGGTAGAAGTCCTCTTTCTTGACCTTGGATTGAAGTTACTCCTGAAAATAAAAAAGAAAAAACAACACCTGTGAATGAATCAGCTATATTCTCAGTTCATATAGACACTAGTTTTGTAATCATTTCCACCTCTGGAGCTGACCCTTATATTTAGTTATTTTATTTCTCCATCCAGAAAATGTAAAGCTACCAGCAACAGTTGTCTCTACACAACAACTACACTAACTTGTATATTATCTAATTTACCTTCAAGATATAAATGAAATCATAGTGTCTTAAGAAGTGTTTACATAAAAATAAGCATAGACAGTAAGATATCCAGTCTTGAAAGTGTAGAAAGGTTTTATGAGATTTTTCTATTGGCTCCAAACTTAGATTAGAGCCAAAGATGCAAATGTTGTAGTTCTACAATCACTGTCTCTGTTAGGTTTCAGTTAGGTAGAACTCACAAGAGAACACATGTTAAAAAAAAATATTTTTAAACAATGAGTTCAATTCAAGTTTAAACTTACATCCTTAATATTGGTTAATATTCTTACATGCACATGATTCAATGAAGGTGGACACCATCCAACTGAGCTAACAACAAAACAATAAAATATTTATAACGTGACCTCTGTTAGAGGATTGTCTAAGCACATTAGAAAATCAACAAATGAGAACTAAACAATGCTCACAATTACACACAAAAGGAACACATACAAGCCACAATATAGTCTGAGCCACAATGAAAAACATCATGCATAATTACAAAGCATTTTATTATACAAAATATTGTATAATATTATATGCAATTACTATAATGCTTTATAATTATAAAAAGATCAGACTCATGCAAGCCACGGTATTCACTGTGACAATCAGCAGAAGGGAAAGTTGGATTTGAATAAGCAGCCTAGGAAGAGTATTGATGCCTTTAACTTTGGAGTTCACTCCTGAGAATTCCATGACTATCCAAAGAAAAGAAACAGATGGATCATCAAACAAATCAATCCAGAGTTCTCACTCAGGCACAAATGACCAGGTTCAGATTATTTTACTTCAGCCTTGTTATGTGAAGACCCAACTCTTTGGGAAGGCTGTAATGCTGGAAAAGGAAAGAGCAAAAGAGGACAACCAGCAGGAAGGTAGATGGGCTCAGTTACTGTGGTGATGGGTGCACGCTTAGAAAACTTGAAAGAGCAGGTTAAGGACAAGTCCTCAGGAACAAATCCTATCCTGTCCTGTCCTATCCTGTCGTGTCCTGTTAGAAATCCTTAGATCTATCTCTGGTACATTCTGTGTTTTCAGTAGGCAAAAAAATCTTGACTAGCAATTATTCTACCCTTTTCCAAATAAACTGCACTTAATACCTACTGTATTTAAATGTTGAAGTGGTATGCCTAGAAAAAAAAAGTCAGTTCATGTTAAGCACATATTATTAGGCCTAAAGTCTCATACCTCTTTTTACCAATTTTAACTAATGACATATAATGGAGTTTCTTCAGGTTCAGCTGAGGTTAAGTAGATATTGCCACCTGCTGAGGACTATTTAACATTAAACTTACTACAACATATTATTTCATCTTCCTAGGATACAACAGCATAGTGCTACTCTCAGGAAACATTCTGAAATATCTAAACATGAATTTTTATCATCTCTTTCATTCCAAATAGCACTGTTCAGTGATAGATGAAAGATGATAAGTATAAGTATAAGTATAATTATATTTCTATACCGCCCTTCTCCTGAAGGACTCAGGGTGGTATACAGTCTATTTAAAAACACAAGACAAACATCAATTAAAAATTTAAAATTATTAAATAAATTCGGTTCAATTTAAAACCCCAAAAAATTTAAAATACCCCAATTTAAAATATTACATTGATAGCCCGGCCTGGGGAAACAACAGGGTCTTCAATGCACAGCGAAATACCCGGAGGTCAGAGATCTTACGTATTTCCGGGGGCAGTTCATTCTACAGGGCTGGGGCTCCCACAGAGAAGGCCCTCCCCCTGGGTGTCACCAGCCAACATAACTTGGCCGATGGCACCCTGAGGAGACCCTCTGTGGGAGCGAACTGGCCGGTGGGAGGCTATTGGTGGCTAGACAGATAAATAGTTCTTTTGTAAAATACATTATGTCTTATCTATGAACTCTCAGGAAAGAAAATGAATGCCAGTCAGAGAGGAAACCAAAACCATGAATGTTAATATTGCCTTGTATTAATGTAAAGTCACAATAACAGAACCTTGCAAGTCAGAAAGCTCTCCATGCCTTTACTTTCCAAAAAACTAGGGAGGGTCCCTTCAGAGATGCTTTCTCCACCCCTATCCCTCTGGCCTCAGATTTTTGTCTAGGCTGTGTCTCTTCCTCCTATCTCCCAAAGTTATTCTCACATCACATTGCAGTCAACAGAAGTTTCACTATATCCTTTGGTGAATCCTGTTTTGTGTGGTTTAAAGCAAAGGCTGTCTTTGAATTCTGTTCATTTTAAGGAACTAGTAACGCCGGTACAAATATTTCTATTTCTATCAATTCTATCTGCAGATTTCAATCATATGTTCCAGAGTTGTGAGACTATCACCGTTCAGGCTTATTTCTCAGAGAAAATCTATATACAAAATGATCTTTCCATTGAATGGAGAGAAAAAAATAACCTTATCTAAAGTTGCCAACTATAGCTTCTCGGAGACTAACCAGGTCGACTTGATGACAAGTAACTTGGGCATCTAATAGCTTCAGAATTTTTGAGCAATTGTAGTTTACCAGAATTGTTGGATTAAAAGAAAAAAGATACAATACAACATAAAGACAAGTTTATAATTCTGTTGTAACTCATTTATCTGTTACTATTTCAAATACTGTAAGTACAGATCTTACATATTTTTGTGTGGAACATGTAAAGGATTTTTGTACATATAAAGGAAGAATGAAAATGTTTATCATCTTTATTGTGTTCTGGGTGTCACAGGATCATGACTGAATCCAATTAAACCTGCTCTGCTAGGGGAATGGCATCCAAAAGAATACAGAGAAGGGAATTTCCTACTCTTGTGCAAAATTCTTCTGCTACGTAGAACAGAAGAAACTGATGTTTGCAAGTCCAATTGGGGGAAAAACTTTGAGGCAGTCCTGGTTGGATTCCTCCAATTCATTCACTGTGATCCAAATTTTAGAGCTACCATAATTAATTTGTATCTTTTTATTGCCATCTATTGGTTGGATTTTTATAGCTCCACTATAATTGCTGCCAAATTTAGAAGAGCTTTTTGACAGAGTAGAACTGAGTCTACTTGACAGAGACCTTATAAAGTTTATAAAGGAAGATATCTATTGAGGTTTTGTATTGTAGTTTTCTTTATTCTGTTGGTGGAAGAATAGAGAAGGAATTACTTTAAATTTTCTGAAGGGTGCAGACTAAACAGCAAGACTAAAAATATCATCTTCTAAGCAAAGCAGATCAATGAAGGGAGCAAAGAGGATGTCCTTTACTTACTCATTCTACTCCTAAAGTCAAAAGAATTGCATCTCCAATAGCTACAAGGTGCAGTGTGAAAGGCGACCACAATTCAAGACTTCCCTGTCTTGTCTACCAATTTTGGAGATAGCTTTTGAGGGAACTTTACGCTGTTCTTCAGCTGAAGATAAGAACATTTTATCTCCCTTTTGATGCCTTGTAATTTCAGATAACAGAGCCTTCTCTAGAAGTTGTAAGCCAGAAATTCCTGCAGAATGCCTTTATTCAAATAAAAGAAAAAAACCAACTATATCCATTCCAGATCACTGTTATCTAATGCTCTTTGTTCCAGAGGTCAAAGGGAAACTCTGGAGCTCAAAATAATTCAAGGCATCCTAAATTCTAGTGGAGGTCTGCATATGGATTGTGATCAGGCTGTCTGACATCAATGGTCTCCAAAGTATTAGATCAGGAGTGTCCAACCTGGGCAACTTTAAGACCTGTGGACTTCAACTCCCAGAATTCCCCAGCCAGCCATGTCTCTCAAACCCTCCAAAATGTAGGACAATGTTTTCACTTGTTTTGTGAACTCCAAAATGGGTTTAAAAAAATTGGGGAGTCATTTTCTCCATCACAACTCCATTGTAGCATGTATTAAAAGGGACAATAATATCAGCATGCAAGGATGGCTGAATGGGATAACTCGCCACAGCCAATTCTCCATGACCAACTCACCATGGGACAATTCACCACGAAACAACTGCTGGGGAAAATTCAACAATTTGATTTAATTATTTAAAATAATTTTTAAAATTATGTTAATTTTTATCATTTTACATTTTATTTTGTCCCTCTTTTGGCATCCTTTCTTTAATGATTCTGTTTGACCATTTCTTCAATATTTCTGTAACTCTTGTCCAGTGGTGAGTTGGTCATGGTGAGTTGGCCACAGCAAGTTGGCTGCGGCGAGATGGCCATGACAAGTTGAACGTGGCAAGTTGTCATAGATCCGGCTGAATGACCACTTGTCATATGGATGATAGACAATGATTGAACTGCAAAATTGATAAATGAAGTGATCAGATTGAAACATGGATGTTGGAAAGCAAGGAAAGTTTGCAATTTTAGGAAGGTATAGAAAAGGATAGTTAGTAACGCGGGTGTAATATAGTTTAGCTATAATTCCTTTCTTTTTTTTTCTTATTTATTTATTTTTATTTGTTCCTATTTCTATACCGCCCTTCTCCAAATAGGACTCAGGGTGGTGAACAGCCAAAGTAAAAAACAAAAACATACAAAATTTAAAAGCAGTTTAAAATAATTAAATATTTTGGCCGTAAATTAAAACAACCCAATTTAAAAAACCAATTTAAAACTTAACTCAAGCCAGCCCAGCTAGTTGAAATAAATGGGTTTTCAGGGCCCGACGAAAAATCCGGAGGTCTGTTATTGTACGTATCTCTGGGGGGAGGTTGTTCCAGAGGGTGGGCACCACCACAGAGAAGGCTCTCCCCCTGGGAGTCGCCAGCCGACATTGTCTGGCGGACGGCACCCTGAGGAGGCCTACTCTGTGAGAGCGTACTGGCCAGTGGGAGGCTATTGGTGGCAGAAGGCGGTCTCGTAAGTACCCCGGCCTAGTTTTTCTTTTTTTCTGCATTCATTTATCTGTTTTACTACACCCTGCTTCATTTTTGTGCTTTACGTATTCTTGCTAATCTGAAAGAGAAATAGTACAATAGCATTTCTCTATGTATGTAATTCCGCTGAGAAGAAACACTTTTGACTAATTTCGTATAACTTTATCTGACAGCATTTGAAAGCAATCGGTGAAGAACTTTCGAGATGTGTGGTTATGTACACAAGGACATTTACATTTTTATTTATATAGATGTGGAAGCAAGTCAGCATGCATCTCCTCCTCCTCCTCATTTCCTTCCTTCCTTCCTCCCTCCCTCCCTCCCTCCCTCCCATTTTAGCGCCATCTCCTGTCCTCTGGTATTTGCAGTCTGAGGCTGTTGTCCTCCTCCACTGTATGGAAAGACTTTTCACTTTTCTAGGGTCATCACTCAGAATCCAAAAAAATACCCTGTGGAATTTTCTGTTTCAGAAATTGGAGTTATTATTTTTGTTCTTTGCTTTTCTTCCTATTCACCGAAAAAGGAGAACTGGAAATGACATGTGTTTTAGAAAGTAACCATCCACCTGGAAATAGACATCACTACAGAAAACACAGTTCCACAGAATATATTGCAAGCCCCATTTTTAAAACACATCTCACTGTTTATTTTACACTGTTTTTCTTTCGGAGATAAACCATTATATTTTTCTATTAATATACAATACACACGGTTTCAATGTAAGCATAACAATTGTATGTTTCAACCTATACCAGCCTAGGTAATTCATAGCAGTTTATGCAAACATTTCCCTTCAGCTTTTCTTGGTTGAGACTTTTTGACCTGTCACAGAATTATAATCCCATATTCAAATGCATATGCAAACACCAACATACGTTTTTCACATAAAACACATTCTTTCCATGTTTTGTCTTCTGGCTGCATTTGCACTGTGCCCTGCACTGCACAGGAACCCATAGGAAGTACTGCTTTTGAACTGGGGAAGAAGCATTATTTGCAAGGCTCATGCAGCAGGTTTTGAAGCTGCCATAGACAATTTCTGCATGCTCTCCCCAGAGCCTTATTTTGAGGCTCTGCAGAGCCCTATTTGTTAGACATGAAGCAATCCTTTTGAAACGGATTAACCTTACTGCTATGATAGCTTCTTAGCACCCTAACGTGCTTGATTATTTTAATTAACATTTACAGCAGAGCTGTAAGTGCATACATTGTCATGTTCTCCATAGAAGCCCATGAGATCTGCCTTTCTCCCTCTCTTTGCTGTAACTCCAAGCAGAGGTAAAATGAAGTGAGTCCAAGTTTGAAAGTCCATGTGACTTGAGTAGAAGCAAATTCAATATCCTCTCCAAAACCTAATTGCTGGCTAAAGTCATGCTTTGGTTTTAAAAATAACTCCAAACAAGAAAGATATTGCTGGTCCATAGGAAACAGAGATGGAGGCTTAGCCAATTACGAGCCTGTAGTACAGTGGACTAAAGCACTGTGATTAACAACTGCTGCTTGCAATTACTGCAAGTTCAAAGAGCCTTGATAGTACAGTGGTTTGGTGCACCCTGTCATTAACACAGCTGCCTGCAATTTCTGCTGGTTCGAATCTCTCAAGGTTGACTCAGCCTTCCATCCTTTCTAAGGTAGGTGAAATGAGGACCCAGTTTGCAGGGGCAATAAGCTGACTTTGTATAAAATATACAAAAGAATGAAGGCTATTGCTTAACGCATTGTAAGCTGCCCTGAGTCTCCGGAGAAGGGCGGCATATAAATTTAAAAAAAAAAAAAAAAAAATCTCACCAGGCTCAAGGTTGACTCAGCCTTCCATCCTTTCAAAGGTAGGTGAAATGAGGACCCAGATTGTGGGGGCAATAAGCTGACTTTGTATAAATATACAAAAGTATGAAGGCTATTGCTTAACGCATTGTAAGCTGCCCTGAGTCTCCGGAGAAGGGCGGCATATAAATTAAAGCAAAAAATAAATAAAAAAAAATGAGGTTGCACTCCCCTAAAAGAGGAGACTTGCTATGTGGGACATCTTAATGCATACATACATACCTGTCATGGAAATGTAGATGATGGTGATGGGAAAACCTTGCAGAATTATGACTCCTGAGCAAGACACATCTTTTATTTATTTATTATTTCAATTTGGGCACCACCCCGATTTCAAGTACCTCTGATGAAGTTCATAAATAGTAAAATAAAATCCAATTTAACTAATTACTGTTCAATTAATATTTTCTTATCAATATGCCAATATAATTGCATCTTAAAATGGCTTAAATATTGATGTCTGTTTATAGAAACGTAAAATGATAAAAAATACATTGAAGCAGTATTAAAAACCTTCAATGAAAAAGGAGAGAGGAAAACAATAATCAAATGGAATACCCAATATTCAAACTAGGAAGCCCTAAAAGATACAATATTGGATTATTAATTTTAGGGGGGAGGGATCCTTTGATCGCCACAGACAAGTCCTGTTTATAAGTAACAATTCTGAAACATTTGTCACACGGAGTAGAAATGTTCTTGAATCAGATGGATGTGGTGACAATTATTCACACCTTGACTGTACTCCATTTTAACAACTGCAATACATCCTATGTGGGACTCTCATTAAAAAGTGTCAAAGATCAAAATGGAGTAGTTAGACTACAACCCGGTACAAAGTTTCAGAAACATAGGATCCCTTTCCAGTTATTTACTAGGGCCATTGGAAGTGCTATATGGTCTAATGCAGGGGTGTCAAACCCATGTTGTCACGTTGTCACGTGACATATCACAACTTTTTCTCCTTTGCTAAAATGGTGGTAGGCATGGGCAGTGCATGACGCATCTGGTTCGCAGCCCATGAGTTTGACACTCCTGGTCTAATGGTTAAGGCTCCAGGCTAGAAACCAGGAGCCAATGAGTTCTAGTCCCACTTTAACCATGAAAGCTGACTGGGTGATTTTGGGATAGTTAACTCTCCCTCAGCCACCTGACATGGCTGTTGTTGAGGGTAAAACAGAAGGAGGGAGGAGTATTGTGTTTGTTCACCAACTTGTCTTATTTGTACAAATAATAATGGTGGGATATAAATAACAAAACAAACAAACCCTGAAGGCCTAAAGAACCTTGGTAGTACAGTGGTCTAAGGCACCCTGTTATTAAGCTGGTTATTAAGACCAGCTGTCTGCAATTACTGCAGGTTCAAATCTCGCCAAGGCTCAAGGTTGACTCAGCCTTCCATCCTTTCTAAGATAGGTAAATTGAGGACCCAGTTTGTGGGGGCAATAAACTGACTTTGTATAAATATACAAAAGAATGAAGGCTATTGCTTAGCGCATTGTAAGCCGCCCTGAGTCTCCGGAGAAGGGCGGCATATAAATCAAATTTAAAAAAAAAAAATAGTTTAGAGCAGGGGTGTCCAACGTTGACAACTTTAAGATCTGAAGACTTCAACTCCCAGAATTCCCCAGCTGGCTAGAAAATTCTGGGAATTGAAGTCCACAAGTCTTAAAGTTGTCAAGACTGGAGACTACCCTATGTGGCATTTACATGAAATGTAAATCATGAAGAAATCATGAAACTTAAATTTCACAGAGGTTGGATTCTATTTTACATTCCGTTATTATGAAAATAAGCTGTGGATCTTTATTGTCTCCCTTGGGAGGATGGAAGTTGAAAGCTTGTAGTGTTTCCTAAGAAGAAAAAGAATTGTTGTTTGTTTGCAACTATTGAAAGTACAGTATAATTGCCATTCAACCTCCTTTTTGTGGTTTATATTCTTTAGTTCCTATTTCAGTAATTTTCTTGTTAAGGATTGTTTGATGTGAATTTTTCCTGATGCACAATCAGTAGGCTGAAATCCACTGGGGGAATTTTATGCCTATTTAACAATCAATCCATTTTCAATCACAAGAGTAAAACTGATGTATTTGTGACACTTAGGAATCAGCATTAATCTTTGATATTATGTATATATTTTACTGAAAACTCCTGCTAGTTTCATACATGGTTTGCAGTGATTTCATGGGAAGTTTCTAAGATCTTTGGTTCAGAGATACATGACAAATATTGTGATTCCTTTATCGTTGCATTTCCTGACGGTTGACCTTGAATATCATTGTCCTCTCTAATAATTTTTAATTCAAATATTTTGCGTGAAATAGATGTGGAAAGGCCATGGTTATTCATTTGCATTGCTTGCCATATTGTTTCTGGCTGAAGATTTCATATACTCATTCAGCAATCATATAACTTTCAGCAAGGCATATTCAACCATTGTTGCAATGCAGTGAATCATGATGACCATGGTTTTCATAAATGTAAGGACTGCTGAGTATTTCAGTATATTTTGGAATTACTGTTCTTTTCCTTTAAAAAAAAAAACCCAACCTCATTTAGATAGTTCCTTTTAAAAATATATTAGATTTCACTCATCCCTAATTATTGTGTCCTTTAACTTGGGACAGGGATAGGATTGTCCTCCTAATCTGATTTTTAGAAAGTTATTTTTGATTAGATTACTGCAATCACAAGTGCTCCAGACTTATGTGTTAGATAAAACACTTAAATTTGGCAACAAAGGAGATAAAAAGAGGGTGTTTTTTTTTTTTTTTACTCCTAGTACTAGCTCTGAAAAAACAAGCAGTTAGATCAGGGGTGTCAAACTCGCGGCATCATGGCAGCATCACGTGACGTATCACAACTTTTTCCCTTCGCTAAACCGGTCATTGGCGTGGCCAGCAAGTGACACATCCCACCTGTGGGCTGCATGTTTGACAGCCCCGACTTAGATTCCAAGTCAACCAAGTTCTTCCACCAATTGTTGTTGAATTGCTTCCAGAGTATATCAGACTATTAGAGTCCGAGAAGGCCTTGACTTCTAATAATTGCATTTCCAAAGATTAAATTTCAGGGTTAAGAATCAAGGGAAACTCCAACTATTTCTGTATCCATTCCTGAGCATCAAGATATATTAGTGGATGGAAGAGTACAGGAGAAGGGGGAAGGAAGTTTCCAGCTCAACGATTGGAAGAGAGTTTTGATCCCTATCATGATAAAATGTCTTTAGGCTGACCAGTAAATTTGAAAAATTCTGAACTATGTTCCTATTTTGAGGGAAAGAGAAAACAGTCATAGGTTTTACATAGACAATTTTATGTTTTCACTTATTTGGTTTCAATAGTAAATTTATGTATTCAACTGCTAGTCACAAAGGCTTATTTTTGTTGATTACAATTATTAAATGTAGTATTTACATTTTCTAATAGGCAAAGAAGGATTATATACACAGTAAAATGATGTAAACAACATGGTAAAAAACATAGATGGACTTGTTATACTCCCAAATAAAATTGCTTTGTAGCTCTCTCAATTGGAGACTAAAGAAATTGTAGTAATCTTGACAGGAATACAGTTGTTATGTTTGTGAAAGATTGTAAAGATCCAGAGCTTTAATCAATGAGATGGCCAAGAAAAAAGCCATTGTCAGATGCAAAAGACCAGGTCCACCTGTGAAGATTCAATTTAACTGATTTATTGCTAAAAGCCTACACACAGGAATCCTCTGAACTAACAGGCAACACTTGGTTAGAGTTAGATAAAGGTAAATGGAAATCAAGGGGAATTGACTTACTTCATTTGTGGCTATGTGGGCTGATCCTTCTTTTTCACCGTCACAACCCCTGCTCTACCAGTCCTTCTCCTACATCAATTTTAATAGCTAAGCCAATTGGCTATCTTAATAATGAAGCCAATTCCCAGCAATATGCAGCAATTTGATTGGCTGATTGGGAAGAAAGGAAGCCAGTGACACATTACACAGCAGGTAGATAGCTGTCTCCCTGTCAACCTCTGAAGTGGAATGATAAGACTTCTCTAATTATGGAATATTACTACTGTTTTCATCCTCCCCTGAAAGCACTTAGGCGACAGGGAAGAAGAGCACCCCTTACTTGCTGACTATTTAATATCAGTACATTTGGAATTTTAAAATGTGGATGAATTTGGCCATGAGAAAGAGAAGAGAGAGAAAACAAATAGTTGCACAGCCCAAGAAAAATAGAAAGTATGAGAAAGAGACTCAGAAGAGCCCCACCTTGACCTCAATGTCCTTAAAAAAGAACAGTGAAGATTTTGGATAATTTCTCAAGATTTGGTTAACAGACCTACAACAATAAAGTAGCATGCCTGAAATCCTTGTTCTGTTTGTCTTTGAGCTTGCTTATTTATCTCAACGGGTTGATAGTCCAGAATCTCATTCTTGAAGTTGAGGTGACCTGTAAAAATATCAAGACATGTCCCAGCATCCAGGTTTAAGTCAACATTTCTGGAATTTCTCCTATTTCTAGTTTAATACTAGATATTCTATTAGGGATTAAAAGTCCTGTTTGAAGAAAGTCATTATTGGTTCTTTGGGATGTGATCTTAGTATGACAAATTATGGTGGCAATAAATGAAATAAATAGACATAAGATGATTTATAGAAATATGCCCTTACTGTTGGCCTTCAGGGAATGTGGAAGAGAGAGCCATAGAGACAGTGCATTTTGTATAACAACTTATCACTTGAAATATTGTGAAATAAGCTTCTAAAACATTAGGATAGTAGGAGTACGGAAGCAATGATTTAGAAAACATGGAAATGAATGTAGTTAAATTGAGGTTAGTGTCAGACCTACATTATCTAAATTGCACATAGATTTATGGGTAACTTCAAACTTCTCATGATTCAAGGTAAACATTCACTTCTTTATTTTTCCATGTTGTTCATGGTTTCTGAGAAGAAAAAAAGTTACACAATACAAAGCTAGAAAAATATTGTAGCAATGGACAAGTGATGAATGTCCCGGTATACTTGAATTTGGTCTTCATAGGAAAAAAATGATTGTTGCTATCATTCCTTCCTAATAACAGACTCAAATGGATGCTCCTGCTAATATTTATGGTTTTATTTGATATGTCACAAAGTCCTCTGAGATTTGGAACTGCAATACGTCTGGTATAATGGCAACAGCAGATTAGAAAACAATAGAAACTCTGAAAATAATATGACTGAAAATAATCCAAGTTCCATTTAATTTGCAGCCCCAGTCTTGAAACTTCAATTGATAAACTGATGTCTAAATTGCTTTTCAACTTGGCAATTTTAAAATATATTTATTGTGATGATTTATATCTCAGGAGAAGTACATGTCACTGATTGCTTGGTTGTGCCTCACATTTTTCCCCCTGACAAACTATCAGTGTACAGAGTTACACATATACCTTCATTCAAAAATACCAACTTTTTTATGATTTAAAATGGGTATATATTGACCAAATCACAGTATTTGAAATAATTCTTGATAAGATAAACTATTGTACCATGGCTTTTCCCCCCCTCTAATTTTATTTTCTCTCTCTTTATGTCTGTCTCTCTCTCTCTCTCTGTCTCACTCTCTCTCTCATGCAGATATGTGCACACACACGAGATTTCTCAAGGGAGTGATGCCTTGCATAATGTTTTCAAAATAAGATAATTTGAGCCTAGTCATTTATGCCTTGAGTAAAAATTTGGACTGATTTATTCTATGATCCATATTTGTGTTTTCTAGGCTATTCATAGTATTCTTAGGAATCTTCCTAACATCAAAGTTCAAGAAGAGCCTTGGTAGTACAGGGGTTTAAGGCACCCTGTTATTAAGCTGGTTATTAAGACCAGCTGCCTGCAATTACTGCAGGGTTCGAATCTCGCCAAGGCTCAAGGTTGACTCAGCCTTCCATCCTTTCTAAGGTAGGTGAAATGAGGACCCAGTTGTGGGGGCAATAAACTGACTTTGTATAAATATACAAAAGGATGAAGGCTATTGCTGAGCACATTGTAAGCCGCCCTGAGTCTTCGGAGAAGGGCGGCATATAAATCAAATTAAAAAAAAAAAACAAAAAAAAAACATCAACACTCTTTTTCTTCTGCTTTTTCAAAGTCAACATTTGCCTTGACAGAGTGTCATATGAAAAACCATTGCCTGAACAAGTCTGATCTTTGCAAGTTTAGACATGTCATGACATCTGAAATCTTTTTTACAAGACTGTCATCGCCGAGTGTTAGACCATACAGTCCAACTACATTTTTTTCCTTATTTTCAATTTTGACATTCCACTCTCCAATATTTTGCTCTCATGCTCTCCTAATTTCCGATGGAATTTAACCATAGCATTCCTCAATTTCCTTCTCTTCTATATCAGCAGTTAGAACATAAATGTGAATAATTCTCATTTTAAACGATTGCCCAAGTAGTCTAACTGATACCATTCAGTCAGGGACTGCATTACATCCCAGTATTGTCTTTGCTGTATCCTTCCAGTCTTTGAAAGCCATGCCGCTCCTTTTTGGTTTTTCATGAGCAGTAAATAAGATTTTCTGACTGAAAGTGTCAAATTCCACCCTTTTTCAATTTGTTGATGCCTAAGGTGCCAATGGGTAGCCAAATAATTTTATTTTTATTTATTTTTTAATTGTGTTGAGCTTCTCATACTTTTTACATTCCATATTCCCATTTCTGTCTTTGCAGTTACAGTTTTTCTTTCCTTGCATAGCCTCATCAGCAACTGAATATCCTGAAGGTTTTAATCTAGCCCTGTCATAAACACCATTAACATTCTGCAAGATCCACAGCTTGTCCTTGGTAGCATGTTGAGTGCTATCTGACCTGAGGGCCCAATCATCAGCACAGGATTGTCAATCACTTTCTCTTGTCCGTCCCTGGGGTTTTCTCAGTAAAATAATGACATGGCTTACCAGTTCTATTTCCCACACATTATAAAATGATTATCTTTCTATATCGCTACTGTCCAATATAGGTGCTTGTTTGTTTAATTTAATATTTTAATAATTTAATATTTAAATTTATATACCACCCTTCTCCCGAAGGACTCGGGAGATAGCTAGGATCATCTTCATATGTTGGTGACCTGACTTGGATTGTATATATTCTCAACAAGCTCTCATGGCATTCTTTGCTTATCCTACTGAGGAACTTTACCACTACTGTCAGCACCAAGAACTATAGTACCATAGCAAGACTTGGGGTGTGAGGGAATAGTACAATCATACTAAAAGTAATAACTACTACTACTATTACTGGTAGGAAGCGTGATGACTCAGGGGTTAAAGACACTGAGCTTGTCAGCTGGTGTTCTGATCTAGGCTTCCCCAGCAGCGCAAAGCCAAGTCCTCATTCCGATAAACCCCTTTTATTTAATTTACAGTGAATTCCTCTCCCACAGTCTTTCAAGATAGTTCACAATTACTGACCTTTATCAGGCTTGGAGAGTGGCCAGGCCGATATCTTTCAGACGCAGCAATACTTGGCAGGAATCCAGTAATGAACTAATTGTCTCCTGAAAACTCCATTCCCCTTTCGCTCCTCTTTTATTCCCTCATTGTCCACCTGTTGCCTTACTCCCAAGTAAGTACTCTTACAAGAGTAAGTACTCTTGTTCTTTAGCTTTCCCTTCGTCTGGCAACTCTGCACATGCACACACTGGGAACAGGCTCCATTTGTTCGTCTGCCTCACTGATGTCTGACTCCAAAGGCAGCTGATAACTGGCATATGGCTCTGGCCCCCTCTCTGCCTCCAACGCAGAGCTCTCATCAGAGCCTTCCTCAGACTCCAGGACTGGCCCATGTTCCTTACTAACCTTCTCACTGTCCGAATCTGCTGCCAGATCCGCTGGCAGGCCACAACAACTGGAAAGCTGACAGCCCATGTTTGTGACCTGAGCACTGCACAACGGGTGAATGACCATTCTTGTCCCAGGTCCTTCCCACTAGCAGTTCGAAAGCATGCAAATGCTAGTTGATAAATAGTTAGCATTTCAGTGGGAAGGTAACAGTGTTCTGTATGCCTTTGGTGTATAGCCATGCTTGGCCACATGACCACAGAAAATGTCTTCAGACAACATTGGCTCCCTTGGCCAAGATGAGCAGCGAGCCTTAGAGTCGGACATGACAAGACAGGGAGAAAGCTTTATCTTTAGTACTACTGGTAAAATAACAGTTGCAGTCAGGAACTCCAATATTGTTTGTGCTAAATCCCCCATAAAGTGCCAACTCCTCTTGTTTGATTTGAGTATTCTCCAATATTATTTAGTAAATTGAATTGATTGGATATTAGATTCCATTGCATTCTGAGAGTCCTATACAATTAACCTATTTGATAGCCTATAGCATTAAAGGTGCTAACAGATTTGGGGATGTAAGAGGACACATTTCATAAAACTTAACTAAAACTTAAAAACAAAAATGTTGTTTTTAATAACACTTTCAAATTGTATGAGGGTTTTATAAAATCCAAAATTAACCTACATTAATATAATTCTATCTATCTATCTATCTATCTATCTATCTATCTATCTATCATCTACCTACCTACCTACCTACCTACCTACCTATACCTATGTCTGTCTGTCCATCCATCTGTCCATCCATCAATCCATCCCTCTATCATCTCCTCCTATGCAGTAATATTTCTGTAGCTTACAGTGGAAACAACAACTTGTAGTAATCAACACAATATAAATCATTCTTCAATAAAAACATGGTGTTTCAATAAAACATATAAGCAAAAATCAGTATATGCAACATAAGTTCATGAGTGTGTTTATCAAAGTATTTCAGGTTTATATGTGCAAGCATATATGTGAGAAAGAAAGAGAAGGCTTTGGAAAAATAATTATCAAACAGCGTGATCTCAAGTAACAAAATAGCATCCTTTCACCAAGCCGGGAAGTCACACTTTGCCGTATCACGTGTGGACCATTCTCCTAGGAAAGTATTGCTGTGTTCCAAGAAAATTGGAAACCTGGCGGAAACAGTTTAATAAATACACCATGACATCAGAGCATTATTAGAAATGTGTTAACAATGGAGAGTGACTCGCTGATCTCACTTTAATGTCCTGTCAGAGGTAATCAGGGGATGTGAGAAAGCTCTGAAATTTATTTAAGCATATTGTCAGAAAGCCGCTATAGAACTCTGACCTTGAGCTGCCCAGCGTTAATGCCATGTGCATTTCCATTACAGGTGAAGATTAGTTTCCTTTCTTTTCTTCTTTTTTCCCATCCGAAAGGTATAGCCCAAACACAGTTGCTTACTGCAACTCTGCCAGAACCTGGTTTTCTCCATTTTTCCTCCTTGCTTCCTTCCTGTAAGCTCTCTCTACTAAGTTGCATTAGACAGCCTCTGCTCCTTGACCCCTACAAGCCCAGGTGATGTCATGACTCAAGCAGGATAAAGTTGCCTTGTCTTAGAAGTGTGTGCTAGGGCAGAACAACCCAATACTAGTCCTGGATACACAGAAAGGAGTCAACAACTAAAAATGTCGTTAGCTGTCACCCTCCAAAACAATTGGAATGAGCTGCCAGGAGAGACAATGGGGTGCAGATGATTTATACCAGTGCAAATGCATCATTTATTAAAACTACCACATCGCTGACAATACGAAACCTTCCATTTGAGATAAGCAGAGGCCCAGTCGGCTGATCTGCTGCTCTTTTTGGGAAAGTGATTTCGCTGTAGTTCTCCTGAGCAGGAAAGATATTGGAAACGTTACAGCAAGAAATAGCCATCGTGCAAGAAAGAGCTATTTGGGATAGACTTATTTACAGTATCTGATTTTTAACTCTTCTCTCATTCAGGAGTTTATGATAGCCCAAGAAGTGTCTCCTCTTATTTCCCTTTACAACAATCAACCTGGGCTGAGAGAGAGAGAGAGAAAGAAAGACTGGGCCAAAGTCACCCAGTGAGATTTATGGGTTTGCCTGTCTCCAGTTTGGATCCTTCACCCATCAGGTTTCATGCAAATCCTCTCTGTTTCTGCTTGTTTCTTTCTTTGGTGTTCTTTCTTTAACCAATTATTAAATGTGACCTTTTTATGGCCTGCAAACATCACTGATAGAAAGCAGAGTGAGGGGAATATGTGGGGAGAGCAAAAAATGGGCCTTCCCCACCCTAGGCCCTCCGGAGGCAGGAAACAGTCTGTTTCCCTACTTCTGGTGGGCCCAGAAGGCCTGAAAATCAGCTGTCCGGTGTGTGCATGAGCGCCAGAGCTGAGCTCAATATGGCTCTGCATGCCACCTGTGGCACGCGTGCCATAGGTTCGCCATCATGGGAATAGGTGATACCTGGCTCAATAGCAGTAACTATGAGAGGGATCTTTGAGTACTATTGGATAATCACTTGAATATGAGCCAAAAAAGCTAACACATTCCTAGACTGGATTAATAGAGAGATAGAATCAAGATTATGTGAAGTATTAGTACCATTTTATAATGATTTGGTAAGACCACGCTTGGAATATTTCATCCAGTTTTGGTTACCATGATATAAAAAGTGGCTAAGACACTAAGCTTGTCGATCAGAAAGGTCAGCAGTTCGGCGGTTCGAATCCCTAGTATAGGTCTCCTGCGCGAGCAGGGGGTTGGACTAGATGACCTCCCAGGTCCCTTCCAACTCTGTTACTGTTATGAAGAATGCAGAGAAGATCACAGAAAGATGATTTAGGGGATTGGAGTCTAAAATATATGAAGAATGATTGCAGGAATTGGTTATGTCTAGTTTATTGAAAAGAAGGAGTAGGGGTGATACAGAACAATGTTCCAATATCTAAGGGGATGCCACAGAGAACAGACCGTCACACTATTCTCCAAAGCACCTGAAGGCAGAACAAGAAGCAATGGATAGAAGCCAATCAAGGAGAGATCAAACTTAGAACTAACTGACAGTTAGAGCAATTAATCAGTGGAACAACTTGCCTCCAGAAGTTGTGGGTGCTCCAACACCGGAGGTTTTTAACAAGAGATTTGACATCCATTTGTCTGAAATGGTATAGGGTCTCCTGCTTGAGCAGATGGTTGGGAAGGGACCTCCAACATCCCTTCCAACTCTGTTATTCTGAACATAGCTTTCCCATGCCTGGAGTCTCCAGTTCTCATGCTCCCAATTTCATGCTTGACCATTTTTCTGTCATAGTTTATTTCTAGTTCCTGTTTTTGTCTGTGGACTGAGTGAACTGTGGTGGTGTGTTTGCTCTCAGTATTCAAAAGGTGATGCATAACTTTCATTCAAGAAACAAAAAACAAAATATGTATTTGAAGCCCAAATAGAGTTGTGGAGAAAAGAACTTCTGCAGAATCCTGTTGGGAGATATGTTAAGAGACTTTCTCCTCTAAGATATTGAATGAAAGTGGTAGTTTGGAAAATAGCCATTGAGTGGGGCCATTTATATCATCAAGCATACCAGCATGGAGCAATATATTTGTGATAATTACTGAACGATATATGACACATCTGCAATTCAATATAAACTCTTAATTTCAACTGTACAATTCACTGCACTGACTAAAGGATGTTTTCAAAGCATGAGCGTCTTTTTAATGCAAAGAACTGGATAAAACAATGTGTGTGTGTGTGTGTACATACACACCAGGGGTGAAATCCAGCAGGTTCTGACAGTTCTGGAGAACTGGTAGCGGAAATTTTGAGCAGTTCGGAGAACCGGTAGTGGAAATTTTGACTACTTCGGAGAACTGGCAAATACCACCTCTGGCTGGCCCAAGAATGGAGATTTTGTAATATTCTTCCCCCAGGAGTAGGGTGGGAATAGAGATTTTGCAGTATCCTTCCCCTGTCACGCCCACCAAGGCACACCACACCCACCAAGCCTTGCCCACAGAACCGGTAGTAAAAAAATTTGGATTTCACCACTGATACACACACATACTCTACATGAGAGTGCATGCTAAAGTATTTATTCTTGTAATAGATTTCAGGAGCAAGAGAACAATTTCTATTTATAGAGATGATACCTTATCATTGAAATATTTTGCTTGGGAGGTATTGGGCATACACACCAGTCCTGTATGCCAAAAAAAGCCCCTCCCATGAAATTTGTGACTGAAAATATAATTCAATTCAATGTACTACAGTATGAAAAAAACTCTTCATTATCAGCACACAACAACCTTACCAATCTGGTTCTCAACCCATCTTTTCTCTCCGTCCCTCCGTCCCTCCCTCTCTTCATGTATTTATTAATTCAATTTATATGGTTCCACACTTACTGTGTGAGTCTGGGCAGCTAATAAGAACCATAAATAATAATAATAAGAGCTAAAAAGAAAAAAAAATCACGCTCAGCATGACTCATAAGCCAAATACCAAGATAATGAAAGTTTTGCATCCAGGTTTTTTTCTTTTTAAGAAAGTTAAAAGCAAGAAAGAAAGCATTGAAAATAAGTACATACGGTATTCGTGTTTTGTAAAAAGGGAATGAAGTAAAGCCAAGTGAATATTTTGTTCTCCATAATATATCTATGCAGATGCTTTTTTTTTTACTTCGCTGAAAGAAATGTCTATAAAATACATACATTTTTATGCCATCTTCTAATACATACATTTCTCACTCATTAAAAAATGTCTTATTATTAGGATGCTTCTGACAGATGGTTTTGTCTTGATAATGGACCATTGCAAATCTAGCCATCCTGAATAATAGGGTCAGCTGGGTATCATTGGGTCTGTTCAGCCAATCTCCAAGTGACCGGTTATAAGTCTAGGACAGGGGTCTGCAACCTTAAATACTCAAAGAGCCATTTGGATCCATTTCCCACAGAAAAGAAAACACCACGAGCCACAAAACCTGGGTGAGCATGGTCAACTCGACGTCATTCACTTCCATTAGCCACATGACCTCCTAGCCACGCCTACCCAGATGGTCATTAGGATAGAGAACCGGTTGTTAAAAAACACCAGGAACCACAAAACCCTTTTGGCATCTCTTCCTTTCTCCCTTCCTCCCTCCCTCCCCCCATCTCTCCCCCTCTCTTTGTATCTCTCTATGTCTCTCTCTCTTTTCCCCTCTCTGTCTCTGCCCTGGCCGCTTCTCCATCCCCTGCCATTGCACTTCTCAGGCCAGGCAAGGAGTGACTGGGAGGGGAGGGCGAGGGGCAGGGCCAGCCAGTGGTGGGATCACTTGACAGGGAGCCACAGCAGAGGGCCCAAAGAGCCGCAGGTAGTTTCCCAGAATGCATTGGACCTAGCTTATAAAACCAGTAAAACATTGAAATCAGTTTAAATATTATTCTAGTCCCTATTTATCCTCTAATGATAAAGGACTATTTCACTCTGCCAAATCTGGGAAGTAAGGTTTTTTTGGTTGTTCGTGACTGTGGACCTCGATTTCACATACAAATAGTGCTTGACTTACAACAGTTTGTTTAATGACCGTTCAAAGTTACAACAGCACTGAATAAAGTGACTTATGACAATTTTTCACACTTACAGCCATTGCAATACCCCCATGATCCCCATGGGGGTGGGGGGGTGGGGGGTGAGCCCTCCCACCCGCAGGTTGCCACTACCGGTTTGCCTGAACCGGTCCGAACTGGGAACGGTATTTGGGAAGACAGTAGGAACTAGAAAGATCTCCCTTTCAAAACAGAAAAAGACATTATAAATTAGTCCACTACACAGGCTGCATTGCCCTTAGAATTGATAATATATGCATGGGAGAATATTCTTTGCCATTTCAAAATGCAAACCTGAGTGCCATCTGATACCCCTGTCAGGTGGATTATTTTTATTCTACTCCAATGTATCATACTAAATATTCCCATCTAAGGTTAATGTGGGTGTGCATGATACATATGATTTAATCGATATTAAAACAATGCGCTATTATCTGCAATCCTGGAATGACATTTTCTCTGATTTTTTTTTTTTCTTTTCCTCTGGATCTTCTGCAAAAATAAAATGCAATGTAAAAGTGAAATGCATATTATTAGTGGGCATTTCATATCAACTTCCAATGATGAGCTGACATTTTTTAGTAGTTCTAGGGCTTTTCAAAGTGTCACTCATCTGTTCGACAAAAGAAGAGGACTCCTGACTGACAGTTTTCAAATAAGTCTGAAATTGAGCAAGTAGCTCTTTAAATATATTATGACAGAAGCAATCTGAACTAGCTACAGCAAGTTAGCACAGACCCAAAATTACTTATGTCAGATTTTTAAGTTCATGCAGCAGATAGTTCATTTTTACCTTGAAAACAGGAGAAGACATAATGTTGTCCCCAACCATTCCCCCCACCTTCTAATCAGAATAAATGAGTATGCACATAAAACATAATAGCATAATAGAAGTTCAGCTGGTTCACATTAATGATTCACAAAATTCAAAATCTTATTTCCATGAGTAGGCAATTAAGGCAATATAACTCGTTTCTCTTTCATTGCTATTGACTTGGTGTTTAGGAGACAGGTGCGCTGGAAGTTTTGAGCTGCAGAAGTACACATGACCACTAGATGGCAGCCAAAGGTTGGAAGGTATTAAATGTTGCTGCAAGTATAAGTTTAGCTGCCCCACCCCCATTTTTTAACAAAAAACCCAGAAATTTATTACCTTAGTTCTCCACAGAAGTGAGGAATAATAATCAGCTTCTTCTGAATCAACTTCCAATGGGCAAAGCCATCTGAGCTTGTCGATCAGAAAGGGCGGCAGTTTGGCGGTTCAAATCCCTAGTATAGGTCTCCTGCGTGAGCAGGGGGTTGGACTAGATGACCTCCAAGATCCCTTCCAACTCTTACTGTTATCTAGATGAACATTTTTGGTCTCCATTTTGAAGAAGTTTCCTTATATATTCTCCTTCTCCAAAACAGTTTAAAGAGAATGAAATGTTCCAGCTTTTCCTTCAACCATAAATACATCTTATCTATTGATCAATTGAGTGATGTATTCCCCCCCCCCCTTAATAGTATAATTGGAAATCTCCTCTGATGGGGTAAGCATTGCATTTGTTTCCCAAGAATACACATATTGAATGAAACAACTGTGCTATGGATCATGTTTCTGATGACCTGTCATGAGTAGTGAAATAGGGTGGTAAAAAGAGAAATTGGCTTGTTTATATTTATATGCGAACCTGGAACTAAGGAGAAATTTCCTGACAGTGAGAACAATTCATCAGTGGACTGGCTTGTCTCCAGATGTTCTTGATGCTCCATCACTGGAGATTTTTAAGAAGAGATTGGACAGCCATTTGTGCAGAATGGTGTACCACCGTGATGGTGAACGTATGGCACGTGTGCCACAGGTGGCATGCATAGCCATATCAGTGGGCACGCAAGCTCAGCTCCAGCGTGCATGCGCGCACCAGCCAGCTGATTTTCAGGCCTTCTGGACCCACCAGAAGTAGGGAAGCAGGCTGTTTCCTGCCTCCGGAGGGCCTTGGTGGGGGGAAGGCCCATTTTTCTATCTCACCTGACTCCAGGGCCTCTCTAGGTCTCTGGGGAAAATGGCGTCTCCCCCCTGGAGGTCCTCTGGAGGCTGAAAACGACTCGTTTGCCAACTTCCGGTGGGACCAGAAGTTGTCAATCGGGCCATTTTCAGCCTCCGGAGGATCTCCGGAGACTCCTAGAGAGGCCCTGGAGCCAGATGAGAGAGAAAAACGGGCCTACTGGGCCATTGCGTGCCAGGAGTGTGGGGAGCAGGAGGGGCCGTGTGTGCTGGGGCAGGGCACATAGAATTATGGGTGTGGGCACACACATGTATGACCCCACCACCACCCCCTCCTGGCACGCGAAGGTAAAAAGGTTAGCCATCACTGGTGTAGTTTCTCCAGTTTGAGCAGGGGGTGGGACTAGAAGACTTCCAAGGTCCCTTCCAACTTGAATATACTTGTATCATTTGGGCAGAAATAACGGATCCAGAACAGATAGCAGATTCACAAAATACCCTTGGAAACGGGCTTGGAAAAAAATGGGCCATATTAGCGAAAGGGCTTAAGAAAGGGGGCTATCCCCTTATGCATGGAGAACAATGTGCCATGCAGAATGAGTCGAGAAGCCTCATGCTGTTGCTTCCTTATTCTGCCTGGAGTGCCTTCAAAGAGATTAAATGGTGGTCACAAGTCAGATACAATCTTGATATGAGAAAGATGCTAGAATGTATAGTTTTTATAAAGAACCCACAGAACTACCTAATATTAATAGGGACGGATGAAAAACTAATAAAGAAAATGTATAATTTAATACAATTTAATAATTTATATTTAATAAATGTATTATTTATTAAATATTAAAATGGAAAGTTAGCAAGTAAAAGAGACAATGACAGTATGGGCTAAGAACTTTGGATATACAATAGAATTGGTTAAATAGCAGAAACTCTGAGATAGAAATGTTAAATTAACTATGTCAACTGCATATAAAGAAAATTTGTATAAAATACATCAACAAGTTTTTAGTGCAGAACATTTATGGGGCTCAGTACAATGACCCCATGGTCCACAAGCTATAGAAAATTCAAGACTTAATAATATAACATTAAAAGCAAGATAAAAGCCTAAATGTAATTGAAAAGTCCAATTTAAGTGGAGTGTCTTCACTCGTTTTCTAAAAATGGAAAGCCAGAGCTAGAAATGTATGTATGTATGTATGTATGTATGTATGTATGTATGTATGTATGTACGTATGTATGTATAGGCTTGTCATCAGCAAAGTCATGATCAACCCACAATGATCAGGATCTCCAAACTTGATAACTTTAAGACTTGAGGATTTCAATTCATGGCTGGCTCAGGAATTCTGGAAGTCCGCAAGTCTTAGAGACCCCTATTTTAGATGTTTCAGATGGGACCTAACAAAGAGTATCTCTCCCTGCATTTGGCAGAATTGGATTTCAGGAAGGGATAGGACATTGATCAAACTCTGTAGGCCAGCTTGATAGCCAGATTAAATTTGCAGATGGAAGCGCCTCATTGCTGTTACATGTGGCTTCAACTATCACTATCTATTGAAATTTGCCCTTGAGTGCCTCTGCAGATATAGAGTATACCTTTTTGAAACTCTAAAGCTTGTGTCACTTTGATCTTGATGATTGTGAAAGACCTGAATGGTCACTTTTAAGACATGAGCACTTGTGGAAATCTCCTTGACAGAAACACAGGGAAGAATGTTCTCTTGTGTCATTCAAACCTGCCCTGGCTTTCCGTTTTTAGAAAACGAGTGAAGACATTCCATTTAGATTGGACTTTTCAATTATGTTTAGGCTTTTATCTTGCTTTTAATGTTTTATTATTGTGTCTTGAATTTTCTATCGCTTGGGGGCCATGGGGTCATTGTAGTTCTGCACTAGAAACTTGTTGACATACAGTAATTAACAAATGTGTTTTCTTGATTTAGTAGTGAGGTATTTTTTGATAATAAGTTTATGTTGAAGGAATGTAGAACAAATGTACACAGTAGGCATTACTGATACAGTGGGAGTAATGTGCAGAAGTATCTGTTCAAATTTCTTTCTGAATTTTTGCAGAAAAAAAGAGCCCAAATGTAAATTGGTAAACTGCTAGAAAAATATCTTAAGCACATTCAAAAGCCACAGCAACCTAAAATTCTCTACACAAACTGAAAAAGGCAAACTGCAAGAAATATATAATAAAACAAAGGAACACATACAAGCAGCAGTGGATTCAGTACTACCAATGGAAAGAGCTGGATGAGGAATTTTTCTGACATGTTTCTTGCACTATATTTTTAGGATCTACCTGTAGCCAGACAAAATTTGGCTATATTATAGATGGTAACTTGCTGTTCCAAAGTAAGATAGCCAGATATTCCCCAGGGTGACCTGGGAAGTTTACCTAAAAGAGCACAATAAACTTAGTTTTCTTACAATGTCTCTGTAACACTTATATACACAAATATGTTTATTGCCTCAGCTCGCTGTGGCAGGTACCCTTCTTATGGGGTTGCTGAATTTTTTTATTGATTAGCCTACAGGCCATATCAAAACACAAAATAAAACACAAAGCATTAATAAAACCATGTGTGAACATGTTATGAAACAGATTAGTTCAAAAGAATAAAATAAGGTATACAAATCACATGTCTTTTTCATTTCTATAATTTATCCTGATCAGACCCACATATGCAGATCTCAATGGAACTGTTTTATTTAAATAAAGGGCCGTCTTATATGTGACTTTTGTATTGTGACTGCACATGAAAAATTGTTGCTTTTAATCTAAGATCCCATTATCTAAAGCAGAGGTCATCTAAAGCAGAGGTCATCTAAAGCAGAGGTCATCTAAAGCAGAGGTCATTGTTGTTGTTCATCTAAAGCAGAGGTCTTCAAACTTGGCAGCTTTCAGACTTGTAGACTTCAACTGCCAGAATTCTCCAGTCAGCTATGCTAAGCTATGCTGGCTGGAGAATTCTGGGAGTTGAAGTCCACAAGTCTTAAAGCTGCCAAGTTTGAAGACCTCTGATCTAAAGTGTGGTCCAAGATACTAGTCTCTCTCTCTCTCTCTCTCTATCCCTCCCTCCCTCCCTCCCTCCCTCACAGCTGACATTCAAATAATACATGTGTTCTATCTTCTATCTCTGGAACTCCACAAATAAAAGTGTGTTCATTATAAGGCACTTGGTTAAATCTTCTATATTTAACCATTGTGTCCAGCTGCTTGAATCTTGCTGGTATAAATACTGCCCTAAGATGTTCAAGCTTTTCTGTATTTATGGGAGTTGTCATTAAATTTAAATTTACTTTCCATCAGCAAAGATAAAAATTAAAAGGAACTTAATTTAGTGAAAATTTGGCGCATTGTCTTTGGGTGTGATTGTTCATGTTTCATAGATTCTGCATAACTTGGAATATCTCACCTTTGTTTTCTCAAAATCTCATCTCTAACAGCTCAGTGTTCCCCCAAACTACATCTCACAATCTCCTGGCAAGAGCAGGCAGAGTTTGGAGATGGAATTGTCATGGATGCGACTGTCCATATATGCAAAGTATCAAGCAGAAAGTGTGAAGATTTTTTTTTTTTTTTTGCGGTTGAGATAAAAATATCTCTATTGTTTTGCTTTAGATAGCATATTTACTGCTTATCAGAGACCCAGGGACGAGGACACCATAATGGTGTCTGCTGCCAGCTTGGTGAGGAGGAAAAAAGATGACAGTTTTAATTAAAAATGCATTTCCAGAAACAATTCAGATTTATATATAGCAAGGTGGTGTTTCTCACGCCGTGAACTTTAAGATTGCTGTGCTGAGCAAAAGCATTCTTTCATCATTAGGGTATGCTGCATTTTTCCTTCTCTTTTTTTCCTCCTGGTCCTTGGTTTGATGAATAAGTGGCTCGTTTCTAATAGTTCTTAGGCATTCATATTAGCAAATTAGCAGGTTTTTCATCAAATGGCACATAAAAAAAATAATTTCCCACCACTGAAAAAAACATGCTTCCTCCTAATTCGGTTATATGACTATATTATTCTTTTACTGCACCAAACATTCTAAAGAGATTCCAGACAGGTTGTTTGGCTCTCTGTTTCCCATTTCAAAATCAGCTGAGCAAGAATAAGATTAAATTAAGTACTGAGCATCACACAGAGGGAGGGCAGCAGGGCTGGGCTTGCAGAGAAGCAGTGACACGGGGAGGATCTTTAAATGTTCATTAACACTCTTCCTGACTTGAAAGCATAGCAATCATACATCTGGGAAGATGGAGCAAGATGGAGAAACAAAGGGAAGTCTAGCTGAGGACATAATAATGGTCCTGCTTTCCTAATAAAAACTTTATGTCGCCACTTTGGAGCTAAGAAGCTGAAAATTGTGTGTACAATATCCATGCCGCAAAACATGGCATGAGTACTAGATAGCATGGAGTGAGGATGATCATTAACTCTTCATTTCCACTATTCCACTAATTGCCTCTAGCGATTGCATGGAATTTTTGTAACCCAGGACCAACGCCTCACATTTGTATTTTTTAGCAAATCCTTAGTTTAAGACTATGATTCTTTCCATTCTATTTGTTTACTCACATTTTGCTTTCATGATTTTCATTCCATTAATTCATTCATATTGTGTCCCGTTTACTCTGAGTCAGAGTCACAATATTCCATATATCATGGTTATCACCTGATTGGTTTATATTGACATACATACAGTACATACATACATACATTTGTTGTTGTTGTTAGTTGCGAAGTTGTGTCTGACCCATCACGACCCCATGGACAATGTTCCTCCAGGCCTTTTTGTTCTCTACCATCCTCTGGAGTCCATTTAAGCTCACACCAACTGCTTCAGTGATTCCAGCCAGCCACCTTGTTCTCTGTCGTCCCCTTCTTCTTTTGCCCTCAATCTTTCCCAGCATTAGGCTCTTCTCCAGTGAATCCTTCCTTCTCATTAGATAGCCAAAATATTTGAGTTTCATCTTCAGGGCCTGGCCTTCTAAAGAGCAGTCAGGGTTGATCTCCTCTAGGACTGACCGGTTTGATCACCACATACATACACATACATACATACACTCATATTGTGGCTTTGGTCCATCAAGCCTTTCAGAAAGACTTTTAAAAAAATAAAATAAGATGTAGACTAAATTATCAGCCTTAGCTGTGTCCATACCATACACAGCATTCTTTTTTTTATCAATAAGTAGGGCATCATTTGTTTTTGGCAATATGGATATGCTATACATATATATATTGATACGTTTTTGACATTATGTTCAGGATCTCTAATCTAGAACAATCAAATGGGCACATCCCACCATTTGAGAAGTGAAGTATCTCAAACGAGTCATCACACAATAGCATTTATGTGTGTGCCACATAACATATATACACAAAGAGCTAAAACTCATGCATCGTAGGTGAAATCTAAAGTTTCAAAAACTGAATTAAGATAGAATATTAAGGACAAAGTTAACAGAAAATTTTATACTGATAAGGACCGAGAATTGGTTATGACAAGCTGGTAAAGTGGCAAGTTACCAAAAAAATGGTATTCCTGTCATATATTGGTGGTAACAAAGCAATAATGTCTTCTTTTCCCCAACTCAAGACCACTATTTAAAATATTTTACAAATATTGCAAAATGTTTCTTTAATCGATCCTGCCCCACAAATAGATAACTTGATTTATTGAGATCATTATATACCTCAACAGAAGGCAATATATAGTCTAGCATCTACTTAATCTTGCATGCTCTCCCAAACCTAAGGAAGATTGGATGGGAGACCACCAAGAATCCCAAGTTTAGGAAATTGACAAAATTCTCCACAAAAAGCCAGTGGCAAACTACATTCTCACTGTTGTCAAAAGAGAAAAAAATGGGTGTGTTCATGAAATTACCAGGAATCAAATTTGACTCAAAATATTGTTTTAGAGAATTTAAAACCCATACATTTCTTCATATCAATGCAAGGGAGGACATGAGGATTCCTTTTCTGAGAAAATTATCTTTCACACCTTCATTTTTTTGGGTAGGCATTGCAGGAAACTCACTGGAAATGCCTATGTGAAAGAATACAGGTAGTCCTCAACTTACAACAGTTCATTTAGTGACCGTTCAAAGTTACAATGGCACTGAAAAAAATGCCTTACGACTGTTTTTCACACCTATGACTGTTGCAGCATCCCTGTGGTCACTTGATCAAAATTCAGATACTTGGCAACTGATTCATGTTTATGACGGTTGCAGTGTGCCGGCAGTCGTGTGATCACTTTTTGAGACCTTCTCCCAAAGTCAATGGGGAAACCAGATTCACTTAACAACTGCAGTGATTTACCTAACAACTCTGGCAAGGAAGGTCATAAAATGGAGGAAAAATCATTTAACAAATGTTTCACTTAGCAACAGAAATTTTGGGCTCAATCACGATTGTAAGTCGAGAACTACCTATATTGAAATTACATTTCTTAGTTATGTTGAGGTAAACCTATTGACTTGAAATTGTGCTGAGAGTTAATTACATACTGGGATATGTTCAGTTTTTATATCCAACAAAATATTCATTGTCCTTTTGCTTATTCTGCTTTATTAACATGTGAAGCAATATGTAAGTCTAAGTGCTATTGCTATTGGGTGCTTTTCTTGATTCCATTATGTGAGCTATTTCAGCCTTTTAATCTGTTGGCTTTGCAGAGTGTTTAAGTCACAATGAACACTCAGCTGCATTAATTCTCATGACCAGGCTTTGCAGGGAAGGCCTGACATTTCAACTTTATCAATTTGTTGACAATTTTCATTCTGGCTTCGTTTCCTATGTTCTCAAGTCACTAGTTTGTTGGAAAGCGGTTTTCTGTTTTTCATTCTCACAGATACCAGCTGTGCTACTTCAAATAAGGAAAAGGATAAATTGAACAAAGTCTGGGTATTTTTTAGTGCAAAAGTTGTATTTTATTAGACATATCTAATATGTTAATTAAAATATCAATATCAAATGACAGGAAGGCTATATTTTGGAAATGACCCTTCAGTGTCTCCAAATGGATGAAAAATGGCCATCTGACTGCATAAGTGATTAAAAATAAGTTTCTGCAAATGCTGTAGTTTGTGGACTTGGAAATGCTAATGTATATTTAAATTATTTCAAAGGAATAATAAAAGATGCCTGCGGTTGACCATTCTGGCTGATGTATTCATTTTGTAGTGGCTGAAAAATGTCGGTCCCTGGCTCACCAGGATTCAGCTGAAAAAAAAGAAAAAAAGGGGAAAAAAAGAAGCAGAAGCAGAAGCAAAAATACAGCATTTTGCTCAAACACCAATGAGAGAAACCCAGATGCAGGGCTTCCCTGCACAGATATATTGGTAACATTCCCCAACCACTCTGCTTCCAGACCATGTGGTGCAAAGCAAAGAATTATTGTGGGAAGTGGTAAAAGAAGAAGCAACTAGTTTCTGCTGCTGTGAACATAAAAGAGAATTGCCCTCTCAGGCTCATAGGGCAATCAACAGGTTGAATATGTCTTCAGTATTCAAACTTCAGTAAAGATTATTCTCTAGCTTCACCAGTTTGAACATTGAAGGACTTCAGTTAGATCCTTATTTTTCAGCTCTTGACTAGAGAAATAAAAGCAGATATGCCATACCCTCAGACTAGATCTTCCATCATTCTTCCCTTTGCTGGAGAAGGGCTGGGTGGAGTGGAATTTACATTCATATATACACTGCCTCCTGTTGATCAACAGGAAACAAAAATTCCACTCATTTCTGATATGTTTGAGTCTGGCCAAGCTGCGTAAAGTCAGATATTTACAACTGGGTCCTAGTTCAAGGAACTGGATATTCAAAGAAGTCAAATTTAGTTTCTTACTCATGTGCAGGTTACAAGTCTGTACATAACGAAATGAAAGTATGGTTGAGTTCAGTGAAGCTTCATTCATGAGAGGGTTCATTGTACTTTTTGAATGACAGCTGAAAGAAAAGTATTGTAAGATCTGGATGAAGTCTGCCTTCAGTTGAGATGGGTCAGACATATGATTGACATTCATTCTTTTGTAATTAATCAATAGGAAAGCAACATTGCCTAGAGTGGGAGTTCCAAATCTTGGCACCTTTAAGAAGCCGGGGGCTTCAACTCTCAGAATTTCTGGAATTTGAACTCCACCCATCTTTAAGTTGCCAAGGTTGGACATATGGCCTAGAAGATATGCTAAAAGTTGATACTACAGCCTGAATACAAAGAATGTTGTGGTTAGTTCTCTCCCCTCTGGACTTAAAACATGCAGAATGTATTCACAATCTGGACTAATACTATAAAGTCATTACATATGTAGCTGCACATCTGCTGTAAGAATGTGCAATTCCAAAGCAGATGTTAGGAAAGAAAGTATGCAATTAAAACATGCTTTCCAGTAGAATTAACACCATATTATGTTTTTTAAATGTGTTTATTACATTATCCATTGATCCATAACACATCATTCTGTAAAACCTGCAAACATCATGTTGCCTATTTTATACCAGTTGGTGCAGTAATTCATTTGTTCTATCTGGAGTCAAACTCTTCATAGCATTCTTTTTATAAATTGATCTTTAAAAGAAAAGGCATTTCCTCAATTTTTAATTTCTACCCAAAGGTATAAAAAATATTTGGTTAAATTATACCTACTGTTGTAGTCTCCTTAGCCCGATCCTAGCAAGCTAAAGCTAATTTCATTTTTTTAAAAAAAAAATATTAAATACATTTGAGTGACCTTCACATAATTTAATGAAGTGACATCTTTTTTTTTTCCAAGCAGATGCATTTATCTGATTCTGTAGAAAATAACTGAAGGAAGGTTTCAGTAGTCTGCCATAAAGAAATCTCTTTTCAGATTATTTTGTCTCAAGAGTTTATATACTTAGAAAGGCTCTTGATTAACTCAAATGACAACACAGAATGTTTAATAATTTTTAATAGGTATTAGTCAAACACTTTAATCCTAAAATCCTGTAGATTTATGGAAGGAAAGGTTTTGTGATAAATTTGTGCTAGTTTTAAGCCAGAAAACAATTGTTTTGGAAGACAGAGGAATAAAAAATTCCACTAGAATTCCACAGCATCTCAGATGACAATTATACAAGTTGAACTTTCAAGAGTACGAAATAAAAAAAAAAAAGGGGGGGGGGGTTGCATTCTTTTATTGCATCTCAATTTTACGAAAAGTATTTCCCAAGAAGGGAAGAATCTTAGATAAATTCTGGAGTTCGGAACATAATGTTCCTGCCCTTATTTGGGATGGAATGCCTGCCTATCATCACTCTGCTGGTCTGTATGCCCTTCAGATTGAGTTAAATCCCAGAAAAATGCATCCAAGGTGGCATGCAGCCCATTGGCTATGGTTTGGACATGCTTCTTTGAGCTGTGAGCTTTCCTTGCAACCATACACAGCTGGATATTAACATGGGGCCATTCAATGGTGCTGTGCAGTGATTTTGTCCCCCTTTAAAAATTGGTTTCATTTCTTAGGAAGCTGCTATCAGATGAGGAGGAGGAGAAGGATGATAAAATAATGTTTGGACATTTTTGAGAGGAGTGTCTGGGTTAATCTTGCAGTAGAAATAACGAGGGCTTATAGTATTTTAAAAAGCAGGAAATGGTAATTTATTATTGCAAGCACAGTTGTGTACCACATTTCACCCAATGCATGGAGTGCAGTCCTCTGTGAAAAGGAATAATGCACATATATCTTGATGGAAGCTGGGAAAGCAAGGCGACAGAAAATGATAAAAGCTGGGGTGAGAGATGGTGAGAATTACCTATAGTGATTTGTGACAAAGCTGAAATTAGGTGAGATATAGACATTCTAGCAACATGATAAGAAATCATGGTCTTTGTTTAATCCATTAAAAAATGTGTTTTACCATTTCTTCTGCACCTGGAGTTCAACAAGTTTCAGGATGAAATTAGTTTGGTGACGCCTTTTGTTAAGGATTGTAACTTAATTGTACTGGAGTGCTGAAATGTTTCTGCCATGTTATTTCTGGGGTCAGATGTTTATCCCTATATCTATGAATTTATCATATATTTTTTTTTGCTGCCACACTCTCCAATGACTCACAAGAGCACATAACTAAAATAGCAACACAAGACTAATCAATAAGACAACTTAATAAATCAAAACCAAAAAAAGGGGGGGAGGATCACAGTGATAAAACTAATATGAATAAGCATCCAATGGCTGCTTATGAATACCTTGAAAACCTTTTGAATAATGTTTGTGTGTGGAGAGAGAGAGAGGGAGGGAGGGAGATAAGGGGAGGGCTGTATACAAAACATAGTGGGGACACTGCTGAGAGATTATGTCATAGACTACATTGGGAGGTGCCCAAACCCTCTAATGTTGTGGGCAATAAAATTAGATCTGTGATCTCATTGTCTGTGAAGATACTGGGACAGTAGTGAGATCTGCACCTACCACAAGAGTAGTGTTTTCTTTATGATTGTTGCTAGTTAATGGTCTGTTGTTGGTTAGTTACTGGTTTAGGATAGATTCCTCTCTTCCACCCCCACATCCCTCATTCAACCACGTCTGATTCTTGAAGATTGCCTGCAAATTTCTTGGTAAAGTTTTTCCAAAGTGGTTGCCATTTTCTGCTTCCCAATACTGAAAAAAGACTAAGCAATTAAGGGTTAGAACCAAAATATTGATTCAATTAAAAGGTTTAGAAGTACTGTATAGCATATTAACCATTGTTCCCATTTGATATATTTTATTCCTGTTTATCTTAAAGATAGATTTCACAACAAAGTATGTTATCACACAGGATAAGTAGAATCACAATATATATTTACATTACAACTCTGTTTGACTGACGGCTTCTAATCAGGCCTTATGTGTGTGTTTACAAATTCTCTTGCATTCAACAGACTCTGTCTCTCTTTTGAGTGTGTGTGAGTTTTGAATTGTGTTGAAATTTATTATACTTGTATTCTTTGACTGAAGTTCTTAATAATTTACCCAACAGAGGGATAGCAGATTTTCCAAACCTTTATTACCCCAATGCTAAAAAGTATCTTCTCAGTTACAATAGTTTTTTTTTTTTTTTTAATAAATGATTGGGGTACAGGCACTGAATTTTAGTTTAGTTTAGTTTAGTTTTAGAAGTAGAAAGGAGAGAGGGAGAATATTTGAAAAATGAACTGGAGACAAAGTTCCATCATATATGAATCTTTTTGTGTTTCTTCTTCTGAAGCTAATCCATTAAATATAAATGTGTAATAGTGCCTTAATACAGCTCTAAAATGTACCCTTAAACCATATATGATGGATTACAAATTATCTTTACGGAGGAACCCTACAGAATAAATTTAATATTTTGATCTATAAAATTATGACTGCTTCATATACAGTGGAGTAAAATCCATAGTTTCAAATTAAGGTGCATCAACCTTATCTTTTGGTTTTTAACAGCCATTATGAATTGTACATTCTGTAGAGCCACAGAATTCATTTACTGTATCAATATTTGGGGAAAATAATATTTTCATCTAACAAAAAAAAAGCATCACAAACTTTTGACAAGCTTTTTTTTCTTCCATATAAATCAATGTAACAGTTTCATTCAACTGTATTGTGCCTCGCAGGTGCCAAATATCAGGCATAACATTCAGGTAGTATTCAGAGAAAATCTAGTTTAAAATAGGTTCTTGCATGAATATCATTGATGATACTTATTGTACTGAGCTTTCAAAGCTAATTAAAAAATCATTTTTTTTCCTGATCTTTGTCAATCATGTTTCTACAGTTATGGGATATGGATAATCTGCATAGTCACAAGAGGATTCTTCCTCATTCAAATCTCCCATTGCAGTCTGTCTAATGATCAGAAGTTATCTTAAATATATGAATGTGGGCATATATATTTTAAATAGATTATTTTGATATAAATAAACATATCTTGGAGAGAGAGCTTCCTGAACTTTAAATTTATTTAGATGAATTTCCATCTAAACATTTCCACAAATTTGGTCTGAGATTTTTGTGAACTAAATTAAGGTAACATATATAATAATCTTTACTTGGACCAACATTTTTTTTTTATTTTTTTAGAAGCAAAAAAGAATTAGACACCCCCCCCCACCTAGTAAGTTACCAAACATAACATTTTAACAGATACATGCTGAACCTTCATTTTGTAAGTGTCCAGTTTATTTTGCTTTACTCTTGCTGTAATCTTTATCCAGTTATAATTTTTTTAAAAAATTTGATTTATATGCTGCCCTTCTCCGGAGACTCAGGGCGGCTTACAATGCGTTAAGCAATAGCCTTCATACTTTTGTATATTTTATACAAAGTCAGCTTATTGCCCCCACAAACTGGGTCCTCATTTAACCTACCTTAGAAAGGATGGAAGGCTGAGTCAACCTTGAGCCTTGGAGAGATTCGAACCAGCAGAAATTGCAGGCAGCTGTGTTAATAACAGGGTGCATTAAACCACTGTACTATCAAGGCTCTTTTGTGCATGTTAAAGATCTGAAGAATTCCTGAGATGCACTTTGAAACAAGTGTGTGGGGGAGAGATCCCTCCCTTGTCTTCATAAATCATATCTCGTTTAGGATTCCATTTCTCCTAGATGTTATTTATGTATTGTGTGTATCTCCCATCATTTCCCTTGAGCACCCAAAGTGGCATCTGCCTGGTAAGGATTCTTCCATACACAGAACAAGCCCATGAAGGAAGACATTTGCGTGCAGTTCACCTATTCTAATTGGGGCTTCCACCCATTTGCTTTCTTTCCATATGCCCTGCTTTTGTTTCTTATTGAGTTTCCCATTTGATCCTTTTCTGCACTCATGGGTTATCAATTCAGTCTTTCAGTGGGTGCAGATACAAGGCATACTGAAGGAGACAACTGTAATCCCAAAAGTGATTTTTCCAAAAGGCAACTGAATTTTCTTGATTTGTTTTCTTTTAAAACATTTTGTTTTTGATTCAAGAAGCTTCTTGAGTTTTGAAGAAGCTTTTTGGATGAGAAAGCACTATTGAGACAACCAGGACCTGGATGATTGAGAATCTCCATAGGCATTTAGACAACTGTGGACAATGTTGATAATATATTGGAAATACCCTGCTATTGGTAGGGCCACTGGGCTTCCCCTCAGATGCTTTTTATTGACTCCAAAGTGGACCAGGCTAATTCACTGCTTCCTGGAATCAGGTCTCATCTTTCCCAATGGTTCCATCTCTACCTTAATTAATGGCTTAAAGACCATGCTGTTTATTCAACCAATTATATCCACTGGTTGTACTTACCTCTGAAAACGGGAGCATTTAAACAAAACAATGTGTCACCTTCACAAAGAAGCAAAATTGGATTGGGACACAATGCTGAGCTCTCCTTGAGGAAAGAAAAAATGAATTGCTTCTCCTTGTCTAGTGGAGTTTCAGATAACACTTCCTGTTTCCTATATGAATTCTGCATGTTTGGTAGTCCTTGAATTAAGAAGCTTTCTGAAAAGTTCAGGAAAGAAATGTTTGTAGTGTAATCCTGTTTATGTTGATTCAGAAGTAATCATCCTCATGTTCAGGTGATAGATTCTCCATACATGTAGAATGAAGCCATAAAATGATAGTAACCTCTCCGCTCCGTAAGTCAAGCTTTGACATCTAAGCCTAGCTGGTTGTCCATGGGACCATTTAAATTTTTGCAGCAAGGAAATGATGAATATGGTACATGGATTCTCATATTCTAATCATCTGGAATACTATATGTGTAAAGATGAGTACTGTAGAGACTTTGCCAGGTGCTCACTGGTTCTTGCCTTTGGCTTTCACTGAGGAACATATCATCTGAACACAGCTGGTTGTGTGTCGGGCGCAAAAGATCTGGACCATAAATTAAGTTACAGCACAGACTATTTATTCAATCCTATCTACAAGAATCTGATCAACTAAAGTCCAATACTAAATTGGAGCTAGATGAGGATCAATGGAATTTAAAGGTGGGGGGGGCTGAATTTAGATCTTTTGAAGCAACCTAATGACTCTAAGCTGATGACACGTTTAACTCAGGCCCCCAGCTCTGCTTCCTATTTCCCTACATTGTGTCCAAGATGGAGATAAGAGTTTAATTCCTATTTACACTTTTCTAAGAGCATGCCCCATCAAACATGTGAGGGCTTGAAATACAAGAGGTCAAAATGACGTCACCATTCAAAACCAACGAGGTGGTGATCTTAAGCAATGAGAAGTCATGCATCACATGAAACAACAAGCAATTAAAATTAAAGTATGTGATTAAAAAAATGCAAAGCGATGTGATAGAATTAGTATGGTGTCATTTAGCGTAGTGTAGATTAGTTCATTTCTTCTTGTTAGTTCCTTGATACTTACAGTTTCTTTTTTGGGGGAAAAAACACAAGTGCATGCTTTACAGTAATATCCTAAATATATTTCATTAGAATAAAGGACAGATATCAATAATCCTTATCTAGGATTCATAATAGTTACTTCTTGATGAAAGTGAAGCAACCCAAGTAAATCTTGGATTGGTCCAACAATATCTCCAAAGGGAGAAGAGAAAGTTTCCTCTACAATAGAACTATAATGAACCCCTGTCCCTGCTATACTTTGAATAAATGAATGAATAATCAATCTCTATAGCATGTTACTGTCTTGAGATTCTACACCTCATTTTGACAAGCTCCGTTATAACTTGATTGCCTGTTTGGCCATAAGCGGTTGCTGCGATTGCTGAGCAAACATAAAGCTTTCACTTATCTGTCATGTCATTGTTGGCAGATTGCAAACTACTTTTTCTGGGAGACAACTTCTTCAGTTGACATTTTCAGACAGATGTAGAAAATGCTTTCTGTTAAACATTTTTATATTGCACAGACTGGCAGCAGAGAATTCCCTGGACCCCAATATGGAATGATAGTCTAGATGTATATCAGGCTGTAATGTGCCAACGCAGAGGTCCAATTCCCATTACTAGCAAGCAAAACGGTGGGAAATGAATGTGCTCTTGCCCTCGAGAAAGGGACAAAAGTTGATCAGTTGGGCAATTGCCTAAATGATCAATTATACTGAGGAAGGTAGCAACAATCTGTTTTAAAAAATTTAGATTATGAAGACATGAAAGACAGGTCAATCAAGCAATAGAGCAAATCAATCATCGAATTGCCCTTGGCCAACCTATAATATGCCTTTGGTGTTGCCACTTTCTAAGAGTTGCATTTTGATCTTTTAACTAGGCTTTGAGCCATGATTAAATTATATGCGAACAATTTTCCAAGACATGAAACACTTTTTAAAAGATCATTAAGGTTCAACCCCTTAAGAAAATCACAAGTCCCCACCTAATTCTTTTAACATTGCCACTCAGGAAAAAAGATCTTAGCTTTAGCTGATAAAATGCTAGACATTTATTTGTACTTGAACACAGGTAATCTTTTTAAAATACAAATCATACTTTAATTCTGTAGAAGAAAATAAGGTTTTTTTTTTGTTTGTTTTTTAATATTATGGCCTTCAAGTGGTTGGTCCACCATTTCAAACAATTTCTGGGACTCTCCTCCAGGATTTCAATTAATGCTTCTACTGTTCTTGATAGCAGATTAAACACATTAATTACCCAGATGGGTTTCTGATCTTTCCCATTACATGTTAATTGTTTGTACTGACACAAGATATCAGAGGAAAAGATACAGTATTGATTTTTTTAAAAACAGTTAAGATTAATGTCCAGTGGCCTTTTTAAAAGATCTTGAAAAGAGCCTTGAAAAAAGCAAGTGTTGATTCAGTGATATGAAGACAAAGGACAACTTTCTTCTCAATTAAATGCAACTAAGTGGAAACTAGTTTAGGATCTAGGTGCATTTTCTCAACTCCAAATTCCATATACGGCTTTAGTACATAGTATACCAAAGTGGGGGAGGGGGTTTCACTTGTTTTACAAAAATGATGGAACTGACTCAGAAAAATGGGGGAACTGACTTTCTTAAATCTATGTTGTTGTTCAAATATATGAGGAATGTGCTGTGGATTGTGTTATGTCCTTATAAGGACATCCGCCCGGATTGGCTGCCAGCCACCGGGCGGGAAAGTTTGAATCCCTGTCAGGGGGCGGTGCGTCTGCCGGAGCGAATATAAGGAGAGCTCCGGCAGCGCACGGCAGTCTTGCTACTGTTCTTGTACTCAATAAAGGTTACTAATGTAACGAGCTGGTCGCGTCTTCCATTTCCTGTGCCGATCTAACACTGGCGACGAAGGACTAGAGAGAAGAGACGAATCTCGTGGCACCAAGCCAACAAGACCAAGACTCCGGCACCTGGAACCACAGTAGGCATTTCCAAAGGCATGGCATCTGCTGAAGTCACTTTGCCAGCCCTTGCTCCTTTCCGCCCAGGGAAGGACAAGTGGAAATCCTACGTGGTCAAATTTCGGCAATACCTGAGAGGCAACAACATCAGGGACGCCGACGATGACCGAAAGAAGGGCATCTTCCTGGCCAACTGCGGTTCCGAAGTCCTCGACATGGCAATTGATCTCGTAGCACCACGAGACATCGAGGAAGTGCCATGGGCAGACCTGCTGCAGATCCTGGAAGACCACTATGACCCAACGGGAACACCAGTGGCGAACCGTTTCACCTTCCATCAGAGGGATCAGAAGGAAGGTGAGACCATCAAAGAATTTGTGGCCGCCCTACGCCAGATCGCAGCCAGCTGTGAGTTTGACCACGTGGACAACGCCATCGCTGACCGCGTGGTTTTCGGCATGAGGGACAGGGGCCTCCAAAAGAAATTCCTGAGCAGAAAGAAACTCGTGCTCAAGGATGTGGTGGAGGAAGCCACCGCATCCGAAATCTCGGAGAAAGCAGCCGCCGCAGTAAGCAGAGCAAAGGGAATCCACAAGATTCGCTCCACAGCGCAATCGTCAACAGAGGATTCCACAGCTGGATCCGAATCAGAGGGAGAATCCACCGTCCACAAGGTATCCAGACCCCCAAGGCGGGAAACCGCCCAACGGAACTACAAGGGGGAGCGCTGCGCCAGCTGCAGAGGGGACCATGCCAGAGCAACCTGCAAGTGGAGAGATGCGACCTGCCGACGCTGCAACAGAAGGGGTCACATCGCCGAAGCTTGCAGACCTGAGGAACCAGCCCCAGAGCCCTCCAGCCACCGTCCCCGCGAGAATCGGAAGGATTACCAGAGATCATCCAAACGGTCCTCTGGCCCTTCCAGACGCAGAGACGACGAATTCCCCCGGAGCGGAGCGGTCCACCAGACGACCATCGCACACACGACCGCAGACAATGCCACCAAGTTCCACATGACCATCCACGTGGAGGGAGCACCCTGCAAAATGGAGGTAGACTCGGGCTCGGTCTACTCCATCATGGACTGGCAACAGTTGAAGCGCCTGCAACCCAGCATCACCAAGCGAGAGCTGAAGCCACTACACTCCAAGCTTGTCGACTTTGGGGGAAACCCCATCGGAGTGTTAGGAAGAGCCAGCATCCGAGTCACCTACAAGCAGTTCGAAGGCAAGCTTCCCATCACCGTTGTAAAGGACAGCCGACCGAACCTGCTAGGAGTGGAGTGGTTCAAGCCGCTGGGGCTTTCAATCGAAGGCATCAACCAAATTTGCAGGGACGAACTCGACAACCTCATCGAAGAGTTCAAGGAAGTCTTCGATGGTAAGCTGGGGAAATTTGTGGGGAGGCCAATCTCTTTCAATCTGGATAAGGGAGTCACCCCAATTAGGCTCAAGCCCCGCCGAGTCCCATTCGCCCTGCGGCCTAAAGTAGACGAACAGCTGGATAAGCTGATCGCCCAGGGCGTCCTGGAACCGATTGATCATGCCTCATGGGAGACCCCCATTGTGACCCCACTGAAGCATGATGGGTCTGTGCGCATCTGCGCTGACTACCGTTGTACCATCAACAAGGCGTTGGCACAGAGCGCATACCCAGTCCCAGTAGTGCAACACCTGCTGCATTCCCTGGGATCTGGCTCAATATTCGCTAAACTGGACCTGGCCCAGGCTTACCAGCAATTGCCAGTGGATGAAAAAACGGCGGAGGCACAAACAATTGTCACGCACAGGGGGGCATTCAAATGCAACCGCCTCCAATTTGGAGTCAGCGCTGCCCCCGGCATCTTCCAATCCATGATGGAACGCCTGCTCCAAGGCGTTCCAGGGGTGGTGCCTTACTTCGACGATGTGCTCATCTCCGGGGACTCAAGAGCCCAACTCCTTGAAAGGCTCAGGCTTGTCCTGCAGCGGTTCACGGCCAAGGGTTTGAGAGTCAGGCGGGACAAGTACATCATAGGAGTACAGGAAGTCGAGTTCCTGGGCTATCTCATTGATAGCACGGGCATCCACCCCACCAAATCAAAAGTGGAAGCAATCCATGAAGCGCCGAGCCCAAAAAACAAAACGGAGCTTCAGGCTTTCCTTGGGTTGCTCAACTTTTACGCCATCTTCTTAAAACAGAAAGCCACAGTTGCTGAGCCACTCCACCGCCTGCTGGGGAAATCGGCGTCCTGGAAGTGGGGCCAGGAAGAGGAAGCAGCATTCCGGGCCATCAAAGGACTATTGACGTCCAAAAGCGTCCTCATCCAATACAGCGAGACGCTCCCCATCAAGCTGACCTGCGACGCGTCGCCATACGGGGTGGGGGCAGTTCTCAGCCACGAGCTGCCCAACGGCACGGAAGCCCCCATTGCCTACTTCTCGAAAACCATGTCCGGCGCAGAGCGGAACTACAGTCAGCTGGACAAAGAAGCCCTGGCAATCGTGGCAGGAGTGAAGCGCTTCCACGAATACCTGTACGGAAGACATTTCACCATAGTCACCGACCACAAGCCACTCCTGGGACTACTCGCAGGCGACCAACCCACCCCAACCTTCATGTCCCCGCGGATGACGAGATGGGCCATCTTCCTGGCCGGCTACTCCTATAGGCTCGTGCACCAGCCAGGCACAGCCATAGGAAATGCCGACGCACTCAGTAGATGCCCATCGAAGAACCCGGTGGAAGACCCAGCCCCCACGCTCCATCTATTCCACATAGATGACGACGCCAGCTGTCCAGTCTCCTCCGCAGATGTGGCCGCACACACCCAGAGAGACCCCACCCTCCGCCAAGTAAGGTCCTGGATCCTCAGGGGGTGGCCATCAGAACAGACGGAAGAGAGGTTCAGCCCGTTCACCAGGAAACAGAAGGAGCTGTCCACCATAAAGGGCTGTCTGCTATGGGGAGACAGGGTGCTGATTCCAAGCACTCTGCAACGGCGGACGCTAGAGACACTGCACAACGGGCACCCGGGCATCGTACGCATGAAGGCCCTGGCACGGAGTTACGTCTGGTGGCCCTCACTGGACAGAGACATCGAACAATGGGTCTCCAGATGTGACCCGTGCCAAGAAGTCCGCCCCGCGCCACCGCAATCCGAAGTCACGAACTGGGAGACCCCCAGCAACCCCTGGTCGAGGGTCCACATCGACTTCGCGGGCCCGATGCAGGGGCGACACCTCCTCATCGTGGTAGATGCCTTCTCCAAGTGGCTCGAGGTGGTACCCATGGCATCTACCACAACAGAAGCGACGATCCGAGCCCTGCGCCGCCTGTTTGCCACACACGGACTACCGGACGTGCTGGTCTCGGACAACGGCCCCCACCTCACATCCCTGGCCATGGAGTCCTTCCTGGCAGGACTGGGCATCCGCCATGCCCTCTCCGCTCCGTACAGGCCGGCCGGAAACGGACAAGCGGAACGGATGGTCCGGCTCACAAAAGAAGCCCTCACCAAGATGGGCCCGGGAGACTGGCAAGAACGCATCGACAACTTCCTCCTCACCCAGCACATCACGCCGCATGCCACCACCCACAAGAGCCCGGCCGAACTCCTCATGGGCAGAAGGTTGAGGTCACCCTTGGACCGGCTGCACCCCCAATACAGCCCGGAAGTGACCGCAACCGCCAGCCGGCCGCTTCGCGCCTTCAGCAAAGGAAATTCAGTTTTCGCGCTGAATTTCAACGGCTCTCCTAAGTGGCTGAAAGGGAAGATTGCCAGCACAACTGGCCCCAAATCCTACACCGTCGAGTTGGAAGATGGACAGGTCGTGAGACGTCACATTGACCAACTCCGGAAAAGGTGGGGGGGAGCACACGAAAACCAGCCTGACGAGGGAGGCCTACAACACCCAGACGGGGTAGGCCTACAACACCCCAGCGAGGTAGACATACCATACCCAGACGAGGTAGGCCTACCACACCCCTACGAGGCAGAGCAACGCCATCCCGACGAGGTCGGCCCAGCACACTATCAGGCACTGTCACGTCGGCAGTGCAGCGAGGTAGACCGGGGCCAACCGCACGGGGGATGGCAACACCAACCCGGCCAGGTGGGCACCCGGCACAACAGGCCCAGGGACCCCCGACCCAGCCCGCAGGTAGACCGGGACCTGCCCAGAAGGGAAGCACCGCACCCTACCAGTGAAGGCAACCCATGGCAGCCCTACCAGGGAGACCTCAACGCAAGGCGAGTAGACCGGGGACCATCGCAGATGGGCACACCACAGCACATGGGCGAGGGTGGCACACGACTCCCCGGCGAGAGGGACCCCCGCCCAATGCAAGAAACAACCCGGCAACAACAACCCAACCCAGACGACCCCAACCACCAACTGGCGGTAGACGAGGGACTAAGGGGAAGGGAAAGCCGACAACAACCCGGCCAGGGAGGTCTGCGCCACCCCGGCAGGGGAGACCTCCACTGACCCGAGGAGGTATCCCCACAACGACAACCCGACCAGGTCGACCACCACCAACCCGACAGGGAAGGCCAACGCCTGCCCGGCCAAGGAGACCTGCGCCAACCCTGCAAGGTCGGACACCGCTACCCGAGCCAACACCACCCACAGCGGGCAGACCGGACCCAAGGGCACCGGCCCGAACCACCCTCCAGACCACAGCGGGCCAGGCCGCAGCAGAACCGCAGCCACCGGGAGACCGAGGAAGAGCAAGTGACAGCCGGGGTCTTACCGAGACTCAGACGCTCTTCCCGGGTCGGAACCGAACAGCACCGCTGAGGCGAAAGATCCACAGGCCAGGAGGAAGACCACCAGAACCAGCCATCCAAGGTCTGCGGTCCGGCCGGAGGCGCTGAGGGTGACCCCGCACACTCGCCAGCCGAACCGAGCCCGGTTCCGGGGAAGGATCCAGGAGCCACAGGAACCCCGTCCGTCCAGGGCGGGAACACGGGAGAAATGAGACTGCGCAGGTCAAGTAGGGTGCCTAGGCGTCCTACGTACCTGCAGGACTACGTCACGTTTATTGACGAACACTGAACTTTTTTTCTTTGGACTAGGGGGGAGGAGTGTTATGTCCTTATAAGGACATCCGCCCGGATTGGCTGCCAGCCACCGGGCGGGAAAGTTTGAATCCCTGTCAGGGGGCGGTGCGTCTGCTGGAGCGAATATAAGGAGAGCTCCGGCAGCGCACGGCAGTCTTGCTACTGTTCTTGTACTCAATAAAGGTTACTAATGTAACGAGCTGGTCGCGTCTTCCATTTCCTGCGCCGATCTAACAGATTGGAACAATAAAACGGATTGTTAAAGTCAGATTATAACATTCAGATTTGAAAAGACTGCATGCAAATCACATCCACAGTGTCAGCAATAAGCAGACGGTTGAAGTGTTTGAAAGTCCAGGTTTCTTCTTTATGGAGTAGATGGCAGATATAACCTGTTTTAATATAATTAATATTTATAGATATTTAAATAGCTGATTCTTACCTAAATCTGAAAATTGTGTATAAATCATGGGAGGGATCGGTCATATAAATACTATTATAAACAACAGATACAGAACACAAAATTCTGTGTTTGGAAGGGAACTTGGAAATTTTATAGTCCAATCCCTGGACCAGGCAGGAAACAATATACCTTTCCGAACAAATGGTTGTCCAATCTCTTTTTACTATTGGAGCACCCACAACTTCTGAAAGCTAGTCATTCCACTGATGTGCTGCATATCATTGTGTTGATAACTAGCAAGCACTCTCTTGGGTTTCATGATGGCTTGTCACCGCCACATTTATTTCCCTGTTGACAAAGTAGAGTACTAGTGAATGAGACTTCATGATTGGCATTGATTTCACAGATGATTTAATTTTTCCCCCTAGATAACTGTGATAATTAATTTTGGCTGTCATGTCTGTGACAATATCGAGAGGAATGGGAAGTGTCTTTCTTTTGCTTCACAGGCTACTTGGAATACTGATAACTATAAATGTAGCTGGCTTATTTGATTACACAGAGAACATTATAAAAGAATTACTATACAACGTAACTTAATTATGATAGCTGCACTACAATTAGGGTGCTTGACAAAAATCACTGAGGCAATGAAGCAAATTTAGTGGATAAGTTGATTATTGTACACCACCCAGAGTTACTTCTTGTGAGATGGGTTATATAAATTTGATTAATTAATTAATTCTGAGATGTAACAATCAGTTTGCAGATTTTGTTTTTAGGGTTTAAATGACTTTTGGGTGAAAGTTAGAATATATTTCTATTCCAATCTAAACATAAAGTCCTATGTGTGAATTGATTTAAGATGTGCTTATATTGTGGCATTTTCAAAAATATAGGGAAAAAATTACAGTGCTTTTATTTCAACAAATCAGGGAAGACTATAGTTATTATTTAGACAAGGTTTAATAACGTATCTGAGGAAGTGAGATATATATATACAGTATACACATACACACACAGTAGTGGCCAAAAATGTGGAAACCTTTTGGGAAAAGTGTATTTTTGAGGTTTGATGGCTAATAACACCACTTTTTTAGGGTGGGGGGGGAGTTTCAAGATAATCATATTCCACTGCTGGAATGGCCTGGGAATAGCCCAGACCTTAACCCAATTGAAAATCTATGCAGCCGACTAAAGAAACTTGTTAGTCAGAAGCGACCCAGCAAAACCCAGTTAATAGAAGCAATCATTCAATCTTGGTTTCACATTATAACAGCTGCAGAACTAGAAGAGTTGGTTCACTCCATGGAAAGATGTTGTAAAGCTGTAATTCATGCTAAACGTTACCGACTAGGTATTAACTGACATGATAATTTTTGTATATCTCATTTTTTTCTTTGTGTTTCACTTTTCTTCTTCCTACTGTAAGTGCTATTCTAATAGCAAATTCTTTGTAAAAGTTATTTCATTACATTCTTGATTAAATTATCTTTCCATTGATATATAATTTCATGGTACTATTCAAAAAAAAAAAAGTGGTGTCATTGGCTAGTTTTAGAAAATACACTTTTCCCAAAAGGTTTACACAATTTTGGCCACTATGGCTGAAAGTATAGTCAGATTATATTTTAATTATTGTACTTTAATACATATGAATTGATAATATGTATATGAGATCGTCAATAACAGACACTTGAATCGTGTGTTTACATTAAGTGTGATAGTGCTTGTAAAAATATGTCAACATTGAACAAAGCTTTATATGAGAGAGAGAGAGGGAGGGAGGGAGAGAGAGAGAGAGAGAGAGAGGGAGAGGGAGAGGGAGAGGGAGGGAGAGAGAGAGAGATTAGTGATATTTACTTTATTTTAGACTGTGCTCAATCTTGACTGAAACTAATGGTCACTATCAGAAATTGATCCTCCACCTTAAAAAAACAAAATCACGCATATAAAAAAGGCAGCAAAATTGACCCAAGTAGATTTGGCCCATTGGATTATGAAGCTACTCATCAATGCTGCCAGCCCCCAGTGAGGCTTTATCAGTGGGGAATACTGCAAACTGGAGCTCCCAATGGCTGTTGACAGGGGCATAAAATAAGATTCCTCTGAAGGAGATCCACTCTCTTTCTTTGAGAGATAAATAGAGTAGGTGATGCTTTCAACCATGTCAAATGGTGAACTTTTTGTCTAGTAATTTTTGCGCCCAGAAGCTCTGCAGAACTATCAGAGTGCTCTAGTTTCACTAGTGCTCTATGGCTTCATTTTCCAAGATAGATTTGCACAACAATGAGGCAGAGAACTGTCTTTGTGATACTACCCAATCCTGGAATGCTATTCCAGGAAGAACTGGGGTATCATGTCACAACCACAATAAGATTTTACTTGTCCCAGAATCCTAAACCTTGCAGACATGCCATTTGTGCTGCTGCGGGATCAATTCAGATTCCTCTGATTCCACACTGTAATCTCCATTGAACAACAGTTAGTTCATTTTGAATTGAACAGCAATGCAAGAGAAATCATTGTGAAGACAGCTTTGCTTTAGGAATGTTTGACCTTGGAAGTGGGCAATTCTAGTGATAGGAATATCTATCTATCTATCTATCTATCTATCTATCTATCTATCTATCTATCTATCTATCTATCATCTATCTATCTATCATTTGTCATGGTTCCAAGTAATAGCTCCATAGAAAGCAGAACTCCGAGGCAGGTAGATTCCTCAAAGAACAATTTTATTGGAGATATCATATTGGCACAAACTGGTGAAAACTGACTCTGAAAGTTTGCACGGTTTTCACCTGATTAAAAATGAAAGGTTCCCCCTGCCCCCAAACAGTCACATTGTCCAATCAAGGTGCTGGCTGGTTGCCTGGTTACTTCACTCCTCCTTCCTCCTGATAACTCCTGACACCTGACACCACAGGAAACTATTTTGTTTTGGCTACAGCCTCCCCCATCTAACTATGTCCCCCCTCCTTATCCTTCCTTCACATTGTAGCAACCCTGAAGTCTCCAAAATGGCCCCAGCCAGGTTCACTTCAGAGTTGACACTATCATCTATCTATATCGATCTATGTATCTATCTGTCTATCTATCTATTTATCTATCTATCTATCTATCTATCTATCTATCATCTATCTATTTTTATCTAGCTAGCTAGCTAGCTAGCATCTATCTATCTATCATCTGTCTGTCTGTCTGTCTATCTGTCATCTATCTAATAAAAATACTGATTATAATTAAAATTATGGTAAAAAAGTGATGAGTTTCTACAGTTTCTACCTATCCCAGTAGTTATAGCATTTGTTTATTTACATTTGCATGATCTTAAAATTTAATTTAGAAGTCACCTTTCAGAAACATAGCAAAAGTCAAGGCATGGCACAGGATTCAGCACTATCCAGATGCTGATTTTTGTCCTGTTGGGTATCTTTAGGGTGCATTGAGTTAATTTTGCCTGGTGCAATATGAGCCAATGATCATGCTGAGAGAGAAAATGCACAGAAGTAAAGATGGACGCTTTGGATCATGTCCAAATCAAGCTATCTGAAACAACAAGACTGCTTTTATAGCATAAAAACCCATATACAAATCAGATTTTTCCTGATACTTCATCACTTGTTCCTGGTTTATAGAAGACCCCTGTAGTTTAGACTAACATTCCATAAGGGAGGGGGGGTCACTTAATTAGCTAAGATCGAAGCGAGAGCATGCATGCGGCCTTGTTGCGAACCGGTAGTAAAGGTAAGTAGAACCAACCCCTGGCTCAGACATTTTTGACCACTGTTTCACTTGCAAACTTAAATGGAAGATCAGGATGAGTACATAAATGACAAACGTAGAATTGAGGAGCATTGGAATTGACAGATGAAACATTCCTGGCTAATGCACAAACCACAGTCTAATCTCATTGAGTAACAACATTAAACCAGTAAAGTGATTTTTTGAGGAAAAAAAAGTCTGATCCTTCACTGGAAAAATCCAGTATTAAATACTGAACATATTCTGATCCAGTGAGACTATTTCCAGCAATAAGCTGCAATTATTTATTTTTAGTTATTTTTCCAGTGAAGGCTCAGACATTTTTTTATACAGAATATCCACAATGTAACATTTTAAAGAAGAAATTGAAGATAAGATCACTAATTGCATTTCAAATCATGTTCATACATGCTAAAGGCAGCAATATTTGTGGGATGTATTCATGTTTCACTGTTCCTGTCAAATCATCAAATTAGAATGTTTAAAGATTTAGACTGGCACTTTCAAATAGCTCTGAATAAAACTGTCATAGTTTATCTCGTCAGAATGCAATTGTCATGTTTAAAAAAATACGTAAAATGGTACAAATGTTCATCATATGTGCGCACAGACATTTTATATATAGATAAATATATATGCAAATATATTTTATATATATATACTATGTATGTATGTATATGTATGTGTGTGTGTGTGTGTATATATATATATATGCATATGCTGTATAAACTAAAATAAGCCACACACACCCCCCCAAAATAAGCCCTCCCTGAAAAGATTTAAATGCAGAGCTGGAAATCAGGTAAGACGACGAGAGGAGGCTCCTCTTGCGCCCCAAAATAATAAGACCTCCCCAAAAATAAAATGAAGCACTTATTTTGGGGTTCAAAAAAATATAAAACAGGGTCTTATTTTCAACCGGTTCTATAGAACTGGTAGTAAAACAGGTGGGAGGGTCCACCCACTCACCCCGATGTCATAAAAATGCTTCTGCACATGTGCAGAAGAACGCACACATGTGCAAGCAAAAAGAGCACATGCGCACGGCCCTATTGCAAACCAGTAGTAAAGGTAAGTAGAACCCACCCCTGATATATATGTTGCCACCACTCAAAATCTGGACTGGCAACTCCATTGGTAACTGTCATGAAATGTCATATGGCTGAGGTTGTAAATGAATCACCCATAGTCATTTAGTGTGATGTCAGGTGATCAAGCTTACTCACGTACTTTGCTTGTCAGAACCTGGCTGTGAATGTGATTATGGGATACTGGGACTGTTGTAAATCCACATCAGTTTCCAAATACCTAAATTATATTCATGTGGCTGTGGGGACACTGCAACAACCACATCTTTGAGCTTTTTCCAGTACCATTGTAACTCTCAACCATTGTTGAACGAGCAGCTGAATGAGCAGCCAATAAGCGAGAACTGTCATTATTCCATATATTATATTAAATAAATAAATAGTTGTAATTCTTAGCACTGTGTATAATTTAAAAATAATCATAGTCCTCAGTTCATATGCTTGGTCTATACTATTTCCTTTTTGCATTCTTAATTCTTACCAAACTAAGAACAGGTCAGCTGTAATAGTTTCCAAAGGAGTGACTTAAGCAGCAAATACGACAAACCTAATGTCCATATATGGATGTTGTACTAGTTCAGTGCTTGCTCTGGATCATGGTGATATTAACAGACTGGCCAGGTTTGAGAGTGTTTGGAATAAGAGTTCAGTCAAAGCTCTGACATGTCATCTGCAAATGATATTATTTGTTCTCCGATGGTCACTAGGGTTTTGGAGGAGCAGAAGTTAGGGTGATGTGGAGAGATCCAAATATACTTATAACACTTTAGAGCAGGGATGTCCAACCTTGACAACTTTAAGACCTGTGGACTTCAACTCCCAGAATTCCCCAGCCAGTCATGCTGGCTGGGGAATTCTTGGAATTGAAGTCCACAATTCTTAAAGTTATAAGGCTGGACACTCCTGCTTTAGACAGTAACAAAGATCAATTGAGGTAGAACTCATCAGGAAATGTAATATCATTTCTTATACATAGAACAGAAACTAGGTTTCGGTCTTAAGCACCAATTTAATAACAGCATTTCTGTGTCACATCAACTGCTGTTATCTTTTGGGTCTCTATCACTGATAGTATCATTCTTTTTTCATCACCTTTCCTTTTCCCTTCTCTTCTCTCCCCCATCCCACAACAGCTGTCAGGTACTTGACAACGTAGATTTTTTAATGCCTCAGGGATCCCAAACTCTTTATTGTATGTATTAACTCTTCCTAAGTATACTGCTGTCTGAGTATCTCAAATGTTGTTCTAGAGCAAAACCCTATTTTGATATGTACATGATTCATTCCTGTCTCAGTTTTAATATTTCACTTATGTTTTTCTAAGATAAAATCAACAAAGTGGTATATGTGTCTTCAGCATGCAGTGCCAGTTTGTTTCATCCCCATCTAATAGTTCTGTAGGAACTGCATCCTTTCTAATCTAATTATTTCAAGTATTTGCACATATTTTGCTAGCAAACTTTTATGACTATATTCTGCATTCTTTTTTTTAAAAAATGTACCCAAATGTGTTAAAACTGTTATTTGCATTTCTAGAAACAGCTTGGTAACTCAAAAGCATTAGTACACATGAATGGATTATACCCCCTAGTGTGCATATATTTATAAAAAGTTTATCCTTCGAAGCAAATAATAAACACAAATTAACTATCTCATTCTCTCAAAATCAGTTTAATTCATGACTGAATGCATAATTAACCCCCCCATTTTTTAAACACTAATACTCGCAGACATATTAACAGTGATTAATATTTCACTAATGCTTATAATATGTTTTATTACCCATGATCCCAGTGCGAAGAATAATTACTGACAAAAATATATTTTACCTTTGTTTTCAGAGCTCAAAGTCAAATTTAACTTAGCAACAGATTTGTAGGATGATGTCAGTTTTTGAAGCCTTACTCGTTTTCTCTGAAATAGGAGCATTATTGGAAGAACCCTAATTTAATCCTAACAGTAAAAATGGCAATTGTCCATTTTTAGATAAAAAATAACAGATCTAACTTTAATTTCATTTATAAGAGAATGCCTCAAATGAAGAAAAGAGTAATGTTGAAATTGAATTGCTTACATTTTGCATTTACATTACTGGTTGGCTCTAGAATAGACTTTAGCCTGATACACACATCACACAAAAACAAATATGTTTTGTTTGTTTGTTTGTTTTTTGTTTGTTTTAGACTTTGCATATTGTGCAGCCAGTGCATAATGCTGTTTTGAAATAAACCACCAGGTTCACCCAGAACATCTTAGCCCTTTGTTTGATACAACCACTCCAGTGAACATAATTAAAAATTAAGAGAAAAGCAACTTAAGATAAGTCTTAAAGGATGATGATGATGATGATGATGATGATGATGGTAATAATCATCATTATCATGTATTATATTCAGAAAGCTGTCAAATGAGCCAAAAGAGTCTCAAGAAAATGTAAAGAATTAAAGACATGAGTCGAACAAATATCTCAATACAGAAATTTCCAAAGCATTGGGAAATACACAAGCAAGAAAATTCCATCCATCCATCATTGCTCAAGGGTCCTGACTTCTGGTCTGTTTGAAAAACCAAGGAGGTTTTTTGTTTAGCTTTTCTAAAGAACAGCTGGGGTCAACGGACTACCTCTTCAATGGTTCAAGGGAATTTATAATAATAAAAAATACCTGCAACAATGGCAAAAATAAGTTGATTTTTACTTATAGATCAATCATTATAGCTATGGCATGATATGCTTTAACCAGAGTGGTGCAGTGGCCTAGTGGTGGAGTTCTTAACTCACAATCAGGAGGCTGTGAGTTCGATCCTAGGTAAGGGCAGATACTTCTCTCTCTGGGCACTATGAGAATATATCTGCTGAATATAACTCCGCATTGGCGACAGGAGGGGCATCTGGCCACTAAACACTCATCCATTCAGTTGCCCAGACTCCACCCCGCAAGGGATTAAGGGGTCATTAAAAGGAGATGATGATATGCTTTCACCCATCACCTTCCAAGGAACATCATCCTTTCAATATCAAAGTTCAAACCTTTATTGTCAGAGTACAACATGTGTACTATGAGATTGGCTGAGCCTCCCTTCGTGCACCCCCCCAACACAGTACAACTCACAGTGAAAAACCAAAAAAAAAAAAAAAAATCCCTATCCCAGTGAATCCTGCTAACAATCTCCCAATCCTATTACACCATGTGAATTTATTGCACGTCGCACCGGCCCCGCAAGTCAATCAAATATGGACCACAAGAATAAGCCACAAGAAATTGTGGCTCATCCTTGGTCAAAGTTCTATAAATATTCCCTGAGAAGTAAGGCCAATTAAATTCAATCAGGTTTATTCCTAGATAGGATGGGACAAGACTGTTAGGTTGGGTGAATGAGGACGCAGCAAGCAAGGCAGTGAATGACAACAGCTCTTTATTGTAGGGTGAGAACCCAGTGACTGACCAGGGGAAACAGCTCCCTTTATATACCTTGCAGCTGTGGTGGTCAGCCAATCAGCTGATGGTCAGTTAATTCAAACTGCCCACCCAAAATGGACATAACACTCCTCCCCTCCCAGAAGTCACTTGGGGTGGACATTAGCATACGTAGTCCCTCAGGTGACCAGGGCGTGTCCGCACCCTAGTTGACCTGTGCGGTGCAGTTGGAGGTTTGGCGTCGAGCAGGTCGGAGGAACTCCCTGTTTCTCCCTGCTCCACCAATGGAACCTCCAAGAATTCGTTGTGGGCGGCAACTTCTTCGGCTGACCGATCTTCTGCGATGGGGTGGTGCTGGATCTCAGGGCCGACAGCTAAGTCCTCCGCTTGACTCGGGCTTGAGTTAGGTCTGGAATTCGGTTGGTAGTTAGGGAGCTGTTTGTTGAAGATGTCTTCTGTGTCGGCGGTTAAACGCTTCTGTAATTGATCAATGTGCCACCGCCAAATCCTCCCATCTCATCGGCCAGCGAAATCTATATGGATCCTGGACCAGGGACCCTGGGGCCGTTCCCATTCCCTGGCTGGTGCTGTGGGGGGGGGTCTGGCCTAGATTCCTGGCAGGGCTGGCACTTCCCCTCCCACTCAGTGATGTCCTTATCCATTAGGGGCCACCAGACATAACTCCTAGCTAACCCCTTCATCCTCATGATCCCGGGGTGCCCCTCATGCAACAGCTTCAAAATTTTTTCCCTTAGGCACAAGGGAACAATGACCTGATCGCCCCATAATAGACAACCCCCTTGCATTGTCAGTTCACCCTTTTTGTTAGCGAAATGTTTGAATTCCCCGCCCTCACTCTTTTCCAGCCATCCCCTCATGACCGAACTCATAAGTTTCCTAATCACGTGGTCTCTGGTTGAAGCCCTCGCCACCTCTGCTGAAGTGATGGGCCCCGAGTCCAAGACGTCAATCAGCAGGACTGGAACTCCAGGTGTGGGATCCTCTATCCTGTCTGGTAACGGGCAACGGCTCAGGGCATTGGTGTTGCCCATGCTCACCCATGGTCGATGTACCAGGCGATAGGAGTACGGTGCCAGGAAGATGGCCCAGCATGTCATCCTGGGAGACAGGGCTGCCGGGGTGAGTCAGTCCCCTGCTAGGAGACCCAGAAGGGGGCGATGGTCTGTGATGAGTTCGAACTCTCTGCCGAACAGGTATTCGTGGAACTTCTTGACTCCTGAGACAGCTGCCAGGGCCTCCTTGTCAAGTTGACTGTAGTTCCATTCGGCGCTTGAAAGAGTCCGGGAGTAGTAGGCGATGGGTGCCTCTAGACTGTTCAGTAATCTATGGCTCAGGACGGCCCCCATGTCGAAGGGGGACGTGTCACAAACTAGCACTAGGGGAAGCATAGAGTTGTACTGAATTATAAAACTCTCAGCCGACAGGAGTTTCTTTATGGCAGAAAACACGGTTGCCTCAGTCTTCCCCCAAACCCATGTGGACTTTCTGGCCAACAGGGGCTCCGCTACTGTTGTCTTGTCCCTTAGAAAAATTGCGTAAAAGTTCAATAGTCCCAGGAACGCGTGTAGTTCCGCCTTGTCTTTGGAGGTGGGGGCCTCTTGGATCACCCTAATCTTGCTCTCGGTGGGGTGTATGCTGGTTCCATCTATCCAATGCCCCAAGAATTCCACAGAAGGGACTGCGATCATGCACTTGTTGCGTTTGACTCTGAGTCCTGTGCTTCTGAACTTCCCTAGGACTTGCCTCAGTCTCTCCCCTAGTTGTTGTTCATCTCCTGTGGTGACGAGCACATCATCAAAATATGGGATCACCCTGGGGATCCCCTTTAACAGTCGCCCCATGGTTCTCTGGAACAGTCCTGGAGCTATGCTGACTCCGAATTGGAGTCTGGTACACTTGAAGGCATCTCTATGCGTTACTATAGTCTGTGCCTCTGCAGTAGCACCATCTACCGGCAACTGCTGATACGCCTGCGCAAGATCGAGTTTAGCGAAGATCTTGCCTGGCCCTAGGGAATGCAGTAGATAGTGTACGATTGGAACTGGGTAAGCGCTCTGTTGGAGAGCCTTATTGATCATAGACATATAGTCTGCACAGATGTGCACGTCAGGCTTAACAGGGGTCACAATTGGGGTCTCTCATTGGGCATGATCGACTGGCACTAACACACCCTGCCTGATCAATTTGTCCAGTTCCACCTCGATCTTGGGCTTTAGGGCGAAAGGTACCCTCCTGGGTTTCAGCCGGATGGGGGCAATATTGGGGTCAAGGTTGAATGAAATAGGGGTCCCCACATACTTGCCGAGCCGCTCATCGAACACGTCCTGGACCTCCTGCATCAGGTCATCCTTCAAGGTGCTTCACACGTTGCGGACTCTGGTGAATCCCATGCCCAGGGCTCTGAACCAGTCTATGCCCAGGAGGCTTGGGAGCTTTCCGCTGACCATGGTGAGGGGAAGCTTCTCCCGGAACTCCCCATAGTCCATCTGGAACTCACTGATTCCTTCCATGGGATGCGGTTCCCCTGGTAATTGTGCAGTCCCAGCCGCTGGTGCCATAGTTGCCGTCTCTGGATGCTGGGAACGGCCTTCTTTAGCTTGTCCCAGGACATGATGGTAATTGGGTGTCGATCTCCATTACTCACTCATGCCCCTCGATGTCGACTGTCATGTAGGTCTTCTCCCCGGGGGATGTGCAGGTCCGGCCGATTCGAATGGTGCAGGCCTCAAGGTCCTCAGATTTTGCACTCTTCCTGTAGCCGCCCTTCGGATTGGTTCTCATCAGCTGCGCCATCTCTGATTGGCTAGCATTGCTCCGTGGCTTGTAATGGGGGTTCTGTTTGGCTCTGCAGACTCTAGCGATGTGCCCCTTCCACTCGCATTGCCGGCAAATGGCATCTTGGAACTTGTAGGTCTGGCACTGATGGGGTCCCCCACAACTCGCACAGGCATCTTGGTGGCCTTGCTGGTCCTGCCGGTACTGTTCAGTCCAGCAGACCTCCTCGTCCGACTCTTCCTCGCTTCCCGTGCCCACGGTTTCCTGGTGAATCGGGGCTGACTTCTGTGCTGTTCTGCTCTGCATTGTCCCCTGTAGTCTCTTGGCTGCCTTGGAGGAGGATTCGTGAGCCCTCGCCTCATTCAGTGCGATGTGTAGTGTGAGATTTGTCTTTGCGAGCAACCTTTTCTCACTCCGCAGATTAGTTGCTCTAGCAGCATCTCATCGAGGTCTCAGTACTCGCACTGGTTTGCGGCCTTGCGCAGGGCAGCAACGTACTCGCTGATCGATTCTCCCTCATGCTGCAGCCGTTGCCAGAAGTCAAACTGCTACACGCACTTTGATGGCATTGGGGCATAGTGGTCCTTCAGCAGTGTCTGAAGCATTTGCCACAAGATGGTGTGGACCGAGTTTGGTTCTGACAGGGCTTCAGCCATATCGAACACCTTGGTTCCACAATGGCTCAGGAACAGGGCTTTATTCCGTAAGTCGGGTAGCCCCTGTAGGTTGCTGGCCACCAGGAAGCATTAGAAGCAGGACATGTAGAATCCCCACTTCTCTTCCGTTGGGTTGAAAGGCGCTGGCGGTATGTAGGCAGACATCGTTGGTAGATTCTCTAAGTACTCCGCTCGCTCACCTGGCTGGATTCGGGATTGCAGCTCTCTCATCGGCTCGTGGCTTCAGCTCTTTCCGTGGCTTCTGGCCTCAAAATCCCATCCTCGTCGCCAATGTTAGGTTGGGTGAATGAGGACGCAGCAGTGAGTGACAACAGCTCTTTATTGTAGGGTGAGAACCCAGTGACTGACAAGGAGAAACAGCTCCCTTTATGTACTTGCAGCTGTGGTGGTCAGCCAATCAGCTGACAGTCAGTTAATTCAAACTGCCCGCCCAAAATCTACATACATAACAAAGACTGTAGCTTTTTTTCTTCTTTTATAAACGTTATTTCTAAAATAGAATATAGCAGAAGCCTGAAACATTTGAAAGCAATTAGATGAAGCACAGACAGAAAGGTTTTTGCCACAATGTTTTACATTTGAACATTCTTGGGATTATATTTGTTCAATGTTGACATTTATAGTTCCTAGCCTGAGGCTAGATATTTGTTATCCACTTCATAAAAAATATACATTTTTAAAAAATCAATTGTCCTTGATTATTTGTGCATGTGTCTGAATTGAAATATCTGTCACAAGGAGGGAAATGTGCTAAAATGTGAAGCCAGTTGCTTTCCTTCTGCCAATGGTTTTGATGCCAGTGCAAACCAATCCAATTTCATACTTCCTTAGAGAGACTGACAGTTACAGTTGGATAAACACTTGTAAAGCAAGGAAGGCGCAGAGCTGAAAAGGTAATATTTTGCAAGTATTGTAGCTTCAGTGATTTATGGATGTATAAATGCAAACATCCCAACCCATCAAGAATGAAAGATGGATCTCACTCTGCAGGTAGTGACTATGGAAGCACAAGTTTTTGAACTCCATTTCCTCAGCTATGGAAAAGAAATTCAAAAGATATTGACAAAACAGGGACTGTTTTATAAAGCAAATAGACAGGGCTCTTAGCAGTTTACTGTTCAGGTTATTTCAATGTAGAGAAAACTTTAATAGGATAAAATGTTTGATTGTTTTAACTCATCAGTTACTTGATTATTTTGACTTTTAATTTAATTCCATAATTTCTTTGTTTCTTTGTCAATGAAATTCAGAGTTTCAAGGGATTCCTGATGATCTCCTTGAAAATCTCCTTCTTCTTTTAACAAATAATTTGGAAGGGGAATAAATAGAAAGACCTCCTGTTTCATTTGTCAGCTTATTAATATCCCTGTACTGAATATTATTTAATTTACTTTTGCAGAACCCTCTGGGAAATAACCATAACATATACAGAGGATTATGCAGCATTTTGGATTCAACCTACAAAGAGTGTTTCATAGCACTTGTTATGTCATTTAGACTGTGGACTATACACTTGTGTTTCTGAATAAAAAGTAATACTGCAACATCCAGTTTTGTGGTATTTTAAGACATCTTCTGATGAAGTCAGTTTATGAACACTACATATATTTCCTAAAGATGATCAGATATGGTTTGTCTAGAACTGGTAATTCCACTGGGCTCAATTCCCGGCAAATCATAAAGCAGCCAAAGTGGAAATTGCTTTTTCTCTTTTATGATTAGGCTTTATTTAATTGTGGTGATCTATATTTATAGAATGGTATAAGGCAGTTCAGCAATCCCATGAGTTTAATTCTAATGCTTAATTTGTTTCTGCATAATATTGACTTTCCAATGATTACACCTCTTCTTTTGAAAGAGATGTAAAATCTGGATGCTCTATTAAGTCTGTGCATCTGCTTGAAATATCTTTTCTTTATTTTCAAAAACCCTTGTAGTCCATGTCATTCATATGGAGATGCCCATTTTATAGACTGTAGGATTCAAAATGTTTAAAAGCGTTTGGAATTTTGGCCCTGGAATATTACTTCCTACTCTTAATGCAAATTTTCTTACCTGAAATGTATTTATGACACTCTTCAACCAAAAGGTTTCAATAACAGTGTGCACATCTGTCTATCTGTCTGTCTGTCTGTCTGTCTGTCTTAAGATAACATTTATGTGGTTGTGTATATAGATACATGACATGTATAATTTGTAGAAAACATATGTTTAAGTGTAATTTATAAGGGGCATAATACAAATGATAAAACAACATGTAAAAGGAACAGTTAAGTAGAATTTAAAGAATAAAAGGATTTTTGTCAGGCATCAAAAGGAAAATAGCTTATTTCAAAAAGAGATTGCTATATACTAGGATTAAAAAAACCCTGATGTTTTAATTTGTAATATACTGAAAGCAAAAAGATCTTGTAAAAATCTCAGCCACAATGTTTTATTAAAGAACAGAATATTGCTTTTCTAAATAATGTTCTTTTCGGGGGGAAAAACAATCCTCCTACTCTACTTCAGTTTAAGTAAAGTTAATTTATAGCTTTAAAAATAGCTTCTATGAAGTGTAGGAAACATATCATTATTGGCTTATCTGAAGTTTGTGCTCCTTTTTCATGGCTCTTGAGATACATTTTATGATTATTCTGAAGTAAAAGTAATAGTTCCTATTATTGCAGGGATAGAATTATGTTCCTCTCATTAAAAAAATGGAGAGAGTTTGGAACTGTTGTTATTGCTCTGAGTTCACAAACAGGTGACAGAAGTTAATCCCATTGAGGCTGTTTTCTTTATTGACATTATATTGTGTATGATTAAATTCTTAAAAACTAATGCTGTTTGAGATATTATTTATTATGCAATAGGAGTTTTGCTACAACCTACTATTATAGGTAGTCCTCGACATACTACCATAATTGAGCCAAAGTTTCTATTGCTAAGTGAAACAGTTGTTAAGTTAATTTTGCCCCATTTTACAATCTTTCTTGCCACAGTTGTTAAGTGAATCACTGCAGATGTTCAGTTAGTAACACAGTTTTTAAGTGAATCTGGCTTAAGGTCGCAAAAGGTGATCACATGATCCTGGGACTCTGCAACCATCATAAATATGAGTCCGTTGCTAAGTGCCTGGATTTTGATCACGTGACCATGGGGATGCTGTAATGGTCATGAGTGTGAAAAACGGTCATAAGTCATAAATCACTTTTTTCAGTGCTGTTCCAACTTTGAAAGGTCATTAAATATATGATTGTAAGTCAAGAGTTACCTGTACTGAACCTGTGTCTAACAGCAACCTGGTGATATTGGGTGAGATAAATCCTGAAGGCCAACAATGATCACAGATGTTTACTTAGTGCTGAGGTGGGTGGGCTTCAGGTTCTATACAGTTTTACAGAAGACTCAGGAGATTCCCATTTATTAAATGGAGCCACACACAAACTTAACATGAACTATTCAGGGGTGGGTTCTAATTTTTTTTACTACCGGATCTGTGGGCGTGGCTTATTTTGTGGGTGTGGCTTGGAGGTCATGTGACTAGGTGGGCATGGCTAGCTGGTCAGAGTCATTTCTGGAAGGTCCTCACACTTACGACCAGTCCTCGCACTTACGACCCGACTCATTTGTTTGCTTTTAACACTGATCAGCTGTAGGACGGCCCTTTGAAGCCCCGCGGTAAGAGTTTAAACAGCTTTTGCCCTCTAGTCATCATCTGGGACTCAGGAGGCAGCAATAGATTGGGAGTGGGATCGAATAAAAGGTAAGAATAACGTGGGTGGGTGGGGGTGGGAGGGCGGGGGGGAGAACCGGTTCGGTGATGTCATATCGTCACCACTACCAGCTCGGCCAAACCGGACCGAACCGGAAGAAACCTACCACTGGAACTATTATGACAAGAATGCCACCCAAAGCCTCAAACTGTGAGGGGAGTGGTATATAAATTTAATCAATTAATCAATCAATATGCCCCGAATAGAAAATTGAATTGAGCTCATAGTCCTTCCGCAGAAATATCCATGACTGTTGTCTAACCCTTCTAAGTGTCAGAAAAGTAGATTGATTTAACTGTTAGACACTATTGCCAATTGTGCAGTGTCCTATCACTAGGTTTCAATGTACAGGTTTCTGTCTTTCATCTGGCAGTGCCTTCCAATATTAATCTGCTGGTGGGAGAATCAAAGCAGAGCCACCATTTCCCCAACACTTTCTCCCACTGCACCAAAACCATTTGTATCTCTAAGCCGGTGAAAACCTAACAGTTATACCAGTATGGAGAAGTGGTGTAGTCTTTTAGAGATTTCTGAACTACACTTCCCAGCATTCTTCGCAGCTGACCGTGCTGTCTGAGAGAAGGCTTTGGGTTCTCCACCTTTGGAAATAAGAGACAGGTTCAGAAAATTCAGGAATCTTACATAATGCTATTTGGGAACACAAGCTCCCATGAGAAAATACACAAATAGGTGTCATCAGTATGTCTATGGAGATTCTCTATCATCTCTAGGTCATGGTTGTCCCAAAAGCACTTTTTCTTCTTGTTGTTGTTTTTTTCCTTTGAACACATTTTGCTTCTCATCCCAGAAGCTTCTTCAGTTCAGACCAAGCTTAGTCTGTCATCAGCATGAGACCAAGTTTCCCTTCAGCTTCGATACTTACCTGTTCCAAGATATATGCTAAGCAAGAGAAACAAGAGTAAAGTTAAACATCCATTTGTAAAGAGATGCTTTTCTCTTTCCTGTTTCCGAACAGAACAAACATTTTTGTATTGTAATTTGTCAACTGTAGTAAATTTTAAAGCTCAGCAGAATGTCAGTGTCCCATCAAGTATACATCATTCACCCAACAACGGTTAAATAAACCGTGATTTATCACCCTTTGTGAAATAGATCACTATGTAAAATATTTGAACAATATTGCTACTTTCTGAGACATAGGTGCCCATGGAGAATGTGCAAAGGTGAATAATATATGTCACTGACATCACAATGCACCTGATACAAATTACATACCCTGTTTCCCCAAAATAAGACATCCCCTGATAATAAGCCCAATCAGGCTTTGAGCATATGGCAATAAGGCCAAGCACTTATTTCAGGGTTCAAAAAAATATAAGACAGGGTCTTATTTTCGGAAAAACACGGTATGTTTCATGACATATGTGATATAGAATAGAATAGAATAGAATAGAATAGAATAGAATAGAATAGAATAGAATAGAATAGAATAGAATAAGCAATCAAATCATATTAGGAAACAGTCAATATAAATTTTAATGATACCAGCAAAATGATTACAGTCGTAAGTGGGAGGAGATGGGTGATAGGAACAATGAGAAGATTAATAGTAATGCAGACTTAATAACTAGTTTGACAGTGTTGAGGGAATTATTTGTTTAGCAGAGTAATAGCGTTCAGGAAAAAACTGTTCTTGTGTCTAGTTGTTCTGATGTGCAGTGCTCTATAGTGTCGTTTTGAGGGTAGAAGTTGAAACAGTTTATGTCTAGGATGTGAAGGGTCTGTAAATATTTTCACAGCCCGCTTTTTGACTCGTGCAGTATACAGGTCCTCATTGGAAGGCAGGTTGGTAGTAATTGTTTTTTCTGCAGTTCTAATTATCCTCTGAAGTCTGTGTCTGTCTTGTGGGTTGCAGAACCAAACCAGACAGTTACAGAGGTGCAGATGACAGACTCAATAATTCTTCTGTAGAACTGTATCAGCAGCTCCTTCGGCAGTTTGAGCTTTCTGAGTTGATGCAGAAAGAACATTCTTTTTTGTGCTCTTTTGATGACATTTTTGATGTTAGGTGTCCATTTTAGGTCTTGAGGTATCTCCTACAAGAAGCCTGTGTTCTAAGATATTATAATAAATACCTTCCTGAAGACTATAACTACTATATTCTGTAAATATTGAAATCTTTTGTCAAGATTTTGTCAAGTCCTTTGCTTGTTTTGTTGCAAGAGGAATGGTCCAGACATCTGAGATTTAAATTAATTAAGTAGTTGATTAGGTGATATATTTAATGAAATAATTCTTAGTTCTCACAATTCCTTCTTCAAGCAGGGGTTGCCTGAAGAGTTTAATAATGTGGCTGATGAAATACAGGTCGGAAAAATAATTCTTTCTGAGTAAATAGTCAAAAATATTCATTTACTTTATGCCATATGATATAAAACTTTCAGTTTTGTAATCTGATCTATTTAGGGCTAGTTCAATATTGTAAAAAGGCTTTAGGCTAAAATAAATAGGAAGGTATTCAACACCGTATGACTTTGCAACATTCTAGAAAAATGTGTGTATTTTGCCTCCATAATTCTGATTTACGTTATCTTTAAAAAGAATGTGTCAGCATGTAAGAGGAAGAATAATTAAATTAGGTTGGAGTGACAGCCAAGGGTAATACTAATAAGAATAATATTATAAAGCAACATGGGTAACATTATGCAAATTAATATAAAAAGCAGAGTTGCATTCCTGCCAGGGCTTATGAGACATTAGCATCAATTTTTCATAGACAGTTGAAACAATAATGCTTAGGTGGATTCCTCTAGCCACTTCTCAGTCTATAAAATCAATCTAGATATTTATATCTAGAACATACAAAGCGATAAAGATACAGAAATGCAATACAAATCAAACTGGTTGCTAAATATTTTAAAGGAAAACCGGTTTAGGTATTGTCAAAGATGACTTTGATTGGTGATTTCATATAATTATATTGTGCAATCATTTCCTGACATTGAAATTCTCTTTGAAAAACTGGACATCTAATAAGAATTCTCCAACTTTTATGTTCTATGATAATACATATCCATCTTCTGAGATAATTTATTTATAGGATCTTTTGTTCTAGAAAGTGAGTGCAGAGTGCACTTCTTTGATTTTGTTAATGCACTAAAGTTCCATTGCCTTTCAAAAGTTTGATGTAGCTGGCATTACATTTCTTTAGGGAATCAACTTAAAATTCTGGTGAAGTTTTGATAGAAACCTCAAAACAAAATGATGAATATATCACTTAGAAAACCTTTAGCACTTTTATAATCTATGTGTGCTTGGTTATTGCAAACCTTCCCAAGATGTGAAATCATAATTCCATACATCAAAAACATATCTGAAACAACAAACTACTACAGCCATTTGACATTGCAGTAGTACACAACAAAGACAATCATTTGAAAACACCTTAACCAAACAAAAAGATCTAGTAACCAAAGAACAAAAAAGAAAAGCCTACAGCAGGGGGGGGTTCAAAACCCATCGCTACCACATGTGCGATGCTTCTACGCATGCGCAGAAGCATCCGGACAGGTGGGTGGAGCCTCCTGCCGCCGCTGCTACCGCTTCACCCAATCTGGGGCGAACCAGTAGCAACCCATCACTGGTCTAGAGTATACATGTGTCTTTGATCTTTTTCTTATAACCTCCAGATATTAAGGACACCTTTTATGTCTAGCTTTAACAAAATACATCAAGAAACATAGCATGCAGGATTTACTTCCAACCAAAATAAAGAATTCACTTACAGAAATGATTGTTAAATTTAGAAATATGGGGGTTTAAAGGCACGTCAAGATGGAACAAAAGATGTTGTGACATTTTGTAGCGTAAGCTTTAATTATTCAAGGAGGAACTTTCAAGCCACTTGCAGCCTGTCTCTACAACTCCAAGTGTTATGTTGAAGATGAAGGTAAACCTTAAAATCAATACTTGTCAAAGCAGTTGTGAAATCAAGTGTCATGTTTGGTTGAAATAACCTCATGGCCTAGCGGTTTTCCTTGCAAGTTGTAATGTGATAGGAGTTCAAAGATAAGCTGATAAAAGAATCTGATGTGCTTCACAAAGCATTCTATTTGTGCTGAAAAATAATAAATAATATTTTATTTTTTTTAAAAAAAATCTATAATTGATTTAATGTTTCAAGAATTTAGCTTGATTAAAAACCATCTGGAATCTAAAATAGCAAAATTAATTATGTTCCAAATTAAAATTATTTAGAAATATAAAACATGAGTAATAAAGCACTGGTAACATTGTTTGCATCCACAATAGTGTAAAATAAATAAGAGAAAGACATATCTCTTTTTTCTTGAAAGTGGAGTAGAGATTGATGCACAGATCTTAATATCAGGAATCACTCTATTCATAATTTCTTTCTTGTACTGAGCTGATAAATTAGTGTTAAGTTAGTATGGTGCTTATATTAGAAGAAATTACCTGTTTACTCTAGTGATACTTCCTTACTCCACCTTGGCCTCTGGTGACTGAACTGATACAGTTCATGCTCTTGAAATGCATATTGGGGGTTGAATAAGTCTACATCAACTCCAACAATAAGGGCAGAGTTGACTATAATACCTATTCAAAGTCATGGATAAATTACAGTAATCAACTATTGGCTGAACATCTTATCTATGGACTCAGATAGATTACTCAAGTTTTGTTCTGAAGAGCAGTAGCATAAAAGTTAGGCTGCCTAACTTTCAAGTGCCATCTCACTAGAGTTGCTCTGTGAGTGAGATGGGTGGTTTCCAAGTTTGATATATATGATAATTGCATCACTTAAACTTGTTAAGTCTTTGAAGTGGCTGACTCAGCACAAATCAGCCTCTCAGTTAGAAAAGTATTTATATGCCTCAGTATCTTAAAAGAGATTTTTTTTTTCCAGAGCTCGTTTTGAGCAACTAGATTCCTTTGTATTGTTCCTTTGAGAGTTTTTGTGGAGTTCCATTTCCAGAAGGATTATCCATCTTTGGCACATCAGTTGTTGAAGATATTTTACATACTGTATCTTCTTTTATTGTAAACTGTGTTCTGTGAAATGGACTGTTTATTAATATTGAAAAGGTAAAAAGTACTAGGGCACCCAGGAGAAACTGTCCTACTTTTTGCAGGGAACAAACCTTATCACCAATAAGACTACACTCTATGTCAAAGATATTTATGAAATAGCAGATTATCTAGAACAGATTGGGGTTAATAACAGGGACAATATTGTAAATATATCCTACTGTTTTCTTTTTATTTGCTTGTAGACTTTTATCAGTTTATTAAATTAAAGTTTATTGATTTAATCATCTGACCATAACAGAAGTATAAGATATGGTCAGATGATTAAATCAATAAAATTTTTGTACATAGTCCATGAAAAACTTGGGTAGAAGTTATATCTTGCAAGAGGCCAAGATACATCTTGTTCATCAGATGATGTCTTAACAATTCTTCGGCCTATCTTTCCTTCCTTCCTTCCTTCCTTCCTTCCTTCCTTCCTTCCTTCCTTCCTTCTTTCCTTCCTTCCTTCCTTCTTTCCTTCCTTCCTTCCTTCCTTCCTTCCTTCCTTCCTTCCTTTCTCCCTCCCACCTACCTACTTTCCCCCTTTTTATTTCCTTCCTTCCTGTTATAAGTTTCCCAATGATCACTGTCTTAATTGAGCTTCTTGCACCAGGGAGTTGGAGTCCCATTAGTGCCATTCGTGCCATATAACTGAAAATGTGCAACTGGGGTAGATAAAGGAGAGAGGAGAGTCCACATTATAGCTAAATTTGAAACTGTTGTTCACAGAACTCTATGAACAACTGCACATAAATACTAAGTGCACATTCAGACTTGCAGAAAGATGCTATATTAAATTGTGCCATGAAAAGTTGTCTCAGCTTTTGTTCATTCACCAATACATAGAAATATATCATTTCACTGGGAGTACCTTATCTTCAACATGCAACTGTAGGTGTGTGTATGTGTGTGTTTGCATGAGCATATCTTGTAAAGCTACCCTATTTCTTAAAATTATATCACTCATACATCAACCATTTTCCCTCATGCAAAGAAATATGCAAATATATACTACACAGATAGATTTTCTCCTATCCTATCCAGGATAAATGGTAAAGAAGGAAACAGAAAATGAGATAGAGAAGGGAAGATAAAGAAAAAGGTGAGATGAAAACTGAATGGAAATGAGGGGAAAGGAAAAGATAATCTGGGAAGGGTCAAAAATAAAAAAAGCAGCCTGGAGTAAGTATTAAAACAAACAAACAACAGAATTCTCCAGGAAAGTAATCTTCCCCAAGCCTTGGCTTATATTCAGGAATTCATGCTTTTCAGCAAGGAAGTTTGCAGTCATTAGCACATCTATCACCTTCTCTTCTTTTCAACAGCTTCAGTTCTTATTAGCAGCTTCAAGTCTTATCAGTGATAAGATGACAAGGATATGACCATCTCCTTAATTCCCACACATTTATTTGGGTGGAGGGGAAACTAATCTTTGAATAAGTATTTTTTTTAAAAAAAAACTGGAGTAAAGTTTTTAATAAACAGTAAATACTAATAGAAACAAAACTAAAAAAATAGAAAGTGCAGAAGAAAAAGAAAAAGAAGAAAAAGTCAACAAAAATAAAGAGAAGAACAAGTCAACAAAGACAATAAAAAAAAAGTGGTTTCCAAATTTCATCATACCTAAAATAAATCAATATACTAACTTTTCAGCCTCTTTTAAGTTGCAATAACTTATAATAATAAGTTATTCTTCTTCCCATAGGCTAACTTTTATCTATATGTTATCTGGAAATCATCATCTTTTCAATCCTGGTTCATCTAAAAGCCCCTTAGGAGTTAAAAGAAATATCAAACAAGTATTTTATCTCTGGGCAAATAGTCCAATGTTATATCCTTCTTTTTGCTCTGCACAATCTTGACTTTTAAATCCTTCCTATGACATTGCGGGATTTGATCTTTCACCAGCCTACTTTGTAATAAATAAAGAGGCACCATCAGGATTTTTTGTGACAGTTGTTCCATGTCCATGTCCAGATCCTTTTCTTGATTTGTCTTTTGTATTCCTATTCTGGTGATCTCAATTTTGTTGTCTTTCATGCCTTCAAACTCTGTAAAATCTATGTCAGATAAAGGTGTTTTTTAAATTGTTCTCATAGTCTTGAGAATACAAAGGGGAATTCAATGGGAATTCAGAAGACACATATAGTCATTTGGGAGCAAATTGTTTTCAGTTCATTGGTTCTAGGTTGATAGTAGATTAATTAGTGATCTACTAGTTGGTTTTCTTTCATTTGCCTTCCTGACAATGATAGGATCTATGCTGGATTTCATTATACATTTTGTTTTGTTATTGTTGTTTATAGCCAGTCCCTATAATTTTGCTGCAACATGTATCATGTTTTCTCTAGAGGTGAAGCTCTCGCTTCACAATCAGGAGGCTGTGAGTTCGATCCTAGGTGGTGGTAGATATTTCTCTCTCTGGTCACACTGAGAATATATCTGCTGAACAAAACTCCACATTGGCAACGGGAAGGGCATTCAGCCATTAAAACACTCTGCTAGCTCCATTCAGTTGCCCAGACTCCACTCTGCAATGGATTATAGGGTCATTAAAAGAAGAAGAGGTATCATGTTTTCTGTGCAGCAACTGTCAAGAAGAGGAGGAGTCGGGAATTAAACACTTTAACTTCTACTATCCCTGAAAGAGTACAACTCATATACCTGTACATATAATCCTTGACTAACAACTATTTGTTTAGTGACCATTCAAAGTTGCAACAGCATTGAAAAAAATGACTTATGACCGTTTTTATGTTTCTGACCATTGTAACATCCCATAGTCGAGTGATCAAAATTTGCATGCTTGGCAACTGGTATGTATTTAGACAATTGCAGTGTCTAAGGATCACATGATCATCTTTGGAGGTCATTTGACAAGCAAAGTCAATGGGGAAGCCAGATTCACTTAGCAACCATTTTCCTAACTTAACAACTGCAGTGATTCCCTTAACAACTGTGGCAGGAAAGATAGTAAAATGGGGACAAAATTCATTTAACAACTGTCTTGCTTAGCAATGGAAATTTTAGCCTCAATTGTGGTCGTAAGTCAAGGACAAGATAGATAAGAAGGTGGAGACAAGACAAAGCAGTTCTAAGTGGCCTTACATAAAGGACACAGAAGATCATTATTGATCAGCAAAGCTCCACATTTTGAATGAAGAAAAACTGACTGTGATCCTTCCTAAAGAAAACATTATTAAATGAAAATTATCTTTTCTATCTAAGTGCCAGAAGGAGAATCAAGTATTACATACTTTTCCATCTATTAAAAGAATATCAACAGCCAGAAGGGTTAGCTTTGCTCATTGAGTAGAACATCAACCTGGAATGGGTAAGTGCAGAGCTTCTGCCTTTGAATTCTCACCAAGAGATGTGAGACAACATCTGGTTCCTCTAGAGGGTAGAATTAGTTTGGTGAATGTCCAAAGTGGTTCAGTAAACCCTTGTGCTCTAGAAGAAGTTCTCAGTTTCTTCTGCTATATCCCTTGTATCTATAATTCTTGTGCTGTGGAGAAGATGTTCTCAGTTTCTTACGTTGTAGGTCAGGGGTGTCAAACTCGTGTCATCACAATGTCATCACATGATGTATTGTGACTTCCTCCCTTCGCTAAAACAGGTGGGTGTGGCCAATGTGTGATGCATCCGGCCCACAGGCCACGAGTTTGACACCCCTGCTGTAGGACATAATGAAATCCAAACACCTGTTCTTCCAGTGTCTCATGCCCTACTTTCTTGATTTGCATAAGGAAATTGAAATTGCTTTCCAATGACAGGCAAAAACTTTTTGTGTGTTTTTGCTCAACTCTTATGACCAACTTCTATCTCTGGAGGACTGTACAGCGATGAAGAGAGAGAGGCAGAGAGGGCCAAGGAGATAGCTCGAATGAAAAGCCAACACCTGCACAGTAGTTTTATTATTTCCAAGGAAAGCTTCCCAAAGCCCTCATTTTTGAACTATCACACACACACAAAAAAAGGTGTAGGTGGGCTAAAATCCTCACAATGCAATGCAGCTAAGAATATAGATGGGGAAATTGCATGGGGTGGGACTGAAAGGGTAATTATATAGATGGAAGAACTGGAAAAGAACAGAACTCATGAACCGTAGTCCTTAAAATAATAAGTCAAGGCAGTGTTCTTCTTTTAAGATTTCCCAGTATTTGTTCACACTGCAGCATTGACAAAATGGCAAAGAAAAATACAGAGACTTTATTTTGTGATTGGGGAGAAAAAAAAGATCTGTAATTCTGCAAAGTACCAGCATAATATGTTGATGATGGTTGCGAGTGTCAGAACAGCTGAACAAATGCAAATACCTCTTAGGCTATTGATGTGATAAAAATTAAAATATGTTTATTCTGTATTCCATTCCATTGTGAACAAAATATCTGAGATGTAGGACCAGCCATTCTACTATTATTTCTGAAAAAAACTTTACCAGCTAAGATCTTTGAATGGCAGATGCACATTTGAGCTTGCACTGTTACATGTATCAGTACCTACAGTATCTGTAGTCCTTGACTTAAAACCATTTGTTTAATGATCGCCTGAAGTTATAACAGCACTGAAAAAAATAGATTTATGACCGGTATCCATACTTACGACCATCACAGCATCTCCATGGTCCATGTGATCAAAATGCTAGCCACTTGGTAACCATCATGTATTTATGACATGTTCCAGGGTCATGTGATCCCCATAGGTAACCTACCCAGCTGGCTTGAGAAAAGTAAAGTCAATGGTGGAAGTTAGATTCACTTAATGACCATGTGATTCACTTAACAGCTGTGGCAAAAAAGGTCTGGGAAATTCTGGGCTCAATTGTGGTTGTAAAGTGAGGACTACCTGTATTATAAATTTATAGTGGCACTGCAGCAACCAAACAACCTCTGTAAAGTACCTGTCAACTTGCAAATCTTTCAAGTTGCCATGAGCAGGAGGGAGGGAGAACTGATGGAGCTGATTGATTTCCCTAAGTGAAACTACATTCCACAGATGCTTTCTTACCGCAATCAGTAGGAGAGTGTTGGGTTTCACAGCCAGCCAAAGTGGTTAATTGGAGACTGTGATTTATGACATGGCCAGGGAGGAGGGGAGAGACAGGGTCATAGGGGACCGTAAATCTACATGGGATAAGTTCTAACTGCACTGAATATTGCCGAAATGGTGCTCCTAATAAAAGGCTATATTTCTTTTGAAGTTTGGCTCATGGCTCATGAATTAATTAGGGCATCTTTCTGAAACTTCACAGTACCATTGTTCCTTTAATTATACCATGTTTTCCTGAAAATAAGACCCTGTCTTATATTTTTTGAACCCTGAAATAAGCGCTTGGCCTTATTGCCATATGCTCAAAAGCCCAATTGGGCTTATTATCAGGGGATGTCTTATTTTGGGGAAAACAGGGTATTCCATTTCTTCTCAGCCTCTTACTCTGCTTAGGAATTTTATCCCTTGGGCCTGGAAATGGCTTAAGCCATATTTGCTTGGTTGCGTTGAAATTAGTTTGCATATTGTACAATCTAATCAATATGTAATGCATAACTGCCATATATATATATATATATATATATATATATATATATATATATATATATATATATATATATATATATATATATATATATATTATTATTATATTATATTATATTATATTATATTATATTATATTATATTATATTATATTATATATTATATATATATATTATATATTTTATATTTTACCCTAGAGTTAGTAACCTGCTCTGAATTACACTCAGTACTTCTAGTGCAGGGGTGTCAAATTCGATTTCATTGAGGGCTGCATCACAGTTGTGTTTGACCTCAGGGGGCTAGGATGGGCATGGCCAGCTCGACATCACTCATGTTGGGGGCGCCTGTGGTGGTCTGAGCTCTCTGCCAGTGAAAATGGGCTCCTGAGCTCTGTTTTTGGCTGTGATGGTCTCCTGAAACCCTCTGCCAGAGAAAACGGAACTTGGGAGGGCTGCGGGCGCCACTCCCTAGCTCCATTTTCACTGGCGGGAGCACCGCGGGCTGGTCCTTCGCTGTTTCCCGTGGGCCAGATCTAAGAACCCCATGGGCCAGATCTGGCTCCCGGGCCTTGAGTTTGACACCCCTGGTATAGAAGATTAATATATTTAAGTGATCAATATTTAATTTATATTGAGGAGGATTAAGCATCCCTTCCTATATATGGCAGTCTCAATTCTGTCCTGTTCCAATCTACCATTCATATTGATTTCAGCCCACTGTTGAGACACCTTTCTAGAACTTTTTAAGTCTTTTGTCTCTTTTAAAGTATTACCCATCCTTCTCAGCTTTGTGTGCTCTACAGACTTATTAAACATGGCCATAATTCCTTGGCCCAAATGATTGCTACCCATGGTGAAAAACACAGGACCCAGGATAGATCCTTGTGTCATTCTAGGGCAGTCCTTCCCTCTGGTGATATTCCTCAGGTGCGCTGATTCAACCTCTATTCCTCTAACAGTAATATCATTTTATTTTCCCATGACAGACTTTGGTGAAGGTGAAAATATATTGTCCCTGGCCTATCTATTTGGCCCATAGCTCTCCCAAAGAATAGGAGAAGGTTAGTTTGGCATGATTTATTTGTGGCCACCTTGCCCTGATGCCTTTGGATTGTAGCATGTTTATCTAAATGCTCACAAACATGGTCCTTGACAATCTGTTTGAAGGCCATGCTCATTGCAGATGTCAAGCTGACCTATCTGTGGTTTCTCATGTTATTGTCCTTCAGTCTTCTAGTATTTGGCCAGGATTCCTCATTATTCCTGAGGACAATTTTGTATTGATCTCCACTATTTCCTTCACTACCCTGGCATGCTATCATCCTGCCCTGGAGACCTGGATTAGTTTAAAATACAGGTAGTCCTTGACAAATGACCTCAAATGAGCCCACAATGTCTGTTGCTAAGCAAGACAGTTGAGTTTTGCCCCATTTTGTGACCTTTCTTGCCACAGTTCTTAAGTGAATCTCTGCAGTTGTTATGTTAGTAACATGATTGTTAAGTGAATCTGGCTTCTCCATTAACTTTGCTTGTCAGAAGGTTGCAAAAGGTGATCACGTAACCCCAGGAAATGCAACTATCATAAATATGAATCAGTTGCCAAGTGTCTGAATCTTGAACACATGACCATGGGAATGCTGCAATGGTTGTAAGTGTGAAAACCAGTCATAAGTCACTTTTTTGTAGCATCGTCGTAACTTCCAACAACCACTAAATGAATGCTTGTAAATCAAGGACTACCTGTAGTTACAGTCTCTCTTAGCGCCATTTCTCTTCTGAGATACACAAATGTAAAAGAGAAGTTAATATATCCTGTCTTCCTGTTAGCATCCAGACTTTCTCTTTTGACATCTCCTTTGCTTTTGTTTCCTGCTCACCTAACAGTTTGAAAACATGCAAAATAGATAAATAGGTACCACATTTGTAGGAAGGTAACAACATTCTGTGTACCTTTGGCATATAGCTATGCTGGCCACATGAATACAGAAATTGTCTTTGGACAATGCTGGCTCCCTCGCCAAGAAATAAGCATCGCACCCTAGAGTCAAACACAACTGACAGGGAAATCTTACTTTTTAAAAATTATTTTACCTAGTTTGGGTAATGAAACATTTGCAAACAACAAAAACAACAACAACAACCAAGCTCAGAGAGCTCCAAGGACCTCCTCAAATATAAAGAAGTTGCCTGAGCAAATTAAAAGAAGAAAACCAATTAGAGAAAATACTTGGGCCATTAAAAATAAAAGAGCAAAAGGGATATAATAGTGTAGGAGAAATACACCTTGCAGAGAAATAGAAGGGATTCTCTCTATTTCCTGCCTCATCTGTAAGGAAGATTCCCAAGCCTGTATTGCTTCTCAGGGAGTGAATTGGCAAAAAGACTGTAAAGCAAATTAGAGGAAATATTCCAGGACATCTTTGCCGACCTGATGCCATCCTCTGGAGAGTTCTTAAAGATCTCAAGTGTAAGATTATTGACCTCTAGCAAAAATATGTAACTTGTGTCTCAGGTTGGGCTCAGTGCCAAAGGACTGGATGGTAGCCAATGTGATGCCAGTTTTTTAAAAAAGGGATTGGGGAGATCCAGGAAATTAGAGGCTGGACAGCTCTTTACTGCCATCCAGTGCCAGATGTTTGCAGCCAGGAAATGATAGTTTAAATGAAGCACATAGAGGAACAAGCATTAGTCAATAATATCCAGTTTCTTTATAGAAGTGAAGTTGTTGGGATGCAGATTTGGAACAAACAAGCAAAAGTGCTTCATGGAATTCATAGTTAACTAGTTATTGCAAGAGCTGTCCACTAACTTAGATTTTTCTAAGCAATTCCCATAATAAAAGAGGATTGAATACATCTATGGTCAGGTCCATAAAAGACTATTTATCTTGAAATCTCAAGGTTACTGTCAGGTTAGGGATGAGAGCAGTGTGGTGGCCTAGAGGTGGAGTTCTCGCCTCACAATCAAGAGGCCGTGAGTTCAATCCTAGGTGGCGGCAGATACTCTCTGGACACAATGAGTAATTGTCTGCTGCAAACTCTGCACAGGCATCAGGAAGGGTATCCAGCCAGTAAACACTCAAGCTCTATTCAGGCGCCCCGACTTCACCCCAAATAAAGGGATTACAGGATCGTTAAAAGAAAAAAAACCTGTCAGGTTAGGAATCTGCATGTTTCCAAGTCCAGTTAGTTGGGATCTTGGAGGTTATAATTACAGAGGAACCAGTAAAACACATTATGGACTAAAATGCACTGTGCTTGATTTATTCATAATTTCCAAATATACAGTATTTTTTTATATAGGATTCCTTTCTTATTTTGGCTTAACCATTTTTATGATATCATCTCAATTAATTCAAAATTACCTTTATAATTCAAGATTTTAAAGATAAATGTTGCATTAAAGATAATAAAGATAAAGCACCATTAAACAACTTATTTCACAGCAGAAAATCACTGCCATAAAATGCTTTCATTTCATTCAGAAGAATGAATAAATCATACATTCTTCTAAAGAAATTGCATGTTTAAATAAGGACAGGTGAGGTCTGTGCTTGCAATAAATCTTCAACGTTCTTCAAAAACCTGGTTTTTTAATTATTTAATAAATCTCAACCTATGTTGCATACCCCTAAAATTCTACTGAAATACATCTATTGAAATGTACTTATGCCATGAATCAGATGTGGCTTAGGTAATGAAATATTTGCCTGTGCTGTACAGCTGTATGATATGTCCATCATAATACATTTTTATTTCAAATCTGAGATTGCACAGCTGGTCCTGCATACCAACTTAAATATTGTTTCAATGTTTTCTGAAAAGCAGTTAAATAAACTAATCATGTTTGATCTTGACAGGTAATTGTATCATGTGAACAATTCCATTTTTTGAAATTAAACTTAAAATCTCTCATGCTGTCTAGCCTTAAACTTCATCAGATAGAGATTTTTTTTTTCTCTGTCAACAGCTGTGTTCATATGGGAACAATCAGTCAGGGATCAGAGAAGAATATCCATCATTTTATCACTCTCCTTTTCTCTTGTAAAGAATCTAAAAAGGAAAAAAAAAGAGAAAAAGTATGAGAGAGATGATTTAAAGTGAGAAAGTGAGTGTTGGAAGGAGATAGTTTATTATTATTGTGGTTGGTCTCACAGTCGGCCAGTTGTTTAGAATGGATCTAGCATTTTTATTCACTTTCAAAACTTTCCCAAAGATCTGGGATAGACAAATATTGATGTTTGATGGTGTTAAAGGTACGATAATTGATGATGATGATGATGATGATGATGAAGAAGAAGAAGAAGAAGAAGAAGAAGAAGAAGAAGAAGAAGAAGAAGAAGAAGAAGAAGAAGAAGAAGAAGAAGAAGAAGAAGAAGAAGAAGAAGATATTTAAATTTAGTAGCTGGAGCAGTGGGGTTGGCGCAGTGAGCCAGAACACACAGTTGTGGTTGATTGTTACCAGACTGCTGACTCCTACATGAGGCAATCTGCTCTGTGATTGGTTGCTCTGGGTGTGGAGAGGGAGTTTCCCTTTTTTCCTCCCTTTTTTCTTCTGTGTGCCTTGTGTGCTATGTGATTTATCTCATGATGCTCTTTTTTGCCTGACCATCTAGTTTGGTGTGTGTGTGTGTGTGTGTGTGTGTGTGTGTGTGTGTAAAATTTATATTTTGCTGATAAAGAAATAAAGGGAGACTAGTATAGATCTACTTCAAACTATTTAGCTCTCATCATCTAGCTATACCCTTACTTAGATTGGACTTGGACTGCCTGCATGTTAGGCAGTTGTATTAACCTCTGAGCCACAAGTTCTCCTCCCTTCATCAGCTTGAGCCAGAGGAGAGATTAAGTGGTTTTCTATCGAGACACCTGGTCTACCCCAGCATGTGGGAGGGATCATACTGCTCCCCATAATCTCTCCCCTGGCTCAAGCTGATGAAGGGAGGAGAACTTGTGGCTCAGAGGTTAATACAACTGCCTAACATGCAGGCAGCCCAATTCAAATCCAAGTAAGTGTATGGCTAGCTGATGAGAGCTAAATAGCTTGAAATAGATCTATACTAGTCTCCCTTTATTTCTTTATCAGCAAAATATAAATTTGGTATAAAATGGTTTGTCTTGAATGTGACTGCTTGAGGGCTCCTGGATTGGAGCTGAAAGGCAAAAGGAATGTAGTATCTCCCTCCCACATGCTGAGGTAGACCAGGTGTCTTGATAGAAAAACATGTAAAATATATCTATTTATATAAAACTACAAGTTCAGTGTCTCTGACTAGCTTTAAACAGCCACTGTACAATTCCCCAATAGGTTATAGGCTGAGAAGCACCCTGAAACACCAGTAGTTTCTCTTAGGTTAAAGTTTCTTCATGAATCTGAGGGAAGTTGAGGACAATTGGCCTGTAAAGACAGCACAATGCTATTGGCTACAGAATTGGGAGGATAGAGGCTAAAGCTGGAGATGTTGTTTACAGTGGACCCTGCATCTTTATCCAGTATCAAAACTTTTCCAAAGACCTGTGATAGGCAGATGTTGATGTTTGAGGGTGTTAAAGTATGGTCATAGAGAAGGAGGAGGAGGAGTAGCAGGAGGAACAGGAGGATTTAAACTTGCAGATCTTACCCTCTTTCACCAAAGGTCTTCATGAAGGCCTACAGCTCTTCTAAACAACAGCAGAGTGCTGGCCACCAAATATTGGGGATATCTTTTTTCCAGAGGGCAGATGCTGCTACAGAGAAAGATCCTTCAGAGACACCTTGAAGGAATGCAAAGCATGCCAACCCTACAGGATTCAATCAACCAGGCAGATGTTATGGCAGACAGGTGGACCTTCAAGTAACCAGACCCTTTGCCATATATCCATGTTTTCTTTTCTGTAACTTACAATATATGCCAACTCATCTGTACATTCATACTTGGCCTGATTCATAGATAGATCTTTTCACAGTGTCTTCCATCCATTGGTAAACACTCCTATCTCACTTGCTCTATCAAAAGAGCTTCTGAAGAATTTCCCACTCTTCCTTTACCTGCATTCCAATACTTAAAAGATTGTGTCTTTGCCTATATGCGGAGAAAAGCATGGGGAGCACTATTTGGGGAGAACAAGAGAAAGGAGGGGAATTGAGAAGGTGGTAACAAATATGGTGCACAGGAAGTGAGGAAAAGACTGATGGAAATCCAACAAGGATAACAAGGTGAAAAGGCAATGCATAGAAAACCAGACTGGGATAGGCATATAGCTTATTTGAAATGTCCTGTAGAAAAAATATAATACCGTTATGAAATAATAGTTCCTATTATTAATGAGAGTAACCATTTGCAACAGTAATTTCAGGCCATATAAAGATGTGTGGACTTCAGTTTCCAGAATTCCTTCTTTAAGAAGCACGCCTCTTAAAATTGTCAAGTTTGAACAACAATGCTCCATATAGATTGAATGGTCAGCTTAAGATGCAGTTATAACAAGTTTTGTCCAAAGACAATTTTTTTACATCTTTGGTAGCTTTGTAAAAATTCATGTAATAGTTAAAAGAAAAAGTTGTTTCATGGTATACCTGATAGAAAGGCCTGGCTTCTTTGATTAATGAACTCTGCATGCTGAAGAGTTTGGTAGCTGACTTATACAAACAGTAGTTGCAGAAGCAACCTTGTGATGAAACTGCATTATGATACAGCATAATGGCATTTTTGCTTCAGATTTTTTTTTAATGCATTCGAAATTGTCTCTTTAAATTAGGCTTTCCTAATAAGATCTGAAATATAGGCAAAAGATGCTGCCACCAATTTCACTATATTGTGCATTTCAAGCCAATGTGTTGTGTTTTGTTTTTTCTCCCAAACAATTTTATGGTTTGGTTGTACAGTGTTTAGCTAGGTATCTCTTTTCCTGTTGTAATCTCTGAAGTTAATGTGAATTTCACATAGGATTTTGATAGCAAACTTGAAAGTGGTATTTGAAAGATATATCAAAATCTTGTTAAATCAAAATTGGCTGATCCATTTGTAATTTAAAGGTAAATCATTATTACATAGACAGAGATGCAAGTAATTGATATCATTTTTCTGACAGTTATGGACTACTATGATTATGCAAAATTTGAAATGTGCATTCAGCCTTTACTTTTATGTGAAATAATGCAAAAAATTGAACTTCAATTATGTAATGATGTGTATATGTGTATATATTGTGTGTGTGTGTGTGTGTGTGTGTGTGTGTGTGTGTGTATATATATATATATATATATATATATATATATATATATATATATTCATTCTCAGGTTTTCGCGGGTGTTTGTATGTAGGTCTTTGGTTATTCGGGTCTTCTCCCGCGTAAAATTGGAAGTGTCTTGGCGACGTTTCGACGAAGTCTCATTCGTCATCTTCAGGCTGGTGTTCTCGGCTTTGTGCTTCCAGGAGAGACACTTCCAATTTTACGCGGGAGAAGACCCGAATAACCAAAGACCTACATATATATATATTTTCATGTTGACCTGATGCTTAAATGAATGCATGAGAAGGAATCAAAAAGGGTTTTCCAGGACAATCCAATCCCATTACTGTTATGGACTTGGAGAATGCAAAGACCTGGATTTTAATTTCCGTATTTCCTACCTGCTTGTTCCTTCTATAATATTTGATATTCTACATCCCCAAAATCCTTTTAGAATGAAACAAGGATAATGCTGAAGGATTGGAACCAGGGGTGAAATGCTCGCAGTTTGGACCAGATCACCCAATCCAGTAGCGATGGCGGCGGGTGGTTCAGAAAACCGGTAGCAAAAATCTTTGGCCATGCCCAGCTGAGCTGCGCGATCATCAGAGCCTTTTTTTTTTTTTACTTTTAAAAGCATTTTTACTTCGGCCGAAAAAATGCTTTTAAAAGTAAAAAAAAAAAAGACACTGACGATCAGGCAACTCAGCTAGGATCGTCAGAGCCTTTTAAAAGCATTTTTTCTACAACCTCTTTGGGTGAAGAGGTTGTAGAAAAAATGCTTTTAAAAGTAAAAAAAAAAAAAGGTGGCCACGCCCACCCAGTCACATTACTGCCCCACCAAGCTACGCCCACAGAACTGGTAGCAACAAATTTTACATTTCACCACTGATTGGAACTTAAAGCAAACCAACCAGCCTGTAATAGGACAGAGGACTATAGATTTGGTTGATCAGAGGGTAGTAATGTGTTGGGTGCATTTGGTGACCAGGATTAGCAAACAAATGAGTTAGAAAAGGAGAAAATTAAGATTGCCAAACACTCTTTAGAAAGGAAATTTTGTTTTTCTAAATACATGGGACTTTGATACATCTAAGCATTTTTGAGGAAAATTTCTTTTCTAATCATCTGAATCTACTGCTGAGTTGGTATTAACCATATGGAAGCTGAATTTATCACTGAAGTGCTTTTTTGTAAACCAATAAATGAGTATGCCAAACATGCATGGCCGCTTGATAGAATTTATTTGCATAGTACATGGAAATACACAGTCTGATTAATATGCTTTGATTTTAATTGATGTCAGATGACACCGCCCTCTTCCTGGGTCACTTTCCGTTCAAATGGAGATGGGAGGAGAACAAAGCTTGATCATCTGATTCTGAACAAAGAAAACCCAGTTGTTGTTAAGGCAAATCCTGTAAGGTCTTTACAGGATTTGCCTTAATAAAAATATCATTCTCCAATTGCAATCCATGATATATAAGAAAATCAGATCCACTTCTATTGCCATATAGAACAATCACAATTACATGTAGGTATGATTGTGTTCCAGATCATCATAGAAAGTCTGATAAAGAACAAAATTAACTCCTTATTTTATAATTGGGCCTATAAGATATAGTAGTCTAGCTAACAACTGTGGACTTTCTTGATGTTTTTCTTTCCATATACACACTTCCTAATCTTTCTTAGTTTGTGGGTCTGAACAAGTTAGCCAAATACTATAATCCTCTGAAGCTTCCATGTAAATAGTTCCAAATTAAACCTCTGCCTTCCCAAATCCCTATCATTTCACTGTAGGTTATATGGGTGAAACTTAAATGGTTGATGGTGATTTTTGCTTCAGACTGATCTCTTACTTGACCTCATATGCCAGTCAATCTTCTTAGGCAATTCTGTTTGCAAACTGCTCTATTAAATGTTACATAGTAAGATAAATACCATTGTATCCTGGCCGTATCAGATTGAAGCAAATAGCCAAACTCCAATTGATTTTTTTTATAGAAATGCATCAATTGTATGCATGCTGCAATACAAAGGTGGTAAATAGCTGGAACAACTAACATACTTTCTCAAGTATAAAATTCAGGAAAACTATATATTACAGATTTAGATTTGGCATGAGATTTTTTGACATTTTAATTGAAATTTATTTGCTCTAAATGAAAGCAGAGAAGCAAAGAAAAAAAAGAGACTTATACAAGAAATTGTTGTCAATGAAAATTTATTGGGAACATTCTATTGTGCTAAATCTTCTTCTCTCTCTTTCTCTCTCTCTTCCTAATAGTGCTACCCAGCCATACTTGTGGCAACCCTGGGGAAATACCTAAAGGCATTCTTCATGGCACAAGATTCAATATTGGAGATAAAATTCGATACAGTTGCATTGCAGGCTATATCCTGGAAGGTCATGCTGTGCTGACATGTTTCATGAGTCCTGGAAATGGAGCATCATGGGATTTCCCAGTGCCATTTTGCAGAGGTAAGGCTTTAAAAATAGCACAAACCTTGTTGTGGAGATGTGAACCAACGACATAATAAACATTCTGCTGACATTCCTTCATTGTCACTGAGCTAGCATACACTGAGCCAGGACAAATACATGCCCATATGGTGTTCCCACCATAAATGAGCCCAGCTACAACCAGGTGCTTGTGATAATCTCTGCTGAATAAAACACAAAATGTTGTGCTTTTAGAACAGATGTTACTCTTTTAATGGGAGTATCCACTTCCCAATCTAAACCAACTCATTTATACCCAAATCAATTCCAATTTTGAACAGTTCAGCATAAGGAAGCTAGATGAAAATATAGTATGAATTGAGTTGGAAGAACAGGCAACAGGAAAAGGAACAAAACAGGGAAGAGTTTGGACATTGTATTTTATATGGCCAGCTATGAGACAAATGATTGATCCTTTCACTGGGAAAAAAGTATTCATGGCCCTGATAATAAGCTGGCATGCTTTCCTCTGGGGTCCTGTTCTGCAGTGGTTCTTATTTGAATCCCAAATTATCTTCAAGTAGCTGGATCTTTTGGTCTGAATGTCTGAAAGTTTTGCAATGACCTTAAGGAATATGAACATTTTAGAAAATGAAACACAATAATATATAATCAGTTGAATAGATGCAGTTCCCTATTTCTCCAAATTTCCCCATCAAGTCCTCAGAGGTAGAAATAGGTGAGCACTAATGCAAAAGAGGGCTACTTCTGTGTCACAAGAGAGCCTTTATGGAGTCCAATCGTGTCTTACTGGAAAAAAATAACCAGCCATCCCAATGTTGTTGTTGTTTTTTTCATCCCAATGGTATTCCACTTAAATACTTTGATTTCCTCCACATGGCTGCTGGCTTTTTGCACATATGGATACCTCAATTCTAAGGACTGAGTTCCTAAAATGCAGAGCAAATGGCTTTACTATTGCCTCTTTTCTCTCTCTAGATGGTCAGTAGGGAAGTACCTAAAGCAACATCTGCCTGGTAACCATGCATAGACAGTCCCGGAGACACTGAAGGTGGCACATGTAACACCACAGAACTGCATTTGTTGCCAGTTTGTTTCTATGTCCAATACAAGGTGCTTATTAGTACCTTAAAGTCCTTGCTAGCATGAGACCAGGATATCTGGGATATCATCTTGCCCCAATGGGATTGGTTTGCAGTGGCAGAAGAGGCCTTCTTTGGACTCCATTAGCCAAGGAAATTTGGTCAGTGAGATCAAGGAGAAAAGCCTTCTCACGCCCACCAAGCCATGCTCACAGAACCGGTAGTAAAAAAAAATTGGATTTCACCACTGACTTTGGCAAACAAACACACAAACCATCCGTCTTCCTTTTTTTCCCTGTTGTGATTCTTTTTCATAGTGAGAATTTTTTTTTTTAAAAAAAAAATCTACTCTCTAACAAGTCACGATATATATGGGTGTTGCTTGGTGATCTGAAGATGCTTAAAGAGACGGTACTGCAACGCTTTCAATCCACAGAACCTTAAAACATCAGAAAAACATGAAAGAAAACAATTATAATTTCATACAATATTAAGACATTTGAGGCATCTGCCATGAAGCATATGAGCTCAGCCCCCACAGCACCAGTATACAATTCCTACAGGAGTTCATCATTAAATAGGATCTTAAAGTCCTTAACTATTATGCTTTTCCTTCCAAAAATAATTTACAAAAAAATAAATTTAGTTCTAGTGTTAATTTGAATGATAAGATTGCTGTTAATAATGAAGAATGGAGTTTAGCAAACTCTGTGGCTCTAGTTATAAGCAAGTTCATTTAATCATAAAAGTTGGAAGCCAAGTCACATTGTTTAAATACAATATTTTTTCTTTTCTTTTCTTTTCTTTTCTTTTCTTTTTTTCTTTCTTTCTTTTTCTTTTTTGCAACGATAATAAACTCAGATACCTATTTTCTGAGTGGATATGGTGACCATATATGTTTGAATGGAAAAATATGAGGTTAGACTGAAAACAGTGTAAATTTTGAGATAATGCAAGAATCAAATTAACAGTCAAGTCAAAATCCTAGATTTGTGCCACATAATTATCTTTAACCAAAACTAAGCAAGTGGTGTGCTTAGAACTGAAGCCTAATGTTCAACTAATATCACTGAAAAACTAAAGTAGTTAAATTCAATTTGCTTCATTTCATTTAAAGGCAACTCTTGTCTAGTATACTTCCTTGTGCTTTGGGCAACAGGCTATTGCACTTTCTGCTGACTGTTAAGAATCAAGATAATTTTATGAAGATTAGAAAATTGCTAATTTTGCCATCATTTTGCTTAATGTTTCAGAAACATTTCTTATTGTGAAGCACTTGACTGAATTTACATAGAATTTGCAAGACAGAAATATGAGTTAAAATATCAAAACTGAGAAAAGCTATTTCCCAAACTCTTGGCTCTCAGAAGTTGCCCTGCTATAAATATTGAGTATGTGTGTCTGTGTTTAAAAGAGAGAGAAAGAGAGGACCAGTGTGACTGTGCTTGTCTAATAGTCCAGGTTAATAAAACTGCGACTATTTGATTAATACTGTTTCTGGGTTCACACATTGAACCATAAACTAAACACACACATTGGTTAAAACTATAGTTGACTCATTTGTGGCTCTAATTATCATGCAAAATGAAGGTGTTCCATCAAGGGATTCCGAATTTCTGACATTTCCCATCTGAAACATATACAAGTAAGAAAAGAGGGGGAAAAACCCTATCAGGTTAGCAGATATATCTTCGCTTTTGTGTCAAAAAATAAAATAAAATAAAAAAAAAAAAACCTCTGTCATTTCGTATTCATGTTGATTTTTATGTGAATTTTTACAACATTCTCCCTGATGCTCCTGTGTTCATAGTCTATGTTATGCAATTCATTATTATTTACTATACTTATTCGTACAACCAAATCTCCAGAATTTGAACTGATCTCCCTGCTAAAATTAGACTTGAAACAATGTAATTTGTCTCCTTGATCATGTTCTCAAAAAATTTAAGCTGACATTTCATTTTAAAGGGAAATTATTTGGGGAAATCATTTTTAGATAAACAAATATATAATCAACTTTGATTAAAACTATTCCCTAATAGGGTGTGGGAATGCAAGCAAAGGCTGGATTCATATATCATATAAACCTAACAAATTGGTCTGTTTGCTTCAGTTTTAATACAACTATGTAAGCTGATATATTGAATTATTGTTTATAAACTATGTATTATGGTTTAGAACACTTTTTCAATATAATCAGTTGAACTATATTGTCAGGGCCCAAGAACCAAGGGTGACACACAGAGTTACTCAAGAGTACTTTCTTTTATTGTTCTTCACTTATACTTAGAATTTTAACACACAAATCAACTATATACATAACTACTGTACTCTGGGAATCGCTAGGGAGGAGCCTTTTCCAGACTTCCCAAGCTACCCTTTCTCTTTGCCCTCTGGAAATCAGCCTCTCCCTCCATTTCCATTTCCATTTTAAGTTTCATAGGCAGGCTAACAAATCACTGTAAACTGAATTTGGTTGTTCGTCCCTTTTCTAGCAATGACTGAATTGTTTATGGCACTTTGTATTGGTGGTGGCTTGCTTCTTCTATTCTTCATAGAGATATTTGTATCTTTTGAGAGTTGTACAAAGATAGAAGGGAAAACAGTGCCGTCTTCTTCCTCCCTAATTTGCAGCTATTTAGTGGATATGTTGTCATAGTAGCACTACTGTTCTAGGTCACTTATCAATAGCAACCTCAATATATTTGTATCCCTTCACATACATTATTTGTGTTCTGATCCAGCTCCCTAAACATGACAAACCCTCTGAAGTTAACTCAAATATTCTTTTATTAGAAACCCCTGGCAGCCCTGGCAAAAAGTTTCTCTCTCACCACAGGCTAACAAGTCCGTCCGTCGGGAAGATGAATAGTTGTCTGCCACCTCTATTCATCTCCGCCCCCTGCCTTTTATCCCTGGAGCTAGGGTGGGGCTTTGCTAGCAGTGGTGACTCTTCCTTCCCAAGGATTGGCCCACAGATTTCCACTGCTCTCCTCTCCTCTGCCTTCTGCACATCCGCACATCAGGCACTGGACTCAGCTGTTCCTTCTCTTCCTCAACAGCTACCTTCAGACCTGGGGACTGTTGACTCTCCATCTGAGGCTGACGGACAGCCTCTGTCCGTCAGCCCTCAGATCTGTCTCTCTCTCTCTGCCAGCTCCACTCCCTCTTCCTCCTTGGAGCTCTCAGGTTGCCTTGATGCTGACCCTGACTCCCACACCTCCTCCTCCTCTGATTTGGTTGCTGGAGGGGCCGCAGGCCGACAGGCCACAACAATTTGCATAAGGTAGTCCTCAACTTATAACTATTTATTTAGCAACCTTTTGAAGTTTCAACGGCACTGAAAAAAGTGACTTATACCAGTCCTCACTTACAACCATTGCAGCATCACCATAGTCATCTGATCAAAATTTGGGCGGTTGGCAACCAACATGTATTTATGATAGTTACAGCATCGCAGGGTCAGGTAATTGCCATTTGCAACTTCACCAGCTGGTTTCCAACAAACAAAATCAATGGAGAAGCCAGATTCACTTAACAATCATGTGGTTCACTTAACAACTTCAGTAATTCACTTAACAATCATTGCAAAAAAGGTCATAAAATCAGGCACGATTCACTAAACAACCAGCGTGCTGAAGCAACGGAAATTGTCCCGATTGTGTTTCTAAGTCAGGGACCAGCTGTATCATGCTAAGCTATGGCCTGTTTAAACATAATTTATTTAGTAAACTCACAATAGTTTAGGTTGCTTTTGAACTGGGTGGATTTGCACAACCTGCTAAACCAAAGGCTCAGAGTAATGCAGTAATGCACTATTAGTGAAAAATGTGCAAAAGAACCATGGAATGATAAACATTTCTTAAGCTGAACCTTTCTTTAAGATGATAGTGTATAACCTTTCAGCAGTATCTATACTAAGCCATAATGCCATTAAAATGATGACACATGTATCATGAGTCCATTGCTCAAAGTATGCTTAATTTGGTATTTCTGTCACCATATCTGATGCAAGTTGCATTATTTGAATTAAAACATTTTGCACTTCTATCATTCCCTACCACAATTTCCCAATCCTCTCTCTACAGATCCCTGTGAGTATTTTTCCTTCCATTTTAAAAACAAACATTGAATGTTGTTATTATTGTTCTGGGTAAGTTTCCTGAAGTTGCACTGTTACCTGGATGCATAAGTCAATGTCTTGTTTCTAAATGTTGTGACTTGAATGAATTGTCAGTTTGGCACTATCAAATATAATTTAATGACTGTAATGGGATGCTTTAAAATGTCAGTGCAGAACATAATTTCGATAAGTGGCTAATCAAATACAAACAATGCACCATCGAGATATTTTGAAGTGTCCCTGATTGCTTTCCTTTTAGGTCTTGTTGAGCAAAGAAATTCTCTAATTTATAAACTTTTTCCAAAGATTTCTAGAATAAGATGCCTTCTAATAAAGGTCCATTAGCTATTTTGCAGATACTTTTAATACGGGTTACTAAATAATGTATGCTTATAGTTCATTTGGAGCTGTCTAAAGCTGCAATTTTCTTTAATTGATAAGCCTTACATAATGTGACTGGAAATGACAATATGTCACTTGGCAGAGCTTTCTAATATGACACTCAAGTTTTTAATTGCGTCTTTTCTATTGCTAGCTATGAGCGGTAAGGAAAAATAAAATCTTCAAAGAGCAGAGTGACAGGATTGGAAGAAACATCAGGTCTATCTAATTATTGTCTCCGTAGTCTATAATGTTTAAAATATAATGATGTTTCTATCAGATATGCAGTAGTATAATGAAGTAAAAGGAATCTTAAGCCGTTTGTTAAATGTGGTCCGTTGCTTGACATGGAAATGGACTGGAACAATGTCTGGTTCCCAGTAAAATAAAAATGACTTTAATTGCTCACCCTGTTTTATCTATTGATTTGTTTAAACCCAGACTGCACAATAAATGCAGGGTTACATCTGTGATTGCTACTTGAATAAGCAAATAAACACCCATTCTTGCAAGAAAGTCTATTTTATATGTAATGATACAAAGGCTCAGCCTTTTACCTCAGGTACTGCTGCGATGCCTCATAGTATATTCCTGGAAGGGATAAGTGAAGAACATTGGGAGTAAATGCCAAGACTGTATATCAGTAGCAGGGCCACCTTAGAGCTGGAGATCATCCCACTCTCCCAACTAAAGCTTATCAGCCATATATTGCAGGCTGACTCTGCCCACTGACAGCAGTTCAATCCTGACCAGCTCAAGGTTCTCAGCCTTCCATCTATCTAAGGTTGGTAAAATGAGGACCCAGACTGTTGAGGGTAATATGATGACTCTGTAAACCACTTAGAGAGGGCTGTAAAATCACTATGAATGAGTATATAAGTCTAAGTGCTATTGCTAAAGCACGCAGGCACTTATAATGGACAGTAAGAAGCTGAGGAAGGAGGATGATCACTTTAGTGACAATGGCAGAATCATCATTTCACATTGTATAGGAAAAAAATAATAATGGTAAACTACTCTTGCATTTCACCAGGAAACAGAAAATATAAAATGGTGGAGGAGATAGTGTCACGTGATGGTCTCCTCAGTTGGGAAGTCACTTAACCTGCTACTGCAGAATTTCTCAGGATGGTTCAGTAGTGTTCTATATTTCTGAAATAGATTAAAGTGTTTGGGATATCTAGTTGCTGATGTTGTCATGCAGGAAAAAATATATCCGAAGCTGAAAAGATAAAATTACAATGGAAACATGGAATGTAAGAGACATGAATAGGAAAGCACAATTCAATGAAAAGTAAAATAAATTGACTATAGATTGACATCTTAGGTGTTATTGAATCTAAACTGGATACTTGCAGTCAGAAAATCATACTATTTACTATCTGGAATCGGAAAAGCAAAGAAAGAACAGTATTACTTTCCTATCTAGGAAGGCTATAGCAAAGATTCTATACTGACCAATGAATGACTAAAAATTTTTTTTTTATGTATTGCAAAACGAGGCCGGGGGAGGGGGGCGCCGTGTGTGTCAACCTGGAGCTTGTTTCTCACCAGAAAAAATGGAAACGGCAAGCGGTCACAGAAGAAGTGGGCCGGCAAGGCAGGTGTACGGGTGTGTGAGGCCTGGTAAGTAGGACAGCTCCACCCTTCCATCCTCACCCTAGCTTAATTTTTACCTGTGTGCCTTGCCCCACCCCCTATACCACAGAGTGGATGGGGTCTTAATTAGGGCTTATTTTGGGGGTAGGGCTTATATTGGACGCACATGTAAAAATCAAGCTATGACTTACTTTTGGAGTAGGTCGTATTTTTGGGGAAACACAGTATATTGGTGGTGCAGGTTGGTGCAATTAAAACAAACTTCATAACACAGAAAATATTGTATATGACTTAAAATACACAGTGTTAAAGATAAAACATAAGAACAGCATAACAATTTCAGAGAAAAAAAACAAGGAAGGAAGATAGCAACATTAAATCAGGAAAAGAGTCTCCAAAATATCTTTCAAGAACTTCCATAGGATTAGCAAAGATCTCCATAGGGAGGCTTGTTTCATGACATGAAAGTAGCCTCTCTTGACCTCAGTACCCCAAATTCCACAAGGTTTAGGGTTTAAAAGCAATTTTCCCCTGGTAGATCTAACTGGTTGGGCTGATATTGACAAGAGAAGGAGGTACTTTGTGGACATTTTTTTTAAAAAAATATGATGGTTATCCAAATGTATGATCCAGCAACAGATTCAAAAGAAAAGGAAGGGAGTTCTGCTCACTCATTTCAGAAAGTAAGTATATATTTGCAAAGACCTCACCTTTCCTGTACCTCCTGGTTTCTGACCAAACAGGCAGACATTCAACTAAAATAGTTTCCCCAAGACAAAGGGTAAGATAGCCATAATGTTGGCATAAGGGTGTTTATTCAGAGGAGAAACAGTCTATATCAGGGGTCAGCAACCTGCGGCTCTGGAGCTGCATGTGGTTCTTTCACCCCTCTGCTGTGGCTCCCTGTCACTCAAAATATACATCCTAACTGCCAATGTGTGACACCTGCTGGCATGCAATTTATTGAGCTTTTCAACCCCCAGTAGGCCAACCATGGATAAATCCAAGAAAAGAAAAGTTTCAGAAGAAAACAGAACATTTAATTCAACTACATATGCTAGTTTTTGGCCGCTCAAGAAATAGTCAGGCACGGGAAGTGTTTTGTGGCTCCTGGTGTTTTCTTTTCTGTTGGAAATGGGTCCAAATGGCTCCAAATGAGTGTTTAAGGTTGCAGACCCGTGGGCTATATGAACAGATATATTTGGGGGGGGGGGCACACATATTCCAAACTGGAATATGTCATCTCAACCTGCTCTCCTGATGTGGCCAAGATTTACCTGTCCTAAAAATTCAAAAGCTCCCCAGACAGTGTTTGTTCTCATGCTGACTCCATTATTTTCTCATAGCTACCCATACATTTCTTTGAGAATTTCCTGCATTCTCCTGACCTTCATCCAAAGTTTGAAAAGCATCACCCAAGCAGTGAACAGGCAAGGGCTTGCTCACTCATCTTTTAAAGAGTGACTACTGTTTTGTTTATAGGATTAGGATGCTGGATCAAGCCAATAGATATATTCCAGTTTGGGTGATGGCACTTAGCATGGCCAAAGCTATGGGGATCTTGCTTTTTGTCTTGTGGGAGTTATTATTATTTTTTAGCTGAATGTCTGCCTGTCTGGGCAGAATTCAGGAGAGTACGATGAGGTGAGATCTTCTAAAAGTTGCATTTTTTCTGTGATGGATGAGCTGAAGGCCCATATATATTTGAAGGATTCTAGTTCAACTGAATTGATATACTGTTGCTGCACAAAGCATGTAAAGTCAATAGCATTCTTTTTTTAAAAAAAATCTTTCAATTTAAGGTGATAATATATTTTTTTTCAATTCCCATCTTTATCTCAAAAAGGCAAGATATTGGAGTATAATCTGTGAAGACCTTTTTTTCCCCCTCCAGCTCACCTGCTGTGATGTCTCTACGTAGTACGATCCACTTAGCTACGCTTTGCCCTCTCTTTCACTTTTATGGGAATAAGGCTCCAGGCAGACTCTTTATAGACACACTTCCCTAACCACTAGACACAAATGCCCTTGAGGAACGATGAATCTCTAAACAACTGATCATTTCCACCCAATTCTACCTGTTATAATATTTGCTTAGGCAGGTTCTCAATGGTATATCTTGTTCTTAAGTCAAAAGGTTCCAAGCGAACCATGAAAAGTAATTTGTATTTTGCTAGCAGGGATAAAACATATAACTCATTCTTTTTCTGAATTTTCTGTGTTTGGCACATAAAACTCTGGTGTTCCTTCTTCAGGACCTTAAACCCATTATCAAATTCAAAAGATGCATCTTTAGTATAAAGCACAGGGGGAGAAGGTGCAAAAAATAATCTTTCAAAACCTCCCAAACTAAAATAAAGCCATTTAAACATAAGAGGAAAAATATTCAGGAGGATACAGGTAGTCCTTGAGTTATGACCCCAACTGAGCCCAAATTTTATGTTGCTAAGTGAGACATTTGTTAAGTGAGTTTTGTCCCATTTTACAACCTTCCTTGCCACAGTTGTTAAGTGAATCATTGCAGATGTTAAATCACGGTTGTTGAGTGAATCTGGCTTCTCCATTGACTTTGCTTGTCAGAAGGTTTCAAAAGTGATCACAAGACTCCAGGGCACTGCGACTGTCATAAATACGAGCCAGTTGTCAAGCATCTCAATTTTGATCACATGACCATGGGGATGCTGCAATGGTTGTCTGAAAAACGGTCATAAGTCACTTTTTTCAGTGCTGTTATAATTTTGAACGGTCACTAAACCTCTCAAAGTAACAGTAACAGAGTTGGAAGGGACCTTGGAGGTCATCTAGTCCAACCCCCTGCTCACCCAGGAAACCTATACAAAGGATTCGAACTGCCAACCTTTCTGATTGGCAAGCTCAGCATCTTAGCCACTGAGCCACGAACTGTTGTCAGTTGTGGACTACCTGTAGTTTACTATGCAAAAAGTCTTGCATTTCTTGACTTTTTGTAGGTTTGACCTCCATCCTAATTTCCTTTCTACGAGTTGTATATCAACTGTTTGATTTTCGTTCTGATCTATAACTTGATCTTGTTGGTTTTGCTTTTGTGGCTTAGATCGCCATTCATATTTCTTTTCTATAAGTTGTGTATCAACTAATTGATTCCCATGCTTGTCTGTGACTTGATGAGTCATCACATTAGAATCCAATGCCACTTCTTTCTTATTTATAGGTAATCCAACTGAGACATCTAAAGGATCCAAAAGTGATTCATCTACAAAAACCTCTGTAGCTCGATGTTTTTCCATTATTTCCAACTCCTTCTGCTTATCTTGTGTTGTGCATGAGAATGTTGAGCTCATTTTCAAAATCTTATGATAAAATTCTTCCGCTTTTTCAATAGTATTTAATTGGTATCTTTCTCCTTGATATCTCAATATTATACCAACTGGAACATCCCACCTAAATAAAATATTTTGTTTTTTAAGATCAGTCACCAGGAATCCAAATTTATTTCTATCCAATAACATCTTAGGCGGTAACTCTTTATATATCCAATTTTTTCTTCCATACAGTTGTAAAGTAGAGTTAAAAGATTTTTGCACAATATTATTTCTTATTTCTTTATCTGTAAAGTAAATCACCACATCTCTAGGCAGTTGCCTTTGCTTTGCAATCCAAGAATTTACTCCGTAAACTCTGTCAATCCTGCAAAATACTTCCTCGGGATGAACCTTTAAAATCCCAGCCAGAATTTCAGCAGATATTTTCCTTAAATTATCTCTGTTATTTTCCTGCAATCCTCTCAATCTAATCGCAAATTCTGTAAAGCTGTGTTGCATCATTAAAACTTCTTTTTCAATCCGTTGTTTTATATTTTCCACATTGCAAGTCTTATGATCTGCTTCCATTTTAGATTTTTCTTCTAAGCTATTGTCTTGAGTATTTATCAAATCATTTTCAATTCTTTGTATTTTATTGTCCAAATTATAAATCTTGTCATCAATTTCCTCCATTTTAGACTATAATAAATTAATATTTGTATCCAACTTTATAGCAATTTCTGAAAAACCATTAGTCATTTTTACAATCTTTCGTTGCAAATTATCATACTTGAATTGTACCAATTCTTTAATTTCCTGCTTGAATTTTTCAAGATTCTGGTTCACAATCTCATCCCTTCTTACAATCTCCTCCAAAAGAAATTCAATTAAATTAAAATCAGTTTTCTGAGTCTATAGGTTTAAAACTTGTTCATGTAGTTTGTAGATGGGGGAATCCCCCCCCCCCACTGCTTGTTTGTCTGGCTTTGTTAGTTTAAACGCCATACTCCACACAGACAAACTCTTTTTTAAGAACAGAAAAGAAAGCTTCTTTCCAAATAAGATCAGTATCAGATCTCCAGGAAAAAGAAAACATAAAAAAATAGAACTTTTTCTTGAATTGTAGCGAGCAGTATTTATTCCGCTACTTTGTGGCTTATTAAGAAATGGAAGGACTTTCCCTTTCAGCTTTCCCTTCTCAAGTCTCGGCAGTCACCATTTTAAAATTCTTTTTTCCTTTCTTCAATACCTTTTATAAAGTAAATGAAAATACTTGCGATTTAGGGTCACAGGTCCAGATCTCATCCTCTTTAATTAATCTGTTAATTTTCTTTAAAAGGCTTGTTCTCGTCGCCTGGCTCTGCAAAAAAGCAGAGGTCTCCCAAAGCCCAGAGCAACAGTGAGGGAAATAGGGAGCCTCATCTGCTTCGCCCCCAAGAGTAAAAAAAAAACTTTTGGGGCTTCGCAGAGAGCTCTACCTGCTCTCACCTGCTCTGTCTCACATTTCCTTATGGAAATGGAGTTTTTCGAGCCGCCTTTCAGATGTAAAGGCAGCTCTTTACAGGCGACGGGGCTGGCAGTCCCGAGGGATCGTCTGGCAGCAACAGAGAGCAAACAAGAAGAAATAGGTCTCACAAAAGCAAAATTTTTAAAACTAGGCAACAGTGAAGCCAGTTATCTAAAAGATGTTTGAATACATGAAAAGACAGTTGAGGCGAAGTATTGGTTAATATTATCCTGAGGAGAGTGACAGACCTCTGCAATGCCGTAATTTTGGGATGTGAAAAGGGCCTTAAATTGTTGGATTGGAATTATCTATTTTGGATTCTTTGATAAATGTATTACGTTTATGCTGAGTTATATGGCAAGAGAGTTACGTTGGGGCATGCAGAAGATCTGGTTGTTACCCCATTATGATGGTTGGAATTAATAATCTTGAAGAAAACCACTACTACAGATACTATATGGAAGACAATTATAATGTCACTCAGGTGGTTGTTTTCTTTTTTATATATATACATGAAGATACTTATTATTGATGGGGGCAGATGATAACTGAGGATTCTGAACATTCTGTTGGAATTGGGATGTTATGTTACCCTAATATGGGTGATGGATTTAACAATCTAATGGAAAGACATCAAAGAAGACATTATATGGATTACAAGTTTAAAGTCATTGATTTTATCTATATAAGGGAATATTTTTTTTTAGCAGGGTGGGCAGAAGAATAAAGATATTAAGAATTGTTAAGTAGGGAAATTTTGTAGGGAAGTGGGTGAAGACAGGCTAGTTTACTGATTGTTTAGTTTAAGAAAAGGGATGTTTAAGAGATATACTTATGGGGGTGGAGGAAATGGACAGATTATGAGTTGAATAAATGTTAAATTAGGATTTATTATATAGTTTTATAGTGGAAGGCTGCTTTGAAATGTTATATTAATATACACAAAAGATTAAATGTTAAATTAGGATTTATTATATAGTCTTAAAGTGGAAGGTTGTTTTGAAATGTTATATTAATATACATACAAGGTTTGATTTAAGAGATATATGTATGGGGAGGAGAAAAGGGGCAGATTATTGTTAAATTGGGAGTTATAATAATATTACTATGCTAAACCAGAAGTTATTACATAATGTTATAGTAGAATGTTTTTTTGAAATGTATAGTAAAAGGGGGATATAATAATATTATTAGAGAGAAAGGGTCAGTATTTGGGGGACGGAGTAAGGGGATGGTAAAGTATTATATAATCTGTTATGAATTTGGATTTTACTTTGAAGAAGTCACAGGGGGAGGGGTGGAGAGGGGGGTTAGGGAGGATGGGGGAGAAAAAAGGGGGAAAATTTTCAATAAAAAAAAAGTCTTGCATTTATGTGGATTCTGGAATCTTAAACTCTCTCCTGCCACCAAAGACTACCGTCTTTTTTTCCAGAGACAGTCAGAAAATAAATTTAATAGTAGCCAGAGCTTATGTCTTCCATGCACAACCTTAATCATTTAAAATTAAAGGAAAGAGGTGGTTGAATAGGACATTCCTCTCCAATTTAAAAAAAAAAAACATTTTAGGGATCAAATCATACTTGAAATGGATTAAAACTCATCAAGTGAAAATGTTGAAATAGCAGTAATTTTCACCCATCACTAAATAATTTGAGAAAAATAGCATATTTAAAGATGAATGAAATCAGTATAAAGAGACATTTTGAGAGTATGTGAATGGCAAATCAATGCAGTAACAAAACGGGACAAAATTGAAAGCATCCTGGGAAAAAAAAAACCCAGAAAATTGAAGGGGTGAAATTAATCTGAAGCACTTGAAGCCCATTAGTCATCAAAACTGCTGCATGGTATATATCATTATATATTGTTTACTTTACCTCTTGCATTTTCTGTGCTTTTTAAGATTGGCAGCACTAAACAGATAAACATCTTAGAAAATCTTTTTTTCTCCACTTTCAAGGTCATCTATGATTTAGCCCAAATCTAATATTCATGTTAATCTCACTGGAAATCAATTATCTCTGCATTAGTTTTGTGTGGTGAAATACTGCATGTCATTTATGAATGTATTTTCTTTGCTGAAGCAGAAGGTAAAATCAATGGTAGTATCTGAAATTTAAAAAGCATATTTTCCACCTGAATTTTCCTTGTCAAACAGAACAGTAAAAGGCAGCACTACACAATTATTATTGGATAATAATAAATAATAATAAATTATAAAAAATAATACATTATAATTGGATAGCTGCGTTCCTGTCAAACAGACAACAAGTGGTCAAAATAGGGAGTGCCCTATCAAATCCTGCACCTGTAAATAGCGGTGTCCCCCAAGGCAGCGTTCTAGGACCAACACTCTTCATACTATACATGAACAATCTTTGCGATCATATTATAAGCAACTGTGTTCTCTTTGCCGATGATGTAAAAATATTTAACACCAACAACAAATGCTGCTACCCTTCAAAAAGACCTTGACTTTGTGTCAGAATGGTCAAACAATTGGCAACTCCAAATCTCAACCAACAAATGCTCTGTCTTACACATTGGCAAAAGAATCAGAACACAAAATACAAGCTGTGTGGACACGACCTTGTAGATGACCCTCACTCTGTCAAGGACCTTGGAGTACTCATATCTAATGATCTAAGCGCCAAAGCCCACTATAAAAACATCTCCAAAAAGGCATTAAGAGTTGTAAACCTAATCTTGCGTAGCTTCTTCTCCGGTAATATCACACTAGTAGCCAGAGCATACAAAACATTTGCTAGACCAATACTTGAATACAGCTCATCTGTCTGGAACCTGCACTGCATATCTGACATTAATACAATCAAATGTGTTCAGAAATATTTCACAAGAAGAGTCCTCCACTTCTCTGCTCGCAATAAAATACCTTATACTCCTAGACTTGAAATTCTGGGCCTAGAAAACTTAGAACTACGCCGTCTTTGGTATGACCTAATGTAGCTCATAAAATTATCTGCTACAATGTCCTACCTGTCAATGACTACTTCAACTTCAACCACAACAATACACGAGCACACAATAGATACAAACTTAAAGTGAACCGCTCCAAACTTGATTGCAGAAAATATGACTTCAGCAACAGAGTGGTCAATGCCTGGAATACACTCCCTGACTCTGTGGTTTCATCCTAAAGCCCTCAAAATTTTAACCTAAAACTGTCTACTGTTGACCTCACCTCCTTCTTAAGAGGTCTGTAAGGGGCGTGCATAAGAGCACCAGCGTGCCTACCATCCCTGTCCTAATGTTTCCTCTACTTGTATATATTTTATGTATTCAACTTATGCTTATAATTATATAAATTACCTAATACCTTCTTGACAAATAAATAAAATAATAAAAATAAACAATATAGATGGTATATTGTGAGTGTCCTTAATTGTGAGTGGTTAGTTGTGGATGGTATGTTGTGAGTGTCTTTAGTTGTGGCTGGTTTTAAATCAGTGTTTCTCAACCTTGGCAACTTTAAGAGGTGTGGACTTCAACTCCCAGAATTCCTCAGCCAGCATACATGTTGTCATACATAAGTATATATGATATATATATATAACACCATGTATGCTTGGCTGGAGAATTCTGGGAGTTTAAGTCCACAGTTCTTAAAGTTACCGAGATTGAGAAACCTTGATTTTTACTCCCTTTCTTTACTTATCCTGAAAGGAAGATAAAAAACAAAAAAGAGCTTTGAGGGCCATATCATTAGGAAAAGTAAGAAAAGAGAAGGGTTTGGCATATTGATCTGAGAAGACATAGGATATTAGAAAGGAAGAAGATAAATCAGAAGATCTTTGCCTTGGTCTCCTCCCCAGAAAAGAACTATGTTGAAATGGAATTGAGGAGAACAATTGAAAGAACGGGAAAAAAAACCAACACCTGAGACAATGGCAGCTCAGGATAAGTGAACAGATGGTTAGGGAGGACCTGATTGCCATGAAAGAATTTAACTCATAGGACGAAGCCATTGATAACTGAGAGTCCCAAAGGAGCTTCTAGATGTGATTTCTGAGTCCATTCCTATGACTGTTAAGCAATCAAGGTGGACAGGTACATCCTGAGGGTTTATGAAGGAGAACCGTTGTTGTTACTATTAAAAAGGGAGAAAAGCAGGGCCAGGCAAGCTCAGGCAAGTCAGCTTGATACTGATATTAGGCAAAAATCTGATTTTTAGGCAGGTGGTTTGTGAGCCTTTAGGCAATAATGTATTGCTTTGCAGGAACAAGTGTGGATTCATCAAGAATAAATAATGCCCAACTGCTGGATCTCTTTCAATCTGTCTCTCTCTTTGATACGATGATTAATTTAGTTGTCCACAGAAGTATAGAAGACATATACCTTGATTTCTGCAACCATTCTCTCATAAGATTCTGGTAAAGAAGATGACAAAACATGAGTTGGAGAATGCTACCATTGCTTGCGTACAGAAGTGGTTGAAAAAGGTACCCACCGAGTGTCTGTCAGTGTCTTCAAAGCAAGCTGGAAAGAAGCATTAAGTAGAACATTGTAGGACTCTGTTCTAGACCCAGTGATCTTCACCATTTTTATAAACCACTTTGATCACTTTAATAGTTGCACATATTGCAACTATCAGATGTATTACTAACTAAAAAACAGTATGGATGGCAAATCCCTTTGACTTAAAATCTTTTCCACCAATCCTTCGGCCAGCAAAAAACTATTTTGATGAAAAAAGTGCTGCCTCCATTTCAGTCTCTATCTGCCACAGGCACAGGACCACAAAATGGTCCTTGGTGTCTATATATTATGTGCAGGGCATGTTTAGAAACGGAACCGGTGAATTCCCTTCTGTCCTATTAAATGCGACCATCTGGCAAGAAATCATCTATCAGTCGCTCTCCTTAATGTGGGTAGGGCTTGGGTTGGAGGAGATTAATATGAAGAGCTCAGCTGGACTGACAGGTGGCTAGACTGGCTGCGTGCAAGTTGTGTGTGTGTTCAAAATGAGCTTAACTAAGATGTGTCACAAGGAGGGACTGCAATATGACATGACAAACAAAGAGCCAAACAACCTCACCTGCTCAGTTGTTAATTCAAGCTCATTTCTGAACATGATTGTATTGTTCTTTTAGAAAAGCATCACTCTTGTTCCAAAGGAACTCAAACAGCAGCTCATGGGCATTGGGTATGGGGAGAACTATGCATAGCCCCATGTTACCACCCATCCACTGTTATGGTCTAGCAAATGTTGAGTAGCAGATGGGTGATGTGATGAAGAGGAACCACCTACTACAACATACAGCCCTCCCAACTCTTCTATCACTCAGCTGTTTCCATCTGTTGACAAGTGGTTGTGATGGGGTACAAATGGCAAAGTGATTCTGACCACTTCATCATGCACCTATTTCCATATCACTATCAGTGAGTATTTATGTGCTATTCCTGACTACCAGTACCTGTCAACTGATGAAGTGCAAAAAGCAGTTGATGGAAACTGAAGAACTGATGGCAGATCAGTGAGGGAAAATCCTTCAACATCCTTCAGAAGTGACTGTATATTCCTCCTGCTGGGGAGATAGTGGGAAGGAAAGCTTCAGAACATAGCCAGAGAGAAAGCTTCCTTCTGCAAATACAAAAACATGCTTTCTTTCCCACCGGCACCAACTGCAGCAGTTCCAGCTGAGCTTTTCACATTCATCTGCATTCAGTTTTCTGTACCTCCACCATTTTCATCATTTTTTATATTCAGGAGTTCAAGGCATCTTGAACTCTTGCCTTCAATGTTTCCCTATAACAAGAACCTTCTAAGATAGGGAGGTTGGGGAGAGGGAGGGAGGAAGGGAGAGAGAGAATGGTTCAAAATTCCTTAGTGTAGAGCTGTCAAACTTCTGGCCCATGGTGGCCATGTCCACACTCGGTTTAGCAAAAGGGAAAAAAGTCCCGATACATCACGTGATTCCGCCATAATGACATATGTTTGACACCCCTGCCGTAGTGAGATTCCATGGATAAGGATAGACATGAACCTGAGCGTCACAGTCCTAGTTCAATAGTTTAATAACTATACTACATTGGATAGGTTACTTGAACCTATGATGATTACATATGGCAAGTAATGTGCCAGTTCCAGCTATTTGCCTAGCATATTCACAACTCGAAGCCCTGAGCCACATAGGAGCTAAACAAAAGCCACAGGTGTGAAAGTGATTAAAGTCTTGTCACTTATAGGCAGCAGCTGCCAACTGACTAAGGTTATAACTGAGTTTGTTAACTTGGGAAAACATTGTGCTGAAGAGAAAAGCAGCTGAGAAAAAGATTGCTTGTTTACACCATTTTTTGTATGCCTGACCTGTTTTTTTCTCTCTCTCACAAGCAGAAAGATTGGAGAGAAAGGGAGTATGAAAGAGTAAACAGGCACAAAATAGGAAATGTAGATTGAAAGGAATGTGTTAGAACTGGCTACTTGCCTAGTATGCTTGGGCAGCATACTAGGAAAACAGCTGATATTAGATTATTCCTTTCAATGTGCATTCCCCACTGTGTGCCCAATTAGTCTCTTGTAATCTACTCCTCTTCAATGAATATAAATACAAACATTAATTTCATTCTTCCTCATTATCCCAGTGCCAGGGTGAGCATTCCAAAGGGCTGGGGAGTGGAGGAAAATGAAAACTGAAGTAAAATCCTAAGCATAGCTGTAGTCATATGATTTTATACTTAGCAACTATCAGTTAGTGACCAAGTTGCCAATCCCAGTTGTGATTTTGCTAAATGAGGACCATCTGTATTGTTGATATCACATGCCAATCTTCAGCCAATAGAAACCAGTATTAGGATTCCCGAATAGTTTTTTAAAGAAAACAAACTTATAGTTGTTTTTGATCTAATATCTGTAGAGCAGGAAGCCAAGACAAAGCTAAACTGAACCTGGAAAAAGACAATCCCTTGTGCTTTAGTGCAGTTGAATTGCAACTGTTTTGAGCCTTTAAGTCATTTGATGTATCTGTTAGTCTTTCTTTTGTAATCATATTTCCTGAACCTCTTTGGGGCTTTCTGTGGGTAGGGTGTGCTTTCTGTTTATACAAGGCAAAGTACTCTTTCTTCTTTCAAATCGTGCTTGCAGAAATTGATTTCTCTGTCACAGCTTTGATCACAAGCACCTACAGTACTTGTTCCTGGCACTCAAATCTAATCCCTTAATTGTTTTATACTTGACACATCTTCATTAACTGAAAGGGTCTTTGAGCCAGGGACTCTGTCAAGTTTGGTAGACTGATATATGTTTGAATATGTATATGTGCATTATGTACATAAAGTGCATAGATATATATAGCTAACTAGCTAGATAGACAGACTCATCTGTGCATAACATGAAAGGAGATGATCTAATGAAAGAAGAGTTGAGGAGATATCTAACATCCATCAGTTTCATTAATGCAGAAACATTCTTTAGTCTTTTTCTTTTAATTTTAGCTCATGCAGCTTTTTTTTTTTTAAATCAAACCACTCAAAAGCAGAAATGGAGGGAAAGGTTTTACATATGTATGTTTTGCTCCCCATATGATCATTATTCTCTTAATGATCTGTATTAAGCCTGGTGCTAAGTCTGCTATTCTACATTTTTATGTGCTGTTTTGCAACTGCATATGATTCCTGTTAGCTAAAATGCTAAATTTTAATCTGCTCACTTAAGCTGTGCAAACTTTGTAATGGCCTTTATATAAATCTGCTTTCTCAAACATATCTATTTTTTCTGCTTATATAGCTATATTTTTAGCTAAAGCAATTATATCTGTATTTATTTCTATTAATCCACACTACTTGGTAGACATCAGAGTCTCAGCCTCAGCTGTCTAATTTTTCAAAAAGATTATTTTATTTTTATTTTTTAAAAAAGTAGAAACTGACACGTGCAAAGCACCATTCCCAGGCACCATATTTATTTCCAATAGTACCTCTGAGCTCCCACAAGGTTCATAAACATTCCTAGGAAATAAAATTGCTGGGAAGATACAGTCCAGTGCTATGTTTATAAAACTGTCCTGTTGTCCATGGGGGGAAAAATGACAAAAGTAACCCAAATGATAGGAAGCTAGTAAATGGATATTTTATAGCTGGATTAAACTCGTTTTATTAAAGCACACATTCTACCATAGTAGCCATTTTGTAACAGCAGGCACCCCAAGCTGACAACATCCAATCCAATCTACTGTATTCATTTTACAGCATGTAGAAACCACTTTAATATTTCAATTCTGAATTATTACAAATTATTCTGATTAACCCCTCTCCCCCAAATTTACCTATTCCTAACCCATGACGAGAGAGTGTGATGAATCTAGGTGAGCAGTGGCTGCACCATGGGACAAATTGTCTCATAAATGGCAACTCAGCCCAGGTGGAGAAACATCTGGGCAAAGCAATTCAAAGCAATTCTGCCTTAATTAACACAATAGAAAGGAAGCTAGGAAATTCCTATTATAGATTCTGAGTTTCTGTATTTGCCCCTGAACAGCACTAAAGGTACATTCATGAAATCTGTGTCATTCACCTTTCCTTGGTGTTACCAGCTTTTGTGTCATTCTTCTTTCCCATGTCTTCCCAGCTACACAAGTCCTCAGCCTTTGACACTTCTATGAATCTAAATGAAATCTGTAGTAGTTCTTTTTGGACCACAGTCTTCACTTAAACAACTGAAATTCTCTTGATTTGTAACATTGCCTGGGTTTTTTTTTAAAAAAAAATAATTTTGTGTCCAGATGAAATCTTAAACTGCTAAAGTGAGACCACCATTTTGGTTTTATTGTTGGCCAGAAACAGATCACGTTCAATGCATTCTATTGGTAGTAATTGATACACCAACCAATGGGCCAGATTTTCCATCTCTCCACATTCACACAATATGTTGTTATCCACCATCAACCCCCAGTTGAGCATATTGGTCTTACACTTAGGCACTACCACTCTCAGCCTATTCAGTGTCCTCCAAGTGACATAGGAGAGATCAGATCCCTCAGCCATGTTCTGTTCTGGGATTATTCCTTGTTCCAATTCTCTCTTCCATCTTCTAATTCGGTTTTGCTCCTATATGCCTTCATTAATAATTGTTCGTTGCCTATTATGTGATTATATTTTTTAATTGTTGGACAGATTAAATACAGACTTTTCTACATATGAAATTTGAACCTTTCTATTGAGTTTAGAACTTTCTCCAAACTGTGAAAAAAAAAAATAGGGTAGCCAAGGGAATGCCTCTTAAAATTATATTCCAAATGCAATCTATAACATATCATTCAAATTTTTATTGATTGATTGATTGATTGATTGGCCATCCACCTTACCATAGGTGGCTTACAGTTGCATATACTGTTAAAATATTAATAGTTAAAATCAGACATTAAGACATTAAAGATGCATGGGGAGGGAAGGGGACATGGGATCTGTTATTACTCAATCAACCACCTTGAGTGTGCTGATCCCCCACTGGGGCCCTAAGACAACTGGCACAGCCATATTTTTAGGCCCTTACGAGAAGATAGGAGGGTTGGGGCCAATTTTGCATAGGAGGTGGGGCAAGATGTTTCAGAGGGCAGGAGCAAGTGCCGGCACAAGTGGTATGGGCCAATCCCAATGGGATAAGACAGTCCTTCAAGTAACCTGGACCAATGCCATGAAAGGCTTTAAAATTGATCACGAATACCTTGAATTGCACCCAGAAGCAAGGGTGCGTTTCTCACAAGGGCTTTGGGGGTTTAGAGTGATATAACAAATAGCATCCACAATCTTCTTGTGAACACTTCTTGCCTCTTTTTATTAGCAAATAAGGCAGGTTTCTAGGTTCATTTTCAGAAATGCAAAGCAATTCAGGCAGTATTTATTATAGTAGCTAAACAAGCCAGTTTCCTTTTCTCTGCTCTCCTACCCCCTTCGGCTTTTCTGATAAGCGATAATGAAGTGGCAATAAAATAGTGAACCAAAGGCTTGATTCATGTGTGTCTGTCCAAGCATTTTAAAGTTAACACTCTCTCTCCTGGGTAAAGCATTCAACCTACTGCATTGATTAAATGTGATGATTGCTTTTTCAGGCTCCTATTTAGAGTTAAGGAGTGCAGGATCTGGCAGGACGTGGTCTTTCACTCTTTCAGCTTCTGAAGAAGCCATCTTCATCAGTTAGAAAAGCCCCTTGGTGTTGTCTCCTATTGATGGTATTTGGGCCATCTAGAACTGCAACTCTTTTCCATGATCTCTGAAACCTGCTTTGGCGCCAACCTATTTTCAAAACAATTTGAAGTTCAAAACAACAGAATCCATTTTAGGAGACCGGTCATCATTTTTTTCTTTCTTTCCCAGAAGTCTCTCCTTTGAATCTCCCTCCTCCTCCTCCTCCTCCTCCTCCTCCTCCTCCTCCTCCTCCTCCTCCTCCTCCTCCTCCTCCTCCTCCTCCTCTCAGCACAGCAGCAGCCCTCTTTCCTGTGAAGAAAGTTTCAGCTTCTCCTCCTCCAAGTTCCTAAAAAAGAAATGAATATATGTTTGCAGTAATATCAATTACTGATATTTCACCATAGGAGTTTTTCACTATTAGGTTGCACTGTGGAATTCAATTTTCAGTTGAGCTACAGAAAACTCTGAAAGCATTTTTCATGTTCTTATATGTGCACAAACATCTGAAAGATGTTTAAAAATGCCAGACATTCCTCACAGACAAGTAATTAAGTGAAGCATCTTCATATTTGCCTACTTTGTATTTGATGATGTCATAGCAAGAACTGTGTGTGGAGAAAGTCAAAAGGGAGAGCAATCATACCCATATGAAAGAGGTAGAGTTTACAGTGTAATAACACATCTGCCTTTTGCTTTTAATAAGAAAAGATAAAAAAACAAGGAGGAAAAAAAGATTTTTGGTTTCCTAAATGTTCTCCATCATCTTCGTCTTCTTCATCATCTCCATATCTATATCTATCTATCTATCTATCTATCTATCTATCTATCTATCTATCTATCTATCTATCTATCTATCTCTATCCATCTATCTATTATCTATTCTCTCTTTCACTATGTCTGTCTGTCTGTCTTTCATCTGTCTGTCTGTCTGTCTGTCTGTCTGTCTATCTATCTATCTATCTATCTATCTATCTATCTATCTATCTATCTATCTATCCTATCTTTCTCTCACTATCTCTATCTATCATTTATCATGTCTACCTGCCTACCTATCTACCAATATCTACCTACTTGTATTTGTTATTGTATTGCCATTATCCTTTTAATGAAAGAGTTTAAACCTGCAGACATCTCTGATCATAACAAAATAAATAACTATTGTGTTTTTCCTTCTCTCCTCCCTCCTTTTCCTAAAAAAAATAAAATCAGCTGAAGGCGCTTGTGGAGGTACCCTCCGTGGGACCAGTGGAATTATTTCAAGTCCTCACTTTCCTTCAGAATACGACAATAATGCAGACTGCACATGGACCATTCTGGCAGAGCCAGGAGACACCATTGCTCTGGTTTTCACAGATTTCCAACTGGAAGAAGGCTATGATTTCTTAGAGATCAGTGGCACTGAAGCCCCATCCATATGGTAAGTTAACACAAGAGTGAACAGTCTCACTACTTTATAGAAGATATAATATATATGTTATGCCTTCTATAAAGCATATTTGTGATGTGTGGGTGTGTTATATATGTATGTATGTATGTATGTATGTGTGTGTGTGTGTGTATTAATCACAGTTGCTGCTCACTGTAAAAAAAGCATAATCAATTCTTCTATCCGTTTAATCAAAGGGTACCTAAATTTCTGCTACTAGATGAAACATTATGCTCCACTGTGTCTTATTTGGGGGGAAAAATATAAAAATTAAGGAAGGGGGGAAAAGGGGAACCTTATTTTAAAAAAATGCTAAATATGATGAAATGGTAAGCTAGTGCCCTCTAATGGATGGATCAAAAAATATTCCATTTGTGAGTCATCTTAACCTTTTAATAGATTGCATTTCAAAAGTATTGTTATAATGGATTGAGTTTCTTATTTTGATAAAAGAGAACACAAAAGAAAGAGAACAGATTCCACTGTAATGCAGGGATTCATTGTGATTGTACTGCTGCCAGCATGAAGTTCAACGTGGTGAAGAATTAGCAGCTGTTATTGAGGAATATATTGAAGGGTTAAGCAATTTTTTTTTTACAGCTGGTGGAATTTCTACAAAGAATTATATGTTTTTAATTATACATATGTCTTTTCTACAGTTTATTCTCCAATAATAATTAGATAATTTATGCCTACCAGTAGCATTTAATATCAAGAATAAGCTTAACTGACATTTTTAAAATTTGTAATTAAGTTTAATTATGAATGGTTACCATACTCTAGCAGATATACCCTAAATATATTGCATAGTATTATAACAGGACTAAAATTAGATTGGTTGTATGTGGATTTGTTTAATATGAAAACCTCAACATTTTAGCTGAAAATAGTGAAAGTGACAGCAAGTACTTTATATATATATATATATATATATATATATATCCTTACAAAAGTATATATATATATATCCTTACAAAAGAATATATATATCCTTACAAAAGAAGCAGCAGTGGCTTTTGCTTTAGTGCTATATGTGGGCATTGTTTTTGTGTAAATTTTCCATTCCACCCACATTCTCTCTGCACAAAAACTACATTTTTACTTTGTTGTTATCCAAAGCTCACCCAGTGATTTTTCACTGGGGGAAAAAATAAAATGTACATATTGTGGTGGTGTATAATAGGCCAGGTTCCCAGGAGGGCGGGGGTGCATTCCAGAGAAACAAGAGACATCTCAGTTCAGATAGCATATTTTACTTTGGCAAGATTCTGTCTATGGGTCAATAAAGACATTTGCTTGGAAGAATCACAGTGTGTCCTTCCTGGTTTTTTCGACTCTTGTAGGCACATATATACATAAGCATACTGACATAGCAATCCAGAGAGGAATAAGGCAATTCATTGTGTTTTCCTGAGTTACTCAGAATGGAATGTTTGTGGGTTCATCTTTGTCACTTGTTCCAGGTTCTTCACAAAAGTTATTTTTCAATTTGAATTGCTTATTGTGCTGGAATGGAAAAGAAAGCATTGACTGGTAAAAAGGGTGAAAATATATACTCACACATAGAAATTACTGCTACTTGATGCTTGCTACTTTATTAAAATGTCTTTTTTTTAATTGAAAAAGTTTTTCAAATACAAATTTTTCCCCCTCCCCGCCACTCCCTAAAATGTCTTGATAAAGATAAGAGAAAGTGGAAGGAATAGATTTGGTGACTGACTGCTCTGCCCTCAAATCAGAATGATTCTTTGAAATTGGTTGAGAACTTGAGCAATATTGAAGCTATTGTCTTTCCTTGATTGATTTAAGAACTGTATTTTCTTTTATGGAAAAGACAAGGGAGTTAGTTAGTCTATGTGCTTTTTGTCACCCGAAGTCATTTTCAACTTTTTCACAAAGGACATCATTACTTTTGGCAAACTCTTTCTTCTTTCTATGAAACCTCACAAACCAGCAGTTCGGAATTTTCCGCACATTATTTGCACTATAATATCCAGTTTTACACAAATGTTTGTTTGTTTTTTAAATTTATTTTTATTTGTGTACATGTATAAGCCATCCATCTCACTATTAAATGACTATTCTTGTTCATGCTATTGCCTTCTCTCCCAAATCAAACAACATTACAATCTGCATTGCTTAAACGTCCCTGCTTTCTATGAAATTCAGCATGTTTCTTGTACTTAAATTGTTCTAATGTTCCAGAATTGTTACCCCATTCTGATAAAATGTTTGTTTTTTCAAACAAAAATTTTATTTATTTAGAAGGGGTTAAATGGGATATTAGTATAAGAAAGGAGCAAATCTGATGCCAACTTTTTTTTAAGCAGCAAAGCTAATTTTAACCTATTTACCACAAACCGCTATATAATCCTACAAGAACATAATGTAAATTGTGAGAGAACTGAAGCAGATGTTGATTAATGACCTTAAGTTGTTGCCTGCATAGAAATGAAGAAAATATATGCTTTTAAGAATACTATTTTTTTTTACTAAATGAGTGCTACTTTCAAAACAATAGGTGCTATTGGAATGTTGAAACATATGTAAATTATGTCTTTATGTTATTTTTACGTTTTGTTTTGAAAGCCAGTTTTATTTCTTCTAATTGAGCACAGACCTGACATATAAACATATAAAACTCAAGAATAATAGCTATGTTTAGTGCAATTTAATTAAAGTCAATTATTAAATAAGTTGCATAGCTGTTCAACATGACTATTTATGTTCTGATTTGATATGCATGGGTGTCATGTATCTATTCAATTTAATAGGAGATGCTGCTACATAATTAAAACCCAATCATCTGTGTTGATTTCTGTGACCATACTTGAAAGCAAATTCCTACTTTTCTACAATAAATTAATTATTCTAATAATTAACCTTGACTTTGTTATTCAGTCTTTTTATTATTATTTTTATTCTGGAAGAAATAGTGAGTTACAGAGGGAAATGATCTGGGGCGATTTAAAACATTTTTTTTTTTTAGCAAGAAATGTAGTCACTGTATTAAAAAAAAAAAAGATGGGAAAAGGGAGAATTAGCCTGAAAAATAACCTTAAATAGTCAGCAATTTAACTCCTTAATAATTCCATTCTTTGATTAGATCAGGTCAGCCAGTGTAGGAGTATTTACAGTCAAACATGATATCTTATTTTAGAAATCAAATGTACATTTTTCCAATCTGCACTGAATGATCCCTTGGCCTTTATAACATCTCAATATTGTGGACCAGTTCATCACATTTTTAAAATATGTAATAGGTTGATGTTTACGGGTCTTCCTTTTCTTAGCTGTTTGTTTGGGAAACACATGTAAATTATGTATTTCTTTGAGCTGAAAGTATTCTTTACCAAAGGATAATTGTGGAGTGCATAACCACACGAACTCTTTGATTCATCGCTGTTCTTCATGGTCTTTTTACCTGAAAGGTATCTGAAAGCAACAAATGAAAGCAAGTTCTTTTCACTTTCTTTTCTTCCAAAATGGCTTTATTTAAAAGAAGTTGATGATAATTGTATTCTGATTTGCAAATAATTCAATAAGCATGAATTAGGTATGCTAGCATTAAAATGTGAACCAAAACAACACCCACATTTCTACCAAATCTCTGTCTTAAACCATCGTTTTTTTTAAATAGCCTGATACTGTTTTTGAATTGATGAATTGAACCCTTACTGAAGAAACTTGGATATGGGAGAGTCATGAAGTTAAGACTGACATCATTATTGTTGATTAGCACGTAAATAATACTGGTGTGAGTAGTGGATATCTGTGGCAATTTGTCAGCTATGAAAACATATATGTTTGTTCATTCATTCATTCATTCATTCATTCGTTCATTCATTTATTTCCCACCTTTATTATTTTTATAAGCAACTCAAGGCAGCAATTGTACCTAATACTCCTTTATCCTCCTATTTTCCCTGCAACACCAACCATGTGAGGTGATCTGGGATGAGAGAGAATGAGTGTCCCAAAACCATCCAGCTGGCTTTCTTGCCCAAGGGGGGACTAGAATTCAGAGTCTTCTGGTTTCTAACCTGGTACCTTAACCACTAGACCAAACTGGCTCTTAACCACTTGGTTTCTCATAGGAAAGAGTGTTTCAGATGTGACAGTTGCTAATGGATTTGTGATATGTTCATATAACTGCATATTCCTATAGGCCCAAATCTGGATGCAAGGTGAAAAGTTAGACCAGAAATTGTGACACACCCAAAAAAAAAAAAAAGCAGAATCGAGGTTTAGTGGTTTATTAGAACTGTGCAGAGCAGTCAAAGGAGAAGCTTTGCCAAGAGCATTGGTGTGATTGAAGGCCCTTCTTCAAAGTGTTATAGCCAAAGTATTCTCTGGAGGAATTGGCCTCTTTCAAAGGTTTTTTTTCCTGGCTGCCTGAAGTGTTCCAGTGGTAGGTTTCAATTTTTTTTACTACCGGTTCTGTGGTCGTGGCTTGGTGGGCATGGCTTGGTGGGTGTGGCAGGGGAAGGATACCATAAAATCTCCATTCCCTCCCCAACCCAGGGGACGATTACTGCAAAATCCCCATTTCCTCCCGATTAGTGGGACTTGGGAGGCAGAGAATAGATGGGGATGGGGCCAGTCAGAGGTGGTATTTACCAGTTCTCCGAAGTACTCAAAATTTCTGCTACCAGTTCTCCAGAACTGGTCAGAACCTGCTGAATCCTACCTCTGAAGTGTTCTGTATTGAACCAGGCCACCAAAATGGAATGTGTTGTGCCAGGGTTTCTATTCCACTGATGGATAGATACCTACAGAAACAATTTTGCGGAAAGTTATTATAGGAAGGCATCTCTTACTCCATTGCTTAAATATTTACATGTGAACAAGATCAGTATAGAAATATGAAGTTTATTTGGAACCGTCAATGAAATGTCAGGGACCTTTCTAAACCATCCATGGATCACTAATGATCAAAACAAATCTATTCATCAATTGACACAGTACAACCTGTGAAAGCTTCCAGGTGTAGTTGATTTTCTTAAGTATTGAAAATGGAGTGCAATATTCCATAGCTGAAAGGATCAAGAGCAATTATTATTTTCTCTGCCTGAACATGTGCTGATGCTAATATTGCTAACACACCAAAGCATGCTGAATTTATGAGGATTCTGTCAGTAAAACAGCTCTGAAAGCAAATGCTAGTAAGGCTATTAATGGTAGCAATAGAGTAGCATAATTGATTGTCTCTCATACTCTCATACGTAGTTCTTGCTTAGAGACTAGTCATTGGCTAAGATCAAAATGTGTTTGGTATGCAGGAAGAACGGAAAAGAAGGAAAAGTAAATTGATGCTTAATTCATAGAGCATTAGCACTTCTTAGGCACCTGCTAATTTACTACCTCCTGTGTTAGCAAAATACAAAGGCATAATTCATATCCATCATCCCACAGCTGAATCTGTCAGGAATACCAGACTGAGCATATGCTTTAATAACTTGCATATGACCTATGATGTAATTTGCTAGTGAACAATAAATTATATAAAAGCTAGTCGGTTTCTCAAACATGAGATATATATTTATAGAAAGCTGACAGTCAATTTCCTTTGGCAATTCATAATTGGCTTTCCATTTCATTCAGAGGCAAACTATACTGAGTATCAATAAATGGGAGGGAGTACAATTAAACTAAATCTTGACATAGTTCCCCAGTGTATATGGTGGAATGGGGGCTTGTAATTCCTCCTGAATTTAGAAAAGGAAAGGCCAAACCCACCTTGAATCCTCAAGAGATCTCTATATGAGCAAATTCCTGTTCTAATTACTTAGACTTTCTGTCAAAACTGATTTCTTAAGATTTTTAGCATACTTTTCAGAAGATGGATGACAGGCCTTATCAATATATATATGATTTTCAAAGACCAGGGTGATTCATGGTCTTGTCCAATATCTGAAAAATAAACGTTTCACACAAATGTTTGTGTATTTGTTTTCCTCCAGCTTTCCATTATGCCGGAATCACTGAGTTTACGTATTCACATCTACTTCTTCATAAAAGAAATGTGGAACAATTTGAAATTGATTTGTTTATGTAACAAAGTTTTCTTAGCTGTCCCTAAACAATTTACTCCTTTTTATTATGTTGCTGAATGCATACCTTGGTATGAATCCCAGCTGGAAAATGAAGATATATTCTTAAAACAAAAACAACTCCCCCCCCCAATAACAATTCAATATATAGTAATTAATGGGTAACGTGTATAATACCTTGGTTTGGAACCAGATGGCTAACGAGATACTTCTGCAAATGAAAAACAGAGGAAATATTTGATAAATCATCCTGCAACCCATAACATTGAAGATACCGTTGGGAGGTTGTGAGACTTCAGGACAATTTAGAAATTGTGGTAATGGAAGTAGGGAGGAAGAAGAAATGGCTATACCAGCCTTCCTTCTTCCTCCAACAATAGTTACTACTGAATCAAAATAGCATTTGCAAATAGAAGGAGCTTTGGATTTCTAGACTGTGCTGAGTGCAACAGGTTAAAAACAATGTTCGAACCAGAATTAAATATAAGTGGACAGTGTCAATTCTATCTGGATTTCTTTGGGAGTCTGCTCAGCTCCGAGTTCTTGATATTTCCTTGGTTTTTTGGCTTGCCACACATATTTGTGGGGAGAGGTATCAAATTGGACTTGTTTAACAAACTCTTCAAAGCCTATAGCTTAGAATGAAGAAGAGAGAAGCTGTATGAACATTTCATGAGTATTCATCATTTTTTAATCCCTACGCCTTAAGAAATATTTCACAGCTACCTTGGGCAAACAGTTGCATCATTCAGCAACTCCTAAGAATGCCTGGGGGTAGAATACTCAGAGGTGGCTCTAGTGTTTTTATTTTTTAAGTAAGATGAGCAGGTAAGTCAGAGACTTTTCACCAGGCATATAATTGTTATTGCAAAAAAGGAAAGAGGACATATACATTTGTTATTTTTTTTGCTTATTGCAATATGCCCTTCTCAGTTTAGAACTGCAGATTTCTTATATCAGTTGGTTCATATTTTTTCAAGTTGCAATACAATATACCGAATATAATTAATATAAGGAGTGTATCTAGTTTAATATATGCCACGATATATTGGCATATATCGTGGCATATATTAACAAAAGTTTCCACTGGCTGTGATGAGCAGTCTATATCATTTTTTTAAACTGAAGATTTATTTGATGAAAAACCATTGCTGCTATAGAATAACAACAATCCAATTTCTCAGCATGTTTCAGATTTCTGATATTAGATTTTTGGCAGCAGCTTCCATTTATTCCCCTTTTAGAATGAACCTTCACTCCATTTTATTTATTTATTTAGTGTATGGCAACTCCACTTAAATATTAGTAAATAAGCATGGATATCAACAAAACATTATAAACTTATTTGAAAGATCTCACTATTCACAAAAATCGGGGTATATCCATAACAGCTTATTTATTAATGGGTTAATCAGCTCAAATGATTTTTTCCCCTTTTTAAAAAAGAAATATCTGAATATGTATGCAGTTGAGTTCACTGATTAGATTCTAAGGACAAAACTTTGCCTGCAGCATTTTAGAACTTCCTACAGTGCTCCTTGCAGGTTTATAGAAAGTTGGTGTTACAACAGATTTTGGAATCAATTCATGTCTATACTTCACTTCTGATGCTTTCACTTTTGGTTTATATGTTGATTCACAAAATTTAACATCTGTCTTACCTACAGTGATATCCAGTGGGAATCCTTTCCCTATACTGTACATTTTTATCAAATGTAGATATACACTTACACTGGAAGAGTTATCATGTCTCTAGGTAGAAAATGCCAAACGATTCATTTTTTCTCCCATAAGCCTTGGTTCATAGGCTTTTCATGGATGACCCACTATTATGAAATTGCTGAGACCCAGAATCGCAAATCACAGATTGATTTATTTTGAGTGCTGGTGAATCTGATGCTTCTCACTGACAGTGATACCTACATACACAACCATAAATGAAATAATTCCTTGTTCTCAAAACAAAGATTTGGTAAAATGTATTTTGGATTGGTGGAAGCTGTATATAAGTATTTCACTGGAGCTAATGCCTACCAATAGCAATAGTTTGAGAATGAATAGGCACCAAGTTTTAAGATCACTGAAAAGAAAACACTAACTATTGAATGTTTCCATGTCTGTGTTTATTTCTGAATACATCCTTATATATTTACATTCTATAAATCCTGTCCCTACACCTGCTCTACTGTACTTCCTCCCATTCCAGATGGCATATTAATTCATGGCACTCTAAATCCCACGGCACACCAATGCCCTACACCAGGAATGCTCTGAAATACACTGCTGTTAAATATAAGGTTTCATGCAGAAGGTTCTAAAAGGCCATGTTTGTTAGTTGTGTCAGCTGTCACTCCATCCCTAACCAATGAAAACTCTTCTCTGATGCGCTAGTTCTTCCATACATTGTTTATTTTTTCTTTCCCATTATACCACTGACCAATTCAATTTAAATGGGTTGATCCACCTATTTAGAAAAGAAAAATTGGCGGTAATATCCAGAGTTTTGGTTTCTCTTGTACTCAGGAAAGGACTTGGAGGTAGGCCAAAAGGTCAGTGATTAGACTGAAGGGGTAGTCTTACAGGAAACCAGAAAATCATTTGGATCGCAGAAGATTGCTAACATAGAACATGTCATGTCAGCATGACATGGTCACCTTCCCAGTGCCCTACACTGATATTCAAAACATCGCAAGGCAGGATATTTGAAAAAAAACAACAACATTACTTCTAGGACATGGCAACTTATGCCATCCTTGCATTGTTGTCTCTGCTACAAAAGGCACAGTGATACAGGTAGGGACATGTGAATGAGCACTCAAACATAGACAGTAGATTTTGGAAGCTGAATAGAGTTAACATAGCCTTTATATTTGTATGTAACATGCACAGGTAGTCCTGGACTTCCAACCATTCATTTAGTAACCATTCAAACTTACAATTGCACTGAAAAAAGTAACTGTGACATTCATATTTACAAATGTCACAGTATCCTCACATACTCAACATTTGCATGCTTGGCAACTGGAATGTATTCATGAGGGTTGTATTGTCCTGTGGTCCCTTGATCACCGTTTGTGACCTTTCCAGATGTCTTCCAACAAGCAAAGTCAAGGGGGGCAATCAGATTTGATGAACGACCACATGATTCACTTAACAACTGTGGCAAAAAAGTCATAAAATGAGGCACAGTTCAATTAACAACTGCTTTGCTTAGCAACAGAAATTTTGGACTCAATTGTGGTCATACGTTGAGAACTACCTGTACTGGGAACCCAGAAGCATCGCAGCGAGACTGGTTGGGAAAATACCGGGCTCTAACGAACCTGGTGAAAACTCAGCCAGACGAACCACCATCGGGGGGGGGGTCTTTGGACCGGAACTGTCTGGTAGGGACAGCGAAGAAGGAGAGGCATCTTGGTTGGCTAAAGAGGAACAGGCAAGTTCCTCAGAAAGCCAGAGAAAACTCTTCAATCCGATGGGGGGTGGGGGGGCAGTGGCCATTGCGAACTGCCATGAAGCTGGGGCATCCGGAATAAGAATTGTGCAGGAGCGAAGAATTAGACAGAATACGGGTACCGGGTGAGTGATTGGCCAACTCACAGGTAATAAAAGAAAAATTGGAATTTTTTAAAGTTACCCCGGCATGGAAACAGGGGCTAAATAGTGTTGGGGAGAGACAATTGAGAGAGAAGAGAGAAAGTGGAAGTGAAAAACACTAAAGCCCAAAACAGAATCTGATGCTTAAACTTTAAATGTGGATATTGAATTTAGAGAGATTAAATTGAATATAAGAAAAAGAACCTCAAAAGAAAATATTTTTAACAGGATTGTACATAAACCATATAGAAAATTTTGAATTTTAGAGGAAGATTAAAGAATGAGAAAAGATTGTAATAGAAAAGTTTGACCAAAGATTTTAAATTAAACTTGAATTGGAATGTAAAGCTGGAATTTGGATTTTATAAATTTGGACTGGATTATAAATTGATTTGGTGCACAAAGGCAAAAAAGAAGAAAATTAAATTAGTAAAAATTGTTAAAGTGGATTGCAAACAAAATGGACACTTTTTTTAGACTTCTGACTCAGTTTGTGGATTGTAGAGAGACATCTTCAGGAGAAACAAGATCATTAAAATACTAAAATTTTGTTTTGGAAAAAACTTTACTTTGAAAGCCATAATAGCTGTGAGAATTTCCAAGGAGGGTTTGTTTGTCTACAAGCGGTTTGACTTTGATGATTAAAAAAGGAGGACTGCAACACGATTTTAAATTGGAATAATATTAATTTAGAAAGATCAATGAGAAGCAAGAAAGAGAGACTGACAATAAAGAAGAAGACAAAGAGTTGGATCATGGAAAATTAAATGATTATGTCGGTAGTAATAATAAAAAGGAGAGCTTTAAAGATTACATTGGGATTAACAATGAAAAAAATAGAAAAGGGGGAAAGAGACAAAGAAGGAAAAGAGGGTGGAATAGAAAGAATAAAAAAATTAAATGATTACACTGGGATTAACAGTGGAAATATTAGAAAGAAGGAGAAGGGATGAAAAATAATGGGAAATACAGGGCAAAATAGAGGAGCTTATGATTTTAAAACACAAAATGATTACGCTGGAAAGAAAAGAAAAAGGGGAAAGAGATGGGAAATAATGGGAAATATAGGACAAAACAGGAGAGCTCAGGATTTTAAAGCACAAAAGAAAAGAAGGGGAAAGAAAAAGAAATAAAAACAGAAAGAGAGAAAGGGAAAGAAATAAAAGAGGAATATGTTGTATATATTTAGAATTGAAACATGAATTGATGTAGGATTTATAGATGAAATGAATGATGGTAAACAGATGAAATTGTGATGTTAATTAAGTAATTTAAAATAATGGAAAATTATATGGAAGTATGAATGACATTAAATAGATGAATGGGTAATATTGATTTTTTTAAAAAGGAAGAAAGAAAGAAAAGAGAGAGAATAAATGCTATGGCAAAAAGGGAATATATAAGTTGTGTTGAAATGGCTAAAATTGTTTAAATTTGTGAACCAGCCAATACTCTGTTCAAAAAAAAAAAAAAAAAAAAAAGCATTGTATGTGTGTCTGTCTCTGTGTTAAAAACAAAACAAAACAAAACAAAACAAAACACACACACACACACACACACACACACACACACACATATATATAAGAACTACCTGTACTGGTTTTTTTTTTAAATGTTTGGCAGTTTTGTGACTTTAATAATATTTGTGAGTGTCTGTTAAGCTTTCATATGCCAATTGTGTTGGAAATAAAGCAGTTATAAGAGATATTCCAATTTTCTTCCTATGAAAAGGAAGTTCTAATCTGAACCTCTTTGCATTGCTGACGTAGAGCTTTTCTAGTCTCATTTGTGGAGACAACAGTTTATATTGGATTAGGTTTTGCACTAGATCTAGGTTCCTTCCAACCATTGAATGCTGTGATTCTAATTGGAGAAAGTCATATGGACTTTCACGAAGCACTAAAAGTGAAATGCACAGTAAAATTGGACATAGGAAAAGGGCACTGTTATAAATCCCAATGAACACTGCAAAGTTAGAAAGTGAATGTGGATAAATCAATGGCTGGTAGAAATGTGTAAAGTATGGGATTGAGAGGTTCTGGCATGAATGGAGCACCCTTCTTTAAAGGGTCGAGGAAGCCACAGTCTTATAGGTAGAGAAAAATCTGAGGAAATTCTCAAAGAAGACACATAGAGTCTTTGGGTAGTGTTTCTAAACCTTAGCAACTTTGAAATTAAAAAAAAAAGATGTTGACACTCTAGAAAGACTGCAGAGAAGAACAAAGATGATTAGGGATCTGGAGGCTAAAACACATGAAGAAGGGTTTCAGGATTTGGGTATATCTAGTTTAATGAAAAGAAGGATTAGGGGTGACATGGTAGCAGTGTCTCAGTATCTAAGGGGTTACCACAAAGAAGAGGGGGTCAAGCTATTCTCCAAAGCACGTAAGGTCAGGATCAGAAGGAATGGATGGAAACTAACCAAGGAGAGAACAAACCTAGAACTAAAGAGAAATTAAGTGTGAACAATTAATCAGTGGAACAACTTGGCTTCAGAAGTTACGAATGCTCCAACACTGGAGGTTTTTAAGAAGATGTTGGATAACCTTTTATCTGAAATAGTGTAAGGTTTCCTGCTTGAGCAAGGGGTTGAGCAAGGTCCATTCCAACTCTGTTATTCTGTTCTGTTCTGAAATATTTGGACTTCCACTCCCAGAATTCCCCAGCCAGTAGGATGTCTGGAGAATTTGGAAGTGATGATCCATTCCTATTCCTCAAAAGATGAGAAACACTATTCTAGGGGATGAGACAATCTCAGTGCTTCAAGAAGAGCTACAGAGACGAGTGTCCTCTTTGAATGCATTGCAAAGTCTTATTAGAAGATGTCATTTGGGGGAAGTGGGCAATTTTCTACAATTAGATGATGGTGTTCTCAAGACTTCAGAGTTGGTAGTAGAGAAAATGATTGTGGTTCATCTTTCAACTATTTCTGACATATTTGAAAACAGTAGATGGCATGGAAGAGAACAGATAGTAAGAGATTCATTTTATTTCCTTCCAGAAATGTTGATCAGTTCCCCTCCCTTTTCTGCCTGGGTTTTATAGAAAAATGTGGGTGTTTGTAGAAGGGAAATCCTCTTTATCTCTTCTCTTTCCATCTATCTTACACAAAACAGCCTCTTATCTCTAAAGCATTCCCTGCCTAAGATAAATCAAGATAAGTTATTTAAGGCAATCAAAGAATCATTTGTTCTCTGTTATCTATCTTACTCCATCCCTTTTTTCATTGACTGGAAGGTATGGTGTTTTTTCATTCATCTTTGAGAAGCTCCACATGCTTCCAGCCTATTTATTTCAGAGGAGTAATTTGGGAGTAGAAGCAAGAGATTTATAAACAGAAAATATGAGGTAAACTTCAGCTTTTGGAGTAATATGAGACACTGAATGAAAGTTGAGGGGGTATCTATCATTGAAAATTTTGTGATAAAAAATGTTAGAGGGATCCTGGGATTAAAGAAAGATAATATAGAAAGTTCTAAATAAGCCTCTCAAACCATTTCCCCATTAAAACTAAATCAAATCAGCAATGCCTCCATAATGAAGATGTGACAAACCTATGGCCTCTCTGCAAAGCCTTGGGTGAAGGGGAAAATATTAAATGCATAGGGAATAATATTAACTATATGTAATAAGAATACAATTTAATTAAATTGAAATTTAATGAAATCAAATTTAGTTTTTGTTCTGGTTGTATGACCTTTTGGAAATGCAACCCCTGACATCCAATTCAAAGATCAAGTATTGCCTTCAGCCTGAAAAAGACTAAATTTCCCTGACATAAGAGCACAACATTGCATAAATAGCTGCTCTCAATTAAAAAGTCGGTGTCCTTCAGAAATGTCACCAACTATGTTTCCTTTCCTACAAAATGGCTTAGTTTGATAACAAAAACTAAAGTTTTATGCCTTAATGGTTTCATCTCCTTGTTAAATGTGGATATTTTGGTACAGAAACCAGAAGTAGCAGAAAGACGAGAAGAATACTGCCTATAATTTGGATATAATTCATTGTAAACATCTAACTACATTGTAAACTTTCTTTGCAAGATAAGGAATTAAATTTTCAAGGGATACAACTGGGACTTTGTAAAGAAATTGGAAAGAATAATGGATTTGGTGAATGATGATGATAATGATGATGATGTATCAGAAACCAGAATTAAATACCTATAAATTGTTTTATTCTATCCAGCTTCCTTACTGTTTTGTGCTACCCTCTACCTTATTGTTATCAGTTCACAACAATATGAAATCACAATAGCCAGTTCTTTAGCTGGGGTTATCCTTCATATTTTTATCCCAGAGCTATAATTGCACTCAACAATGAACTAAAGGTCCACCATCAGTCAGCTGTTGGACAGTATTACTTGGTCTGTTGTGTGGATGTTTGGGTGGTATAGGGGTGGGGAATTATGGTGGATGGGAGTGTGTTTGGGGATTGTTATGTGTGTTGGACCTGGTCTCTGAGTGTTAAGTGAATTCCATTGTATAGGTATACTGTGTATACACGTACAATGACAATAAAGTTGTTATTGCTTCTGTTGTTGTTGTCGTCGTCATCATCATCATCATCATCATCATCATCATATGCACTGCATTCTTCCGAAGAACCTAGATGTTGTAATGTATCCATCTACTATATGTGCAGATCCAAGGATTATTGTAATGCTTTTGTAATTGAAAGATGGACATTTTGGCAATGTGCAAATTTTCCAAGTGCCATCCAAGATTTCTATCCAGTGTGCCAGTAACCACTTGGACCACCACAGTTTGTTTATGACATAATCTTTCAACTTTGATTTTCAATCAAGATACTTTGTAATGTTCTCCAAATCTTTGTCTTCAATTCTACTCTCTTTGGTATTGCTACATGAATTGACCTCACTTCCTTCTTTTCAACCACAGTATATCTGTTGTGTTGTATTGTGTTGTGAGCAGAGGTGGGTTTCAGCAGGTTCTGACCAGTTCTGGAGAACCGGTAGCAGAAATTTTGAGTAGTTGGGAGAACCAGTAAAAACCACCTCTGACTGGCCCCGCCACCATCTATTCTCTGCCTCCCGAGTCCCAGCTGATCAGAAGGAAATGGGGATTTTGCAGTATCATTCCCCTGGAGTGGGGTGGGAATAGGGATTTTACAGTATCCTTCCCCTGCCACGCCTACCAAGCCACACCCACCAAGCCATGCCACACCCACCAAGCCATACCCACAGAACCAGCAGTAAAAAAAATTGAAAACCATCACTGGTTATGAGTCAAGACTTTGTATTTGGAAATCCCACAATATTTTATTATTTTGATTACTATTACATGAAAACAACTTCTGAAAGTTCATTTCTCCATCTTGCTGGAAAACATTCCTCTAAGAAGCACTCCACATTGGTCTAATGACCAAAGTAATGTATGCAAAACACACATTCTCTTCTGTTTGCTCCTCAGCACTTCAGTGGGTCCACCATTAGATGAATGTTCTTTAAATCCAGAAGCTTTGTGGGGGTTTGCAAGGAAAACAAGTTTTAAAGGATCTAGCAATTCAAGTATGAAAAATATGGGCAGTACAAAGTTCTCTTTGGTTAAAAAAAAAAAAAAGTCTTTCCTACTTTGACTTAAAAGGAAAATCTTGCTTTTTTGCTTTACCAAATCTCCTGGCTTAAATTCTTAAGAATATAGGAAAGAATATAGAAAAACCGATCTCCTGACTTCATTCATATCATATTAAATTGCACACACAAGGATATTTGTCTATGTGCTGCTTTGTGCAAAGATTTATGCACCTACACCAGCCCAATTTTGACAGCAGGGATCAGGGATCAGTCATGCTATCTTCAAAATGTACGATAGGCTCCAGGGCTGATGAATTATTTTATGGAGATAAGCTGTTTAATCTGAAACACAGCTGCAATAGCCTCAAAAGTGCAAGAATCCTAAAAGGAGAGCGTCTGTGTGTTTTGTGAATTGTTTTCTTCCATACCCCAATGGCCCAAACAGATTCCTCCCCCACCACACTCTCTTTCTCTGTCTCTCCCTTGCCTCAAAGAACACAATCACTTTGTTAGATTTGGAGGAGTTCTTCAAAAGCTTGCTGACTGTTCTGAAAAGTTTTGATTGGCAGCAGCCATACTGATTCTCCTTTCTCTTGGGATCGCGCCACTTCTTCCCATCGGACAGAATGAAACAGCAGCAGATTGTGTCACGAAAGGGCAGCAGATTGGGAGCTCTTTAATTAATTGCTATTGTACTTTTACTTGTGAGGAAAAGAGGTTATGGAATTATTATTATTTTTTTTCTTTTTGCCTCCGGCATTGAGTGATTGAGCCGGCTTTGCGAGGGCAAACATTTGTATAGCCCACCACAATATGTACGGGTGTGACATTTCAGTAGAAGTCATCCGCCTGGGTGGATGTCCTTGGTTATTCTAGCCTTCTGCTCTTCTCTGGCCAGTTCCATTCATAATGAATATGTTCTGACCTAGGCTTCCTGAGTCAGTAAAACACACAAGTAGTCCCAAAAACCTGTTTTATTTTAACAGCTATGAATTCTGTTCATTCACAGATGAGTCCCATCTGTAAAGAGTCCTTTGAGATAAGGTTAATACCCACCTTTATCTCCCTTAACACACTGCCAAAGACCTAATTGGCAGAGCCACACAGAATCCAGAATCAAACAGAGCTTCAGACTTTAAACTGCACAGAATTAACAATGTTGCTTCTTGCAAAGGGCCATGTGCCTTTACTCCTCTTTTAAGTGTTATGGGAGAGGCCAATCATCTCCAAGCCCTACTCCCAAGTCGTCCCTTTTGTTTTAACTGTTCTTGCCTTCTGGCAGCTCTGCACATGCGCGCACTGGGAACAGGGTCCCTTGTTTCTCTGCCTCACTGAGGCCCGACTCTGGAGGCTCTGAAGGCAGCACATACCTCCCAGATGGCCCTTTCTCTGCCTCCAATGCAGAGCCCTTGTCCGAGCCTTCCCCAGAACTCCAGGACTGGCCCATGGTCCTTCCCAGCCTCCTCACTGTCCAACTCTACTGCCAGCTCCGCAGGCTGCTGGGAGACCACAACAGAATCCTTAGGCTGGTATTACAAGCCCTAACAGCACAAACTGTTTTTTCTCTCCTAGAGAAGGATTTGAGAACGTTGTTACAAGAATTAGACAAAATTTTGATGGGCCAAGAAAAAGGCATGATTTCGAAAACTTATAAATTGCTGATGAGAATAGAGATAGGTGATGAGATAATTAAGGATACAATGATTGCCTGGGGGAAAAAAATTGGATATTCAATTCATTTAGAGAAATGGCAAGAGATCTGGTGGGAGAATATGAAATTAGTAGTTTCTACGGCATACAAAGAAAACATCTACAAGATGATATACAGGTGGCATCTTCCCCCTGATAGACTGGCTAAAATGTTCACTGGACAATCTGCGGAATGTTGGAAATGTGGGTTTGAGCGTGGCACCTATTACCATCAGTGGTGGACGTGCCTGAAAGCAGTAGAATTCTGGGGGAAAATAAAAAAATGGCTGAATGAGATTTTAAATCAAAAGATCGAATGGCGTCCAGAGACATGCCTGCTCGGCTCCAAGCCAGAAAGTACTAAAAGAGACTTATGGTATCTTGCATTACACATCATCACAGTGGCGAGATTGACATACGCTCAACTTTGGAAAAATCAAAATATCCCATCAGAGGAAGCTATTATAAAGAAGATTTTAGACTGTGCAGAAGCAGATAAATTGACCAAAAAATTAAAAGACAGAGACCAAACACAAATATGTTTATCTTGGGAAAAATTCTATAGGTGGCTAGAGAAGAGGAAAATATAACCCAAATTAGATGAGGAATTATTTCTATTGAACTTATACTATACAAGTAAAGTGAGGTCGGATAGACCTAATTGTTTTATAAAGGTATACAAGATGTTCTGTCTTCTCCGGATTATAATATAGATATACCGAATACTAGGTTATTAAGGTATTGCTTATAGGTATGATTGCTTTTTTGTTTTGTTTTTTGTTTGTTTGTTTGTTGCTGTTGTGTTGTCTTGTTTGTTATTTATATGATGTGTTGTTCTTCTTTTGTTCTTAATGGAAAATGTATATATATATATATATATATATATATATATATATATATATATATATATATATATATATATATATATATATATATATATTTTAAAAGAGAATGTTGTCCCAAAGGTGCTTTTCCAAAAGACAAATGGGCTTTCTCAGTTATTTTTTCCTTGAAAACGTTTGGCTTCTTATCCGAGAAGCTTCTTCAGTTCTTTTTCCAAAACCAGCCTTTTGGAAAAGCACTTTGGGGGCAACCATGACCTGGATGATTGAAAATCTCTATAGACATTTGAGAATGTTGCTTATTTTCTACTGGCGGCAGTACTGGGGCCATTTCATGAAGTCTACAGAACAGAGACAAGAGAAGAGATTTCTGCCATGGACCTACAACAGTCTTTGTTGACCTAGTGCATCTTTAAGAAACAGACTGTCCTCACTACTTCTTGAGTCACTCTTGCCTCTTATTTGCACTTGAGAGAGTTCCTGATATGAGATCAGAGCAGGCTGTTTCAGAGAAAACCCCACAATTGTCTTGGCCTAAAACTTGACTTGTTTGCATTGTGTCTCAGGATATGCTAGTCTGGTCTTTGAGAGTTTTTTTTTATCCCTAACTCTGTTTGGTGAAGCGAATGGGCAGTACTTGTGATTTATTTATTTGTTTATTTGTTTATTTATTTAAATTCATAGGGCCACCCTTCTCACTATTGTGACTCTGGTGGCCCTCTAGGATCCAGTGAGTTTTAACATCTTTGACTCTGGATGGGGGACTGTTAAGGATATTGTTGTGTTAACCAACCAGCAGAACCTAGAGCACAGGGAAACGGTGCTGAGAGCAATGAATAAAATACATACAAACTGGTTTATCAAAGTTTTTACTTTGTAGTGAAAAACAATCTCATAGTCTTTAATCAATCCAAGTCTTTGCCAGTCAGATCAGTCCAGTGATACAAAAGTCTTCTTACCATACAAAACAGCAGAAGATAATAAATAGCAGCACATTCATGCTGGTAACAGATCACGATGGTAGCATATCCACCCACGATGATAGCATCTCCACACACATGGTAGCATATCATCACATGATGGTAGCATATCATCAATGACTACATTTCAGCTCCCTTCTTAAATACAGTTACAACAGAGCTTATCCAATCAGGATACAATGACTCAGCATTACAGTGACTCAGCATTACCTTTTAAAGTCATAGAATACATATCCATGTTAAAGTCATAGAACATATATTGCCTGGACAACCTGTTAGACATACACCATATGCTAACAGGGACCACTGTCCCAGACAAGAGATAGTGGACAGTTAGTGGGGTCTTGGACTTGCAGCTCTTGCTAAAAGAGCAAATGGAAGCTATAAATTAGGTTACTATGGGAATGGGTTTGCACAAATTTACCTTGTGCACCAATTACACCCCTTCCTGGAGCAGGATGGCTTGCTCACAGATGCTCCTTAGCACTAGTACTTGGACTAATATACCGCTTCACAGTGCTTTACAGCACTCTCTAAGCAGTTTACAGAAATTTAACAATCTCTTATCAAATGTTCAGGCTGTATTAACTGCTATCACACAGGGATTGATTGTTGCTTGAATGAGTAGGATGGATGCTTAATTCAATTTAAGGCAGTTCTTCTTTAGAAGAAAAGCCTCTGTTTCACCCACGTTAGATATGTGATTAGTGTTTTCTATGTGATGTATAAGATACTCCGCTCACATGATATGCACAGGGTGACAGTGAAGTTCTCCATGATCCTGGTTTAAAAGATGAGAATGTTGGTTTGGTAGCACCGTAAACCCAAACTGCTGAATTATTCATAATCATTATGTTTGTGCAAATCCTTTGAGAGAAGTGCTGCAAAGCATCCCTTTTCAGATAGCTAATGCTGCCTGTTAGGCACAAGGAACCAGGCCAGTACCGGGAGTTGTTCAGGGTTATTTCTTTATTGTTGCAATGCCTATTTACAAGAATCTCACCAAACTGGCTGCATTCACTTGGAAAGGGTCAGATAAAGCTTCAGGGAATCAGGGAGGTAAGGCCTGAATCCTTTCTACTGTGCAAGGACTCTTCATACCTCCCCCGCCCCAATTCTGGATGAAAATCCCACCACATCATCACATTCGCCAGCTGCTTTGGAAGCTCTTCTCAACTCTTTCCATATTGCCTGCACTGTCTCTTGCTGTGATGGATAAAAGAGGAAACTTATCTCCATACTTCTTGTTTCATAGTATCACAGCTATTAAATCGGAAGGTCACCTAATTTAGAAATATTACAGGTTTGAGCTACAATTCTAGAATTTGGCCTTGCATTTATTTATTTTTAAAGTGTGAGTTAGATCTATGTTTGGCTGCCTGGATAAGACCACAGTCCTTCAAGCGTTGAGGCCAGAACACTGGATGCAGATGTCCCACAATGAAATGTCAAGTATGAGAAATACACTTTTGTGTTCAGAGGAGCTAATCTAGAACAGATCCTCTTTGCTTTAGGCATAGAGTTAATATTTATCTTTGAAACTCTGTATTAGTGAACTTTGGCAAAGTATTCACCAGAAGCTCCTGATACTGTAGGTACAAACATTTTAGTTCTGCTCTTAATCATAGCAGGTATTTTCAATTAGGTACCCTCCAGATATTTTACAACTCTGAGTTTTAGCCAGAATAGAAATACATTAAGTTGCTTGTCAGAATGGATGGCAAAATACAACATGCATTTAAAATGTCATGTGTGGGCTATTCCAGTTTATTAAACCAGATAGAGATGATTCTGGTTTAGATTTCCATACAGGGTTCAAGTGGACTTTAATCTTCCCTTCATACCGAACTGATTTATGCAATTCTTTTTCCCATGCACACGTTTTATAGAACAGCTGCATTCTGCACATTTAGTGAGCCATGTTGTTTAGCTCTGAGTATGTCAGTCAAGAGAACATTTCTGTAGAGCACGGGTGTCAAACTCGCAGCATCACCATTGCCATCAAGTGACATTTCAGGATGGTTTTCTCATTCGTGGAGCTGGGGTGGGCGTGGCCTGCATCCCGTGGACCACCTGTTTGACACCCCTATTGTAGGGACATACATAGTACTCTTCTATTTAATTCATGTGTTTCAACAGATTGTATTAAATGATTTTGCTCCATGCCACATTTCTTTATTGCATCCATAAGGTGGTTTTCTCTAGTTTGGTGTCTGACCACTTCCAGTAATATTCAGCTAGCAAAGCCATTAGTTCTGCCCATGAGGAATTCTCGGGGTTGTAGTCAAAATATCCAGAAGATGCCAACATAGGGTAGACCCATGATGGCAAACCTATGGCACGCAGAGCCATATCGGTGGGCACGCAAGCTTGCCCTAGCTCAGCTCCAGCATGTGCCCACTGGCCAGCTGATTTTTGGGCCTTCTGGGCCTCAGGAAGTCAGGAAATAGGCTATTTCCGGTCTCCAGAGGGCATCCGGGGGAGTGAGGAAGGCCGTTTTCACCCTCCCCAGGCTCCTAGAAAGCCTCTGGAGCTGGGGAGGGCGAAAAATGGGCCTTCCGGTCCCACTGTGCCATTGAGTGCCAAAAGTGGGGGTCGTGCAGGGTGGTCACGTCCACATGCATGGGGGGAGATTGAATTATGGATGTGGGCATGCATGCACATGATCCTCCCACGTTCCCCCCGCTTTTGGCACATGATGGCAAAAAGGTTAGCCATCACTGGAGTAAACAGTCCATAATACATGTGATCCTCAAGGCAACTCCCTCCCAAATGCATTCAGTTTCACTGGCATACAGGCATTATAACTTATCGAAGATTCTCTTATTCACACTTTACAAAGAAATAAAGACAGTCAGTTCCATATACCCTTTTACCCAAGGGATTCAAACCTAACTTATAAAGCTGAAAAATGTGATGGGATATTTGTTTATGAGATGATTATCAGCATACTCTAATTTAGTTGGAAGCTACTGTCATATAAATGCTGAAAAAAGATGAGGAAAAAAGAGAAGTCTCTGAAGAGAAACTAGACTATTTGTATAATAGCTACTTATATTAATTAGATGCAAGACAAAAGAGAATGTATTTTTCAATCGTTTTCACAGACCTCAAATTCCTCAGCATGGCTATTAAAAAAAACCCTTTATGTTACCCAAAAAGTGTTAGATTTGGATGTGAAAAGTTCCAGTTCTAAATATTACTGCCCGATTAATTTACAGAAAAGGGCAGTTGAAAGATAAGAATAATGCAAGGGTGGCAATAATGTAAGAGATTTGGTATAGCTATTTGGGATCTGAGAAAAGAATCATCCTCTTAATACTCATTATTTCAAACAAACATAAAAAGTATGTGCCTTTTATTAGCTGGTTTTAATGCTTCTTTGGCAAGCCACATGCTAATTATTGCAGACATTACAATATAATATTTATTAAAATGAGCAATTACTTTACATGCCTATTAAGATGAAGAAACCTTTCTGTGTATTCTGCTGTCTAAAATTGCCTTTCTAATCTGTTGTATCAATGAGCTGAACTAATTTCATTAAAGTAAGCATTTAGCTTTTCAGCCTTCCCTTTCAAAAAGAACTGTCTGACTTCCACTTAGCTGCTTTGTTTGCACATCTGTTGTGCAGCATACAGATGAATGAACAGGCTATTCTTTCTTTATTTCATGAAGCAGAGTCCTTTCTCTCATCTTGTGAAATTAATTACTTGATTAAAGCAATATCTATTTATTTAGAAAGAGTAATAGGCCAAGCAGGAAAACAAATGAAGTTCCAGTTATGCTAAATCTGCAGTGTACTGCAGCTGGAATTCAGATTAATTACCGTCGAGCTTTCATCCTTCACTTGTTTTGGTGCAGTGACCAGCCTTCATAGGCACTCTGTCAATTGTGTGTGTGTCTTCTATTGCTATTCTTCTAAACTGGGTTTGTAGAAAGCACATAAATGAGATAGTCACCCACTTAGAACTCTTTCCTACTGGAAAAGCAAATACCCAATTGAATTGAAGGCTACCACTTTACAGAAGATTATAAATCTAATTTAGTTCCCTATGACCAAATCCTAGATAGATTTATTTACTTATTTAGTGTCTGGCTCCTACATAGAGTACAGTTTCTTTAAGGGAAGGGAAATTGGATTTCAGCCCTTGAACAAAGGAGATAGATGTACAATACTGTACTCTAGCCACTGCAGTGGTGGTGCAGTGGCTAGAGTGCAGTATTGCAGGCAAACTCTGCCCACAGCCAGGAGTTCGATCCTGATCATCTCAAGGTGAGACTCAGCTATCCATCTTTCCAAGGTCATAAAAATAAAGACCCAGATTGTTGGGGACAATATGCTGAGTCGGTAAACTGCTTGGAGAGGGCTGTGAAGCAGTATATAAGTCTAAGTACTATTGCTATTGCTATATTTTAAAGAGGCATTTACTACATGCTCACCTCATTGTGTCTCTGCCCAGTTTTACAACTGTTGTAACTTTTCCAAATCATACCAGTATTTAGATTAAGAAAATAATAATTTCATTGTTGTCTGGTTCTTTCACTTTCTATCTCCTGACCCATTTTTTTTCTGTGAAAAAGAGGATAAATTTGAAGAAAAAAAAATTAGGTGTGATCTCTCTCTTCTTTGCTTCCTGGACATCATTTTAAGTACTGAACAGGATATGTTTCGGTAACTTATGAAGAAAGTAGTAAATCCAAACAGTTTTAGCTAGTTGGTAGTTTGCAGCAAATCAGTGCTAAAGGGAAAAAAATATAACTGGATCGAACTTGACTATAACATTCAAAAGAGAGGGGGAGAAAACTAGGTAGAAGAATTAGTCCATATTTGTTGAGAGAGATTAGATTCATTATTCAGATGGATCCACAATCAGCATGTTCATATTTAATATATTGCTTGAGAGGCATAACTAAATTACAGAAGGATTTTATTCATCTAATCTTAGTTTTTTTTTAAAAAAAAACCACAATCTGATGTAGAATGTCCCAAAGGTGCTTTTTCAAAACTCAACCGAACTAAGGAAAAACAAAGTCCAATTGCCTTTTGAAAAAGCATCTTTGGGACAACCATGATCTGGGTGACTGAGAATCTCCATAACCATTTGATGCAGAATATCTTCTGTATATCTTGTTTTCAGAAAGAAAGATGGAGGACAATGACTATGCCATTTGTTGCAATCTGCTAAATGTCTTTTCTCAAGACTCTTATTATAAACACATAAAAAGTGATTCTTTCCTCCCACAAGCTTTCCTTCTCAGTTTTTTCTTTCTTTTTCCTTATTATCTAGATGTTCATTTCTCCTATATATTTATTGCTGCATCTTAAAAAGGTGCTGGCCTTCGGCCTTTTGAATGAGGTCTGCATGCTTAGTCACCTTTGCTTTGTTCTGTGTCTGTCTTTTGACTGCTGTTTAACAGTTGAAAGCATAGATAGAACTGGTTTATAGACATTCCTCACTGTTATTCAGACGTGAGTTTCAGCAGGTTCTGACCAGTTCTGGAGAACTGGTAGTGGAAATTTTGAGTAGTGTGGAGAACCGGTAGTAAAAATCCTGACTGGCCCCGCCCCCATCTATTCTCTGCCTCCCAAGTCCCAGCTGATCGGGAGGGAATGGAGCTTTTACAGCATCCTTCCCCTGCCACACCCACCAAGCCATGCCACGCCCACCAAGCCACACCCATAGAACCAGTAGTAAAAAAATTGGAAACCCACCACTGCTGCTATTATATATTTTATATAATTTCACTTGATATTTTGGGCAAAAGGAATAACACAATCAAGGCAGCTATTTCAGTGTAGCCAAGATGGGTTTTTATTTATACACCAGAACTTGGAAAAACTATATATTTCTTGGACCAACTATATCTTCCCTATGATATTTTATTTAAGGACTACTTTTGAAAATATACATAGATGCAATACTATGCATGATTCAGAGCCTTGTTAGATTAGGTCAAAGGTTCATGTAACCGAGAATTCCATGTTGCATGCTAACTGCAGTTAGATGTAGTCAGGATATCACAGGACTGCAATAACTCACTAAAGCTGTTGCTCCTTGGCAGTTGGTATTTAAAGGATGGTACAACAGTGATCCAGGAGAATAATATATATAGCCACCATGAGACTAATGCATCTAAAGATAAGTGAAAACTTTGGAAACTTAGCTTTATTGCATGAGGATAACATAAGATGACATCACAAGCCTGCCACAAGAAAAGGCAAGGTGGGCTACATTGAGATTCAAACCAGATTTTTTTACCTGCTAAGCAGTTAAACTCATAAATGATCTTTTATTTCTCAACACTTAACGTGAGGCCAATTTTGGTAGCTGAAGAAGCAACCAAAATTGGCCTCAAGATCAATGCCAGGAAATTGAAGATCATGTATGTGGGCTCCACCACATAGATATGGAGAATCACACTTGGATCACAGTGACTTGAGGAAATAGAAAGGTTTTCCTATTTGGATAGTGCAATCATTCAAAATGGAAATGCCGAGAAGGATATCAAGTGCCGTATTGAAAAAGCTACAGCTGTTTTCCAGAGATTGAATAAAAACTGGCCCTCATCATCTATCTCAGTGAAACTTAAATTCTGTTTGCTTACCAGTATAGTGAACTTGACAGCCATTTATGCCAGTGAAGCATCACTGAGTGGAATGGAATGGAATGGAATGGAATGGAATGGAATAGAATAGAATAGAATAGAATAGAATAGAATAGAATAGAATAGAATAGAATAGAATAGAATAGAATAGAATAGAATAGAATAGAATAGAAAACAGTGTTGAAAGGGACCTTGGAGGTCTTCTAGTTCAAACCCCTGCTTAGGCAGAAAACCCTATACCAGTGATGGCTAACCTTTTTGCCATCACGTGCCAGGAGAGGGGGGCGGGGGAGGGTCGTGTGCGCACATGCCCACGCACATGTGTGCACAACCCCCTCCCCCCCGCTCCTGGCACATGATGGCCTGGTAGACCCGTTTTTCTTTCTTACCTGGTTCCAGATCCTCTCTGTGTATCTGGGAACAGCGAAAACAGCCTTTCCCACTCCCTTGGAGGCCCTACGGAGGCTGAAAAAGCCCATTTCCCAACTCCCGGTGGGACAGGAAGTGACATTTTTTGCTGTCCCCAGCCTCCAGAACCTCTCTAGGAGTCTCTAGGAGCCTCTCTAGGACTCTGTAGGAACCTCTGTAGGAGTCTCTGGAGGCTGGGGACAGGAAAAAAAGTCACTTCCTGTCCTACCAGGAGTAGGGAAATGGGCCCTTTGAGCCTCCATAGGGCCTCCAAGGAAGTGGGAAAGGCTGTTTTTGCCGTTCCCAGATACACAGGATCTGGAGCCAGGTAAGAAAAAAAAAACAGGCCTTCCCCACATCCCCCAGGCCCTCCAGAGGCAGGAAACAGCCTGTTTCCCTACTTTTGGTGGGCCCAGAAGGCCCAAAATTCAGCTGGCCGGCGCGCGCATGTGCTCCAGAGCTGAGCTGGTGTGCCCACTAATATGGCTCCGTGTGCCACTTGTGGCACGCGTGCCATAGGTTCGCCATCACGGCCCTATACCATTTCAGACAAATGGTTATCCAGCATCTTCTTTAAAACTTCCAGTGTTGGAGCACTCACAACTTCTGGAGGCAAGTTGTTCCATGATTAATTATTCTAACTGTCAGGAAATTTCTCCTTAGTTCTAGGTTGCTTCTCTCCTTGATTAGTTTCCACCCATTGCTTCTTGTCCTGCGCTCCGGTGCTTTGGAGAATAGTTTGACTCTCTCTTCTTTGTGGCAACCCCTGAGATATTGGAACACTGAGTTAATCAACAAGACACTCAATGTCTTCCAACAAAGATATCTTCACAGAATCCTAAAGATTCACTATTTTGACCATAATTCTAATGAAGAAGTGCTCCGAAAGAATTTCTCCTGCAAACTACTTTATGTTGTTGCATGCAGAAGATTTCAACTTCCAGGTCACATTCTCCCTTTGGAGAACAATCAAACCCCCAAGATGGCAATGAGGTGGACTCTCCCCCACCCCTGATGCCAATGACCAAGATGATGTCCTCAAAATATATGGCGAAGAACATTCGTGGAAGACTTAAAGACTCTAAACATCCCATGGGAAGACTCCCCCAAGTCTTCCCCAAGACTTGGGGAAGTGCTCCCCCAAGACCAAAATTCTGGAAATCCCTTGTTGGACAATATGCTATATAACATGGGAGGAGCTAATGCTAATATGAATCATTGAAGTTGGATTAGTGTCTTTCAATGTGTAGGTGTTCTACATTTTTAAAAATTTCAAAATAAAAACTCTGTGGGAAGAAGGACATGCTAAAATTTTGTTGTTGTATTAGCATTTTCTTCCCTTGAAAATATTCAGAAAATACTGGTAAGTCAGGACCAATTCAAGCTAATTTGGATTATGAATGTCTGCAAAAAAACAAAAAACAAAACAAAACAAAACACAACAACAACAAAAAAACTCAGAGAACAGCAAGGACCCATTGATCTGTAATATAGATGAAAAATGACTCTTTTGCTACAAAACATAACAGAACAGAACAGAACAAAACAAAACAAAAACCCTGCAAAAGAAATATAAATTGTGTGTGCCTGCTTTTTCTTAGAAATGACTGGATTTTCTTTCCTGGTCCAAGCAGACTGGATCCATTTGTCCAATATGGCCTCCATTTCACTTGGTCTTCCAATCCTTTCTTGCAGAGGAGGGCCCTGAAAAGCATTTGGAGAGGAAAGCGGTGTTTGTGATCACTAGTACGTAACCTCTTGTTATCTATGAAAACAGTGAGCTCACTAACACCATTGCGTAGACTATTTCTGGCTTTGAAGCAGCCTGCTAAATGTCAGTTCACTGAAAAGAATGACAACATGTGGAGACATGAGAAGCTATGCTCAGTGCTAATCACCCTGCAATCAGCAGTACTTTAACTGTATGAATGGATTGATTTTAATAAGGTTAACATCTGTCACTTCCCAATATACTTAGCATTAAGTTCATACATATCAGAGTCTTATTGTCAGGCTTAAGATTGGCAATGGCAAATAAATACCATCACAAATGTCAACATCTTTCGCATATGTTACTAATTTTTTAAAAAATACAGAAATAATGGTTTTTATTCCTGCTTTTATCACTATTTAATTCACATGCCAAAAGAGTTGGGCTGTTGCTGCTTCCATACTGCTGCCAAGAAATATGTGGCCATGCCTTGTCAAGGGAACCTTTATTTATCTTTTCAAAGTTGATTTAATTTACCTGCTTTCAAAATTGTCCCAATTGGCATTCCTACCTTAATTTGGCCAGATATTTGAAAGGAAAGATATCTTAACTTATTAGGGGGAACACTCTGCATCGGTATGGACCCAGCCCCAACATGATGCTCATTGCAAACCACGACTGAAGGACATTCCTTGGTACAGAATATCTGGCTTCAGTTTTGCTATGGATCAGAAGAAGGAAGTATATTCAACCCACCATGTAATCTATCTCCACTCTTAGAATACGATGAGGTTCATCCTATACTTGTGAAATCTCTTTTTGAAGATGGGTTATAATATGGGTAGCACTTGGAAGTTGGAGCTGGTGAGAACTACAGAAGGGAAATATTATTATTATTATTATTATTATTATTATTATTATTATTATTATTATTATTATTATTATTATTGATTAAGTTTTTCGATATAATAAATACTGGTTCAATAGTGTTAGCGTGAACCAGATTAATTTGGTGGTGATTGGCTGCAATTTATTAACTTGACTTCTCAGAAATCACTTGTTTGCCCAGAAAGTGATTTTGAAGACAACCATTTCAAAAAAAAAAAAAAAAATGTTTAGAAACACACCTGAGAGGGTATGGAATAGTATTGCCCTGGGCCCTCTATGAGCCCCCATTAACTTCCATTTTTATTGATTTTTTTATTCTGATTGTTTTGGAGAAGGTGCTGTTTTGTGCATCATCCAGGTTTGTTTTATAATATGGGTGACTCTATAAGTCTTTCAAAATAAACAGATGATGATGATGATGATGATGATGATGATGATGATGATGATAATAATAATAATAATAATAATAATAATAATAATAATAATAATAATAATAATAATAATAAATAGCCTGTTGCTATGTTAGACGTAGATCTGTTTAAAACCCAGTTAACACTATGCAGGCTGGCCAAGAGAATGCAAAAATATTCTGTGGGAATTTCTTGGGAAATATTTCTTGGGATGCTGTGTTGTTTTATCCTTTTGGATTGATGTTTTGCCCTTTTTTGCAGGATCTTTTTCTCCACAAAGAGCCAATGTCTTGATTGCCTCAGTCCTGGGCTGCAAGCACAAAGCAACATATGTCTACTTACCCTGCATTAAATTCCATTGAATGAAATGGTTCTTACTCTAGAAGTCTACATTTGGGACTTCTAGTTGTCTTCAGTACTGACTTTCCAGTGCCTTCATGTGAATGGAGAACCTCTATAGGTTCAGGAGGTTTTCACAGCAGATATTCATTCTGCTCACATGGCACCCCACCAAAAAGAGGAAGAGGACGGAATACTCTTCCTTACTCCCCTGAAGCCATGGCTGTGACTTCTCTTCCATTCCTGACTCATTTCAGCCACCTGCATTCATGATTTCAATTTCTCTTATTCTAGTCTAGTACATTTATTGCTAGATGTTGAAGACCACACTTCCATTCTTTGAGGATCAAACAGCATTGCAACTGCATTCCAGCCTATAAAGTATTTGAATTTTATATAGAATTGTACTTTGGGGTAAAAAAAAAAAATATTAGCCTTAATCTAAGATTGAAAATAAACTGCATGGATTAAAGATGCCACAGGAAGGGTTGTTATTTGTTTCCTAACTCAATCCAGGTTTTAGCATGTTTTCTCAAAGCTGATCTATTGGAAAATGTTGTGCTCTCCATGCAAATCTCATGAAATCTCTATCTGCAAAAACCATTTGTTTCCGTTGTGGTGCAAATTCCACCTGTTATGTACTTGCTGTGAGGTCACTATGGAAGCCCAAAGGAGTGGAGTTTGCATCACAATGGCACAATGCACATTTTATCATTCTTTCCTCTTACTCTTCCCTTCAATAATAATAATAAGAGAAAACTTCTCTTTCCAGTGATGAGTATCTTCAACTGGAATACTTCAGTACACAAAGTTTTATGAAATTTGCTTGGAGAGGGGACAATGTGTACTTTATTGGAAAAAGAACTGTAAATACATTATTATTGAATTAAAAACTGCAGTGACAATTCCAAGTGAAGCAATTGGCTAACAAATATTCCTGTAACTTTTGGATATGGGAATTTTTGCATATTTGTCTTCTGAAATATAATTAAGGGGGAGCTGCCAATAATATCATTTTTTACAATTTGCTGTGACAGTTGTGGAATATAAGCTTAAAAAAATATCTAAGCCTAAATATCAGAACTGAAAGAAAACCCCAGGAAGTATTTCAAAGGAGCACCAGGAAGAGTATTAAAATTTAAGAGCAGAATTTTAAGCTAAATGTCACTTTTTAATGTTAGGAGAAGCACTCTGGATCTATCTTAATTAGATGATTAAAACTCTGGTATATAAATGGCGAAATTAGACAAAAGATCATTTCTGGTGCAGAGGGAAAATGTTCAGAAAGGTAAAGGTAGTTAACATTTTTAAATTATTAAAGATTTTTTCCTAGATAATCCTTTCACCAGATTTCTTTTCACAAGATTCAGCATGCTAACTGCAGCAGTTTTGCATATAACACAGCTAACTGCATCTACAAAGTGCTGCTTTTTGCTTTCTGGAATTTCTTGTATGTTGAAAAATGAGTGAAAACTTGTTTTAGCTGACTAAGTAGTAGGTGGTGTCTATTATTCACAAATGTCCAGGGGCAAATATAAGAAACCATATACTGAATTAAAGCTGAATGGATATCTAGTTGCTGGTATGTCCAGAGGTGAAAGGAAAGTTTGATGCTGGAAATCTATGTGTGCCATTAGAGTGTGGAATGTCAGAACCAGAAGGCAGACTTGTTGTTAGACCAAATGTCAAGTCTGAAGATGGGCAGTCTGAAAACCAGGAAAATAAAATGGGCTGGAACAGATTATTGCAAATCAAAGAAACATCAGTCTTTTATTGCAAGCAAATAAATGTTAAAGTACCTACAATGGAGTCCCTGGAGCTCTCTGGGCTTGGTGGTTTTCTTGCAGAGTTACTTACCAAATTAAGTAACATAATCAATGCTAGTAGGGAGTGGGGTTTGCTTTTATTTTTATTTTATTTTTATGTAGTAGTGGCTTGCCCTGTCAATGTTGGTGGGAATAGTCTTGGTGGATTTGTTTATTCATTCATTCATTCATTCATTCATTCATTCATTTATTTAGTAGGGTGTCAAACAAAAATGAGAACAAGAATAAAAGAAAAAATCGCTGACTATTGGGGGCGAAGCATTGGCCCCCACGGAAAGGGCTCACAACTTGGGTGTCCTCCTGGATTCACGGCTGTCTTTAGAAGAGCACTTGACGGCCGTGACCGGGAGGATTTTTCATCAGGTTCGCCTGATCCGCCAGTTGCGTCCCTTTCTGGATTGGGACTCGTTATGCACGGTCACTCATGCCCTCGTCACCTCCCGTCTGGACTATTGTAACGCTCTCTACATGGGGCTCCCCTTGAGGAGCACTTGGAGGCTCCAACTGGCGCAGAGTGCAGCTGCGCGGGTGGTGATGGGAGCGACGTGGCGCTCCCATGTAACGCCTCTCCTGCGCGAGCTGCACTGGCTCCCGGTGGTCTTCTGAGTGCACTTCAAGGTTTTGGTCATCACCTTTAGAGCGCTCCATGGCTTAGGACCTGGCTATTTACGGGACCGCCTGCTACCACCAATAGCCTCCCACCGACCAGTACACTCTCATAGAGAGGGGCTCCTCCGGGTGTCGCCGGTCAAACAATGTCGACTGGAGGCCCCCAGGGGGAGAGCCTTCTCTGTGGGGGCACCTACTATCTGGAACGAGCTCCCCCCCGAGATATGGAGGATTCTGGATTTGCGTACCTTCCGTCGCACGCTTAAGACGTTCCTATTCCAGCAAGCTGGCCTGACCTAAACTTTTCCTCTTTTAAATGGGAATTTTAAATTTGGTTTTAAATTATTGGGGTTTTAAAATGGTTCAGCCAAATTTATTTAATTTGTTTTATCTCTATTTTAAATTTTGTATTTAAATGTTTTATTTTATGGCTGTTCACCGCCCTGAGTCCTTCGGGAGTAGGGCGGTATACAAATTTAATAAAATGAAATGAAAATGAATGAATGAATAGCTTTTCCCCCTGTTTGAAGAAATAATTGGTTCATTCACCTTTAATTTGATGACATAAGGCTTTGTAGCAGCTTTTGAAGTTGGCAACATAACCTATCTTGTTGTTCCACCAAGATATTGTTCTTGTGATTCCTTGTGAGTGTGTTGTTGTTTATTTTTGATAGTTGGTCTAATGTTAATCTTGGTGTTAGTCTCCACTCACCTGGGTGTTGATTTCTGGTGAGGAGATATTTTGGATTTTTTGTTTCCTCTTTGGCTTTTGGATTGTCTTTTTTATGGTATGTAGATATTGTTTATCTCTATGTGCCTGTTGATGTCCGATTTGCACAGAAATGGAGCACAAGAATTCTATTTCAGAAAATTAGAGGGATCAAATTAAATGCTATGCACAAATGGAATTTTTTCATAGAAAGAAAAATAAAAGGAAAAATGGCAGAAGTACATGGGATAATTAAAATTAAAAAGAAGGACCCCACCCAACTCACCATTACTGTACTTATAAAGATAGGTAGCATCAGATGTTTTGGAAAGTAACATTTAATGGGTGGTAGAAAATATTGCTAACAGAAGAGTTGCAGGAATTGATGAAATACCAGATGAACTCTTTAAAATCCTGCAAAAACTATTTTAATGCTGCTTAAAGTTTGTAAGCATATGTTGGGAAAATAACAGCCTAAAAATTGGAAAACATCCAACTGTAATCCAATATGAAAAAAGGCAGTGCTTTAAAATCATCCAACTACTGAACAATTGCTCTTCTATCACACACTAGTGAGATAATATGTAAGATTTTGCAATTAGACTTCAGCAATGTCTACATTGTCTTTCACAAGTAGACTTCAATTTCAATGTCCTCCATAATGTCAGTATCAATGTCTGCAATGTCTTCTACTACTAGATTTCTACAATGGATTGAGACCTTCCAAAGGTACAATCTGGTTTCTGAAGACAGTGAAGCCCCTGAGATGAAACTAATGCAGCTGTTGAGAATAGCAGAATAGTTCCAAATAGACATTTTATTTTGTCTATGGAGGTTCTATAAATATTTAGTCTATGGCCATTTAATTTTGCTTTCTTAGTTATACTAGTTTTAAACTGTACAGACTACAATTATGACCAATCCTTAAAAATATAAATGTACCGAAATATCTCACCTACAGATTAAAAACTGTGTGATGACCCCAGAAAGCAACAATTTGACTAGAACATGATGCAAGTAATTGATTCACTTGTGGGAAGGGAGTATAGAAGGGCTATGTAATGTCATCCCATTTATTTTACTTATACATAGAGCTTATCATGAAAAATGTTGTAGTAGAAAAAATAGACTGGTATTGATATGTCTGGGGGAAAAAATGTGAACCTCAAATATGCTGAGGATACCACTTTGTTGGCTGAAAGTGAAAACATTTAGGAATCATCTGTTGAAGATGAAAATAAAATGTAAGGGAGCAAAAGTCAGTGTGGCGCTTAATATTGAAAGAAAATTATCAACTGGTACTGCCAATCCAATGTAGAAACAGTGCATGTAATAACATGCAATATCTTTGTCTTCTCAAAAATCCACTAGTGGATTTTTCATTTTTATTTCATGACTACAAAGAAATATTTGCTTCTTTAGGAAAAACTATGTCTAATCTAGACAATCTAGATGTTCCTAAGATGGTTCCTATTTTCAAAACTAGAATTATAATATCTGACTGTGAAAGGTTTGATTATTGAGCTAGAGTCCATAAAATTGACCATCAGATATGTTGGACAAAGGGGGAAAAACAATATTATTCAACTGCGGTGCTAGAGAAAAGAGATACAAGTACCCTGGATAGCTGAAGAAACAAATTATTTTGTTCCAGATAAAATAAGAGCACAAGAGTTCAAGGGAAACAATAATAATAAAATTAAAGTTTAAATAATTTGTGTACGTATTGCTGAAATCAAGAAATTTTGGAGACATCCCTGAAGAGAGTACAGGAATTCAAAGGAGCAATTGCTGCATTGTTGTCATTATCTCGCAAAGAGACAGAAGCAACTGATGAATTAAATCATAACTCTACCATCATAGCATTTGATGCTGTTTGCACAATGATGTCCAAATAAAATTCTGGAATGCTTGAGTTTGAACCGTGACTTTAATGGAAAAGAAATCATATCTATTACAACCTTTAAAGAAACACCAATGAAAGAGTTAATTTCATGCAAATTTGTATCTCCTTCTCTAAAGTCTGAAGTTAAAAGATCTGCCACTTCAGCTCTGGAGAAAATGAAAAACTAAATGTATATCATCTGAAGCTGTTATTTGGAAAATAACAGCCTGCAGTAGATTAAAATAAAATATACACACTACACCTATATACCATATACACATATATTTCATTCCCCATTTTGAATATGGAGTGGGTGTGGAAGTATAAAGAGCCCTCAGACTGCATAACTCAAATAAAAGACAGACCACACAATAAAATCTCTGCGATGTTGGTTAGATAGACAAACTTCGCAAGTTGGTGCTTATTTTCTTGCAATAAACAGAATTATTGGCATCCCGACTCTTGACAATTACTCACAGTAATTGCAGATGGCATTGACATACTTGTATGAACATTCTGCATGTTCCCAAAATGGAGAGAACGTTCCTGATAGGACTCTTAGTCAGATGCTCAAAAGGAATCCATAATTAGCATTCAGGTGTTTGCAAGCCAACTTCACTGCCTAATTTGGGTTTGCAAAATTCTCACAATTAGATTAGTTCAGCCTCACGTGTACAGTAGCTCTGCTGAAATACCATTGGAATTAATTATCTTATCTCAGATAAGAATGCAAAATTATATCCATCATGATACATACACAATAGGGACATTGTTGTTTTTCTTCCATCCAAAGCTCCTATGAATTTGCATTTATTATGAAATATGACATTGTTTGTATCAAAAATACATTTCAGCTTTTTCCATTGGTAGACCTAGGGCAAACACCTGCTTTCACTCACTTCCTCTCTTCCCTTTCACCAGGAGGTGCAGTTAGCAAATAATAGATGATGATTTGTTTCCAATGTATACATATTGTCTGCACAGTGCTTGTAAATACAATGTTTTTTTTATATATTTTTTTGTTTTTATATTTAATGATGAGGTCTGAAAAACTATGTATGTTGCTTTGAGATATCTTTTTAAAAGGGAAGCTTGAACAATATTAAACAAATATTCACAACATACAATAAACTATCCCATGGTGTAACTCTTTTAATGTATCCAGAATGCTGAAAAAACAATAGCAATAACACTTAGACTTCTATACCGCTTCGTAGTGCTTTATAGCACTCTCTGAGTGGTTTACAGAGTCAGCATATTGCCCCCAACAATCTGGGTCCTCAAAGACAGCCATTCCAGGTTTTACAGCTTCAAGGAAGAAGTTGGCACACATAAGCAAACTTGTTAATATGTCTTTCTTGTAGAGTGTGTTGTGCAAATGCATGTAGGCATCTATAGAGGTCCTGCTAGCACAAGGTTGGGCAAATATTTTGGGACAAGAAGCTACCTGAATCACTTCCTGTGAAGTGGTCCTTAGAGGAGGTCCACCCTATGGGCAGAATGATCGGCAGACATAAGTTTGTTGCTCCCTTCATAATGTACTCCTTATGTTCCCTGCCACATTCAAGAGGTATGGAGGCATCTCACAGCAGTAATTATTCCTCTATCAACTTCATGCCTTGAAAATATTGCTCTGATTACCCACAGTGCTGTGGGTTATGTCCCAAATAACTTTGAAGTGATTTCTGCATGCATTATGAGGCTTCCAAACATATTTCAACCAGCGGTCTTCTGTATTGTTTGAAAAGTATTTCTGAAGCTCGGGGGACTTTCAAAAAGCCCTTTGTAGCACAGAACAAATAATATTTGAACAGAGGAAATGGAGCAATCCAAGACCATGTATGCCTAAAGGACTCTCTGAATTGTACTCGGGTAATTAGCAAAGCATTTCACACCCATGAATATGTATCTGAAAGCAATAACGAAACTGCTCTTTCCAAAATATGTACGTGTATGAGCAGTGGTGGGCTCCAAATTTTTTAACAACTGGTTCTCTGCCCTAATGACTGGCTGGGTGGGTGTGGCTGGGGAGTCACGTCACTGAGTGGACATGGCCAACTCTATGTCACTTGTGTGGGTGGTACCTGTATGGGACAGGCAGGGTTGGGAAGGGAATCCAGGGGTCAATGGTGGGAGGGGGTTGGGAGGAAAGAAAGATCCAACCTGTTTTTGTGTGTGCGGGCATGTGTGTTTGTGTGTGTGTGTGAGAGAGAGAGAGAGACTGAGTCAAGCTAGACTGGGAAAGCTGGCTGTGAGAGGATGAGAAGCTGGATAAGGAGCAGGAGAAGTGGGCAGCAGCAGCAGCTAGCATTGAGGGGAGAGTGCCACATATAAACGGGAGCTGAAACAGTGCCCTCTTCTCCCTCTCCGTCTCCGTTTTTCAGCCATTTTTCAGGCCATTTTTCAGGATGTTTTCAGGTAGTTTTTCTGGCCAAATCAGCCCAAAAAACGGCCTGAAAACGGCCTCACTGCCATTGATAAGTTCCTAACCCGGTTGTTAAGTGAATCTGCACATTGGCTTTGCTTGTCAGAAGGTCTCAAAAGGTTTTCACATGACCCCGGACACTGCAACGGTCATAAATATGAACCAGTTGCCAAGCCTCTGAATTTTGATCACATGGTTGTGGGCATACTGCAAAGGTTGTGTGAAAAACGGTCATAACTCACTTTTTTCAGTGCCGTTGTAACTTTGAATGATCACCAAATGAACTGTTGCAAGTCGAGGACTACCTGTATTATCAATAATGGTGAGGGTTTGTTTCAAATTTTCTCACAGGTTATAGATAGGTAGCCTTTGAGTTATGACCACAATTGGGACCAAGCAGTTGTTAAGTGAGTCATGCCCAATTGTATAAACTTTTTTTTTACCACAGTTGTTCAGAAAATCACTGCATTTGTTAAATGAACCATATGGTTGTTAAGTGAAACCAGCCTCCTGTTGACTTTGTTGTTAGAAACTGGCTGAAAAGCTCGCAAATGGTAATCACATGACACCAGGAGACTGCAACTGTTGTAACAAATAAATACCAATTGCCAAGCCCCCAAATTTTGATCACATGACAACAGAGATGCTGTGACAGTCATAAGTGCGAGGAACAGTCATAAGTCATTTTTTTCCCAATTATGTTGTAACTTCAGACAGTCACTGAACAAATGGTGGTAATTTGAGGACTACCTGCATTTGCCTCTTACCTTAATCATGCTTATAAACAGTCATTCACAATTTTCTACCAAGAAATTATTTAGCATTTCACTGCATTAGTCCTAGCTCAGGAAAAGGAAATACAGAATGTTATAATGACTAATGACATAAATCCAGAAATCCTTATTCTGGACAATAAGTTTTGATTCACTGAGAATTTGATCTTCGGCTGAGCCATTAGATTTCCAATCACAGTTGATCATGGCAAGCCTCACCATGTTGTCTATAGTGTGCTAACACATAGCACTAATGATTGAGTTGCAGTAGCTTTTCGATACTTGCAGTAATAAGTTCTCAGATATTCAGTGGCAAGCAAACAGTCTAGAAACAAGTCTGATGGGAAAAAAGCAATAAATTGTTTCTGTTGCCAACACTGAGTTGCCCTTTGCATCACACGGGTGGTAAAAAGAGATATAAGAAATTGTGCATGGATAACAATATGAATACAACTGTAAATAGAATTTCATACATAGCAATTTGTGCTTTTTTTTTTAGTATCCCAACAATAAATTCACCAGAAGTACTTAGATTCTTGTCTGCCTGGAGAAGGTTGGCAACTTACAGACTTGTGCCATATATACACTTTATATATTTTTCATATATTGTATGTACATATACTTTTAGAAATAATTATAGTGTATTTCTCTATATGCAGCATGACATTTTCTGTAGACAAATACTGCATTTGTGGAGTGCAACTGATTTGTTTTTATTGACTTCATCATTCAGAAGAAAAACAACACAAAAAATCTGATTACATAAGAAAAATAGAAGAGAAAGACTGACCAATGACATCCCTAGCAACAGTAGCTGTTCTTACCAGTCATAATAGATGCACGTTAAAAAGAACATTTTGGTCATATTTGATCTAAAATGTTATTGCATTAAAATATATAAAAATACAAATGATGCTAAGTAAAAAAACACTACTTGGGGATAATTTCTCAATTTCTGCTTTCTGCATATTTCTTGATGAATGTATTGTTAAATGTCTATAAGTGCATAAGAATGAAGTGAAATAAATTCAGTGTTTAAGATCCTTCTATTACAAATTATAGCAGTGCTGTTTCGTTTTGAACTTATTGTTGTATCGGATTCTATCTGGCTGCTAACAGAACAGATGTTCCTGTCAGATTTGATTCATCCTCTCTTTTCCAATAGCCTAAGCACCTTCCAAATCTGTTCAAGAATGTTTGGGGAGATCCTCAAGCAGATGTTCTAATATATTAAGTATTAAATATTTAAGCCTGTTGCATATTTACTGTAGTGTAAGTGCTGAACCTCATTAACATTTATAGCTTCCTATGTTCTGTCTAAACTCTCTGTCAGATCTGGCCCATGCCTGTTTCAAGTGTTCATTTAATAAGTGACTGTGACCTCATATCCTTACCCTTAAAGGGTAAGGCGGCCAAAAACAGACACACTTTTAGTGTCTTGAACTGAATTATGAGGTTACATTTTAGATTTTTGAATTCATTAGAAGTACAAGTAAACATATAATTTACATAAATAATATGTTAATATCATCGGAAGAAAAGGTGGCCTGGTTGAGATCAAGTGTTTGGATCCTACTCCAATTTAGCTGTCCTCTGAAATAGGCCCATCTGATGTGTATACCATTAGCACAAAATAGCTATTTGGAAACATCTAAATATCCATGAGAGACATCCCACTGGAGATAGCTGATAAGAAAATGCCTCTGTCCAACTGACCTGGAGCAGAGCATTCTGTGCCGTGGTGATGTTAATTCTGAGCTATCATTGTTAATGATTCCAGTTTCAAATTCTGTGCCTATCTTCAAAGACATTTGGATTGTGGGTTGTATCGGTGGTTGAACATGTTCCCGTTTTATTTTGATTTTGAAAGTCTGAAACACTTGAGCAATGTTCTTGAACAGAAATAATGGGCTCCACCAGCAAGCGACTGTGGTTCTACAATGTTCAGTCAGATCCGAGTGGTATTTCTTGTAACATATTGCTGAATAAAAGCCCTGTGTTCCCCATAAGGAAATAAAACATAGTCCCTAATTTTCATAAAGCAGAACTTCAACAAAACTCTCTTATGTCAATGGAAAGTATTTTCTGGTTTCTATCCCAAATGTGCTTTTTCAAAAAACTTTGTTTTTCCTGGAGAAGTTTCTTGGATGAGAAGTGAAACGTCTTCAAGAACAATCTGAAAGTCGAGTTGCCTTTTGAAAAAGCACCTTTGGGACAACCATGGTCTGGATGACTGAGAAGCCATAGACTTCTGATTTCTACTTCAGTCTTTTCCCCAAGGACAGTCTTGGTAGTGAGGTTGGATGATATTGAGGAAAGATACATAGAAAGTTTCAGGGAAGAGAGAAGATGGCAGATAAAATTATTTTATTTTTCTTTTGAATTCTTACATTGATCAATATTAATCCAGCATTCATTGGAGGATTCATCCTTTCCTAGCCACTATTTAAAACTTCTCTCAGGTGAGTTGCAAAATTTTGCTTTAGGGCTGAGCACATAAATCAATTTTTGGGAATTGGGAATTCAGAGACTGAAATTAACCACGATCGATCACAAAACTGTTGCTGGTTTTGCTTGCCAGATCAGAAATGGTTGAGTTCTAGAATGACATCAGAAGCTTGGGGAAAATTTGCAGCATGGAACTCTGTCCCATTTATAATGTGGCTATAAAAATGTATAAAAATACTTACTTCCACAAACTACATATAATATAGATATATATAATACGGACTGGCTTTTAAAGGATATATATATATATATAAAGTGTTTTATTGTAAGAAATTATAATAATACAATTTTTATCCATCCGGTTACATAGTATGGAAAAAGAAATAAATACAAATTACATATTGTACATATATAGATAATCTTTGCAGATAGTTACATGGTAAAAAATAAAAAAGAAAAAAAATTGTGTTCTCATATCATTTTTAGTATATATATATATATATATATATATAATAATCTTTAACAATAAATTAGTAAATACATAAATTTTTGTCTTTTGCTTACCCATGTAACCTTTCCTTGCCTTATTATATTTCCTACCATCCACAATACATCTTCTCTTACTATTTCATGTTACTATTTCTTGCTCTGGTCTCTTTCCTTTTTATTTCAATTTCCTCTTCTCTAACCACCCGTACCACTTGTCCCATACGCTGTAATAATCCGAATCTTCTCTGTCATTAATTTCTAATGTTAATTTATTCATCTTGGCACATTCCATTATTTTACCGATTACTTGTTCCTTAGTTGGTATTTTTTTTCCTCTTTCCATTGTTGAGCGAAAGCGATTCTTGCTGCTGTTATTATATGCACTGCCAAGTATTTCTTCTTTTTTGCCATTTCCGTCTTAAGGATTCCCAGGAGAAGTATTTTAGGATCTAATTCAAAGGTTTCACCTATTATTTCTGAAAGCCAATTGCAAATCATCTTCCAATACTTTTTTGCTTGAGAGCAGGTCCACCAGCAGTGGTAAAAAGTACCTTGCTGGTGTCCACACTTCCAACACTTTGGGTTTGAGTTAGGGTAAATCTTGGCAATTCTAGCTGGTGCTAGGTGCCACCTATAAATCATCTTATACTGGTTCTCCTTGTAAGTAGTTGCCTTGGTAAGTTTTATAGGCTATATAACCGTGATGGCGAACCTATGGCACGTATGCCCAAAGTGGCACATGAAGCCATGTCGACTGGCACGCATGGCCTTGCCTGTTTGTCTTCTGGGTTTCTGGCATGCATGCACGTGCAATGATCAGCTGTCCTTGGCTTGTGTGGCAGTGCCAAAAACTGGTGTGCACATGCACGCTGGTCAGCTGATTGTCAAGTGCACATTTGCACCAGCTCCCGGAAGTTCGGCTTTTCCAGAGTGCGATCCCTTCGCGCGTGTGGCAGTCCTGAAAACTGGACTGTGCATTTTCGCCAGCCAGCTGATTGTTGGGTGCGCATGTGCACCAGAACCCAGAAATTCAGCTTTTCTGGAGCACAGCCCCGATGAGCGCGCATGCAATGTTTCCGTGCGACCTTTTTGGCACTCGGTACTATAGCGGTCATCACTGTTATATAAATTTTGCCTTTAAACAAACTAGTTCCGAGGCTGAAAAGGGGAAATTTCTAAACAAATCAGCATCTCTAATTCATAGAAAATGGGGGAAAAAATCATGTTGTTCTGTAAACTTAAGATTTAGTTTGTATCCTCTAAGAATTCTGCTATTGTAAATGCTAGAATATAATCTGTTTAGGCAGTAAAGTCAGCATATTTCAAATGTCACATTTATTCTGTTTAAAGTTATACAATTTTTAATCTGATATATTGATGTAGAACATATGGCCTCGGTAATTCTAGTTGTTAATCAAAAAGGTAATTTGTATAGCTGAGCATCAGGAGAAGATCAATGGAAGCTTTTTTATTATTTTTTTCCCTTCTTCAATTATTCTCTCTTGTTAGTATTAATGCTAAACATTTATTTTAGCTCCAGCAGTGAGCATTTATTTTCCTGTAAACAGTATAACTCTGGCAACAAATCAATGTGGAAATGCAGAAAATAATTTAAATTCCTTTTGGGGTTCCTTGTTGAATGATGAAACAATACTTTAAAAATGTGTACTGAGAAGAGGTTTCTGTTGCAGCAGTAAACAAGCACAAACATATTTTTTTTTGCAACACTTTTGTTTGAAAACATAATCTTTAGGGATTTATCTTCTGTTTTCTCGGTGCTTCAGTGTTGGAGAGAAAAAGGATAAATTAGAGTTTTAAATCAAGCACAGAAAATACAGCTCTGATGTCCAATTCACATCAACTTTATTTGAAAGAGAATCATTGCTTAGTGTAGTACCATTATTGTCCCAATTCTCCATCTAATGTAAATGTGATTCATCAGTAGTCACAGGTATCTAGTCTTTGAAATGCTTGCCAGAAAAATGTATTGCTTTCTGACAATTAGAATTAACTGATATGCAGGTAAAAGGCTAAGAAGGGATGGTTTAGGCCATTTCTAATCCGTGCAAGTTCTTCAGCCCTATTCTCACTTTAGCCTTTGCAGTTTTTCATAGTTTTGTAGTTTTTCGGTTTGCCGCCCGAACCTGCGATCCCCTTCCCGATTCCAAACATGGGGTGTGTGCAGAAACAAAAAAAAAGTGTACCATGTTTCAGGCGGTAGATCTGGCCAGGAGGAAAGAGAAGTTGAGTCTGCTGAGAAGGAGGACGGAGGCACATGGCTCTGCAATGTGCAGAAAAATACTTTCAGGCGGCAGCGCTACAATCTCCTCCCTGAATCCAAAGCACTTCCCAGTTCCCCGCTGCACATTGCAGGGGAACTGTCTGCCACCTGAAGTGCAACTCTTGAGAATTGCATTGGGGAATCTGGGCAGCGACGGCTGGAAAGGAGGAACGTTTCCCTTTAGGGTCTCCCATTCAGCTCGGCTTGGCTCCTGGGCGCAGAGAGGGCTTAGGCAATGGTGGCGGTGGCTCCTCACATTGCTGGGGAGTGAAGTCAGCGTGGCCAGAGGGGTGACCAGCCGCACATTGTGGCATCCGCCTTGTTCCCCGAAGTTGCAGGGCAGATTCCCCACCCCAACCCCAACCGTCCCAAAGAGGGAAGGTTGTTCCTCAGGCTGTGCCCCAACCCAGATCCCTGCCACCTGGAACTGGCCGAAAATGGCCAACGGGTGGGGGCCGGCGGGTGGGTGGAGCTACATTCAGCGTATAAAACGCACCCAGATTTTCACCCCCTTTTTGGGGCTAAAAAGGTGCGTCTTATACACCAAAAAATATGGTAATTACTTTTGGGTTGTTTATCCAATGTGAAAAGACTTTTACTGCCCTGATTGAAAAAAAGGGGTTTGTTTTACTCATGAGTAAGCAGTTTCTCATTGCTTGTGAAGGCTGGGTCAGAACAATCTTCCTCCTCCTCTCACAACAACAACTTGTGAGGTAGGTTAAGCTGAGAGAGAGTGATTGGCCCAAAGTCACCCAGCTGATTTTCATGTCTAAAGTGACACTAGAACTCACAGTCTCTGGTTTCTAGCACAGTGCCTTAATCACTACATACATACATTACTTGCTTTCTAAGATACATTTTTATATATATATATATATATATATATATATATATATATATATATATATATATATATATATATATATATATATATATATATATTTGTTTATGTAAGTTTTCACGGGTATGTATGTGTGTATAGTTAATATTTTGGGTTTCTTCCCGTGTAATTGTGGATATATCCCTAAAAGGGTAGAAGCGACGTTTCGACAGAATCCCATCTGCCATCATCAGGCTTATGTCAGCAGTCATTTTGTACTAACTGCCGTTGGTATTTCAAATCTGGTGCTGGTATTCTGGGATGGCTCCACCTTTTCATTCTGATTGGTTGGGAGTCCCAGTATGTGTTTATTGGCTTGGCTTCGGGTGTATGGTCGGTTTTTCTCCACTAGGTGGCAGGGCTTCATCTTTGTGGCTGGTTTGAATATGATTTGGTTGGGATTTTTTTGATTAATGTTTGGTTTATGTTTTATATATGGTGTTAAGATTCGTCTATCTATGGGAGCAGGTTTCCAAATAGTAGGCAGACATGAAGTGTCATCCCGTTTATTCATGCAATATGGTCTTTTTTCCATTTCTATTGCTTCTCTGATTATCAGAAAAAGAAAAAAGAAAAAAGACCATATTGCATGAATAAACAGGATGACACTTCACGTCTGCCTACTATTTGGAAACCTGCTCTCATAGATAGACGAATCTTAACACCATATATAAAACATAAACCAAACATTAATCAAAAAAATCCCAACCAAATCATATTCAAACCAGCCACAAAGATGAAGCCCTGCCACCTAGTGGAGAAAAACCGACCATACACCCGAAGCCAAGCCAATAAACACATACTGGGACTCCCAACCAATCAGAATGAAAAGGTGGAGCCATCCCAGAATACCAGCACCAGATTTGAAATACCAACCGCAGTTAGTACAAAATGACTGCTGACATAAGCCTGATGATGGCAGATGGGATTCTGTCGAAACGTCGCTTCTACCCTTTTAGGGATATATCCACAATTACACGGGAAGAAACCCGAAATATTAACTACACACACACACACACACACACACACACACACACACACACACAGATACACACACACACACACACATATATATATCAATCAATATCTATCTATCTATCTATCTCATATCTATCTGTTTCGAACTATTGTATTTTCAGGATTTTAAATGGAAATGTAACCTCTCCTACTTAGCTCACATAGATTTAGATGGGTAGTTATTCAAGAATAAAGTCCCAGAAATGCTCCATTCCAGTAAGGGAAACCTTTGTACTAACCCCTGATTAGTTAGAACATTTTGTACTCAGATGAAGCAGAGCATAAGCTAATTCCTCAAAAGTTCTGCAGATGAAGACTTGATGTAACACAACACAGTATGACTGAAAATTCAGAATATTCACAAACACTGAACACTTCTGATGTTACAAATAGGAAGGGGGAGAAACTCAAATCTCACTCCTTATTTTTTTCCAGTTGCCTTCATAACAATTAATTATTGTATATAATTCTGGATAGCTTATCCACAAATAAGCTTACTCTGAAATTTCAACCAAAACCCATGAAAAAATGTTTCCTCCATGGATAATCCGACCCTTGACCCTTGTCATCATTTATAAAACTGTGCAATTTTAATGCCTTGATGGGCTTTTAAAAAAATCTGAGCTCTAGTCTGCAGATAAGATGAACCCAATTTTTGGGGATGTACTTTGGAACCTAAAATTCTTTGTTTATCCATCCATCTCTCTCTCTCCCTCTCCCCCCTCTCCCTCCCTCCCTCCCCCCCCCCCCCCCCCCCTCTCTCTCTCTCTCTCTCTCTCTCTCTCTCTCTCTCTCTATATATATATATATATATATATATATATATATATATATATATATATATATATATATATATATATATATATAATCTTAAACTGCTGCTAGTTGATACAAGCTATGATGCTTTTAATCCTTACAGCAATGTTTTCTCACTTTAACTTTCGATTAGGAAAACAGAAATGAAGATGCCGTAGGTCAGACTTAACAAACTTTGTGCCAGTCCTGAAATAATGCAATATATGTAAGGAAGGTTCTAAGGAGAAATTCCCATTATAAACCAATGAAGCCAAGTTATAAAAATAAGTTGGAAAAAAGTAATGTAGAAAAAAACAAACAAAATAAGGCAATAATCAAATCCAGAGGAAAGAGAATAGGATAATTAGTCAGCTCAGCTCAGCTAATATCTATTACCTGCTTGAATAGGACACTGGGTTTCCACATGGCTATATTGCAAGAGATATATTGCAAGAGGATACTTAGAATAGAATAGAATAGAATAGAATAGAATAGAATAGAATAGAATAGAATAGAATAGAATAGAATAGAATAGAATAGAATAACAGAGTTGGGAGGGACCTTGGAGATCTTCTAGTCCAACCCCCTGCTTAGGCAGGAAATCCTATACTACTTCAGACAAATGTTTATCCAACATCTTAAAAACTTCCAGCGTTGGAGCATTTACAACTTCTGGAGGCAATTAATGATTAATTGTTCTAACTGTCAGGAAATTTCTCCTTAGTTCTAAGTTGCTTCTCTCCTTGATTAGTTTCCACCCACTGCTTCTTGTCCTGCCCTCAGGTGCTTTGGAGAATAGTTTGACTCCCTTTTCTTTGTGGCAGCCCCTGAGATATTGGAACACTGCTATCATGTCTCCCGTAATCCTTCTTTTCATTAAACTAGATATACCCAGTTCCTGCAATCGTTCTTCATATGTTTTAGCCTCCAGTCGCCTCATCATCTTTGTTGCTCTTCTCTGTACTCTTTCTAGAGTCTCCACATCTTTTTTACATCATTGTGATCAAAACTGGATGCAGTATTCCAAGTGTGGCCTTAGCAAGGCATCATAAATATCACTTCACATTATCTTGATTCTATCCCTTTGTTTATGCAGCCTAGGACTGTGTTGGCTTTTTTGGCAGCTGCTGCACACTGCTGGCTCATATTTAAATGGTTGTCCACTAGGACTCCAATATCCCTCTCACAGTTACTACTATTGAGCAAGGTACCACTTATACTGTACTTGTGCATTTTGTTTTTCTTGCCTAAATGTAGAAACTTACTTTTTTCACCACTGAATTTCATTTCATTAGATAGCACCCAATGTTCAAGTCTGTCAAGATCCTTCTGTATCGTGAGCCTATCTTCTGGAGTGTTGGCTAATCCTGCCAGCTTGGTGTCATCTGCAAAATTGATGAGTTCCCCATCTATCCCCTCAGCCAAGTCATTGATGAAGATGTTGAAGAGTATTGGGCCTAAAACAGAGCTCTGGGGTACTACTGCATATCTCCCTCCATGTAGATGCAGTTCCTTAGAAAAATATCATGTGAACGATGGCCTGAATATTGGGCTTTCCTTGTTTCTCCTCTGCCTGTTTTCCCTCTTCCTCCCTGGAATCAGTTTTATAAAATGTAGACTAGAGGTTTAGTGAACCTGCACCCTTCGGGAGAATGATTATTGTTTTGGCCGTCAAGTCACATACTCGATCTCTGATGTCATCAGTGCAACCAGCAAATTAAAATATTGCTTTCCTAATGACCATGTAGCTAATGCTAGATGCACTTATTCGCTTTCTCCAGTTCTATGAATTGGATTATATGAGAGAGGCTTTATGGGAAAAACAACATATGAATTACAATTATTTGAACTTCTCAGCATGGGTTCAATTTAGTGGATGAGTCAGCTGGCCCTGTTGTGTCAAGCAGAAACTTTGCAATCGGCACAGTTATATTAAATGTCCATATGCCTCTTATGCACATACGTTTCCACACAAAACAAAGTGCTTTGTTGCAAGCTCAGAACAAAAAGCTCCACGCAAAAGATTCCATTGGTATGTCACAAGCTGGTTTTGTTGCAGTAGGACAAAACTCAAAATAGCTTGAGTGATTTGATCTTTAACAACAATAACAACAAAAAAAAGCCCAACAACCTTGAAATATTTTAAATGTCCTCTGATTGGGAACAGTCAGAGTATACATAGAGTAGCACGTATCATAGAGTAGAAGGCCTTGAAAATAGTAGTCAGACACTGTGATATATGTACAGGTAGTCTTCCACTTACGACTGCAATTGAGCTGAACATTTCTGTTGTTAAGCAAAACATTTGTTAAGTATGTTTTGCTTCATTTTATGACTTTTCTTGCTCCAGTTGTTAAGTGAATCACTGCAGCTGTTAAGTTAGTAATACTTAACAGCTGCAGTAAATCTGGTTTTCCTATTGACTTTGCTTGTCAGAAGGTCGCAAAAGAGGATCACATGATCCCAGTATGCTGCAACCATCATAAATATGAGTCAGTTGCCAAGTGTCTGAATTTTGATCATGTGACCATGAGGATGATGTAATGGTTGTAAGTGAAAAATGGTCACAAGTTATTTTTTAGTGTGATGTAACCTCGAATGGTCATTAAATGAACTGTTGTAAGTCGAGGACTACTTGTATACTGTGGTACAGTGGTTAGAATGCAGTACTGCAGGCTGCTTCTGCTGACTGCTGATTGCCAGCAGTTTGGCAGTTCAAGTCTCACCGGCTCAAGGTTGACTCAGCCTTCCATCCTTCCGAGGTGTGTAAATAGGACCCAGATTGGGGGCAATATGCTGACTTTCTAAACTGCTTAGAGAGAGCTGTAAAGCACTGTAAAGTGGTATATAAGTCTAAGTGATATTGCTATACCTACTAAAATCAGACTTGTGTAGGTAACAGTTTTTGCTGTGACAGTAAATGAAAATGAATGTTGGGTTCATATGTCTCAAAAATTAGGTGCGTCATTTTTTTCTGCTTGCGCCCCAAGATTCAACCCACTAACTACTATTTGGAGATGCAGACTAACCATTTTAACTTCTCAAACATCTAATCATTTTTCAAAGATTTGTCCTCATGATGGGACCTTTGTCTCATCCCCAATTCAGAGGGGAGGTGGTTTATATTTGAACTTAACCATTCTAATTTTAAAGTAAATTAATGTTGTTGGTTTAACTTCTCTCGTGATCAGCTGCATTCCTATCAGCCTGTTTTGGCAGGCATATCACCTCCCTTCCCCTGCACAAGGATGCAGGTTGTTAAGTAGGAGACTTTACATCTTGAAGTCATGGTTAGTGGGTTATGTAGCACTAACCTAGATCCTATGAAGAAAGATTGAAGGAGCTAGTTAATCTTGAGGCAGGAAGATTGAGGGAGGATATGATAGCATCTTTGAATACTTGAAAGGATGAGACATGGAAGAAGTCAATGATGTGTTTCCAATTGTTCAAAAAAAAAAAAGGAGAACAGCTTCCTATTAGTGTTAGAAAAAAAATAGAAATAAAGGTTTTAAATGATAAAGACAGTTTGACAGTAGAATCTGAAAAGCGTTAGATTACCCTTTGAAAATGTTGAAAGAAAGGCTAGACAGCCATCTGTTGGTGATGCTTTAAATAGGATCTTTTTAAAAGGAGGGTGGATTGAATGGCCTAAATAGGCCCTTCCAAAGGGATGATTTTATGGTCCTTCCTTTGCCCTAAGGCTATGCTAATTGAAAAAAAAGAAAAGTGAGGAAAGATTAGATTAGATAGTATGTTCTTTTAAAAAGAGCACCAAACCTCATCTCCTCCACATTCCTTTCAAATCAATCACGAGCTCCTCCAGGGCAGGTGAGCTTGGCTGAGAAGTCCTCCAGTCTCTCCACTGACACGACTAGTTTTCTTTCAGACAGATTTTGGTAGGCCTCATCTTGTAGGTCGCTTAAGCCTTGCAGTCCATCAGGAACATGGAAGGTCTCCCTCCCAATACTTGGAGCCTAGGCCTAGGCAGGGGTGGGTTCTACTTACCTTTACTACCGGTTCGCAACGGGGGCACACGTGTGAATGTGCAGAAGGTTCCTGATGACGTTGGGGTCGGTGGGCAGAGCCTCCCGCCGGTTTCACTACCAGTTCTATAGAACCAGTCCGAACTGGGGCAACCCACCACTGAGTCTAGGTTTCACCTCTATAGCTGGTGTTTGGTTTTTTTTTTTTGGTTTTTTTTTTTTTTTTTTTTTTTTGCAGAAAAATGAACAAATAGTCTAGGACTGGTCAGTTGGAAGTCTCATTTTCTGTCTGGTGGAATGAGAACATTAGGAAAAGTAAGACTATTAAGGAGGCTGTCCAGGTGAGAGGTCTCATCCTGAGAAACACAAAAAAAATCTTCACTGCTCTGCCTTTACACACAAAAACTCTTATAGATGTTAGGTTAAAGCATTCCTTTGGTGCAAAATGCATCATAAATTAAATTTGCACAAATAAAGTACATAAACATACACACATAGACACAGATACACAGACACACACACACACACACACACACACCAAAGAGCTCACCAAATAAATCATATTATCCTCATCCTAAAGGAGAATAGTTTATTAAATTTAACCCAATTTCCTCATTCATCCAAGAATCAGAAATATTGGGAATGACTTGCTTCTGAAGTTTTCAGATTTATTCAAAATGAGACATTTAAACATCAGAAGTGATTTCAAGCTCACTTTTTTTTTTTAACTCAGTAAGTCTCTGCACAAAATTTGTTCTGCACATTTGTTGTACTCCTGAAAATTCAGAAGCTAGAAGATTTTCTTGGTCCATGTTCCTTTTATATCTGCTCACTTTAAAGTCCATTCTATCCTGTTTCAGCATTGATTTACATTTTATGCCTGAATGTTTTCACTCATATTTGCTGATTTTTTTATATATGTATATGATTTACTGATTTTTTTAATATATGTATAAAATTTGAAAGTGTTTTTCTTACTTTGACAGTTTTTGTCTTTCTACCAGTTGTTCAAGCCAGAATTTGTTTGGGAAAAGCAAAAGTAATTTATCTGTTTGTTCATTTTTCAATGAAATTTGTTTAAGCCATTTTGGCATATATATATAGTGCAAAAGTCACAGAATATCTAAGTTTGAATTAGCACATTATTCTATGAAATGCAGATCAATATAGGAGCTCTCTAAACTTTTATCATTAGTGGACAGCAATGTATCAGTTAGGATATGTCTAAAGATCTGCTATTTATTTCCACTGCTTGCACATTGAGAGCATTTATTACTCCAGCCAACATTCAATTTGTATGGAGCCTTCTGTTCCATTCCAAACTACAAAACATTGGTCAGTTTCCATCTCTGTTGTCACTTCTGATATAGTTTTTGAACTCACACACTGGGCCATTCTTCTCCATCTTTCCACTGAGATTCTAGAAGAAAAGAAATCCATCTTTTTTCAATTTTTCACCAACTCAGCCTTTCTGAGAGCATTGTCCAAATCATGACATTGAACTGGGCTTATCCATCACAGACGATAACATTGTCAGAACGGTTTAGAAAGGCTGAAAAAGGTTGTTTCTGGATATAATGAGCTTTGGATGCTATATTTTGGTGAAAATGGATTGGGAGCAAGGTGTCCAAATAAGATGGTTGCTATATCCAGAATGACTCCCATAATAGAACTGAATCAGGAATGATGAGCTGAATGCTTTCCCCCTTCCTGAAGTCCACTGCCTTTAAATCATATAATTTAAAAGTTGATTGTATTTACTGATTTATTTGACGTATTCCCTATCATGTTTGCCAAATCCCATTAACTCCTTAAATGAGGACATGACCTGCTGCTGTTTTTTCTGTACTATCCAAGGCCATTACTTACTTCCACCTTCCATAAGAAGAGGCCATACGTACAAGCTGGGTCCAAAGAACTGTGAAATTACTCCTCAGAATTTGGTGAGGCTTTAGACCAGTTCTCATAAAGCTGATTTGGTTGCCTGATCATAAGCAGCATTTGAAATGGCGGTATATTTCAAGTACCTTTTGGGAAATGGCATGGAAGTCAACTTTTTTTAAACATAGTCAGACACTCTAGTTAGCTAGTGCAAACCCACTGCATGAGTCATAAAGTTCAATTGCTCTATAATCAGAAAGAAAGATGTGATTTAGGCCAACTGACTTCTGAACAGTTTTTCCTGATGCTTGCCGTCACATTTTCGAAAGCTTCTGTTCCATTTCAAAAATCCTAAATTCTGTAATATATTTTCTGCAGTGTTGATGTTCTCCTCAATTCTTTAACACTGGAACTCAATCTATCATAGCTGTTAAGCACATATTGTGACCACGGTTCACTGAATGGATTCTTACATGCCTAACAGAGTTGGAAGATCTTCTAGTCCAACTCCCTGCTCAAGCAGGAGACTCTAGACCAAGGGTGTCAAACTGGCAGCCTGTGGGCTGCATGCATCACACAAAGGCCATGCCTACTCCAATGCAAAACGTCACGTGACGGCAACGTGACACAGTGAGTTTGACACCCATGCTCTAGACCATTCCAGACAAAATGGCTGTCCAATCTTTTCTTAAAATCTCCAGTGATGGAGGTCCTATAACTTCTGGAGGCAAGCCAATCCACTGATTAATTGTTTTAATTGTCAAGAAATTTCTCCTTAGTGCTCTAGGCTGGTTCTCTCCTTGATTAGTTTCCAGTCATTGCTTCTTGTCCTGCCTTCAGGTGCTTTGGAGAATATGTTGTGCCTCTTCTTTGTGACAGCCTCTCAGATATTGAAAGACTGCTATCATGTCCTTCTCTTTGTTAGACCAGACTTGTATGAAGGATTCTAGTTATACCATGGTAGACCTCTTGAAGTTGGATAAGCAGTCCTTGATACGATCCAAAGAAGGTTCTCAGTCAAAGGAGCATTTAGTGATTCCCCTAATTAGTATGGGCAATGGCAAATCTTGCTACTTTTTCTTGTAATCTTCCAAGCAACCCAACCACTAAAGAAGATTTATTGATATTATATGAATATTTTCTTTCATGTAATAATTCTTGGCAGTATTGTAACTTATCATTGTAACAATAAACTTTGACGGATTAATATAAAAGCCTAGCCAGCAAGTGGGAACGGATTAATATGGAGCCCAGCCAGCAAGCGGTGGCTTGAAGTTTTCATAAAGTGAGCGTTGCATTTTTTTTTTCATTTCTTTTTTCTTGCAAGTCTAATATATTAATAATTATTTTAGGATCCTTTGTTAGGGGATTTTTATGATAAATAATAGAGCAGTAGCAAATTAAGAGAAAGTAGATGTCTAGCGGAACTGAAATGGTACTTTATTGACCCAGGCTCGCAAGAACAAGAATCTGTGGTGGATGCAGGTGCTTTTGTTTGTGATTCCTGCAGAGAGTTTCTTCTTCCCTGTTGTTTCTTTATGATTTATCTAGGAGCATGAACAATTTGTTAATCACAGGATATTATTTAATCAGCAGGACAAATAATATGTGGTGTTGAAAAATATTTCTAAACCACACATAATTGATCTGGGAGAAGCAAAGCAAAACGGGATTTTTTTAAAAAATAGCTGAACTGAGCATTTATTTTTTAATTTAAGCTTCTAGTTTTTAAAGAGCCGAGGCAAATGTTCCTAATTCTTGCCCAGAAAACATTTGTCTGTAGGTTTTTTAAAAAATATGCCTCTAGATCAGGGGTTGGCAGCTCCGGAGCCACAAGTGGCTCTTTGGGCTCTCTGTCACGGCTCTCTGTACCATCACTGGTTCGCCCCGCCCCTCTTATTTCTTTTTTGGACTCCAGCCCAAAGCGGCAGGAAATGAAGGCTGCCTTACGTGAAAGCAGGTACAGGGCAGCTTTGCTCCTGCACTGTCCTCCCCCCTCCTCCTTTCGTAACCCCCTGGCCGGCTGTGGCTGAGCCGGGAGTGTACGCACATGTGGAGAGACCCTCCTTAAGTGAGCCGCTGCCCGCCCCGCGCACGCCTTTCCTGAGCTTTTTCGTTTCCTTGAGGAGGGTCTCCCCGCCTGTGTGCAGCTCCCAGCTCAGCCAGAACTGTCCCGGGCATCCTGAGAGGAGGAGGGGGAAGAGGTTGCCGGAGAGTGCAGGAAAGAAGCTGCCCTGTATCTGCCTTGGTGCCACATTTGCACATAAGGCAACCTTCGCTTCCTGCCACTTCAGGCTGGAGTCTCCCTTCGTGTGCGAACGCTCCCGGCTCAGCCACAGCTGGCCAGGGAGCTACGAGAGGAGGGGGGAGGAGGACAGTCGCCCAAAGGGAGGAGGGGAAAGATACAGAGAGAGAGAGAGAGAGAGAGACATAGAGAGACACATAGAGAGTGATACATAGAGAGGGGGTGAGAGAGGGAGAGAGACAGGGGGAGAGAGACACAGATGGGGGAGAGAGGGAGATAGAGAATAGTTTTGTGGCTGGGTAGGCATGGCTAGGTGGTCATGTGACTGGGTGGGAGTGACATCGAGTTGGCCATGCCCACCCAGGTTTTGTGGCTCCTGGTGTGTTTTTTTTTTTTTTTTTCCTGTAGGAAACTGGTCCAAGTGGCTCTTTGAGTGTTTAAGGTTGCCGACCCTTGATCTAGATCATCATGCATGAGGGTCAATTTTTTATAATTGATTTCAGAGAGCCTATATAATTCTTTCTTGAGCTATAGGATTTAACATTTGTGAATAGAAATGCAGGTAGTCCTCATTTAGTGACTGCAGTTGCTTCCAAAGACTTAGTCATTAAGCATAGTTGTTGCCAAGTGAATATGAGAGCCCAAATATTATGTTGCTAAGTGAGACATTTGTTCAGTGAGTTTTGTCCCATTTTACTTCTTGCCAAAGTTGTTAAGCGAATTGTTTGCAGTTGTTAAATTAGTAACATAATTGTTAAGTGAATCTGGCTTCCCCATTGACTTTGCTTGTCAGAAAGTTGCAAAGGGTGATCACATGACCCTGGGACACAGCAACAATCTTAAATATGAACCCGATGTCAAGCATCTGAATTTTGATCACATGTTCATAGGTATGTTGGAAAGATCAGAACTGTGAAAAACAGTAATAAATCACTTTTTTTCAGTGCCATTGTAACTTTGAACAGTCACTAAACCAGGAGTGCTATTCAGCAGGTTCTGATAGGTTCTAGAGAACTGGTAGCGGAAATTTTAAGTTGTTCAGAGAATCGGCAAATACCACCTCTGGCTGGCCCCAGAGGGGGGTGGGAAGGGAGATTTTGCAATATCCTTCCCCCAGGAGTGGGGAGGGAGTAGAGATTTTGCAATATCCTTCCCCCAGGAGTGGGGAGGGAGTGGAGATTTTGCAATATCCTTCCCCTGCCACACCCACCAAGCCACACATCACCCACTAAGCCATGCCTACAGAACCAGTAGTAAAAAAAAAAAAAATGAATTTCACCACTGCACTAAACTAACTGTTGTAAGTGGAGGACTACCTGTATTCAAGAAGTGGTTAATTCATCTATAGCACCCTTGCAATTGTCCTACAATGAAGCATTCACAGGCACCTACAAATGTATCTAACAACCTTAGAAGAAAAGAGTCTTAATAGCAGTATATAAAATTGTAAAGGCCTTGAAAAAAGAATCTTCAAGGCTATTGTTTGTTGAAAGGGTATTGTGGAAGAAGATCTGTTTCTTTAGGCAATAATATTAAGCATAACATATACAGTACATTACAGTACAGTACAGTACAGTCCTTGTACTATACTAGGACAATTTTCTGCTCTGGAAAAATCAGAATTTCATAAGAAATAGTAGGAGTTTGTAACCCGGATGTATGCAAGCATAAATATAGATGTTCATAATCAGATGATGTCCATTTCATTCTTACATTGGCAGCGTCAGTCATTAGTATTTTCGTTTAACCTTAGAAATGTCACCAGCACAGCTGGAAAGGCTGACAAACACCTGAAAAGGTCAGATTAGTTCCATAACTCAGAGAAAATGTCTGAGAGTAATGACTTTAGGTGCAAGATCTGTTTAAAATAAACAACTTGTTTTGGTAATGTAGATTAAAATAACGTACATGCTACCATTCTGAACCTCATACCTGGGAATAAGCAAAATTGAAGGAGGCTCTCTTATGACTACACAAACATAGGAATTTTCAGGCTTGTATAAAATAATGGGGCTTTCAGAAGAGCCACACAGTAGCTGATTTTTTTTGTGTGTGTTGGAACTGATTTTTCTTTCAGATTGCTGTACAGTATCAACCTCTCTCTCTCTCTCTCTCTCTCTCTCTCTCTTTATTTTCTTTGTAGGGAAAAAAAAACCTTAACCCTTAGTGAGAATAAATCAAGAGCAATGCCTTAGCTAGTCCAACTTTTCTGGAAGCAATAACATCAGAATTTAGGCAGTATATGGTCTAAAAATACAAAATCTGTAAATTACTTTTCTAGGACAAAGACCAATTTAGATTACAGTGAGAAATTAATGTGAAATATTTAAGTCAGGGCCGGCAATCTGCACCCTGTGGATCATAGATGGCCCCAGCATTCTAGATCTATCACTGCCCTATGGAGTGAGCAAAACTGAAATCTGGCATGGGTGGAGGAGATAAAATGAATGCTTTAAACTTGCAAAGAACTTTCAACACCGCTGTCCACCCAAAATAAAAATAAATGTCAAAATCTCGCCCATTTTGATTCCTTATGACAGATCTAGGTTACAAAGTCTGATTTATGTTTCTTCAAAATGGCAGGTGACACCATGAATCTCAATATCAATCAATTAATTCCCTTAATAAAAATGATAATAAAGATCAATGAGTAAACAGAAACATATATTATTTCCAAGGAGAAGCAGAGATGATCAAATTGATTCTTTTATCCAAAGAAGAAAATATATCTGTAATTTTGTTTCTATTTGGAAATTGCTTCCGGAAAATGAAATTTTGATTTTGTTTTTGCTGATTAGATAGGTTTGTTGTTATAAAAATGGCTAGTATATACTGTTGTGTAAAAGTAAAAAGTTGACATTGTAATCTTGTTATTTTCTACTGTGCTAAAGTGTGTTGGAAGTCGGTGCCTTTTTCTTTCCTCTTCCCTCTTCCCTCTTCCCTCTATTTTTTTTTCTTTTTCTCTCCCCCTCCTCCTAATTTTCAATTACTTTTTTGAATTTCTCTTTGTATTTTATATTTTGATAAACTAATAAAAAATTAACTAGAGTTGCATTGCAAAAGGGTTGATATGTTGCTCATTAACTGAATTTGTTATTCTGAGTCCTATAACCAGTGGTTTTATTAATCAATAAACATTGTATCTCGGTGCATGGTGTAAGCAATCTCAAAATTCAACATTACTGCTTTGCATTATGCAGCTGTAACAAGTGACCAAACCTTTTCAAGTTTCCTCTCTCTCTCTCCCTCCCTCCCTCCCTCTGTCTCTCTCTATCTCTCAACATATATTTTGCATGCAGGACTAGTTGTCATTAAACCCAGGAGTGGGAACCAGATGCAATCGCAGGGCAGATCATGTTATCAGCAGATTATTATTTTTTTATTCAATTTCTATAGCTGCCCAACTCAACCAAGTGATTCTGGGCAGCTTACAATTCTAAAATTACAAAACAATTAAAATATTTTTTTTTTTAAAAAAAGCCATCAAAACAGGTTATGACCAAAATTCTTCTAATCCTACTTGCTTAGTTCCTACACAGTGACATCAGTCATTTCTTGGGAGGTAAACATAAATCATAGAGAGACAAAGCACACTACAATCATTGTAGTACAATGGATAGAGGAAACAATGAACTTTCTCTGTTCTATCTATGCAGCTGTATATATTTTCAGGATCTATTGATCAAGGTTTTGTTACTTTATTACTTTCAGTTTCTAGAGCTGTCATTCTTCAAGATTTATTACTTTCAGTTTTTAAAGCTATCATTCTTCAAGATTCATGTCTCTGAGCAGTAAGTCCAAAGGCAGAGTTCTGAATAGATCATAGAGCAGAGAACACACACATTCATTTCTGAATACTAAGATACCATGCACTATGTCCACTATGGATCCACAACAGACATGTCATCAAGCTGACACTTACAGTAATTGGCTTATATTCAGAATGATATGAGGTTCATTATCAAAAACTCTGCTAAAATCAAGATATGTTATGTCTGCAGCATTCTCACCATCTACTAAATCAAGTTATTTTTTTAAAAAAAATCACAAAGCTATGGTTCCTTCTTACATGCTGAATTCTAGTAATTCAGAGTTGTGCATATGAAATGGATAGCCTATAAATTAACCAAATAAATAAAATAAGTAAATCATCACTGTATTGTTTTCAAAAAGTATTCAGATAAATTGATTTATCTAGATTCTTTTCTAGAATATTTCAAAGTACTAACAAAGTAATTTCTTGGGTCTTTCCCCCTTTTTGCAGATAAGAACAATGTTTTCCTCTTCCAGTTATCTGGCATTTTATCCATTCTTTAGGTTTTCTCAAATATTATGGACTAGGGTTTGGTCAAATTTTCATCAAGTTCTTTGAGTATCCTAGAACAGGGGTCTCCAAAGTTGGCAAATTTAAGACTTGAGGATTTCAACTCCCAGAATTCCTTAGCTATGCTGGCTGAAGAATTATGGGAGTTGAGATCCACAAGTCTTAAAGTTGCTAAGCTTAGAGATCCCTGCCCTAGAATGTAAAACAAAAATCAGTAAGCTAGGCCTTAACTGAGGCCTCTAAAGTCTATATGAAAATGGCAGATTGTGAAAAATTGTAATATAATATGTATCTTGACAAGGTGCTATATAAAGAAGTAGAGATCACAAATGGAAATTTGTCTTTGTTTTAGGTATTAGGGGCCTCCACAAAGATGAGCAACATTAAGTGTGTATCAAAAATAAATCATAAATTTTTCATGTGATGTTTTAGTTTCCTAACTTTGTGTTTTTATAAGGATGCTACATATTGCTTTGGTATATGTGTCTATGTGTTCGTTTAATTTAACGTTAATGTTTGATTGTGTAAGCAAGTGGTGAGTTCAGCTGAATGCATCTTCACTTTAAATGAAAGGAAGAAAAGGGAGCTGAATGAAAAGTTGCCCCATTTTTCCCACTTGGGGAATATCTTTCTCTATATTTCTTTTGATCCTATGAATCTATTGCTTTCATTTGAATGTAAGAAAAATAATATTTCTCTCTTAGGAAAACATATATCTCTTTTATGCATGAGCCTGTCAGTGTTTCCTCCAACCAAGCAATTGGGGGAGTTGGGGTGGGGGTGGGGGTGGGGGAAGAGACACAATTATGCATCATTTGTTTCTCCACATTTTCAGTACATGCATTGTATCTTAGCCATTTCCCCTCTCCCAAAACGTTTTGCATACAAGAATACACTACCTGGTTTTAAGGTATGTTTTTTTTTCCCCATTGAAAGCTGTGATGATAGCATAACCATAGAGTTTTATGCCACTGTTTTTCTCTATTGCTGCAAGAGTTTAGGATTATTAAACCAAATAGTGTGTGTGTTTGTGTGTGTTTTCAAAAACAAGAAACAAACAAATAAAAAGAATATGACATTGGCTAGAAAGTGACTAGAAGATCGACTTTTTGGATAAGGTTGCCTTTGAAATCTATTTAAGTTCAGACAGAGGTAAAAAAGATGAGACAAATGGCCACAATTGGAAATAAAAAGGCATGCATGGCTGTCAAGAGCAATGCTTCCAGTATGCTTTTCAATGTAGCTGAATGGGAAGAAAAAAATACTATTTGGGGGATGGGGACAAAAGCAGAGGTGGGTTTCAGCAGGTTCTGACCAGTTCTGGAGAACCGGTAGCGGAAATTTTGAGTAGTTCGGAGAACCGGAAAATACCACCTCTGACTGGCCCCACCCCCATCTATTCTCTGCCTCCTGAGTCCCAGAAGGAAATGGGGATTTTGCAGTAACCTTCCCCTTCACCAAGCCATACCCACCAAGCCATGCCATGCCCACCAAGCCACACCCACAGAACTGGTAGTAAAAGATGTTGAAACCCACCACTGGACAAAAGGACAGTGTGCATGGAAATATAGAAATATGGGCGATTGAAGCTGTATCAGTGAGTACAAATGCTGCATGTAGGAGAAGGAGTGGCAGAACCTGGGAGTGGAGTTAAAAGAGGAATCAGGCCAGGAATGAAATGCTCCTGGTTCGGACCGGATTGCCCGATCTGGTACCAATGGCGGCGGGTAGTTCGGAGAACCGGTAGCAAAAATCCCTGCTCCTCCCCATGCCCAGCTGAGCCGCGCGATCATCAGAGGCTTTTTTTTTTAACTTTTAAAAGCATTTTTTCTTCGGCCTAAAAAATGATTTAAAAAGTTTTTTAAAAAGCCTCTGATGATCACGCGGCTCAGCTGGGATTGTCAGAGCCTTTTAAAAGCATTTTTTCTACAACATCTCAGCCAAAGGGGAAAATGCTTTTAAAAGGCTCTGACGATCCCAGCTGAGTTGCCTGATCATCAGAGCCTTTTAAAAGCATTGTTTTACAACCTCTTCGTCTGAAGAGGTTGTAGAAAAAATGCTTTTAAAAGTAAAAAAAAAAAGTTGGCCATGCCCACCCAGTCACATTACCCCCCCACACACACCAAGCCACGCCCACAGAACCGGTAGTAACAAATTTTACATTTCATCTCTGAATCAGGCTAGAATCCCTATGTAATCACAAGCAGACTAAGTCCAACCTCCCTTGAATTCAATTGACCCTTATTTACTCCAAGCAGGTTCTAGCCATTAGCTAAGAAGTTTCCTGTGCGTAGATTGTTTACCAATAAATCAATTGGATAATTCATATGTGTGGACCTGATCTTCTACACCTGATAGGAAGGCTCCTTTGAAGCCTCTCTCTGCTGTAGAACTTTCTTCTCTAAAATGCTAGAAAGCAAAAGAGATATACAGTAGCAGTAGCAGTAGCCCAGGCTTCACATATCATACAAAGTTAGTTCATGTTTACTATAGTTTGTTGAATAAAGAAGAAACAAGCCAGAGCCAGTATTGAAAAGTTACCGAAGCATCTTTGGACAATTCCTGGTTTATTTTTCTGTTTATTTATTTATTTATTTATTATCATTGTTTAACAGCTTCCTTATTTGTACCTTTCCAGATTGGTAAATAACTTGAGTGGAGAAAAAAAAGAAAAGAAAATTCAGACTAATGGTTTAACACAGCAGCCACACATGGTTGTAATTACTGCCATATAAAACATTGCAAACATCATTTGCAGGGTTTGATTCCATATGACATTAAACCGCTAAATCCCATTGACGCTAAAGAATCAATATGACATTATGAGTTTATAATATGACATTATGAGATATTATACTACCTAAACTCAGCCTATAAGATAAGCAGTACAGGTAATCTTTGACATATGACCACAATTGAGCCCAGAATTTATGTTGATAACAATTTAACTGTTGTTAAGTGAACCACTACAGTTGTTAAATTAGTAACACAGCTGTTAAGTGAATCTGGCTCCCCCATTGACTTTGCTTGTCAGAAGGTCGTAAAATGAGCCCGGGAAAGTACAATGGACTTATACACGGCAGTTCCCAAGCGTTCAAATTTTGATCATGTGATCACGTGGATGCTACAGTGGTTTTAAGTGTGAAAAATGGCACTTTTTTTCAGTGCCATTGTAACTTTGGATGGTCACTAAACAAATGGTTGTTAAGGACTACTTATAAAGGAAGAGAAACTTCGAGCTGAAGTGGTTATGAATATTATACAAAGCAGATCACTAACTGATTTTTTCCCCCAATTCTGTCTGAAGTTTTACAAATCTGATTTTCTGGGAAATATTTAGAAAAGTGATACAGCAAAATGAAAGAAATCAGAGCACAAAAGCCCCAGCCTCCATCCCACCCCTAAGCCCTATGCAACAGGAGCTCTATGGAAGCTTTTCATTCTTTGAAGATTAACTGTCACAAAAATAAATCAATTTAATTTTAAACCAGAACCCAGAATACCTCAGTTTATTATATGTTGTTTATAATTACAATTCCTTTAAAAACTGAAATGAAACTCTCACAGCTGTGGATGGTGGAAAAATTATGCTTGTTGTGTTTTTGAAGATGATTCATGATGTTTAATGGACCTAATAAATTACGTGTTAAATTTCACATAATACTTATTAAGAAAGACAGGGAGCAAATGCTGTCAGATAACAATGAAGTACTTTTTTTTTTAAACAAAAAAACAAAAACAAATGCAGAATCATAAACAAGTGCATAAACTTGTTTTCCATGTAGATCTAAAGTGTGAAATTAAAAGCATTTTCATTACGTCAGGAGATATGGCAGGCAGTATTGGATTTTTGTGCATTGCAAAAGATTAGACACAATAGCATTTCTATGTATTGAAAAGTGGAAGTGATTTGTTTGTTTGTTTTTCGTGCTTTCAGTTCCTGAAACTCCTATAGCTCCTATAATAAAACCTTTTCTTTAGTTATATTCCTGAACTTCAGTAGAGATGAAGTTAGAGATGTCTGGTATAGATAGCCTGAGATTTAGCTGAAAAAGGAGAATTTAAAAGAGGTTTTCAAAAACTGGGAACCATTTGTTTTTCTAGGACTAACTCTTTTTTTCTTTTTTCTTTTTTTCCAAAAGACCCTTCTGGCTTTCTCCTAATCTCTGATTCAGTTTTGCTGACCAGATACTGTCTGCTGACTACAGAAACTCTGTTTTTTAGTCAGTGAAACCTCTTTTAAAAGTAAAAATAATTCTGGGCCATTTTTTTGAGCAACAGTAAAAAAATAAAAAAGTCGTTTTAAGTTTGTAACAGCAATAAATTAAAGGCGAAAGTTCCAGTCCCAAGGAGTAAATGGTGACATTCTCCAAGGAGAATATTTAGAGGTTGAGAAACATAGCAGGCATGGCATGGGTATGGATTTAATTTATTTATTTTATTTTTATATATGTTTTATTTGTAATTTTCCTTGGACAGCCATACAAATTTTGTGGACAGTGTATTGGCTGGGTCAATATACGTTTTACACAATGCTAACAATAATAATACAATTAAATATACATAATTCTAATCTTCCAACTTCTAGCCTTAACCTGCATGTTATAATTATAATAGATTTTTTTATATATCAGTGTGTATAATACTATTTTCCCAATTTGTACTCATCTTCCCCCCTCCATTTGTTGAGGTTCTTTTACATTCACATCTTTGTCTTTAAACAATACCATTCTCTCTTTATGATTCTTTGTCACTTTCTTTATGAATACATTTAAACATCAATAACATTTCTTCATACAATGTATTTGTTGTCCCTTGCTGAGTCACTAATATTTTAATATTTTAGTTTTTTATATAGTCACCATATTGAAAGGTATTTTATCTCTATCCATCATCTCTTGCCCTTTTTAAAATTCTATCATTTATTGACTTTTTGGTAACTCTTTTATATTTCTCTATTGGAATCTTATATCTCTTTCTAACATTTTTATATAAACTAAATATTCTCTCTGCCTTACCCCTTGTCTCCTTCTGCTGCATCATTTGAGTACCCATCCATAAGCCTTTAGTTATTTTGTGGAGATTTTTCTTTTCTCTCTCTATTCTATTGTAAACTTTTAAAGGATTATCTATTTGATTCATATTTATTGTTACTATCTCTTCAATATCTTTATCTTCTTACAACTTATTTTGAGTTGTCTCCTCCACCACTCCTTCTGGTTTCTCATCTGTTTTCTGAATATTATGTTCATCTTTTCCCTTTTCCCTCCATTTGCTGAGGATCTTTGACACTCACATCTTTATCTTTGAACAATTTCATTATCTCCTTAGGATTCTTTATTACATTTTCATATATACTTTTAAGCATCAATAACATTTCTTCATACACCTTTATTGTCCCGTTGAGTCATTTTGTAATAGTTTAATATATTAAGAGTTTAATATATTAGTATACTAATATATTAATTAGTATATGTAATAGTTTAATATATTAAGATTTCAATGTCCCAATGTCTAAAAACTCAAAAAAAGCCAATTATTAATAAAATTTAGTCAGGTCCAGAATTATACCTCCAAATCCCCTAAATTTATAGACCTTAAAAGCTATTTGATAATTTACATTGTTTATAATTTTCCAGTTTACACCTTCCCAATTGTCCAAATTTTAAAGTCATATGGATCTTCTGTCAAGTAGCATTAGTAATCCAAATCCAAATTAGCCCACCAAATTTCCTCAAGTTTTTCAAATCCACCATCAGTGAACAATTTCATTAGAGTTTTAGTTATTTGCAATTCAGATTTTATTTTATTTTATTTTTTTATTTTATTTTTGAACTTGTATACCGCCCTTCTCCCTGAGGACTCAGGGCGGTGAACAGGCAAATAAAAACATCAAATACAAATATTAAAATACAGTTAAAAATATGTATAAATTTGGCCCCATTAATTAAAACAATAAACAGAAACAAAAACAATTAAAAACACTTAAAAAGAGTTAGGCCAGCCCGGCTTGTTGGAAAAAGAAGGTTTTAAGGGCACGGCGGAAGGCACTGAGGTCCTGGATTCTCCTTATCTCTAGGGGCAGCTGATTCCAGAGGGTAGGTGCCCCCACAGAGAAGGCCCTCCTCCTGGGGGTCACCAGCCTGCATTGTTTGGCTGATGGCACCCCGAGGAGGCCCTCTCTGTGGGAGCGCACGGGTCGATGGGAGGTCGTCGGTGGCAGCAGGCGGTCTCGAAGATAGCTAGGCCCTATGCCATGGAGCGCTTTAAAGGTGAGAACCAACACCTTGAAGCGCACCCGGAAGACCACCAGGAGCCAGTGCAGCTCGCGCAGAAGCGGTGTTACATGGGAGCGCCATGCTGCTCCCGTCACTACCCGCGCTGCTGCATTAAGATTGTCTTAAAAATCTTCCAAAAGCTCACTAAATATTTCCAAACATCCAGATCGCCTACTGAAATAGAATCAAGGTCAAGTGGCCTTCCAGGTGTTATTTACTTTCCCTCCTTTCCTTTATTTATATTAAGCAATTATCACTTAGTTGAGTTTCCCACACTACAGTGATCTTCTTCCTCCAGCAGATGGCTCCCCTGTTCCAAATTGCAACATTAAACAGCATGCAAAAAATAACAGCTGACTGTCAACAGATCAAGAGGGGAGGGTGTTAAAAGTAAAAATAAGAAAAGCAGTTTCTCCCAATAATCACTTTTCAAGTTGTTGTTAAACCTTTTCCAGGCTTTCTATGTTTTAAAGCTTCCATTAGACATTTTTTTTCATATCTGAGTCTTTGATCATTGGTTTCTCCATGTATCCAATCACCGCTTTCTTAACGCTTGAAGATTATTTTCTGGAATTCTTTTACTTGGGTTAAATCTCTAGAATAAAAGTTGGAAGTTATATCACCTAGTTTTAATGCTCTGTCCATCAACCACTGTAGCACATAATCTTATTGTCATAGTTGTCACAGCTTGTGACTTGCCAAAATGGCTATTGTCTCTGCTGACATTCAGGAGAGCTTTCTTTGGATCTAACAATTAAATTATGGTTTCCTCGTGATCGATAAAAAACACCTCTCCTTTCTTCACCACCCCTCCAGGGTGGCTTTGACCCCATAGGGTCTCCTGCCAAGCAACTGGTTTTCATGGGAGCTCGGCAGAGCTCTGCTATTTCCAGCCATTCCTGCCACGACACCAACTGGTCTCCAGCTATTTATCTGATTTTTAAAAGGCTGTGGGGATGCTGCTAGAAAAGGGAAATGCAGAAGCCTAACTGTTCAAAAGTAAACCTATTAAAGTCAATAGCAGTAGCACTTAGACTTATATACCGCTTCACAGTGCTTTACAACCATCTATAAGGGGATGTGGTGGCTCAGTGGCTAAGACACTGAGCTTGTCAATTGAAAGGTCAGCAGTTCAGCAGTTTGAATCCCTACTGCCACACAATGAGGTGAGCTCCTGTTACTTAATTTAATTTAATTTAATTAATCATATTTCTATGCCCAGCTTGTCCCAGCTTCTGCCAACATAGCAGTTTGAAAGCACGTAAAAAATCCAAGTAGAAAAATAGGGACCACCTTTGGTGGGAAGGTAACAGCATTCTGTCTGCCTTTGGTGTTTAGTCATACCAGCCACATGACCATGGAGATGTCTTCAGACAGCGCTGGCTCTTTGACTTTGAAATGGAGATGAGCACTGCCCCTAGAGTCGGGAACGACTAGCACATATGTGTGAGGGGAACCTTTACCTTATAAGTGGTTTACAGAGTCAGCATATTGCCCCAAGCAATTTGGGTCCTTATTTTACCCACCTCGGAAAGATGGAAGCCTGAGTCAACCTTGAGCTGGTCAGATTTGAACTGCCTAATTGCAGTCAGCCGGCAGTCAGCAGAAGTAGCCTGTAGTACTGCACTCTAACCACTGCACCACTGTGGCTCATAAATCTGATTTCCAAGAAATTGTGTCTAAGCTGGAATCTGAAGATACAATGAAACTAGATCTTTTGATGTGGAAAGTTGGGATACTCTGATGTGATCAACTTGACTGGAATGAAAGAAAAAGAGGGGAAAAGCAGAAAAAAATGTGGAGAAGGTTTAGAAAGATGGCAGCTTGTTTATTTACTTATTAAGTATATATGCCACCCATCCCACTGGGATGAAGGGACTCTTCAGTTGTCCTTCTGAAGAGGAGAATTGAAGAAAAAAGAGAAAAAGGTGGAAGGGAGATAAAGGAAAATAAAAGAAGCAAGAAGGGCAAGGTCAACAAAAGAAGATAAGAAAATATTTGATTTCCCAAAAGCTCCTTTAAACATGATCCCATACAGAAAATATGACCCAATCCTTTTTTCTTTATAACTATCATCCCTGTACTTTGAACTTTGAACTCTTCTTCTTCTTGTTTGTCTAAGTTGCCATATCCACTTGTTTTCCAAAATAAATTTAGTCTACCAATAGTGGATATTTATTAATTGTATCATGCTAAAGAATGTTTTCTCTCATTCTTACTTATGTGACCATCTTTATAACATAAAGATTTGATATTGAAATTCAATTAGAAATTAGTAATGTGTCACCTGAACTTGAAAGATTTTTGATAGTTGAATGTTACATGTATGAAATTCAATAGTTTCAGGACAGATTCTTGACTAACTTTGCAGAACTGCAGAACTAATGCCTTTAAGCCCCATCATGGCTCTTTGCTGAACAGATATGTGGTCTGACTGAGTAACTCCTGGATATATGAACACCTCAATCTTGTCAATCAATTTGGGGAAGATGTTAATAAGCCTATAGGCTGTAGTTTGATACATGCAGATTCCTGATACCACTCTATGGCTTCCTTTACATAAACCAAAGCAATAAGATAGCAATGTACTCTATCCCAAAGGTGCTTTTTTTTTCTCAAAAGGCAACTGGATTTTCTTGTTTTTTCCTTGAAGAATTTTGCTTCTTATCCAAGAAGCTTCTTCTGAATGGTGGAGAATGGAAGGATTTATATTCCTTGCAGTCATCTGGTCATTAGGACTCTCAATGAGAATCACTGAGGTCACTTGGAGGTTTATCTGTGCCCTCAGGGTCACCTAAATAATGCAAATGGCTGTGGAATCTTCTTAGAACTGCTGAAAGGACTGTAGTGATTCCCAGTCATCCCAGTCACGGTTGTCCCAAAGATGCTTTTTCAGAAGGCAACTGTACTACGGGAACCAGGATCACTACTCAGGCAACCCTGAGGACACAGGTAAACCTCCAAGTACTTCAACAACCCTCTAAAAGGATTCAAATTACCAGCTATCTGCAAGGAATATAAATCCTTCCGTTTTCCACTATCCTGTCAGAGCTGAAGAAGCTTCTTGGATGAGAAGTGAAACATCTTCAAAAGAAAAAAACAAGGAAGTCCGGTTGCCTCCTGAAAAAGCACCTTTGGGGCTGCTGAAAGTGTCAAAGCGTGAATCAGCTTTGTCCCCCCGCCCCCCGGGGAAACTGTAATTAATTAGAGGTGGATGAATCTTGTTTTCCATGGAGTATACTCTCAAAGAAAGAAAACCCGAAGTATATATTCTAAGAAACATTTTATTATAAAAGTACAAAACTAACTAACTACATCTTACGGGCAAGTATTATCACACAGACGGACAAAGGAAAAATCAGGAAGTTAGAAAAGAAAGAATGTAGACATGCACAGTAGTCCAATATCTCACAAGACCAGCCTTATCTCAGCTACAGATAAGTTCCCTGGCCAGGCTACCGTAAGTCTTAGAATGGGAGCTCAGCTGGCAAACACTTAACACAGTGACAGAAAGGACTGTGTTTTAAATAGGAGATGGGTGGTATCATATCCCTCCCCTCTGTTGAGAGAAGCTTGTTCAATTTTAATGTAGATGGCCTCTTTGACCCCTCTTTCAAACCAGTGGTCCTTTTTGAAAAAACACCTTTGGAACCATCATGACCTGGATGACTGAGAATCTCCATAGACAATGTCCTCTATGCAGTGGTGGGATTCAAATAATTTAACAACCGGTTCTCTGCCCTAATGATTTCTTCCAACAACTAGTTCATCAGACTGCTCAGAAAGTTAACAACCGGTTCTCCCGAAGTCGTGCGAACTGGCTGAATCCCACCACTGCCCCTATGTCACCATTGCAAGCTTCCAAAATTGATATTTTGCACATTTGTTTAATCAGGAGAAACTGGAAGAATTTTGTAGCTAATACGTGAGCAAGTCCTATATGGTAGTGGGAGATGTGAGATTTTTTTAAAAAACATCAATTTTTAAAATTTATTTTGTGCTTTAATTTCTGCTTTCCAATTATGCAATGAATCAAGTGGTGTATTAGTAAGCATTATGGAGCATTATATTTAAAAATAATTCTAAACAAATATGCTTATATATTTTTTAAAAATATTATCTCCCATTTGTAATTTAATCTTTGTAATTTTAAAAAGCTAAATTAAAAACATTTCTTTTCACTCATGGGTAAGCATTATGATTATTTCCCTATAATAATAAAAAAAGCCCAATGCTAAGAGACAGGCACATCTTTAAAATGTAATCAATTAAAATGACTTTATAATACCCAATTGATTTAATTTGCAATATAAAAGGGATTATGATTTCCACACATGTAAATATTTATGAATGTAATAACCAAATACAGTAAATCATTACAACTGAGAATATTGTTAACATACTTAAGATGCATTCAGTATTCTTTTCTGTTTTAATACCACTTTTAATTAATCTACAAACTTCTGGAAACTTTTAAATGAAACGTGACTTTGGTTGTGAGTCTGTAAACACAATGGGATTATTTGCTACCTTTGTCGTCCCATTGTTGTTTTCTTTAAGGTTGAGTTTTTTGCTTGCTACTGGGTTCTGTTTGTCCATTAATTTCAGAATTTATGATCTTACTGACTTCTGTATTGTGTTACTTTTTTTCACAATAACCCAGATTGCTTCCCCATTGACTTTGCTTGTCAGAAGATTGCAAAATGTGATCACATGACCCCAGGACACTGCAACCATCATAAATGCATGCCAGTTGCCAGTTGCCAAGTGTCTGAATTTTGATCACATGACAACAGTCGTAAGTTTGTAAAACAGTCACAAGTCACTGTTTTCATCACTGCTATAACTTTGAATGGTCACTAAAGGAATGATTGTAAATTTAGGACTACCTATACACAATCTGATATGTATGGCAATCCTTGTCCAAACCCGTTTTTGCCCCGTTACATAGAAAGCAGCAGTCTGGTCAATGAAGACATGTTAAAAGAAGCAAAATCAATTATTTTTTAAAAAATAAATAAATAAATAGTAAGTAAGTAAGTAAGTAAGTAAGTAAGTAAGTAAGTGAGTAAATAAATAAGTAAAAATATTTTATATTTAATAACAAAATTTATTATTGAATGAATATGCCATCCATGTTGCTGTCCAGAGTGACTGTGTGTTTCTACTCTGTCTTCCTATTCTGCTTGAGGGCTTTAATGCTTCAATAAGAGTATGTTCCTTCCTTCTGCAAAATAAATAATAAAATAAAATAAAATATTTCAAGTCTATCTGTCCTATAACTTTGTTTCCCTTCCCCTTTTCCCTACTTCTGTCTTTGTGTATAAAAAAGGATAAAGTGCCATTTTGTCACTCTGCACTCTGTTAGTCTACAAGTGTTAAAATTGCCATATTTGGAGGCCCCTAATGTAGAGTACCAAATCCCGCAAGTAGTGGTATGTCGTGTTAGCTATCAGAAAAAGGCACTTCTGCCCACTTAGCCCTGGTCTTCCTGAGGGGGTACAGCAGGAGTGAAATGTACTTACCTTCGGTACTGGATTGCAAATGTGAGAGTGTGCGCCTCCTTCACACATGTGCAGAGCCTTCTGTGCATGCGCAGAGGGTAAAAAACAGGATGTGATATTGTCCAGGTGCATGGGCGGGAGCCTCCCACTGCCAGCCCTACAAATTGTGCGAGATGGATAGATCCGGCTGGATTTCACCACTGGGGTACAGTCTAGGAATACTGAAGTAGCCCCAGAGTCTGAGGCATGATGTCTTTCTGCTCCTTTTCCAGGAGGCACCTTCCAGCATCCCCTGAGCAATTTACTGTCATCTCTTTTCACCTTTAAAATAGTCTTCCTCCCACAAAGATTTGCTGTGCCTGTGTAAACCTTGAAATGTTCCTATGTAAATTTGTATATTCCATTCTGCCTGTGTAAGAGCCAGTCCTTGTAAAACTGAGACTGATGTGGTGAGAAATCCATATACTAACAGAATCTTGGATATGTTTTCCAAATCTGACAACTGTGATGAGCTCCCGAAGTGATATGGATGTAGCCTGATGGCAGTTGCTACTAGGAGAAATTGTTGGAGTAATAATGATCAGTAGCAGAGTGGTATGCCTGCCTGTAATTATTATCACCCTCTCCCATCCTTATTTTCTTAAAGTGGATATTTATATCGAGAATTCTCCTTTGACTAGATTCTAGTAGTTTTAAATTCTGTGCTCCCATCTTCTTCGAAATTTCTGGTGGACAAATTGGTATCCATCAGTTTCTCTGCTACAAGAAATATACCCCAGGGTACTATTTCAGTGTGATATTTTCTTGTTCAGAGGCTGCTTCCAAAAAATTGTTCCATTCTCATAAATATGTAGCCCTTTTCCAATATTGAAAATATTCAATATTGAATATTTGAAGAATTCAAACCCTTCAAGTCACTCTGTTTTTCTTTTCAAGACACCTAAAATACAGAGAGCGCTCTCATATATTCAATATTGTACATGGGAAAATGATTTATACTGAAGCTTCTGAGGACCGTCATGTCTGTGGAGATTCTCAGTCATCCAGGTTGTCCCAAAGGTGCTTTTTCAAGAGGCAACTGGACTTCCTTGTTTTTTTTTTCTTTGAAGACATTTCACTTTTCATCCAAGAAGCTTCTTCAGCTTTTCTCCACATCCATTTGCACTACTCAGGTGAAGCTGAGAACAGACAAATCTCCAAGTGGCCTCAATGACTCTCTAAAAGAATGTAAATGACAGCTGTCTGCAAGGAATATAAATTCTTCCATTCCCCACCATCCAGTCAGAACTGAAGAAGATTCTTGGATGAGAAGCGAAATGTCTTCAGAGAAAAACAAGAAAATCCACTTGCCTAATGAAAAAGCACCTTTGAGAGGAGTGTCATGATTTTCATAACGTATATATTGGAATAGTCAGGATGATCTACCCTGTTTTAATAATGTAAATCAAGTGAACACCAGTGGTTCCTTGGTCAACTGGAACCAGTAGTGGGATTCAAAATTTTTACTACCGGTTCTGTGGGTGTGGCTTAGTAGGCATGGCTTGGTGGGCATGGCAGGGGAAGGATACTATAAAATCTTCATTTCCTCCCGATCAGCTGAGACTCGGGAGGCAGAGAATAGATGGGGTGGGGCCAGTCAGAGATGGTATTTATCGGTTCTCCGAACTACTCAAATTTTCCACTACCTATTCTCCAGAACTGGTCTGACCACCTCTGACTGAAACATATGGTTTTAGATTTCAGATGTGGACAGAATTTGTGAATATTTATCACTATTTATTTATTTAAACAATTTATATTTTATTTATTTATTTGCTTCCCATTTTTATTATTTTTACAAATAACCCAAGGAATCAAACACATTTTATTTACTGATTGATTTGGATCCCTCCTTTATTTATTATTTTTACAAATAACTCAAAATGGTGAACATGTCCAACATACCTTCCTCCTCCTATTTTCCCCTTATGAAGTGAATTGGGCAGAGGGAGAGTGACTGGCCCTAAGTCATCTTGCTGGCTTTCATGGCTAAGGTCGGTTTTCTGGTTTCTAGCCTGGATCCTCAATCACTAGACCAAACTGGCTTTAATTGTCACCTTTCTCACAGCAGTGAGTCTTATAAAATGATTTGGGAGGAGCGTAATGTGATGTAGGTTTTATTTTAGAAGATCAGAGGAAGAGTTGCTGCCTAGGGAATGATCAGATAAAAGGCAGAGGAGCCTCCAGCTGAGTAATGGGCAGAGAAAGAAATATAGAAAGGATCTGCAATACCTTATCAGGCTGTAAAAGAGAGAGAAGAGATTTGTACTTTCAGATTTGCAAGATTCTGTTTACAGAAATGAAATAAAACAGAATTAGCTCATCTGGTAATGTTTTCTGTCTGGTCTGCCTAAGAACACTGACAATGAGACACAGGTTGGGAATGGAGAGGTATAAAATAAAAGACCAATTCTCAGAATATAAAATCTAGGTTCATTTTGGATTTGCCCATTAGAAATGATTATGACTACAGAAATAGTATATATTGTTGGATTTTAGATCAAAAGGTTATCATATTTTACATTTTGTAATTGTATCGAGAAACGTTGGGAATTATTCTTTCTTTATTACTGTTCATTTTCTTTATTCTTTTGGACCTTTCCTCCCTATCTTTTTCTTTCTTAATATATATTTTTAAATATTTTATTTTTTTTCTATAAATTTAATAAAAAAATATATTACAAAAAAAAAAAGACAAATTCCCAGGATCATCATTTTTATCATTGTCTCTGCTGCTCAAATGGTTCCCTTCAGCTTTTTTAGAAAAGAAGAATGCCACCTAATATTTTGTTCAGAACTGTTCCTATATGTTGAAAAGAGAGAGAGAGAGAGAGAGAGAGAGAGAGAGAGAGAGAGAGAGAGAGAGAGAGAGAGAGAGAGAGAGAGGGAGAGGGAGAGCACAAATATCATTTTGGAAAATCCATGTTTCTTAATTAGTTATATCCCAGGATTCATTTTGTGGACAATATGTTCTCAAAATTCCACATGTTCTCCAAAGGATTCAAGGTTCCTAAAATAAAGAGAACAGACAAGTATAGATTTATACTACTTCTATCCTTTATATGTTTTAATGTTCTTCATGATTTTTTTTTAAATAAGAACTTTGTCCATTTGATAATATATTATGTATTCTTTTTTTTTTTAAAGTATGTTTCTCAGTATTTTGGTTCAAAATCTTGCTTCATAAAGATTTTGTTAACCATAAATTGTTAGATATTTCCCAGAGTGGAATTTAACTGTTTCACTAAAGCAGTAATCATTAAATTTGCACATTGTATTAAGCCAAACCAAGCAAATCATATTGTAGGTAGTCTTGCTGTGATTATTGAAGTAGTATGTATAAATTGTGGGAACTGCTATTATGATCAGTTGAAAAACTGAACCAGAGAGCAAAGACAGAGCAACACACTTGAAAAAAAATGTACATTTAATTGGAAAATAGGAATATAATGGCTCAGTTAATCACTTTTCATTGTAGAGCTTTAGGAATCTTGTGAAAACAGATGTGCAATTCAGAAAAAAACAAAAAACAAAAAGCCCTTGCAGGAAACAAGGGACTGAAATGTTAAGGGATTGTTTACTGATGTAGATTGAAGAAGACAAAATTTTAAAAAAAGAAAAGAATGAAGAGTCTGGAGAAACAGGTGGGCTATTTTCCCACTTGTCCAAGTATTTTATAAATCACCTGAAATGACTGTTACAAATTTCTATTCTATTCTATTCTTAAATTAAATCAGACTTATGTGCTTAATGTTTCAAATGCTATTTGAAACCTTTTTTTTTCATTACTGTAGTTCTGAGTATTACTATTACTTATTTATTTTTTATTTATATCCCACCTTTATTATTTTTACAAATAACTCAAGGTTTGAACATATCCAACATATCTTCCATATTTTCCTCACAGCAACAACAACCCTGTGAAACAAATTAGGCTAAGAGGGAATGACTGGCTCAAGGCAACCCAACTGGCTTTCATGGCTAAAAAGGGACTAGAACAGTCTCCTGGTTTATAATCTGGTGTCTTAACCACTAGACCAAACTGCCTCTCTTATTGTTATTGTCAGTTTTATATTTTGATTATGTATAATTATCCGCTTGGGGATTTGGAGCAGTTCAGGATACAAATGCTATTTAAAAAGTGAACAAAACACAACTTTGTGAGGAATTTTTGCTGTCATTCCAGTTATCTATATGAGGCTATTTCAGTACCCACTTTAAAAATAGCACACATTTTTTATGCAATATAAAGCAATATTAATGAATAATTTATTCTCGTCTTAAGGTCGAAATCTTGCCAATGTTTTCTAGATAGCATAAGCACTGTAATCAATTTTAGTCAAAGAGAGTATTCTTTCAGCATTTTACATCTGATTTGTCAAGCACTACCCATGAAATATTGGTCGTTTTTGAATTAGATAAATTTTTGTACAGAAATCCAGCAGTGCATTGTTTTAACTATAACTGGTTTTTCAGCAGGTAAGATGCTTAAGACTTGATATCTTAAAAATGACAAAACTCAGTTTGTCTGATTTACGTGTGCAGAATATGTTGTTAAGTGGAATTAGACTTGAGTTTCAGGATGTTACATAATGCCAATTGGACCTCATCTGAATCTTGGGATAAACTGCTTCTTCCATGGCAATGCATACTACCTCCTAAAAAAATAGTGAAAGGGATAGCCAACAGGCTCTTAATCTAGCAGGCATTCCTCAGTTCTTGTGATGATGTTGTGTTCATGAACCAGAATTGGTGAAAATGTGCAGATGTGAGCCAGAAATTCATATGCTACTCTTTTGTAAACCTTTCAGCTGCACAAGGCCTCCAAATAAATTGCTAAGTATCTGTAAATTGGATAGCTGAGAGGGGGGGAAAAGGTAGGAACTTGCAAGTGCTTACAGAGAGAGGAAGAGAGGGAGAGAGAGAGAGGCAGTCAGGGAGGGAGGGAGGGAGAGAGGGGGGGACTCTGAATTCTTTGTTCAGCAGTGGAAAGTCAACTGTTGCGCAATCATTCTTGTCTTCAAGAAAGTCTGACTGAGAATTTTCTGCCAATTCAAGCCATACGTTGAATAAAGAATTAAGGTATGGAAAGCTATCATTTACTGTCAGCTTCTGGTGTGATAGATGTGTGGGTGAGGCAACAGCTTGTGAGTCACTTCCCTAATCAAGCTCCATGAATATGGCCTCCATTTGAAAAGGTTTCATTACAAGATTTCTGATTGACAAAGTCAGGTTTGATGTTGATGGGGTCTAGAATCTACAACAATGACCCTCCTAATCTGGTTTAGTCTTCCTCATCTATAAAAAAGAGGACAAGCATAATATAAATATATTTTCTAAAGTCTAATGTAGGTGTTTTGGCATGTCAACAAGATAGACGTATACAATATTTCAGCTATATTTTTCAAAATCCTTTTCTGAACCATCGGGCAGCTTTATGTGTTCATTGTAGCATTGAGGTCGATGAATTGTTTTCTCAATGTTACAACACAAATGGAAGTATTAAATACATATATAAATGATCTACAGAAATCTAAAGGCCAGAAGTTAAAATAATTATTTCCCTGAAGACTGTCAAAAAGTACTCACACTAAGTGTATGCCAGAGTACAAAAGGTCTGTTAAAATTAGATGGCCTTTGAAACAGCCTTGTAGTCTAGCATTAGTTTTTCATTATGATTATTAAATGTTATAGGCTTGATTTAAAATAGCTTCTCAATGTTTTTCTTTCTTTTTTTTAAATTTGATTTATATGCTGCCCTTCTCCGGAGACTCAGGGCAGCTTACAATGCGTTAAGCCTGTTCATCTTTTAGATTGGAACATCGCAAAATTATATAAGTAAATTAGATTTGGTGTACTGGTGTACTAAATATGCAACTGAACGTTATATAGAACATGTATTCCTAAACAAACCTCTTGATACAGGAAAAGAACTTTTGCTTCTAATGACTGACAAAAGGCATACATGAACACCCTTTGCTTGCAAACAATACATTCTGAATGTCCCTAATTAAGAGATTTGGCCCTAATCCATCACCCATTGAAACCAGAACAAAAGTGAACCAGTATAACGGTTGGGATGCTGCATTAGGACTGGAGAGGCCTAGAGGACAGGCTAGAGGACTGGAGAGACAGATACAAGTTTGTCCTCAATTGTGAAAACTGTGTGGATAATTTTTAGTGCAGTTGCTATTTCTTAGGTCAATCTATCTGACAATATTGTTGTAATTTCTATCATCTGCCTACCTGCCTGCCTGTCTATCATCATCCATCCATCCATCCATCATCCATCTCTATCTATCTATCTATCTATCTATCTAGCTATCTAGCTATCTAGCTATCTAGCTATCTAGCTATCTAGCTATCTAGCTAGCTATCATCTATCTAATCTATCATCTATCTTCTATTTATCATCCATCTCTCCATCCATTCATCAATCCATCCATCTCAGAAAGCAACTGCAGGAGTTTGATTACAGCTCCTGTAAAACAATGCTTCAAACACTAACTTTGCCTTTGCTACACATTGCACGTATTTTCTACATAGACTACATAGACTAACATCAGAGGAAAAGGCAGGGATGAGGAATGATTATTTTTGGTTTATAGTTAAAATTTACTCCAACCAGAAAGGTCTGGAACAATAAGGGCTAACATTAGATCTGTTCTCACCAAATTTATAGACACTTTCTCTCTCTCTCACCCCCTTCCCTCCCCTCCTCTCTCTCACAGACACACCCACTTTTGACACATGCATGAATTGTTCTTTTCCCTCCACCTGTATGCATACAAGTGGAATGTAGGACTTTTGTACAATCACGTTATGGCAGCTTTAAAAACTGACACTAGCAATCCCCAAGGGGAAGACAAATGGCTCAAAAAACCTTTCTGCTGCCATCTCACTCTTGTTCTTGTGTATTGTGTTCCTGCCTCTAAATCTCAACCCACAAGACATTAAGAAAGTAGGCTGAGTATATTTGGGCTGCAGAAAAGTTGGGCCAAAGTAGATCGACAGCAAGCTTTTTAAAAAATCCATATTTCCACCCATATTATATAGCAATCTGTTTTCTAGGCCTCCTGTAGAATGCACTGGAGTAAACCTGACTGCTTTATTCCAAAAACCAATATATGCGCATGAAAAAAAAATTTTTTTTGAATTACCAATTTGCGCCTGGGAATGTTTATCTTATTTTTATTTAGCTCAATAGTCTCTCTTAATATTTTTTTTTCTGATCATGCTATGATGAACATCATTATAGTTCAGTTCTCATAACTGAATCAGACCAACGTGTAAGAGAGGTGAGTGTGTGTCCGTGAACAAACAGTGGACAAACTACAGTGCAATAGCCAGTGAGGACTCCCAGCATCTCTCTACTGAACAACTGTATTTGCATGTTCATCTCCTGTTCATATTTTGTACAGCTATTGAGCAAAAGAGCCACTGAGGGTACATATTTGAACATTTCTAGATTAGCTTGCCCATTTTTTTAAAAAAAAATAGATCTTATTACTAGAAATGTTGTTAGTACTGCCAGGATATTACTAGAATTTATGACAACACTTCTACAAAAGGATATTACAGAGAAAATTTGTTTTCATATATTTATCACATAAATGTTTAGCATCCATATCAATTAATTTTCAAAATGGAAATATAGCCAAATGAACAAAATAATATAATGAGGATATGTACATACAAAAAACCCCAAAAACCTGTTGAAAAGAGATGTATTAATTACATTGCGCTGGCCAACATTTCATGTGGTGTTATTTCTGAAGAGATAAGTGTTTCCAAAGAGTTTTAAATTCGGGTTAGGGTTTAGTGGATTAAGTTAAGTTAACTTAGTTAACTTAGTGGGTGATTCCATAAAAAACGTCTCTCTTTTTCTCTCTCTGAAAAAACTTTCAGTTGCTGCAAATCGGACTCTGTTCATGTACCTTGTCATTAATATTTATGAATCGCACTGGAAAATGCATTGCGGCTATCATTCTCATTGGATCAAATATTAGTAGAATGTGTTTACTAAGCATTTCGTAGTCCTGCATGGCTGCATGTTTGTTGATTGATCTGATTTATAACCCACATTTCATTCAGGAGAAGAAAGCTAAGCAGTCAGTGATTCCAGAAGTATTTTGTGAAAGTTCAGCCTTCATTATCAAGTCTGGAATCAGGATTGCCTTTTTAATTTAAAAAAAAAAAACATGCAGACCATAGTTTGTTAGCCTCTTCCTTAAGAAGCTTAAAAATCCACATTTTCCTATTGTTTTTTCCTGCCTTCCTCTTGTTACTAAACTATAAATGGGAGTGAATCCATCAATGGATTCACTACATCAATATTTGAAAAAGACTTTGAAATGAACTTGGCTTTTTAGTTACCATTACTTTTTTAAAAAAAATTTGATTTATATGCCGCCCTTCTCCGGAGACTCAGGGCGGCTTACAATGCGTTAAGCAATAGCCTTCATACTTCTGTATATTTATACAAAGTCAGCTTATTGCCCCCACAAACTGGGTCCTCATTTAACCTACCTTAGAAAGGATGGAAGGCTGAGTCAACCTTGAGCCTGGTGAGATTCGAACCTGTAGAAATTGCAGGCAGCTGTGTTAATAACAGGGTGGATTAAACCACTGTACTACCAAGGCTCTTCTTCTTCTTCTCATACCGCCCCTTTCTCAGACTAGACATTTTCTATGGACTGGAAGTACTTAAGTACCACATGGGGGATAGATGTACAAGCGCCAAGCAATATTTTAGTGTAATTCATACCAAAAATGAATACTGATTTTTCACAACCCATCCAAATAGGAAAATGGATCCCAAATAAACCCTGACTTGCCTTTATTTCACACACCTTCCCAAGTGATAATGTTAGGTGGAATTGAAAGAAAAGCTAATAACACTTTAATTCTCTTGCAACTTTTGAGGATTTTTTTTTAAAAAAACTCGGATATTCAGTAATCCCTAATGAGAAATATACAAAGTGAAAATGCCATATGCTTCATGCCCTGTTATTCCCCCACCCCCCAAAAAAAGCCAATAAATAATACTGCCAAATAATGTAACATGGTGTTGTCTAGGAAATAAGGACATAAAATTATTATGCAGAGGTAGTTGTTAATTCCAAATAATACATTAAAAACATTTAAATGAAATGTGCCGCAATTCCTTTTTGTTTGCATTTGAACTGTATTATTAATTGTTATAGAGTATTGTTATTGATTTTCATTATCCAATGAAAATTTATACATTTGTCACAAATTGTGACGAATTGTGACAAAAAGTGACAAATTGGCAAAAAATCACAGGACACCTGGCAGTTTACAATAATACAAGGACAACATGCAAAATTTAAAAGGCACAATATAAATGCATCAAAAAAATAAACTAATAAGCATTGCAGTAAAATGGCACCACCCTGGGTAACATCAGTTCTCAAAAATTGGGACGATCAATTTGGTCTTGGAAGCAGGGATTCCTTTGAATTGCTTCTGTTTCTGGCAAAATTGTCAACAGATCCTTTGGTGGTTTATGTTAATCTTCTGGAAGGAGTATTGTGGTGTAACAATAGTGTCCTCTACTGTTTTGCAATCTGATTGCCTCAAGCTGTACTTTGGTAGTATCTCCCATACTTGCATTGGCAAGAGTGAACTGTTAGCCTTTGTTCCCTGCAGAGATATAAGTCACTAGAGTTGGCTCTGCATTATCAGTCTCAGCTCCTGATCAGTTTTATTATTTCCTTGTCATCCTTCCCATTCTTCTCCACCTTCTGTTCTTCCTTTCTTCTCCACATATGTGCTTCCACATATGTGCTGCCTCCATATATGTACTTCCACATATGTGCCTCCCTGTGACCTCTGGATCTTCTCTTTCCTTCTGCTTCCAGCTTTTCTAACAATCTTCTTCATGTCTTCACACTTCTAAATACTCTAGTCCAGTACACTACCTTCCTTCCATCTCTCATGGTTATCAGTTTTATCTTCCTGTTTTCTGCAGTGCAAAATTTCCTGTTCTCTGCTGAGCAAAGTGATTTCAGCCAGGCAAAAAACTCCAACATCTATCTTTCGATAGCAGTCCAATTATAAACAAAAACAACTTCAAATAAGCTCTGGAAGAGATATAAATAATAACATTAGGAACTTCACAAAACCCAAAAGCACCCCTCATTTCCCTAGTTTTGCAAACATCACATGTATTTAGTCCTGCAAGGAAGGATAAAAAAATTATGTATTTTTCAGGAGGACAATCCATGGAAAGGGACCTGGAAAACTCTTACCAGTAATCACCTTGATATCTGGAACATCTTCTTACCTTCTCATTTGAGCCAAAAATGTCTAACAGAATGTCAGTATACAACATGAAGGAAGCTTCTGAGAATCAGAATTAAAAGCCCAAGTAACATCTTTGCCTCTTGCATTCCTCAAGGCAAATATTGAAGGCTGTCTAAAAATATATGGCTGATAACTACAGCAAAAGAGGGATCATCAGTTACAACTGAAAATTACTCTTTGTGATTATGTCCTAGTGGGTTATACAGATTGAGAAAATGATGTCCTTGTTTTTAATGCATATGCTAAGGGATGGAAAGTTGGCATCAGTATTTATGCTGTACATATGCTGTTAAAGAAGCATAATTTAAGTCATAATGAGGTTAATACTTCTGTACCAGAATGTGCTCTACTATTCCAGCACTCAACAGGCAAGCTCTGACAGCAAACAGCTAAATTGCTCCATGGCAGAAAAGCCACCAGACTTGCCAGGAAACATGTTAGAGGCCAACCAGGTGTTTAAGGTTCAGTAGTTACATGTCCACAGCCCTGTTAGGAAGGAATTCCCCAATGGACACAATGGCTACTCAGCTTGTGAGCAAGAGCAACTCTCTCAGCCCAACCCACTATACAGTATTGTGGTTTTGGAATAACGGTATTTTGGGGGCAGGTTACATATATGAGGAGAAACAAGTTCTTCTTCCTCCTCCTCCTCCTCCTCCTCCTCCTCCTCCTCCTCCTCCTCCTCCTCCTCCTCCTCCTCCTCCTCCTCTTCTTCTTCTTCTTCTTCTTCTTCTTCTTCTTCTTCTTCTTCTTCTTCTTCTTCTTCTTCTTCTTCTTCTTCTTCTTCTTCTTCTTCTTCTTCTTCTTCTTCTTCTTCTTCTTCCCCTTCCCCTTCTCCTTCTCCTCCTCCTGCTTCTCCTCCTCCTCCTCCTCCTCCTCCCCCTCCTCCTCCTCCTCCTTCCTCTTCCTCCTCCTCCTCCTCCTCTGCTTCACTTTGTTGGCTACAGTGTTGTCTTACCAGACATGATGGAGATGATGAATGATTTCAATAATACACCCATTTCTTTTTTTTTAAAAAAAAAAAAAACAAAATCACAAAACATTTGACATTTCTTAATTGATATTTTCACTCTGCATCTAAAGATTTCTAAAAACACGCACACACACCTGGAATCATATACTTAGCTGATTTCTATAATTGCTGTTCTCAGATGTATGTTTTGTTTCAGTTAAAGCAATTGTGCTGCATATTTACCCATATCAATAGCAAACTGCCTTTGCAATCCATAAACACCCATTAAAATAAATGCCCTTGTCCCCTGAAACAGTGAACTGACATGATTGAACTTGCATAATGCGGCCTCCAGTTAGACAGGAATGTTTCCAAAGCATACTCCACAATCTCAGTATTATAACCTTGTCTATGGTATATATTTAAATGTTTCTCCAGTTCTGTCTTGCAGGCAACTGATTCTACATGCATTTAGAAGGAATTTTCTTTTGTCTGGACCCTTCACCCTCCATCCGATAAAATTTTGCTGTGGAAGATTCTGGGTCTCCAGAATTATCTTTGAAAGGAAGAGTAATAATTATATAATTGATTACTTAGTCTTATATTGCCTTTGGATCCCTCCCTGTTTTGAGTTTTTGTGGGAAAGCTATGGATAATCAGTGGAATGTCGATCTCAGAAAAGACAACTCAGTCCAGATGTGGAGCAATTTGGGGGGAAATGGTAGCAAATAGATTCTGATTTAATTACCTCACTATTGTTTAGGCTGGGAAATTTGCATTACAATTTTCCATATATCCATATTTCCAGGCGTGCCTCGGCCCCCATGACTCTTCTCATTCCCCGGGCTCTCCAAAGTTGCAGAGCCCAAGCCTTAGGCATAGTGTTTCAGTGTGTTTCAGCAGTTAGATATTTTTTTTTTATTAGTCAGCTTTCTAGTATATGACTGCCTTACTATAATATTACACTGTATCTCTTATAAAAAATAAATAAATAAATACTAGAATACTAACAAGAATTGCATATCAGAATATCCCAGTATTCTTAATTAGCTTCCATTTATTCATGAACTGGATTTTCTAAATTAAAATCATCTTTAAAGAAGATAATATTATACTGATACATACTCTAACTAATGAGTGAAATCAAATTAAATGTCATATTTTGTATTATTGATTTTTTTAACTGCCTATTCTATCTATCAAGCTATATCTATCTCTCTCGGTCTGTCTATCAGTCTCTTTCACTCTCTCTCTCTCATCATCTGTCTGTCTGTCTATCTGTCAGCTAGCTAGCTATCAAATTTGTATAGCTGCCTATCTCTCAAAAAAAAGCAACTCTGGACAATGTATAAAAATAGAGATTTTTTTTATTTTTTAAAAAAGAGATAAACACTTGAAATAATCCAAAGTGGCTGATAGAAGGAGCACACCCAAGAAATGCCTATTAATGGTTCATTAATTATGACCCCCTACACTATTCAATATATTTATCAACAATTTGGATGAGTGAGTTAGGGAATACTGATTCAGTTTGCAGGTGACACAAAGCTGAAAAAGATGGCTATAACTTTATACAGTATGAAAAGAGAGAAGATGAAAAAATGCCTAGATATTGGTAGGGGACAGAATAGGATGGAATTTAAAAGACAAAAAAGTTCTTCATCTGAGTAGGAAAGCCATGTAGGATAAGAGATGCTGATCTGGCAAACGTGAAAGCAATCTCGGTCTCCTTTTCAACCAAAATTAAATCTGAGCCAGTAATATGATACAGTTCCTACACATTTAAATGCTTCTTTTGGATATATTAACAGGAACATAGAGTCCAGATCACCCAAAATAACCATTCTCGGTTTTGCCTTGGTCAGACCTATTTAGGTATTTGTGTCTAGTTTGGTGTCTGGTTCAAAAATGTCAATAATAGATTGGAGCAAGTTCAGGAGATGGTTATCAAAATGGAAAAGGCATTAGAAATCAATGAGAAAAAAAAATTAAAGATGCCAGTTAAAGGTTGAGCCTAGAAGAAAAATGCCTGAAGCGAACATTTTTTTTTAAAAAAATTGATTTATATGCCGCCCTTCTCTGGAGACTCAGGGTGGCTTACAATGCGCTAAGCAATAGCCTTTATTCTTTTGTATATTTATACAAAGTCAGCTTATTGCCCCCACAACTGGGTCCTCAATTTACCTACCTTAGAAAGGATGGAAGGCTGAGTCAACCTTGAACCAATTCAACCAATTTTGAATGATCAGGAAGGTTGTCGCACAGAAGAAGGAGTGGATTTGTCTCAAAGGTGCTTTTTCAAAAGGCAACTGGAGTTCCTTTGTTTTTCCTTGAAGACATTCAGTGATGAAGCTCTTGGATGAGAAGCAAAATGTCTTCAAGGAAAAACAAAGGAGGTCCAGTTGCCTTTTGAAAAAGCACCTTTGAGACGAATCATGACCTCGATGACTGAGAATCTCCATAGACAAGGAGTGGATTTATTACCTATTGTCCCAGGGGCAGATCTAAAGCCAACAGGTCAAAACTATAAGGAAGCAGTTTCATAGTAGGCATCAGAAGCAACTTCCAGACTATTTCAGCTGTCAGCGACTGGAACATCCTTTGCTGAAATAGCATCTGGAGGATCATCTGTCAGGTATGCTTTAGTGGAGTTTTCACTGAGCAGGAAGTTAGATGACTTCTAAGATTACTTCTAATTCTATGATTCCATAATTCTATGATAAAAGTATGTGATCCAAGTGTGTAACCTCCTACAGTTATCTACCTTTATATAAGGTTAGACCACCATTTTGGTCCAAGAGCCATATTTGTTGTTGTTGTTGTTTTTTAAATATCAGGTGAGAGCCAAAAAATACATAAGGCCAGGTCTAGTAAGAGGGGGACAGATCTATAGAATTTTAGGGTTAATTTTATTTAATTTAGTCAGTATGATGATTTCCCATGTATTTAAAAGTATTCCCTTCTGAACATTAACAATTATAGTTCAGTTATACATTTTGGAGGGGCTCCAAGGGTCTCTCCAGTAAGTTGGGAATACTAGTGCTATCTGTGCCTTTAATCTTTATTTTTCAAGATGCAGTGCTAACAGCCCAATGTAGAACTATTTCCCAATTCTAAAGTTATCCAGCTATTGAATCAATTCATTTTTTTAAAAAAGCTATATGGGGAAAAATGTTTTGTAGGCATTTTTTCCTAACATTTGCATCTTTTTAGGCAGATTTCCTCCTGTTAGAGACGCTATATAGTTAGATATATACATACCTATGTTAGCCATCCATTAAAATATCTAGCATTATATTAATTCAATCTTTTCAATATAACAAATCTCAACAATTACAGCTTTTCACTTTCAACAGCTCAGCATTTTTCACTATGCTCATAATTCTTCAAATTCTGAAGAATAGGCAGATTTGATCAAATAAAATAGCCAACTAGATCATATAATCATTGAGATTAAAATATTTCCCAATGATGGTGTGCACATAACTTTTAATTTACAATTGATATTTATTTTGTAGGCTGATAGAGTCAGCATGGTGTGCTGATGTTCTACAATGATATTCTGCAGTCTATGACCCAAGACTTGGATTTGAAATTTGAACACAGAACAAGATATTTTGTATGCCAAACTAAAGCCGCCTGAAGATTTGGCTTATTTTTATACAGTATTTGCAAAAAAAAAGTGATTTTTTTTTTACCCTGATAATGCATGGGATGTATTTATTTTTGTGTTATATTTACCTTTCAAAAGTGATGGAAAGAATATTCAAAGGGTATGTATTTTGTCGCAATTACTTTATTCAGAATTCTTCTTCAGTCTTAAAATAGTTTTATGTGAATCAACATGGAGATGAATATTCATGCCACCTACTCATTATCCCTCAAATGTTATAGGTTTGATCCAAACTAAGTGAGCAGCAGTTGGGGTCCATTGAAGTTAATGAGGCAACTTTTTAATGATTTCTTATCTATTGGTTTGAGGAAGTCTAATTAACTTGGCCTGGAACTAATACAAGACTGTCTGGAACGGAATTGTAGAAAGTAAACTGTAGGTAGTTTCAATCTGTGGAACTGGATCTTAGTTCAGTATGTGAAGACTACCCTGTTGCAAAACTCTCCCAAAGTGGCCCAGTTATAATGTAAAAATGTTTTAAGCTCTTTGGCTAAGCTGGCTTCACGTACAATATTTATACTACAACTTGTTCTTCCATTGGCATTGTGTTGTTCATTGATTTCAGTACTCTCTTCCTTGATTCTTGATTCTTTTTTGACTTCGGCTTTTTAATGAACTGTCCTCCAGAATCTTGTCTGTGTTATACAACAAGCATAAGTTTAATTCATCAAATGACTTTGGGCATTAATATCACGAGGTTAGCATTCTTCTGAGCAAAAATAATCAGCCTAACACCACCAAAATCTATCAAATGTACTGGCTGATATTTGTACATCAAAAGAAAATATTGTTCCTGCCCCCAATTGGATACTAGTTTTATTTATTTTATATTTTTATATATTTGATTGATTGATTGATTCATCAATCGATTGATTAAATTTATTGGCTGCCCATCTTACCACAGGTAATGCCTCCTACTAAAGCAGCATTTAACATCCAGCTGCCTGCAATTACTGCAAGTTCAATTCTCATCAGGCTCAAGGTCGACTCAGCCTTCCATCCTTTCTGGGTAAAACGAGGACCCGGTTTGTGGGGGCAATAAGCTGACTTTGTATAAAATATACAAAAGTATGAAGGCTATTGCTTAACGCATTGTAAGCTGCCCTGAGTCTCCGGAGAAGGGCGACATATAAAAATAAAATAAAATTAAAAAAAACTCTGGGTGGCTCACAATTTTAAAAAGACAAAACTATGTAAATAAAGTACTACAAAAATACAAAATACAATACATAGCCCTAGCTAAAATATGAAGAGGGAGGGAGAAGGATAAGGGGAGGGGAAGGGGAATTTGTTATTAATCTATGAACTACCCCCCGGTGTGAAGTCTCTCTTTTGGGGCCCCAAGCCAACTGGTAGAACCAGATATTTAAACTTTTGCAGAAGGCGATTACACGTACTTTAAAGTCAAATTTAATGAAAGCAATAAGACCTACTTCTGAGTAGATTTGTATGAGATTACACAATATACTTGCTACACCTATCCAAATGACATCATTAGGTCTTTGGAACCAGGTGGCAAATAACTGGGTTCAGCTTTTAATCAAAGTAGCATATGCAGTCAATTCAATGGTATGAGATACAAAAACAGGTAAGACAGAAAAGAAATTAATAATGTCAAAATGTCAACCATAAATAATAATGCTCATTTATCTGCCTCTCTAAAACCCTCAGATCATCACTTTTCAGTCTTTCTCAGCTATCATGTTTGCTCCCATGAATTCCATTAAAAGTTAAGAGTTTTTGCAAACTCTAAGATACTGATTTTATAGGTCCAATGAAAGAAGTACTGGAAGCAGTTGTATCCTGACACCTAGACTTTTTCACTTACTTAAAAATGTGAATTAAAAATTGCAGAATGTAAAGCCATATTCACAGGCTCACAATACAGATGGTTTTACAGGCAGGCGGGTTAACAGTGTGTAAAAGCATGCAAATCAGTAGAAATTTAGCTCTCTTGGGTATACAAATGCAGCAGAAAATAAAATGGTATGTATGTTTTATTGCAGCTTTGCATTCTATTTTTAAAATATTGATGAAACTATATATTCTTTGCAAATACTGGAGCTACTCTCTTTGGAATATTATAATTATCTTAGGACAAAGCTATATGGCCCAAGAAAAGACAGAGTAAGATGTCTTGCTTTATAAATGTGTTATCAAATTTGTGTTAACACTTAGAAACTTAGAGAGATTTTTCTCCAAGAGGACCTTTCCTTTAACTGATCCTTTAACTCAGGGGTGGGTTCTACTTACCTTTACTACCAGTTCGCATTGCAGATCAACTTTGATGATGTCCGGATCAGTGGGTGGAGCCTCCCATCGGTTTTATTACCGGTTCTAGCAAACCGGTCTGAACTGAGGGCAACCCACCAGTGCTTTAACTCTAAATTTGAAATACAGTTGTGTACTGATGATGAACATATAATTATCACAATGTATAAACTTCTGTTGAAATTTAAAACAGAGGAAGAACTGATTAAAAATGATGATAATGTGAGCTAAGAATTTTGGCTATAATATACAGTGGGAAAATATGTGGTTTAAAGGGTTGAAATTTACATTGTGTTATGATCTTGGAGAGAATTTTTATAAAATGATGTATCACTGGTACATAATGCCAAAGAAATTCTCTAGAATTTTTAAAGGTGCTTCAAAAATATGTTGGAAACATGCACAACATGAAGGGACATTTTATCATGCTTGGTGGACATGTAACAAAGCTAAAAAATATTGGATTCAGATACAGACTGAACCATTTGATACAGATGTCAATATTCAATTGAAGCCTGATTTTTCCTCCCTTTTGGGATTAATGGATTCACAGAAAAAGTCAGGGAAGATTATTTCATTACATGATTATTATAGCACAGATCTAATCTTGCATAGCTTCTTCTCTGGGAATATTGTACTACTAACTAGAGCATACAAAACATTTGCTAGACCAATTCTCAAATACAGCTCATCTGTCTGGAACCCGCCCTGAATATTGGACATTAATACAATTGAGAGAGTCCAGAGATATTTCACGAGAAGAGTTCTCCACTCCTCTGCTCGCAATAGAATACCTTATGCCACCAGAGTTGAAATTTTGGGCTTAGACAACTTAGAACTACACCACCTTAGGTCTGAGTTAAGCATGGCTCATAAAATTATCTGCTACAATGTCCTACCTGTCAATGACTACTTCAGCTTCAACCACAACAACACACTAGCACACAATAGATACAAATTTAAGGTAAACCGCTCCAAACTCTATTGCAGAAACTTCAGCAACAGAGTGGTCAATGCCTGGAATGCACTACCTGACTCTGTGGTTTCTTCCCCAAACCCCCACAACTTTAACCTTAGACTGTCTACTCTTGACCTCACCCCATTCTTAAGAGGTCTGTAAGGGGTGTGCATAAGCATACCAGCGTGCCTACTGTCCCTTTCCTATTGTCCCTTTTTATTCGTATCCATTTCATGTATTCATAATCATGTTTTATACTTTTATCTGTTATCTTATATATGCTTGACAAATAAATAAAATAAATAAAAGATTACTATATGCACAGAAGATGGGGGGGGGGAAGATACTACCCACTGTGAAGGAATGGTTGGTAAAATTAATAGGCTTTGCTATTGGCTCTAATCTTTCCTTCCATTTTTCCCAGCATTACAATCTTCTTGAGAGTGCTGGGTTCTTCATATAATAATACTGAAGGAGGATAATTGGAGCCTGGTCAGGGAATTCTCAAGTGGACTGTGGATTGTGTACATATGTTTAGTTCTACAAGTGAGAATTCAAGGTTGATTTGTTCAATTATCTGTTTGGATTTTCTTTTATTTTACTGTTTTTGCTGTTCTCTTTTCCAACACCAAAATTTAAAAGTCTCAATATTCTTCCTGTCCTGCTTCTTTAAAGTCCAACTTCTAATTAAATAAAGTATATAGAGAGATTACCGTGGCTTGCACAGTTCTGATCTTGTAGGTACAGACAATTCATGGTACATGACTGCAGAGCTTCTTTCCCAAGTGCTAGTCTGCAGTGTATTTCTTGAAGTCTTGTTCCTTTACTGTTGATGGTGTTTTACATACCCGTATTTCAGGGGTGAAATGCTCCCGGTTCGAACCGGGTTGCCTGATCCGGTAGTGATAGCGGTGGGTGGTTCGGAGAACCGGTAGCAAAAATCCCTGCGCCCGCCCCCCCACCATGCCCAGCTGAGCCGCACGATCATCAGAGCCTTTTTTTTTAACTTTTAAAATCATTTTTTCTACAACTTCTTCCACCGAAAAAATGCTTTTTAAAGTAAAAAAAAATGCCTCTGATGATTGCGCGGCTCAACTGGGATCGTCAGAGAGACTTTTCAAAGCATTTTTTAAAACGATCAGGCAACTCAGCTGGGATCATCAGAGAGACTTTTAAAGCATTTTTTTCAGTGGAAGAGGTGGTTTAAAAATGCTTTGAAAAGGCTCTGACAATCCCAGCTGTGTTCCTGATCAGCAGAGGCTTTTCAAAGCATTTTTTTGCATTTGCAGAAAAAATACTTTGAAAAGTCAAAAAGAAAAAGTGGGCAACACCCACCCAGTCACATTACCCCCCACCAAGCCACACCCACAGAACCGGTAGTAACAAATCTTACATTTCACCCCTGCCGTATTTTTCAGAGTGTAAGACGCACCTTAGTTTTTGGGGAGGAAAATAAGAAAAAAGCTGATTGGCAGGTGGATGGGCCTCAATCAGCCAAAGCAGTTGTAGAAAAAATGCTTTTAAAAGCCTCTGACAATCAGGCAGGTCAACTGGGATCATCAGAGGCTTTTAAAAGCATTTTTTCTATAACCTCTTCAGTCAAAGAGGTTGTAGAAAAAATGATTTTAAAAGCCTCTGACGATCCCAGCTGAGCTGCGCGATCATCAGAGGCTTTTTTTTTTACTTGTAAAAGCATTTTTTTCTGCCAAAGAGGTTGTAGAAAAAATGCTTTTAAAAATTAAAAAAAAGCCTCTGATGATTGTGCGGCTCAGCTGGGCATGGGGGGGCAGGAATTTTTGCTACCGGTTCTCCAAACCACCCACTGCCATCACTACCGGCTCGGGTGATCTGGTCTAAACCGGGAACATTTCACCCCTGTCTGAGATATATCATTTAAGAGCAGGCTTAATAAAGTTTGCCTGTTGTCTGTTAGGCCGTTATCACTTTGGAAACAAACAAACAAAAATCTTTTTGGGAAGAAGCAAACTATCATCATATCTCTTCCATGAATGATTCACATATTCACTTCCCATCAACTTTCTTACAGCTTTGATGCCACAGTTTCTGATTTGAACATCCATAAGGGCATCATGGTTTATGTGGCATGGCAAATGATGTTCCTAATATGCAGCCAGAGTTAAAACTGCCTTGAGGAGCATTGTTTTTCCATTCACTGGTCATTTCCATCCATTTTGACTCAGCCTCTGTAATTAAAGTAATAAAACTATTTTAGGTAGATCTAAGAATTCCTTATTTGAGTCTGATTCTAGATGACAGGTTTTTTTTTCTAACTCCAACATTTCCTAATTTTAGTTGTCCCCCATTCAGAAACAAAATTAGGAATAGACATTTTCAGTTTATCTATATGCTATTGCAATTTTTTTTTTTAAAAAAAAAGGAAATATTCAGTATTCGAAACATTCTTTTAGTAGGTTTGAATTACATTTTGTCCCTTCGCCAAGCTATTTAACAATCTTTTTTCAATCAGCAAGCTACTTTTTGTGTTTATGACAGATTGGAACTCAGCTCCTTACCCAGTAGGTGTCAAACTGAAGGCCCGGGGGCCGGATCTGGCCCATGGGGTGCTTAGATCTGGCCCTGGAAACAGCAAAGGACTGGCCTGCGGTGCCTCTGCCAGAGAAAACAGAGCTTGGGAGAGCCTCCGGAGCTCCGTTTTTGCTGGCAGAGGGTTGCAGGAGGCCATCACAGCTGAAAACGGAGCTTGGGAGCCCGTTTTTACTAGCAGACCACTCAGGCCACCACAGGCATCCCTGACATGAGTGACGTCAAGCTGGCCATGCCCATTCTGGCCATGCCCACTCCGCCCCCCCCCGAGGTCAAACACAATCCTGATGTGGCCTTCAGTGAAATCGAGTTTGACACCCCTGCAGTAGACCAAACAGAAAAAGAGTAATTTTGTTGAAAAGTCAAAGTTTTCCTGGAGCCAGGCTTGATTCCTGATGATGAAGTGGACACACTTTGTAAAGGCCTATTCAAATAGTCATTTATGTATTTATTTATTCATTCATTCAATTTATTTAAAACATTTATAAAGGATTGGGAAACACTCGTTTTATATGAAACTCTGGGTGCTTCCCAGTCAACAGTCATGAAAAGTGGGTGATAAATACTGAGGTGGGTAGGCATAAATGAGGCCAATTCAATTAACCATAACCATTCCTTTAATTAGAACAAGTTAACAGCAACGGCTGGATCTCTACAACAACTACTAACTGAGGAATTAAGCAATTCTGTCAGGCTTTGACAGCTCTTAAAATACCCAAGCTGTCAGTGTCTTATCCAATGAGCGCTCTGCTCATTCCCGCCAGAAGAGCGCCCTCGCCTGGCGGTGGCTGACACACACACTCCAATCTGTCAGTACATAACAGTGGGCATCTGATGGAGTTCTGTGGATGAGTCTCTCTTGTGGCTTTCAGAGTATATGGGTAACAGATTACACAAAATCAATTAAGATTGATTTCAAATAATGAATTCCATTATTTTGCCAGTATAGATGAGAGCCTAATAGTATATTAGTAATTACCTCTCATGTTTCCCACTTGTGTAAATGAGTAATAAACTATATAAGTGTGTCTAGAAAAAAAAGTCATGTTTCAGCTTCATAAAAAATGGTGTGCCACATTTTGTCAGCTCAATTTTAAAACACATTTATTTCTCATACATGAAGAAATGCTGAATCCTGTTTCTCTCCTTTGAATTACAGATGAGTAATTGCCATAGCAACCTCAAAATGTCAGTAGAGAGCCGGGCACTCTGCCTTCACATTTCTTACGTATAATTGGCATAGCATTGTTTCCACTTGAAAGGGCCTAGAATGGACTTGTTTAGCATGACAAAATACGGTGTTTCTGATGGAGTTAGGATATCTTCTATATTTTTGCAAGCTGCATTGCCAAAAAGAAAAAAAAAGTGGGGGGTAAAGAAATGGTGAGAGAAAGTAATGATGGATTCCCCATGGTGCTGGATTGAATAATTCATTTTTAATATGAAAATATGTAAATGAATCTTCACCACACATTTATGTTGGGGGTTTTCTCAGAAAACCCATATAACCTAAACTTTGATGGCGTGAAGACAGTTTTCTAGAAATCAACTATATATCTATGAGTATTTTTCGATTGTAATGAAAATGATCATGCCTTAATTTGCTTCTTGCTTGAATTTGAATTCAGAACTCTCGTCTAATATCCAATTTACCCAGGGAAATAAGCAGGACTTGACTGTAGGGGCACTGCAATGGCCATACCTTTGGGGACCAGGTGTATGTACCATTCTACATACACTTCTTCCCCAACTTTGAACAGTTGCTGGTCATTAAATAAAACTACATCTACTATATGCACCTTTAAAATTGATTCATTAGCATATCAACTGTTGTTCTTTCTATAAAGAACCCTTTAATGTTATAGAACTATCCAGATCAGATTATTGAAGTACGTTTTATGTGTGCCATCAATTCAAAAGCTTCATAATATGGTCAGGAATTGACTGGAGCCCACAGTGGCAATTTAATGACAGAATAATAAGTGATTATTCCACTTAATAGGCTTATATCTCAATCATGTTTTGCTTGTTAAAAACCTTTCAGAGTCCTTCAAAATATTTTCACATCAGGAGCTTTCAATAATTCCAAGGAGAAATAATTTAGGATTTTCATCAGCATTAAAAAACAAACAAACCTGCATTATTGGCCATCTTCTTCCTTGCAGAAGAGTCTCCTTCACATTTTGACCAATTGCCATTGACATACAGCTGCCAACTTGCAAATGCGTTTGCATCTCACTCATAATGGATGAGGCAGAAAAATATTTAAATCATGTTTGATAGCCATAGAGTTGTCATTTGGGCAGACTGAAAGATTCTTATGGAATCTGCACTTCTAGAATGAGAAACCCATAATATACATATTGTGTGTGTGTGTGTGTTTGTGAGGGTGGTAGCCATATGGATGGTTAGATGTGGTAACTAGGGTTTCCCAAGGCAGCGATGCTGAAAATATCAATAATGAACCACAGTCTAGAGCAGTGATGGTCAACCTATGGCATGTGTGCTGGAAGTGGCATGGAAAGCCATCTCTCCAGGCACGCCAGCCGATGCCCATTGCTCTTCCGGTTTCCGACGTGTACATGCATGCCAGCCAGCTGGTCTTCACCCATGCATGCGTGCCAGAAACCGGAAGACCAGGTGACCGGTGCGCATGTGCAAGCCAGAAACCAGAACAGCAGTTCCCCAGTGCACACTTGTGGGAGCTCCGGAAACCGGAAGAGCAGGTGACTGGTGCACATATGCAAATCGGAAACCAGAAGAGCAGCTTTCTGGAGTTCGCACATGGGAGCGCTGGAGAGCTGCTCTTCTGGTTTTCGGCAGTTCCCCGCACGCCTGCACCTGCTCCTGTTTCGGCACTTAGTATCAAAAAGGTTCACCAACACTGGTCTAGAACTATGAAAAATGGAAATCATAGTTCCCATATAGGTGTAGGAAAGAACCAAGAGGAAAAAGAACCAAAAAGCATATAGGAAAAGACTCATTTTAATTTGGTTCCAGAGAAATCAACATTTTGATATATCTTCCATATATTCAAGATTCTTCATTAAAAAATGGAATATTTAATATTTAATATCTGGGGAATTTCAGCTAATTTGGGGCCACTTAAAAAGGGAAACCTGATAGTACATAAGTTTCATAGGTGAGGATGGGGGAAGTTCATAGAATAAATAACTTGCTATGCTATGCTATTGCAAAGAGACAGATATCTCTTTGCAACATCCAAATAGCTAAATAAATATAGGTTTCTCGTTCCAACTTAATAGAAGTCTGCAGGGAATTTGAGGAATGGCAAAAATTGTTTTTGACATCACCCCCCCCCCCCCCCTCTAGCCCCCTTGACTTAAATACTCCTGTCTGACCTCAGGACACAAGTACAAAAGACCAGGGAGGTTTGCGTAGCAATGTTGTGACACACAGGTTGACATTTTTCATTACCCTGCTTTTTAGCAGAGACCTTTGTCTAACTTTGGCGTTGGCGAGTTGGCATGTTGTGATATTCTAAGGGCATTTTCTCAACTGGCTTGTTGCGCCTCTCATTCATTCTTACAGCTTAAATTTATTCAAGTTAAAGGGGAAATTAATGCTAAGCAATGTGGAGAAACGCAGAGGCATTTGTCAGCTTTGCTCTTTAGAAGGGTGCTTGATTCCCCTCTATTTCTAACTAGTTGAATCTGGGCCATAAAGAGAATAAGTAAAAATTTAGCCTGGCAGGAAAAAAAAAAAATCCGGTCTCCCAGGTCCCAAGGACCTCCTATGTAACTTACAAGGCAGCTGGGAGAAAGGAATGAGGAATTATGATGGGTAAAAATCTTTGCATTGTGAAGGGTGTCATTAAAAAAAGAAGTCTTGCTATTGGCACTATCTACTTTCTTTCTTTCTTTCTTTCTTTCTTTCTTTCTTTCTTTCTTTCTTTCTTTCTTTCTTTCTTTCTTTCTTTCAAAAGGATGGAACTAAAGAACTATGAAAAAAAGTTTTGCTTTTGATGGTATTTGGGAAGTGAATAGCCTTGGTCTAAATTACACTCACTAGGAGGAAGCAAGGGGATGTCAGGTATAGTACAAAGAATCAGTACTAGTTTGTAGCATAGAAGATTTATTCATGCCTATACACAAGAATTTGGTCAACTAAAGTTTAACAGTAAATTGGTGCCAGATGAGGGTCAATGGAATTCAGGAGGGGTTGGACTTGAAGCACTTCTGGGAATACAACAACTCTAAGCTGATAACATGTTTAATTCTGCCCCATGATCTGCCTGCTCTTCACCTACAGGGAAGTGGGAAGCATAACCCCAGTTAAGCAATTTTAATCAAGGGAGATAGTTAAACTCATGTTTAATTCTCACAATAAAATTGTTAGCTCTAAATGTATATCACCTTTGGCAGAATTACATCTGATGGAAATGTGCTTGTAGGAGAAAGTAATGCATACAGAAGAGAGATATCACTCACTTCATTTATTTCTAAGCATATATCAGTGCAGAAGTTAGATTGCAAAACTATGCTTTTCATCTTTCCTATTTCAAGCGCCGGGGAAATCAGGAGATCCAGGCAGTCCAAATGAGTATAAAGATTTAGAGTATTTCAAGCTTAAGCTCTTTACAAGAATCTGAGCTACTAGCAGTCAAAGCAAATGAGCGGGAATTAAGACATTCAAGGTGGGCTTGACTCAATGGTGGGTTCCAAACAGTGTTACTACCGGTTCTCTTTGCGCGCACGCTTTGCGCGCGATCACCAAACTTATGTTCTGCGCAAGCGCGTTAGGTTTCTGGCCAGCTGAGGTGCGGCAATCCACTCTGCCGTGACTATCAGCTGGACTAAAAACCAAGAAATAAAGGTAGGAATAAAGTGGGGGCAGGCGGGAGGGCCCAGCTCCCAATCACAGAGAACCGGTTCAGTGACATCACATCGTCACTGCTACCGGCTTGGCCGAACTGGGCCAAACCAGGAGCAACCCACCACTGGCTGAACCTAGATCTCTTGCAGGTGTGCAGGGATTTCTGACTAATGACTCATTTGACCCCCCCCCCTCAGGCTTAGCCTGGTCATCTCCTGTATCCTACTTCTTGAAGAGGTCAGGCTGTTTATTCAGGGTAGCTCCAAATGTGGGACTGCTTGATTGCATTACAGCACGGGTCTCCAAACTTGGCAACTTTAAGACTTGTGGACTTCAACTCCCAGAAGTCCCCAGCTAGCAGAGCTGAGGAATTCTGGGAGTTGAAGTCCATAAATTTTAATCTTGCCAAGTTTGGAGACCCCAGCATTACAGCACCAGCAATTAGAATGACCAGGGTAGCAACCAATTTATTTTATTAAAATATTAAATATCAATTCAAACTGGTAGGAAACCACCACCACACCCGAAATTTCAGTAGTTTTAATAGATTGCTAGCAGAGATTTTAAAAGATACTAGAATCTTTTTTAACATAAATCATTGGCTGCCACCTTTTTCCCAAGCTCAAATTGCTTTCCTTTCCCAAAAATGCTTACATTTTTCTCCATTTCCTGTCACCTAGAGTCAATTACTACTTCTCAGAATTGCTTATCTACCGTCTAACCTGGTTTTTTACTTTATAATATAGCATTTCAAATGATTTCTTATCTTCATAACAATAGAAATATGCATGTGCTGCTTTTATAGTTACAGAGAACACAATTCTCTTGATTTGAGATTATTACAATTTTCACTAGGTTGCATCCAACATTATCCTAGCCGATTTCTATTCCTGCAGTGAGGCTTTCAATTAACTTTTTATTGTTTTAATGTTTTTTGTTGTTATGGTTTTGGACAATTTGTTCTACTTTTTGAGTTTTTAACTTTGTAAGTTACTCAAGAGTCACAAATGTGAGACAGAGGTCTATATAAATTTACCAAATAAATCAGTATCATGTGGTGTGGCTAATAATATTTTTGTTCCTGTTCTGATAAATAAAAATGATACAAGTTGAGTTATTTGAAAGAAGGTGGGGGGAAGCACAGAAATAAACAGATGCATGGCAGAGCCATTTTGCTAGGTCTGATTTATTTTAAAAGGTCTTGGGCAGAAATTGTTCATCCTTTGCCATAAGAATTGCAAGCATCATTTTGCATAATTTATGGAAATGGAACTTCCTGCAGTTTAATTCATCTAAAGGTAAGAATGATAGGTATTCAGTGTTCCAAAAGTTTATTACACAGTTTGACTCAACAATCCTTCCCTCTTCAATCTGTTTTCTTCACGGTACAGAAAAGATCACCCGGTATCCTCTTTCCATTGCTATGCTGCCATGGTTATGTACATGCTAGGGTTAAGGTTGGAATATCCAAAGCAGAGGTGAGCTTCACATAATTTAACAATCGGTTCACCCAAAGTCGAATATGTGAGTGCATGTGCTCGCTTGCTTTACTCGTGCACGCCTTGTGCACATTCACACTGCATCAAAGCCACAGTGATTGTATAGGACAGGATAGCTTCACTCATGCACATGCCTTGCGCACATGTGCGCTGTGTCAAAAACACTGCAATTGTATAGGACAGGATAGCTTCACTCGTGTGCGTGCCTTGCGCACATGCACGCTGTGTCAAAAACAATTATATGAGACGGGATAGCGCCAGGGTGGGTGGGCAAGTACAGCCACTGGCTGTAACTACCGATTTACCTGAACTGGTCCGAACCGGCTGAATCCCACCCCTGATCCAAAGACCTTTCCCATGGAAGCTTTTGATCCTAATTACCCCAATATTGTTTCAATAGCCCTGAAGTCTCTGGGCCTATTGTGATGTAGAAATTGTTTTGCTTGCCAGACATCCTGTTTTTGCCAGCTGTTTATTTCTGATATTTGCCGCAGCTTAATAATTTTGCTTAGATGAGCCGAACGGCACATTGCTTGCTGAGATTTGGATATAGGGATTGGCTGGGATTACGTTGCATGGAAATTATAGTGCAAATTACCCCAGTAATTTTCCAACACGAATAATATTGATTAGATCCCTAAAATTGCTAAGCAATTACCTAAGCCCATCAGTCACACAAAGTTGTTGCTGGAAACTCTTGATAAAAATGGTCCTAAGGATGGCTGTGCTTCAGAGATTTACGGTAAAAGGGGCAGAGGAGAGAAAAATGCAGCTTTGCCAGACTTGACTACCTCTTATTGCATTCACTGATACCTATCAGATTACAGAAAATCTCCCTGAGCATTTTTATGGTTGTTTGTTTGTTTGTTTGTTTGTTTGTTTGTTTGTTTATTTATTTATTTATTTATTTATTTATTTATTGGTTCAATTTATATGCCACCCTTCTCCGGAGACCATTGTAAGGGTGGCTTACAATGCGTTAAGCAATAGCCTTCATACTTTTGTATATACCTGCTTAGTAGGGCTTTCGGCCCCCACTAAGTGGTGTTCTTTTTTATACAAAGTCAGCTTATTGCCCCCACAATCCGGGTCCTCATTTTACCTACCTCGAAAGGATGGAAGGCTGAGTCAACCTTGAGCCTGGTGAGATTTGAACTTGCAGTAATTACAGGCAGCTGGTGCTACTTAATAGCACTTTAGTCTGCTGCGCCACCAAGGCTCTTCCTACATTCCTTGTTAAATTCAAAAGTAAAAAAATCAAAAAGGTGTAGATTCACTGAAATAAATATCCCAAAGAAGTAAGTTAAATGTGTGACAAATAAAAAATGGCATTATTGCTATTTTTCTTCTCTCCCTAGTCTTATATGGCTCCCCCGTTTCTGATTTCCTTCTCTTCTTCTTCACTTCCTGCCCCTTCTCACTTCATAGACCTCCCTCCTAGTTTTAAATCACCTTCTTTTATTATTTTCTTTTGAAAAGGATAGCCTGCCCTGACTTTGTCCACTTGATCAAAGCATGCTCTTTAAAAAAAAAAAAGTCATAAACTTGAAAAAAAAACATGCCATTGCCACCATATGTTGCCTTATTCTTTTTATACCATCATTCTAATGTTAATTATAATGTAAAGGAGAAAACCAATTATGTAAATAGTCCCGAATATGACCGTTTTTCATATCAAATATCATGTACTGAACTTTACAACCTGCTTCAAAAACAAATTTTGTTTGAAGATGGCTTTTAAAAGATGAATTGGATCTGAATAGTTCATTTTATTGAAGAAATTTCACCTTTATATTGCTCTTTGATTCACTGGAGGGAGTGGCAGAAACTCAGAAAGATGAAAGGACTCAGGAAATACAAGATATATATTTATATATATATAAATTACTAACCAATATCATTTAATTAGAGAAATTGCCTTTTTTTATGAGCTGTTGAAACCATCGTTTAATGAGTTCATTTTTAAGTTTGAAATTATGTTCCCCATGTCTATAAATCAAGTGGCTAATAACCCCATTGCTTTAATAACTCAGTGGTTTTTTTCAGGTTTGTTCATACACTTCTAACTTCATTGATCCCAGATATAAATAAAAAGTCTTTTGAGGACAGATATATATGGAAAAAAATCTGAAAATTATATTATTTGGATGGAATAACACAGAGGAATTATGTTAGACATGAGAGACATCAAATCTGACATAACATGTATATGGAATTTTACAGGAAAATAGAGACTCTGGGTTTTCGCATTTGAGAATGTTTTATATCCAACAAAAAAAAAGTTTTTCTTTTAAAAACAAGTTGAAATCAAAGTTCTCTTCTATGCAAGTATTTGCCCAGATCATTCCTTTTATCTTCACTGCTTTCGTTATTCCTGTTTATGCTGAAAAGTTGGTAACAGGAATAAAATCTCAGCCAGCATAGTGCAAAAGAGTCATCCTAGAGAGAAGAAGACTATTCTTTGGGCAGACTACATATTACTTTAAGGTCCAGGGCAGTGGTGAAATCCATTTTTTTTTTACTACTGGTTCTGTGGGCATGGCTTGGTGGGCATGGCTTGGTAGGTGTGGCAGAGGAAGGATACTGCAAAATCCCCATTCCCTTCCCACTCCTGGGGGAAGGATATTGCAAAATCTCCATTCCCACCCCACTCTGGAGCCAGCCAGAGGTGGTATTTTCCGGTTCTCTGAACTACTCAAAATTTCCGCTACCAGTTCTCCAGAACCTGTCAGAACCTGCTAGGTTTCACCCCTGGTCCAGGGGTGTCAAACTCACATCATCACTGCGGAGTCATGGGACATATCGGGACTTTCCCCCTTTTACTAAACCGGACCCACAGACCGGGAGTTTGACACTCCTGATGTAGTCAGTGGAGAGAGAGAGAGAGAGAGAGAGAGAGAGAGAGAGAGAGAGAGAGAGAGAGAGAGAGAGAGAGAGAGAGAGAGAGAGAGAGAGAGAGAGAGAGAGAGAGATTTCCTTCAAGAATAATAAAGATGAACCTTTAACATTTTCATTTCTACTGTACTTTAATTCTGAAGTGGATTGGAGGGGAATAGATGCAATTAATTATATATACAGTTTACAGTAGCAATGATTGAATCCCTATTGGCAATGTAAATTTCCAGGCCTTGGATCTCCACTATGACCCTCTGGGTAAAGCAGCCTCTTTCAGGCTGTTCCTAAGTAGATGAATCAGGTAGCAGATATTTCTAGATGCTGATACACATAACGTGGCTTTATGGCAAAAGAAGGAGCACGGTGGCTCGTGTGGTTAGAACGCTGGGTTGACAATGTGCAAGCCCATGTTTGAGACCTGCTGTGTGACAAGGTAAGCTTCTGTCATTCTCTCCAACTCCTACTGACCTAGCAGTTCAAAAGAATGCAAAGGCAAGCAGATAAATAGGCACCACTATTGGTGGATCCATTAATAGGAACATGAAAGGACCCCCCCCCCCAAAAAAACTGGGCATCTCCCAGGCAACAGTGATGTCACCAGATGATCCTTTCACTAAGTGCCTCAGTGCTTAGTGAAGTATAGTATGACAGAGGTGGGGAAAAAAACATATGAACAAAGTCCTGCTCTGATTTTTTTTAAAAAAAGGTAATGAAGATTTCATTTCTAATTTGATTGGTTAACTATGATCATTAGGGAAAGACTATGGGGAGTGACCCTGTTTTTGCTTCAGGGATATGTAGAGGCATTAGTAGAAGATTTATTTTTACACCTTTTCAGTGACATGAGTGTTTCTAATTGGGCCCCATTCTTATTGTTTTGGGTAGCAGCAGAAACAGCTCCATTGTTCTTTTCCTAGGTCTTCTTTCATATTCCCTGTTTAGGGAGTGAAATCAGAGAAAGCATTCAGCTTCTCTCAGGACTTGTATTTATTACACCTCTCTTTTACACTTTTCTGTTCCTTTCCTTGTTTGTGAGGCCCAGAATAACATTGCAAAAGGGAGGAAGACATTTTCTGGGAAAGTTTACCTAGGAAACATTTGCCATATTTGTCCTGCAAGAATCCATGGAATCACTAGGTGGCAGCAAGGAGTGAGAATTTACAATCTCTCTTCACTGCACTGTGATGTGCATTAGGGCAGAGAACCGGTTGTTAAATTATTTGAATCCCACCACTGTGGGTATCTGTGCGTGTGAGATTGATCTGCTACTCCTCACTCATTCAAGCTGCCCAAAGAACATTAAATTTAGCAAATTTAAATACCTGTCTTCCTTGAGATGTTATTGCCATTAATTAGTGCAGCACTACATTCACATGGCTAGATTGCTTCCTCTCTTATGGGGTAGTTTCTTGTGCAGCTTAATCTGTACTTAGTAATACAGACTCAGAATATGGTATCACATTTCTCTATGTCTAGACATATAGACAGACTGTCTAGACAGACTGTCGCAGTCTGTGTTGGCAGGGGGGCAGAGGTCGACCCAGAGGCCCCTTGTATGTAGGGTGCCACAGGGGTCTGTCCTCTTGCCCCTTCTGTTCAACATTTATGTGAAGCCGCTGGGTGAGATCATCCGTGATTTCAGGGTGAAGTTCCATCAGTACACTGATGACACTCAGCTGTACATCTCCACCCCGGATCACCCCAACGATGCCCTTGAAGTGATGTCCTGGTGCCTGGAGGCTGGATGGGTCTGGATGGGGAGAAACAGACTCAGGCTCAACCCATCCAAGACCGAGTGGCTGTGGTTTCCGATGTCCTGATATAGTCAGTTGGTGCCATCACTGATTATTGGGGGTGAGTCATTGGCCCCCACGGAGAGGGCTCGCAACTTGGGTGTCCTCCTGGACTCACAGCTGTCTTTAGAGGAGCACTTGACGGCCGTGGCCAGGAGGACTTTTTATCAGGTTCGCCTGATTCACCAGTTGCATCCCTTTCTGGATCGGGACTCGTTAAGTACGGTCACTCATGCCCTCGTCACTTCTCGCCTGGACTACTGAAATGCTCTCTATATGGGGCTCCCCTTGAGGAGCACCTGGAGGCTCCAGCTGGTCCAGAATGCGGCTGCGTGGGTGGTTATGGGAGCAACGTGGCGCTCCCATGTGACCCCCCCCTCTTGCGCGAGCTGCACTGGCTCCCGGTTGTCTTCCGGGTTCACTTCAAGGTTTTGGTCACCACCTTTAGAGCGCTCCATGGCTTAGGACTGGGGTATCTATGAGACTGCCTTCTGCCACCAGTAGCCTCTCACCGACCAGTACGCTCCCATAGAGAGGGGCTTCTCAGGATGCCATTGGTCAAACAGTGTTGACTGGTGGCCCCCAGGGGGAGAGCCTTCTCCGTGGGGACATCTGCCATCTGGAACGAGCTTCCCCCGGAGGTACGGAGGATTCTGGATCTTCACACTTTCTGCCGTGCCCTCAAAACATTTCTTTTACAGCAGGCTGGCCTGGCCTAACTTCTCTTTTAAATTGCTTTTAAATTTTAAATTTGTCTTATAAATTGGGGTGTTTAAAATTTGTTTTCTGGGCCAAAATATTTAATATGTTTTAAATGGTTTTTTAATGTTTGTACTATGTGTATTTTATTTTTTGGCTGTTCACTGCCCTGAGTCCTTCAGGAGTAGGGCAGTATATAAATTTAATTAATTAATTAATAATAATAATAATAATAATAATAATAATAATAATAATAATAATAATAATAATAACTGCTAGCCTGTCAGCCCCTTCAGAAGGAATTATTACTACAGCATTATTATTATTATTATTATTATTATTATTATTATTATTATTATTATTATTATCCACTCATTTCACAGTTTGAGGCTTGAGTGAGAAATGCATTTTGGCTATACCGTTGTAGGTAAAGTGTTACTTCTCTTGAAACTGTTGGTAGTGGTGAAAAATAGATATTTTTCCTGAATTTTCATATGCATATAAATAGATCCATGTTTGCAGTTGACAATCATTCTGTACTCAAGAATATGTGTAAAGGAGAAAAAAAAATATGTCTGCAATAGTTTTTTTATTCGTCAAAGCATTTGTATTTTCTTTTAGTCATAAGCCTTCTAGAGCAGCTCAAAGAACCAATATGATGTTTACTATTAAACAGCAAAATCAAAATCCGTAAGGTATCCAAGGGAAATGGAGAACGATAAGAGAAAAAAGTGGCTGAAGATGCAGCATTAGGGACAATTGTACATAAAAGATAAAATCAGGACTCTTGAGTTGAGATCAGCTCCTGTTGACTTCACAGTCACATCCAAGTACTTTTCTGTAGAATATAAAGTTAGTTTACCACTGCCTTCCTCTGGGATTTTTCTTCCAAATGTTCTCTTGTTTGTTATCTAAATCTCAGGACCTTGCCATCATACTGGTGGCTATTGTAACCTCACTTACTAACTAACCATTTTATCCTGGCTCTAATCCTGCACGATTTTACAGCAAAACAAATCCCTACTTCTTCATACTGTTCCCCTTTGAATCGTATTCCTTTATCCAGATTACTTATTTACTGAGTTGTTATTTAACTTGTACATATCTCTAGCTTTCTATAATACCTAAACTATCATTTATTATCAGATATGATTTCCATCACAAACTACATATAAAATAAAACTTAAGTCCCAGTAGCATATCTATCTATAAAACTTAGAGAATTAAAAACATTAATTCTATGAAAAACCATTAACAGTGCTATAGAATAATTGCGGCCTGCACACTTAGTACCATTCCAAGATTGTTGGTTATTAATATATTATTGTATTTTAACAGGTATGATTAGAGGTTAAGGGTTTTTTTTTGTTTTTTGTTTTTTTAAATTTCAGTATAACTTTGTTGACTTCGAGGACAACACACCTTGGCTTGGAGAATTGGAGAAAACAGTAGTTTCTCCGCCTGAGCAAAATATGTTGGGGTTCTCTAGCTTTACATCCATCAGAAGTTATGTATTCTTACAAGAGATCTTCCGATCGAGAAACTAAATATCATTGGAGGGCCACGTTAGTCCTTCACTATTTTTTAACATCATTATTTCTTCTTCTGCAATGGGATTTTGGCATGCTATTCATCTGTGAATTGCATTACATTTGCTCCATCTTTCACAAAACGTACTTGACATGAAATGACAAAACAGCCTCACGAAATTATGCAGAGAAACCTAATATTAAGTTAGCTTGAAAGATGACAACCTTTCCATAATTTTCATGTGACAGGAGTAATTAACAGAGGAATGATTTTTCTTATATTTATACTTTGTCTCCATTTCAGGTGTAAAGATATACTGTAATTGATAAAAGAAGTGCCCTATCTTTAGCAACAGTTGCATTAGCAGTGTAATGTTTAATATCTATGGGGATTCTCACTCATCCATGTCATGGTTGTCCCAAAGATGCTTTTTTTTTTTAAAAAAAAAAGGCAATTGGACTTTCTTTGTTTTCTTTCTTTAAAAGTGTTACACTTCTTATCCAAAAAGTTTATTCAGTTCTTCTTCAGTTCTTATTCAGAACTGAAGAAGCTTCTTGGATGAGAAGTGAAACATCTTCAAAGGAAAAAAAAAAAGAAAATCCAGTTGCCTTTTTAAAAAAAGCACCTTTGGAGCAGGGGTGGGTTCTAATTTTTTTTACTACTGGTTCTGGGGGTGTGGCTTGATGGTCATGTGACAATTACTTAGGATTTAGCAGAGGTACTGGTCTACCAGGCTTTTAACTGCTTGCAGAGCTGTACCGATCTACCCATTTATTTTTGCAGGCACCGATCTACTCATGTATTTTTGCAGGCACTGGTCTACCCATTTATTTTTGCAGGCACCGATCTACTCATTTGATTTCTTTTAACACTGATCAGCTGTAAGATGGCCCTTTGAAGTTTCAACAATTTTTTTTCCCTCTAGCCATCAGCTGGGACTCAGGAGGCAGCAATAGATTGGGGGTGGGGCCAAATAAAAGCTAAGAATAACCAGGAGGTGGGGGGTGGGGGGAGGTGGGGGAGAACCGGTTCGGTGACATCATATTGTCACCGCTACCGGCTTAGCGGAACCGGGAGGAACCCACCACTGCTTTGGAGTGAGTATAATGCTTAGTTAAGTATAGTTGCAGAGAAATCCAGTTCAAACTCCTGCTTAGAACTGGAGCCCTTGAAATGGGTCAAGCATTATCTCTCAGGGGAGATAACAGTGAAATCCATGAATGTAGAGAGTGGGATTTCTTTAGATCCAATCTCTGCTCCCTGCAGATCATCTTCCCCTGATTTCTACTTTTAATCACATCTACAAAGCATCTCAAGGATAGGAGATGTGATCAATCAAATGATATGGGACTATATAGCTTTCATCTTCTCTAAAATATGGAAAGCTGAATGTGATAGGAATTGGAATCTACTAAGATAAGACCTGAAAGGCCATAAATTCTCCATCCCTTAACATACAGCTTTGAACGCTTTATGATCAGAAATCAAGAGTACAGGGAAAATTCATGTACAGATAGATGAACCATTCAGATAGCCTAGATCAGGGGTGTCAAACTGACAGCCCACAGGCCGGCTGCATCATGTGCAGACCACGCCCTCCCCAGCTCCACAACAAAAAAAAATGTTGCAACATGTCATGTGATGGCAATGTAACGCCGTGAGTTTGACACCCACGGCCTCGATGGATGGAAACATTGATTTTGGGAGTGAAGCCTTTGAGTGAGAAAGATTCTATCCCTCAAAAAATTCAAGTAGAAACTATTGTTCAGTCATAAAGTATAAAGGATAAACCAAGAATAGGGCATCTCCTAGAATCTTGTACCATTAAACCTCAGTGATTAAAAGACAGGTGGATCTGAATGAGACTCAATCTTCACAAAATTTTATTATACAGAAATGTATAATAAATGTAAAATGTGATAATGAAGAAATGTGTTAATGGTTGGGTAGTACGGTGATACATTTTTATAGTGTCATTTTTGCCTAAATTTGATGCCGGTTTAAAAAAAACAAAACCCAAACATTTTATTATAGATCTTTTTTAAGGATGTGTAATCTAAACTACAGAAAGTAAGAAGGAAATAAAAAGGTAAAAGTAAAGTTTCCCCTCGCACATATGTGCTAGTCATTCCTGACTCTAGGGGGCGGTGCTCATCACCGTTTCAAAGCCGAAGAGCCAGCGCTGTCCAAAGACGTGTCTGTGGTCATGTGGCCGGCATGACTAAACGCCAAAGGCGCACGGAACGCTGTAACCTTCCCACCAAAGGTGGTTCCTATTTTTCTACTTGCATTTTTTATGTGCTTTTGAACTGCCAGGTTGGCAGATGCTGGGACAAGTAATGGGAGCTCATCTCATTACGCGGCACTAGGGATTCGAACCACTGAACTGCTGACCTTTCGATCAACAAGCTCAGCGTCTTAGCCACTGAGCCATCGCGTCCCTAAGAAGGAAATAGATTAATACAATTAAGATATAATTTTGAGGTTATGTCCAGAAAAAATAATATTTGACAGTAACTGTTTATTTTTAAATTTTATTTATTTATTTCTAATACTGTTCTATTAGATATTCATTGTTTGGGCTCTTGATTTTTATTTAATAAATGAAGACGTGTTAGTGGATAGAAGATGGAACCAGATTCATTGGCTTTGCCTTGCCAATTCCTTGACTTGCCCACTTCAGCCTCTTTCTTCTTGTAAATAAAGATGAGGATGACATTTTTGTTGTTGCTGCTGCAAACTGCTTTCCCCTTTATTTATTATTTTAATTAAATAATCTAATTAATGTTAGAGTTCAGGGAATCTGAGCAATACCAGAGGAGGTTGTTCGTGAGCATAGCTAGACCTATGTTTGAACTGAACGCACATCTAAGATTTCTTTATACTCTGTTAGCCTTCTCAGGTAGTCCAGACAGGAAACACACAACTAGATGAGCTAATTCTATTTCATTGTAAGGCTACATTTAAAAAATCCTGCAAGTCTGAAACTACAAATCTCCCAATGTCTCTTTTACTGCTTGATAGGTTATGGTGGATCCTTTCTGAGTTTCTTTCTCTTCCTATTAGGCAGTTGTGGGCTACACCCTCTCTTGTCTGATTGTTCCATTAGGTAGGAGCATAGTAGCTCACGAGATTAAGATGCTGGACTGATGATTGGCAGGCTCACGTTCAAGACCCGATTGTTGCTGCAGGATGGGGTGGGCTCCCGTCACACGCCCCAGTTCCTGCTGACCCAGCAGTTCAGAAGCAGATGACCAGGAGTAGATAAATGGGTACCACTTCAGTGGCAACTTAATGGAGACATGAAAGAACCCCCTAACTGTGTATCCCCCAGGCAACAGTGATGTAATTTGTGATTGTCACCATTCAATCCTTTCAATCCAGAAGTGCTTCAGTGCTCCCAATATGACTGCAGTCGTAGTAGTTCCCCAGCTAGCATCTCTTCTCTCCGTCTATTGAGCTCATCCCACCTATCACTACATATTATTTCTGGTAGGATATTTCTTTATTTTTTTTTTACATTATATTTGGTGGGGATTATTAGGAAGGGATGGAAAAGATGTCCTTATTTAGTTTTCTTGGCCACAGAAAACATGTGGCTTGCCCTTGCTTTCTTCTGGAGGATCTTCTTGACATCTTGGTATGGCTTACAACTCTGGAGTTGTAACCCATTTTAAATTTGAGACTCTGAAAAGTTCAAAGAAAGGGTATGCCATATTCTCAGATACAATGATATAGTATTTCAGCAGTGGCATACATCTGCAATATGTATGCCTATATGTTGAGCAGCAAAATATTTTTTTTTAAATGAAAATTGATCTATTTTCCTAAGATGGCTATAGCTTCATATTTCATTTGTGAGTCTTAAAGGCCTTCTCCAATGTGGGTAGTGATTTCTGATTATTTAGCTGTGATTTTTTAAAAAATAATAATAATATCACAGACCATGGTCATTTGGTTTCTGCAGAAAATGTCTAAACAGAAATAAAAAGACCTTATGTAAAAATATGTTAGTTGCGGGTTGTGGGAATAAAAATCCAGAATCCAGAATGGAGAAACTGTCCTCCATTTTACATACCTAATAGATTATGAAGTGAGATTGAAATATTTGATGGGAAAATGTGTGATGGCACTTTCAAATGTCTCCAAGGATGTCACCTTAAAGAAGGCCAAGACTCCTTCTGCCTTGCTCTAAAGTGCACTACATGGAATAATGTATTTAAATTACAAGAAAAAGACAGGTATTTAAATTACAGGACGAAGACAGGTTCCGGTTGAAATGTCAGCAGAACTTTCTAAGAGTAAGAACAAATTGCAGTAGGACAGATTATCCCGAGAGATGATAAGCTTTAGTCTCCATATTGAAATGGAGATGAGTGTCATTTGCCCAGGATACTTTCATTTGGATTCCTGTACTGGACAGAGGATTGGCCTAAATGGTCTTTTTCAACTCCATAATTTTCTGGAAAACTGTGCAGGAAAAACATCACCTACTCAGTATTTCAAAACTAACTCAAGCCTAATCCCCTAATGGTGCAGGTCAGGACCAGTGGTGAAATTCAGCTGGTTCTATCCGGCCCGGGCAAACTGGCAGCGCCGGCGGTGGGAGGTTCCACCCACCCACCTGGACATCATCACGTCCTGCTTTTGACCCTCTGTGCATGTGTGGAGGAGGTGCGTGAGAGCATAGCAAGTACACGTGCATGCACATTTGCAAACCGGTAGCAAAGATAAGTGAATTTCACCCCTGGTCAGGACCTATTTACACAGACAAAAAGTGAGAATTTGTATTACAAACATTGGACTAAAACAAAACAAACAACAACAACTATGTCTCTGCAGGTTATTGATTCAGTACAGTAGCCCTCGTTGTATAAATTAGCCCATTGTTGAAATCTGGAACAAAAAAAGAAGAAAAAAAGATTAGCTGTTCTCTTTCTTTTCCCCAAACTAGCCTCATCCCAGCATTGAATTTACTTTGATGAATTCCCTGATAGAAACTGCTTCGAAATTAAATCCTTCAAGATGAACCCTGTAAGACCTTTCCTATTTCATAATAATCTGCTCTGTTTTTCTATGACATTATTACAGCATGAAAATGTCAAAAACATTTGCCTGCATACATCAAGAAGGAAAAGCCGAAAGACAACTCAATGTTTCTGCGTGCGTGCTTTGTAAGAGAAAAGGTTATTGGGATGTCTTGTCTGCGTGCTTCTTTAATACTTCCATCACTTTTACTGATGAAGGTCAAGAGTCACCTGAAAATGTACTTCTTTTCAAATTCCCAATTAACTTAATTTAAAGCATCCATTTGCAAATGTCTGTGTGGATGAATGTATTAGATAAGGTTGTGTATTGTTTGTGCCTGTGAACTCCTAACCAAACACATACGACTATGGCAAACTCTGAAGTGAGTGCAAATGTTTGTAAATTGAAGTGAAAAGCAAGTCTTAGTAAAGGCTACTTTACTCAACCTCACCTCCATGGATCTTATTACTGGTGTTTGTAAACCATTATGGGAATCCTCATTGGCTAAAAGACATTGGCTACAAAATATGTTTTGTAGATGAGATAAGCGCTTAATTCTTCTCCATAATATCTAGCTTTCTGTTAGGAATGGTTCCTGGATAAAATTCAGATGCTCAATGGAAAGCCTGTGCATTTTAGGCTTTGCTAGAACTGCCCTTAAAGTAACAAATCTGGGATAGATATTTCCAAACAAGACTAAGGTGTCACATCCCGTTGTTTATCATTTGCTTTCAAAAGGGTCTCTTCCAACCACATATTTATCACCCATTCCAATTTTAAAATTTCATAAGATCTTTGCTTTAGCCAGGTTGGATAGTATGCCCTCAGCTATCCTTCTTGGACATTTTAAGGGTACTCCTATGCATCTTCAGTTATGTCCAGTGGTGGGATTCAAGTAATTTAACAACCGGTTCTCTGCCCTAATGATTTCTTCCAACAACCAGTTTACCAAACCGCTCAGAAAGTTAACAACCGATTCTCCCGAAGTGGTGCAAACTGGCTGAATCCCACCACTGGTTATGTCCATGTGGAAATGGTTCAGTATAAACTTCAGGTCATAAGCTATTATACTGTTCCCTATAGGTGACTCTAGGCAGACCCTTATATAACCTGTCTTGAAGAAACTTCCATTTCTAATTAATGTTTCTATTTAATGTTACTACTATCAGACAAGGACTCAAAAATAACCACTCAAGTTTCCCAGCTCTGGGCCACCATTTATACAATATGTGCCATTACTTAGGGTAGGAACTTCTTGTAATAGTATTTTATTTGGTTTTGTTAATGATGTTCTAAATTATTATAATCCTTAATATGATTATACTTATTGCTTTTCTCTAGTACACATACACAAATACACAAAGAATGTGATAACATTTTTGTTCAATGCCTGAAGATTCTCAGTTACCATATCATGGTTGTCCCAAAGGTACCCTGTTTCCCCAAAAATAAGACATTCTCTGATAATAAGCCCAACTGGGCTTTTGAGTGCATGTGCTAAAATAAGCCTTCCCCTGAAAATAAGCCCTCCCCAAAAATATTTAAATATAGAGCTAGAAATCAGGTAAGACAGAAAGAGGATCTCTATGGGGTGCATGGATCTTGCTCCATGCACCCCAAAATAATAAGATCTCCCCCAAAATAAGGCCAAGCACTTATTTCAGGGTTCAAAAAAATATAAGACAGTCTTATTTTTTGGGAAACATGGTACTTTTTCAAGAGGCGACTGAACTTTCTGGTTTTTCTTTGAAGATGTTTCAAAGCTTATCATCCAAGAAGCTTCTTCAGCTCTGACTGGATGGTGGGGAATGGAAGGATTTATACTCCTTAGGACAGCTGGTCATTTGCATTCTTGACTTGCTAAAACAATTCACTAAGAGAATGCAATGACTCCTAAGTCATTTATACTCCTAAGGAGTATAAATCCTTCCATTCCCCACCATCCAGTCAGAGCTGAAGAAACTTCTGGATGAGAAGCAAAATGTCTTCGGAGAAAAACCAGAAAGTTCAGTTGCCTCCTGAAAAAGCACCTTTGGGATTTTTGTTCAATATTTTGTTAATGTCTGACCTTAGGGCTATAATAAAATTTAAAACTGAATATAGCAATGGAGGGCTAGGCTCAAGATTTCCTGGAACAATGGCCTTGAGTCAGGAGAGCCATTAGGTTGTCTCACAGAAGGAAAACATCATAGAGATAATCTTAGTTCTCTGGGAGGAAAAATGAAAAGGGGGAGCCATGAAATTGGCAGTAAAGTCGATGCACTAGGTAAATTTACTGGTTGAACTAAGTTCACGCCCCTGGTAAAAAAAGGATCCTTGTGGATTTTACTCCCCTAGTTGTTACCAACTACAGGGGGTGGTGCTCATCTCCATTTCAAGACCATTGAGTCCGAAGACCATTGTCCGAAGACATTTCCACAGTTACCTTCACACTGAAGTGGTACCTATTTACTATTCATATTTGCATGCTTTCAAACTGCTAGGTGGCAGGAACTGGAACGAGAATTAGAGCTCACCCTGTCATGTGGCACTTGGGTCTCGAACCCGGGCTGCCGGCTTTCCAGCCAACATGCCCAGCATCTTAACTGCTGAGCCACCGCGCTGCCTACCCCTTGGGGGAAAAGTACAATTTTGGAAAGGGTGGGGGAAACTTCTCAAAAAAATTGGAGTGACCTAATGATAAATGTATATTTATTTATTGATTTGTAAAATTTATTGGCCGCCCCATCTTACCACATGGTAACTCTAGGTGGCTTACAATCTTAAAATGTGGCTTGGTTGCCAGAGTTTTTATTTAGTTACCATTTAAATGAGGTTTGCAAACTGGGCTGCCAAAGACATAGAAAGTTCCTACTTCATGCCTAGGAGAAAATGCTGACTGCTCCCACATAGAAAATCACTGGTGTTTTTGTACTTGATGGTCTTAAACTCATAGCTGTGGCTGAGAAACTTCATGAAGCCTTTAGAGATAGGATAGTTCTTGAGACAAGAGTTGGCAGCAGCATAAGAAGAAATACGATACAGATTCCATTCTCTTTGGGTTTGCATTGTGAAATTTAATATAATGCATATACACAGTTAATACAGATAGTCCTTGACTTACAACAATTTGTTTAGTGCCCATTCAAAGTTATGACGGCACTGAAAAAAGTAACTTATGACTATTGTCACACTTATGACTGTTGCAGCATTCCTATGGTCACATAATCCAAATTCAGATGCTTGGCAACTGACTCATAATTATGACGGTTGCAGTGTCCTGGGTCATGTGATCACTTTTTGCGGCCTTCTGACAAGCAAAGTCAATGTGGAAACCAGATTCACTTATGAACTGTGTTACTAACTTAACAATTGCAGTGATTGACTTAATAACTGTGGCAAGAAAGGTTATAAAATGGGGCAAAACTCACTTAACAAATGAACTCACTTAGCAATAGAAACTTTGGGCTCAATTGTGGTCTAGGATTACCTTTATATAACTTCATATAATTTAAATCTGGTTTATGTTAATATTATGTTATTTAAAAGTTGGGCTCCTAATTCCTGTGCCATTCAACTTTTTAAAATCTCTTTACAACTTACAAAGAAAATTGTAAACTATTAAATTCCTGTTTTAAAATGTATAACTCAATTCTTCAATAACTTTAAATTTAATCCATTGCTGAATCAGTTAAAAAGCTGAAAATATTGCCAATCTATTTACAGCTTAAAGTGACTGTACAAAAGCATTTTTTCTTTCAGTACTAGAAAACCCATTAAATAACACAAGAGTTAAATCAGAATTTCCTTCCAAGAAATTGCACTGCCTTTTCTGTTTATGCTGATAGATACTTGATGTTATCAGTGAGGACAAAACACATTACGATAGGAACTAAAGAACTGGCATGCCATTAAGTTGCTCTTCAATGGTTAATTTGCCAAATGTTTTTAAAACAAAACTTTTTAAACTCCAAGAAAGAACTAATTCCAAAACTATTGTTGATAGATTCGTGACTAAATGAAATTAGTAATAATCAGGTGTGGCATTCTGCAGAACTTCCTGAGTTAGCAAGCAGTTGCTTTTAAATGGCCATGTTCATACTATGCCACTTTGTCCTTTCATATATTACTTAGCTAATGGCCACTGAAAAGTCTCCATTTCTGTATTTTTCTTTTAGAAATACATCTCGAGTTTCTCAAACATTGTGCTACTTGGATGACTCTTCGGTGATAAGGATTCTGTAATTTCAGAAACAAATATTGCATTCTTACTCAATAATAAATGGTATGAGTTAAATGTTCTATTGAAATTGGGTGACAGTTTTATACACATGTTATAATCACTCAGGAGATCATTAGGAAAACCTTTGCAAGCATAGATTTTCAAATGAAAAAAGGCCCAAGAAGGAAGGTTAATGTCTACTGTAGCAAACTATCCCTTTTTCTTAATCTCTCTTCTCTCTCAAATCATATTTCTGGTAAAGGAGGCCCAATAACTCATCAGAATATAATCCAATTGATAAATTGTAAATTGTTCTGGCTGATGAAAAGACTTCAGGATCTGGGGAGGATTCCATACCATTACAGCTGATAGTTTTATTTCTCCGGAGTGATAAACAGATATCATCAATATAATGTAATTGTTTTGTGAAGAAACGTCTGAGTTCATAAAATCTGTTTTCCTCTAGACCTTTATATTAATGTGACTGGATGCTTGTCCCTTGAAAAGGAGGGCAGCCTAAGCATACTAAGTAATTGAGATTAGACAGATAGATTGCATAATATGATAAGGAGTATGGATTTGAAAATTAATGTATCAAAGACCAAGGTTCTTATGCTTGATAAGAAAAATAAAAGTGAAAAGTTGCCAATTATACAGAGTTGGTAAAAAATGACAGCAAGTAGACAATTCTGTGTACTGCAGTGGAATATTTATTAAAAGTTTTTAAACGGGAGAAAATATTTTTAAATTATGCAAATGCTGGTAGAATCTTATGGATAGGATAGGGTATATTACAAGAATAAGCAAAAATAGCTGTGTATAAATAGGTATTTCTGTCCACTTTGTTGTGTGGAAATGAGTAGGATATATCAAATAAAGCAGTGACTGAATAGTGTGGAAATGGGGTACTTACAGGGTATTTGCGGTGAAAAACTGAGATGAGGAGTAAAGTCAAGAATCTGTAGCTTCTGAATGAATGAAGATTGAATAAAAGTGTGAGTAACGTTATAAAAAAAGTAAACTAAAGTGATTTGGTCATATAAAGAAAATAGAGAAAATGACTGAGGCTTGAATTGCAAAGCAAGCAATATGAAGATAAATTCTGGAGATGAAGAGGAGAACTAAAAAAGTTGTGGTGGGATAGAATTGATCAGCTCCTCAAAAAGAGAAGATAAGAGAAGTTTAAAGTTTTAAAAGAAAGACTACATGAAGCAATCTATGGATGTTTGGAAACTAGCATAAAGTTGCAAGGATACAAAGGTATGGGGCAATGTATGGTTAATGGTATTTATGCAAACTGGTTTCACCTACAATTTTTTTCTATTTTTTTTTAATCACATGGCTTTAATTGCTTTGGCTTAACCGCTGTCTATATTTTGTATAATGCTATTATACAAAGTTAGCAACAATTTTTAGACAAAGATGGATGGATGGATGATAATTATCATTAAAGGAACAATTGACCTAATGTTCAATATATGTTTACTTGGGATTTTGTACAAGACTTGTGGAATGGTATATATAGCCCTGTGAATCTCTATAGGTTCCAATGGTTATAATTGCAAGACTTTCAGGCTGATAATATAATAATATAATATATTTTTTTTTAAAAAAAATGCCAGTCCAGGAGCAGATGAGTCCCATATCAGCAAAAAATAGATATCATCATTTACAAAATTTATTGAAGATTTATATCATGCTGGATATTTTAAGTTGGCATGTTATTTTATTATTTGATTTTGCCAAATAACATTTAAACAGATGTGCAAAGTAATAAATATAATGTAAATTTCACAAGCATTTGACTGCCAATTTTACAGTTTCTATTATGCACACACATTAAACTATTTTATGAGAACTAATATAATTGTTTAAATTTTCACTAGTTCTAATTTTTATAGAAATGTTACTATATTTCACTAACTACAGTTACAGGGAATATAATTCTTTCTAACCATAACCAAGGAATGATCTCATTTGCAGTGCAAATACTAAATTAAACAATACAACAAATTAAAAGAAGTTGGATTTGTTACTTGATAGTAAAATTCTTATTTTATAAAACTTTAGGCAATGTACTATTTCAGGTATTAGAGTGTCTTTTATTACAGGTAGTCCTTGATCACCCAGGAATGTGGCAAAAAGGGGCATTTTAGGACCTTGCAGCTAAGGGGCTGCCTTTAGCATTTCTTTTGCTCCTTCTTCACAAAGGGTCAGTCTGGACATGCCTTGTAACAGGGGTGGGTTCTACTTACCTTTACTACCAGTTCACAGCGGGGTCGTATGCACGCTCTTCTGCACAAGCGCAGAAGCATTTTGATGACGTTGGAGTTGGTGGGTGGAGCCTCCCACCGGTTTTACTACCAGTTCTATAGAACTGGTGCGAACCGGGGGCAACTCACCACTGCTTTGTAAGCACTGGCAGAGGCAGATAGCAGTGCCAGAGAGAACAGTGTGAAAGATAACTGGCATGTTAGAATGCAGGATAGTGAAGGGAACTGGGCTGCTGTGTGGGTGGGGGGGCATGGTGGTGACTTCAGGATGTGCAGTGCTCTTCACACTCTGCTCTGGTTTCTTGGATATCCAACCCTTCATGGAGTGAAGAGATTTTGCACCAAAGTGTGGTAGCTTCTGAGGCATCTAAGGGCATAGATGGGGGGCGGAGAGAGAATGGTAGGTGGGAGTAATTGCAGTATCCCTGTGGTTTCATGTGCCAGTGGGCTGCCAAGTATCTGAATTTTAACCATCTGATTGCTGGAATGCTACAACGGTGGGTAATTTCGAGTGCTGGTCATCTTTTCAGCACCATCATAATTTTGAATGATCACTGAGCAAATGGTTATTAATAGCAGTAGCACTTAGACTTATATACCGCTTCACTGTGCTTTACAGCCCTCTCTAAGTGGTTTACAGAGTCAGCATATTGCCCCAACAATCTGGCTCTTCATTTGATCAACCTTGGAAGGATAGAAGGATGAGTCAACCTTGAGCCAATCAAGGATTATCTGTATAGTTATCTGAGAAGATTGCGGAGGGCTAATTTTTTCTACTCCCATATTGCATATCTTGTATGCATGTTCATGTTTCTTTTTTCTACAAAATAAACACATAATTGAGAGATAATATTAAACCATGGTTTGGCTTATCAAAGAAGAATTCCATATTACAAAGTGCTTTGAAATACAACAGCAATCATGGTTTTCTATCTGCTCGTATATGACTTCATAGACTCTCGCCTAGCTCCATTCCATAGAAAGATGGCAGTGCAATTATGCAGTGGTGATAATTCAGACATAACTGCACTGCAAAATACCACTTGATAAAAATAGCTCATCAAAATGCTGATTTAGCCTTAGGATTGGTAGGTATTTTTCAGTGTTGTGTGTACATTCACTGGAGCCCAGCAATTGTGACAATTGCTCTTTAAAATGTCTATATTTAAATAAATTCACTTTCCCTAAAATTCAGAATTGATGAACTATGAATTCCTTTGTGAAATCAAGGGATGTGTAATTCCTAATAATACATTTATTTATTTGGCTACAAGTATTCTGCCTTTAAAATCTTGTAAGAACTTAGGCAGTAACTGTGGGATCTGCAATTTAGTTTGGGAAATGCAAATTTACTTAAGGAAACAAATTATTCTCTGACATCTCTAGTTCCATCATGAAAGTACGCTTGAAGTTTTGAGTTGTGCCTGAAATTAGTTACTTTCAATAAAATTTGGATAGGAGATATATGCATTGTTTTTATTTCCAAAGGAAGAGGTTGGCTGAGTTAATAGAGCTATTATAAAAATTAACAATAGCAAACATACAGTACATAAAGACTTTTTAAAAAATATATAGTAATATTTTTTTTAAATCAATCTATCTATCTCAGGGGGTGGCTCAGCCAATTTTATTATATACATGTTGTGCATTGACAATAAAGGTTTGAAATTTGAAATCTATCTATCTATCTATCTATCTATCTATCTATCTATCTATCATCTATGTATCTATCATCTATCCTTGGACTTTTTCTCTGGCATGTTATGCCTCCTATGTGTAATACAAAGAGATTCATGTCGGATCAGATCAAAAGTCTGTCTAATTCAGCATTTATCTATCTATAATAGCCAAGCTGATACCTTTGAGAAGTCCAGAAGTAGAATTTAATGTTTAAAGGTGTTTTGCTATTGCAGTTTCCCAGCAACCTGTGTTCGTACATTCCAACTCTAAATCCTGGCAAAAATATATTACTGTCATGACCTCATGTAGTCCTCAATTTATGATTCCAATTGAGCCTGGAATTTTGGTTGTAAGTCATTGTGGTCTTTCAGCAGGTCATGATGTGACCTGACTTAATTTTATAATTGTTTTATGATAGTCTTGAAGTAAGCCACCCAGTCATTAAGTAAATCCAACATATTCAGTGGGCTGTTTTTTGCTGTTTACTGCTGGAAAAGCCCAAAAATTTCACAAATCAGAATCACGTATGAGCCAATAATAAATAAAAGCCAGTTGCCAAGCATCCCAAATGTGATCACATGCCTATTGGGGGATATATGTGTACAACAAAAGTAACTTTGAGATCTGGTCATAAGGAGCTTTTTTGAAGTCTGTCATAATGTTAAACTTTGTTAAACAACCAGTGGTAAATCAAGGATTATCTTTCAAGGACTTTGTTCTCATGAATTTTATAATCCAATTGTAAATCCAATGTGGTAGTTATTGTTTCATCTAATATTAGCACATTCCATTTCTTAGCTATGTGTAATGTGATAAAGGGTGTTCCTAATTTAATAAATTGTTAATTTAAATCTCTGTCTTGTATCATATTATTTGTCATTACACTACATTATGGGAAAAAAATTAGCTCAGGTACAAATTGTTACCCTACAGGAAGCCAATATAATATGCAAACTTTATAAAGTTTGATCCTGACACTGTGAAATAATGAGAAACACTTATTAAAATGTAACAACTATGGATAAAACGAAGTATTCTCGACCTTGCTTGTTATAAGGAACATAATTAAAAACTGGTGATTCAATAAAGTGAAATTTTCTTTGTCAAGATGGATTTCATCTAGTTAATGGATTTCTTCTTTTGCATGGACAAATTGTCAAGTCATGGTGACATGCATGAAGAAAAGATAATTTGAATCCATCTGTACTGAATATTTACCAACTTTCTGAGTTACCTGTTGTTTCTTATGGGCTTTCTCACAAGTGCTTCAAATTGAATTTGTTGCCCTATATACATAGCAGCCTGGGAATAAGGCTAATTAAAATTAGAGGAAATTACTTCTCTGTAGCTGGAGGTAAGACTGTGCTGTTTAGATTATACTCTGTCTAATGTTTCATCTCATGAGTTCCCATTTTCAGTATTTAACACATAATATATACTCAGATTGCTTTTGTATAGAAGACTGCAAAATGTAAATTATCCTAAATATAAAGTACCCCAATCCGAGTAACTACTGTATACAAATCAATCTCTCTCTCTCTCTGCCCCTCCCTCCCTCCCTCTCTCTCCCTCTCTCTTTCATCTATCTAATCTATATATATACACACACACACACACACTCTCACTCACTCACTCACTCACTCTATAGGGATATATAGGAATAATCCTATATTTCTATAGCACTCACTTAACTTCAAAGTTTGAAATGCAATCGTACTTATAAAGCCCAGTATTTTCTCTTTCTTTTAAATCTCATAATGCAGTTGACTTAACTAAGAAGTAACAGTAAAGCAGGAGGAAAGCACAGAAGGAACCCTGCACGTTGTTTTAATTGTCAAGACATTTTCTATTTCCTTTACTGATTTTGCCATGCTTTAAATGAGAAGAGCTTAAATCTTCATTAGTATGATTACTTTGCTCCATAACGTCATCCACAATATGGCATAATTACTCTTCAGTGTATGCTTGCTTTATCAGTTCCTCCATCCCTGAGCTTCTCTGCAATTTCCATCAGCCCATGCTCCAGTGTTATTTTAGCTTCAGTGCAATTCAACTTTATATCAATTTCTAATTACACTAGTAAAGTATTCCCCTAACAAGTGGCAGCAGCAAAAGATCTCCTCTAGTGAGGTTGCGGTAGTATTTAGACTAAAACAAAATAACAAGTTCAGAAAAAGAAAGTTAGGAATGGGGAACATTTCTCGGGAGGAAGGGGCTATGCACTGCTAACAACTGTTGAAGCAAAATTAGAAGATTTGCTGCAATGAACTATCTCAAGAATTTGGAAAGAAGCTGACAGGTTTATTAAGATTTGCAAATGTAGAGATCCTCAAATGCTTTTTGTTTTCATTCTGTAAAGGAAACATAGTTTTGTAAATGTTCTGCTACACCTTAAAGGAATTAAAATCTCAGTAATGGGGATCTTGTGCTTTCACTTTCTCCTTTACTTTCTCTTTCTCACTTTCATTTGTTTCAATAGATGGTTTTACTTTTGAAAGTGCTGAAAATCCATTTGCAGAAAGATAACGTTGAAAGAAAGGAGAGCAACATTCTGAATGCATTTTCATTTAAAAGTCATAGTTCACATTTTCCAGGAAACATCAATGTTCTCCCTAACATAAGAAATGTTGATCTATCATAAATATGTCTGTTATGACACCTGAGCAGATCTTCTATTAGCGATATTTATAGTAGAGTTTATAGTAGATGTGGAAAAACAATTTTTTTGAGATTAAGACAATGCATCTGGCGATTACATTCAGATATCAAAGCTGTTGGGTTCAATTATCATTAAGAATTATTTCAAGTGACTTTAATTTGAGAACCAAATTAAAAATTATCCTGTATCACCTAATTAAATTCAATCTACTAGATCAATTATCAAATAGACTTTCAGATATTTGTGGTATGTCCTAAAATATCTGGAATTTTCCCAGTTTAGAAATATTCCAATAAAGTTTTACGCTTTCACTAGCATTTTTACAAGCTGTCGATCAGAATTATATATGCACTATACCCCTTTTTTCAGTAACTACATTTTCCAGGTTTTGCAATGTAAGCAACAATCAAACAATCATTGAAGTAAATTGGTTCGTTTATAAAATTTTTAGACAAATATAAATCTCGTAAGATGATGCTTTTATTCAAAATAGCGCTATGCTTAGCGCTATTGCTTAGCGCATTGTAAGCCACCCTGAGTCTCCAGAGAAGGGCAGCATATAAATCAAATAAATAATAATAAAAAAAAAATAGGGTGGGCAACGAACCTGTTAGCCTCATACAGTAGAAATAGCAGCATTCTAGCCAGTCTTGGCTAGTCTCTAAACAAACAAATAAAGGAGAATATTTGTAGCTCAGAGTTGGCATGAGGGGTCCTTGATGCTCTCTGAGCTTGCTTGTTTTCTTACAGACATTTCATTACTAGTGCTAGTCCTAGCACTGATGATGTTACCTAGTTTGAGTAATGAAATGTCTGCAAGAAAACAAGCAAGCTCAGAGAGCACCAAGGACCCCTCAAACAAACAAATAAAGTGCTGGAGATCTTCCATATATGAACCAACATATCTCACCTCAAATGCTAGTACTATTAGCATGGGAAATTGAAAATGATTGAAAAAAAAAATCTCCAAAGAACTCAAGGCAAATCACTCCTTTGTCACTGTCAAGAAGGTCATATGAGTTTGTCTGTTCACCAAGGGTCAACTTCAACTTTAGAGAAACATTGAGGTTTTTCTGAAGCTATATTTTAGTTTCTGTTGAAATTAGCTTGGTGAACCTAACCTAAGACCAGAGACCAAGTCTTTCTATGGCTTCCATTTTAACCTTTTTCTGTCACCTTCTTCTCCTTTTGTTATGGGGCAGCTATAGGGCAGTGTTTCTCAACCTTGAAAACTAAAGTGTGGACTTACCTCCCAGTATTCCCCAGCCAGCCAGAATTTTGAAGTCCACTCATCTTAAAATTGCCAAGTTTGAGAAACACTGCTATGGAGAAAGGATAGATAACTCTTTCAAAGCCTTGTACTACCAAGCCAATGAGCCTTGGTAGTACAGTGGTCTAAAGCACCCTGTTATTAAGAACAGCTGCTTGCAATTGCTGCAGGTTCGAATCTCACCAAGGCTCAAGGTTGACTCAGCCTTCCATCCTTTCTAAGGTAGGTGAAATGAGGACCCAGTTTGTGGGGGCAATAAGCTGACTTTGTATAAATATACAAAAGAATGAAGGCTATTGCTTAGCGCATTGTAAGCCGCCCTGAGTCTCCGGAGAAAGGTGGCATATAAATCAAATTTTAAAAAAAAGAAGCCTGTCTTGGCAGAGATTTCCAAAATTGGTCTAAGGATTATGTGCAATTGTGCAAAATCTCTGGAAATTAAGTCAAAAGCCACATGTGCCAGGAATCTGAAGGAAAGAAAAGAATCATCAGAACATTTTGTAGTACTTAGTTTATGTGAATATTATGATAAGAATAGGTATAATCAACAGTCTCTGTAGCATAAATGGAGAAACAAAGAGAAAAGTAATAACATGAATGAAATTAGCACCTTTTCACTTTACGATTCATGAATCCGCATATTTGGTACACAATGTGTGTTACATTAAATATGTAAAGAAGAAAGTATTTAATTACACAGTTATTCAAATAAAGATAAAACAAATTAAATACGAAACCTCTCTTATAAGAACAAATAATTCTAACTTTTGAAGTAACTTTATTGTAAATTTGGATTTCCTGTTAAAATGATAAAAGGAGCAGAGAGTAAAATTATTTAGATAATGAATTGAACAAACTAATTATGTCAGTCTTTAATAACTTTAGTTGACTGTCAGTTGAAACCTTAAATTAGGGTTTAATAAAATAAATGAGTGTATTTTTTTAAAAAAAAAACACTATTGGTATGCTAAATCTATATCACCATTTTATTCTTCATTTAAATTCTGCAGCATTCCTGATGCTTTTTGCACACTCTGCAAATCTTCAGATATCCAATAACCAGAACAATTATTGAGGAAATTGTTCTGTGGCAAAATACTGGGGCAAGTTGATTGAATTACTTTGTTCTAGATTGATCTGTCCATAAGAATGTCACTGGAAGAGATTAAATCTGTTTTATGTGAGGAGCCCCTGCACATAGATCACCATTCTATGTTCCCTTTGTTGTCATCTGAAAGAGTCGGCTAGTAATAGGTAAGGCGATTCGTCATTCCTTTGAGTTCCCGAGAAATGAGCCAGGTTGACTTCAGTGAAAGTGACCAATTAGCAGCACTTCAGGATTTATATACTTGAAAAGAGCATATTCTGAAGAGTTTTCTTCACTTTTCATAACCATAACCATCACTACCACCAAACCACTTTAAGATTAGTAACTCTTCTTCCCCTCACAGTCAATGCATTTCAGGATTTAATCCTTTGATAACAGGTATGGATTAATTGAATTAATAATAGTAATGCAACACACAAAAGAAATATTCAATTAATCCAGACTTTTCCTGCATGGTTATCCATCACTCTGCCCTATTACAGTAACTACTTGGGTGCTTTAGGGGTAGAAGATGGAACATATATGGATATCATTTAAAAAATAATAATTTCTGCAGTAAACATTGTAGTGCATTGTTATCCAATACAATGGGGCTGTGTATGGTTCTCCTTTTAAGAATCGAATCAGGCTTCCTTTGCTTTTCAGTGATAGTTTTTCTTTATTTCCTTTTTTTTCAGATAATACTTAATGACGATTTACTTGTATCAATAGGAGGAACATCCAAGGGATTTCACTTACTTAGCTAAACCTATTCAGTTTGCCATATTTTCCCAGCTACTTTGCTCTGATTTCTGTTTAAGTGAAATGTAACGGCAGTTATACTGATTTTGCTAGACCGATGCAAGATAGTTTTGCTTTGCCTCAGTAAAACACTTCACCAAAGGTGGTGTGATTCACCTTGAGGTGAGGAGGAGCAAAGCTGTTTGCTGATGAAGTCTTCTGTGCCATCTTCCTGGCTGTTTATCAGAAAAGGTTGATGTGGAAGAGAAGATTGCCTTGCAAATCCCCATAAATCAATTCTAGAATTGCAAAGACCAGAAGAGAAGCAGCAGGGCAATAAAGCAAAGTGACAAACCAACATAGCTCATTGTTTTTCTCTTACAGTAGTTCTCGCTTAGCAACTACAGTTACAGGTAATCCTCAATTTACAACAGTTCACTTATAGATCATTCAAAGTTACAACAGCACTGAAAAAGTGTCTTACTACTGTGTTTACACTTAGAACTATTAAGTTAACAATTAACAATTATTAACTTAACAATTAAGTGATTTAATTTGCATGCTTGACAACTGGCTCACATTTATGACGGTCGCAGTGTCCTGAGGTCATGTGATCAGCTTCTGCGACCTTCTGACAAGCAAAGTCAATGGGGAAGCCAAATTCACTTAACAACCATGTTACTAATTTAACAACTGCAGTGATTCACTTAACAAATGTGGCAAGAAAAGTCATAAAATGGAGCAAAATTCATTGAATAAATTTTTGACAGCAGCCTAAATTTTGGGCTCAATTGTGTCATACATTGAGGGCTACCTGTATAGAAATGGTCAAAATTGAATAAAGAAATAGAAACAATAAATTAGGATTGGCAACTTGACTGCTAAAGGCCGTGGCTGCTAAGAGGAAAAAAACATATGACCATGACAGGTTTATTGCCTTCAATTAAAGAAATGTGTTCGGTATGCAAAAAAATCCTGCGAGCGCTACTTCCCTCTTTTCTATAAACTCTGTCAAAAGTCAACTGAGAAGTGTGCAAATGGAGATCACGTAATCATGGGTTGGTATAACAGTCGTCAATGCACACTGGTTGTGACATGCTCTAATGGCAGTCACGTGACCATGGGATGCTGTGATGGCTGCAAATGTGAGGATTGGTTGCAATGTTTTGTGCTGTCTTTCACCATTGTGCAACTTTAAATGGTTGTTGAACAAGTCAGCTGGTAAGCCAGGACTTCCTGTACAAGTAAGGGGAACAAATTACTTCATTAGTAGAAGAGAGGTGTTATGCTGGAAGCTTTATTGAAGTAAAGCACCACTTTGATTTTTGCACAGCCCGGAGATTCCCAATGGTGGAGCTGTTTACTTTTTCGAATTCAAATCTGAGCTAAGCAAAGCCCGTGAGTTTTTGTGCATTCTCAAGAGCATTCTGCAATATTTTGAATTATTTTTATCCAGCTGAGCTGGCCTTATTTAACAAACTATTAGTCATATCATAGCACTTTATCATCATCTGCATGCATAACAGCAATTACAGTCATCCTCAATCATTTTGAAAAATTTCTATAAAATTCCCCCTTTTATTATTCCCTTTTTAGCTAAGATTCCTAGGCTAAGTTCCTTCCTGGTCCAGGGCCAGTTCAGTTTTTTAATTCAATCCTGGGGGGAATCTAATTCTTAGACATTAATATCAAGTTATATTTAATGATTGGGTTATAGAGAATGTTTACTCGGTCTTCCTATCAATTCACAATTCCCGCTGTCTATCTTTCTTTCATCAAAAACGCTCATTGGAAGGAATAAAGGAATAGAGTCAGGCAAAACAGGCATTCAAAGAGTGACAAAGATAGGAAAGAGTGCTTTTGTTAATTCCTATTGTTCTTCTTCTTTATATTGCTTGAAATAGATACATTAGGTCAGATTCCTGTGCTTTTTCTTTTACAATGACTTGCCTATTATACCAATACCAGGGTATTTCCATATAACCCAAAGATATCAGGATGAAAAGAATCAGTAAGGGGCTGCAGGGTGATTGCTACTGTATTTGCAAAAATGTTTCTTGCAAACTTTTAAAGTTTTTCATGCAACTAATTACAAATACCTTTGGGTTTCTCAGTGACTAATAAAGCTAGCATGAAAAGAAGTACTCTCAGCTTCCTAACAATATAACTTCAAAATAACAGATGCCCGGGCAGGTGCTAAATTTTTATGTCAGACATAAAAGATTTTGTGAAATACACACATGTAGTTTAATTAGCTATTTTCATCTTTGTAATCAGTATTCTTCTTTTCTGGTCTTTTCTCCACAAAGGCTCCTATTCTGGGGGCAACTCTACAAAGAGACTTACAGCTGTGCTGTTATCATTGATATCATTATTGTAAATATAATAAAGGCATTTTTAAAAAAAGAGAGGAAAAAGCAACCTCATTCTGAAAAGCACAGCTGTGAGGTCCATATCTCAAATTTTCCTGCCATGCTGATAAATAATACAAACTGTCAATTAAGTGGGAGTCTTTGTAAGAGGCTCACTTTAAAAGAAGATAATGATAAATCATTTGCAAGGGTTAATATTTGAATATTTAGTGCCACCTCTATTTCAGTAGCAATTTGTTTTCTTAAGAAAATAAATATATATTTAGTGCAAGGTTAATTTTTAAGAATTTTTTTCCCCCTGGAAATGGCAGTAACTGAAAATATAGGTATGGTTACTATAATTTTCATAGGGTGTAATTAGAAATTAGCCATCCAGAGGAAAATGGCAAAAGCATAAAAATGACAAGTAAAAATCTGTATGTATTTAAATAGATTTTCTGACTGTCTTGATAAGGCCAGAACAGTTGCAGATTTTGGAGGAGAAAGCACATTTTCCTACTGTGTGACTGAAAATGGGGATGCATTCAGGCAGCGGTCACCAACTGGTGCTCCGTGGACCACTGGTGGTCCCCGAGAAAATTTTGGTGGTCCGCAGAAAAAATATTTGCATTTTTTATATTGCATTAAATGAGGAGTCCTCAAACTACGGCCCCTGGGACAGATACATGCAATGAACGTTTGTGTTGCTGCAGAGAGTCTCCCCCTTCGGGGTCTTTTTGTGTGGGTTGGAGGGGAACAGAAATTCCAACTTATGGTCTGCTTCAGCCTCCTGGTGCAGAGCTTTGGGTGAAGGCTGGAGGAAAGTGCCGCTGGTGGCAAAGAGCTGGAGGACATTGTTTCAGTGGGACTGCATCATGGCCTGGAACTGGTTGACCATCTCAGCCTGCTGAGCCTACAGGTGCTTGTACCTGGCCTTGCACTGCTGCACGTCTTCCCTCTGCTTGGAAAGCCTATGCTCATAGTCCTCAGTGAGGTGCTTCTGCTGAGCCTCCTTCTCAGTTAGATCCAATCTGAACTGAGCTATTTTGCCAACTCTTTCTCATGGTGGCTTCTTACCTCCAACAACTGTTCCTGTTGGGGCCCTAAGGAGCCCGGGCGGGGAGGCGAGGAGTGGATGGGAGGGGAGGGGTGAGTAGAGGCTGTCGAGGTGCCCATCGACATGAGTGATATTAAGTTGGCCACACCCACCCGGTCACATGACCACCTAGCCACGTCCGCCCACCCAGTCATTAGGCAGATCATATTAGTGATCCGTGGGATTTAAAATTATGAATTTAGTGGTCCCTGTGGTCCAAAAGGTTGGTGACCCCTGCACTAGGGTTTCAGGGATGACATTCTCTCAGGACATCTAAAGGAAATTGGGAAGTTCCTTGTGCTGCACCTGGCAGCTTCATGTGCAAAGGCTTCTCTAACCACAGGGACAGAAGATCATTGGCATCTATACCTATAACCGTGACTTTCAGTTTCAATATTTGGTGGTGATAAAAGGTTTTGCAGTAGTGAATACATTTCTAAGTTGATCCAGATCAACAGAGGTACCAGTTTATTTAACATAAATTTTTAAGAAGATAGGAAATCATTGGTTTCGGTTTGTTTGTTTGCCTCTTCCAACTCTGTGATAGGAATCATTCTTATTACACACTTCAAATATTGAAACCAAATATGCTACAATTCCTCACCAGAGTTTTGGTACCTTTTGGTGTATGTATGTATGTGTACATGTAAAAATGTTTGGGAAGATATGGCTTAACAGAACTGGCAGTGTAAGCAACATGTTAGTTTACACCAACTGTAATTGTCCAAACGGAATTAGGATGAGTTAACTGGTGAATTATGACATGTCACTAGTGTAATGTATAACATCACTATTTTGTGACACTATTCTGTTGGCAAATTAGTTATAACTTTGATAACAATGTTTTATTTTTATGCCACACCTTTCTCCCACATTGTTACTAAAAGTTTCATATTTAGTACACTATATAAAATGCTGTGAACTTTATGGATTATATGAGTATTTTAACACCCTACTTTTCCTTTCAAATTTTGCTGAATAAAATTGAAAAAAATAAATACTTGAAAAATCCAGTTAAGTAACCATCTTAGTTATAGCCATCAAAATGTCCAAATTACTTTGTTAGCCTGCATGTTCTCCAAAACATTCTATTATATAAAAGCCATGAGGCAGATCAAGAAGCAACAACAATAACAAAAGGAGCTAAAAAAAACCCTAAAGAAACCAGATCACAAAAGGATCTTTTCACAAAGAAGTTAGGACTGTTCCCTATATAAAACAAGATTTATTTTTTTAAAAAAAATGCATACGCCATCTCTTTTTCTTTATAGATAGTCTGCCAAGATGAAAATAGAATGAAAAAGGAATTAAAGAATAACACGAAACAAGCAAACCGAAACAGTTGACTTTGTTAACATAAATATATTCTTATAAATAATTGAAAGGATAATGATGTACATTCATTGCTATTGTATTAGTATAGTGAAGAATAATGATGATGATGATGATGATAGCAACTTTAAGCATTGTGAAAAATAAATGTTAAATTGGTAAATAAATTGTAAGATCTCAGAAATCCAGGATTTGATGAGCTATAGGATAGGAATGGATGGTAGAGGACAGGAAGGCCTGGAGGAAAGTTGTCTATGGGGTCGCGATGGGTCGGACACAATTTTGCAACTAACAACAACAACAAGACTAGGAATACAAATGGATGATATTCGTAAGATTGTCTTACCTTTGTCTTGTTTTGTTTTTGATTCAGCAAGAGGTGGGATCTGATTTGCATTGATGTTTAGTTGTACTGACCTATTTCACTTCCATCTCTTATCTTATTGCTATTCAATATTTACCCAATTTGCACTGTGTACATCCAAAAGCATGTGACAGCTTGCCTCTTTCTGCAAGGTAAAAAAAAGATCTGTTGGCATTATATCTATTCTGCTGTCCAGTATTGTCTGATACTTTAAGTTCTTTCTTTCTGAATTTCATCCGAATAACAGATCTGAAAGGAATAGCAGCGATGTTTTGTGTTTTGCTAAAATATTCTTACCCATCAAGATCTTCAAGTTGAGCAGTCTTTTAAAAACATTGGCCTGAAGGCACTCCTCCTTAGTTATACTTACTGTCTAACAGGAGAAATGAAGATTTAACTGTCTGTGTTCTTCAGTGTGTTTTAAATTTATGGGCACTTTCCACCTTTATTGGACATTACACAGATTCTTGCCCAAACAAACAAACAAACAAAAAACCATGTAAAGCCACATGTAGCTTCATTTTAAGAGCCTGAAGCTAATATCCTTTCTTGGAACAATAAAAAAAATAATCAATTTGTTACATCCTCAACCTTAATGTTCCACTTTCAGTAGGCAATAGATGAAATACATCAACAAAGGTTTAGATCTGTAACGTCCAACTGTACACAGATATTCACTGTATTCATTAAAATTGCGAAAAGCCAACTTCGAATTAGGAATTGCGGTGAATTTCATGACTGTTATGTATTCTGGATATCAATCTCGTTTCAAGGACCATCTAGAGCAACAGAATCAATTCAGGGGAATTTTTATTACACAGAACAATTATTGATATTAATTTATTATGTATTTAATTATAATTAAAAGATTATTCTTTTAGATTAAATATATTATAGAGCTTTAAGTTACCATACATGGCAGGGAGAGCTCACTTAGAATTAAAACTAGACCACTCAACAATTCACTATGAAAGTTGCTAAACAAATAAATAAACAAATAAACAAATAAAAACAAATAAACAAAAGGTTAGATCAGGGAGGCCAAACCTTTTGGACTTGGTATGTAAAACATTCAGAAAATGCCCAATTTGACTCTGCTGGAAAGTCACAACCAATTGTGGTGACACACGTCAGTTTTGATAGCACTGGGTAAGATACAGAAAGTTCTAACACTGCTTTTGAAGAACAAAGCACTTATGGAAAAAATTATCAGTTGTATTGCTTTCCCCCACTGAGATCTCAAGGATTTTGGTAGCTTCTTAGTTTTGACAAATAAATAAACAATTAAATTGTCACTAATTTTGGCCCTGCACAAGAAACATTTCTCATTATCAGTCTGTGTGATTAAGCAAATAGTCTCCTAGGTGTAGATGTCAGGAAATGATTCAAGAACGTTTCTACGCAAATCTTGAGTTCCACCAGAGAGTTGCAGTTCTTCTATTGAAGATGCTGATGCCCTCAAGAAAAATGTTTTCAAATACACCCAGGAATATGCAAACTCTTATCCGTCAGGGTTGTAGTAACATGTTTGGTTTTAAGTTTAATTGATCCCAGTGATCAATGGTCACTCTCCACTCTCTCACATTAAGAAAATAAAAATCTAACATTAAGATGCATGTTAGGAAGAAACTTTCCAGGCTGAAGTTCTTTCTGATATTATAATTTTTAATGGGGGAATTTACAAGTAAATTATTAAACAGCTTTTTTAAATGAATAAGAGTTAACAAATTTTATTTCTTTTCCATCTCTTTTCCATCTCTCTCCCAAAATCAAAAGAGATACAATCCAGCAATACCTAGGGAAACATATTCATACAAAAGTAGAGTATGGCTGTTTTCACATATAACACAAAATCATGTAATTTGTCTGATTTTGGCTTGGTATATTGTAGGAACTCAACTGTTGGGAGTAGCAAATCATGATTGGAGCTTAGCATGAGCTCAAACCAACACAATTTAATACTTTTGAATAACAGATTGTACAGGTGGTCCTCAATTTACAACTATTTGTTTAATGGTCACATTCAATAGCAATGAAAAAAGTGACTTATGACCATTTTTCACACTTACAACTGATCACATGATCAAAATTCAGATGCTTGGCAACTGGCTGATATTTATGAAGGTTGCAGTGTCCCGGGCTCAACTTTCTGAAAAGCAAAGTCAATGGGGAAGCCAGATTCATTTAACAACCATGTCACTAACTTAACAACTGCAATGATTCACTTAACAAGTGTGGCAAGAAAAGTCATAAAATGGGGCAAGACTCACTTAACAGCTGTATTGATTAGCAACAGAAATTTTGGACTCAATTGTTGTCGTAAGTCGAAGACTACTTGTAGATATCATGACCTGTCTGAATCCAGATTATGGTTGAAGGAATGACTGTAACTCTAAAGTCCCTAAAATAAAATTGTACTCAACTACACACATTTTAGTATTATGTATGAATGTATTGTTATGTATTATTATGTCCATAAGACCTAAAAATTCTGATCCCCAAAAAATCTTGATCTGATTGCAAAAAGAAAAGCCTCTTTTGGGATGAAATTGGAAAAATCAATCAACTAAGGAAGGCTTAATTTCCTTAGTAGAGTAGAAAATATTCTTTAAAATGAATTTTACATTTTAAATATCTTTGGATTCCTGGACACAAAAGGCCTAAACCCGCATTATACTATGCACTCAAAGCAACAAATTGAAATATGTAAGGAGTAAGTTCAGACAATGCTGAGTTGGTTCATCTGCATGGGATGCTTGCAAAATGCCTGTTTTATATTTGGCTTTTCCACGCAAAGAGCCTATGGATATGATTTACGTTATTATTCCCGTCAAGATTTATGCATTTGTGAATTGAGTTCAATACACCTACAGATGCCAAAGGAGGTCATGACTTCATTATATTAACCACAATGCCAAGTATATAGTAAACAAAAGTCCTCCAAGTTAAAAAAAAAAAAGGAAGAAAGAAAGGAATTATTTATACAACAACTTCCCTAAAGGGCTTTTTACTCTCAACTAGCAACCATTTTGGGCAAGAAACATAGCATTGTATTGAGAAATCATATGTGGAAACAGAGCTCACAGGTGTACAGTTTATTGCATTACCACCAGGGGTGAAATGCTACCAATTCAGACTGGTTCGCCTGAACTGGTAGTAAAAAAAAATGCTATCGGTTCGGGCAAACCCGTATTTCTGACGATCAGCTGTGTTGCACGATTTATATTCACTAGAAAGCAGGAAATCTTCCATTCTAGCGAATCTAAATCATGCGACGCAGCTTTCCCCCCCAACCTTGCTTTTCTACTTATCTTTGCAGACTCAGAAAAGGCTTCTTAATCCTCCTTTTTCAGTGCTTCACGGTAGCGCCTGCGGTGCGCCTGCATGCAAAGTGTGCGTTTAGCATGCACTGTGCATGCACGCGAAGCAAACCGGTAGCGAAGCAAACCGGTCCCGTAGCAGACTTCAGAGCATTTCACCTCTGATTACCACTATTGTGCATCATTGGCATTCTTTATATTATGAATTTGTGAAGTTATTTGTCTGTCATATAGCTGGTGGTGAAGGAGGGTCATACTGAATCTATATAAGGTCTGGGTTCTGGTCTGTTTAATCCTAGTCAAAGAGTCCATCAAAGTCATTTCCTATTTCAGGGAAAATTAGAATACATCCTCCAAAATGACCAATCACCTTTCAATAATTTAGCTGCATTCTTCTGCTATGACTGTTCTATTGTATCTGTGGTCTTTCCATGAACTATTTAATTTTTGCTGCATAGAAAAAAAATGCATAAAGCAACTCTGATTTTCCTTTTATCTTAAAGTGTAAGGATGCAAATAAGAGGTGTTGAGGGAAAGAGTGTTAAAATATAAAATAAATATCTCCTCATTTACAAAAGCCCTATTTTGATGTAATGATGAAGCATGCTAAACTAAGAATGTCTCCAGAAATTCCTTTATCTTCTTGTGTGTCAGGTTTTGAAGCTGAGATGCAATGTTTTAACTGTTGATTACTGAGCAATCACACATAACTCTAAACTGTAAACTATGGTTTAAAAGTCATAATGCCTTCATTCACACACACACAAAAACAAGCTACCACAATATAAAGCAATCTGACAACTCACTCTCTACTCCCTTGTAAATAAAATTATATACAAAACTGTTGAATATTTAAGAGCCAGTCAAGGATAACTGTCATATACAGTAGCATAAGAAATAATATTATACGGGGTTCCTGTTCTTTAAATAGGATCCCTTTATTGCAATAAAGGTTGTATTTTAAAAAAAATAATATTTCACTTTTTAAAAATATTACACATAAAATTATATCTTGAATGTCAAAATTTAATTTAACTACATGATTCATTTCCTTTTAGATTTATGTAAAGCAAAAGAAGCTACTACTAGTTTTCAGGCTTAAAACGATACATACAAAGTCCAAATTTCCATGGCAAAATTATGTTTTATATTGTTCTATTTTGTTCTTGATTTTATATTGTCCTATATATTCATGCACTTTATGATTTTAACCTTTACTTCATGAAAAACAGCCAGTAAATAAATGAACTCTGGACTTTAATAAGACAACTAATGGACAATAGCAAAGACTTAGCATTTTTGTGTCTCTAAATGGTTGTCTTGTTTGGTTTAATATATTATCACTTTTTTTTTTCAATATTTTTTGTTGCTGAATATGTTTATATGCAAGTAGTCAACTGTGATGCTTTTGATGGAGTTATTTCATAGAGACAGTTCTTTGGATCCAATCTAAAAGTGCTGATTTCTTAAAACTAAAATAAAATGTTTTCTTCAAAATGTGGTTTTATTTTTTTTCAGGATTGCTAGACACATTTACCTCCATAGTTTTTACTGAATGCAAAGTAACTTTCACTTTCCCGTATAGCCAACAATTGTGGGCCACATTTTGTATTGATATCTATAATTCATGTTATACCTCTTCAATATGAATTACCAGTTTCATTAATTCATATTGGAGGTTTAGCAATATGAACAGAAAAGTAACATTTTTGGTGTATTCCAAACTTCTTGCTCCTAATGTTTATGTTTGATTTGTTCACTAAGATATTGTCCAAATAAACATTTTGTTCATAAAGGTAGGTTTTGTATAGCATATTGTCAACATATTTCAGTTCATTTAATGACCTGCTTTAATATAATGTGAAATTATTTCAATAAGAGACACAAAGTTAGATTGTTTGTGGATTAAAGTCTCATTTTGAGAACTAGAAAATTCAAAATTTGGCTGAGTGTGGGTACATTTTCCAGAATGCGCTTGTATAAATGAGATGCTTTCTTTATCACTTAAATATATAATTAAAGGTACAATAAATGGGGTCAGGATTGTCCAGAATAATGCATAGATATTGAAAATATAGTATTGAATGCTATCTCTGTTCACACTAATATGCATTGCTTTCTAAACTTTGCTTTATCAAAATATTCAAACGAAATTGGTAGTTGCTTTACAATTTTCAAGTGACCACTTTTTTTTTTTTTTTTTTTGTAGGTTGACTGGCATGAATCTGCCTTCACCTGTTATCAGCAGTAAAAATTGGTTACGGCTCCATTTCACTTCTGACAGTAATCACAGACGGAAAGGATTTAACGCTCAGTTCCAAGGTAAGAATTACATAGGACTCTATCAGGAGAAAGAATCTGTTTTTCTAAATACAATAGAATAAATGTTGAGACTGAAATGCTCTCCTTTGTACTTATCCACCTGGGAAATAAACAGATCCTTGCAAAAATGGATCGACAACCATTCTCACTCCAAAAGTGGAATCCAGAGATTGAGATTTGTTTAAGACCCTTGGGATTTCTGCAGTATTTCTTTTAAAAAGTAATCCCTGTGACAAAACCATTATATCCTTTTTTTTTTTTTTTTTGGCTTTTTTGTGCAAAGCTTGCAAACCTCTTGCCAGATCATAGAGGTACAAGGCAGAAATTGTTAGAACAAAAAGTCTCTTCACATGAAGCATTATTTCTTATTTTCCAAAACTCCTCATTATTCTTGACAGCAAAAATAATGTTTGTTTCTGTTTTTTTCCTCTATATAAGAGAGAATTGGTAATCTGAACTTAGTCAATAGTACAACGACTTGGTGTTTTTGATTTCTTTATTCCATTTGTCTCCGCTGAAACACAAAATAAACTTCCCAAAATGTAGCGTGTTTTGGAAAGAATGTTTACAAAGACTGGTGTAAAATGACAACTTCCATACTATTTATGTGGAAGATTTTCAAATGCATGTGGACGACGGCACAACAGCAGATCAAGCAAAGTGTTAAACTGAGAAATATAGACCTTGTTTTGCTTTATATACCAATATAAATTGATTTCAGTGTGGTTCGAGAAAGGAATTAGATAATTTCCCCTGAATTACTTGGTATTTCAAACCACTATTCTAAAGATTTTTTTTTATTTTTTTTTTAATATGGAAAAGCCAGTAGTTGGCATCAAAATAACTGATTTGGAGGGTTGAGGACTGACAACGAGGAAGCTGGAAAGATGTTGAAATGTGAAGATGGCCTGAATAAGAGGATTTGGGACAACCAATTCTTTGGATTAAAAAAAAAAGACTTACACATGCTACATGTGTAACCTGGTCATTACATATTTTATATAATGACCAGGTTTATGCATCTTACTAAAACCATAGCTTAAGCAAGATTTATTGAATAGACTGCAGTCGGATGGTTTCATACACAATAATGTCATAAACCATGGTTGACAATATATAAGATCTGAATAATGGACCAATCTAAAAGGAACATGCCACATAGCATGATGCAGAAACCAAACCAAACCACATACAGGTAGTCCTCAATTTACAACCGCAACTGAGCCCAAAATTTCTGTTGCTAAATGAGGCAGTTCTTAAGTCAGTTTTGCCCCATTTTATGTCCTTTCTTTCCACAATTGTTAAGCGAATCACTGCAGTTGTTAACTTAGTAACATGGTTGTTAAGAGAATCTGGTTTCCCCATTGACTTTGCTTGTCAGAAGGTTGCAAAAGGTAATTGCATGACCTGGGACACTGCAACCGTCATAAATATGAGACAGTTGTCAAGCGTCTGAATTTTGGTTACGTGACCATGCAATTTCTGCAATGGATATAAGTATGAAAAACGTTCATGTCATTTTTTTTAGTGTCATCGTAACTTCAAACAGTCACTAAATGAATGGTTGTAAGTTGAGGACTACCTGTAATTACAGTAACTTTTTGTTATAACAGGGAATATGAGTTCAGTGCTTTTACTCTTCATATAGATCTATAATATATAAGCAGAAGTTTGATGGATTTTTCCCAACTGAGAAATTTATTTCTCAGAATCAGCTTTTGTGATTACTGTAATTTAGTGAGAAAATTAGAAAGAAAGCAAATGCTTCCATAGGTAATTTCAAAATGTCTATAATTCTGACTTTTTTAAAAATCAACTTTTTTAAACAGAAGATTCCAGTTTTGTTTACATTTGGAAATAGCTTCTGGACTTCATGCTCGAAACAGAAGGAAAAAAAAATGAAACTTTGACTGTAGGTTTTGAGGATTGGATTAATCTTGTAGCTGTAAAAATGGCTTGTAGTTACTAGAAAGGCAAAGCAAAAAATTGAGATTATAACTATACTTATATGTTATCGCACTGAAGAGTTGGAAGTCACTGCTTTTATTTTCCTTTTCTTTTTGTCTTGCACTCTCTTTTCTGTTTTTTCTGATCGTTACTTTCATATGTATTCTATATTATAAATAAACTCTAATTTTTTAAAAAAAAAAACCAAAATGTCTATAATTTCAAAAATATCTAAATACATAAATAGCTCTTAATGTATAGTGCCTTGTAATGGAAGTTTTTAATCAGTGGTGTCATCAAAGTAAATAACCAAAACCTGTGAGGAGCAATTGTGAGCAGAGCACAAACTCTGCTGGATCTAATCTCTTTAGGAAAAGCTGTTTGCCAGCCCTAAAATTCTTAACATAACCCTCCACTTCAGTGCATTGCACTGTGATAATACTAGGACTTAATTGTATTGAAAAAAAAAATTTTTGATTGAACCCTAATTTGATTGCTTTCAAAATAAGTAAAGCCTCCCCCTGTTTAATTTAATAATAATAATAATAATAATAATAATAATAATAATAATAATAATAATAATAATAATACCCAATACAATAAACAATACCCAAAGGGCTACCCCGCTATTTAGAAATTCTAAATTTGCTGTACTTGAACATTTTGACTCTACAAAAAACCACCTTACTCGGAACAGCTTACATCCTCCGACGATACCTTAACAGTTCCTAGGTCCTTGGTTAGGACTCGAGCTGCTGAGCTATTAACCAGCCTCAAAGGCTGTGAATCTCACTAAAGATTAACCAATAAATAATAATAATAATCTGCCCTTTTTCTTTCTGAAATCCGCAAATTAAATGCAGGAAAAGAAGAACTTTTTTTAAAACCACTGTTGTGTTTTATTGAAAGTTAAAAACACACTTTCTTCCAAAACTTTTGATGCATGTTTTTTTTTTCTTTGTCTGAAATTTAAATACCTCCACATGTTTTTTACCATTTAACATTTTACCGTTTACCCACCATAAGCCTGTGTAAACAAGGCATTACGAACGCTAGCTGACCAAATTATGGAGGCTGAAGCCAAATACCCCAATTCACTGGCCATTATTTTGGTAGATTTAAACAAGGCAAACTTAAGGAAAGAGCTACCAAAATACTTTTAGCATGTCAATTGTCCCACTAGAGCAGTGGTTCTCAACCTTCCTAATGCCGCGACCCTTTAATACAGTTCCTCATGTTGTGGTGACCCCCAACCAGGGGTGGGTTCTAATTTTTTTTACTACCGGTTCTGTGGGCGTGGCTTATTTTGTGGGCATGGCTTTAGACCATTGCTACACAACACTAAAAGATGCTTCTTGGTCTTTACCACGAGCAGCTGTAGGACACTCTGATCATTGCATGATTCACCTTGTACCTGCTTACAGGCAAAGACTTAAAACCACAAAACCAACAATTAAATCAGTGGACTGAGGAGGCAAAATTAAAGCTACAGGCTTGCTTTGACTGCACTGATTGAAATATTTTTGAAGAGACCTCTGCAGACCTGGATGAACTCACAGATACTGTAACATCATACTGTATGTCAGTTTCTGTGAAGACCTATGTGTACTGATCAGGAACTTGCGAATATACAGTAACAACAAACCTTGGTTCACAGCCAAACATAAGCAGCTATGTCATTCCAAAGAGGAAACCTACAGAAAAGGTGATAAAATGCTGTACAATCAGGCCAGAAATGTATTAACAAGGGAGATCAGAGAAGCAAAAAGAAGCTACTCTCAAAAGCTAAAGAATCAGTTCTCAACAAATGAACCAGCAAACATGTGGAATACTCTTAAAAATATCACCGGCTACAGCAAACCTCCTTCCCAGGCTGAAGGAAATCAACAATTGGCAGATGACCTGAACGTATTTTACTGCAGGTTTGAAAGGAAACTACAGCCACCTATATCTACAACCCGCATCTCAGACACACCAACAAGAGCCAAGCCTCCTACCACTGACCCCATCCCATTGGGCTCACAACCCCTAATGATCACAGAAAAGGAAGTGCAAGACCTATTTCATAGACAAAAGCCAGGAAAAGCTCCAGGCCCAGACAAGATAATTCCTTCTTGCTTAAAAGTCTGTGCTGACCAATTGGCCCCCATCTTCACCCGTATCTTCAATAAATCACTAGAAATGTGCTATGTTCCTTCTTGCTTCAAACGCTCTACTATCATCCCAGTGCCGAAGAAGCCCACCATCAAGGAACTGAATGACTACAGACCAGTTGCTCTAAAGGTAGTCATGAAAACCTTTGAAAGGCTAATACTGTCCCACTTGAAAATCATCATGGATCTACTTTTAGACCCCTTGCAATTTGCATACCAAGTAAATAGATCAACTGATGATGTTGTTAATATGGCTCTGCACTACATCCTACAACATTTTGAATCTCCAAAGACCTACACAAGGGTCCTTTTTGTAGACTTTAGTTCAGCATTCAATACCATCGTTCCAGACACTCTTCTAACTAAGCGAAACCAGCTACAGGTACCTGAACACACTTGTAAGTGGATCATAAGCTTCCTAACAAAAGGAAGCAGCAGGTGAAGCTAAGCAGAATCACATCAGATACCTGTACAATTAGTACAGGGGCCTCCCAAGGCTTTGTGCTCTCCCCACTTCTCTCTGTATACCAATAGCTGTATCTCTAACCATCCATCTGTTAAACTACTGAGGTTCGCAGATGACACAACAGTGATGGGTCTCATTCGAGACAATGATGAATCCGCATACAGATGGGAGTATGTTGAACAACTAGCCTCATGGTGCGACCAGAACAATCTGGAACTGAACACACTCAAAACCGTAGAAATGGTGGTAGACTTTAGGAGAAACCCTTCCATACTTCCATCTCTCACAATACTAGACAACACAGTATCAACAGTAGAGACCTTCAAATTTCTAGGTTCTACCATATCGCAAGATCTAAAATGGACAGCTAACATCAAAAACATCATCAAAAAAGCACAACAAAGAATGTTCTTTCTGCGCCAACTCAGAAAGTTCAAACTGCCCAAGGAGCTGCTGATTCAGTTCTACAGAGGAATTATTGAGTCTGTCATCTGCACCTCTATAACTGTCTGGTTTGGTTCTGCAACCCAACAGGACAGACACAGACTTCAGAGGATAATTAGAACTGCAGAAAAAAACAATTGCTACCAACCTGCCTTCCATTGAAGACCTGTATACTGGACGAATCAAAAAGAAGGCTGTGAAAATATTTACAGACCCCTCACATCCTGGACATAAATTGTTTCAACTCCTACCCTCAAAACGACACTATAGAGCACTGCACACCAGAACAACTAGACACAAGGACAGTTTTTTCCCGAACGCCATCACTCTGCTAAACAAATAATTCCCTCAACGCTGTCAAACTATTTACTAAGTCTGCACTACTATTAATCTTCTCATCGTTCCCACCACCCATCTACAGCTTATGACTGTATGACTGTAACTTTGTTACTTGTATCCTTACACTTTATATTGATATTGTTTCCTGATTGCTTATTTGTACCTTATGACTATCATTAAGTGTTGTACCTTATGATTCTTGATGAACATATCTTTTCTTTTATGTACACTGAGAGCATATGCACCAAGACAAATTCCTTGTGTGTCCAATCACACTTGCCAATAAAAAATTCTATTCTATTCTATTCTATTCTATTCTATTCTATTCTATTCTATTCTATTCTATTCTATTCTATTCTATTCCATTCCATTCCATTCCATTCCATTCCATTCCATTCCATTCCATTCTAAACTGGAAATTCACACAAAACCCTTCTAACAAGCAATGATAAAAAATGAACATAAGTGAGCAAAGGTGTTTTTTTTTTAAATGAAATTTAGTTTAAAAAATTAAAACCTTTAAATCCCTGTGTGCATAAGGTTTAATTATAGGTCTGCAGCTGGGCAGAGATAATTCAGATGTTGCAATAGTGAAGTGACCAGTGGGTCAATTCCTGTCACAACTGATCAACACTCATTTGATACAAACAAAAAAAAAAAAAAACCCTTACACTTGCAGGAAAAAGCTAGGAAGCAAAATAATATTTTAAAATTCAATGTGAGAAGATCAACATCTTCCTATAGCTGATCAGACTAACTGTTTAACTTTTCTTCTTTAAAGTAACAGGCAATTCAGCCTCATCACTGAAAGTGGATTAGTGTCGTCCTCAACATATGAAGGTTGTCATTTCAATACAAGTGTTTTCTCTGAGCCATAATTTATCTGGCTTGCCGTAAAAATATGTATGTTGATCTAAAGGGCCTGGGGTCTGGAAAATCTACAGCAGAAGCATTTTAATGAGCTGTTTCAATGAACCCATCAGCTTCTTCTTGGTCACATGCATAAGCCATTAGACAATGATGAAGGTTTTTTATCATACTGTCTCTCAGAATCACTGTCATGTTAATATTTTAAGGCTTTGCAGTTTCTAAAATAATGCAAAATAAAATAAAATTGGGATTCTGGGTTTATTAAAATTAAGTATATTTTCTGAATATAATTATAATTACAATATTAAGTATATATTTCTGAAGTATATTTTTCTTCATCTTCAGACTTAATGCAAAACCTACTATAAAGGCAGTACCAGGTAGTCGTCAACTTACAACCATTTGTTTAGTAACATTTGGAGTTACAATAGGATTGAACAAAGTGACTTATGACCAATCCTGTATGCATTGTCATGTGATCAAAATTCAGGTGCTTGTCAACTGTTATATATTTATGACAGTTTCACTGTCCTAACATCATGTGCTCACCATTTGTAATCTTCCCAACCAGCATCTCTGACAAGCAAAGTCAAAGAGGGAAGCCAGATTCAGTTAACAACCAGACGATTCACTTGATATCTGCAGTGATTCGCTTAACAATTGTGGCAAAATGTTTGGAAAAAGGGACACAATTCACTTAACAACTGTCTTGCTTAGCAAAGGAAATTTTGGGCTCAATTGTGGTTGGGGATTACCTATATAACTCCATGACTGCATGGCTCAGAAGTGTGGGATCATTACTTGTAGGCTTAGGAGTCCATTTTCAATTGTTGGAAGTAAAAACTTGTTCGGTTCCAAGCCAGGAGAAAGAGGCTGAAAATAAAATGGAGGCAGGCCGCATGGAAAGAAAGTCTCCATTTATTTGGATTCCAGAAATTTTAGGAACAGCAGAATGTTTCTGGGGTGGCTGACGAATTGGCTGGGTGAGTGGATTTTTGCAGAGTTATGGTGTTTTGAGATTGAGATGCTCCATGGGGTTGTGCAATGTAGTGAGCCTTGTGTCTTTTGCTATTCTAATGGTGGTGGATAAATCCTGTTATGTCCTAAAGGTCCTGTCCTGTCCTTAGAATTTGAGTAGGGGAATGTAGATTTTAGGAGTCTTTGTTTTTCTACTTTTTAATCCCATCCAGCCTTCTGTGGAAGCTTGTGGCTGAAGATGTTTGGTTTATGAATAAAATGGTCCAGTCTTTTTGAAGCCAGTGCCCCTTTTCTTAAGTAACAGAACTTAACCCTTGTAGATTATCTTCTGGGCATTTCTAGAACAGCTGCTGTGGACTTGCCTAGACTTAATTGACCGTGCCTTACAAGACACTCTTTGCACAAGTCTGCCATTGTTGTGAAGGTGTCTTCAGTTGCAGCTTCATTTTTTAACTTGTTTGCTAGAGAGTTGGAGGTAGTTTTGTGTGTTTGTGTCAAATGCCCAGAGTCATTGATTAAGAAGGGCAGCTATAGAAATTGAATAAATAAATAAATCTGCGCTACATGAGTTTTGATTATTTCCTTTGATGACATCACTGATTAACATTCATTAGATTTTTATCCTATTTTTTTTTCATTTTTAGTTTACCGAGTAACCATACCCAATCTTCCCTCCAATTTGCCTTTCAACAACAACCCTGTGGGGTGGGGTGGGTTGAGAGAGAGTGACTGGCCCAAAGTCACCCAATTGGCCTTCATGGCTAAAGCAGGACTGGAACTCACAATCTCCTGGTTTCTAGCTGAGCACCATAGCCACTACACCAAACTAGCTCTTTTTCCAGGATTTATAGATTATAAAATTATACCGAACTGACTCTCTTATAATCTGATAGATTATAAATCATATTTATTTATTTATAGATTATACATGAGTATATAGTACACTAAAGTACTTTCACATCACTGTAAAAAAATTGACATTTATCTCCCAGGAAGCAGACCTAAGGCGGATCCATTAAAATGGCTAAGATTAAAATGATGATTGAAGGAAATAGAACATTTCCAATTAATTTTTATGGGCATCTTAATGAATTTTTACATATTGAAGTAGCACCTCTGACTGATTGTCCTGTTGCTTATCTCTAATAACACAATCACTTTGTGTAAGCCATTAGTCTGAAGTGTTTAGTGAACTCTATGGACTGTTGGTTTCCTTGAAGTCACGTGGTTAAAATTATCTGAAACCACATGGAGGGTTTCTTCGTAAAGCTTGTTCTTGCTAGATATTCAGATTTTATGAGATGACAAATATCTAAAATGGAAGGCATGACATGTTTAGAAGTACTGAAAAACAGGTGAACCAAGTCACTGAAGTGGCATAATTAAACGATCCCCCATCTAGGAAACATATCAATAACCCTTTCCTTTTTTGTTACTGATTAGCACATAGGCCATACCAAAATACAAAATAAAATATTCAGAATAAAACATAAAACATGCCACAATAAAACTACATGTAAAAGTGAAGTACAAGAAACAAATTAAATAAAAAGGGATAAACAAGGAATACAAAGTCACCCCTACAATTTACCCCACTGAGTCCCAAATGTGTAGATCTCAGCCAGACTGTTTTATTCAAATAAAGGACTGTATTGTCTGTGATTTTTGGGTTTCAGCCAGTGGTGGGTTGCTCCCGGTTCTGTCTGGTTCTTTAGAACTGGTAGTAAAAGCGGTGGAAGGCTCCGCCCACCCACCCAGACGTCATAATTGATGATCTGCGCATGTGCAGAAGCTTCTGCGTGCAAATTCCAGTTTCGAACCAGTAGTAAAGGTAAGTAGAACCCCACCCCTGGTTTCGACTGCACATGAATATGTAGTTCTAATACAGGGAGCGCTTCTTCACTGGAGACAAACACCTTGTGTGTCTAATCACAGTTGGCCAAATAAAGTTTTCAATTCAATATGAGGGTCCCAATAGTTTGTTCATCTAATACATGATCCAAGATACTGGTCTCTCTCATATTGATAACCCATTTGCCTCATGTCCTTTTTTAAAAAAATCCTACATTTCAGACAATAATTATCTCCTAGAATGATGCACAGCAATTAAAATCTCAGAAGATAAAAATGAAAATAATAATAATAAAAAAAGATAAAACTTAAAAGTGTGGGGAGAACAGAAGGAAGGGGAGACTTCTCTAAGGCCAGAATGCAGTGGTCATCTATAAGCTACCCTTTGGCAGCTCCAGCTTGGCTACCATCCCTTGGTGACATGCTTGTGGAATAGCAATTGGTGTTTCCTGATGGATGAAGCCAGAATGCATTCCTCTCGGCTCTCTAACTTAGAGCAACTTGTCAATAATGCAGCATCATGGAAGGACAGAGCTGTTTCTTTTCCGGATAGTGGCAGGGCAAGGTTGGTCTTGCTGTTGCTGTGACATTTTCCTTGGGAGGCCATAAGTCAGTGGGGATGCAATCATATCTCATAGTCAGAGAGACCAAAGCAAAACAAAATATAAATATTGATGTTGTGCAGTATTTTCTATTCGGACTCCAATAAACAAGCATGGCATCTGTTTGCAGCACTATAAAACAGCCGCTCCTTTTCCCCGGGTTTCCATACTTGCGTTAAGAGGTTGCGGAGAACATGCTTCCTCATGCTCTGAATCACTTTTTGGAGATTATATTATCCAAGTCCTAGGTAATATTGCTAGTTTTCAAATTAATGTTTGCCAGTGTTTACCAAATTACGGAAATTCATTAAAATATATGCAGTGATAGACCCAGTCCTGTGCACAGGTTAATCTTGTTGAGTTTGCTAAATTCCATGGAACTCAATCAACCTGCAGATTGTTCAGCTGGATTTTTAAAAAAAGGTAAAACAAAACAAAACAAAGCTATGAATGAGCCGGATTTGAGATGATTATGACTGTGCAATTTCTCTTTAGATAGATGGCAATCTTTGTATTACTATTTGATGAACCAAGCATTGTTATTTCTTTATGGGAAAACAAGCATATTGTATCAAATTGTAAGGCTAATAATAGTCCTAAGCAAGCCATCTGATCTAAACTGGATGTTCAGAATTAATTTAGTTTCAGATGTTTGAAAGATTGATTAAAAGAGATTAAGCTACCGTTCTGGCTGTGCTTTTGTAGGCCACACTTGCCAGTGAAAGTTGTGATATTGAGAATTTATCTTTTATTCAATGTTGCTTCTCACATACAATTGCTCTGGAGCTAATTGAAAGTGAAATGATACCTATTGTTGGTTACTCTCAAGACACAAATTTCCGCTTTCATTTGAAACAGGTTGTTCAAAATAAAACTGATTTGTCTGGCATTATTTGTTGAGTGCACCCTTTCCTAGACACATAAACACATGGTAATAATCAATGATAATATTTGGCTGTCAATTGTGATTTTCTGCTTTGTTGAGATGCATTGTCTTTGTAACTTTGGGATAAAATAAAACTGATTATTGTGTTGAGGAGACAGAATCAGAAGATTTCAAGACTGAGGTAGGACAATATCTAGCATTAAGTCTAGCACTTAGACTTATATACTGCTTCACAGTGCTTTACAGTCCTCTCTAAGTGGCTTACAGAGTCAGCATACTGCCCCAACAATTTGGGTCCTCATTTTACCTACCTTGGAAAGATGGAAGGCTGAGTCAACCTTGAGCTGATGACATTTGAACTGCTGAACTGCAGCTAACAGTCAGCTGAAGTAGCCTGCAGTACTGCACTCTAACCACTGCACTCTAACCACTCTAACCAATTAGAGTTATGGCTCTATAATTCTATAATTAGAAGAGATACGAGCAAAAGCATAGTCACAGCAGTGACATCTTGAATCTTTTCAAGTGATCTCACATATTAAGGAGCTGTGACACAGCCTTAAACAGAAGATAAATACAGATAATATATAGGGCCCGGATTTTCAATTAAGTTCTCGTAATTATTACTGGATAATATAGACTGTTTTCTGCCTTATTTGTAAAAAAATAAAAGAGTAGGATATGGATGGATGGATGGATGGATGGATGGATGGATGAATAAGATTCAATGAAAACATATTAACAATCCCAGATGGGCATACTTACCTGCATATCTTGATTGAAGAATATTATCTACTAAATATTTTTTCTATACAGTAGTGGCCAAAATTGTGAAAACCTTTTGAGAAAAGTGTATTTTTGAGGTTTGATGGCTAATAATTTTATTTTTGGGAGTTTCAAGATAATCATATTTCACTGCTGGAATGGCCTAGGTATAGGCCAAATCTTAACCCAATTGAAAAATCTATGGAACTGACTAAAGAAACTTGTAGTTAGAAGCGACCCAGCAATAAAGCAAAGTTAATAGAAGCAATCATTCAATCTTGGTTTCACATTATAACAGCTGCAGAACTAAAAGACTTGGTTCACTCCATGGGAAGACGTTGTACGACCGTAATTCATGCTAACGGTTACCCAACTATTAACTGACATGGTGATAATTTTTGTATATCTTGTTTTTTCTACTTGTTTCACTTTTCTTCTTTATACTGTAGTTGCTATTCTAATAGCAAATCCTTCATAAAAGTTATTGCATTACATTCTTGATTAAATTATCTTTCCATTGATATATATATTTATGGTACTACTCAAAAAAAGAAAGTGGTGTTATTAGCTAGTTTTAGAAAATACACTTTTCCCAAAAGATTTCCACAATTTTGGCCACTACTGTAGATAAAGTTTAGGCTTAGCTGCCTTGATGTTTAGAATCTCTGAGAACTGAGAATCTGTCTGCACAATAAGAGGGAGAAAATAAACCACTGCTACATTATTTTCCTTTCAATGTTTTGCTTTTAGCTTACAGTATATATTGACTTACGTTAATGTCAATAGGAAAGAATTCATTTACAATAGCAGGGAATTCAATTTACCAAAATATACAGGAAATAATTAAGAAATGTAAGAAGTATAGTTTGCATGCACCTCCTTCTGCAGATAATGAAGCATATTATTAATCACATGACTTGTGGGCATGCACTCAAGTCAGTAGGCAAATATGAAAGATTTGAATTTGTGAATTGTGACATGCTTTTCATCTGATTTGTCTTTGTAATTTATACTGAAGCATCTCAGCGACCCCTGATTTGCATCTCACCAACTTTTGGTTTTCCCTTTTCCTTTTACCTTCTGACATTGAATCTCTGACAGTAGTGAGGTAAGGGCTGCCAAAATTATCACATAGAAAGAGGAATCTCTGACAAAAATTCCCTCCTGAAATCAGATTTGTCTCTGCTTTTGTTGGGGAACAACCAGTGGTGGGATTCAGGTAATGTAACAACCGGTTCTCTGCCCTAATGATTTCTTCCAACAACCAGTGTGCTAAACTACTCAGAAAGTTAACAACCGGTTCTCCCGAAGTGGTGCGAACTGGCTGAATCCCACGACTGGGAACAACTCATCTATTTCTCCTGGAATGACGCCTCAGTAACTGTAGTTTAAGATAATCTCAACATTAAAATAAAATAAAATAATGTAAGTATCCAATCAGGAAACTATAAATCCACAAAATTGCCTTCCCAAAAATAATGTTTTTATCCAGTACCCAGAGGTAAGTAAAGAAAGAGCAGCTACATTAGAACAAATAAATCCTGTGGGTTCTCTTTAGTAATAATATCTAATGTACAAGGATTTACATATGGTTACCCATAACATATGTAGCAAAGTATACATGTAGTCCTTGTTAGTGACCGTAGTTGGTACCTGCACTTCACTCATTAAGTGAAGCAGTTGCTAAGTGAAAATGTAACTATGCTTATGATCTTACTTCAGGTTTCCTTTGCTTTAAAGGTTTTTCTTTAAATGGAACAAATACAAAAACTGCTATCATAATATAGAGTATATGAATCTTGATACAAAATTCATTTTCAAAACAGAACAGAATAGAATAGAATTATTTATTGAACAAGTGTGATTTGACACATAAGGAATTTGTCTTGCATAATCTCTCAATGTACATTAATGAAGGGTATCTTCAGCTACCTCTTAATATTCTTTAGGTAATACATTTTGAAAGGTTTTTGGCCACTAAATTGAATATTTTATATTTTGCATAATGACCTGATTCTATTAAACACCTTCATTTCTCTATAACCATCAGAATACTTTTTTCCGGTTCACATAATATTTGAATTACCCCAATTTATTGTATAAATAAAATATTTAACAGATAACTGTGTTGGTTTTATACATTTAGGTAAAGTTTAGTAATAATCATTAAAATGATTTGCATACTATCAAACTCAGCCAAATAAATTATTTTAAGTTCATGAGTTTGTCTCATCAGGCATGCAAAAATTAGGAGATGAAGGACATTCTTGATATGTTTCACACTGCATTTTCATTACTGGTGAAATCATTTAATTGGTAATTACACTAACAGAAGATAAAAATCATAAACTAAATAAAGCATTCTACAGGAAATAAAATCCCTTAATACTTGAACTAGAAATGATTTGAACCATGCCAAAACCTTTTTTTCCATATTCAGTGAAGCTAACACTACAGATATTGGCATTCAAGCTAGTTTATCAACCTGAAGTCTTATATTAAGCTTGACACCATTTCAGGAAAACAGAATGTTCAGAATAATTTATTCTAGGTAATACTTTTTGGCCAATGGATCAAATTTATACCATGCCAATAGAAGAGAATATTTGTAACACAGGGTTGAAGTGTGGAGTCCTTGATGCCTTCTGAGTTTGGTGGTTTTCTTACAGACATTTTATTACCATGCTAGGTAATACCATCAGAGTAATAGATATTATCTTTTTCTGAATCTTGCAGATTGTATGAGTTATCATCTCTCCATCAGTCAAATCTTTTTATAGTCTCGTGCATATAAATATTTAATATTGAAGCAAAGAATGACAAATATGAACTAATTCATTTTTCCCCTTTTTATCTCATACTTTTAATGTTCTGCTTAAAATTAATGATCTCTTTATATCTTGCATGCATGTGCTGAACCAAAAACTTTTCTGCAAACCATCTGGGAATCTCACTTCTTCAATAGACACAGTCAAGCCATAAAATAATATAACCCACTCTGTCACCCAAATTAAGTAGTTGGTTTGATAATACAGTTTGAAAGTTGGTACTGCCAATCCATCTTCTTTTTTTCAGATCTGATAAAATCTAAATCTTAACCTTTCTTTGCAGAATTAACTCGATTGCTCATCTCTGCTACTCATTTTACTTCCTATTGCAATCATTTGACATAGGAAAATAATCATTTTTTTTCTGCCGCAATTCTTGTTAACAAAAGTTTCTCCATCTTAAAATATCTTCCATTATATTTTTTAAGAATAATTATTGTTGAACAAATCTTTGTTGTTTTCTGTTAAGTAAATTCCTAGGTTCTTGACCTTTTTAACAGCAACATTAAACACCATTATTTGCAGTACTTATTACTTTTTTTCTTCAAGTAAATTCCATCTAATCATTCGAGTCTTGTTTTTATTAATGCAATATCCTGACACTGAACTATATTCTGAATGTGTTCCATTATCAGTTCTAGAAATTCCCTTGGAAGAATAATTGTCAATAGTGCATTTATTTCTTTTTAATTTGCTAATTTAATTCCTATAATTCTATCTTCCCAATCAAGTTCTAATGCCAGTAGAAATGAAGAAGGAAAAAAAAGGGACAACCTTGTTTGTCCCCTTTGTTAAAATACACTTTGTGATAAAAGTCTGTTTACAAGCAGTATTATAAGCAAGATGAATGTACAACCATTTTTGCCATGGCATTTGTGTTACAGAAGTCTCTGTTTCATGGCTTCAGAAATTCAAATGTTTCCTGCATTATCTTTACTTATCAGTTTTCAACCTAGTTTCCCATTGGTTCCATTGACTTCCTTGGAGTCAATATGCTTATCATGGAGCTTTGCATTCTGTCTCAGAACAAGTTTTTTGATGTAACATGAGAGATCAATTTTCCTGTATGTACATTAATATTCTAGAGAGGTTTACCTAAAAGTTAAAATGGATTAACTTTTGCTTAAATGGGCAGACTCTGGTCCAGCCACAAATCACTTCAGAGCAGAATGCTTCAAACATATCTTTAATGGCTTCTGTTTCTTTATGCTATAAAAGTGAGAATCTGACTAGATTTTTTCCCCTACTTTCTTCACCTTGGATGCAATCCAAGTCTTCTTGGCAAGCCATCACTTCTTTAGTTATTGTTTATATTTGGCCAATGGGAAACTAATTGCAGCTTTATTTGCCAAGTTTGGCTCCTTGTTTTTTAACTGCTTCTTATCATAATGTATTTGTTTCAATATTAACAGCCTATAACACAGAATAAAAAGAATTGGACGGGACCTTGGAGGTCTTCTAGTCCAAACACCTGTTCAAGCAGGAGTCCCAATACCATTTCAGACAAATGGTTCTTAAAAACTTACAGTGATGGAGCTCTCACACTTTTGGAGGCAAGTCGTTCCACTGATTAACTCTTCTCACTCAGAAAATTTCTCCTTAGTTCTAGGTTGTATCTCTCTTTAATAACCTTCCATTTATTACTTCTTGTTTTGCCCTCGGGTGCTTTGCCTCCCCTTCTATGTGACAGTCTCTCAAACATTGGAAGACTGCTATCTTGTCACCCCTAGTCTTTGCCTTCCTTAGACTAGAGCATACCCAGTTCCTGCAACTGTTCTTCATATATTTTAGCCTTCAGCCCCCTAGTCATCTCTGTGCATTCTTTTCTAGAGTCTCAACATCTTTTTTGTATCACGGTGACCAAAATTGACACAGTATTCCAAGTATGGTCTTACCAAAGCAGTATATAGCAGTACTAGTGTTATGCGTGCATATAAATACTAGTAATTCACTTACTTCACTTTCAGCCTGATCAGTGAAGAGAGATACCCCCAATTATTTACCACATATTTTAAATATACTCCAATGTCACAGCAATTACAGGGACTCATCAACTTACAACCGTTAGTTCAATGATCTTTGAAAGCTACAACAGCATAGAAAAATGTTACTTATGACTTATCCCTTGTGACCATTGCAGCATTCCCATGGTCATGTAATCAAAATTCAGGCACTTGGCAACTGGCATGTAGTTATTATTATTATTATTATTAGTCCAATTTATATGCCACCCTTCTCCATAGTCTCAGGGTGGCTTACAATGCATTATAGCAATAGCCTGCATACTTTTATGTATATACCTGCTTATTAGGGCTTTCGCCCCCCCCCCCCAAGCAGTGTTGTTCTATACAAAGCTGGCTTATTGCCCCCACAATCCGGGTCCTCAATTTACCTACCTTGAAAGGATGGAAGGCTGAGTCAACCTTGAGCCTGGTGAGATTTGAACTCGCACTAATTGCAGGTACCTGGCACTTAACAGCACTTAGTCCGCTGCACCACCGAGGCTCTTCAGTTGCACTGTCCCAGGGTCATGTCATGTTGTCATCATTTGTAGCATTCCTAGACAGCTTCCAACAAACAAAGTCACATTTGTTTAATGACTATATCAGAGGTGGTATTCAGCCAGTTCAGACCAGTTCGAATGAACTGGTAGCAGGCACTGCGGGTGGGCCTGCCCCTGCCCACCCGCCCCAGCATAATTCCATCCTATTTATTCATATTTTCAAGGCCGGACGCATCCATGCATTTCATAAATGTATATGTTCTTTATTGTAATATCATCTACTAGATCAGAGCAAATTTCTTATGAGTCATTCACTGTGGGGCTATTCACTATGGCTTTGTGTGATAGCGTGGGTGAAATCAAATTAATTGTTGAAATATGTTTTGCCTTTTTCAGAGACAGTCAAAAGTAGAAAGCAGGTTCAGTGATGAGAAAGCATGTGTTAAATCTACATGTGCTGCTTTTTTAAAAAGCTTATTGTTCCTCAATTTATGATTATATAACCAGCGTAGCAATTGCTGTAACACAGAAGCTGGTCCTGAGTTGGAGGGAGTTGATCCCTCATGAGATCTCCCAGTGGGATTCCTTTCACCCTCCTTTGCAAATTTATTTTAAAGAAGCCTGCTGTGAAATCGTTCTCCCAGCAGGGTGGGGATAGAGAGCTCTTAGGGACAATTTTTCTTTCTCGTTTTGCTATCTACTAAGGGACTGAGCATTGGTCAGCTTCTCACTACACAACTGAGAAAAAAAGCTTTCTGAAATGTGAACTGTATCACTCAAGTCATGTAAGAACAAGCTGTTAAAAACTACACGTAGGCTGAGCTGTCTTCTCAAAGCAAATGTGCACCAATTCCCTTTACGCACATAAAAAGCACACATCAATACAAATAGGATAGAATAGAATTCTTTATTGGCCAAGCGTGATTAGACGCACAAGGAATTTGTTTCTGGAGCATAAGCTCTCAATGTTCATACAACAATAGTGATAAGCAACATAGTCATAAGATAAGGAGATGGGTAATAAGGAAGATGAGAATAATGGTGGTAATACTGACAGTGTTGTCGGAATTAGTTGTTTAGCAGGGTGATGGGATGGGAGAAAAACTATCCTTGTGTCTAGTGTCTAGGCATACAGTGCCCTATAGTGTAATTTTGAGGGTAGAAGTTGAAACTGTTTATGTCCAGGTTGCGAGCGGTCTGTAACAGAGGTGGGATTCACTTACCTTCCCTACCAGTTTGCAAATGTGAGCACACGTGTATACTTAACACCCAAAGATCAGGTCCAACATACATAACAATCCCCAAACATACTCCCACCCACTACAATTCTCCACCCCTAAACCACCTAAACATCCACACAACAGACCAAGTAATGCTGTCCAACAGCTCACTGATGGTGGCCCTTTATTTCATTGTTGAGTGCAATTATAGCTCTGGGATAAAAACTATTCAGAAAACGTGTGGTCCGAGTTTTAATTATCCGCTGAAGTCTGTGAAGAAATATAGGTAGTCCTCAACTTAGGAATCACAATTGTGGCGAAAATTTTCATTGCTAAGCAAGACAGTTGTTAAGTGGGTTTGGCTCCATTTTACGACCTTTCTTGCCACAGTTATTAAGCAAATCATTGCAATCATTAAGTCTATTTCGCTTCCCCCATGGACTTTGTTTGTCAGAGGCCAGCTGGCAAGGCTACAAAAATGGTGGTTCCATGACTCTGGGACAGTGCAACTGTCATGAATACATGTTGGTTGCCCGGTATCCAAATTTTGATTATGTCACTGTAAGAATGCTGCAGCAATCCTAGGTGTGAAAAATGGCCATAAATCACTTTTTCCAATGCTGTTGTCACGTCAAATAATCACTGAATGAATGGTTATAAGTCAAGGACTACCTGTAGCAGGACAACAATCAAGTACAGTTAGTCCTTGATTTATGACCACAATTGACCCCCAACATTTCTGTTGTTAAGCGAGACATTTGTCAAGTGAGTTTTGCCCTATTTTACAATCTTTCTTGACGCTGTTGTTAAGTGAATCACCACAGTTGTTAAATTAGTAATGTGGTGGTTAAGTGAATCTGGCTTCTCCATTGACTTTGCTTGTCGCAAGGTCAAAAAAGGTGATCACATGACCACAGGATATTGGCAACCGTCAAAAACATGAACCAGTTGCCAAGGATCTGAATTTTTTTTTTTTTATTGCAAAAGTTTTACAATTACATTTTCATCCCTTTCCCCCCCCCTCAAACCACCCCAAACTTCCCAACCTCCCTAACCCACCCTAACCCTCCCCTCCCCCCGGACTTCCTTACAGTATGCTCATGTCAAATAAAGGGAAAAACCCTCCTTTATATATAAAACTTGAACTTGAACCCCTCCCTCCCCCTTGCAAGTTTTCATCTTCATTACATTAACCTATTTCTATCTTAATATAACATTTTCAAATAGATTTTCATCCTAATTGCCTTAAAAATATTTCTATCTTAATATAACATTTTCTAATAAAAGCTATTTGATACTTCCTAGTTTGATATTTGTTCTGAACATAATCTATCCACTTCTTCCATTCCCATTCATAAGTCTCTTGTGAACAATCTTTTAGATATGCTGAAATCTTCGCCATCTCTGCAAAACTGGCCATCTTCAAAGTCCATTCCTCAATCGTAGGCAGCGCTTCATTTTTCCAATATTTACCTATCAACAATCTTGCTGCTGTTATCATATACAATATCAATTTTGTTTCACCCGATGTAGAACCCTTAACTATACCCAATAAAAACAGTTGTGGAGAAAATTGAATTTTTTTCTTCAAAACGTTCTGCATGACCCACCAAATTTTTATCCAAAAAGCCTTAACTTTCTTACAGGTCCACCAAACATGATAATATGTAGCATCTAAACAATCACATCTCCAACATTTAGGCTGCACATTAGGGTACATACACGACAATTTTTTGGGGTCTAGATGCCATCTATAAAACATTTTATAAAAATTTTCCCTCAGATTCTGCGACTGTGTAAATTTAACATTCTGAACCCAAATTTTTTCCCATGTTTCCAACATCACTGGTTCCTCAAAATTTTGTGCCCACTTAATCATGCAGTCTTTAACTAGTTCAGTTTCTGAATCCCTTTCTAACAAAACATTATAAAGTCTTTTGATATGCATTGGGCCTTTCTCTTTTATGTGTCTAACTAATTCTTCCTCATACATCATAATACCAGTTTTTTGGTCCTCTTTCCATCTCAATTGCAATTGATTATATTGTAACCAAGTTAGATTAATCCCTTCAGCCAACAATGTCTGTAATGTCTTCAGCTGCCATCTGCCCGCATCTGTAAAAAGAACCTCTTTGTATAAAAACCCCCCGAGTGACATTATATTTGTATTCCACAAAGTATGACCAAGATCCAGCCATAACGGTATTTTATAATCCCAATTGTTTCGGTGCTTCTTCCAAACTCTCAACAAAGAATCTCTAAGTATATGGCTTTTGAATACTTTATCCACTTTACTGTCATAAAATAAGTAAGCGTGCCATCCAAATTCCAAATCAAAACTTTCTGCGTTTAGTATTCCAGTCTTTTTTCCTCCAAACCAGTCACTTAGTAAAGTCAAAGCTGCTGCATCATAATATAACTGTAGGTTTGGAAGTTTAAGACCTCCCCTTTCTGGAACGTCTTGCATGATTTTCATTTTTACTCTTGGTTTTTTCTCGTTCCAAACAAACTTATTCACACCAGTTTGCCATACTTTTAGTTGTTTATCATTTTTGAGCACCGGAATCATTTGAAACAAAAAAAGAAATCTTGGCAAAATGTTCATCTTAACTGCTGCTATTCTTCCAAGTAGAGACAGCTGCAGTTTTTTCCAAGTCTCTATATCTTTTTGCACCTCTCGCCACAACACCTCATAGTTATTTTGAAACAATTTCATATTTGATTCTGCAACCTGAACTCCTAGATATTTTACCTTTGGTACAATCTCAAAACCTGCCCTCCTTTCAAGCTCAAGTTTACGATCTTGTGTCATATTTTTAACTACCATCTTAGTTTTTTTCTGGTTCAATCTAAAACCTGAAACTTTATCATAGTCTTGTATAATGTCCTTCATCTGGATTATTGATTCCATTGGCTGTGTTAGGGTAACAACCAGATCGTCTGCAAATGCCTTTATTCTGTAATCCTCTTGCCTTATCTATACCTTTCAAAGTATTAGAGTCCCTTATTGTGTTTAACAAGACTTCTAGTGTTAAAATAAACAACAGTGGGGACAACGGACATCCCTGTCTTGTTCCTTTTTCGATTTTAAACTCTGTTGTCAAACTTCCATTAATAATAATCTGTGCCTTTTGTTCTTGATAGATTGCTGAGACCGCCTGAATAAATTGGTCCCCAAAGTCCATCCTTTTTAAAGTCTTTAATAGAAAATTCCAGTCCACTTTATCAAAGGCCTTCTCTGCATCCAGAAAAACCAGCACTGCAGGGATCTGTTTATTCTTCTCAAGATATTCCAATAAATCTATTACTTGCCTTACATTATCATTCATGTGCCTACCCTCAATAAATCCCGCTTGATCATCATGAATCACCTTTTGAATTACTGGCATCAATCTGTTGGCTAATACTTTTGCGTAAATTTTATAATCCGTATTCAAGAGAGATATTGGTCTATAGTTCTCTGGTTTTTTGGGACCTGCTTGTTCTTTTGGTATCAAAGAAATATAAGCTGTAGTCCATGATGGGGGTACTTTTCCCCCTTGTTGTATATTACAAAATAAATCTCTAAGTTGTTCCACCATTTCTGCCTGCAGAGTTTTATAATACACTGCAGTCAGACCATCCGTTCCAGGAGCTTTAGCTGTTTTTAATTGTTTTATTGCTACTATTATCTCGTCCTCTGTTATAGGATAATTCATTCTTTCCTTTTGTTGCTTAGTGATTTTTGTAACTCTTTTGTTGTCTAAATATTTTTCTGTAAGTCCATTCTGCACCTCCTCTCTGGCATATAGTTTAGTGTAATATTCAAGAAAAGCTTCTTTTATTAATTTCTGTTGAAAAACTTCTTTCCCTCCAATATCAATACTATCAATAGTCCGTATGCTCTGTTTCTTCCTCAATGTGTAAGCCAACCACCTGCCCGGTTTATTGGCGTTGCAGAATGTATTATGCTTCGCGTATTGTAAATTTGTTGCAACTTGTTCCGCTATAAGCATTTGGAATTGGTCTTTCAAAAGTTTTATGACACCAAGTATTCTTTCATCTGTTGGGTTTTTAATAAGTAACTGTTCTTTGTTCTTTATTTCTGCTTCCAATTCAAGTCTTTTCTTTTGTCGAATCAACCTATGTTTAGAGTTCATATATATAAGCACCCCTCTCATATAAGCTTTGCTTGCGTCCCACACAATTTCCATTGGGGTGCCTTTATTCGAATTCATTTCAAAAAACTCTTTCAAATACTTTTTAAGTTCTACTATATTTTTTTCATATCTGAATAAGTTTTCATTTAATCTCCAAGAGCGTCTCTCAATCTTGTGTGTCTCAATTTCTATCCACACTGGGCTATGATCAGTCAAAGTTCTTGGCAGAATCTTTGTTCTTTTTGTCCTGACAAGTAAATCATCAGACAGCAAGATGAAGTCAATCCTGGAAAAAGATCTATGTCTGTCAGAGAAGAAAGTATAATCCAGTTCTTTTGGGTTATGTATTCTCCAAATATCTTTTAATTCCAGATCTTCTTTCATATCAAAAAAAGTCTGTGGTAATCTAATCCTTGACTTCGCCAAAGTCTTTTTATCTAATTTAGAATCAATTACTCCATTCCAATCTCCCATAATTAAGATAGATCTGTAATCCCATTGAAGTATTTTCGTATGCAACATTTTATAAAAATAGTCCTGTTGTTGGTTAGGAGCATAAATTCCTATCAAAAGAATTTGATTATTAGCAGAAAGTAATTCAATTGCTACAAACCTGCCATCTTGATCAGCTTCTATAAGTTTGGCTGTTAATTTTTTATTTACGTAAATAACCACACCATTCTTTTTTTGGTTAGTTGAAGATATAAAATGTATTCCTAGTTTGGAATTTTTCAAATAGTTTTGATCTTGAGCTGTAATATGCGTTTCTTGTAAACAAATTATATCATTGTTATGTTGTTTTAAATATGCAAATACTTTCTTCCTTTTTTGTGTTACATTCAACCCATTCACATTCCAAGATAAACATTTAATCATCGTTATTCTCCTTCTGGAGCAAAGAGCAGAACATTCAGATTTCATCCGAAATCTTCTGTCCTGCATTCCCCACGGCTCCAGCCTTTTCATCTTGTCTTTCCTGCTGTAACTTTTCTTTAAGTTGCTTGGCTTTTGCTCGGGTTATACGCTGGTCCTTGACTTCAGCCATCCAGGCCGGCTCCAAGATTGGAGAAGGTTCCAGCAAAGGCTCATCCAGAAAACCTCCTTCAGCGCCCTTCAACTCCTCTGATTCCTGCTTAGATTGTTGTTGCGATTCTTGAAGTTGCTTCTTATCACTCTCTTTAGTCTCCAAAACTGTAGATGTACGTGGGGATGGTGTTCTTTCTTTAAAGATATGAGTATAAAATTGCTCCGCCTTCTCCACAGTATTCAAACGATGTTTCTCTCCCTTATATCTCAAAATTATGCCAGTTGGAGCATCCCAACGAAATGGGATTTGATTATTCTGCAATTCTTTAACAAGAAAGCCAAAATCTTTTCTGGATTTCAACATCTTAGGTGGAAGCTCCTTATAGACTGTAATCTTGGATCCGCTCACTTGCACAGAAGTAAGAAAAGATTTTTGCAGGATATCATTTCTTATTGCTCTGTCTGTAAAATATATGACCACATCTCTAGGCAATTGTCTTTGTCTAGCCACCCAAGAGTTGACTCTGTAAATTTTGTCTATTTTACAAAAGACCATATCAGGATCAGTTTTTAAGATCACAGCTAGGGCTTCAGCACAGATCTGTCTCAAATCTTGTCTCTCCTCTTCTCTAATTCCTCGAAGCCGTATAGCAAATTCCATTGCCCGGAATTGCATCATAACAATCTCGTTCTCAACTCTCTGCATCTTGTCATCAACATCAAAAAATTTATGATCATTATTTTTCATCTTAGCATTAACTTCTAATTTAAATTCATCCACTTTTGACTCAACTTTCATAATAAATCCTGCCAGGCTAGACGCCACATCTGTTATTTTTTTGGTCACCTTCTTTTGGTTCTGTTGCATTTCCTGCATAATTTCCTGTTGAGACTTTTGAATTTTATCATCTATTTTATTTATTTTATCATCTATTTCCTGTTGAGCTTTTTGAAATTTGTCATCCAGGATATTTGAAATGAATTCTTTTAAATCTCCCATATCAAAATCTTTTTTCTGGACTTGTGATTGCGTGTCCTGTTTGCGTGTGGGGGATCCCCCCCCCTGTTTTGCCTTCCTGCTTCTTTGAAGCCATCCTGCCACGTAGGCTAGCTTTTCTAAAAAGGGAGGTTCCGCTTCTTCTGCCACCTCCACAAAGCCTTCTAAAAAGGTCCCCCAGATTTATTCAAAGCAAAGCTATAATGCAGCAAAGTCAAGTAAAAGGGAGAGATTTTCTTCTTGTTTCTGTTACAGCCGGAGCAACTTTATAGCAACTTTTTTTAACTTTGTAACAAAGCAAGATGATTTCACCAATCCACACCCGCTGATACATTTACTCTAATGCTGATCGCCATATTTTTTCCAGTCACTTTCACTCATTCAGAAACTTTCACTTCAGTATAAAAAATCAGCAAAGAGCTAATACTTGCAGTTCAAAACTTCAGGATTCAAGTAGATTTCAAGTGTTTATTTGGGTTATTTCCTCGCTCTTTAAAAGTTTCCTGCAGCCGGCTTGTTCTGCGGAAGCAGAGACGTCCCACGCCGCCCGGAGTCTCAGCAGGTTGAAAGGGAGCCGCCCTGTTTCCTCCCCAGAAACAATTCCCTGGGGGGGTTGCAGGGGCTCAACCTGTACCCTGCTGCCTCTTCTTCATAAATCCTAAAGATTTTGAAGATTTCAAGCCGCTTCGCAATCGAGAAGCGGCTCTACGAGTGGCGGGGCTGGCGGCGCTTAAAAAGGCACCGTCGCCGCCGAAGACGAGGAAACCGGAAGTCCCCCAAGGATCTGAATTTTGATCACGTGAGGGTCAAAATTGATCACGTGAGTGGGTGCTGCAATGGTCGTAAGTGGGGAAAATGGTCATAAGTTACTTTCTTCAGTGCTGTTGTAATTTTGAACTGTCACTAAATGAACTGTTGACTACCTGTATAGCCTTTCTTTGTTCAATGCTGGATCAAGAGAAAAGAATACCCCAAATTCTCCAGAAATATATCATATCATTCTTCCTACTTCCTTTTCTAGAACTGTAGGCTTGGTTCAGCTGTTCTCTAACTCTCTCTAGGAAGTTTTCTGTCCAAGGCTTTCTGAACCCTGTATTCCTGTCTGCCTGCTAAGTGCGATCACATCTGCTCAGGTAGAAGGTGCCTTGGGACCACAGGCTGGGAAAAAGGACTTTCGTGTCTACTCAAGGAAGGGGAGACAGCACTTTCTGAGTCATCTTCCTCCCACAAATGTGCTCTTTAGATCAAAGACAGTGGAAAGTCTTGCAGAATAGGGATAGAAAGTCTTCAGAGAGGCTTCTAATTTCTGCAATCAGATGTTTCCACTTAACTAACACTCCTATCGAGACCTTGTGGAAAATCTATTCATGCAAGAGCACCTGAGCATTCTGTGTCCTTTTGAAAGGCTTCCTGGTTCATTATTCTGAGTCAACCAACATTTGATAGAAGCAGTGTTTGGATATTAAGAGCCTTGGTGGCGCAGCGGACTAAAACTGCTGTTAAAGTAGCACTTAGCTGCCAGCTGCCTGCAATTACTGTGAGTTCAGTTCTCACCAGGCTCAAGGTTGACTCAGCCTTCCATCCTTTCGAGGTAGGTAAAATGAGGACCCAGTTTGTGGGGGCAATAAGCTGACTTTGTATAAAATAGAACGCCGCTGGGGGGGGGGCAAAAAGCCCTACTAAGCAGGTATATACAAAAGTATGAAGGCTATTGCTTAATGCATTGTAAGCCGTCCTGAGTCTCCGGAGAAGGGCGGCATATAAATCGAACCAATAAATGAGTCGGGGAGTATGCAGACTTGATTGGCCATGGATAAAATAATAAATTCCACACAAAGGGATTAATTGCCAGTATTACTTAGGATAACAGGAAAGGAAACATCCTTTAAAACATACTTTAAAACTCCATCTCTCTCTCACCCTCTCTTCCTCTCGCCTTCTTTCCCTCTGCCTCTCTCTCGTTCTCTCTCTCTCTTGTACTTTATTTTAATTAATATCTTAAATAAATAAAAGTGTTGATGTGTGTGTATTTTTCTGTCCCAATTTTATTAACGTTTCCTGGGCTTTGCTATTTAAGTGCAAGAAGATTATTCAGCATTTTAATAAGCCATATTTCTTTGTTTTCTGTAGGATGTAGGAAAAAAAGGAAGGTGAGAAGAAATTAGCCATTAGGAGTTTTCTGGGATGAAACCATAAATCATGAGGCTTGCAAATACATGCACAGACATCCATGTAACACTCAGCAATGAGGGACAGAGGTTAGGAGAATTACATAATGGATCTTTTATGTCAGGGGTGTCAAACTCAAGGCCCGGGGGCCGAAGCCGGCCTGCGGGGTTCTTAGATCTGGCCCACAGGGTTGCCCTGGAAACAGTGAAGGACTGGCCCACGGTGCCTCTGCCAGTGAAACGGAGCTCAGGAGGGCCACAGTGGGTTGCAGGAGGTTGTCACAGCTGAAAACAGCTTGCAAGGGCTACAGGCAGCCCTCCCAAGCTCCGATTTTTCTGGCAGAGGGTTGCAGGAGGCCATCACCACTGAAAATAGAACTCAGGAGCCCATTTTTGCTGACAGAGTGCTCGGGCCACCACAGGCACCCCTGACATGAGTGACATTGAGCTGGCCGTGTCCCCCCTGGCCACAACCCCTCCGGCCCCATAAGGTCAAACACAATGTTGATGCAGCCCTCAATGAAATTGAGTTTGACACTCCTGTTTTATGTAGTTGAGTGGGTGTGTTTGAGGAGCGATTGCATTTGTGCATGGGTATACATTTATAAATGCACATGTATGTGCAGAAAAATGCCTTATCTTGTGTCTAATATATCCTTAGGTCTCCAAAACTTACCTGATATTATTACAATGTGTGGGTTATAGAGAGTTCATGCATTATGCTTATATCTTAGCACAGGCATAAATTGTTTTACTTCAAGACCCCTGCAACAGCTCATACCTCCCAACATAACTGTTCCTCTCTTAGCAGTCTCTGCACCATAGTGTGGAAAAGCAAAGAGTTATACTGAGGATGGGATAAGGTAGTATGAATAACTAACTTTAGTGGCAACACTATTTCCTTCCAGAGAACAATTACGAAAGGGTAACCATTTGTCATTAGCTCAGGACCCTATTGGTTGAACTTCAGCAGCTTTTGGAACAACCAGAATACCTTTGTCTCCATTCCATGCGGAATGAATGGTTCTGCACCTCTCCCTTCAGATTTTCAGGATATACTATGTGTGTTTGACCTTTTTCCAAATGATCTGAGCTATAAATATAAATTAGAATAAATTGACAGCTGCCTGGTCATCAAGACATTATTCTTCCTCAATTTCTGAACCTAAAGAAAATGCCTAAGATTGCTGGAAATCAAGCAACATTTAATATATTATGGTTGGTTGTACAGTCAGCCAGATGTTAAGACTGGATTTGGCATTTTTATCCCCTTATCAAATCCTTCCCAAGGAACTGGGATAGGCAGATGTAATTGTAGGATCCAATCTAGGTTGGTCACCAACAGGGGTGGTATTCACTTACTTTCCCTACCGGTTCACAAATGTGAGCACACACACATTCATGCATGTGCCCGGCCTTCCGTGCATGCACTTTGCTGGGGTGCGTGCCTTCCACTCATGCACCCAACCTCAAAAACATGCCTAAATAAGAGCGCATAGAGCCGGGGCAAGTGGGCAGGCCCTCCCGCGATTTCCATTACCACCGCAATTTCCACTACTGGTTTGGATGAACCGGCTGAATACCACCTCAGAGGTTTAGTCTTTTGGACTCATATTGGAGCTCATCCTCAGATAACATTGGTCTCACCAGAATATGGTGAGGGAGACATATTATGATGACAGAGAAGTTCCCCGAGGATGGGCTCCAGCACAAGTCTGAAAGCTCAGAAGACTAAACCTCTGGTCTCGGTGAACAACTCAGATTGTATCCTGCAACATAATCCCGGCTGGATGTGTATATTTGCCTTCATTCGCAAATGTTATTGTGTAATAATATAAAAGGATGTTGCAGGATGTAAACTAGTCTGAGCAAAATTGCTTTTTGCAACTGACTGATTTTGTCAATGTCGATGGTGTTGAAGCTATGCTCCAGATGTTTTGGGATTTGACCCAAGGCCCCTACGACTATTGGTACAACCTTTGCCTTCTTTGGTCACAGTCGTTCTGTTTCTATTTGCAGGTCTTTGTATTTTGTTATCTTCTCCACTTCTTTCTCTTCTATTCTGCTGTCTCCATTATCTCGGTTAATGACACGACACAGCATTTCGCAGCAAGCATCTTTCTCTGTGAATGTAATCATGGTTTTATGATATGGTGGTGAACCTGTGTGTGAGTTTGTAGGGAAATGTGACTTATTTGAATTCAGGGACTGGAAGGTAAAAGAAGGCAAGAATTTTAGCGCATGCTGCATACATAAATGGGAACAAGCTGGACATTTTTTTTTTTTAAAAAAAAGTAGAGATAGTGTAACAAACTAGAAATTGACTAGAGGGTTTAAAGCTGGATCTGTCGATAAGATTGTCCTTGAAATCTGCTCATAAATTCTGAAGGCAACATTGGGAGGCAAAGTTCCCACAAACTGGGAATTTTAGCAAGGCAAGACAGAAGGTCTGTGCTCTAGCTGAGCCAAAAGAAGATCAGCTTGACTGCCTAAGAAGAATGAGGTTTTGGAAACACTAATATGGTGCTGCACTAAGCAAAAATGTAACGTGTGGCGAACCAACTATCTCCCTGCACAAGAGAGGATTAGGACATGTTAGTTCACTCAGCTGTTTGAATTCTTTTTTTTCCCCAAAAAAACGATTATTTGAATTTTCATATGGTTTTATGTATGACCTGAGTGTAGGAGCGTACGTGTTGATCTATAAGCAACCAAAGCAGAAGAGAGGCATAGTTCTCCCTTTTCAAATGTCTATGGAGATTCTCAGGCATCCAAGTCATGGTTGTCTCAAAGGTGCTTTTTCAGGAGGCAACTGGACTTTCTGGAAAGTCCATTGCCTCTTGAAAAAGCACCTTTGGATTCTCCCTCTTTAATATAATAATAGCAGTTGGACAAAGGGGAAAAAAAACAGACAAAAACTAATGATTATTATTGTATTATATACATTCGTGGGGGCTACCCTGTAGAATGCTTGATTGCTTTTTCTGGTGTCCAAGTTTATGAAGGTGATGGTTAGTGTCACTCAAAATTGTTTTATGGCTTTTCTGAAAAGGAATGCAGTAACATAGCTTTTGAAGCAGATAGTAATGTTCTGTTTATCCCTACATTATTTTCTCGGAGGACAGCCCAATACATATACAGGTAGTCCTCACCTTGCAACCACAATTGAGCCCAAATTTTCTGTGGCTAAGTAAAACATGTGTCAAGTGAATTTTGCCCCATTTTACGATCTTTCCTGACATAGTTGTTGAATGAATCACCGCCGTTGTTAAGTTAGTAACATGGTTGTTAAGTGAATCTGGCTTCCCCGTTGACTTTGCTTGTCAGAAGGTTGCAAAAGGGAGGGTCACATGTCCCCGGGACATTGCAACGGTCATAAATACGAGTCAGTTGCCATGGGTCTGAATTTTAATCACATGATCATGGGGATGCTGCAAAGGTCATATGTATGAAAAACAGTCATAAATCACTTTTTTCAATGATGTTGTAACTTTGAATGTTCACTAAATGAATTGTAAGTCAAGGACTACCTGTATATCTCTGCAGTAGTGATAATTACTATTTTTATACAGTAAGATGTGAGATGAAATGGCGGTGATGCTGTAGAGCAGCCTTCCATACCTGGCCCTCTACAGATAGGTGGGTTAATGACAAATAGTCCCCATCTAGTGTGTCACAAACAAGCTGGGGATGATGTACCATTTATTCTATCAAAGCTGTAGGACACTCCATTCGGAAAAGGCTGTAATAGCATTATCAGGCCAGCACAATGCTGAAGCAGATTGTCATCTTGAGTTTTTGATACTGATAATCAGCCAAGGCAGGAAACAAGGCTGAAAAAGTATCATTAACAATTAAGAAAGACCCTTTCAGTACAGACAACCAGACAATTGGGATGGTAGGAAATGTGTTGACGGTTTGTAATTTGTCCCTCTCTGCGCCTCACGTAGAGACAACAATCTAAAAAATGTGACAATGCTTTTATATCTCCTATGAAATTCTATAATGACATCATTAATAGCCATTTGGGAATTTGAAGCACATTTTTTTTTTAATTTGATTTATATGCTGCCCTTCTCCGGAGACTCAGGGCGGTTTACAGTGCGTTAAGCAATAGCCTTCATACTTTTATATATTTATATAAAGTCAACTTATTGCCCCCACAAACTGGGTCCTCAATTTACCTACCTTAGAAAGGATGGAAGGCTGAGTCAACCTTGAGCCTGGCGAGATTCGATCTTACTTTAATTGCAGACAGCTGGTGTTAAATTCTGTCTGTTGAGCTAAACCAGGCTCATTGAAGGAAGCTGTCAGTGTTGCTTTCTCCTCTTCGTCACCCCCAAAGAACAGAGTTCTCTGATTTCAAAGGCTTTTTAACGAAGCATCCCTGGGTCATCCATTCATTTCAAAAGGTTTACTAAGGTTTGCTATTTTGAAAACCTGGTAGAAAGAAACTTGCACAAAAGGACCCCAATATAACTAATAATACACCAACCAACATCAGGAAACTACTTTGGTAAATGGTTTGCGAGCAGCAACATATTCAAAACAAGTTCCCAGGCCAGATCAATTGCAACTAAGATATCAGAAGATGTTTACAGTGCTGCTTTCATAAATGATCCTGAAAGTTATTTTCAAGAAACATGCCACTTCTTGGTGTGACTTGGTATGCTTTTTTTGGGTGGGGGGGGGAGATACACATGGCTTTCTATGTAATGACACAATTTGGACACCACAGTGGAGATAAAAAGTTGTGCTATCTATCTTTGATGGATGAATTACCTTTAAGTGTCTACTGGAAGAAATTTATGGCAAAAAATATTTTGGGCTATGGTACTATTTTCACTGTACCATTGTGGCCAAAATATGGCTCACCTACTCGATTCTGGGCTTTTTTCCTTTCTGGCAGCCAGCAAGTTCTTGCTGTTAGGTGAGAGACTTATATAGACATATATACACCTATGTACACACAAACATCAACAGATACACACACACTCACACAAACATTTCCAAGCGAAGTTTGAGCACTTTGCTGAGCAGTCCTGAGCAAAAGCAGAATCACAGCCAGAAATGGTATTCCATTTCCCTCTTCCCCTCTGACTCCCATTTTCTTTTTGTGAAGTATCTTTTAGATGGTTAAGGATATTGTTTTATTGATCTACGCGCTAACCCTAAAAGCATTTCTGGTTGAACGATGGATAAAAATGCTTAAATAAATGTTTGGAATTTTTAAAGAGAAAAACTTGGGCACAACATGAAACATAGAAAGTGGGAAAAAACCTAAGTAACTTTGTCTTACTTTGGTTAGCTCATCATCTTTCCCTCTCTGTGGATAATTTTTCCTACAAAAAATTGATTGATGAGATACAGGCTTCATTTGATTAATATGTCTCTTAAGCTCCATGAAATCACCAAGCTGCTTGTTTAAGACATGTCACATAGGAAGAACATTCCTCAGCTCTTTCTGTTGATCACTTATACAGAAATAATAAGTTTCAAAATTGTCCATTCATTGTGGTGCATAAATGATTGTAAGCACTAAAGAAAAAACAACAACAGCATGATGGGAAAGAGGCAACCCATTTAGTAACTTGTACTTGGAGTCAGATTTACTACAATTCATTGCAATATCTGTATCCATTTTCACATATCATAAAGAATATTGTGCAAGTTAACAGAGGAACAATTGAGAATTTTTGATAGAAGAAAAATTATTCCCCTAAAACTTAATTTTAAAAGGTGATAAAATCAAATATTTACTTACGGGCAAACACATTGATACCTTTTCATATTAACTTGAAGAGTTCTTGAGGGCAATATTTCTTTCCATATGAAAAAAAATGTGCAGGAGTCTGAGTGTGACTGTTTTGTTTTCTTTTTACAGTGAAAAAGGCAATTGAGCTGAAATCGAGAGGCGTCAAGATGTTGCCCAACAAAGACAACAATCACAAGAATTCTGTTTGTAAGTTTGCCACTTTTTCTTTCAAGGATTAAGTCCTAAATCCATAACACTTTAATAGATGACCAGAGTTTTAATGTAAAACATACAGGATGATTAAAACATCAATTGAAAAAAAATATTAAACAAGATACACAACAGCCACCATTAGATTGTTTTCTGTGTTTTGTTGATCTGCAAATTATTGACCTGTTATGCTATGTTATATTTTGTTACACAGATTTCCATGGAGGTACATACACTAAATTAGGCATCATTCAGGTCCATCCCACCTCTTCCTTTTGGTCAGTCCATTGGACTCTTGTACGTGATCTTGCTTAGGGGGGAATTCGGCTACAGGAGTGTGTGCCACCAACAAGGGGTGAGGCAATAAGGACATGGAGCTATTAACCTAAAAACCAACAGTCTGGGCCTATTGGTCCTCTGTTTCTTCCTCAGAGAAAAGGAATAATTGAATAATCAGTTTGCAAGAACCAGGCTGAAATGGCTAGATAATATCCATTTCAATAGGAATGTAGGAATTTATTTATTTATTTATTTATTTTTATTTATTTCATCAAGCATGTATTTTATGACAGATAGAAGTGTAAACATAATTATAAATACATGAAAAGGATACAAATAAAAGAAAACATTAGGACAGGGATGGTAGGCATGCTAGTGCACTTATGCACGCCCTTTACAGACCTCTTAGGAATGGGGTGAGATCTACAGTAGACAGTCTAAGATTAAAGTTTTGGGGATTTGGGGAAGAAACCACAGAATCAGATAGTACATTCCAGGTGTTGACAACTCTGTGACTGAAGTCGTATTTTCTGCAGTCTAGTTTGGATCGGTTTACCATGAGTTTGTATCTATTGGGTGCTCTTGTATTGTTTGGTTGAAGTATTCATTGGCTGGTAGGACATTGTAGCAGATGATTTTATGCTTAGGTCAGACCGAAGATGGCAAAGTTCTAAGTTGTCTCTCTCTCACTTACCAATACAATAGGTCTTGATTTGCTAGATGCCCAGAAAAGACATTCGCTACTCTAAGAAATGCCTAATATGCTAAGAAATGCCTTAGGATAATCCCAATGTTCCCTTCTGTATATTTTTACAAAATTACAGTACAAAGACAATGGAAGAGAACAATCAATGCAATTTCCACAGCAGTAATATTTCAGATATTTTAATGGTTGTCCTTCAGCATTTTAAACTGTGGGGCGCTTAAGGCAAGGCTTTTATTGTGTACCTGCCTTGTCTTATTCTAAGACTGTTATGAATCGCCCTAGTGTGTGTTTGTGTGTATATGTGTGTGTATGTCTGCGTACATATACTGCCAATATTTCTACGTACAAATATTTCTGTCTCTCTTTTTCTGAAAGAGAAACATTTATTAATTAGAAGAAATGGCAGTAATTGCAGAATAACTTTCTGCAGATAATGCTGGGAGCTTTTTTTTTTTTTTTTTTTTTTTTTTTTGCCAGAATCATTTTTGAGCATAGAGACAGATTAGAAACCTGTGCAGCTGTTTCAGCCAGGGATTTACACGTGGATTCTAATTGCATATTCTGGATCGGTTGTCATTTCTGGCTGTAGAGCAGCACACTGTATATAGTAATAGAGTACACTGTGTCTTTCACCCACAGATGAAAAAATTTGGGGAAATAGATTTATTTGGTGGACAAACTTCAGCTAAAAGAAAGCTAAGAAGTCTTTACTTGGGTGAAGTGCAGTGGTGGGATTCAGCCAGTTCGTACCACTTCGGAAGAACCGGTTGTTAACTTCCTGAGCAGTTTGGCAAAATGGTTGTTGGAAGAAATCATTAGGGCAGAGAACTGGTTGTTAAATTACTTGAATCCCATCACTGGTCAAGTGACAATGCTGACACTGACTGATGAGCGTCACTTCTTCATTTTTCAATAATTGTGGAAGAACAATCAAGGTTTTTATTTTCTATTCCATTCCCATTTTTGAATGCATTTTAGAAATCTAAAAAACCAAACTGACCAAAAAAAAGTTGCTTTGTATTACTATTATAAAACAATTATACAATAATTGTATTGCATACACACATAACCACACCTTTACTTTATTATTCAAACTTTCTTCTTCTGCTTTGTCTGGTTTTTGAAGTGACAGACAGCCTTGTCCTAGTATTACTAAGGACGAACCTCAGAGAATTAGAGGTCACAGTGTATTTAAACAAATGTCTGCTTCATGTAGCTCTATGAAGTAAACATCAAATCTCTGTTGACTATTGAGTGAGTTCCCAGGACTGCATATTTAGCATAAATGAATGTGATCTTTCAATAATGTTTTGCATAAAGGGATATCTTTGGTGTGATCTTATTAACTAGAATTTGCCATATTTTAGAAATTGTTGGTTTCGGATATAGTACTCATGAAGGGTGTGTGTGTGGTGTTTTTGTTTTTGTTTTTGTTTTTTGTTTTTGTTTTTGTTTTGGTATGTGCATTTGACACTGCACTTTCTGAAGGCAGCAAATTCTGCCTATGATGCAAATCTTTTAAAATGTAGCATTTAATTACACAAAGTACAAACCATTGCTGATCAGACTATCCATTTGAATTATTAATGGAAATGGTCAGCTAATTAAATTCAACTTTTCACTAATTCATTATTGTCACCAGATCTATAAATAATTCTTGCCAGAAATATTACAAAATTACTTGTTAGATGCACTTAGACTTTATTGCAAAGTTTCTCTGCAGGAGTCTGGGTATGAATGTGAATTGGGGAAATAATCGGGGAAATAATAATTTTCCTGGAAAAAATCATTAGGACAAGAAGGAAGAATTGGCATTCCATAAGGCACAGCCAGTTATTATATATATAGAACCAGTTTGATACAGTGGTCAAGGAATCAGGCAAGAAATCAGGAGAATGTGAGTTCTAATCCTGCCTTGGGCACAAAGCCAGCTGGGTGAGTTTGGCCGGTCACTTTCTCTCAGCCCTAGGAAGCAGGCAATGGCAAACCACTTCTGAGAAACCTTGCCAAGAAAACTGCAAGGATTTGTCCAAGCAATTTCTGAGAATCATACCCAGTTGAATGGAAATAAAAAAGGGCAAAAGCACTAGTTTATTTGATAATATTTTTACAGCTGTGTACAATAGCTAGAAGTTTCTTGCATAGGGTACCTATGACATTTTGCCATAATAACAGAACACTTTATTATATACATATTATGACACATTGCTGTGTTCAGAAAGGTTAGGGCTTGCCTTCTCCAATGACTTTGTGGCAGATCACCTTGCTTTATTGTCAAACACGGACGGTTTTGTCTACGTACTCGGTTTCCTCCCTAATCATAGGTGAAAATTGGTTCTCTGAATAAGACAAGGAAGGGATATCTAAAAGGAAAATATTCATTTGCTTGCCATGGCCTGCAGGCAGAAATATTGTTGAATATTCTCTGGCTAGTGCTGCTTGTTTACTTTTATAGTGTTGATGTTCCATTTAGTGCAGAGATGAAGAAAATTGAGTTATTCTTAAGGCGATGATTTTTGCCACGTAGAGTCAAAGAACAAATGGCTTTACAGATTCAGTATTGATCCGCTGTAACACATTTAGATGAATTGATGGTACATGCTGTGTTACTCAGCAGCTGATACTCAAACAGCTAATTCTGGGCCACAATATCCCTGCTGATTCACCGCTGGATGTATGCGCAATAGGGGGTAAAAAGTATGATTTGTTTGGGGAAAATTACAACTAGCATAATCCGTAGGGATAAACACTTCTTACAATAAGCATTGTGATACAGTTGTGTAAATATCTGCCTGATTTATCACTGTCTTCTTAGCACTATGTGACTGTTTTGAAAAATTAAAATTGTACATTTCATCAATGACTCAACCTAACCCCAAAATACAACAAACTGTTTTTTAAACATTTTCTATGTGCAAAATATGTGGGGTACATATACTTATATAATTATACTTATACATGAAGGCTGAGGCCTTCTGAATAGCTGTTGGGGATACTGCAAATTCTTGTGAGATGCATCTTTATATATTTATCAATAGAAGTAAGATTATGTCACGCTGATCTGGATATGCAGAGACTATTTTTATCCCTTTAGCGGTCACTTCCTGTTTGGTTGATATTGTCATTTATTTCTTCATCTAGAAGAGTGAATGTATCTTTCTTCAGATGTGGTTGAGAGATTCAACACAGGCCATGCTAGCCAGAATTACTCAGGGCAGCTTCTGTAATGTCACACGATCCCTTGTCCTGTACGTTTCATGAGGATTTTCATTAAAACTTCAAGCTTTCTCTCCTCAAAGGTTACAAAAAAGTGAGCCACGGGAACTCTTACATGGATTTCTTGCATTTTCATTGGATAGGTTGAGTAGCCGTATAAATTTGATGAATAAGTGCATAATAAATAACCATGTTATTATTGGTGGTGCAGTGGTTAAAATGCCTTTTCATTCTTTTTCCCTTCTTTCCTACACTTTTCTCTGCCCTTTTCCTTCTCCTATTTTTCCTATTATTGGTTTTGTCTTTTTGTATTTTATAATATAAACTAATAAAAAAGGGTAATATATGTGACTATGGCAGATGATGGTCGTAGGTGCGAGGACTGCTTTTTTTTCCAGCGCTGCTGTGATTTTGAAGGGTTGCTGGATTATAGGTTGTAAATTGAGGACTACTTCCACTGTTTGCGCTAAGGGTATCTTACTGCCACTCTCACACACAGGACCTGATGTCAGTTGTTGTTGTTGTTATTGTTATTATTATTATTATTATTATTATTATTATTATTATTATTATTTTGATTTATATGCCGCTCTTCTCCAGAGACTCAGGGCAGCTTACAATGCATTAAGCAATAGCCTTCATACTTTTGTATATACCTGCTTAGTAGGGCTTTTTTTGCCCCTCCCCCGGTAGGTGTTGGGGACACCTACTGTATTTCCCCAAAAATAAAACTCTGTTTTATATTTTTTGAACCCCGAAATAAGAACTTGTTACCTCCCAATTGGACTATTATAATACTCTCTACATGGGGCTCCCCTTGAAGAGCACTCGGAGGCTCCAACTGGTCCAGAATGCAGCCGCGCGGGTGGTTATGGGCGCAACTCGTTGTGCCCACGTGCCACCCCTCCTGTGCGAGCTGCACTGGCTCCCAGTGGTCTTCCGGGTGCAATTCAAGGTGTTGGTTACCACCTTTAAAGTGCTCCATGGCATTGGACCCGGGTACCTTCGAGACCGTCTTCTGCCACCAGTAGCCTCCCACCGGCCAGTTCGCTCCCACAGAGAGGGTCTCCTCAGGGTGCCATCGGCCAAGTTATGTCGGCTGGCGACACCCGGGGGAGGCCCTTCTCTGTGGGAGCCCCAGCCCTGTGGAATGAACTGCCCCCGGAAATACATAAGATCTCCGACCTCAGGGTGTTTCGCTGCGCACTGAAGACCCTGTTGTTCCGCCAGGCCGGGCTATCAATATAATGATTTTAAATTAGGGTGTTTTAAATTTCTGGGGTTTTAAATTGAGCCAAATCTATTTAATCATTTTAAATTTTTAACCGTTGTTTTGTCTTGTGTTTTTAAATAGGCTGTACACCGCCCTGAGTCCTTCGGGAGAAGGGCAGTATAGAAATAAAATTATTATTATTATTATTATTATTATTATTATTATTATTATTATTATTATTATTATTATTATTATTATTATTGTTGTTGTTGTTATTATTATTATTTTCAGGGAGGTCTTATTATTTTGGGGCACGGAGGAAATCAGAGGAAATGGTGGGGACTGGCTGCACATGTGTTTAAATACTTTCGGGGAGGACTTATTTTTTTGGGGGGGGGGATATTTTAGTGCATGCGCTCAAAAGCCTGATTGGGCTTATTATCAGGGGATGGGCTTATTATTGGGCTTATTTTAGGGGAAACAGGGTATATATAAGAAGGAGGTCCTTGGGACCATTCCCGAGTTGTCTATCTGACACTCTGGTCAAATAATTTTGGATCGATCCAACACTTCTTAAATACAGGTAGTCCTAAACTTACAACAGTTCATTTAGTGATGATTCAGAGCTGCAGTGAAACTGGAAAGTGCAATTTATTACAATTTTTCGCACGTATGACCATTGCAGCATCCCCATGGTCACATGATCAAAATTAAAAACAGAAACAAAAACAAAAGCAAGCTAATTCTGTCGACTGCCAGGAGTTTGATCCTGACCTGTTCAAGGTTGACTCTGCCTTCCATCCTTCCAAAGCTTGTAAAATGAGGAGCCAGATTATTGGGGCAATATGCTGGCTCTGTAAAGCACTTAAAAAGGGCTGTAAAGCTCTATGAAATGGCATATAAGTCTAAGTGCTGTTGCTATTGCTATGTCGCTTCCCAATTTGATGGGTCTCTGCAATGATGTTATTTTTTGGGGGGGGGGGGCATTTTGTATCCTCTTTCACAGGGGGAACCATAACTTTGCTTTGTTTTGTTAGCCTACACATTACACATAACACACATACACATAACACTTGCTTTCAAAGATAAGAAGGGTTCTAGTATTGTTGCCGAATGAGGAAAAACAAAATGACGCCTTGCTTAATTTTGTGATACTTTTGCTAAGTTGGTGAAAGAATGGGAAAGGGAAAGCAATCACTAAAACATTACAAGAAGTAAAACAGAATAAAATTTTGCCTTGACTTGATGACTGGCACATCTAATTTAGGGATTGTTGCCCCTGTTTTCTTAGTTTTCCCATTCTCCTGAATGTATATTTCCAGACGAAATTCATAAGGAGGATTTCAAATAGAGACTGGAATTGTTTGTCTAGTCTGTCATTTTATACAGTTCTTGATCATTTGAAATTATCCTAAGAACCTGAGAACTGCCCATATGGAGATAATATAATATACCTAAATAATATAATAATATTTATATTTCTAAATAATATAATAATATTTAATAGAATAGTAAATAAGAGATGTAAATCAGATGTTAATATTATGTTGATTGAAATACATTGAAAATAATCAGGATTTCTCACTAGAACATTGTTCTTTGGCCCCAAAGAGGATTAACAGGATTTCAGACTGTGTCCTTTGACTTATAATGCATAATCCAATTTTATAATTTAAAAGCTCAATTATGCAGTGGAGATGACTAAAAGAATAAAAATGCAAGAATCACCAGAAAAAGGATCCACTAACGGTCAGAGAGCTAGCTATATATGCAGTTATGGAACAACTTTTTGCCTAGTCCCTCCATCAGGGATTACATATGTTATATCAACTACCTTTTGTTTATATACTGTACACTTGGACAAGTTTTTAGTAGTTGGGGATTTCACTGACCTTAATAAAAAGGTAGCCAATAATTTCAATAACTTATTAGTGCTCAACAATCTAAAAATTTATAGGACAGAGAATTGGAAAGCTTTGGTGATGAAAGTAGGAGTCAGGTTTAACAAAGGTCTTGTACTTTTATGTTTTTTTCTGTTTATGTTATTGAAGAAATTGGGCCTCCCTTTTCAAAGGTTACTAGGGTATAAGAAAACAAGGTTCGTGGATGAAAATGAGGTTCATGGGATGAACTTGTTGAAATAAAACATTTATGTAGCTTTGCATCTTGTAACCAGCTCTGGGTGGCCTCCAATTAAAAGTAAAACAACATTTTAAAAAAATAATAAAACTATTAAAAAAAATCACATTAAAAGCAACAAAACCTGGTGCCAAGTCATGTACAGATAGTCCTCAACTTACAACAATTTGTTTAGTGACTGTTCAAAGTTACAACAGCACTGAAAAAAGTAAGTTATGACGGTTTATCACATTTACAAATGTTACAGCATCCACATGGTCACATGATCCAAATTCAGACACTTGGCATATTGATTCATATCGATGAAGGTTGCAGATTCCCGGGGTCACGCATTCATCTTTTGCAGCTTTCTGACAAGCAAAGTCAGTGGGGAAACCAGATTCACTTAACAACCGTGTTATTAACTTAATAACTGCAGTGATTCACTTAACAAAGTTTGTGAAATGGGGCAAATCTCACTTAACTAATGTCTCACTTAGCAACAGAAAACTTGGGCTCAATTGTGACCTTAAGCCGAGGACTATCTGTAGACTCTTATCCTACCACTTAGGAGAAAAGCCAAGTTTTGCACTTGGACTGCAAGTTGTTTTCTCTGCTCTAGAATATGTACGTTGTCTTCTTCTGAGGACCTGACTACAAATTATTTCCATAACATAACATTAACATAACAATTAAACAATTAAACAATTAACATAACAATAACAATAACAATTTAAAATCTGTTTCAACAAATCTCTTAATTCTTCTTAATGCCCACCTCCCTATAGCTGATAGATTCACTTCCATGCTTTTTTTTTTGCAACACAATTTTACAATCCTCTCTTTTGCTGGTGTGAGAAGGGCTCTACACACCTTGCAATATGTAATTGTTTATATACATTTAAAAAAAAAAGTATCCTTTCAGATAGAGTGCTCATATATTTTGCAAAAAAAGTCAAAAGACAGGAATGGCAAATTGAAGAAGTAAAATACCTAGGAGTTGTTTTTCAATGTATTGTTGGACAGGAATCACAAATTTCATCTCCCTATTAAACTTGGGCTAATGGGAGCTCTGAAACTTGGGTTTCTGTTAAGGGTAAACATCTCTGTACTCTCCCTTTGACCTCTCTCATTGCACTTGGGTCATGTCTCATTTTCTCCTGAACAATTTTTGTTAAGCTTCCTTTTTCTGCTTCTTTGCTGTAGTACTGGTAATAACTTTAGGGGTTTGCTTGAGTGTTTTTATCTTAGAACAATTTCACTTGATTCCAGGAATGGGGCTGTTAGTCTTCACAACTCTTAATGATAGACTGAAGTCTCAGATGTATATGTGACCACTGTCTTAATATTACCCAGCATAGAATCTTTCTCTTCTCTATATATAGAGATGACAGTGGCAATGATTTATTTAAATCTGTTATAGCTGCATGTGCTGGAAGATTCTATGTATCGAATCCAGAAACAATGACAGCAGTTAAAAACATATAGCTACAGAGATAACCTAGTAAAACAATTCTTATACCGTGTTTCCCTGAAAATAAGACCCTGTCTTATATTTTTTTGAACCTTGAAATAAGTATTTGGCCTTATTGCCGTGCACTCAAAAGCCCGATTGGCCTTATTATCAGGGGATGTCTTATTTTGGGGGAAACAGGATAGTTGCTGAGATGTAAAGATTACTTGGATCATTTGCATCTTTGTAGGTGTTTCTAAAGTTAGTGAGCATCCATTTCCATCATCGTATTTACTGAGGGCCTATCAACCGCTCAATTAATGTGCATATCACCAATTACATCATTAATAGCATTCATAATATAAAGGTTTGATTCCTAAGTCTACTGGATGTTGTCCTGGGTAGTTTCTCTATCAGATTTCTGTAATGTGGTCATGTTTCCCACAAAACTCTCAATTTTAAAGGTGTGGGTTTATGTAAAAGGGTATCCCTACAGCAGTAACACACCTTATTTTTCTTCGGCTGATATGTTCTACCCCTAGGGACATCTGTCCATAGTATTCTGGATCCAGGGTCTTTGCCCTAGGAAGGTATTATTATTTTATCTCCATCTGCTTGCTCACTGTCATTAGGTTTCTTCAAATATTGGGAATATCTCCTGGTCAGCTCCATAGCTAAAGCCATGTTACACCCAGACTGAAAGATTACGGCCCCTTCTATAACTTAGATAGGTAATATGCCCCGTGGAGGGTACAAATAAATATCTTACAAACTTTCATCCAAGAAAAGCCAAATGCCAAGAGACAGATAACCTTTTAAAGTCAAGAATGCATTTTATAAAGCCATTCCCATTTTGTGGTTTCTGCCATAAAATCTAAAGCATTCAGCAATAATGGTAGGCTGGGATTTGTCATGGTGCAGCTGGGCTGCTGTAAGTCTGCCGTGTGTGAACTCTGTGAGCTTCATGGGAGCACAGAATTTTCAGGGGATTGTATGACCTTTGCAAGTAAAATGGTAAAAATTTAGCCATCCTCTTTTCTTGAAGAATATTATTTGCAGCAATCCACCTCTCAATCTGTAGCTGTATAAAAGTTAACTCCCCTGCTGGGCCAGAAAATAGTTGTTCTCGTGCCCATTACACACTGTGGTGCAAATAAAGTACACAGATAACTTTCCACCAAAACATTGTGACCTGCATTAAGCTGATGGACAGAAATTCTACTTTTGTCATCACTATAATAATTTTAGGATTCTGTTAAGGTGATCCTGAGTAAGAGACACTTCTCGGTCAGCAGGAAAAAAACTTTGAAGGGAAGAATTTTATTCTGAACTGCTGTACAGCCTAAGTAATATATCCTTTTGCCATATTTTTTGATGTATCCAACTCTAAATCTTTCATTACTCCCATACCCGAATTGCAGTAGTGCTGCACAAACATGAAATACTAAGCAGACAGTGTAACAGCTGAAGTTACGTTGGAGAACACCTGCGTTTATTTATTTGATTTATCTCCCAACATAGTCAGTTTGACTCTTTCCAGCTTACATGATATAAGAACATTTCAGAGCATCTGCTATGAGCCTGAGAAATAAAAGCAGTTCAAAGCCAAGCCAAGCGAAAGCAGTTCTAACCAAACTAAACTAAATTAAAAACAAAACAAAAGAAGGGATGGTGCAACCTTAATTAGAAAGGCTCAGCCTTCATCAGCTTCCAAGAAAGGGCCAGGCACTCTAACTGGAAGAACATTCTACCAAAAAGCAGCACCTCCTGGCTTCAGCCTCCTATAGTTCCTGAAAGTGGAGAACTAGAAGCCAAAAAAAACATCGCCAAACTTTTTTTTTATTTGTATGGCTTCCTCAGTCAACCAAACAAAGCTTTTTAACTAATGTTCCAGTGATTGCTTTGAGAGACTTGAAAGGACAGGTAGGGATCATCATGGAGAAAATCTATCTATGTGGTTATTGGCAGTTGAAAACTACTTGATGGCACATAATTAATCAATAATTTAATCAATCAGTCAGGATTTTAATGCCTTTAGTGTCAAAAGAGACTTGAACAGAGATATTTCTGTTTAATTTCTGACTAGTTTTTGTTTTTTTTTTAAATTTTGACCCCTGCCTGTCAGCTCTGGAAGGTATCTTTATATGTGGCTAGCTGAGAGTACTACTGAAGAAACTTGGCGTACACACACACACACACACACACACACACACACACACACACACACACACACACACACACACATATATATATATATATATATATATATATATATATATATATATATATATATATATATATATATATACTTGGACTATATTGTTTTCTCTAGTGTAATGGACACCAAGAAAGTTATCAAAAAGTGAATTTGGGATCTTGATCTCCCAAAAGATCTGATTACCACTCTTGGAATGATTTCCTTTCCAAAAGCTTTATTTTAGTGATAAAGTACCGTATTTTTCAGAGTATAAGATGCACTGGAGTATAAGACGCAGCTTATACTATATGTTGTACTATGACTTGATCATATGATTGCATAAAAAGTAGGTTCATCATTGGTGTTAAGATTTTACCATTAACACACTCTGTTTAATACCCTTATTCCCCCAAAGAAGAAGGATTTTTATCTTAACAATTAAATGTAAAAGGTGAAGTGGTTGCAAAGAATGTTATTAATTGAAAAAAGTGTTATTCATTGCCACTATTAATGTACTACTAAAAAATTAATGTGCTCCTGCTAGCTCATTCTTGCTTCAGTAAAATGCATGTTGGAGTAATTAAAATACAAATTATTTAAGTATGTAAGAAGAAAACTTACATAATTACTTATAGGAGGATTGTTTAACCATTAAGACAACACACTTTTTAATACAATGGAGTCTTTTTTAGGATAATAGTGATTAGCATGCATGAAATTAACATTCTATTTTCAACAGGTATAAAAGTAATAACAATAAGCCATTGAGTAATTCCATTGTTGATTAAATCTCTTGACTGTTGATTCCTATAGCCTATATATTCTTCGCTGTGTTTACACCCAATAAAACTATGCAAAACAATAACAATTCTAAAAAAAGGAAAGAACACTATATGGGTAAAAAGATTATATGCATCCATATTTTCCCAGTGTTTTCCCCCCTCATTGGTACATCTTCTGGACTAAGATTTGGATCTGGGTCTATCAGCCTTACAAGGTACGCCAAACAGGAAACATAATGAGCTAATTCTATTTTATTGTAAATCTACGTTAAGGGAATCTTGCAAATCTGAAAGCACATCTCTCCCCCATCCCATTTCCTTCACAGTCTTTTCTTTGTTATTGAGGGTCTATCTATAATCACAGCCTTCTCAAAGAAAGTTATTTTTTTTAAAGGAATATGCTAAAAAATTGGGACCACTGTCTTTTTCACAGAAATAGATCCCAGGATCTAGCTTTCTTTGACAATCTGGAAGACCAGGACTTGATAAAGTATGTTTTCTTAGGGTTTTTTTTTTTAATTGTTAGAATTCCACTTTAGATAAATAGCTGTCAGTTTCAGCATTAAAATACTTCATTCAGTATTAGTCCAACATGAAGCTAATGGTTTCGTTCTGCCCTTGCTGAGAATTGTAGATGTTGCAATGGAACTACTTTTGACAGTGGGAAAAATAACAGCAGCATTAAACTCTCACAGCTGCATAAAGCTTTAATGAAACAAGAGGGATAATTACCCAGATCTACTTTGTTCCATCATAAAATGTAATAATACAGATTTTCCCAAGTGTTAAAAATGTTAGCATTCTCAACTATGAAACATATCCCTGTGTAATAATATTATGTAATGTTATTTTATTAAATTGTGGAAATTGCTCCATAAATCAAATTAGTAAATTATACTTGTTTCTGCAAAATAGGCCATTGTCACTGCAGGAGCTAAAATATCCTTCAAAGTATTGTTCACAAATCTAGCTGTGAAGAGAAATGCTGTCTAAATGTATTTGGGAATAAAAGCATCACTTGCCAACTAGAAACAACACAAGGTGCTTGGTTTGTCAATTATTAATATAACCATATGACTAGCAGAGATAATTTCTGAAGTAACTAGGAAAAAAAAACAATCAATGTATAAAAAACAAATCATACTCAAGGGTTTGGAGGAAATAATTGTAGAAGCTGAAATATCTAATATTTTATGAATATACCTTACATATATAATATCTAATGAACAGCCTTTTGAAAATAGGACATAGAATGCATATACTCATTCTTTTCCTGATCCACTGAAGAATGAAGGCCTCCTTGTTGAAGATCAGTATACAGCCAGTCCTTGACTTACAACCACTCAACTGTTCAAAATTACAACGACACTGAAAAAGTGATTTCTGATAATTTTTTCTTATGATCAGAAGACTTATGATCATTGTAGCATGGTCACGTGATCAAAATTGAGACACTTTGGCTCATATTTATGATATGAGCCAAGTGCAGTGTCCCAGGGTTATGTGATCATCTTTTGTGTGTTTTTCCGACAAGCAAAGTCAATGGGGAAGTCAGATTCACTTAACAACCATGTTAAAAACAACTGCAGTGATTCACATAACGACGGTGGCTAGCAAGGTCATAAAATTGGGAAAAATTCACTGAGGAACGGAAAGGGAAGGGTTTGGGGGTCAGAGGGTTAGTATCGCCTATCTGTCAAGTTTCGATGTCATCTCAAATAAATTGCACTCCCAAACAATTAATCTTTGCTGAAATATTCCATTTATTGAGTACGACAGATCTGGCCCTGACTTCGTCGTAGCCGATACTAACCCTCTGACCCCCAAACCCTTCCCTTTCCGTTCCTCAATTCTCATCTTCTCATTGGCCATCTTCCAAGTCAGTCTCCCCAGCTTCTGACCTCACCCCACAGGAATGTTCCCCCCACCATCCCATCTCCTAGGGGATATTATCTATAGAGAAATAAGTAGGTGAAAAGTCAAGCCTCATCTTTTTATGGCAGCATCAGAATGCTGACATCTTGCTTAGCAGCAGAAATTTTGGGCTCAATTGTGGCCGACTACCTGTAAAACAGTGGCTCACTCAAGCCAGACTCACTCAAACCAGGTGTTTCAGAAGAATACAAGGGCAGGGGTATTGAAAGATGCCAAGCTATCTAAGACAGTTGGCAAGGCCACACTTCTTTTGTCCAGTTTCTGGCATTAAGGCATTCAGCAAGGTAATCATAAGCATGATATCCTGGCTAAAAACCTGATTTAAATTGATGCAAAAAATCAGCATCATTCAGATGCAACTGGAACTGTAAGGTCCCTACTTTTCTATAAGCTTTCCCAGAAATGAAATATTTGAAATATCCAAAGATTTTTATATCTGCCATATCAAAGGAAGATTTTTTTTCAAGTTAACTTTAATCACTCCTTTGGACATTTGGTTGTTGTGGTGGTGGTGACATGCTTAAGCAACCTAGAAGAAATGCAAGATGTAACTCTAACACACATAAAAACATATGTAGATTCTAACACATTAAAGCAGAAAGCAAAATTATTCAAGCCTGATGTTTCATGACTTAAACATAGAATAATAGAGTTGGAAGAGACCTTGGAGGTCCTCTAACCCAATCCCCTGCTCAAGGAGGAGACCCTATACCATTTCAGACAAATGGTTGCCCAGTCTCCTTTTCAAAGTTTCCAGTGATGGAACACCCATAATTTCTGAAGGCAAGCTATTCCATTGGTTGATTGCTTTTATTGTTTCTCCTTAGTTCTAGGTTGCTTCTCTCCTTGGTTAGTTTCTATCTACTGTTTCTTGACTTTTTGCAAAGAATGGATTGAATCTAGTGGTATATATTTCAATATGTGTGTTACAATTTCCTTGTTCTTTGAGAACAATGAGCAGTAGCTGTAACCCAAGCATTATAAAAACCTAGGACTTGAAATTCTGAACCCACAATCCATCAAGGTACTGTATATCATCTAACACAAAGGACTTCCACGTGAGTAAAACTGTGTAGGATTGACCCATAAATTGGTGCTTTTGATTTTGATATTGCTTATTTGACCTTTATTACTTCTCAAAACTCAATTTGTTAAGGTTGACAACAACTTTATAATGAAAAGCTTGTTATGAAAAATCAAGACAGGAAAAATAAGGACACTGAAGGCAAATCACCCTCATTATGGGATGATGATAATGCATTGTAACTAGAAATCAGACAAAAGAGTTATGCAACTTCTTATTTTTCATCTTCATTTATTCAACCAGATTGTCACTTAGTTCTTCTATTTTGTTTAGCTTTAATTATGAAGTTGAATGGTAAGATAAAAAGTATGTTCCCATAACCAGCTTTGTGATATATATATATATTATTAAATTCAGTCAGCTTTTTATCTCAGCATTACGTAAATAGTGCCATAATGAAAAGTTGTGGAGGGTTTTTTTGGCCTTCCTTTATTCATAATGAGATCTTATCCTTAAATGTGTTAAATCACACTGTAGGCAGAATGCCCTAGACTGGAACAAGAAGTTTTATAATAATTCATCATGAATAATGCCTAGGCATGTCACCTCTGTAGCAAAAATGTAGCCTTATATGATTTGCAACAGCTTAAGTCTGTATTAGTTTCCCTTAAGCCAAAGAGTCAGGCGTATGTATGTTCCATAGCTAATATACCCTCTTTCTATAGAAAATCACAGTTTTCCATAAGAATAATTTAAATGGAGAGAGAGAGAGAGAGAGAGAGAGAGAGAGAGAGAGAGAGAGAGAGAGAGAGAGAGAGAGAATGAATTATCTATTAGGTACTCTGATTGCTTTTTAACCTAGTAAATGCTTGCCTCTTGAGAAAATGGTGCCCTGGATGTTGGATTGCTGATCCCTAAAAAAACAGTTATGGATGGTTGTTAAGAGTGGTATTAGAGAGATTGTCTAAACTTTTCCCACTTGGTGTTTTCTGCTAAAAAATCTTTCCCTTCCATCCAGCAGTTTTCATCACCCTCATGCAGGGCTGGAGACATATATTTACCTTGACAGATACACAGCTAGAGCGTGCTGGGCACAAAAAACATATTGGAGTTGCTGCATATGTTTTGAAGTGCTAAAACAGCAGGCGGGATAGGGTTAAGTGCTGCATTACCTCTCGGTGCTCCACATTGGAGGCTGCTTTTCTAAACAAGCAGAGAATCTCTTTGAGGAAAAAAAAAATGGTAGCTTACCAAACAAGAGGCAAGCAATGGCAGTTGGGTGTGACCATCTAGTCTCTGAACTGAGCTGCTGACCAGATAATTGTTTTCATGCAAAAAAGATCTCTCACACAATCTCTGCAGTTTATGCAGCTTGAACAAAAAACACAGCCTGTTTAATCTAACATTAAACATTGATTGGGGTTTAATAATATCAACATTGCCTATGTATTGTCAGAAACAAACTCACCAGTCAGAAATTTTACAAAGCCATGAAGTGAAGCAGCAAGCAGCTTATTATAAAATATGTTCTTGCAAGAGCAGGTGGCCAGCTATGTGAGCCTACAGAGGAATATATTTCTCCAGCTTTTTATTCCCTCTACCCAAAATACCAATCCCGCCCTGCAGCCCCTGTGGACAAAGACCACAGGGTTGCAATTTTCCTGGAACGCCTGTTTCTCCATGAATTTCCCCATGCTTAATCTGTTTCCCCCTCCTTTTGCCCAGATCCCCTTTTTCCAGACTACCTTTTGTACCTTTTTAAAAAAATTCTTAACCTATATTTCTTGTTTCCTTACAATCCTTGCAACACAAGCATAATAAATTGAGGCAAGCAGTTAATTTCTCTACTATGTACTAGACCCGTGATGGCGAACCTATGGCATGCCTGGCAGAGGTGGCACGTAGAGCCCTCACTGTGGGCACGTGCACCGTCACCAGCTGCTGTTCTCGTTTCTGGTGTGTTAGCTGGTCTTCATGTGTGCCTGAGCACTGGAAACCCGAAGACCAGTGGTGAAATCTGAACTGGTTCGCTGGCTGTGCATGCGCAGTACACACCATGCACCAAATGTGAGGTGTGGGCATGCATGCCAAAAGCAGGCATGTGGTAAGTAGAACAGTGTGTGGGGGGGTGATCAGCTGTGACGCACAATTTTTTTTTTACTTTTAAAAGCATTGCTTTTAAAAGCCTCTGACGATCAGGCAACTCAGCTGGAATCGTCAGAGCCTTTTAAAAGCATTTTTTTTTATTCAAAAGTTTTACAAAAAAAAAAAAGCATTTCCCTCCCCCCAATATTCCCCCCACTCTTTCCCTCCCCTCCCCCCGAGACTTCCCAGAGCAAAATACAGGGTATTTCAATTAACAATCAAGCTAAATTAACCTATCTATCCTCAGACTACTAAATCCCCCCCTGAAACCTTAAGTCCACTGTAGATAACATAATACTTCTAATACTTAACGTTCATTCATAAGCTATTTGATATTTTCTTGTCTGATACTTATTTTGAATATAATCAATCCATCTTCTCCATTCCGATACATATCTTTCTTGTGTACAGTCCTTCAAATACGCTGAGATTTTCGCCATTTCTGCTAAGTTCGTTACTTTCAGTATCCACTCTTCAATAGTAGGCAAAAAGTCCTTCTTCCAGTATTGCGCTACCAACAGCCTTGCTGCTGATATTAAGTTCAAAATCAATTTAGTCTCTAATACTGTACAGTCCATCATTATACCCAGTAAAAACAATTGAGGAGTAAATTTCAACCTTTTTTTCAGAATATTCTGCATCACCCACCAAATTTTTATCCAAAATGCCTTGATTTTCTTGCAGGTCCTCAAAGCAAATTCCATGGACCTGTATTGTAACATTAGCAATTCATCATCAGCTTTCTCTGTTTTGGTCATGACATCTCCCATTTTGCTTTCCAAATTTAAATTGGCTTCATTAATTTCTTCCACTTTCTCATCCAACTGAATAACAAGTTTTGACAATCCTAATACTGCAAAAACAATATCATCTCTTATTTCATCGTGTTTTTCTGCAATCACTTCTTTAATTGATTTTATATCCTCCTCAACTTTCTTTAATTTCCCTTCCACAAGTACTGTTAAATTATTCATTGCTGTGGCTTGATTATTCATAGCTTCTTTCATTGCTGTTGCTTGATTATTTGTGGCTTCTTTCATAAACTCTTTGAAATCATTGAGAGCAGCCTCCTGACTCTGTGAATCAGCCAGATGTTGTGCTGGCTTAACTTTTTTAGAAGCCATCTTTTTTTTTCCTTTTTTAAAAAGATCTTTTTTTCCCCAAAGCACAAAGTCCCTTGAACAACTTTAAAGTGTTTGTAATTTATAGTCTCTGATTTATCAGGCAAAATAGTCTTTTCTCCACAACCTCTCAATTCCCAGCAGCTTTAATCCACTCCCCCAGCACAAAGTTCTCAATAAGCACTTTCGTTTCTGACTTTCACTTTCAAAACCATAACAAAGACACCATCTTCAGCCTCTAGCTCAAAGAAATTCAGTTTGAAACAAAGTAACTCTGGAGTTAAGCGCTGTTACTTTTAAAGCTTGTTTTCCTGTTTCCGCTCTGCCTGCGCTTGTAATCAATCAGACTCACTCTTTGACAGCAGGATCGGATCGTGGCTTCTAGCTCTGCTTATACAGAGTCGTCCTGGCTTCGGAGCTTCTTGGCGGGCTGACTTGGGAGTTCTCACCCTCCAAGCCTCTGGAATTATTCCAGAGGACTTTCAGGGAGCTCTACTCTCACCCACCAGCTCTCCTCTCCTTCTTTTCCTGAAGGGGAGGTTTTTCAGCCGCCAGACAGCTGATTTACGCTGTCAAAGCGGCTTTTACGAAGACACAGGGCTGGCGGTCTAAGGAGACCACCCACGAAGCCTGCGGTGCTAACCGGAAGTCCCATTAAAAGCATTTTTTTTACAACTCTTCAGCCAAAGAAGTTGTAGAAAAAATGCTTTTAAAAGAAAAAAAAAAGCCTCTGATGATCGTGCGGCTCAGCTGGGCATGGGTGGAGGGTAGCAGGGATTTTTGCTACTGGTTCTCCGAATCATTCACCACCATCGCTACTGGATCGGGTGATCCGGTTGGAACCGGAAGCATTTCACCCCTGCCAAAGACCAGATGGCCGGCACATATGTGCACATTGGATATCTAAAGACCAGGTGACCCATGCGCGCATGCGCATCAGCCAGCTGGTCTTCAGGTTTCCAGCGTTCCAGCGTGCACACACATATGCATGCATTCTGGTTTGGGCACTTGGTGCCCAAAACATTCACTATCACTGTACTAGACTGTGTGGTTAGGGTTAGCAGACCCTTCCTGTTTTCCAGACTTGATCTTTTTACCATTAATGTCCTAATGTCCTACTGAACTTTTAAACTCATGTCTCTCAAAAATTGTTTTCTTTGCAAAAACAACACTATCTCCATCTGTTTCTTACAGTATGAAATGGAGCTGATTGTGAAAGTCAGCCAAAAGTGGATGGAATGCTATGCAGGATAGTGATGGGTAAACCTTATTTCAGCAGAGATGATGCAGTATATGGAAACTGTAGTTTGAATTAAGTAATCGAATGACCAGAAATTCCACTTGGGGTGTGAATTTTTATTTCCTGTGCTTTGCTCACGTAACATGATCTAGTTACTCATTCTAATATGAATCACCAACTAGTTAGTCACTCACTCCAGTCAGATGGGTGATGGACTGGTGGTTTCCACTTGTTTGTAGAGATAAGGAGAAGTCTCTGAGCTTGGTTTCTTTTTTGCAGATGTTTCATTAACCAAACTAGGTAATATCATCAGCGGTAGTACGGAGCAGGGTTTGCCCTCAGTTTATATTCTTGTGGCTTGCCCTGTTAGTGTTGGTGGGAGAGGCCTTGGTAGTTCTTCGGCTGGGCTGTTTACTGTTAGCTTGTTTGGCAGTTCCTTGATTGAGATATTGTTTATTTCTTGATTGTTGGTCTGATTGTTAGTGTTAATCTATGCCTATTTGGGTGGGGAGGTGGTTTGGTTTGTCAGGTTCCGCAGGGAAAAAAAAAAAACGCCAGCCAAACAATGTTTAGGTTTGAAGCATTTATCTTCTCCAGCACTCACTGACCATCCAAGCAATAAACAATGCAAAGAAAGGATTGACAGAGCTAAAATCGGGTGCTCCCCACCACCTTTAAACAGTTCCCACCATCACACCCCTTCTCCTACGTGCCTGCCCCATCACCCAGTGCTCCTGGAAGTGCTGAGTCACTCTGAGTTGTCTCGCAGTTGTAAGTTTTGCTTCTGAGGCTAGCCTGCCACTGGAAACATTCTGAGGCAGTTCTGGAGGCCCTGTAAGGGGCTTGACAATGTCCAGTTGTTTGCAGCAAGGCTGCCTATCCTGGTATCGGCCCCTGATGGTCTTTTCTTCCCCTCCCCGAATGGCAGCTCCGAGCTGAGCATGCAAGAGCTGACAGGTCTTTGGACAAAGGGCTAATTCTTACTTCCACGATAGATCATGGCAAGAAGAGAAAGATAAGGTGTTCAGCAGTATACTACCAGCAGTGGGGTGTCAACATATTTTATATATATGGAGAACACCTGCTCAGACTGCTGGGTGGTACCAGTAGGTAAGAGAATATTAGGAGACTATAGCCAGATCCAGCCATATTTGAGCACTGCTTGCCCAAACTGAGACTGGACCTGTCTTGTTGCTTCCTTCTGGATCATTTTGCTAGCACCTTCTACCATACAAAGCAAGAGATACTCTCTTCTTAACAATGTACACCAACCAAAGTGTGATTTGTTTGTTTGTTTATATAATACATCTCATAGGCTTTACAGAAAAAGAAACAGAAATATAACTAAAACTTAAAAGATCTGAAAATAAAAAGAACAAAATTATACAAGTTGGATAAAGGGACAAGTCAATACAGAAGAATTACACACAGAGATGTAACAATGGTATCAGGAAAACTAAAACTCAGATGTTGGGTTGAGGAAGGATGCTAATAACATCAGGAAAGGTTAAGTTAAATAAACTCACATAAAAGGAAATGGCAACAGTTAATATACCAGCTGCTTAGTAAAGATGACTAAATACTTAGAGAAAAAGGCAAAATTACTCCTTTGATATTTTTGTACAGTGTTCTCAGACAAGGTATAGATTTTCATAAAAGAGGAACAGAATACTAAAAGATGAAGAGATGTGACTGATGTTAAATTTAAGGGAAACATGATTAGGGAACACTTGTTTAGCTTTGAATGAGTTTAAACCTCTAGTGTTAAATGAATTATATTCTATAGAAGGATATACTCTGTTCATTGGCTAGATCTATTTTTATTATTGTGAAATACTGAAATATTGGTAAAAAAACAGATAACTAGAGGAAAGAATATTTTATTTATATTTTCAGAAAAATGAAAATGGAAGAGAATCAAAAGAACTATACATCATTCTTTCTGACTTGATACAAACAGTTCATAAAGAGAATGATGTCTAAAAATCTTGAAAACGATGTGGAACTTAACAGAAATTAGTATGGAGCTATTAACACAAAACTTGCACACTAATCTACTCTCCTTTTTAAAAATTGTACAACATAATAGATTGTGGGACTGCTGTAGACATAATGTAACTTGATTTCAGCAAAATTATGATTAGCACACTACTTAAGCATAATTGGATATAGAGCTAACTAAAGTATCACATTCCAATGATCCTTCATGAAGTCATGTTGGACATTTAGTTGGATGCCACAGTGTTCAATCTACTCCCTATATTTTTCAGTCTTGTTATTAATGATTTGAATGAAAAAGTGGAGGAAACATGTATCAGTTTTGCAGATGACACAAAGTTGAGTGGGGTGGGTATTACTCCTGAAGATGGAAATGATATTCAAAATCATCTCGATAATATGCAGGAATGGGCAGAAAATAAGAGAATGAAATTTAGCAGAGAGAAATACAGTACTCTTTCCTTGGAAAACTAATCAAATGTTCAGATTTAGAATGGTGGAGGATTAAATTTTCCAGCTGAAAACAGTGAAAAATTAACTCTTTCCTTAACATTTCCAAATAAAAATGCAGGGGAAAAAAGCATTAGAAGAGTAAGGGTATTTGATAGTAGGATCAACTACAAAGAGAGAAGGAATCCCCTTTTTTGCATATGTTCAGTCTTCAGAGTTCAGATTTATCAGGCACTGTTACACTATTTGTCTTGACTTCATTGTAAGACTTTCATATTTCTAACAAAATTGAAAGAGTTTTTGGTAGTTACACTAAACTTTCAAGTTGGTAAAATTTGAAGAGAAAACCTAAGAGCAAAGCTATAAAAGGTTTAACTGTTTCTGCAACACTTAATAGAATCCCTTGGAAGTTAATAGAGTTGTACTATTGCTGTGCTTAATCGATACAAAACTAGTTTTTTTTTTCTTGCTGGGAAAAGAACATTAGAGATGTCATGAAAAAATCTTAAAAGCTGTATTAATAATGAGGTAAAGCAATAGACAGATAATACATGTCTGGGCCATGGATCTATTTTTCAGAGAATTGTAAAGGCTATGCAAGAAATCCAAATTGTCTGAATTGTCATATTTCTAGTAACTATTTACTATCTTCCTTTTATTCTTACTTCCTGCTAATGGGAATGAAACATTCACAAGAAATTATTATGTAAACAAATGGTGATACTGTGGACGATTTTTGAATGAACACCTCTACAGATGTCAGGAAGCATTGCCAGAAAATGTGGTGGAGGTGAAGGTTCAGGTCTCTTCGGTTTTGCCTCGTAGGAACTTAAACCCAAGTTTAAAAGGCTGTCTTAATTATTCACATAAATTAAATACCTTATTCCAGACTTTTGCCAGCATTGCAAGTAATGTTTAGAGAACTCTTTGCTTCCAAGCATTCCAGCAGGATACGTTCAAGTACTCCTATGAGAATTCTGCCTGCAGCTCCAGTAAACTAAGCCATCCAAGACAATTTTGAACCATGACTGTTTATAAAGGAAACAAAATTTGCTCAAATGAATAGAGCTTTAAGGGACAAATGCTTGATGCTTTAACAAAACAAAACAAAAAAGGTGGCAACTTTTTGTAGTGGCAGAGTTGCAAAGCATTTTCTAAAAAAAATATGAAGTGACTGAAGTACCTCCTGGATGATGGGAACTGGGGAGATAAATTTTTGCCTTGCTCATGGTAAGTTTAAATTAGTTCAGTGTCTTTATTTTGTCATTAGGTTTGTTTTCTTTACCTGGTACCGGTTATTCCTTCCAGCAGACTGAAATCTACAATAGACTGTGGCACTCTGTGTGTGCATTAGGTAAATTATCTTATGTGTTACTCACTATTTCTTGTGATAAGATATATAGGCAGTCTATCCTTAATCTTAAGGAATGAGGAGATTCAGATTTCAGTATATGGTAAGAGAATCCCCAGATCACCCTGGAAAAATAGGACTTAATAACATTTAGTTGAATGAGAATAAGAAAGAAAGAAGATTCAGACAGCAGTATAAAGAAGTACTTACATTTCTCACATATCTTTCTCTGAAAGGAAATGTATTTTTGATTATTCTCTCTCTCCCCCCGTCCCTTCCTCCTCCGTCTCTCTCCCTCTCTGTCTCTCTTTGGCATACTGTATATGCCTCTGAATGACTTACAGCTCCTGTTTTAAAGCTGTCCCATCTAGTCTTATTAGATTTTAAAGTGGTGCCTGCACCTCTTTCTTGCTCTCTCTCTCTCTCTCTCTCTCACCCACCCCTTTAAACCAGGGGTGAAATCCAGCAGGTTCTGACAGGTTCTGGAGAACTGGTAGCAGAAATTTTGAGTAGTTCGGAGAACTGGTAGCGAAAATTTTAAGTAGTTCGGAGATCCGGTAGTGGAAATTTTGAGTAGTTCGGAAAACCGACAAATACCATCTCTGGCTGGCCCCAGAGTGGGATGGAAATGGAGATTTTGCAATATCCTTCCCCCAGGAGTGGGGAGGGAATGGGGATTTTGCAGTATCTTTCCCCCTGGAATAGGGTGGGAATGGAGATTTTGCAATATCCTTCACTTTCCATGTCCACCAAGCCACGCCCACTGAGCCACACCATGCCCACTAAGCCACGCCCACAGAACCAGTAGTTAAAAAAAATTAGATTTCACCACTGTCTTAAACATTTGGAGGACTGATTGCTCCTACTTAGGATCACTCCTTGTTGCAATAATGAGAGATTTTCTAGCAGTATATAGACTCCAGTCAAATTGATTTCTCATAGGCAGATGATCTTAGACTGCTGTTGATCAAGATTTTGTATTAATTTTTTAGCTATTTTTGTGCCATTTTGTGGCAAGTGACTAGAGTACCCCAAGACTGAATAGGAGGACCACACAGATACCAGAGATATTTATTTGTTTGTTTGTGTATTGTCTCTCATGCAATGCATCACCAAACATTTTAGATTTTTTTTAATGAAGTTTAAAAAACATAAAAAGAAAATGTGGGAGATCATCCCCTCTAAAGAAAGCTTCAGCATCTGTCCATGGACAGAGGAAATTTCTGTCAATCATGTCTGATTCTTGGAGATGGCCCGTATAAGTTCCTGCAGTTTTCTTGGCAAGACTTTTCAGAAATGGTTTGCCATTGTCTCCTTCCTAGGGCTGAGAGAGATTAACTGGCCCAGGAGACCCAGCTGGCTTTGTACCTAAGGCAGGAATAGAACTCACTAGTTTCTAGCCTGATGCCAAACTGGTGCTCTGGAAAGATTATAACAAATTGTACAATTACACAATTTGTATAATGATCTCAATTTAAGTAGGAAATCCACTTCTGCTTCCCAAAGATTGTGCTTTACTCTTGCGTTTGAATTTAAAAAGTGTAGATTTTATCCAGCAGTTATTTCTACTACACCAGGCATTGTTATAAATATACTTTTTAAAAAACTAAATTATAATCAGTGGTATATGAAATGTGTCCAGGTGAAGCTTTGGGATCTCTGCAAACAGCTTGCATCTGTTATGGTGACATGATGCCTATACACAAAAGACTTGGGAAAATCCAAAAGTCTGCTTGCTGATTTTTGATGAAGCTCTTTGACAAGAGTTTAAGTTCAAGTAGTTCAAGTAGTTTATCTGGTGTCCAAATTTACCAGGTTTTTTTAAATTCAATTATTCTGTAGATTACTTCATGAGGTAAAATAAAATAAGAACACTCTGTTAAATCAGTTTCTTAAAACTGTGTATTGTTTAGCTGTTTGTTTTAAAAACATGTAGAGAAAAGCAGCAATAATAAATTATAAAGAAATCAATTTTGCAAGATTATAAGATTTGTAAATAAACTGATTAACTTGGCAGTTGGTAGACCCATTTACAGCATGACATTGAGGTAAAAGGCTTAGAAGATCTTTTAACAATAACGAAAACCTGATTTTAAAAACAAATATATATAGTATGTAGGAAATATATATATTTCCTACATACTTTTTCAACAATTATGCAGTAAAAGGTTCTAGGTAATAGGGATGTTAGCCAAATGATAAGTACAATTGTGTTGGATGATGAAAGCACCCTAGCAGCACAGTAAAATGTTTAAAAAGCAGAAAAGAAAAAAAGGAAGGAGGTTTATACTTGATAAGTGTTGAGCAAATTAACAATCTAAAGAAAAAAAAAATAGAATACTGGACTGGTCAGGGTGGTGTTGAAGGGCTCCAGAAGGGCATTTGACCATGGGTCTACAAACATGGCAGCATCCCTTTTAACAGACTTCCTTTATTTTGATATGGTTGGATTCTAGACCTCTTGCATTTTAGCCTCATGTAGGTTGATGCAGAAATATGTCCTGTTGTTTTCAGCGGTACTTCCTCTTATATAAATATACTAAAAATTATTACTTCATTTTTTTTGTCCCTGTCTAAAAGGACAATGCTGTTGAATGAGAATGCGAAAGACTATCTTTGAACATGAATATAGAAAAAATGGCACATGGAAAAAAAATGAATTTTGAAGTTAGCTAAAAAAAATTACGAAGTTAATTTTAGGTATTATATTGTGAATCTGAGAATGTGTCCTTGACTGTAAGCTATTTGTGCCATCTGTGACTCACTGTGACAAAAATATTTAAGATTATCATTTTAAAAAAGTGACTCCTCCAGAGGCTGTTCTGAATTTTCTTTGAGCAAGGCAAAACATGGTGAAAAGCACAGCATAATAAATCAGCAATTCATTATTATTTCCAACAATAAGGACTAAAGCAGAGATCTAATGTTAGTAAAAATTAAGCTATTACCTACATACGTAAATTAATTAATCAGTTATATATACTTTGGAAGGAATTTTATTATTAGTTTTTCCATTAAAGGCCGCTTGAGTTGCAACATTCTTCTTAAGTAGTCCTTGGCAACTGTGTAGATAGATTAATTAATCTATCAGTAGTCTGTGGCAACAAGGTACAAAGGCTATGGAATCTGTAGTAATAACAGTAATTCAATTTACATTTCTCTATTTTCTACTTTCTATGCAGAAGGTATTCAAGTTGGGTCGTGATTTTTTTTAAAAAAAATAGTTACATCTCATTAAAAAAAGTTAATAGACTAAACCCTTGCTGAAAAGGAATTGCTTTAGGAGAGGACCAGGGTGAGCCTGAGGGCGAAGTCAAATGCATCATCTGTCTTGAGTCCCTAGACCCACTGAAAGAGACTGCCCTTGAAGTCCATAGACACTTATCTGGTCCAAATTTGCCTCAACCATTATTTGACCAGATTCTTGTGTATAGGTTGCATGGATAAATTTATAGTGCTTTCTGAACTTTATCCTGGTTCTTGGTTTCTTGCACCTAACAGGTGCTTGACTATGTTTCTGAAAGTAGAAAGATGTGTTAAAAAATGTTTGAGAGAATATTTTCCATAGTTTGGGATTCTTGCAGGAAACTGTCCTCTCCCATGTGCTCAACATATGAAAGAAAACAGAAAATAGGGACGTTTTTAAAAAAGTTTGGCCTCTAATCTCATTATCTGAACTGATTAGTGGTGACATAAGTAGTTTTTCCTATAGTCAGTCCTCAAACTGTGGGACATTAAAGGTTAACAAACTTCTGCAGTTTTCTCTGTTGTAGTCCCTGCCCTTCTCTGATCTTTTTGGTCTAACCTGTTAAAATATGGCTCTTCACCTAAGCTTTAGAGTCACAATATTGGGGACTCAATTTATGTATGATCTTATCTGGCCCTTGGTTCTTTACTTCCCCTCCCCCCACTTATACTATATTATCTTAATGAACTATGAATGTTTATATTGGTTTTCTATGTGTTGTTCATGGCCCAGAATTATGAACTAAAATAGGTGGATTTATACATGGTTTAAAATAATAATCTTAAATTTTGCCTGGAAAACAGTTGGCAACCATCAGCATATCACCATCAGGCCAAAGTTCTGGATTATTTCTCCTAAAAGTTTCACATAGATAATGGACACCCAGGAAACAATTTAAAAGCCTGTAACCTAGAGTGAAAGTGTAGTCCTCTAGCATTGTTCTTTAGACACAACTTAAAACCTTGGTACTATTGTAAAAGACCATCTTACAGTCCCAAATCTACTAGGCAATCCATCAATTATTGTGAAGTGTTACCACCATTAATGATATAAAGAGTCACTAAGTGGTACTGTACACTTCGTAGTATATATTCTGCTCACCATCTCCAGTCAGCTAGTTGCCAGTAGACAGGGATGATAACATATTACATCCAATAAACTCTGGATAACACTGACAATTTTTTTAACACTGGAATATATTGATTGACAATAACTCTCCACTGATTCAGGTTGAAGCTAAGCCAGATCAAGAAATGAAGCTTTCTGTTATGTGACTGTGGTCATTCTTCAGGCACATTTAGCTGAAAACTCATGTAGACCCTTAATCCTTTTTCAATCTGGTTAATGACAGAATAATAGCCTTAAACAAACTGCAGAAGTCAATAGTAGTGCAGATTTTGTCAGTTATATTATTTCGATCTTTTTTCGCTGTTATATATAAATTAGTGATAACAACAAAAGTGAATTTACTTTTCATAGAAGAGTAGAAGCTTACTGGACACTTTACAGCTTATCAGTGCCTGCTGTTTACAAAAGAAAGCTATCTTGTTTGGGGAGGTTGTGATTCTTCTTCTTTTTCCTTTTTCCTCTTTCTTCTTCTCCTTCTTCTTCTCCTTTTCCTCCTCCTCTTCCTGCTTTACTTTTGATTTTGAAAACAAAGTACTAAACATTTTCATAAAATAGATCTCTTGCAATCTTCTAATTTAAATGCAGTTTTGATGCAAACATGTATTTCTTGTGGCTTAATCTTCCATGCTTATTGGTGAGGCAATTGAAGCAGCCCAGACATATCATTTATTGATTAGGAAGCTGACAGCGTCACTTATGATGAAATATCACAATGTCCATCATGATGTTATTGTCTTGTTGCTTTGACAAAAACACTTTTTTAATCACTTTATCATTAAGAATTATGTTTTCATTTGAATTGTTCATCAACCAACAGAACACAAAACAAAAAGAAATAATCATTATGTTTTCAAGGTATTAAGATCCCTACAGTGCCATTGCAAAAGAAACAGATTAATTAGCATCTTTATTTTTACACACATAACTAGCAAAAGAAGGGAAGTGCTAACATTTGAAGTAATTTCTGAAGAGATAGATTGCGTGTGGGATGTATGTTGTTATATGCCTCTGTTATTCGCCTCTGTGAGGTATGCTAATTCTTAATTAGTTTTTCCTTTTTTTATTTTCACTAATAGTTTTGCAAATGTAATTATCAATAGTTTTGATCTGAAGCAATCTTATTTCAATTTGAATTTTAAAATTTGTTATGAATGTTTACTATAGTTAGAAAGTAATTAAAGCACATGTCCTGCATAGTTTCTCATCTCAGCATTGCTTTAAAATGTATTTTCTTCTTTTAAAATACTCCAGAATTATATTTGGAAGTACTATTAATTTGGAAAGGGTGAGGGGAATTCTACTGTCTTTTCAGTAATCTTTTTTTTAATATATAAAATAATTTTTATTAAACAGTTTGTCTTTCAAAACAACACAAAAACAATCACACATATATAAAAACAAAACATGTCAAAATGTAATGTATTGAACATTACATAACATTAATGGTAATTTTACAGAATTTCTTTTCAGTAATCTAATTACAGAAATAGATGAAATATAGAGGGGCTGGGGAATCTAATGGCAGCAATTCCTGCCTCATTCATAGAAAATATTTTTTGCAGCAAGTTTTCCCCCCCCCCAATTTTAATTCATTATATTATAGTAAATATATTCATTAAACACACTGGAGATAGACAGAAGGAGAATAAAAATGAAAGACAAATGCTGTTATTTACCTGAAAAGGTGATTACTGGAAAACAAACCTCTGTTATTGTACTTTCAGCAAAACTAAAGTCCTTTCTATTTAAAAATATTTGAAAACCTTCCCATGTAAAACCAGGTTTGTGCTTAAGCTAAGGTGACCAGATTTTAACATTGGTAAAGAGGGACATTGTGGGCGTGGCTTATTTTGTGGGCGTGGCTAGCTGGTCATGTGATTTTTGGGTGGGCGTGGCTAGCTGGTCATGTGACCGGGTGGCCATGGCTATGTGTATAGGGTAAGGTGAACAGATTTTAACATTGGTAAGAGGGACACCATTGTGGGCGTGGCTTATTGTGTGGGCGTGGCTTGGAAGCCATGTGACTGGGTGGGCGTGACTAGCTGGTCATGTGACCGGGTGGCCATGGCTGTGTGTATAGGGACTACTCAGAGGGCTGAAAAGTCATTTCTGACAGGTCCTCACACTTTTGACTGGTCCTCACACTTATGACCATCCTCACATTTATGCCCGTGCAGCATTCTTAACAACCATGTCACTCATTTCACAACTGCTTCTCTTCACCATGGTGACAAGATAGGGCAAAAAACGTAAAATGTGAGGACAGTCGTAAGTTCGAGGACTGGTCAAAAGTGCGAGGACCAGTCAAAAATAACTTTTTCAGCCCTCTGAGTAGTCCATATGCACAAAAGGACTAACCAGAGGGCTGAAAAAAGTCATTTCTGACAGGTCCTCACACTTTTGACTGGTCCTCACACTTATGACCATCCTCACATTTATGCCCGTGCAGCATTCTTAACAACCATGTCACTCATTTCACAACTGCTTCTCTTCACCATGATGACAAGATAGGGCAAAAATGTAAAATGTGAGGACAGTCGTAAGTTCGAGGACTGGTCAAAAGTGCGAGGACCAGTCAAAAATAACTTTTTCAGCCCTCTGAGTAGTCCATATGCATAAAAGGATACAGTAATAGAGAGGGATGAAGGAAGGGAAGGGAAATTAGAGTAGGAGTGACGGTTAAGAGAGGGAGGAAGAGAGGAGGAGAAGGAGAAAGGAAGAGGAAGTAGGGCGGAGAAGAAGAGGGGGGGAAGAGAAAGTAAGAAGGAAAGGAAAGAGAGGTGGTAGGTTTGAGGAGAAAGATTGCTGTACAATAAAAAAGATGAAAGGGAAGAAAGCCAACCCCAAACAAATATAAAGATATTAAGATAAAGAATGAATTGTTAAACTTTAAAGAATAAAAGAGAACAAATATGAATAAATAGCAATAATTAGAAACACACATACATACAATGTATTTTCTTTGAACAGAATATTTGGCTGGTTCACAAATTTAAACAGTGTTTAGTCATTTCAATTAAATTTACAATTTCTATATTTCCTTTTTGCCATATTTATTCCTCATCTATTTTTTAAAAAAAACAATTTTACCCTTCATCCTCATCTCTAATCTTAATCAAATTCAATTTTTCCCTTCTATTCTATTTTATACCCCTTCCCATTGTCATCTATTTTTATATCCATCCTCACATTGGTTAATTATGTAATTATGTAATACAGTTGTTTAATACAAATTCAACATTTTAATATAAATCAATTAGTTATATAACTATCTTTTTTGTATATTAATCAATATGAACATGAATATTCCAATTATTTCCATGCAATCCAATTTCTTACAAATCAATTAATTATACTTACCAATAATAATAAACCAAATAATTTCCCCCATATATTCCTCCAAACCACAACTTAACCATTTCTGCTTTCAACAAAGTATACAATTAATAATATCTCAATTATTACAATTCCCTAGTTAAAAAGAGCTTTTTTTTCTTTTGTGTTTTAAAATCTTGAACTCTCCTCTTTTGCCCTAAATAATTTTCCATTGTTTGCACTTACCTTTTTTGGTGAGGAAAAGGAAAATAAATCTGCTGCCTAATTTTCCAACGTTGCAAGCAAACCGCAAAGCCAACAGCCTGTTTTACTTTCAGTTTCGTTTTGAGCTTGGTTTGCACAAAGAGGAAAAAAAAACTGAGCAATTTAGCAAGAGCAGCGCCCTGTGCAAATCAGCTGAGAGGGGGAAGCCGAGCTAATTAATGTAGGGCGGCCCTTTGAAGCCCCGCGGCAAGAGTTTAAACAGGTTTTTTCCCTCTAGCCATCAGCGGGGATTCAGGAGGCAGCCGGGAACCAGGAGGCAGAATGAAAAATCGGGAATTTTGTAAAACGCCGCGGGACGCGGGACAAATTGCTCAAAAGTGGGACTGCTTAAACAGATGCTTTAAATTGAATAGATAACTTTGTAACCCTCATGTACTATAGACTGTATATTGTATAATACAGTGTATTTTTATTTTTAAAAAATGCCTGAAATTTGTTTCATAACTAAACACCTTAAGGAAAGCTTCTTGAATGCCTCTTTCTTGCTCTTCCTGAGCACATGAACTAATTCAGATGTCCAAAAAAGAAAAGAAAAAAAGTCACCAGTTGCAAATCTGGCATGAATAATTTCCTTATGTCATGATAGTAATTCTTCTAGCCCCAAATATCCATAAAGATTGGTGGGTTATTAAGCTCCAAGTGCTATAGAAGCAGATTGTTTTGGCCCATTTTCAAACTGGCTATGGTATCAAGGCTGCTTTGACCACCTTGCTGGATAATCTTTATTTAAGGACTGATAAAGCGAATGTGATTCATTTGGTTGTTCTTGATCTCTTTATGTATTACCAGCCATGTGCAGTGTTCTGTTAGCAATTCAATCCCTGATGCTAACCAGATTTTAAAGGACAGCTGTTTAAAGTCAATCCAGGCCTTGCCAGACCTGCAATTGTAAGTTGGCATGGTAACGTGACATTGTGCCTTAGAACCATGTTGCTTAGCAATGAGCCCACAGTTCCAATTACCATCCGCAAATGAGGACGACCTGTACTTGAACATATTATATCCATTATTTTTTTCATTATAGAAAATAATTCCCCATACCAGCAAACATTTGTTACATAATCTGAATTATATGTGAAATATATGGTGTTTTCCCCCTCAGCCTTAGACACAAACAGAATAACTATTCTGAACTGTGTAGGCAGGTAAATGATCCCTTAAAGGTACAACAAACAAGAACAAATCCATATCAGTCCTCCATTTCAGTTTTAAGATTTATTGAAAGAACAGTGGAAAGAGGGTAGAAGAGAAGGAGAGTGGGAGTAAATAAAATCCTAAATCATTAATTTGGTCTAGTTAGACCTATATACCCAAGGCCTACTTGGGATCCTCATTCAATAGCATTTCTTACACTGATTTAAAACTCAACTTTCCATATTTGTTAAAAAGAGCTAGCATACCTGTAATTTTAATAAATTATATTGCTGCCACATATATTTTTTGTATTATATTTTGTGTGCAGCTACATATATAGTCTGGCTGAGAGCTTTATATGAGAATGATCTGTTTCAGTCAGCTCAATTTTGTTTCAACTTTTAATATAATTATGCTCATATTTATGAGAATATATGCATTTTAAGGCCAACTGATTCATGGGACAAATTGAAAAATTGTCCCCAAAATGAGTTCATCCTAATTTAATTGATTTAATTAAAAATTAAAATTCTGTCTCGATTTATGAAAACATAAAGTTGCAGGAAAACTGATGAAGCTTCTTGGATGCGAAGTGAAACATCTTCTTCCTCAAAAAGTTGCCTTTAAAAAAAGCACATTTAAATTTCAGGAAAACACTGCTGTAAGTGTAAAATAAAAATTCAAATGTCACAGTTCACTATTTGGAATTTTCATTGTAACCCCTTCCCTTTTCACTGATCTCTGATTTAAAACAACTTGACAGCTAAGTTTGTTTCAACATACCTAGGTACTTTACTCTTCTGAATAAGCTTCCTTATTTCTATACCAATTGTGGTGTGAATTTTCTAATGAGAATATGTATGACAATGTACATATAGTTCATGCTTCAAGGAAGATATGTTGGTATGTCCTTTATTGTTCCTTATGTATGGACACTAATCTTTCCAAACTAAAACAGACTACTTGCACCATTAAACATATACTTTAAGACCTAATAGGGAAAAACTGTCTTAATTCTATTTTTCTCCACACAAGCTATCTCAGCTTTGGTGTCTTTTGCTTCTCTGGAATGCATTCCCTCTCTCCTGGGAATCCAGACAACATTCCATTACAATATAGAATATTGTACCAAAATGACAAATCCCTGAATATTTTTCAAGGAAAGTCTATGAACAAGATATTATGTTATTTACTGGCTCTGAGCATGGTTTTCTTTTTCTCTTGGGGAGTCAATAAATATACATTACTTATTCTGACATAATTTTAAGCCATATTTTACTCTTCATAGCAAGGAGGAGAACATGTGTGCTGATGTGAATCCTATTTAAATGAAACAAAAATTGCTCAAAGGTTCTGAGATCACAGTGTTCCTTTTTTATTCAGCAACTTATGAAGCTTGAAATGAGGATCACCCTCACACAAACCTGGGGATTGATGCTGAAAAGGTACTGTGATATATTAACCATGAAGAGTGACTTGGAAACAGTGTTGAAAAATAAGAGAGTATGTTCAAAATAGTTCTAGAGGACTTATATATTGTACGTTAAAAATAGTCTTAGTAGAGATTGAAAGATATATAGTTTGATTATGATTTGCTTCTTTGAATAAAATCAAGGAAAGAATCCAATATAGTTAACATAAATTTTGGTGTGCTGAAACTTTTATACATAATTTTGTGATATATGATGATCAGATTCTCTGGAAAGTCACAAACCTCCCAAAAATGTTTCTTGTTTTTATAGATATAACAAAATTAAATCAATTGGCTCGATCTTGCATATTTTCACTATACTGTAGAAGTGATTATTATAAGTTATATTGGGAATTCTAGAAATTTAGCAGAGCTGAATTGAGCCTTAAGCAGAACTATACTTCATATCCATCGAATTTTGAATTATAGGCCTTTAACAATACTCCAAAAGAATATATATATATATATATATATATATATATATATATATATATATATATATATATATATATATATATATATATTTGTTTTCTCAGGTTTTCGCGGGTGTTTGTATGTAGGTCTTTGGTTATTCGGGTCTTCTCCCACGTAAAATTGGAAGTGTCTTGGCGACGTTTCGACGAAGTCTCATTCGTCATCTTCAGGCTGGTGTTCTCGGCTTCGTGCTTCCAGGAGCAATGTGAGATCGCAGCTGTCTCTTCCTTTTAACTGCTAGTGGGGGTGTGAGCTGATTGGGTGGGAACTTGGCTGTGTTCTGATTGGGTGGAGGTGTGTTCTGATTGGTTAGGGGCTCGGCTGTGCTCTGATTGGATGGGGGGTTGGTTGTGCTCTGATTGGCTGGGGGTGTGTTCTGTTTGGGTGGGGGCTTGGTTGTGCTCAGCTTAGTCTGAGTTGCAGGGGGATTTGAGCTGGTGAGCTGCGTTGTTGTTGTTTGGCTTCGTGTTTGTGGCCGTGCGAGCAGAGCACAACCAACCCCCCATCCAATCAGAGCACAGCCAAGCCCCTAACCAATCAGAACACACCTCCACCCAATCAGAACACAGCCAAGTTCCCACCCAATCAGCTCACACCCCCACTAGCAGTTAAAAGGAAGAGACAGCTGCGATCTCACATTGCTCCTGGAAGCACGAAGCCGAGAACACCAGCCTGAAGATGACGAATGAGACTTCGTCGAAACGTCGCCAAGACACTTCCAATTTTACGTGGAAGAAGACCCGAATAACCAAAGACCTACATATATATATATATATATATATATATATATATATATATATAGGTATAGGTATATGTATATTTAATTTAATTTAATTTAATTTCCAATTTATATACCGCCCTTCTCCCTGAGGACTCAGGGCGGTGTATAGCCAAGATAAAAAACATAGAATACAAATATTAAAACATTTAAAAATATATATAGATTTGGGCCGAAAGTTAAGAATAACAAACTAATTAAAAAATTTAAAATTTAAAAATTTCTTCTAAGCCAACCCGGCTTGCTGGAAAAGATGGGTTTTCAGGGAACGACGGAAGGCATTGAGGTCATGGATTCTCCTTATCTCCGGGGGCAACTGATTCCAGAGAGTGGGAGCCCCCACAGAGAAGGCCCTCCCCCTGGGGGCCACCAGCCTACATTGTTTGGCTGATGGCACCCTGAGGAGGCCCTCTCTGTGGGAGCGCACGGGTCGATGGGAGGTCGTTGGTAGCAGCAGGCGGTCTCGGAGATAGCTAGGCCCTATGCCATGGAGCGCTTTAAAGGTGATAACCAACACCTTGAAGCGCACCCGGAAGACCACCGGGAGCCAGTGCAGCTCGCGCAGGAGCGGTGTTACATGGGAGCGCCATGTTGCTCCCATCACTACCCGCGCTGCTGCATTCTGGACCAGCTGGAGCCTCCGGGTGCTCTTCAAGGGGAGCCCCATGTAGAGAGCGTTGCAGTAGTCAAGGCGAGAGGTGACGAGGGCGTGAGTGACTGTGCACAAGGAATCCCGATCAAGAAAGGGCCGCAACTGGCGAATCAGGCGAACCTGATAAAAGGTCCCCCTGGTAACAGCCGTCAGATGTTCCTCCAAGGACAGCTGCCTATCCAGGAGGACTCCCAGATTGCGCGCCCTCTCCGAGGGGGCCAGAGACTCGCCCCCAATAGTCAGCGATGGAGTCAACTGACTATATCGGGATGCCGGGAGCCACAGCCACTCAGTCTTGGAAGGGTTGAGCTTGTATACATATGTATATGTATATGTATATGTATATGTATATGTATATGTATATGTGTAGGTCTTTGGTTATTCGGGTCTTCACCCACGTAAAATTGGAAGTGTCTGGGCGACGTTTCGACGAAGTCTCATTCATCATCTTCAGGCTGGTGTTCTCGGCTTCGTGCTTCCAGGAGCAATGTGAGATCGCAGCTGTCTCTTCCTTTTAACTGCTAGTGGGGGTGTGAGCTGATTGGGTGGGAACTTGGCTGTGTTCTGATTGGGTGGAGGTGTGTTCTGATTGGTTAGGGACTTGGCTGTGCTCTGATTGGATGGGGGGTTGGTTGTGCTCTGATTGGCTGGGGTGTGTTCTGTTTGGGTGGGGGCTTGGTTGTGCTCAGCTTAGTCTGAATTGCAGGGGGATTTGAGCTGGTGAGCTGCGTTGTTGTTGTTTGGCTTCGTGTTTGTGGCCGTGCGAGCTCTTCATGGTGGGTGTCAGTCTGCTTCATGTATGGATTGGAGGGGTTTAAAGTGGCTAATGATGCAGCTGCAGTCTGGCTTCTGGTCCTTGGTCGTGGCTCATTATCAGTGTGGGTTTGAGTCTGCTTTCTGCATGAATGTGTGGTGGTGACATCCTGTGTGGCTCTCGTGAGTGTGGGTCTGGTGTCATTCGTTGTGTTAGGGACTCGTTTGTCAATAAGGGTGGGTTTCCAAATGGCTGGTAGGCGGGAGGTATCGTCTCGTTTGTTCATGCTGTGTGGGCGTTTTTCTATCTCGATGGCTTCTCTGATTATTCTGTTATTAAAGTGTTCAGTTTTGGCGATAGTTCTGGTCTTTTTAAAGTGAATATCATGTCCTGTGGCTTTAAGGTGTTGGACCAGGGAAGAAGTTGGTTCCTCTTTTCTGACTGAGTTCTTGTGTTCTTCTATGCGTGCACTTATTCGTCTGTTGGTTTGTCCGATGTATGTGGTGGGGCAGGCGGTGCATGGGATTTCATATAATCGTCAGCATACCATTACAGAGATCTCTGCCTTTATATGCCATTAATCAATTAGTAGTTGGTTAATACTAGTTTAATCAACTAGTTTAATACTCTGATGTCAGCAGATGGCTGACGAAAGCTTAATAAAATAAAATTTTAATTCTTTTAATATTTTAAAATCTTAAGTTCCGGAGTTCGCAGTATGTCTGCTTCTTTCTTTACATACATACATACATACATATATATAAATATGTAAACACACACACACACACACACACACACACACACACCTATATATCAAAAAGGCTAAATAAAATATAACTAGGATACCCTTCTGTTATGTATCTATCCATTTTGTGAGGGAGATTCAAATGATAGAATGCTTGTGATTGATTAACGGTTATTTCAGAACTGTATATAAGGAGGGCTGTTGCCTGTGTTCCTTTGCTGAAGTCTCACCCTGAATTAAAGAGCTGTTGTCACTAGCTTGCTTGTGCCTCTCATTATTCCCGCCCTATAACATTGGCGATAAAGGTGGGATTGAGGCCACAAGAAGCGAAGCAAAAAAAGCTTTGAGTTTCAGCCAGGGTGACGAGCAGACTGTGGAGACATACTGCGATGTCTGCCTACGTCCCGCCAAAACCCTTCAACCCGACCCGAGAGAAATGGGGGTCGTATCTGACCAGGTTTGAGTGTTCCCTGGAAGCAAGTGAGATGCAAGGTCTCTCGGCAAATCGGAAAAGAGCTCTCTTCTTGAGCCACTGCGGGCCAGACATTTTCGAGATGGCCAAATCTCTCTGTGAACCTACACCGGTTTAGATGGTCCCCTGGGACGTCCTGCAAGCAAATCTGAGAGCCCATTACGCTCCTATTCCTTCGAAGTTTGTACAACGCTACGAACTCTGGCAACGAGTACAAAGAGAAGGAGAACCGGTCAGTGCATACGTGGCTGCCCTTCGAAAAGCCGCAATGCATTGCGACTACCGGGATCTAGACGACGCACTCCTTGAACAGTTGATTTGTGGCATTAAAGACACTCGTTTACAGAGGTGCCTGCTCTCAAAGCCAGACTTGACATTAGCCAGCGTGCTTGACGAAGCAAGAGCGCACGAAGCGTCCACTAAGGCTTCCAAAGTGCTACAACGTCCACAGTCGGGTAAAGATGGCCCAAAGTCAACACCTGTTCATCGAGAGGAGGCGCGGACCAGTACGGAAGAAGAGTCAGATGAGGACATCTTCCACACTGACAAAAAGAAGGGCAAGCAAAGCTATCGCCGAGAAAACTGCTCGAGTTGCGGTGGAGCTCACGAGAGCCAGTCCTGTAAATATTGAGACGCCATTTGCAGGCGTTGTGAAAAAAAGGGCCATTTGGCTAGAGTCTGTAGAGCTCAATTTCCTAGAAATAACAAGTCACGTGACCACAATGACCAATCAGAACTGACACATTCGAATCAGCCAACCAGAGATGGCAGCGCGAGAAAACGGTGTGAGAATCAAAAGCGAGAGACCTACAGCACGAGAATCGGCCAAGCCAGCACGTCTGTAGAGGAAAAATCTACACCAGAATAGAGATTGAAGGGAGACCATGCGACATGGAAATCGATACCGGGTCTGCCCTGTCAATCATGTCCTGGGCAACACTTAAGGCACTACTACCGAAGTTCCAGAGAAATCAGCTTTCATGGCAACGAGTTCGCCTCCTCGACTACCAAGGAAACTGAGTTCCTGTGGAAGGCGTGGGCACATTCCGGGTCACCTACGGCGAGTTCCAAAAAGAGCTTCCCCTGACAATTGTCAGTAAGTCCCTACCAAGCCTCCTGGGCCTAGCTTGGTTTCGAGCCCTCGGCATGGGCTTCACGGGTGTCCACAACCTCGGTGGACCATCTCTAAAGGACAGCCTCCAGCACAAGTTCCAGGACGTTTTTGAAGAGTCACTAGCTATCTCAAGCCCGAGTAAACCAGATTACTTATCGGGTAAACCTGGACTCCAGCGCCGCCCTGACGAGTCGACACTCCCAGCCAGGGATGGCCACGCCTCTGGAGAAATCCAGGAGGTTCCATTGGCAGAGCCAGGAGAGACGGGAGGTCCCTCTGACCGGCTCGATACCTCACCAACAACTGAACTGCGCAGGTCAATCAGAGTGAAGTCACGCCTTGGTCATCTGCGTGATTTTATATGTAAATAGATAGAATAAGTGCCTTTCTGGGAATGGAGGGGTGTTATGTATGTATCCATTTTGTGAGGGAGATTCAAATGATAGAATGCTTGTGCTTGGTTAATGGTTATTTCGGAACTGTATATAAGAAGGGCTGTTGCCTGTGTTCCTTTGCTGAAGTCTCACCCTGAATTAAAGAGCTGTTGTCACTAGCTTGCTTGTGCCTCTCGTTATTCCCATGCTATAACACCTTCCAGTCAGATATTGTAAGGCTTTTCTTTTCTGTCACATTACAATTTGTTCACAATCTTTAACATTTCTCAGAGCCACAGTTCAAGGCTTGTGTATAATTGTGGGTCTCAGGCAGTGGTCGCCCCGGTTTGGGTGAACCGGTAGTGGCAGCGGCGGGAGGCTCCGCTCACCCACCAGTATGTCATCATGGACACTCTGTGCATGTGCAGAAGGTTCTGTGCATGTGCAGAAGGGCCGTGCGTGGGTGAAGCATGCACACGTGCACGCTCACAGTTCCGAACTGGTAGTGAAGGTAAGTGGAAACCACTACTGGTCTCAGGTTATAAATTATATTGACATTAAAATAGGACAAGTTCCATATCTTTGCCAGAATATCCAAATCCACCTTCTCACCAGCCTCTGGAAGGCGTGGAGATATTTATAAGCCCTTAAACCCAACTGTATTAGACTGCTAATAAGTTCCAAATTTACAGCTATGGTAAGTGGAAGGGCCATAATCAATTGCCTGAGAATCAGTGTGTTGAGTTTTCTGTACTCTGTATGAACAAAAAGACCAACTTTCTATGTTGGGGGATGAACAATTTCCTTCCTTAGATGTTCATACTTTGCATTAAGGTATAATAAGGTTTGACTTAGAGTGCTGTGCAATAAACTTGGTGTTTGTGTGCTAAAACTATTATTGTTAATCCATAATTGTTAGGACCTTGTTGAGGAAGAGCATGCGGATAGGTACTTTCTGGCTATAAGGTCACACTGGGGTTGAAAGAAATCCTAATGAAAAAGCACTTGAAAATAAAAAGGTTGAATCGCTGGGGAATCTGAATGGGGGCGGCAGATATAAAACACGACATTTTAAATGTCCCATATTGGCTTTTCAGATTAGCTGATGCAGTTTGTCAGAATTTCGGAGTGAAACCTATTGCTTTCAGTGGTTGTTGTGTATATTGTTTGATTCTTGATACTAATATAGTCATAATTATGTATTTAAAAAAAAAGATGACTAGGTATTTCCTAAACTTTGCTTGTGAAATATAATTTTCTCACATTTTTACCTGGGTGATACAATTAAATTAAATGTTAAATCTATCTTCTAAAAATGTGTCAATGATCATTTCCACTTTCTTCTGCTGTCATAATTTCTACCTATTGAGGCCAAAAACAAATCTTGCCACAAAGAAAATATTCTGTAGAAATATAAAGAAAAATGTTAATGCATATTAGATTTTTCATATGCTAGATATTTTATGTCTTTCCAAAATAATAGACTTGCCAAGGTAGACATTCTAAAGTCTTGAATGTTAAAATGTGTAATAATGACTTCAGTCTCAGTGGTTTATGGAGGAAATAGCACTAGATGCCAGAAATTGGTCACTTTGAAGAGCTTTGTTCTCTATATGTGTGCCCAACTATGTGTATGCAAAAACACAGCATCTCTCATCATATATAATTTCTGTAATGTTGTCATTTCAATAGAAATTGATTTTTGACAATGTTTCAGGTGTCAAGATTCAGCTTTCAGCTAAAATTCGCTATATTGTCTCAAGAAATCACAGTAAAGATTTCTCATTTGAGGGTGTTAAACCCATTTATAACCTTGCTATGCCCCTCCTGTGAACCCACACAAATCCACATCATCTTAAAACATTCTTAAATGTACTATAGCCTTAAAGAAAATAAATTAACCATTTTCCACAACTAGTCGTAATTTTAATGCCATTGTTTAATGTGCATAGTCCATTCCTGATTTTCAAAGTCATTGTGTGCACTATGTGACACTCTGACCATTTAAAGTACAAAAGTCCGTCAAGCCAATTCCTGGTGGTGGTTTTAATTCCATAGAATAACATTTGACTGCTTAGGCCTTGATTCAGTCCCAAATACAGGGATTTCAGGGTGAAATCCTATATCATACAGTATATTCTGTAGCATATATCCTGTGTAAAAATGGAGAAATTCCCACCCTTGTCTCCAAGACAGGATGTGTAAAACAGGTAAAAACCCTGAACATGAGTTATCTTTCTGCTTTGAGAGCCTAAGGGACGATGAATTATATTTATCATTCTGCAAGATCCTTGTGAAAAGTTCCCAAAGAAGCACTATTATTGGATTAGTGCCTCCAACAATAATATTTTTTATGATTTTGATACATTTTCTTTGAGTTTTATTGTTATTGTTATCAAATTTTGTTGGAAATTATCACGGTAGCTTTGGTTATAAATGTAATAATCAATAAATAAGGCTGCAGAAGTCCAGCTGAACCCTAAATGCTAGCAAGGGTTTAGATATTTGCAGACCTGATCTGGTAACCCTAGTGTAAGTAGGATGAAATGTCATGAATTGATCAACACCATTTAATTTGTCTCCTGTGTGAAATATAAATCTATGGTTACTCTTAATCAAGAGACGTCGTGGCTCAGTGGTTAAGATGCTGAGTCTTAGACTATTAAAGGTCAATAGCTTAGCAGTTTGAGATCTGAGTGCTACGAGACAGAGTGAGCTCCCATCTCTTGTCCCAGCTCCTGCCAATCTAGCAGTTTGAAAACATGAAATGCAAATAGATGAATATGTACCGCATATAAACATGCAGGATGGTAACAGTGTTCTGTGTTTCGCCATAGGGTCTGTGCTGTAGCATGATGTCAGGCTGGCCACATGACTGGCCCCTAGAGTTAGACACCATTAGCAGAGTAAAACTCGCAGAGATAGCTTACTCTTAATAGATAATGCATTGAACTTTTCATGATTCTCTTTGTCTTTCTAAAAAGTTGTGTTTAAAGTATAGCTTATCAACTGTGATAGCTCATTCTTTTTCTATTACAGTGAGTCAAGGAGGAGATGCCGTTGCCTCAGATATGTGTCCTGACCCAGGGATTCCTGAAAATGGGAAGCGAACAGGCTTGGATTTTAGGTATTTCATACGGATTTATGTTTGCAGATATTTTTATTTAGCTGTATGTGAGAAAAGCTAATATTCTCATTAAAAGCTATCAGTTTGCATTAACATTATCTATAACTTTTCTGTGACAATGACATAATCAGGTTGGTAATTACACCTATCCATGGATAATCTTTGCAATTAAAAGTGAATTGCACTTTATTACTTTGCAATTAAAAGTGATTTTAAGCATGCTTTGACACTTCTAATAGTGGCAGGTTTGCTACCAATATTGTTAATATTTAATATGCCTTAATATAAATCTTGATTATACTCAAAATTACTAGGAGCATTCAGACTGATAATTATACAACATTTTGTATAATAGTTTGAATTAAGCTGTGGTGGCACAGTGGTTAAAATGCAGTATTGCAGGTTGACTCTGCCCAAGCCTGAAGTTCGATTCTGACCAATTCAAGGTTGACTCTGTCTTCCATCCTTCCAAGGTTGGTAAAATGAGGACTTAGATTGTTGGGGGCAATATGCTGACATTTGTAAATCATTCAGAGAATGCTGTAAAGCACTGCAAAGTGATATATAAGTCTAAGTGCTGTTGCTATTGCTAAACCTAGACATTTTCAGGAAAAGTGTTTGCCACCACGAAGGGTGCTTCATACACCATTGTACTCTCTACTATTTCTCACTTTCATTCTGTATTCAGGTATTGTAAATTTCTTGTCTAAAATTTCTCAGCTGATGATTTTGGACAATAGATATTATAACTACATCAGTATATAGTGAAGCATGAGATTAAAAAAAAACACTTTGATTTCTAATGAATATTTACTCTTTCCCTGAGGCTTAACATTTCCTTTTTCTTGAAATATAAATACCAAAAAAAGTTCTTAAATAGAATTTTCTGCTTTGGGGTGGAAGGGAGTAAAAAACAACAACAACAGGGAGATAAATTCGGCCATTCTATAATGCGTGCAAACTTTATTCTAAACTGTGCTGTTTTCTGTAAATTTGAGATGGTGCAATTATTTACATTTCCTGCTTGCTCTGTGCCAATTTATTTTGCTTCAGTCACAATGGCTCTGAAGCACTTTTGACAGAGATGCAGTGTTCCTTAATCATCCTGCTAAACTGGAAAAAAGAACAGGCTTTTTATCAAACTTCAGCTCTCTCCAAGAAGCTGGAAATCACTCCTCTATCAGCAGGAGGGCAGAAAAAGTAATTTAGAAAGACCAAAGAATTCTATCAACTAGAAAAGAGGGCAGTTTCATAGACAGGGAAGTTACTCACTCTTCAGTTATTTCCTCTTTCGTGGCATTTATTCGGTGTTGGTCTTCAGGGCAAAGGGAAATAATAAAACTGGAATCCTATTAACAATGACCAAAGTAGTGATACAGCATGTCAGAACAAGCTAGTGTCTAAAGTTGGAGAGGCCTTAATGGAACAGCCCATCATTTGTATGGATACAGTCACAGGCAAGGACAGATGAATCTGATTCTTCCAATCTTCCCAAAAATTTCCCCTTGCCCAAATGCCTTTTGTATACTGATTTGGATCAGAGCTGCATTGCAAAATTCAGAGCACTGCAAATCCCTTCCTGTCCTTAATTAAGTGTTCTACTTACAGGAAAGAAGACCATTTCTACCTAAGTCAACGGACATAAATTAAATAATGGAGAGTTTGTTGCATGAGCTAGCGTAAAACAGTGCAGGCATGTGCACATGTAAAAACACTCAGATATAACATAAAGGGAAAGTAGAAGCACAGATATGAAGTGTTATTTGTTACACAGAAAAATTAGATTTTCCCTATAGCCAATGCTCCTATATCTTTTCCCTATCTTGTTATCCAAATTGCAAGTAAATTAACCTGAAAATATGGTTCAGTCTTCAGGATCCCAGGTTTATCATAGCATAGTATTTTTGGTAAGTGGGAGAGCAAAGTTAAATAATATTGCTTAACTGAACAACTGATTCCATATATATGTGGTACTATGCATTAAATAAACCTTTGTGGTCACTAACAGTCAAATCCAACTTGAGGACACATTAGTATCATCATCATCTATTAGGATGCAAAGTTACTTTTTAAATCCCAATGTAGGAATCCACATATATTTCAATCATTCTAGTATGAGTTCAAAACATACATGTATATAATATTGTCTGTTTTCAAAATTCCCCAGTGTTCTTATTTTACTTGCTTTACAGATAGCTTGCAGGGAAATAAGAGAGTATAATGTTATCCTTTATGCCTAAATATGAACATGAAACAGAAGTTTGTGTACTGAAGTTTGTGTAATAACTGAATATTAAAGGAGTCTGACGTTTTGTATGAAATTTGTTTATATATGAATCGTATATTCAGTTACTGGAAACTAAACCAATTGAATACAAATGGATTGCTTCCTTAACAAGCAGTCATAAGAATGTGATTGTTTAAAAACCATAATCTTTTGAAGCATTACAGAGCAGCCAAAGATAATGGTAAAAAAATAGCTCCTGGCTCTCATTATCCATTAAATAAAAGAGATTTGTTCAAGCAGTCAACTTTGTTGCCAGTATTGTCATAATTTTAGTTGAGAAGAATGGCCATCTCATTACATTATACTCTGTTTACATCACTTAATTGCAACCACAGGCTTGCAATTAGCTAAGTTATAGCTTTGGTACTTAGCAATAGTGAAATTATCAATATAGTTTTGTTCCTTGAAGCAAGAATCTCCAGTTCACAGTACTTACTTTTTACAGTAAAGAACTTTAAGAATTCAGATGCATAAATGAAAAAAAAAAAGTTCTAGTAAGTATTTAGCTAACTAACCAGGAAACAAATTAATTAAAATATTGGTTTACTTTGATCAAATATGCTTAAATGCAGAACAACTAGACACAAGGACAGCTTTTTCCCGCATACCATCACTCTGCTAAGCAACTAATTTTCACAACACTGTCAAACAGGGATGGTTCTACTTACCTTTACTACCGGTTCGCAGTGGGGCCACATGTATATGCTTGCTTCACTCGCTCATTTTGATGACATTGGGTTTGGTGGACGGAGCCTCCCGCCAGTTTTACTACTGGTTTTATAGAACCGTTGCGAACCGGGGGTAACTCACCACTGCTGTCAAACTATTTACTAAGACTGTATTACTATTATTCTTCTCATCCTTCCTATTACCTATCTCCTTTTCTACTTATGACTATAACCTTGTTGCTTGTATCTTTATGATTTATATTGTTTTATTTAGTTATCTAGTATGATTTTGATTGCTTATTTAGTATCCTATGGCTATCGCTAAGTGTTGTATCTTATGATTCATGATGAATGTATTTATGATGACTATGATCATGATTTATCACTTATATCTTTTATGTATACTGAGAGCTTATACACTGAAGAAAATTCCTTGTGAGTTCAATCATACTTGGCCAATAAAGAATTCTATTCTATTCTATTCTATTCTATTCTATTCTATTCTATTCTATTCTATTCTATTCTATTCTATTCTATTCTATTCTATTTCAAATGTAAGATAAAATATGTCTCACTTGACAAAACAATGCTAAGTGTTTAAGGCCTAAATGTGCAAAATTCTAACTTTTACTATTTTACCATTTTATTTTTTTCTTTATTAATCAAAAACGAAAGGTTTCTCATCTATCCAATGAAACTCTGTGCAATAAAAATACTGTATAAAACATTAGCAATAAAACTGCAAAAACAATAAAGACCTGGGTTGAGCCTCCCTCACTGAAAACACCAAATATCTATGATATTCATCCATCATCCAGAGCTCCCCAACTAAAAACTCGATGCCTAGGAGAAAAGCCAGATCTTTGTGGTTTTCCAAAACGCCATAGGTTGGAGTTGCCTGAACCTCTGGATGGAGCCTATTTCATAGGGCAAGCACCATGATACACTAGCTTGGGCCCACTATGTGCCATTGCCTCACCAAGAGGACCTGGAGCATGCTCCCTCTGCCAGATCTGATGGGAAGGGAGAGATGGTCCCAGAAATAACCATGCCATGCTGGCCTTCAAAGAAGTTAACCAGTTCCTTGAATTATACATGAAATCATACTGGGAGCTAATGCAGCACATATAAAAGTGGTATTGTGCATCCAGATGAAGCTTCTGAACGAGTTTCAAGGGCATGCCCATATAGAGTGCATTCCAATAGTCCAGAGCATATATATCCCATAAACATGTATGAACATGTAGCAAACCATATGAGTAATCAATGAAGTTCTTGAAATAATCAGTTTGGTATTCCTAAAGGGTTTTATATCACATTATTCATTGACAAGGGAAAAGTCTTTAGGAGTAAAAAAAGAGTACAAAAAGGAGATAGACTTTGGACATTATTAAAACTGTATCCTTCAGTCAATGAGCCAGCACCTAGCAAACTTATCGGTAATATGTCTCAATAATGAGATCAGTGAATGGTGCTTTCCTTACTCTTTTAATGCAGACCAAGTTAAGAAAAATGATTGTTGCATCCCACTGTCTGAATTTCTTCTCCTACCAATTGTCATTTTCTGGCAGAAAAAATAAATAAAAATAAAACCCAACACCCTTTCCTTCCAGTATGATGTGGCAGGGATAGGTGAATATATGTGGTGCTTAGTCATCTGTCAAGCTGCCTAACAAGAGACAGACACCTAAGTTCTTCACACTTGTTATTGGTCAATTATGTGATTTCTGAATAAGGATCTAATGTGATATGAAGTAGGGATAAAGGATTTGATAATAAGAGCTCCATCCTTCATTCTGCAGCAAGAAATTAGACAAAGTTATGGAGGCAAAATGATGCCATTCCCCAACCCAGCAAAAAAAGGGGAAATAGTAAAACATGGGGCTGCCCCTGAAAAGCATCCAGAAGCTCTAGTTGGTGCAAAATGCAGCGGCCTGCTGGTTTTATGCAGATCTCAGTGTGCACATTTATCATGTCTCCTGCGAGAACTTCATTGGTTGCCGATTTGCTTCCGGGTGCAATTCAAGGTGCTGGTTGTCACCTTTAAAACCCTTCATGGTTGGGACCAGGTTATCTGAAGGACCATCTCTTGCCAGTCAAATCTACCTAATTCACTAGAGTGGGGAGGCAAGGAATGTTACTGGTCCTGTCCCCTAAGGAGATACATCTGGTGGGATCCAGAAAAAGGGCCTTCTTCATGATGGCTCCCTCTCTCTGGAACATCATCCCCCTCAGAGATTAGATTGGCCCCCACTCTAAACCTCTTTCGGAAAGCCCTGAAGATGTGGTTCTGCCATTAAATGGCAGAACCACATCTTTTCTGTTCTGTCACCAGGGTGGGGTGGGGGTTTATTATTTTTCTTTTTTCTATTATTTTTCTTTTTATTTCTTTTATATTGTGTTTTTATGTCCTTGTAATCTGCCTTGAGTCGCTATGTGCGAGCAAGTGGCAATATGAATTTTCTAAATAAATAAATTTGACTTTATTGGCCACCCTACTCCAATGGACTTTGTATAACTTCAGTCGTTATTTGCCTATTCATAGATATTTTTTTTTAAAAAAATACACCTATGTTTGAAATAAAATAAAATGATTGTAACAATATTAAAAATAAATAAGCACCGAGTACTGTTGATACAGCTTTTAAAAGAGGCAAATGAATACATATCTCTACCCACCTATATCTGTATATGTGTCATGTGTGTAAGAGTGACCTTGGGAGTCAGGAGGAAGACAACATCATGCAAAAGCAGAGGTGTTATGGGAAGTGTTTCTGAGGGCACCCTCCTAGTTTTATCTTTGGATGGAAGGGAAGGAATACTTTGTGACTTGCAACATTGGTGTTATCTCTTTTAGGTAATCCAGACAAAAAGCACAACAATAATACAGTACTAGAGTACTAGCTCTGCCTTTTATTGTAAGATTACATTAACAGAATCTTCAGGGAACAGAGGACAGCCTCTGTAGAATATTACAAAAGCAAATTCTCTTTCCTTCTGAGTTCATGTAAAGCACATTTTCCATATGTTGATTCCATGTGGATTATAGAGCAAGCCACTACAGTGGTCTTTGGGAAAGGATGATAGAAAGGACATGCAATATAACACTGATGCAAAAACTGCATCCTCAGCAGCTGGCTCTGTAATAAAACCTAGCAACCCCATGACATTACTAAGTCTTATTTTTATTGTTCAAGAAATTCCAGCATGGCTATGCAGGAGACAGCCATGCTATGGTTCTTGCTTTTATGAATGTTAAATAGTACTCTGAGGTTTTGATATTGGCGAAGAAGAAGCCCCTGCATATCAGTGGCATTTAAGAGACCAACTTCTGTCATTTAATTAGGAAAGTGGAAGATGGACACATATACACACAGAACCACAAATGATCAACAGAAAGCATCAATGTACTGTATCTCTAGACTGTGGTAACAAGCAGTGACTTGTCATCAATATACTGTTCATCCTAAGAAGATGAAATCTATCAATGCTTCAAGTGGCTTGTACATATTTGTTCAGTCTCTGAATATCTGAGTAGGGCAGATAATCTATGCTGGGATTCAATCTAATTTAGCAAAGCAAATACATTAGTGGTGAAGGGAATCTTTTGAAAATGTTACATCTTTTTGCAGATGTTTGCCTTACTCTATGGCTACTCTATGGCTTTTGATTTATATAGACATATCCATTAAAAAAGTATAAACAAAAGCACAAAGACTGTCAGTGTCCCTTTAATGATGAAAATTGCATAAAAACATTCTTTGAGTTTCTCCTTCATTACACATATCTGGATAACCTTTACAGTATATCAAGGTTCTTATTTTCAAAAATTTCAAAAAATGTCTGGTTGTCTTTTACTTTCTTTTAGACATCCATGTTTTGGGTCATAGCCTTGATTAAAATAAAAGAGTTACTGTATAGATGAGAGAAAGTAACAGTGCAGAAGGGATTTGCAGCATAAGCTTGACATAGTGTAGTTTTTCCTCTTGTCAGGATGAAGTAAATGACTGTATCTTACTTTTCTAAAAAATTGTGGTGTACACACGACAAAGAAAAAGTTTTGTATTAATACATTCACATAAAGACTAGGAAATGGCTATTGTATTTCTCAGGAGAAAAAATGGTTGTGCTTATTAGACTGGGCTGCAATACATTATTCAAAGATTCTCCCAGACTGAAGAAAATTATTTCTGTAATGAAATTAATTGGAAAAAGAGAGAGTTCATTTTAAAGCCTACAGAAGAGCAGAGGTGGCGCAGTGATTAAAGTGGAGTACTGCAGGCTACTTCAGCTGACTGCTAGCTACAGTTCGGCAGTTCAAATCTCACCGGCTCAAGGTTGCCTCAGTCTTCCATCCTTCCGGGGTGGGTAAAATGAGACCCAGATTGTTGGAGGCAATATGCTGATTCTGTAAACCGCTTAGAGAGGGCTGTAAAAGCACTATGAAGCGGTATATAAGTCTAAGTGCTATTGCTATTGCTATATGACCACTACTGGCTTAACACTGATGGTCCCCCCCAAAAAAACATTTCATAGTTTAAACTATGGTAATGACTGAGACTTTGATCATTTCAAATCTTTCTCTTTTGTGATTTTAGCAATTTATGTTTTATAATTAAAAAGAAGGTGTAAGCAAGCTTCCTTTATCTTTGTTTCCTCCTTCCTACAAAGAAAGCTACCTAGAAACTAGTGCTTTAAATATAGTAAAGCAATTTAAATTTTGTGGTGCCATGACAATTAAACTACTTCCAGTAGTGGGTTTCATATACCTTCACTACCGGTTTAGAATAGTGAGTGTGCATGTGCGCACGCTTGCTTCGTTTGCGCATGATGCTTCTGCGCCTGTGCAGAACTTCTGTGCATGTGCAGAGCATCCGTGATGATGTCCAGGCAGGTGGGCTTAGCCTCCCGCTGTCACCACTACCGGTTCGCCCGAACCGGAGCGAACTGGTAGAAACCCACCACTGACTACTGCTCAGTTACTTTCTCTTATATATCTTTATTCCTATTTTGCATTTTTGTTCAAATGGTATCAGCCATTATATATTAGACTTTGAATCTGCCAGAGATTTTTCTTCCTTTTGTCTGCAGTTAAAAAACACAACATTTGTTTTGAATAAAGATTTTTTAATGGTCAATTTTTGGATTCATGGTTTGGTCCTTTGAACAAAATCAAGTTTGCTTATGACTTCTAATCTACAAAGGCATCTATTAACTTCACACAATACTCTAAAGAGTAAATATTTGTCTGTTTTCCTGAACTGATAAATTGCATAGTATAGTATGAAAACAACCTTTACACTTGCCAGTTCACAATTTTAAAAAGATCCCTGTTTTACATTTTTCATTATTGGTCATCATGGGAGTGTCGTTCATAAATTTTAACTTTAGATTTCTTTTAAGCTCTGGCAGGACTCCTCAGATACTATCATTAGTGGGGAAGTTGTAGTTCTGGCATTTAAAAGTGCTGATAACTGATGCCTTGACCAAGCATTTAGTCCTATTTCTTTTTAATGTTCTAGTTTATAAAAAATAATAAACTTTGAGCTCATCATTAAAAGTATTGGAGATTATCTACTGTTTTATTATTATTATTATTGTGTTTAAGGAAATAAAAGAACGTATTTTTTGGAAATGTAGGATATTGTGTTGTGTGGAGATAGATCCTAGTTGATCTTTCACTCTAAACTCAAAAATTATCTTATCAATAAGATCTCTGCTAAATATATTTTCATGAGTAATTAATTTGTTCAAGTGGGGTTACAATTAATTAGGAATATTTTTCTTCTATACATGGAATATATGAAAAATAAATACTTTCTCTGGCATCCTGCAGACATTGTTTGGCATTTGGGCTCACCTTAAAACCATCTTCTTCTACTCATATATAAATGACAAAGCATTTGAGTTTATCTGAAACATGTGCGTTTGTGTGCCTTGGAGTCAATTTTGATTCCTGGTGACTGAATGGCCAATCCCCTGTAGTTTTCTTGCCAAGTTCATGGAAGTGGCTTGCTCTTGCCTCCTTCCTAATGTTGAGAAAAAAAATGACCGGCCCAAGCTACAATATATATTTAAAATGTGGTTGTGCTTGAGAAATTCATTTGGTATGAAGATATTTTTGTACTAATAATAGTACAGCAATAATATCATCACTAATTATTGCATCCCTAACCTTTAGATACTGTTGACTCTCAGAAAAAGTCAGAAACTGGCTGAGGGATAGACGGTCTGTTATTACAGTGGTGAAGGGGATATGGAAGAGTTACCAAACCTTTTTGTTATGTGCTTCTAATTGCGATCTCTTTGCCTCTGAAGCAATTTTGCTCTATTGACATTTCACCAAGCTGTTGAAACAGCACTGTTCCTCTGTATTTCTAGTGGTCATCTGATATTGTATAGTGATAGACTATTAATAGTATACCTTTGTCTTTTTTTGTCTTTTAACTCTTATTATAAAAATATAGTATATAGGTAGTCCTTGACTTATGACCACAAAATTTCTGTTGCTAAATGAGCATGCATTGAGTGATTTTTGCCTCAGTTTATGAGGCATTTTTTTGCCTCAGTTGTTAAGTGAATCACTGCAGTTATTAAGTTAGCAACATGGTCATAAAGTGAATCTGGCTTCCCCATTTGCTTGTCAAAAGATCACAAAAGATGATCATATGACCCCAGGACAACACAATCTTCATAAATATAAACCAGTTGCCAAGTGTATTAATTTTAATCATGTGATCATTGGAATATGCTGCAATGGTCATAAATGTGAAAAACAGTCATAAGTCACATTTTCCAGTTCAGTTATAACTTTGAACAGTCACTAAGTGATTGGTTGTAAATCAAGAATTACCTGTATTCTGCCCAGATACAGCACATTGGGGCAAATTTCAAAAACTGTGAGATGAATAAATTAATCCAATCACATCTTCCAATAAATACTAAAGTTCTGTGAATCACTTGTAATAGGATTTATTTATTTATTTATTTATTTATTTATTTATTTATTTATTTATTTATTTTTCATATTTGTATACCGCCCTACTCCCGAGGGACTCAGGGCGGTGAACAGCATAAATAAATACAAAGACATATAAAAGTTAGAAAACTATTAAAAACAGATTAATTAATTTAGGTATAGGTTCAAAGATTAAAATATCCAAATTTATCTAAAGAGATTTAAAAACCAATTTAAAAGCCAATTTAAAGGCCAATTTAGAAGGGAGAGTTAGGCCAGACCAGCCTGTTGGAATAAGAACGTTTTTAGGGCGCGGCGGAAGATGCGTAGGTCTTGGATCCTCCGTATCTCGGGGGGGAGCTCGTTCCAGATGGTAGGTGCCCCCACAGAGAAGGCTCTCCCCCTGGGGGTCGTCAGTCGACATTGTTTGGCTGACGGCACCCCGAGGAGCCCCTCTCTATGGGAACAAACTGGTCGGTGAGAGGCTACTGGTGGCAGGAGGTGGTCTCGTAAGTACCCTGGTCCTGAGCCATGGAGCGCTCTAAAGGTAGTAACCAAAACCTTGAAGCGCACCCGGAAAACCACTGGGAGCCAGTGCAGCTCCCGTAGGAGGGGGGGTCACATGAGAGTGCCACATTGCTCCCATCACCACCCGCGCGGCCGCATTCTGGACCAGTTGAAGTCTCCGGGTGCTTCTCAAGGGGAGCCCCATGTAGAGAGCATTACAATAATCCAGGCGTGAGGTGACAAGGGTGTGAGTGACCGTGTGTAACGAGTCCCGATCCAGAAAGGGATGCAACTGGCGAATCAGGCGAACCTGATAAAAAATCCTCCTGGCCACGGCCGTCATATGCTCTTCTAAAGACAGCCGTGAGTCTAGGAGGACGCCCAAGTTGCGAACCCCATCTGTGGGGGCCAACGACTCGCCCCCAATAGTCAGAGATGGCGCCAACTGACTATATCGGGACAACGGAAACCACAGCCACTCGGTCTTGGATGGGTTGAGCCTGAGTCTGTTCCTCCCCATCCAGATCTGTATGGCCTCCAGGCACCGGGACATCACCTCGAGGGCATCATTGGGGTGATTTGGGGTGGAGATGTACAGCTGGGTGTCATCAGTGTACTGATGGAACTTCACCCCAAAACCACGGATGATCTCACCCAGCGGCTTCACATAAATGTTGAACAGAAGGGGCGAGAGGACCGATCCTTGCGGCACCCCACATATAAGGGGCCTCGGGGTCGACCTCTGCCCCCCTGTCAACACAGACTGCGACCGGTCAGAGAGAAAGGAGGAGAACCACTGCAAAACAGTGCCCCCTACCCCTAACCCTTCCAACCGGTGCAGCATGATATCATGGTCGATGGTATCAAAAGCCGCTGAGAGGTCTAATAGGACCAGGACAGAGGAGCAACCCCTGTCTCGAGCCCTCCAGAGATCATCAACCAATGCGATCAATGCTGTCTCTGTGCTGTACCCGGGCCTGAAGCCCGACTGGAACGGATCTAGATAATTTGATTCATCCAGGTACTGAGGCAGTTGTCGTGCAACCACACTCTCAACAACCTTCGCAACAAAGCGAAGGTTGGAGACAGGACAATATTTTGCTAATACAGCTGGGTCCAGGGAGGGCTTCTTGAGGAGGGGCCTCACCACCGCCTCTTTCAAGACGGTGGGAAAGACACCCTCACTCAAAGAAGCATTTATAATCTTCTGGAGCCAGCCTCGCGTCACCTCCCGGGAGGCCAGTACCAACCAGGAGGGACACGGGTCCAATAAACATGTGGTCGCATTTAGTCTGTTCAGTATCCTGTCCACGCTTTCGGGAGTCACAGGATCAAACTCTTCCCAAATAATATTCTCAGGACCTGTCTTAGTCATCTCCCCTGGATCAACCCAGTCAGAGTCTAGCTGTTCTCGAATCTGAGCGATTTTGTCATACAGATATTGTACAAAATCCTCAGCTCTACCCTCCAAGGGGTCTTCCCGCGCCCCTTGATGGAGCAGGGAGCGGGTCACCCTAAACAGGGCGGCTGGGCGATTATCTGATGACGCAATAAGAGAAGAAAAGTAGTTACTCTTCTCTACTCTTATCGCCACTAGGTAATTCTTAATATGAGATCTTACCAGTGTCCGGTCGGATTCAGAACGACTAGCCCTCCAACTGCTCTCTAGGCATCTTTTCCGGCGCTTCATCTCCCTCAGCTTCTCAGTAAACCAAGGAGCTAGGTGAGACCGGCGCCGGGTCAGAGGCCGCAAAGGCACGACCCGGTCCAAAGCTCCAGCCGCCGCCCTGTCCCAGGCGGCCACTAAGTCCTCAGCCGAGTTGTGTGCCAGAACCTCAGGAAATGGCCCAAGCTCCCTCTGGAATCTCTCAGGATCCATCAGGCGCCTGGGGCGGAACCACCTGGTCGGTTTCACCTCCCTGTGGAGGGGTGTGGCGGTTCGGAGGTCTAGGCGAAGGAGGGAATGATCTGACCATGACAAGGGTTCAATCGCTATATCCCCTATCTCTAGATCACTCAACCACTGTCCAGAGACAAAAACCAGGTCTAGTGTGTGTCCCCCCATGTGAGTAGAGCCATAAATTAATTGGGTCAGGTCTATAGCCGTCATGGAAGCCATGAACTCCCGAGCCACTTCAGACGTCTCGCCGACTGATGACAGGTTTAAATCCCCCATGACCATAAGCCTGGGGGTGTCAACCACCACCGCAGCTATAACATCAAGCAGCTCAGGCAGGGCTGCTGCCACGTGGCAGGGAGCCAGGTACGTGACTAGCAAGCCCAACTGCACCCTATGACCTCACTTCACAAGGAGGGACTCACATCCAGCCGTCTGAGGAACAGTGACCTCCCTCGGTCCAAGACCCTCGTTAATAACAACCGCCACCCCTCTGCCCTTCCCCTGTGACCTTGGCTGATGGAAAGCACAGAAACCTGGTGGGCACATATCAACAAGGGGGGCTCCCCCTTCTTGGCCCAACCAGGTCTCCGTAATACCCGCCAGGTCCGCACCCCCCTCCTGAATAAGGTCACAAATGAGGGGGCTTTATTTACTACGGACCTGGCGTTGCACAGCATCAGCCGAAGGCCTGGGGCCCGAGATTCCGTACAACCTGGGGAACGAGAAGAGCTTTGAGGGCCGGAGCGTGCCACCGCTTGCAACCAGCGGGGACGCACTCCCGTAAGATGATATGGCCCCCTGCTCCCGCCATATCTGCCCCTCCCACCTACAGTATCAATGTTATCGCCATCTGTATCATAAGCACTAATCATCTCCTTGACCCCCGAGTCCGCACCTCCCATGTCACGCCCCTCGGCTGGCCCAGATACCCTCCCCCGTGGGTCTTCCCCCGAACCCACGCAACCTACCCCCCTCCCAGAATCCCTTAAAAACTTATTAAAAAATTTCCCTAAAAAACCCCATAACCCTCTTTTTGCTGTATGCCATCTCTCCGGACTCCAAAGACCGTCATCGAGATAGGCCCTCGATAGAGAAGAGGGCCAGACCTGCGAGAGGGGGGCATCTCGTAGTTTGAGGAGTTCTCCCAATGAATACATTATGTAGCTAGATAGTCCATAGCTGGTAGGCATGTCCTAGTTATCTAGGGTCCTGTGGAGAGAGTATCAATCAGAGGTACAAGAGATTTTAGTCCCACTGATCTCTCACATCAGCGGTAGAAAGATTTAAGCCATTTTGAACTCAGATGTAAACATCGATCACCCTCTCACGGCAACCAGATATAAGGGAGAAAAACAGCAGCTATAGACCTGTTCTTTCAAAGTTGTACCTAGGCACAGATGGAATAGCCAATCCTTGAGTTTAGAGACACGGATAGTCTGTGGGAAATATATAGTAGGCGAAAATCCAGAGAGATTTAGATGATATAAAAGTAGGGAAATTCTCATCCTGACATATAGGGAACAACAAACCTGGATAGAAAATGATCACAAAAGCCAAATATCTGGCCACACAAGTGGTACAGGAGAAAAATACAGGAGGGGGAGATGAATAAGGCAGTCACTTTGCAGAAAGCCCCCCATGATAAATACAACAATCCTTTTTTAATCTCCTTAGCCTTCTTCTTTAGGTCTTCCATTCTTAAAGGTTTAACCCCCTCCCCCCATAGAAGAGAGGGGGGAGGCCTATGGGAAGCAATCCAGGGCTGGCCCAATAATGAAAGGGACGGTATCCCTCCGTTCCCTAGGAGTTCGGTTAAAAAAATATTAGGCAGGTCACTACTCTTTCGTTTGTGGCCACTTTGGTCTCCATTGTTCTGATTTTCTGCCGTCTGTAAACACCGCCTGTAACTGTCATTTCGGGTGCCATTTTTGGCGCCGTCATCACTGGCACGATTACCATCGGCTCCCATCGGATCGGCGGTTTAGTCCTCTCATCACACCATGGGCCATAGGTGGGCAGTTGGCCCTAAGGACCCCCTAACCGCCAGGACATTACCCCTGGAAAACTGGAGCTCCATCGGGAGTCACCATCATGGGCATGCACGAGGGCAAGATTTAAATCTGTGAATTGATTCATATCTATAAACTGATTTAAAGAATGAGTCATGTTTGATAAAAATATGTCCCTAGAAGCACAGATGTCCACTGAACCTTTGAATTGATTTGAAGGAACTTTATCTAGTAATATGATTTGAAGAATTGGGTGAATTTGATTTAATAGCCTTTAAATTTAAAACTTCTTAGACTTAGAGCAGTAATAAATACCAAACTGACTACAGTATTCATGCTGTGAAGATATTTCCTTTAGAACAGTTTCCATCTGGAAATGGGGAAAAAAATGGTGATTGAAGCATAAGGCATGTTTGTTTATTTAGATTTTTGTAAACCAAGGAGAAACTCATCTATCAAAATTTTGCCTGCCAAAATTGCTCGGTCCATTTAACAATTTCAAATCTGCAGTCATCTTTCAGAGACAAGATATTGGCAATGCAACCTATACTTTACTTTCATACTTAGCATTTTTCTCCATTGGCAATCAGATCCTTCTATCCCTTTCCCAGGTGAACAGCCCAACCTGGCCCAGGCACACCAACATATCTCACTCTCTTAGAGGAAGATATACAGTACACTTTAATTATAAATAATGGCTGTTAAGATATAAATCAAATTAAACAACACATCATTAAAACATTAAAACTTATGGTAAGCAATATGTCTAAAAATGTTCCAAGACTGGTTTTTTTGGCCAAATGGCCCCTCACCAATCTTGTTGCCTCTTAAACATGTCCTCTACAGGCCCAGTCAGAGTCCTGTGGAGTCTCCCTCCTGTGGCAGCCAGGATACAATCTCTAGGGTGAGATACCGCCATCGCTCTTCCTTGAGGTCAATCTCTGTCTCTTTTTGAAGGACTCCAGCCTTTTTTTCCTTGTAGCTGCTTCTTTTCACTGCCTTTCAGTCCTTTTTTCTGAGATGCTTGGATCTGCTGTCCTACTCTTCAGCACTCTGATTTAAATCTTCCTCCTGTGGACTACATTTCCCAGAAATCTCCTCCAGGGCCTCTTCCTGTCCCAGTTCCAGGGGTAACTAGCCAGCCAACAAGGGAATGCTGCTAACGGGACAGGCTTCATTAAGATCTGTATCTTGAATTTAGGAAGTTCTCATCTATCTATATCAGAATGCAATCAGGGGTGGGTTCTACTTATCTTTACTACCGGTTTGCAGCAGGGCCGCGCACATGTATGCGCTTCGCTCTTGTGCGCACTCTTCTGCGCATGCACAGAAGCGTTTTGGTGACATTGGGGTCGGTGGGCGGAGCCTCCCGCCAGTTTTACTACTGGTTCTATAGAACCGGTGCGAACCGGGGGCAGCCCACCACTGAATGCAATTTGATGAAAACAGGTCTACTGTTAGAAAAATCTTACTGTCCCCCCCACCTCCCACTTAATTTGTAGTTTTATTTTCTTTCTGCATATCTGCAAGCCACAAGAAATTATTCTGGTTTATATTTTTAGCAAGGTTTCTTTTCTTTTTTTTAACTTTCCTACCACACATCCGTATATCCAGAGAAGAAGAAAACTGGTTACATGTTTGCTTTGATGATAGGAAAAAAAATGCTATTTCAAGAATGATCTTTGATTTGAATATAATAACTTTAGTTTTATAATGCCATAAACCTGTTGGTATCTCTTTTTTTCTCTTTTTCCTAGAGTTGGTGCTAATGTGCATTTTACCTGTGATGATAATTATGTGCTCCAAGGAACGAAAAGCATTACTTGTCAAAAGGTGACAGATACCTTAGCTGCTTGGAGTGATCATAGGCCAATTTGCCGTGGTAAGTATTGTTCAAGATGGAAGCTGGTGGGAAGCTTTCTGCCTTCATCTTTATTAATTAATTATATACTTGATAGGGCCAATGACCCCCATTTTTATTCAGGCTGCACATTGTTCTTACCAAAACTCAGGAAATCTTTGGGAGTCCTGAGGGTAAGAACCATCCCAATTTTTTTTTTTTTAAATGCAAAAAAAGTACTGAAATCTGTATTTAAATAAAGTCTGATCCTTTATGTTAGATTATGCCAAACCTCTAAAGACTAACTCCCCTGCCTTTATGGAAAATTACTTATCCTTTGAATCTTAAGCTTTTAAAAATTAATTACATCCCTTTGTCTGGCACATTTTGCATGATATATAAATACGCAATTAACATGCATTGCTCTATATTTATTTTCTATGTAGTGAATTAATTATCAGTTAATTAATTATTAAAAGATCTTTGTAGCTCCACAGGTACTGTGTGATAATTACAAGCTATTTTAGCAATTAAGGTGATTTAATTCTAAGGTACTATTCATATTAACAAACATCTTAGTGTATAGAAATAAAATATTTATCTTGATTTCCTTTTAGCTGTGCTCAAAGGAAAAAAAATCAACTACATATATTAGTATATGTACAATGTTACAGGTGAAGGACCTCTAATGTTTAACTTAATTACTTGAAATTTTGCTTGTTCATGTAGAAAGATATTGAAAGGTTAGAATATTGATTCTAATCTCAAATTATATGTATTCTCATATTTGACATTTGCCATAAATTGTTCCAGAGGAATTAAATCACTTTATTAATTACCGAAATAGAAACAATATTAGTTTCTTGGTATCTCTAAAATAATTGTCATGAGTTTGTATACTTTAAATATGATGCTACCGGTATTTGCACATTAATAAATTTCAAGAAATATATGAAAACACTTGTTGTAATGTTTTTTTTTTCCTTTCTGGATAAACAGTTGTGATCTCTAAATCCAGTATGAGTGGTAAAAAGAATGAATCATTAGCCATGTATATTTATTTATTTATTTTATTTATTAATGGAACTTGTATGCCGTCCTATCTCCAATGGACTCGGGCCGGCTCACAACAATTAAAACAAAACAAACAAGCCATTAAAACAAAAATCAGGTTAAAATTATATAGCTATATATATATATAGCTAAAATATATAGCTATATTCAATATATATAATTCTCTCTCTCTCTCTCTCTCTCTCTCTCTCTCTCTCTCTCTCACACACACACACACACACACACTCACACACACACAAATACACACACACATTGTTTAATGACTATTATTGATAAGGAATGAATTTTGTGACAACTAGTTCTTATGATAAATATATATCTAATTCTATTTTGATCATTAAAAAATTAATTTAAATGATTACTTTGTATCATATAAATACTATTCATCATACTTACAACAAATTATTTTACTTTCAGTTCAAAAAAAAGTATGACTTTAATGATATGAATACATTTCATTTATATTACTGAGTCCATTCACATTTTAATCCCTCAGATTTATTATGATTTAGTGATAGTATTATGATTTCTTCATGTTTAAATGGATTCCAATTAGATGAACCACTCAATTATGAGAATCTTTGTAACAGAACATTTATAAAAGTAATATCTTCAGTGCATTTCTTGATAGAATTCAACCTGGCTCTATAATAACTTCACTGCATAAATAAACAGTTCCTTGATTTATTTTTGATGCTTGGGGTCTTGTGAATAAATTAACATTGACAAAAACTTTTGAAATTAACTGTACATTGCTTATTTTAATCTGTTTCCAAGATTTCTAAGTGAGAATTGTAATGAAGCAGTGATGAGCTTTCATACTGAATAAGTTTGGTTTATTTTCTATGGCTTTTTCTATTCTTGTCTAGCTTTACTATTTTGAAGGTGTAGCACAGTTTTCTCTGGTTCTGATATTTTATGGCTGTTACCTTCAGAGGAAAGTAAGCTTTGTGATGTCCCTCTCACAGTTTACTGGCAACTGAACTGAATTGGGTGAGCTTTTGTATTTGAAGTTGGCAAGCTGATCTTTGATTGGTCCTTATCTGAGGAGTCCAAAAAAGATGGTTCCTGAGCAGAACAAGAGAAAAGTAGACCATGACCATTTAGCCTTGTAGCTCATCACTGCTTCATTGTTGCCAGCCATTAAAGTCTATACTAGAGGATTGTAATTTTTTGAGAATTGTTTCATTACATATTACATTAGCACAATGTGGCATAATTGCACAGAAAGTGTAGCATAATTGCAAAGCATAAAATGGAGCATAATTGCAAAGAAATGTAGTTGTGATTGGCCACATTCAGTAAAATAAAGACATAAACACTGTTCTTTCTTTATGAAAATAATGCTCTTTTTAAATTCTTTATAGACTGCTATCCATAGTTCTAGTGCAACTGGAAATTCTGTAGCACATTTATAAATTTTAAAGAAATGTAATAGCTATCCCCACATCAGGTAACGTTCAGTGTCCTGCTATTTTCTCTTTAAATAAATGAGCATCTCTAAAATCTCTTCTATTTCATGCTTTCCATATTTTTAGCTAGAACATGTGGTTCTAACCTCCGTGGTCCAAGTGGTATTATCACATCACCCAATTATCCTGTTCAATATGAAGACAATGCACACTGCGTATGGGTTATAACAACCCTTGATCCAGAAAAGGTATGTTTCCCATTTTGTAGGTTTCTAAACAATTGCAATGAATGTACTGATATTTGCATAAATAAAGCATTTTTCTTTTGTTTTTAGTACATAATAATTTACATAAGATTTGATAACATTTTGAATATACAAAATATAGACCACAAAGTATTCATATGTAATTTTATTTCACTTCCTTAATATGAATGTGAATTTATGTCTTAGTGATTACTTAATACTATGTATACTTTTGATGTCAACAATGAAGTCATGTTAGAACTGCAGTAACTATTCTGTTTGCAGACTCCTTCACAAAAGCAACTGTGACCATTCAAAGATTTTAGTTTGTGATGTAATCTTTCTGCATTAACAATCATGTTCTATTTGCCATAGTGCCAAAATTGGTTCGTAATAAGACTGAGATGTCTTTTCTCTTTAAGCTTAGTCTGATCAACTTGGTGTATTAAATTTCTGAATTAACAGCATATAAGAAGCCAGAAATTGCAGTGTTTGATCTAATTATTATAATTTCATTGTTCAAAAAGGGGCAATGTTAACCTTAAAAGCAGAATCCTAGATGTTATGTTTGCCTACATTTTTTTTTTAAAAAAAACACATTCTCTATCTTCCCCTTACATTGTAAGAAAAGAGAAGTAGAATGGATATTCTCAGAACTCGGCATCAACAGACAAACATTTATTTTAATGGTCACTTCTTGAATTGCATTTTATGAATTTATAGATTAGCCAATTCAAGAAAACTTCTTTTTGTCTCTATCATTAAACATATTGCTTTTTCCTTTAGCATTATTTTTCCCGCATTTTAGTAGTACTAAGCTATTCAGGTTTGTTCTCTACTTGTTCAAAAGTACTCTATTTTAATGCTCTGCTTATTTTGAAGGCTTTCTACCATGTGTTTCCTCTGGGTCCTACTAATGTATCTGCTGAACATAACCCTACTGAGTCATTTCTTAGAGGTTTATAGCTTACAAATAGCTGTTTTGCATTGGGTTTTTTTTCCTAATGGCTTTAACTAGGTTGTGCTGCAGGTGTTTTAATTTGCAGTTAATTCCTGAGGTATTTTAATTTTTGTTCCTTTGGGGTTTTCCCCCTTCTTAATATTTTCCATTCTGGGATAATTTCCACAACCCAACTTCATTAGCTATTACTTTGTATTTCCCCAAATTTGGGTTACAGTATTGCCTGTTCTTCCTTTCTGTGGCTTTTTCTATTCAGCTCTAACTGTACTGTTCTGAAGGAACGCTGGGTGTAGCATAATTTTTGGCACCCATTCTACTATTGTCTTGACCACGTAGAGACTAAAGGATACCTGTAGCTGTTCTTGTAATCATTGATTTTTAGATGGAATTAATTACACTGAGCCAATTTCAGTTTGGGGTCCAGTCTGGCTTGAAGACAGGATCATCCTAATACATGATTTCCTTCAGGAAAGATACAGAAAGAGTGATTTCATTATCCTGCTTGATCTTTCAGCATGGTCTCCTGTCTTCAGAATTGAAGGGATAGTTTCATAGAGTTAAATAAAGTAATTATGGCTCTGAACATTGACAGATATACCACAGGGGACTATTTGGATCCCAGTGATATTTAATATCAACATAGAGGTACTGATAATTCATCAGGAATATGAATAGTATATTATATGGATGGGTGTCACATACATATACTATAGATTCAGCACATATAACTCTGCCCTCCTCATGGGATATACACGTGGAAAAAAGTAGGGGAAATAAAATGAATTTAAAGTTAATTATAGATTCATATTTAAATCTGTACTCAATGTGCTATTACTTTGATTGTCTTAATATTTTGTGCATTTGTTAAATCATTATTTACAATGATGTTAGTTACATAAATAATTAGTTACAATGTTATTGCCCATCTTCTTTCTTTGTATTTTATAAATAATACAATTTTTAACTTGAAATTTTGGAGAAAGAAGCACAATACCACTCATTTCTACAGCATGAGATATCAAGATTAAACTATGCCAAAGATGAGCATTATTGATTATGCAACATATTTATCCCCTTTGCCTTCTAATTATTCCAACTGCTACATGGCAGAATTTTAGCAATGAAAATAAAATGGCTTCTGATACTGAATGTTGGTACAAATTAGTCACTGTTCTTTCTGTTCTTCTTCTTCTTTTTTTTTAATAATCCTACCACTATGTAAAGAATGAGTTTACAGTGCTAGAAACTTGGAGTTCTGGTCTTCCCTTAGGTACAAAGCCAGCTGGGTGACTCTAGGCCAGTCACTTCCTCTCAATCCTGGGAAGCAAGCAAGGGCAAACCACTTCCAAGTGGTTCAAAAAATAAATAAATAAACTTGCAAAGAAAACTGCAGGGATTAGTCGAGACCAGGGCTGTCAAACTCTTGGCCCACATCACCTGCTGGCCACGCCCATGCCCGGTTTAGCGAAGGAGAAAAAAGTCCCGATATGTCACATGACGCTGCTGTGATGCCATAAGTTTGACACCCCTGATCTAGACAGTCACCAGGAGTCAATACCAGCTTAAAAGTTCCATCCTCTTTGCACCCCCCTTTTACTAGTTTTGTTGAATTCTTTGAAACCAATTAAAAGAAGTTTGATAGGGTACAAGTATCTTTTCTTAAAAAAAATTGATTTATATGCCACCCTTCTCCAGAGACTCAGGGCGGCTTACAGTGTGTTAAGCAATAGCTTCATACTTTTGTATATTTATACAAAGTCATCTTATTGCCCCCACAAACTGGGTCCTCAATTTACCTACCTTAGAAAGGATGGAAGGCTGAGTCAACCTTGAGCCTGACGAGATTCGATCTTACTTTAATTGCAGACAGCTGGTGTTAAATTACAGTGCTTCTGTCTGTTGAGCTAAACCAGGGTCCTAAAACCATCTTCTGTGGTTTTCTCTATCATATTTAACACAGGGAATTATAGAACATTTCAGTTTGGCCCTGTGTGCTAGGTAATGTTTTATGTCAAAAAAATGACAAATTATTAAACAGATATCCCAATTTGAATGCTTTTGTTTCTAAATACACATTAACATGACATCTGGACAGTCTTAACGAGAAGAAATGATTATGATAAACAGCATCAGGCTTCAGGAATTTTAAATATTTTTAGTTGAAGCATACATCTGTAGTAACCATGAATTATTCATAACCTGCCTTTGAATCTCGTTCATTTCCAGTTACTCCTTTTCCTTCCTTTAACTTTTGCTTTCTGTTCAGTAGATATTTGAAACTCCCACAACTTTCATTTCTTTTTTGTGTGTGTGTTTTATTTTTTTTTTATTTTTTTAAAAAATTATCACATATCTCATGTAACTTTGCCTCAGAACATTTCCATCATGTCATATTAATAACCCCTGCCTCCAAATGTTCTTATTCTGTGATGGAAAAGAGAAAACAGTCAGGTAATAATGGGTAGATAAATGGTCCAGCAGAGAATTCTCCAAAGGAAAGATAAATAAATGCTAATTCATTTAGAGCAGAAGCTTTAACTGGTTTTAATAGCATCAATTTATTTTTGTTTTTAAAAGCATAACACTTTAGGGATTCTGCAAATTGGGAGGTTGGCACCAATACAAAAACAAAAACAATCAAGCATTTACATTAGAAATTAGTGTCACCACCTAGCTGAATGAATTCTCTAGGGTACATAGTTAAATAAAAGCATCAGTTTAAAGGTAAAAAAGGGGGAGAAAGACACAATTATATTAGGATATTATAAGATGAATTGTCTAGATCAAGAAATTGCAAGAGAGCAATCAAAACAATTACAATAAATACTAGGTTGGATCCAACTTCTTTTGATGGAAGCTTTTTGAAAATGGAGTTCTGTTGGCAGAAAGGGCAAATGGATATTTGCTTATATTATCATTCTTCTGCAGTTTGTATCATCATCATTTATTGTGCTATTACATTTCCAGGCTAAATTTTACTCTCTCCTCTCCCAAATTTCTTTCTTTAAGCAAGTGATAAGGCTTCCCATCTCACAACAGTGATCCTAAGCAGTGAAACGTTACAGCCAGGCAGCACAACACAATTTCTTAAAACAAACATTGTGCCTCCACTCCCAATGATCTCAATTGGTCTAGAAGGATATTCATCATTAATAATATTTAAAGCCACTGAGAGATCAGCGAGGGCCAGGTCACCCTATACTCATCCTACACCTGCCATAGGTCATCAGCGAACTTGACTAATGCCATCCCAGTGCTACAATCAGCTCTGAATCTGACTGAAAATAATCTGTTCCCTGAAAAATTGCAAGGCAACCTTCCATTAAAAGAGAGTAGTTGGAGACTGGACAAAAATTTCCCAATTTCATTGGGTCCAGCAAGGCCATCTAAGAGGGCAGATTATTCTCTCCACAAGGCAAGCAGAACCACCCTCTCCTGGGAGGCCTTAACCAGCACAAACAGATATGGATCTATGTCTGTCAGAGTATATTCATGAACTGGAATAGGATATAGCAACTGGTCAGCCAATGAGGGCTGTTTGGTAACTGAAACAGTATTTGTTGTATGGGACCATAAGAGACAGTTTGAATCCTGGGTGTGGCTTAACTGTTTTGTTTATAAGCTTGAGGGCACTAGCTTCTCTCTTCTCCATTTTGTGCTTCCATTTTGTGCTGTTTTTGTATTTGCTATTTCTCTTCTCTACAATGTGGAAAAACCTACAAGGGTATTGTATATCTTATGTGTTGATTATGTATATTAAAACATTTTTGAATCCTGCTTAATAGTCTGCCTGTGTGTGCTGCAACAAACTCTGAAAATATCTCCATGGACTAATAGGCTCAAACTGTTCCTGAAGAACTGTGCCAAAGGCAACTTCCTAAGACTTACACATTCAAACAGATCTGAGCAACTTTGTTTGACAGATACTTGGAAAACTCCTTGCAGGTGCTCTGTAAATGTTCCCCTGACCACTCCTTGCCAAGGAGGAATCTTGAACAAGCTTCCAGCCAACCAAATTGTCACTATAACTACACTATGGCATAAAGTAACCCTTAAGACAAGCTTCTATCTCTCTCAGTCAGATTCATTCTTTACTTTTTATTAGTGATGTTCTAGATATATTTTATAATTCTTCATCACCCGGAGTTCTACTGAAAAATCAAAGGATGCATGCATGCACCTAAAGAGGCTGCAGAAGTGTGATTTGATCCATGTTATGCCTCATTACATCCCACAACTGGCCATTTCTCAACACATGTAACAGTTGTGGGGGGAGATTGGTTCAACTGGGGAAGTTTGGGAGAGCTCAAGATTGGAATGTTTTTGCCTTAAAGCTTCCTGAATCGAGCTGAATCAAGCAGTATAAAAATCAGATAAATAATAATAAATAAATAATAAGCAAAATCAAGCCATCATGGGTATTTGCAAAGCAGGCTGGAAAAGCAAATGGCATCATGTGTCATGAAGAGATCGCAGAAATTATGAGAATTATGTACATTTGGCAATGTGATTTGGAGATATTTGGAAAGCTTAAAACCAGGTTATGGAGGATCACATGTGGTCTACAGTTTGCACAATATTTACCTCTGTCCATATAAGCCAAAAGAAGATGTAGTGGATCCTGTAATAAAGTCATTGTTATTAAATTGTTTTTCAAATATGCAATGTCGATATGCAATATTCACTTGTGCAGGACAGATTTTGTCATTCTGAGCAAACTGCCAAGGAGCTGATTAAAAATATGATTGCATAATTCTGTATCTTTCCATGCTTGTTAATTAACTACAAACATTTGGATACCAAACTTTTTAAAGCACAGTTGCTTCAAACCACAAAGCTTTTCATTTTGTCAGTATTCAATATTAAGTTGCAAACCTGTTTTATTGCCTGCTTTTTCTTGATAAAGGAAAATGTCCAGTGGACTCCAATGAATTTAGTTTCTCCATCTAGAACTGAAAGTTTAAAATACAGAGAATAATAAACTAGGGCATTTAGGATTGGGTAATAGGTGGACATCTATGTGGTGCTTCCACTTTTCAGTGCTTCCTAAAGTGATTATATAATGATCCATTATTACTAACCCCATACCTTTTAAAAAGTCAAATTTTAATTTTTTTAAAAAAAACTTGTATTGTTCATTGTTGTTAGTATTGGTGCCATTGTGCAACTCTTGGGAACAAACTGTCCAAATGTGTTTGCAGCAGGAAATATATTACAAGGACTATGTCAGAAAAGTTTTGAAAAACATTTCAACATTTATTATGGATATGCTAAATCTAAAATAGAACAATGGATGTTGGTTTGATTTAGAAAGAATTATGATAGATACCTCATAAATTGTTCTGTAGGATAACAGTTGATTGTTTCTTATTCTGAATTTGATGTATTCCTCACAGAGTTAGGATTATATGAGTTGGATGCTATATAAATCATATTTATTAATTAATAAATAAATAGAATGCTACAAATCAAGGATAGTTAGTACGTTATATCATTCGGCATTAGACATTGTGTTCAATAATCTAAGTATAAATTCAGTTTTAGATGTTCAGTAGGACGAATAGAAAGCCAATGCTTTTTGCTCAAAATGCTCAAATTCTATTTTCTGCCCTTTAGATGTATTATTTGCAGAATGAAAAGAATACAGTTAAGATGAATTTATATAAAATGTAATCATAATTAAAATGAATTTATGGTTTTTTAGGAAGAGACGCTCCAAATGATGAATAGACTAGAATAGACCGACTGGACCAGAATAGAATAGAATAGAATAGAATAGAATAGAATAGAATAGAATAGAATAGAATAGAATATTCTTTATTGGCCAAGTGTGATTAGACATACAAGGAATTTATCTCTGATAAATCAGCTCTCAGTGTACAAGCAATTATATGTTATTATGTTATTATAATCATGTTATTATAATGATACCAAAAAGAAAAGGTAGTGGAACAGATGAGAAAGATAAAAGTAATACAACCATACTATGTGGTTAAATAGACATTAGGCAGTACTGTGGGAATTAGGTTTTCAGCACTCCAATGGCATTTCATTTTCATTTCATTTATTTAAATTTCTATACCGCCCTTCTCCAATATAGGACTCAGGGCTGTGCACAGCCAAAGTAAAAAACCAGACATAGAAAAATTAAAAACTGATTAAAATAATTAGATAATTTAGCCATAATTAAAAACAATTCCAATTTAAAATAATTTAAAAATTTGACTCAAGCCAGCCCAGCTAGTTGGAATAAATGGGTTTTCAGGGCCTGACAAAAAATGAGGAAACAATCTGTCTCTGAGTGTAGCTGCTTTGGCATGTAATACCCTATAGTGGCATCCCGAGGAGAGAAGTTGAAACAGTTTATGTCCAGGATGTGAAGGTCTGTAGATATTTTCTCAGCCCTCTTTCTGGCTCGTACAATATACAGGTCAGTGGAAGGCAGGCTGGTGTCAATTGTTTTTTCTGCAGCCCTAATTATCTGTTTAAGTCTGTATCTGTACAGACTGAAAGAACAGACATATCTGTACAGACATTTATAGAAGTATAAATGACAGACTCAATAATTCCTCTGAAGAACACTGTGGAAGTGAATTAGCAGCTTCTTGAAAATTGATACAAATTTTCAAAAATCTTGTTCTTTAAAAAAAATAAAAATCTCAAGAATGTCTTGTGTACTAGATGTGGGATGTATGATGTATTTCTAAAGTAGTAAATGGGGGGTACATGGGGAAGTAGAGACAGCAAGGCCCCAGTTCTGTCTTCCAGGCAACTTTTCTTGGACCCCCCCCCCCCCCAAGTATTATGCTGCTTTCCATCATGCCTGAAATAGAATTCAACTAGGGATTCATTACAGGGGTGGGTTGCTACAAGTTCACCCCAGTTTGGGTGAACCAGTAGCGGTGATGGTGGGAGGCTCCGCCCACCCACCCACCCACACATCATCAACAATGCTCTGTGCATGAGCAGAACCTTCTGCGCATGCGCAAAAGCACCTCATGCTCACGCGCTCCCAATAGCAAACCAGTAGCACTGGAATTTGAAACCCACTACTGGTTCATTAGTTTCTGTAGCTGAAACAAAACAGCCAGTTCTTTGATTCAGATTCAACTAGTCTGAGAAACAAACTCTTGTTCAAGCAAAACAGGTCCCCTTATTCTCTGTGTGGTAAAAAATGATAAACACATCATGGCAATGAGAAAATCAGTAAAACTAAATTCCTTTTTATCTAGAGACTGTTCACAAATGTAATTGATAAACTGTGTAATCTGCTTTTTACAAGTATTTCTTTTCCACATCAGTAAATTATTGTTAGCTGATTCTATAGCGTCTTCTTTTAGCATTGATTCATTCTTGCTGCCTATCAGGCAAAGAATAGGAATATGTTAGTTCAGGTTGGACTCCTGTTTTGTTATTCATATTGGTCCTATAGCCTAGCTCAGCATTTTCTTATATGCTGTTTCGAACCTCGCACTACCTTGTATCAACATAATGCAAAGGAGTTGTACATTTGCCAAAAGATGTTCTGCCTGCAGCAATCATCTCTGCATTATACCCTTCATTTATTTAACAGGCAGTTTTCATCTTCGTACTCTTCCCTTGGTCGAGTGTGTGAAGAAATAGGTTCCAGCAGACTCCTAATAGTATTTTCATAAAAAGGGTTGTAAGAGGTGCTGAGCTCAGGTATTGTCTTACAGGTTCTTGGTGATTCAATAATCACTGTGATTAAATTGAGCTAAGAGTTTCCATTTCATTTCATTTATTAAATTTTTATACCGCCCCTCTCCTGCAGGACTCAGGGCGGTGAACAGCCAGGATTAAAAAACATACAATATAAACATTAAAATACTTTAAAACATAATTAAATCTATATAGGCTTCCCCCAATTTAAAACCCCTCACCCATAAAATTAACCAATTAAAAATTAAAAGTCTTCAGAGCCCGGCGAAAGGTCCAGAGGTCTGGGATCAGTCGTATCCCTGGGGGTAGTTCATTCCAGAGGGCGGGTGCCCCCACAGAGAAGGCTCTTCCCCTGGGGTCGCCAGCCGACATTGCCTGACTGACGGCACCCTGAGGAGACCCTCTCTGTGGGAGCATATTGGCTGGTGGGAGGTTATCGGTGGCAGAAGGTGGTCTCGTAAATAACCGGACCCTAAGCCATGGAGCGCTTTGAAGATGAGAACCAATACCTTGAAGTGCACTCAGAAGACCACCGGAAGCCAATGCAGCTTGCGCAGGAGAGGTGTTACGTGGGAGCGCCATGTCACCCCCATAAGTACCCACGCAGCTGCATTCTGCACCAGCTGGAGCCTCTGGGTGCTCCTCAAGGGGAGCCCCATGTAGAGAGCATTGCAATAGTCAGGCGGAAAGTGACGAGGGCATGAGTGACCATGCATAAGGAGTCCCGATCCAGAAAGGGGTGCAACTGGTGTATCAGGTGAACCTGATAGAAAGCCCCCCTGGCCACAGCCGTCATATGCTCTTCTAAAGACAGCCGTGCATCCAGGAGGACATCCAAGTTATGTGCCCTCTCCGTGGGGGCCAATGTCTTGCCCCCAATAGCCAGTGATGGCACCAGTTGGCTATAACGGGATGCCGGCAACCACAGCCACTCAGTCTTGGAGGGGTTGAGTCAGAGCCTGTTCCTCCCCATCCAGACCCGCACGGCCTCCAGGCACCGAGACATCACTTCAAGGGCATCATTGGGGTGGTCTGGGGTGGAGATGTACAGCTGGGTGTCGTCAGCGTACAGATGGCACTGCACCCCAAGCTGATTCCAAGCTGATGCTTAATCAGGGTGATGTGAGACAGTGCTGGAAAAGACACCTAACAGGAAAGTTGCACACAAATAAAAGAGAAGGTTTTCAACGTGTGCTGCTGTAACCTTGCTTTAAAATTTTAAAACTGTGAAAACATAAAACACAGTGTGGAAATTGTGGAAATTATCTTCTAGTCTTTTGATTTTGTAATTTATAATTAAACACATGCTATTTTCAGGTTTCTAAGCTATCATAATTCCCACTCATGTCCCTCCTTCTCTTTCTCATTTTTTTTTTTCATGCATGGAGCAGACCTGAATGTCAATCATACACACTTCAGTGTTTTTGTTCAAAATTCAGGGACGGAATTTGAAGTAGCTGTCAAACATTCAATATTTAGCCTTAGTTACTGTAAACGTGGCCCCAACAGAATATTATTTTTTTTATTTTTTATTATTATTTTTATTTTTTTATTTGATTTATATGCCGCCCTTCTCCGGAGATTCAGGGCGGCTTACAATGTGTTAAGCAATATTCTTGCATATTTCTATGTCGCCCACTCTCCGAGGACTCTGGGCGGCTTACACCAAAGACAGTATACTAAATAGCATATTGCCCCCAACAATCTGGGTCCTCATTTTACCCACCTCAGAAGGATGGAAAGCTGAGTCAACCTTGACTCTAACCACTGCGCCACCTCGGCTCTCGGAATACAGTAAGTTGCCCAGAATTACCCTGTGGCAATAGATAGATAGATAGATAGATAGATAGATAGATAGATAGATAGATTGATTGATTGATAGATATGCAGGTGCTAGCAGCTCATTAGTTGATTTATATATTTATGCAAGAATTATGAACATTCTTTCACAATTTTGCAAAATCATACACTGGAACAATGCTCTGTGATCCATCTGTTCACATTATTATTTGTAAATGCTCAGTGAAGGCACAAATAAGTATGTATTCCTTTTTTTTTCTTTACGCAACCTTACTTAGTTAAAGTCCACATATCTTAAAGTTGCCAAGGTTAAGAAACACTTGTCTTTTCTAATGTCAACTTATGTAGTTAGTTTGTATGCTTCTGATTGTTATTATATTCATAGCAGCTGAGAACATAAAGCAATACAGCATCCATGGTATAAAATTTATACAATATTCAAAAGGGATCCACAAAGAAAATATCAAAACCTATTTCAATATAATGACAATATTTTAACAACAATAGGAAAAACAAGAAAACAACAACAACAACAAACTTCTGGAAGGCCAGCTAGCAAAGGAGACCATGCTAGCTGAAAAAAGAGAGTTCTAGAGCAGGGGTGTCAAACTCGCATCATCATGGCAGCATCATATGACATATCGGGACATTTTTCCCCTTCGCTAAACTGGGCAGGGGCGGGATCAGCACATGACGCATCCAGTCTGTGAGCCGCGAGTTTGACACCTTTCTTCTAGAGCATACAGTAAGTGTCATGTTGGAGAAATAGCATTTTCTGATTTTAGCTCTCCCTAGTACATAGAAATGGGGACCAGCAGCAAACCTCCCCCACCCCTAGAAGGATCTTACGTGGTTAAATTGATTCAGATGGAAGTAGCAGTCCTGGAGGTATATTGCCACTAAGCCAATATAGGGCTTTCTCAATCAATTTGTTTGAATTGCACCAGGAATTTATTGAAAACTAATGCAGGAGATGCAAGATAGAAGGAACTGTTACATGCGTGTCCAAGTTTGGCTTATGGTCACTCATTCACAGCCCTATAAAACAGCTACACGAATAATAGAATAACAGTTTTGGAAGGGATGTTCAAGGTCTTTTAGTCCTATCCTCTGCTCAAGCAGAAGATCACTTTCAACCACACACTAAGGCACAACTGGTTCTTTAGAATACATGGAGACCCAGTGAATTTAAAACAACAGTAAAACTTTACAATCTTTTAGACAGGTTTCCTGGCTTTGGGCCAGTGTTCTTATGGGCCTCCTTGATCTTTAGGTATGACAACTTCATCCTAAACTCACAGAACATAACTGTAATATATATGAGCCAGTCGGCAAATAGGCTGCTGCATTTTGGATCAGCTCTAGTTTCTGAGTAATCTTTAAAGGCATCCCCATATAAAACACATTGCAGCAATCCAACCATGTAGTGATGATAATATGAATCATTATTGTCAGGTCTTCCTGCTATAGGAAAGATTACACCTGTCTTATCAGCCAAAGATGGATGGTGTCAAGACAATGCAAAACAAAACAAAACAAAACTCCAGTCATTTTAAAGCTTTTTAAAAGTCTCTGCAATGTCCCATAGGCAGACTCTGCCAAAGTGAACATATGAACTGAGCATGTTGGTGTAAACCTAAGAAAACTCTGTAGATCAATTAAGGAGCCAAAAGCTTCAATCACAATTTGTACATGTTGCCAGTCATCCACTTTCCAGACTGGGAAGAAGCATTGATGAAGTAGTGTATTATATAATTCCTTTCCTCCTCAAACAAATTCTTCCCTGAGCTGCCTTGGAGACTGAGGATTTATAGAGCCTCAGAGCATTAAAAATTGCATAGGGATGGTGGTGGTGAGTGGGCACAGGGCCAAAGTAGTTTGCCACTGCATTCTTATGAGTTTCTCAGGGGTTCCTGTAGTCATAGGATTTCCTGGTGGATTCTAATCCTTTTTTCAAAATCAGCCACAGTCAGCTAAGCATTACTGACTGAGGCAGTAATTACCAAATAAACATACAATGTGCAGGTAGGCCTTGACTACAACCATTCATTTCGTGACCGTTCAAAGTTACAATGGCACTGAAAAGAGTGGCCCTTTTTCACACTGTTATCATTGTAGCATCCCCATGGTCACATGATCAAAATTCGGACACTTGAAATAGCGGCTAGAATTGTTTTTGCTAAAAATTGGAAAGGCGAGAAGACACCTACTGCTGATGAAGTTATTAAGAAAATTATGGACTGTGCTGAAATGAGTAAATAGACATTTGAAATTAGAGAACAGGAAGATAAACAATATTATTTGATTTGAGATTTGTTTTACCAATGGTTAGAAAATAAAGCATGGCGATGAAATATGAAATATGAAATTAATGTAATGATAAAATAATATGAAGTGTTTTCTTATGTTAAATAATGGTTAAATGAGTATAATAACATAAAGGGATATATAAAACTGTTAAATAAGAGAAATTAAACAATAGGTAATTTTGGATATGGGATTGTGCACAAAAGAATTTTAACCGATCAACACACTGTCTGTGATTGTAGTTGAATGATGCTGGTTTTATGTTTTGTTTTTGTTTTAAATATTTTTTTTTCAAAAAAAGAAAAGAAAATATAATAATAATAATAAAAAAAATGGACTCTTGGCAACTGGCATGTAAGTATAGAGGTAGCAGTTTCCCAGGGTCATGTGATCACCTTTGGTGACCTTCTCACAAGCAAAGTCAATAGGGAAGCCAGATTCACTTAACAAGTGTGTTACTAATTTAACAACTGCTGTGATTCACAACAATTGTGGCAAGAAAGATCATAAAATGGGAAAAATGCGCTTAGCAACAGACATTTTGGGGCTCAATTGTGGTTGTTAGTTAAGGACTGCCTGTGAGTCATATGGCTGAATTCATGCTCATAGTCCAACAAATTCCCCAACTGTGATAGTCTAAAATGCAACTACCTGTTTGGTCATAAATTTTTGTAAACACTTTGTTGTATAATTATTAGAAACACTGTGTTTGGCATATGTTTAGCATAAACTTGTTTCTTGTGACTTAGCATAATCAGTGTTCTGAGACAGGTTTGAGATTTTTCTACGGCTCTGAATCTAAATCTGAAATATATACATACAACAGCAGAAAATACATTAATTTTATACAGGTTGCCAGGGTGATATTTTTTTAAAAAAAGAAAAAGAAAAACAAGCTACAGGAAGATTCATTTGTTAAATGTCCGAGAATGTATTTTTGATCAAAAATATATGTCATGCAGAGCCAATTTTTGCTTTTCATTTCATCCAAATAATGTATAACTATTAGAAAGAAGTATGTTGATTTTGACAAGACAAAGTCTAGAACAAAGTGAATAGACATGAGTAGTGGAATGTTTTGTGTGAATAAGGATTTGAAAGTTGGTTAATAAATACAATAAGACTGATATATAATGGAAGTAAAGTTGGATTTAGAATAAATGGATTTAATCTATAAATAGTCAAAACCAGTAGTCAAATGCAAGCAAGGCTTAGGCCCAGGATATCTGTCGGACCACCTGCAACCAGCATCGACCTCCCATCACCCAGTGCGTTCTCACAGAGAGGGCCTAGTCAGGGTGCCGTCGGCTAGATAATGTCGGCTGGCGACCCCCAGGGGTAGAGCCTTCTCTGTGGGCGCACCCACCCTCTGGAATCAACTTCCCTTGGGTCTTCGATTGGCCCCGGACCTTTGTACCTTCCGCCGTGAGCTTAAGACATGGCTGTTTAAATGCCCTAGCCTGGACTGATGGGGTCTATTGTTTTAAATTGGTTTTAAATTGGTTTTAGTATGTTTTAGTATCTTTTAATGTGTATTTATTGGGATTGTTTCGCTGATGTGAGACGCCCTGAGTCCTTTGGAGAGAGGGCGGCATATAAGTCCAATAAATAATAATAATAATAATAATAATAATAATAATAATAATAACCCAAGGGCTACCCCGCTATTTAGAAATTCTAAATTTGCCAGACTTGAACATTTTGACTCTACAAAAAAACACCTTACTTGGAACAGCTTACATCCTCTGACGATACCTTAACAGTTCCTAGGTCCTTGGTTAGGACTCGAGCTGCTGAGCTATTAACCAGCCTCAAAGGCTGTGAATCTCATTAAAGATTAATCAATAATAATAATAATAAATACACAGAGATAAATCTTAAAAAACAGGAGGAGGGAGAGCTGCACTTACTCCTTGGACATGGGGCTGAACCCTGTCTTAATCAGGATTTTTGTTTTTCTTTGTTTATTTTGCATTAAAGGTTTAACACAAACAAAGGAGGGAAAGTTAGACTTAGAAGTGTAATGTAATTTAAATATAGAGAGAAGATGTTACTTAAGAGATATGTGGAGTAAAGCAAGACATAGGGTCAAGAATACTGAATTAATGTGGATAGAATATGCATGTGATTGATCAGTACAAGAAAAATTATATTGAGATTGATCATAAAGAAAGAATGCAGAAAAAAATCACATTGCAAAAAGAAATATATGGAATAGGGTTGTATTACTTTGTGTGCTGCTCAGGATTGTGGTTATAGTACAGGATGCTATATTACTCTTTTAAAACTAGCTGAATACATGTCATTAAGAACACTGGCATTCTGATACTGATGTCCTTACTATGTGTTCTGCAAAAAACCCCAAAACAAACAAACCTTTATACATTTGCAATACAGTATCAGATTTTAGCTTCTGCATTTGCCTTTACACAATACCTGACGACTGGAGACATAGTAGTTTCCCAAGCAAATAAAACATACATAATTAAAAAAAGTTTCACTGGGTTATGCACTGGACCTTGCATAATAATATACTTTTGTGGAACAACTGGAAAGTAACAGTTCAAATTGCTTTGGGAATATGAGAAATCATAATAGTCGTTGCTGAATGACCTAGCAAATAATAAAGCTATTCATTCCTGAGTAATCTGTGGGTATCTAACCATATAAATTTCTCTTTCTATTAAGTAAAAGTTCTCATGGCAGCAAAGAAGAATAAAATAAATGTGATATACCTTTTGCTAGATGTGAGGTACTCAAAAATGTATTTCTTCTTTCAATCTTACATTGCTTTGTAGAGAAAAGCAATTGTTGCAGTTGTTGAATTTCTACTTTAAAGAGTTCATGTTCCGAAAATAGATCACAGATTTAAATGGCTGGGGGAAATACACTTTAATGTAAGTTATACTTTCTATTAATGGAAATGATTTTGAGGATAGAGCAAAAATTTGCCTGCAGCTTGATCAAAGTAAGGGAAAAAAAGTAGCATACATCACTTTACACCCCCCCCCCCCCCGCATCTAAGCTTTTCATATTATTTGGAAATAGTACTCCTGGCTGAATTATACTCTCATTTACATATTGCACTGTAATTGCCTGGTGGGAGATTTATTTATTTATTCCAGTTTTGGCACCACCCAATACCAGAGTGATTCAAAGAGAGCTCACAATGTAAGAAAACTGAATATAAAGACAATATAATGAATAAATACAATATATATTAAACCCCTCTAACAAGGGGAGGAGCATCTTCCCTACCTCAAGGCCTGCAGGGACTCACAGGTCCTTAAGACCTTCTGGAATGCCAAGGTCAGACCTGTTCAGATCTCAGGGAGGACCTATTTATTTATTTATTTATTTATTTATTTATTTATTTATTTATTTGCCGTCCTTTTCTGGAGACTCAGGGCGGCTTACAATGCATTAAGCAATAGCCTTCATACTTTTGTATATACCTGCTTAGTAGGGCTTTCGGGCCCCCCAAGCAGTGTTTTTTTTTATACAAAGTCAGCTTATTGCCCCCACAATCTGGGTCCTTATTTTAAACCACCTCAAAAGGATGGAAGGCTGAGTCAACCTTGAGCCTGGTGAGATTCGAACTTGCAGTAATTACAGGCATCAATTACTGTTAACTGTGGGGCGGCACCATTACAGAGAAATTGCCTTTCCTGGTGAATACAGTTTACGTATCCAAAGAGAAAACTAGGCCAGTTTTGGAAAACTTGGGGCCAAACACTTAAGGAAGATTTTAAGATTATTACTGTCCCTTGGGACGATGCCAAAGATGCTGTGAATGATCGAAACCCCTGGAAAACACTTGCTGCCCAATGCGCTCTGCATAGGAGATGATGACAATGATGATGATGATAAGGACAGTGTACTAGTATGCAGTTACTGATCGAATAGAAACCACAGGAGATAATCACCAGATAAATAGGTCTAATACCATGTAGGTTTGCTAAATGAGAAATGTGGTAAGTGAGTTTTGTCTTGCTTTATGACTTTTCTTGCCACATTTGTTCAGTGAATCACTGCGGTTGTTAAATTAGTAACATGCTTTCTTCTGTGGGCATACATATCCTAGGAGGCACTTCCCCCCCCCCAATAATGAAGTGTTCCATCCTACTGTTTCTTTTTTTTTTTCATCCCATAGACCCAATATTAATTTAACCACATAGAAGGTAGAGCCTTTTAAAGCATTTTATTGGAATATTTGCAAAGTTTTCTTCCTGATGTTGTTTTTAGTTGGAATGTTTTTGCTTTTGGAAAATTAATATAGGCTTCAGGAAAAGCAATTGGTATTTCCTCATTTCTCCAGAAAAACACAAAACATCCTTGGAACTATTTTGATTTTCTTCTAGTCCTTCAACTTAGAGTTATGTTACAACAAAATTCTGCAATGAAATTAATTTACAGGCAATTTTTTTTGCCCCAAATTTACTCCAATTCATTGATATTTCATTTTCTCTTTCTGTTCAGATCTTTGATAATGTCTTTCAGTCACTGTATTAATCATCCAAATATTTTTGTAGCTCATCACTTAACTTTCCTTTTGCTCAGTAAGCATGTTCTTTTCAGGGTTTTTTTTTTTTTAAAGGCTATATTCCATTCCTTAAATTTATCTGGTTATTTCTGCTTTCATTAATGCCTCAGTTAATCTTTTTTGACAAAGTGGGTGGACATTGTAGTTTTCTTGTATTCTATTGATCTCTTGTTCAGCTTAACCCTCTGGAAAACATTCATCTAAGTTGTTTTTTTTTTTTTAAAGGGGTGTCTTCTAAAGTTTTATTACTTGCCATATTATATCTATCATCTCATTCCTTTATTTATTACCACCGTGTGTGTGAAATATATTATTCCAGATACAGAAGAAGATAGCAAATACTTTTAAGACTGCAGCGCTACAATTAATTGCTTGATGAATTTTTTTCATTTTGATTGATGAACCCTAACTTTGTATAATTACATTTAGTGGTACTTAAAAGTTGTTCTGTGATAATATGTACCAGGTTCTCCACTATGCATTTACCATATAAGAAAGTTGAAGATTAAGTGGGTGGTAGTGTATTGAATTTCATACTTTTGTGCTAATGGAACATTAAACCAAATCCCACAAAATACAAGGGTTTGAGTGCATGTATTTATTTATTAGCTGCAGTTACATGAATCCACACATAACTAAATTGAGAATAACAAGTGCACCTGTATCTTATTTTCAGTGAAGTATCATATCTGTCAAAATATGTCATGTATTATTAGTTTACAAGACCCAGATTAGGCATACTAATAAAGACTAACAAATGGCAATGGAATCACATAACCTTCCCAAATGTTGACAATTAGCCAGAGAAGTACAACTGTCAGTCTGTATAGACTGGACATCTCTTTGATGTTATTTTTTGCCTTTGAATGTAATAACAATAGCAAGTAGAACCAACAGAAGTGTTTTCTTTTAAAAAGGAGGAGGAGGAGGAGGACAGTGACAACAAAATACAATATATCAAGGGTTTTCATATATGCATTTTTGAATGTAAAGTTTTACACAGCACTTGTAATAAAGTGCTGTGTAAAAAAAAGGATCATTGTTTACATTGTTGTAATAAAGGATCATTGTAGAGTATTTTACTGTAATAATCCTTGCCATACTGTATGTCTGTAATGTCAAAGAAACTTCTGGAAAGTCACATCTGTTTGCTTTCTTTGAAAGCTAGTGGAGCTCAAGCATTTCCTTTATGGAGCACCATAAGCACATACCACATTGATTATACTCTTTTCTTAGCACAGTCATTATTTTATCTATTATTGCGCTCTTATTATCCATTGACCTTCTTTCATTTTGAGTATCATTTTACAGCATAAAATTGTACTTAATTCCATTCTTTGGTTTTTTTTGGGGGGGGGGTTGGGTTTTTCTTTTTTGTAGTAAAGGTTTTTTTTAAAAAAAACACACAAACAAACATACAATGCATCTTTTCTGAACAGAATATTGGCCCGGTTTTAGATTTATACAGATTTTTGTTCATCTTTAACACCATTTTTATATATTCAATTTTTCTCATATCATTTATTCTCTCTAATTTTAAGAAACCAATATTAACTTTCATCTTAACTTCTCATCCTGATATATATTTCTTTTCCCTCCTTAAAATTTGAACCCCTAAATTTAAATTCACTTAACATAATACCATCCCCAATTATTACCTTAAATTCTCTTATTCTAATCACCAATGATTCTTTTATCAACTATTAAATATATTCAATAAAAAATCAATTAAGTATCAGTCTTATTCCAATACCTCTACATTTAAATTCATATAACATAATACAATTCCCAATTATTTTCTTAAATTCTCTTGTTCCAATCTCAAATAGTTTTTTCTTTATTAATTGTTCCAAATAATACATTTCAACATTTTTATCAAAACCAATTAAATATATCTAATTAATCCATAATCCAATATTATTTCAGATTTCTGTTCTTTAGTTAAATTCCAAATATATAATTAAGAATATTTCATTTATTATAATCCCCTTCATTAATTAAAAATATTCCAATTATTACATTTCTTTTTCTTTCCCCTTCTTCTTTTTTTGTATTTTAAAATCCTTAGCTCTCTTTTCCCTTTTTCTTATCTTCCCACTGTTAATCCCAATGTAATCATTTTGTTTTTTAAGATCATAAACTCTTCTATTTTGTTGTATCTTTCCCATTATTTTCCATCCCTTTTCCCTTTTTTTATTTTCTCACTGATAATCCCAGTGTAATCATTTATTTTTTTTATATTCTTTCTATCCCACCCTCTTTTCTTTTTTTGTTTCTTTTCTTTTTTTATTTCTCCCATTATTAAACTCAATGTAATTTTTAAAGTTCTCCTTTTTATTATTACTACTATTTAAATCATTTAATTTTCCATAATCAATCTCCTTGTCTTTGTCTTCTTTTTTATTATCAGTCTCTTTTTCTTGCTTCTCATTAGTTTTTTTTTTTTTAATTTGATTTATATGCCACCCTTCTCTGGACTCAGGGCGGCTTACAATGTGTTAAGCAATAGCCTTCATACTTTTGCATATTTTATACAAAGTTATCTTTTTGCCCCCATAATCTGGGTCCTCATTTTACCTACCTTAGAAAGGATGGAAGGCTGAGTCAACCTTGAGCCTGGTGAGATTTGAACTTGCAGTAATTGCAGGCAGCAGATGTAAGTGGATGTTAATAACAGTGCTTTAATCTGCTGAGCCACTAGAGCTCCTGTTCTTTCTAAATTGATATTGTTCCAATTGAAGTTTTTTTTAATCTTCCTCCCTTTAAAGTTTCCAAATTAAAAAAGAATCTTTTTGGGTTCTTAGTTCTTCTAATTTTTTTTTAAAGTTCTCCAAGTATTTAAATCCAAAACAGACAAATTTCTAATCGGGTTCTGTTGCTTTATCACTTCTGCCTTAATCTTCTTCTTCCCTCCTTTCCCACACCTATTAGCCACTATTATAACACCAGGAGATTTACAATTGTTTTAAAAATCTTTTTTTTCCCTTTCTGCCAATGAGTTTATTTATTTATTTATTATTTATTAATTAAATTTCTATACCGCCCTTCTCCAAATAGGACTCAGGGCGGTGCACAGCCAAGGTAAAAACAGAGCATACAAAATTTAAAAACAGTATTAAAATAATTAAATATTTGGCCGTAAATTAAAACAACCCAATTTAAAATCAATTTAAAATTTAACTCAAGCCAGCCCAGCTAGTTGAAATAAATAGGTTTTCAGGGCCCGACGAAAAATCCGGAGGTCTGTTATTGTACGCAACTCTGGGGGAAGGTTGTTCCAGAGGGTGGGCGCCGTCACAGAGAAGGCTCTCCCCCTGGGGGTCACCAGCCGACATTGTCTGGCGGACGGCACCCTGAGGAGGCCCACTCTGTGCGAGCGTACTGGCCGTTGGGAGGCTATTGGTGGCAGAAGGCAGTCTCGTACCCCGGCCCTAAGCCATGGAGCGCTTTAAAGGTGGTCACCAACACCTTGAAGCGCACCCGGAAGACCACCGGAAGCCAGTGCAGCTCGCGCCGGAGAGGTGTCACATGGGAGCACCTCGTCGCCCCCATAATCCCCCGCGTGGCCGCGTTCTGGACCAGCTAGAGCCTCCGGGTGCACCCCAGGGGGAGCCCCATGTAGAGAGCATTGCAGTAGTCCAGGCGGGAAGTGACTAGTGCCTGAGTGACTGTGCGTAGAGAGTCCCGATCTAGAAAGGGACACAACTGGTGTATTAGGCGAACCTGATAAAAAGCCCCCCTGGCCACGGCCGTCAAATGATCTTCTAAAGACAGCCGTGCGTCCAGGAGGACACCCAAGTTACGAGCCCTCTCCATGGGGGTGAGTGATTCGCCCCCAATAGCCAGCGATGGTGTCAGCTGGCTATATCGGGACGCTGGAAGCCACAGCCACTCGGTCTTGGAGGGGTTGAGTCGGAGCCTGTTTCTCCCCATCCAGGCCCACACGGCCTCCAGGCACTGGGACATCACTTCAAGGGCATCGTTGGGGTGGCCTGGGGTGGAGATGTACAGCTGGGTGTCATCAGCGTACTGATGGAACTCCACCCCGAAGCCACGGATGATCTCACCCAGCGGCTTTACATAAATGTTGAACAGAAGGGGCGAGAGGACCGACCCTTGTGGCACCCCACAAGCAAGGTGCCTCGGGGTCGACCGCTGCCCCCCGTCAACACAGATTGCGACCGGTCAGAGAGGTAGGAGGAGAACCACCGCAAAACAGTGCCCCCCACCCCCAACCCCGCCAACCGGCGCAACATGATACCATGGTCGATAGTATCAAAAGCCGCTGAGAGGTCTAACAGGACCAGGATAGAGGAGCAACCCCTATCCCGAGCCCTCCAGAGATCATCCACCAACGCGACCAATGCCGTTTCCGTGCTGTGCCCAGGCTGGAAGCCGGACTGGAGCGGGTCTAGATAGACAGCTTCATCCAGGTACCGGGGAAGCTGTTGCGCTACCACACTCTCAACAACCTTCACAACGAAGAGTTAAATATCACTCACCCGGCATCAATATTCTGCTCAGTTCTCTGCTCTTGCACATTGCTTGGTCCAGTTGCCCCAGTTTACTGGGGTCATAATGTCCTCCCCCCCGCTGCAGAGTCAGAGAGAGCTTCCTCTGATCTCTGAGGAACTTGCCTGTTCCTCTTGGTCTTCCGAGGTGCCTCTCTTAAGGGCCATGAACTGAACCCCGCGGTCCAACACCACCCGGTCCGGCAGGCCATGGAGGCGAAAGACGTGCTTCAGGAACAGACGAGCTGTAGTGCGGGCCGACAGCAGGCCACGGCACGGGATGAAATGTGCCATCTTCGTGAGCATGTCCACCACCATGAGGACGGTCGTGAAGGTAGCGGACAGTGGCAGGTCGGTCAGGAAGTCCATGGAGATAGCTCCCCACGGTCTCTCCAGTGTCAGCAGTGGCTGGAGGAGTCCAGGAGGTGGGCCGGACATGGCTTTGGCCCGTTGGCACATCACACAGGACATCACATACGCGTGCATGTAGTGCCATACCCGAGGCCACCAAAAAGTCTGCGTCACCAAGTTCAATGTCTTAAAGAAGCCAAAGTGCCCCGCTATGGAGTTGTCATGGCACTGGTTCATGACGAGGGCTCGGAGTGGACTTGTGGGCACGTACAGCCGACCCCGGTGCTTGAGCAAGCCCTCCTCCAAGATCCATGGGGACGCGGGGTCGACTTCCGCTTTCCGCTGCTGAGACCAGTCATCCCAGCGTTGCGCTTCCAGCACCTGAGCCTGCAGGTCCACCGGTTCCTGGACTGCGGCCAAGGATTCCGCTGGCAGCACTGTCCGGGGGGGAAGGGAATCCTTGGGGCAAAAGTATTCCAGCTTGCGGGATAGGGTGTCCACCCTCTGATTGAGGCCGCTCAGGATATACGTAATGTGGAAGTTGAACTGGGCGAAAAACAACGACCACCTGATCTGCCGCTGGTTCAACTTCCTGGCCGTGATGAGGTGCTCCAGGTTCCAATGGTCCGTCCGCACCTCCACCTGGTGTCGGGCCCCCTCGAGGTGATGCCACCATGCCTCGAACGCAGCCTTGATATACCTTTTCCCAGATGGTATAGTTGCGCTCGGCAGGGTTGAGCTTCCTGGAATAGTAGGCGCAGGGAAAAAGAGTGCCGTCATCCACTGGGGCCTGTAGAAGCACCGCCCCAAGCGCCACATTGGACACATCCGTCTCGACCACGAACGGACGGTGCGGGTTGGGATGCTTCAGGACCGGCTCCATGACGAAAGCCTTGAGGATCTCGAAGGCCTGCTGCTGCGGGGGCCCCCACCTGAACGGGATCTTATAGTGGGCCACAAAGGCCTGGTCCATGAAGTTCATTGTGGCCCCCGAGTCCACCAGCACGTGCGACTGGAGCCCCTCTGACTGGTTGGCCAACAAAACCTGGATGTCCAGAATCAAATGCCGAGGGGGCTCACAGTCCACAGCCACCGACTCCGGTGGGGCATGGCTACGTGCCTGGCCCAGGGCTTCCCCTAGGCCAAGCCTGGCCCGTTTCCCGGCTGGTCACGCCGAGTCTCTGGAACAGGCATGGGTGCCCTACCCCACTTCCTGGGGCACGAGGCGGCAAAATGTCCAGGCTCGCCGTAATAGAGGCACAATCCCCCCCTGATGTCTCCGCATCCGCTCCTGGGCCATCAGGTGAGGTCTGGCTGCTCCGAGTTCCATGGGCTCCTCAGCCGTCGCCACAGAACGCGGGGTGGCCCGGGGCACTGTCGGCGTGGGACACGGGGGTGCAGGAGCTGCCGGGGGGTCCTGAAGGACCCGATGAGGCTGTCGCCGGAGGAGGCGAGCATCGATCCGCAGGCACTGGGTCACCAGCTCGTCGAGAGTCAGAGGCATCTCCATCCGAACCAGCTCGTCCTGCAGCTCATCCGAAAGGCCATCCTGGAAGGCATCCATGAGCGCCGCCTCATTCCAGGCAGAGTCCTGGCCTAGGAGTCGGAACTCCGTAATATAGTCCTGCAGGGGGCGCTTTCCTTGGCGGAGATCATTGATGTGCCTCGCTGCCATCTGAACCCGAAGGGGGTCCTCATACATTACGCGCAGGTGCTGCAAAAAACCCTGATAGTCCAGGAGCAAGAGGCTATTTTGCAGCAACAGGAGCGTGGCCCACCGGGTGGCAGAGCCGGAAAGGAAGCTGATCGTGAATGCCACCCAAGCCCGGTCATCCGGAAAATCCTCCGGTCTCATTGCCATGAAGAGTTGGCAATGAAGGCCGAAAACATCTCCGGCTGCCCAGAAAACCCCTCTGGCACATTCACTGGGCATCTCGAGCAGGGGGGGGGGAGGAGGAGGAGGAGGAGGAGGAGGAGGAGGAGGGAGAGCTGCAGGAACATTCCCCAAAGCAGGGGAAGTTAACTGGGTCACTTGCTGCTGCAGGAGCTGGTTGGCATCTTGCAGCTGCTGTAACTGCAGCTGCAGCTGTTGGTCCATCGTGGTTAAACGATGGTTTACGTTTCAGGTGACGGACAAGATGTTCTGTCCCCATCCCCATACACACACAACCAGCCAGCCGGGGGTTAAAGAAGTACTCGGCACACACAAGGTTCATTATCAGGAACTTGGCAGCAATATGATAACCGTCTGCCAAGTGCTTTACTACAAGAAGAGGGAGTGTTCCTCCACCAGATAACACCAACGAATACACACAGTTTTCAAAACAGTCCAGCTCAAACATGAAACCTTCAGCAAATCCAGCGTTGTACAAAGTGACTAGCCAGAAGTTAGCTTTGTCCGTCACAGAGTCTAAATGGCCACCACACTCTCTTATATAACCTGTGGGATGTGGTCCAGTGACTCAGCTTAATCCCTGGCATGCCTCCTCATCTGCTGCAAACGTTTATCTCGCCTTCGTTGGCGTGTATCCAGGAACAACTTATCACCCTCATCACTGTCATCAGAGACACCTGGCTCCTGGTCAATCTCCTCTCCCTCGGCAGACACCTGAGGCATTGCCAGAGAGGAGGGGCCTGGAGAGGGAGGCCTGGCAGGCTCCTCTCCTTCATGTTCGAAGCCTTCTTCCTCCGATAAGATGGGCTCGGGGGTCGGAGCCACAACACATACATACATACATATATACATACATACATACATACATACATACATACACTTCATGCATGCATATCTTTTCTTCAGTGTAAAAGAATATGATTTGTGAATTACTTTTAATACCTACATTTTTAACACTGCCATAAAAATAGATGTGTATTTTATGCCTGTGTAACATTTTCATATATGATCCCCAGAAGCCACAAATATATTCTTAAGTCAACTATGGATTACACCAGTATTTCAAACTTCACAAAAATAAAAATCTTTTTGCTGTTTAATTAAATTTCACTTTCTATTTGTATAGTTCCCCTTAAAAACATATTTGTTACAGCATTGACAAAGAACTGGAAATATCTAGACAATATCTTATTTAGCTTTGGGATGTATTATATTTAATTTTACTTTTTTCTTTTTTAAAAAAAATCACATTTCATTATTTCCTCTTTTTCATCTAACTGCTTTAGAAATACTCTCAAAATGTCAAATAACGCTTCTTCTTTGTTAGTAATTTTGTTCCTGTTAACAACCATATTATAGTACAGAACTTGATTTTTGAAGTCCTTTTATATAATCAAGAAATGTAGTGGAACAAGTCAGCTTTGCATTGTGTTTAAGCTTTATCTGTACACTTCTATCACTAATAAAGGTAGATATTTGTAGCTCAGAGTTAAATAGTTGTAGCTCAGGACCCCTCACTTCTATAACTTTAAAATATTATATCGTATTTTTTTAAACATATATGCATATTTTCCAGAATTTTAGGAAAATTATATGTATATAATTACACTATATTTCTTTTTATTAATTAAATATTTCTGCCTTTTAACACTTTTATGTGTCCATGTTAAATATATTTGCATGTGCCTTTTTTCAGAAATCTACAGATCTGTAGAGAATATATTTCAGTTGAATATATACCTGTCAATATTAGATGTTGACTGCCTCCATCCTGGCATTTTCCAGGCCATTGGCCAAGCTGGTAGGGACATTTAACTCCTGCTCAAATTTTTGGGAGTTAAATTACCAGTGTATCTGGAGATGTAGAAGAAGGACTAGTAGAGACTGGGAGCAGAGTTAAAAGAGGCATTAACCTAGAATCCCTACGAAGCCACAAGCAACTCTTATGTAACCCCAATGAGGTGTTAACTGTTATTAGAAAAGTATCTTGTGCATAATCATGAGCATTAATAAATCAGTTTAATTGGACCTTCACACGTGGACCTGATCTTTCATGTCTGACAGGAAATGCCAACTTTACATAGGTTGTTAAATACTATTCAGTTCATTTCCTTTTCATCAATACAGTTTTGTCAACTAACCTTAACTTGTTACTTTTAATCTTGCCCTTCCCAGCAATTTAAGCGTTCTATTTTTCCAAGATATGGACTCTGGAACTCAGACAAATGTATTTAAAGCTTAATAAAGTGTTCAATTCATTATGTTTAATATTGTTTTACATATTTGAACATATGCACAGCTACTTTTAAAAAAAATATTTGACATGTCAATATGCACTGCATCTCATATGTTAACATGTTAAAGAGCTAATTAGTGACATTTGCATAAATATTAAATTGTTCAGAAATTTATAATTATAAATTCTGAGATCTATTTTAAAAATGAATCACATCACAACATTGAGGGAATAATCATGACTACCATGTTCTTAGATTTTCCATACATTTTAATGGAGCTTTTTCTGAATATTGTCATTGCTTATTCATTACCGATAATCTCTGAGTTTGCTGACAGGAGTTTTTGTCTTTGCGAGGATTCTGCAAAGTTTCCAAGGGGTGCTTCATTAAAGATTAGATTGAATCACATTGAAGCTGAATTATAATTCCATTGGGTGACTTTGGTGATTAAGTACATTTTCTGCTGCTCTTGGGGTTTTTATAATTTATAGCAGAGGTGTCAAACTCGTGCTGACATGGTGGCATCATGTGATGTAGCGGAACTTTTTTCCTCTTTGCTAAACTGGACATGGGCGGGGCCAGACTTGAGAGGGCAAGACTAACCTTGCTTTGAGCTCCATTTACTTTTTAACATTTTCCCCCCTCTAATAGGGGAAATCTTAAATTTGCTTGTTGTTATGGGAGTAGGATATTATACCTCTATGCTGGCTCTCAAAATCTTGCCTGTGATGGACAGCAATGACATACCTCTGTAGCTTCTGCAGTCCGACTTGCTTCCCTCCCTTCTTTTTATAAAAATGCACAATGATGGCATCATAAAAGTCATCAGGCATCTCCTTGGTGGACCAATGTATTCCAAAATGTCTTGGAATGCCAGCAAGGTGTTTGGCTCTAGTACTTTGTAGATCTCAGCAAGAATACCATTTTGCCTTGTTGCTTTATTTCACTCTTCTGTGAGATCACTTATCTTGATCTCATCAGTACAGGGAGGCAGGTCTATCAGTTTTACCAACTGATAGACAGGTCATATTTGTTGACCGCTTGTTTATTTACTGTTGATCCTAAAAGACAGACATTATCTACCTTATTGTGTCTTGATTGTCAATTCTAAAGCTGCTTTTGGTACCTTCCATCCTTAGTTTGATAATTTTAATATTTATTTTTAGTCCAATTTTTTTCACTGTGCTACTTGATTGTGCTTCTTTAATTGAAAATTATGGAAAAATTACCAATTAAATTTGCACACTGCACACTTTCAGTTTATCCTTTATATCCAGATTAGAGTAAGCACACACCCAATTAGCTCAGCTAACAAAACAAAAGATAGCTTGATGTTTATTTATTGTGTGTGTATGTGCTTTTGAGTCAGCCTTGACTCCTGGCAACTGTCTGGATAAGTCCCTACAGTTTTCTTGGTAATATATATGATGTAATTGGAGAGAGATGGTCTTCAGATGCTATGCCATGAAGGGCTTTAAAGGTTAAAACCAACACCTTGAATTGGACCCAGAAGCAGAGCAGACTCTCACTCAAGGCCCAAATGACCAGGCTCAAATTTTCTTATGTTGGACACATTATGTGAAGACCCAACCTTAATGCTCTAATGCTGGGAAAAGTGGAAGGAAATAGTAAAAGATTGACCAAGTACAAGGAGGATAGACTCAGTTACAGTAACAATGAATGTACAGTTACAAGACTTGAAACCACAAGTTAGGGAAAACATGTTCATGGAAAAAAAATTATGTGGTCACAAGGAAGTGAAAAGAGCTTGATGGCACATAATCAATCACAAAACAGTCATATACATTTATGGAGTATCCACAACTATTAGAATTTGCTGAGCTCAACATCTGAAACAATGAGCTATTGATCCAACCATTTTTCTAAATCTAAAGTATGCCATTGAAGTTGCTTGGCTTTGAGGGACAGGTAAAGTATACTATTCTATGTAACTTCCCATTATTTTACGTGCCAGAATTTCTTACTTCTTTATGGTGATTTCTGCACAAAAGAAAAAGACACAAAGAAAGAAGTGAGCAAGAACAAAGAAGGCAGAAGGTTATGTGCCATAATTTTCTTTCTTTCTTTCTTTCATTATAGTGTTTAATTCAACCCAATTCCTTTTTAGAGACACTCACTGTTTTAGAGAAGCATTGAATTGACTGAAGTATACTTTTCTGATTCTAATAGGTCATAAAGCTTGCTTTTGAAGAATTTGAGCTGGAAAGAGGATATGACACTCTTACAGTAGGAGATGCTGGCAAAGTGGGAGATACAAGAACAGTTTTATATGTGTAAGTGCATTTCATTATTCATTGGGAATTCTATTTTGCTTCTTTTTCCAATTCCTTAGACTACATAGCCAATGATTTTTGTCCCAATTGTATTAGTGGGACTCACCCAGTGAGTTAGAACATTTCTGTAGATTGAATAGAATCTTTGCAAAATTACAAATACCCCCAATACTTTTCTAACTTTCAACTCTATTGTTTATTTGTTTGTTTGTTTTTTGCAGTCTGACAGGCTCCAGTGTTCCTGATCTTATTGTAAGCATGAGCAACCAGATGTGGCTCCATCTACAATCAGATGACAGCATTGGCTCACTAGGATTCAAAGCTGTTTATCAAGGTATGTTTCAGATTGAATTAATGTGAAGTTATTTTGAGAAGAGACATAAAACTAATACATCAGAAGCATTGCTGCCAAATGTTCAGGAAATATATATATATGTGTGTGTGTGTGTGTGTGTGTGTGTGTGTGTATGTATGTATGTTTTTTTCTCAGGTTTTCGCGGGTATTTGTATGTAGGTCTTTGGTTATCCGGGTCTTCTCCCACGTAAAATTGGAAGTGTCTTGGCGACGTTTCAACGAAGTCTCATTCGTCATCTTCAGGCTGGTGTTCTCGGCTTCGTGCTTCCAGGAGCACAAAGCCGAGAACACCAGCCTGGAGATGACGAATGAGACTTCGTCGAAACATCGCCAAGACACTTCCAATTTTACGTGGGAGAAGACCCGAATAACCAAAGACCTACATATATATATATATATATATATATATATATATATATATATATATATATATATATATATATATATATATATATATATTACTGTGTTTCCCCAAAAATATCTTATATTTTTTTGAACCCTGAAATAAGTGCTTGGCCTAATTGCCATGTGCGCAAAGCCTGATTGGCCTTATTATCAAGGGATGTCTTATTTTGGGGAAAACTTGGTATAAACTAATTATGTTAACTAACTACATGGGGCTCCCCTTGAGAAGCACCCGAAGGCTCCAACTGGTCCAGAATGCGGCCGCGCGGGTGGTAATGGGAGCAATGTGGTGCTCTCATGTAACCCCCCTCCTGCGCGAGCTGCACTGGCTCCCAGTGGTCTTCCGGGTGCGCTTCAAGGTTTTGGTTACTATCTTTAGAGCGCTCCATGGCTCAGGACCAGGGTACTTACGAGACCGCCTCCTGCCACCAATAGCCTCTCACCGACCAGTTCGCTCCCATAGAGAGGGACTCCTCAGGGTGCCGTCGGTCAAACAATGTTGACTGACAGCCCCCAGGGGGAGAGCCTTTTCTGTGGGGGCACCTACCATCTGGAACGGGCTTCCCCCGGAGTTACGAAACATCCAAGACTTACGCATATTCCGCCGTGCCCTGAAAACGTTTCTATTCCAACAAGCTGGTCTGGCCTAACTCTCCCTTTTAAATTGGCTTTTAAATTGTCTTTTAAATCAGGTTTTAGACCTCTTTTAGATAAATTTGGATGTTTTAATCTTTGAGCCAAATTACTTAATTCTGTTTTTTAATAGTTTTTTAACTTCTATATGTATTTGTAATTTATTGTGGCTGTTCACCGCCCTGAGTCCTTCGGGAGTAGGGCGGTATACAAATATGAAAAATAAATAAATAAATAAATAAATGTAGCAAACAGAATGGTTTGCTTCTACATTATTTTTTGCTTCAACTTCAGTGCCACTCATTTCTGAAGACTCCAGGCTGCTTTCAATTAAAAATGATTTTTAAGGGGACACTGTGAAAAAAAAGCAATAGTATTAATGAATAATACTATTATTATAATAATAGTATTATTATTATTAATGAATAATACTATTCAATATCTTTTTATAGCTTGATAGTAGTCTAGGAATGAGGTTATGGGAGACATCACTGAGAAGCTTTTGCATGGGATCCTTATAAATGGCAGATTCAAATTCAGATTTGAAACCATCACTAAGCTCTTGCTACTCTATCATCCCAGCTGGTCAGATACAAGTTGGAAAGTTTGAAGATATCCAGGGCCTAAAGCCACATGGAGCTTTAAATGTAGACAGTTCTCTCGAATTGCACCAAGAAGCTGACTGGCATTCAGTTCAGTTCCATACCAGTAAAGTTAAGTGAACAGTCATTGGCCATGTAAAGTCAATTACAATAGTCTTCCAGTGAGGTGACAAGGGCATGAGTGACTGAGAGCAAACTCTATGTTCCTGAATTGGCCCAAATTGGAATCCCTGTTTTCATTATATAAAGACCTTCTTGGCCACATCTTCACAAGGAGCTCTGAGTCTGTGTCCAGATCGTAAATCATATAAGGGACTGTAGCTTCAGCAAATATCCAGAATATACTATATTTTGCTTACTAAATCCATAACATTCTATCCTGCTACAATTCAATCTGAGAGTGTTTCTCTTCATCCAGACCCTAATAGCTTCTGTTCATTGGATCAGCATTTCTGCCCAGCTTAGATATATAGCTGGGTATCAACAGCACAGTGATGATACCTCATTCTGTGCCTACAGATGACTTCTCCCAGTGGTTTCATGTCAATAAAACATCAGGAGCAACAGGAGCAAGGACTATGGCACCCCATAAGTTCCCTATGAATTGGCCCTCCCATTACCACCAACTAGATGCAATCTTCAGAAAAGGGGGCTATCGCTGCAAAGTAGGACACCCCCCCTTTCTTTGAAGAAAGATACCATTGCTGATGCTTTCAAAAGCCATTAAAAGATCAAGTAGGAGATTTGGTTCCCCATCCAGGCCTGACACCCAGAGTAATCTATTTCATCCAAGACTCTTTATAATTGTAACCCAACCATTTTTGTCCTTTTTCATTGGAAATTAGTGAATAGTTATCTAAAACAAATAGGTTGAGGTGAGGCACTTATTTCAGTACAGGACTATGACTAATTGACCAATGGAAAGGTTTTACAGACTCTGAGGGCTACGGCCTAGATGAGAAGGAAAGGAGAAAAACTTTCAGTATTTTAAATACTAGTCTTGTACTCACTGATATTAAATACATGTACTTTACTTTGGACAATTGTTAGCTATAGGTTATTAGAAGGTTATACAGTGGATTTTTTTTTCTTTTTCTTCCATGCAGGATTATCATAGCAACAAAGATGCTTTCTTTCCCATATAAATGGGTTGGTTCAGGCAGGGTATTTAGTTAGAGAAATTTGTAATAACTGTATTCATTTTCTGTGGTTTCAAAAGCAAAATGTATTTTTTGAGCTATTCTGTCCAAACCTACCCTTCCTTCTCCTTCTCCATTTTTGTTTTCATATCTTGGTATTCTGGGAAGGAACTGAATATTCAACTCTAAGAGAAGATGATTCCAGCAGGCTTCATTCCATTAAGTCAAATATTGGATCATTTAATAAAACCTATATATTTATTTTAAATGGACGTATAAGATAAATCTGTGGGTGTGTCATTCTGAAGAATTCATAATGAACACAATTCTATAAACAGAAAAGCTTTCAAAGGGCATTTAGCTTATGAGATATTTTTTTCAATGCAAACAGCAGTTTCAAAGGGCCAATTTGAAACTTGACAGGACAGCAGAAAGAGTTAAATTCCCTCTCCATACTTAATGCATTTCCAGTAATTATTGCCCTCAGCTGATAAAATGTATCTGTGTAGGTATAGATAAAGATGCCCTTGAGTTAAACTCAACTGTTGGTGATTGCATCTATTTCTTTTTCTTGACAGTGTTGTAGAAATGGTTTGCCATTGCCTTCTCCCAATGAAGTAACTGCATGCTAAATTCAACAATACATTTATCTAATTAAAACAACAACAACAATAACAACAGCAACCTCACCACCATTCTCTCCCAGTTACAATTTCCTACTTCTACATTACAAAAAGAACTAAAAATAAATATTTTATTCATTTTGTCAAAAAAAAAATAAATGAGAAACTATGATTGACAATTCCACTCAGATGTTTCGCTGGAATTCCTGTTCAAAACATGACAGAATTCTAAACTATGATAAATGATAAACTATGATAAACTAAACTAAATATGATTGTTTGAGTCAAGGTTATGAAATGAATTTACTGAAAAGGTAAACTTAGAAAGTATGAAATATTTTGTTTCCATCTTTAGAAAGTGAATTATATCACACTAAATACATTCTGCAATCATATAGAAACTCTTCATGAAAAAAGACTCCAATGCTTCAGACTATAGTCATTTCTGTGGGTTATTAATGAAAACTGTTCTATTGACTGTATTATTTGGATAACACTTTTCTGGGTATGGAATCACTTGATTAAAAAATAATAATATTTTTTAAGCATATAAGCCTTATATTGGCTTGTTGTTGTTGTCTTGAGCCACCAGGTTTAAAGCTGAATTCAGCAATTGATGTATATGGTTTTTCCTGTTTTATTTTGTTTTGAAACAGTATTTTTAATCAGTATTATCAGCTTTGATAATAGGTGGGAAACTGCTGTCTGTCTGCCTGTCTGTGTCTGTGTGTGTGTGTGAGAGAGAGAAAGGTGGAGGGGAGAGAGAGATGTCTGCTATACATCCTTTATCTGGTTGCTGATGTAAAAGATAAAGAAGTAGACATAGTTATATAAAGCCTGGGTTTATGAAGCCATACACCATATTAACATTTCATAAATTATCAGAGGAGGGGAAAAAAAGCTTCTTCTTCTCCCAGTATGCACAAATGAGCTTTCCATGAACTGTAATACAATATTTGCATCTGAGAAGAAGCAAAAATATATTAAGCGATAGAATTTCAGGCTCTTTTGTCAATAGAAGTCTTTTTGAACTGTCAAATTCTAATTCTATGGCACCTGATGATAAAATGTATTTCTGTAAATCATATTTTGTATAATTTGCCATAGCTATTTAAGTAGCAGCAGGGAGTAAATTAAAGTAGATTTCCTTCGTGCTGTGCTGCTGGATCGCAAAAAATTAGGCTATTTTTAGAGGCACATTGAACATATGCTTTGCGTAAGATGGCTCATGCTTGCAACATTTGCACACAAATTCATCTTTGACATCAGAATGAGTTTTATTTTATTTAGCACTATCAATTTCCCAGATTATAATAAGAATTATCAGAAAGCAATTTCTTCTTATCTAGAAAAAAATATGTTAGGATTTTAAGCTCTATTTCTAGAAGCTCTGGAAAAAAATCAGAACAATAATATTATGTGATAAATGATGTACTGCTAAATTGTACAATGAAGGAAAAGTCAGAAAATTGATGTGAACATTTATTTGGTAATTAACTATTTTAGCCTATTATAACCAAGAAGTATTAATTTCAATATGGTTATTTTTTTAAAATAATATTGATCTGAAAAATGAACTACGGTAATGAGAAGGAAGATTTAGAGATTTTTAGATCAGACCACAGTTTAATGTATTTAATCAATGCATTTTTAAAAAATCCTATTAATGAATTGTTGGGGGAAATAAAAATTAAAGTTTTCATGATCAATGCCCCACCCTGAGAAACATTCTCATTGTACTATGGCTATATGTAGCCTTGTCCAGCAAATCTTTGTGAAGTATAATAATGTAGTAGCAAAGTAGATTCAACACAGTCTTACTAAAATTAAGAGAAAAACTATTACTAAATAGATGAAATACCTCAAAATAATTTTTATGATATTTAAAATATGCTGGAATCAAAATTAGTTTTATGCTGCTGTTATTCAACTATGATTTTGTATGACTATATGGTATAAATAAATTACATGGAAAAGTCACATGTACAATATTTCAGCTTCCCTTTCTTTTTTTAGCAGAGAATTGCATTATTCAAAGAAGAGTGAATAACCTTTTTGGATCAAGAACCACATAAACATTTGTGCAATGTGCTGAAAGCCACATTTAAAGAAATAAGCAGGGTGGAACAGTAAATGTCTGAATGTCCAAAATGAGGGAAAGGGGTATTGCATATTCGTGGGTGCACACAAACACACCTTCACTAATGGGTCTTTGCAGTTTGAAGCATATACATTCACAACCAGCATAGCCATGTGTTTAACCATGATGAAATGTTTTCCCCTTAATAAATGTAAATTGAAGAGTTGAAAATCACTTCTGATTGGCTGGTTATGTGCCATAATCACTTAGCAAACACATACTTATATTCCCCTCTAGGACAATCTGCCCTCAACTTGGTCCTTCAGGTCTTCCAACAGTACATCCATCCCACTTTCATTGAGTCCCTCTACCTTTTCTGAGCACTGCTGGATGCCTGCCAATCCACAGATAAATAAATTCAGGCAGAATTTTTAGAAGCTGTGTTCTTTTTTTTTAGCCTATAACTAAGGATGGCAATTGCAGTATTGTCAAGGGTTGGCATGTTGAGAACAGGTATCCAATTATAGTAACAAATGACAAATTCAACAGAAAACATGAGAGACACAGCGAGGCACAATCCAAAGTTCAAAGCCCAGCATGACAAGTTTAAGAACCACAAAGATGAAGCTTGAAACATTGTTCTCAGTGCTCTTTGTCAAAAGAGGAGGCCAATAAATAAACCAGGCTGAGATATCAGGCTGGAGAAGTTCAGTTGATGTACATTACTCATTGGAGTCTATTCTCCTAACAGCCGGCTTTACGAATGGGGGATCCAATTTGGGACTACTGCTTTTAAGACTTTGTATAAGGTAGCAAAGCTTGGAATTTTTTGGTAAAGGAGGGGTAATGATATTATTCAAGATCAGGAAAAAGGGATAATTGGCTTAAATATTTTAACAATCAATGTACTAGGAAATGAAGTAAAATCATCTCTCCGGGCATTATCAAGTCAGAAAATTGCAGGAATTGATGGAATATATATAAATAAGACAAGCAATAGAAGTAATAGTTAATAAAGGTCCTAAGCAAACCATGCCATCAGATCTGGAAAAGAACACAGATCAGAAAGGTCCAAAGAAGTCTCCAAAGAAAGGAGATTTAACAGAATGTGTAGATTATCATACACTATCCTAAATTTATCATACTACCAAAGTAAAGCTTAGGACCATTCAATATAAACTAAATCCCTACATTTAGAAAAAAGATGTCAGGTACTAGAGCTGATTTTAGAAAGGTCAATGGAACAAGTAATATTGCTGATACACCCAGGATAAATGAGAAAGTCAAAAAATGCCAAAGAGAAGTTAATGTGTGTGTTATTAATTTCACACAAACCTTCAGTAATATCAAATCATGTCAAGCATAAAATGTCCTTAGGAAAATATGAATCCCAGAACCTCATATTTTCTTCATGCAAAAAAGTATACCCAGGTCAGGAAGTCACAGTCTGGACAGAACATGATGAAAAGGACTGGCTCCAAGTCAGCAAAGGAATGAGAGTGCTTATTCTTTCAGTCAACATGCTAAATATATACTGAGAAGCTGGATTGGAAAAAGCTGAGTGTGATTTAAAGTTGGAGGAAAAAATATCCATAAGCTGCACTATGTTGATGATTATCCTTTGATAGCTGAAAATGCAAATGATTTACTATTCTAATAATGAAAGCCAAGAAGCATAGTGGAAAAAAAAAATGGGCCTAAGATTTAAATATGCAAAACAGAAGACTAATAACAAGTATAGTAACCAGCTGCAGAATTAACAATTAAAATTTTGAAGTGGTGGATAGGGTGTGGTTTTTTTTTTTTTTAGGGTTGACAATGAACAGTAAAGGAACAAGCAATCAAGAAATATATCACAGATTAGTACAGTTACCAATAATGGCCTTGGAAATGATATTTTGACACCAAGACCTACCTAAAAAGATCAGAATTATGCAGGCACTGATTTTCCCTATTGAAAATTTGGATATTAAAGAAGTAATTTAGAAAGTGTATTGAAGCTTTTGAATTTTGGTATTAAACAAGATTCTTGACAATTCCATGAATGAACAATAAAATAAACAAATGTCTCATAGAACAAATCAATGCAGAGTTTTCATTTGAAGTAAATGAATTTTCTGATATATATGCCTCCTGCAAAGTCTTGAGATGCTTAACATTATATCTAAGTCTTTGAATACGAGATGGGCAGCAAATAAATAAATAAAATTATATTATATTAGATAGAAGGAAAGATTATAAGAATGTAACTAGTACCAATGTAGAAGGACTTACTTGCAGTGGTGAGGGGTGTACTGTTGAAAGACTCAAAGTACCAGATTGTGGTTAGATAAACCTGGAGAAGTTTTGCTAAATAACACCATTGGCATTGACAAAATCCTCAAAAGTCAATTGCAAAAGGCAGCTTTACTTGGAACAGCTTAAATCTTTCAAACACTATGAAACAACTTCTACCTATCCCAGGACCTTGGGAAGAACTTGATAGGTACATAAAAATGCCAAATTCAGTCTAAACATCTGGCTACTTGTGAGATGAACAATGATTACTAAGCCTTTCAGACAACTAGCTTAAACTTTCTAGAAAATGATGAAACCATAGCAATCAGTGTGTTCAGAAGATCGGATACTTAAATAGTTAAAATGTGAATTACAGCATTCACATTGCCATTTCATTTTATAAAAGATTTTGAGAAACTTCTTATAGATTTGATCACTGAGATTTCATCTATGCTCCATTTTAGATGTTAGTCTTTACAGTTTCTTGTTTGTTACAGTCTAAAGATATGCTCTTTTACCCATCACTTCAACCAGGTTAATTGCTTGACATCAAGGCAATTTAATTTTAGTCCATTGGACATGAGGTCTACTGCTAATTAAAATTTAATTAAAAGTATGTGTATTTCTGTAAGATGATATAAATAAGTTGTCGGTTCAACAGTTCACAGGAAAGGAGGGAATAAATTATTGTTACAAATCAGTTTCTTGTCGTAACGTTTTTTGCAAAGGATGAGAAAAACCTGCAGTTGGTTATCACACACTTCAAGCACAAAGGAAATGTTTGGTGTATTATACTAGTATTAGAATACAGATGATGATTGTCACAGTGAGATTAACCTATAAAGAGCACTTCTGCCAGGTAAATATTTCTAAGAAATTTACAAGTGCCATAATCTAATATCTGTGTTCCAATATCAGAGGGGCTGCCACAAAGAAGAAGGGTCAACCTGTTCTCTAAAGCACCTGAAGACAGGACAAGAAGCAATAGATGGAAACTAATCAAGGACAACAGGGACGCGCTGGTTCAGTGGCTAAGATGCTGAGCTCGTCAATTGAAAGGTTGGCAGTTTAGCAGTTCGAATTCCTAGTGCCACGTAATGGGGTGAGCTCCCATTACTTGTCCCAGCTTCTGCCAACCTAGCAGTTCGAAAGCACATAAAAAAATGCAAGTAGAAATAATAGGGACCACATTTGGTGGGAAGGTAACAGCATTCTTTGCGCCTTTGGGATTTAGTCATGCTAGCCACATGACCACGGGGACGTCTTCAGACAGTGCTGGCTCTTTGGCTTTGAAACGGAGATGAGCACCACCCCCTAGAGTTGGGAACGACTAGCACATATGTGCGAGGGGAACCTTTATCTTAATCAAGGAGAGAAGCAACCTAGAACTAAGGAGAAGTTTCCTAACAATGAGAACAATTAATCAGTGGAACAACTTGCCTCAAGAAGTTATGGGTGCACCAACACTGGAAGTTTTCAGAAGAAATTGGACAACCATTTGTCTGAAATTGTATAGCAATAGCACTTAGCCTTATATACCACTTCATAGTGCTTTACACCTGTCTCTAAGTGGTTTACAGAGTCACCATATTTTCCCCAACAATCTGGGTCCTCATTTTACCGCTCTCAGAAGGTGGAAGTCTGAGTCAACCTTGAGTCGATGAGATTCAAACTGCTGGCAACCAGCAGAGTTAGCTTGCAATACTCCATTCTAACCAGCCAGAAATTGCAAATGGGGAGGTTAAATACAAGGGATTCATGGCAGCTGTAAATTGGCCCACAAAGCAGGAATGCAAGAGTTCGGAGATGGTACAGGGGTACTTCTTTCAATAGTAGAAAGTTGAAGTTCCAGGTAGAGAAAAAATTACTTCATCCCAAGCCAGGTTCAAACAACACAGGACAATTGCTCAATGGCAAAAATAGAGTTTATTTAACAGTGAAATGAACAGCTTAGCAATCGATGAGGGCCATGAGTTTTTAAAAGACAGGATCAGTAATATTGATAGGAAAGTCTAGTCTTTGTTTAGGAAATGTGTGAAGATGTTTGCCAATGTGTTTGCCTCAGAGGATTTAACTGGGTCCAAAGTAGTATTTTCTGCAGGGTAAGATAAGTTTTGCCCCTTTGTGTGTCCAGGTGTTGGCCTTTGGGTGATGGATCTGGTGTTGGGAGAATCTCATTGTGTGGATAAAGGATTTCTATATCTCAAGGGGATGCCTATATATGCCAATTTCCTAGTGGGACACATGTTTAGTCAGTTTTACCATAGAAACAGGCAGAAAGACTTAAGCAATCATTGTTTTATTGTTTAGGATTCACCAACAGGTTAAGCCTGGTGGCCAGCATTGGTGAGTGGTGTGGACAGCAAGGGTGGCAAGAGTTCTTTCCTTCTGATGAAGGCAAATCCAAGATATTGGTTGTGCTCGGGTTAGTCTGAGTTGCAGGGGGATTTGAGCTGGTGAGCTGTGTTGCTGTTGTTTGGCTTCGCATTCATGGTCGTGCCACATCTTCATGGTGGGTGTCAGTTTGCTTCATGTATGGATTGGAGGGGTTTAAAGTGGCTAATGATGCAGCTGTGATCTGGCTTCTGGTTTGTGGTCATGCCTCATTGGTGTGGATTTGGGTTTGTTTTTTGCATGGATGTGTGATGGTGACATCCTGTGTGGTTTTCATGAGTGTGGGTCTGGTGTCATTCTTAGTGTTAGGGACTCGTTTGTCAATAAGGGCAGGTTTCCAAATGGCTGGTAGGCGGGAGGTATCATCTCCTTTATTCATGCTGTGTGGGCGTTTTTCTATCTCAATGGCTTCTCTGATTATTCTGTTGTTAAAGTGTTCAGTTTGGCGATAGTTCTGGTCTTTTTAAAGTCAATTTCATGTCCTGTGGCTCTAAGGTGCTGGACCAGGGAAGAAGTTGGTTCTTCTTTTCTAACTGAGTTCTTGTGTTTTTCAATGTGTGCACTTATTATTCTGTTGGTTTGTCTGATGTATGTGGTGGGGCAGGCGGTGCATGGGATTTCATATACTCCTTGATTTTCTAACTTAATTTTGTCTTTGGGGTTTCTTAGGATGGTGGATATTTTTCGGTTTGTGCAGAATGCTGTCTTGATGTTGTGTTTGTGGAGGATCTTGCTGATTCTGTCTGTGGTGCCTTTTATGTATGGTAGGAGGGCTTTGCCCTTTTCTTGTCCTCTGTCTTGGATTTTAGTGGGGGTTTCTTTTTGGATTAGGTTGGTAATCTTATTTCTTTGGAATCTGTTGGATGTTAGTATGTTAGTGAGAGTTTGTAGTTCGGTTTTTAGGTGTTGTTCGTCAGCTAAGTGTTTTGTTCTGGAGATGAGTGTCTTGGCTACGGAGTTGAACTGTGCTGGGTGGTGGGTGTGAGAGTGCGTGCAGATAGCGGTTTGTGTGTGTTTTCTTCTGGTAGATGGTGTGTCCTAGGGAGCCATTGGATTTCTTGTAGACTAAGACATCCAGGAAGGGAAGTTGGTTGTTCGCTTCTGTTTCCATGGTGAACTGTAATTTGGAGTGTAGGCTGTTGAGGTGTGTGAGGAAGTTGTCCAGTTTTTCTTTCCCATGTGGCCAGATTATGAAGGTGACGTCTATCTATCTGAGCCAGAGTTTGGGTTTGTGATCAGATTTTTCTAGAGCTTGGGTTTCAATGTGTTCCATTTACACACACACACACACACACACACACACAGACACACACACACACACACACACATGTCTCTCTTTATTTTGGGGGCTCTCATTAAAAATCTTTGTTCTACTCTGTCAGTCTTCCACTGTAGAGAATCTGTTTCAGTAAGTTTCTCCATTAGCTAACTCTGACTGCTGCTTCTGTATCTAGTAAGAGATTACCTGACTGCTTCAGAGCAGAGCAGGTGTATTTTCCAGTAAGTTCTACTCTTTCAGGACTTCATCTGTACAGAGTCCTCTGGCTCTTGAGTTGCAAGGTCAGAAGCCCTTAAGCTTTGTGCCTCCAATTCAGTCTCACTCCTCAGACTGGCCCCTAGCACTAAACAGCCAGAAACGGATTTGTTTGAGCTGTTTTTAAGTCTTCCCAGGAGCCAGACTGCCTTTAGGAAGACAGACAGCACACCTTCTCCAAGATTATGAAGTGTAAATGTTCCAGGTCTCTGATAAAATTCAATTACATAGAGACTTCGGTGTACACCTAAAAATGTGTTACATTATTTTCTTTTATTTGGCTTGTGCACAAAACGTTTTCCTATTCCTTTTGAAAGTTTTCCCTTAGGCTGAGTCTTAATTGTTTACACTTCTTGCACCAAGGTGCATTTTTCTTGGCTGTTGTGGAGTTTCAAACAAAATAAAGAGAGTATTTTAAACAAACGTTTTTGGTGTCACTTTATATTTTAAAGGTTGTAATCTGGTAAAATGCCTGTCAATGTAGATTGACTGTCAGTTACTGGGTTTCTAATGCTGTTGTGTTTTCAGTTAACTGTTAGGGTTGTTGTTTTTTTAACCATTTTTCTGTATTCGGTATTTTATTAGAATTTTACAATATTACATGCCTCTAAACTCTAAATGGAAGGCATTGTTTATTTATTAATTTCAGGGGAAGTTCTGCTGGTTTTTGACAGATTCATCATTCCCTTTCATGAGATATAAAAGGCACAAGGGTAATTAAACTGAAACAGCATCCCTCATGTTCTCTTTCTCTCTTTACATATCAAACATGATTGCTGTTCTTAGGACACATTTATCTCACTAGAATTTGCCAAGAGAGCAATGGCGATCATTCAGATCTGGTTATTGCATTTTTTTAACTGATTATGAGTTCAGTTATGGGCTTAAGAGTTCCCAGGGTTTTTTTTGGAAATGGCTTCTGCGATGGGCTTCCCTCTTTATGTTGGAGAGAAAACCAAATACAAGAGCTGATATACCAGAATGCTATCTGCCATTCTCTTTAGCAGAAAGCAACAGTCTTTTTTGTTTTTCTAATTGAAATACAAGTTGTTTGCAGAAGAAAACCTTCCATATTCATTTAATACAGGGGGGAAATGTTTTATTTTTTGGTTTTAATTTTGATTGGAAGTATACAGCTTTATAAAAAGTGTTTCAGATAGCTAAAATTCTGGTGGTACCTGTGATTGGGCAGTTCTACCAGTAGGAAAAATGTGTATTAATGTTATTTCTAATTCAATTCTTGGCAGTGGTCATTTTTTTTATTCCCTTTTTTTTCTAGCACATTTTTTAAAGTAATGCCAGTTACACCTCCTCAATACTTTCCATGACAATACCAGACAAAAAGGCATCTCTGTATGTGCCATTATAATAATCTAACTGATACATAATGAAGGTACAAGATGATCAAAGCAATCTGGGTTTATCCACAGGTGGGTGAATTTTTATTGAAACTCCAGGTTTATTCTGATTTCCACTTTTCTCAAGATCAGATCTATCTGACTCAGTGGATCTGATTGCCACACTATTCTGTTACTAGATGTAATAGATCTCACAGAAATGCTAGACTTGTTTTATTAAATTTGCAAATAGACACCAAAAATGCAACTTCATTCTATTTCTTTAGCTTATTTCCAAAGTTAGAAAAACTGAACCAATGGCAAATTAGTCATGAGACACTCTCAGAGAAAATAAGGAAAGAATAGAAATAATTGAGATCAGCTCCCAAGCTATTCTAAATAAATTTCTTTCTCTAGCAGTGAGAGGAAAATGTTTTTTTTTTCCTTTAAAAAGGGTACAAAATACAAAAGAAAAATATTCTTCATCTTGGAAGCTTTTTGAAGCATGACAGGTAGTTTCTAATTGTAAAAATCAAATATCACACTTCAAATAAGCAATGATTTTCTTTACACTACATTCCCATTTTTTTGTCTCTTCAATTTTCATTTCCAAATCCTGCTATTTTTACTAGCCAGTCTTGACTAGCATTGATTAGTCAGTGAGACCGACATTGACTAAATTGACTAACCTAGATGAATGACTGATGATAGCTCTTTTCATTTTCTAGCTCTGTGCATGTTAGTAACTTTGCTTTTCCTATGAAAATCAAAGGCAGCCATGAAATGGTAACATAACTGAAGGTCAATTTAAGGCAATTTTGAATAGTTACTTGTTAAAATACGATGGGCTCCCATCTGTGCTTGCCATGATTAACAAGTCTGTGGACATTTATGGCAAAAAGAAGCATGGTACAGATAGTCCTCTTGTTACAGCAACTGAAACTGGGATTGCCATTGCTAAGCAAATGTGGTCATAAAGCACAATGTCATGTAACCACATCACGTAGCAATGACAATCCTGGGAATGAAGGTTGCTATTATAAACCCAAGACATTCAGGTTGTTAACCAGAAAACAGAGTTCCAAGTAAGGATCATGGGGATCCTTACTTGCTTCAGAGGGGTTGGGGGAGCCTGCAAGGCCTGGCATAGGCTATGCATGAGCTAAAGGCTGTGGGAAACAGGATAGGAATGAAGGGAGGTTGGGGGAGAAGGAGGGTACTACACAAGTGACAGAGGCTGGAGGTGGACTTATCAGAACATCTTGCAACCTTTCCTGCGGGCTTCCCCATTGACTTTGCTTGTGGGAAACCAGCAGGGAAGGTTGCAAATAGTGACCACAGGGAGCTCCAACCATCATAAATGCAAGCTGGTTACCAAAATCCTAAATCATAATCTGGTGACCATGGGGATTGTGCAAGGGCTGGAAGTTTGAAAAGTGGTTGTAACTACCACTCATTCACTGCCATCACAATGCTGAACAGGTGGTCGGTAGCAAGAACTGTCTGTATGCTCTTCTTGAAACACTTGATTAAAAAAATACTTGGCATCCCGAGTGACAAGCAGTATTGATAATCCCTCTTCTGTGCTACACTTGATTTACTAAATGGAACTGCAGGTGGTAATTTGAGGTGCTTCATCCATTTCATTGATAAGATTGAGTGGCACATTAATTTACGGATCATGGTCTCTGATGAGGTGCAAATCAATTCTTCAGCAGGATCAATCCTGAGGCTGTGGCATCTCAAAGTCCCACTGGCATGAAAAAAAAAAATCTTTGACATATAAATGACTGACATATTTTACTAAATTGAATGGGGGAAATATACGTAATATATTTATCATACTCTATTTTCTATAAGAATATTGCCATTTGTAGTGAATTCAAGTTAGAGGCCTGGAACATGCAATCTATTGTGTATTCCGCAGTCCTTTTTTTCTAAGTGGTCCTCTCCTAGAAACAGCGAAGAGTCTGTATGCAGGGGGATGGATGGAAACAAGGAAGGGATTTTAGTATATCTTATAATCAATGCCTCACATTGGAAGGAAGGAAGATTCTATACAGTGTTTTGATTTTGTTTGGTTCTATATTGGAAACTGTGTTTATTAGTGTATGGAAAAAATACATTCTCCCTTCATAAACAGAATTCCCAAAAATGGCAATACAACAAGTTTCACATTATGTCTATCACCAAACAATAATGCTGTATCTAAAGAAGACTGCTTCTTTAAAACACCCTAATTTTTTTTAATTTGGGAGTTCAAAATGCATTTATATAGGAAAAATATACAAATCCTAGGACAGCAATGAATTGAATGCTTGTGAAATTAGAATTGGCTGTGGTGGAAACTGATGAAGGAGACCATGTCATTTAGCACACTAAATGTTTTGTGTGAATGTGAGAGAACAGATTAGGGATTTTATAATGTGATATCTCTATTCTGGCATTCTCCAGATGCTGTGGGGTTGCAACATTTTAGAATTTCCATACAGATTACTAAAAATTGATATATCAGAATGAAACATACAACATAATTTTGCTACATGAGTAAATATTGAAATAGAGAAAGCTGTGATGTGTTATTTTAGATGTATAAGCATTATCATGGGTGGATGCAGATCAGTGGTGGGTTGCCCCTGGTTCGCACCAGTTCTATAGAACCAGTAGTAAAACTGATGGGAGGCTCCGCCCACTCACCCTGATGTCATGAAAATGCTTCGGTGCATGCACAGAAGAGAGAGCATGCGTGTGTGAATGAAGCAAGTGCGTGCGCGGCTCCATTGCGAACCGGTAATAAAGGTAAGTAGAACCTTTATTACCTGTATCCTGATGCAGATACTTTTTTGTGTTGGTATATTAGTGGCAAACCAGAGAATATATATAGATATGTGTGTGTGTGTGTGCGTGTGCGCGTGTGTGTGTGTGTGTGTGTTTCAAGAACTTCTTTCAAAGCAAGTGATTTTTATGTGTATTCCTTTCCTGCTTCATACAGCAGTAAGTGAAGAATAAGAAAGCCTACTTTAAGGCAGACATTTTAGCAACAATTTTCTCTGCCTTCTCAAATGTGTCTCCAACTTGGAATAGGATTGACAGTCTGAATGACTGTCAAAATACTATCAGATATTTTCAGTAATAACCCAGCCATCTCAATCATCTTTAATAATATATAGTAAAATTAAAAAAAATTACCCTAGAGAAATTTATGTTAATTCTTTATGACTGATTTGCATCTTCATGGTAATTGACACAATGAGAAGTGCTCTTAAAAGTCTATTAGAGTTCTTGGGCTGCTGAAAAATCAAAGTTTTAATCTCAACCCTTTTGAACACTTCATAAATAATGTGGACAAATTAAAAATTAAGTCTGAAAAAATGATACTAAATGACTTCTTAGAAGTAAGGGAGAGTAAATGGATGTGGAAGTAAATGGAAATGGTAACTTTCCGCTTGGATAAAAATATACCCTGATATTTTTCAATTTGCAAAGAAAAGGATAATATGGATATTTCAATTGGAATTGTCAAAAAAATGCTTCCTGTTGGTTTTCAGCAGACATTTGTGTTGGTTTCTTTGAAGAATGGAAATATTGCCAGATTGTATTTGCCAAGTAGTATTGCCAGTGGAAATTTACAATTCTCAGCCATGTAATTTCAAAGCACTACTACTCAGCAGTTACAAACTAGATCTGATTAGATAGTTTCCTGTTATATACTGCAGATGTTTTTTTTTTAGTAATGTTAAAATATCACCAATTATTGCTGTTTTCCATTAGCACTGTAGTTTTAACAATATTATTTCTCAATTCATTGTTAGATAATGTATTTTTAGTATTTCACAGTCATTTAGCTCCATCTTTTACTCTTTCTCTCTCTCTCATGTACATAAACAAATTTACTCAAAATAACATGCTTGATGAGATGGGCTCTAATCCATGAAAATATATGCCATTATGAAGCTCATTTTGTTCAGATTTGGAATAAGCAGAGATAATTGCCCTGAATTTCCCATTTTATTGTTTGGGTGAATTTTACAGAAAAGATATTTTCTGGTATTTCAAATCAAGAGGAACAGTCCATTTACAAAAGAAGTCTTCTCATTATGTGCCTGTGCAAAGCACTCCTTTGTATCTGCTTTATTTTGCACAAAGTTTCTCGACACAGATCAAATACAATAGCCCAAAACCTCTTTTTTTTCCTGACAACCATTGAAAGGACAGAAGATATTTCAGCAGCTGCAAAAGCTAATGGAACTGTCCCTTGAAGTTCCAAGATAAAGCTCTTCATAAGGGAAAATTAAATCAGTTGAATATCTTAATGTGGGGGGGGGGAATGTTATCCTAACTGCTTTATACTCTCCTAGTTAGCACTTGCTCCTTTCTTAAAGTTGTGCTAGTTTCAGGCTTCATTGTAAAAAAAAGTTACTGAATCATTAATGTTGTGTAGCAGTACATGTATGGGCGATACTGTATATATCATGTACAGTACATGATAATTATGCCATGGGGAATTGAGATCATATATGTTATTTCTGCTAATTCAGTTTCCTTGAGAACTGAGGTGTAGATCCATATAAAGTACAGCAATGAGATGGTTCAATCTTATGTCTGCAATTCAAGATTTTCATATACTGTACAAACCTTCTTCATGGAACAACAGTTTGTGATATCACTCATTTACTGCTTCGCCCATTTATGTATTTATTGGATTAATAAATTATATACCACCAAGAGGTTTTGTTTTGTGAGTTCTTTGTAAGATTGTTTACTGAGAAATAGAAAACAGTGGTGTTTCTCAACCTTGGCAACTTTCAGGTGTGTGGACTTCAATTCTCAGAATTCCCCAGCCAGCATGCTGGGAGTTGAAGTCCACACATCAGAAAATTGCCAAGTTGAGTAACAGTAGAAAACAGTGTTGTTTCGTCAGGGATCAAGTGACAGAGAGATTGATGCTGCCAATGATAAAATATGATAAATCTGATCTTTAATCAGTAGAGTACATCAATTGAAGTGTTTTGCTCTATGCTGACATATTCTGGAGATCATTAAAAATAATGTTTTAATCTTTTGTGAGAGGGGCATGCCTTTACTCCTGACAACTGCCTGGATAAGATCCTGCAGTTTTCTTGGTCAGATTTCAAACATGATTTGCTGTGATTTGCCATGGATTAGGGCTGAGTGAGATGTTGACCGGAGGCTACCCAGTTGGCTTTGTGCCTCAGGCAGGACTAGAACTCAAGGTCTCCCTGTTTCTACTTCAGCAAACTGTCTTAGGGTTGTATTTTTATCCCGTGTCTGGAGTCTGAATAAAAGTTGAAGTTAATAGCCAAACAACACAGAATTACTTTTTTTGTCCAGAAACTATTTGGTTCTGTATCTGCTCTAATTTTAACTCTGGAGTTGGATTTTCCCAAAGGAACAAAAGCATAGTTTCCAAGTTATAATGGAATCACAGCTATTGCTGATTTGCCAGTTGTGGCCAGCAGGTACCTTTGCCAACCTTGGATGGTGTACCAGTTGCTGCTCTATCTTGAGTGGGAGACTCTGGCAACTTTAACTCACCCCCTTATCATCCTAAAGCAGGGTTTAGCAACTATGGCACTTTATGACCTGTGGACTTCAACTCCCACAATTCCTGAGCCATCCATGTTGACTCAGGAATTCTGGGAGTTAAAGTCCATGGGTCATAAAGGGGCTTTAGTTGCCCAATCCTGTCCCAAACTATATTATTACTTGTGGTATAACTTAAATCTCTTTGATATTGACCTGCCCTTTAGAACTGCTTATGAAAGAATCTTAATTCTTCTGGGTAATAACCTTGCATCTCTTTAAAAAGTATAAATTGTTTTCCCCATCTCCATTTCCCTTTTCCACCCGAAGCATTTTGCATTTAAACAATACATCCTTACAGGACTTTTCATGTTAGCAAGTTTATTTGTTTGTTTATTAGATTACAAGTCTGTCTGACTCCAAACACTTTGAGTGGCTTACAATTTCAACATCAAAGAATACATTAAAAAATATGAACACACAGAGCCCCTTAACAAGGCCAAAAATAAATCGCCAGGTATTCCACAAGCAATTCCACCTAATCCCGGACCTGAGAACAGTCTTACCATTTGAAGAGTAGGCTTTCTCCCCCACCCCTCTCTTGGGGGCTGTTGTTCCAGAGGGCAGGTTCATGGCTCTCGGAGGATTTTCATGATCTGAAAAAATATGATTCTATTAAGGCAGGCTCAGGTGAATTGATATATTTTTGAAGCCCTATCACACTGCTGATTCATGTTCACTTTGTGGCCAACAATTTATGATTCGATTGCCCAGTAAAATAACTTAGGATCTAACTATGTTGTCCTTTGAAGTCTTGGGCTTCTCCCTGTAATCTTGGCCCAGAAAAAAGAATATCTTTATGAATTTCTGACCGAAGGTTAACTTTGAAGAAGTCTTCCTTGGCCAGCAAATAATCCAAATTTTTGGTTTCACATAGAGAGGGCTTTATCTTATTGTCTGTTTTCAGGGTCAGGATGAAGTAATGATAGAGCAGTTGCTTTGAAATCCATGCAGAATGCCATTTAAATTCTGTCAATTACTTTCCCCTTTATATAGAAATAGAGAAAGGTGGCTGTGGTGATCCTGGAGTTCCATCTTACGGGAAGAGGACTGGGAATAGTTTCCTTCATGGAGATTCTCTTACTTTTGAATGTCAGGCAGCATTTGAACTGGTGGGAGAGAGAATGATCACATGTCAGCAGAACAATCAGTGGTCTGGCAATAAACCCAGTTGTGTTTGTAAGTTCTCATCTGTTTTCTTATCACTCTATTGATCTCTGTCTGTAATTTACAGTCATTTGCAGCAAAAATTTTGAATATCCCCTTCACTTGGAATGCCGACTTGTGGGATATACTCGTTTACTGTACTGTTTTATTATTCATGTTCTTTTCTCCTTTTACAAATAGAGTTTGATTTAATTAAAATATCTTCTTAAATAAAATATGTGAGAATAAACTTGCCCTATAAGTAGAAGAGGAGAAAAAAATAATAATTTGGTTTGCATTGTAATTAAAGCTTGCCCACGCTGTGTTATATTTCAAACCGCAATCCAATTATATAGAGATATTTGAATGTATTTCAGTTGTGTCATATTGTTTTACATTTTTTTAAAAAAAACCTCTACATGTTAAACTTAATACACAAATGATCACCCTTACCTATAAGACATACATCAACAAGTTTATTGAGAGAGGATTCCATAATAGCTTTATTTTAAATTTAATGAGGTTGCATACATCATTGATTGAGAAATCACATTACATAATACAGACCATAAGATAAAACTTGGGTTGATTGTAATTATTTTTGAAAATCAATTTTTTTGTTATTTACACTAACTTGGGGTACTATTAGATGGTAACTTGTGCTTTCTCATAGAGAACTGAGTTATCAGTTGCTATTGTTCTTGATTACCATGTTCAATAATAGTTGCAGCATGACTAAGAAAACATGGAAAGAGAGCTTTTACTCGCCTGCCTATATTTTAAATTTTTGAGTGTCCCTGATTGTTAGGAATTTTTCTTATGCTGTTTGAGATATAGTTCATCACTTGCCCTCAGATCCTATGAACAATGTAATTATTTGTCACAAGAAAAATGACATTAGCTTCTTCCTTCAGCCAGCATACAAGCATTACTTGTACAAAGAAAACTTTAACATATGCAGGTAGTCCTTGACTTATGACCACAACTGAGCCCAAAATTTCCATTGCTAAGAAAGACAGCTGTTTTGCCCCATTTTACGACTTTTCTTGCCACAGTTACTCACCGAATCACTGCATTTGTTAAGGTAGCAACAGGGTTGTGAAGTGAATCTGGCATCTCCATTGATTTTGCTTGTCAGAAGATCGCAAAAGGTGATCTTATGATCCCAGGACACTGCCACCTTCATAAATACAGGCCAGTTGCCAAGGGTAAGTGTGAAAAATGCTCATAAGTCACTTTTTTCATTGCCATTGTCACTTCAAATGGTCACTAAATGAACAGTTGTAAGTCTAGAACTACCTGTATTCATAAGGTCATACCCAATGGCAGTAGCATCCCTGCTGGAAGCAGAGGAAGATGTCAAAAAAAAGTCACAATATCAGTAGCAACTGGTTGGACAAGCCCCAAGCCTTCTCTCTATATGTGTGTATTTGTTGTGGACTCCTGAGTTGCTTAAGAAAGTCATTCCAAAGTCGATAACGAAGTAAGCCATCATGATGACTTTAGGAGAGATTCCAGTGCCCAATCTGTTATCAGTTCAGTGAGAGATTCTATTAAGTACCAGGACAGGTAATATACTAATATATCCATATGGTTTAGAAATCTAGGAAATAGAAGGCTTGGTATTGGCCGGCCAGCAGTCAGTGTATTCTTGATCTCAGCCCTGAAATACATCCTTTCAGTATGAATCAATTGCCAATAATCTCTTGGTAAGAGAGAAGCTGTTTTTATGTATCATAACCGTCTTACCTTCTCTATTCGTAGATAGTGTGTATAACAGGCCCCAGCAAGGTAAGAAGATTGTTTTCCTCACCCACAATTGAATTGTTAATATCTTTGCTTTATTTTGAGCCAATATCTTATATAGGCCCTAGACCCCTGGTGGTGAATGGCACACAGAGCCCTCTCTGTGGGCATGTGCGCCTTCGCCCCAGCTCCATTGGGTTTCTCCAGGGAAAGAGAGGGGAAGAGAGAGAGAGAGAGAAAGAGAGAGAGGGAGGGAAAGAGAAAAAGAGAGAGAGAGAGGGAAAGAGAGAAAAACAGAGAGAGAAAGAGAGAGGGGTAAAGAGAAAGGGAGAGGGAGGGAGAGAGAAATGATATTACAAAAGTTTTTCTTTTTTATTGTTGCTAAACATAATATTTAAAAAGCAGAAAAAAATGAAGGGGCATAAAAGTGCAGTTATCATGTTTTTCTTAGAACAATTAGCTGAACTCTGCCTTGTTTATCATTATTTTAGGTAGTTAAACCTCAGTATTCAGGTTATATTGCTGTGTTGGCACTTCGCGATAAATAAGTGGGTTTTGGGTTGAAGTTTGGGCACTTGGTCTCTAAAAGGTTCACCATCACTGCCCTAGACCATGATTGATTTCCTTCCTTCCTTCCTTCCTTCCTTCCTTCCTTCCTTCCTTCCTTCCTTCCTTCCTTCCTTCCTTCCTTCCTTCCTTCCTTCCTTCCTTTCTCTGGCCTGAAACAACATTGCAAAGCAAGGGAGATGAAAATCAGAGAATAGTTCTTAAATGTCTAGTCTCACTTCCCCTTTATTTACTTATTTATTAAATTTATATGCCACACATCTCCCCAATAGGGCAAGAGAGTTGACTGCTGGCTAGCTAATACCAATGCTTCTATTTCTTAGATTTCTAAACAGCATGGATATATCCTGAGACTCGTTTATGTAATGAGTTGTGTTCTAGACAGCTTTCCCTTTTCATCGCATGGACTGTTGATATTTTGTTTTTTGTTTTCCTTTTGCAGTCTCATGTTTCTTCAACTTCACAACACCTTCAGGAATTATTCTTTCACCAAACTACCCCGAAGAATATGGAAACAACATGAATTGTGTATGGCTGATTATTTCTGAACCAGGGAGCAGGATACATCTTATTTTTAATGACTTTGATGTAGAGCCTCAGTTTGATTATTTGACAGTGAAAGATGATGGGTTTTCTGACCTACCAGCTCTTGGTACTTTTTCGGGCAATGAAGTGCCTTCTCAAATTGCTAGCAATGGACACATAGTACGCCTTGAATTTCAATCAGATCATTCAACTACTGGAAGGGGATTCAATATAACCTATACTAGTAAGTACTCATTTTATTTTTCAGACTAAATAAGCTAGGCTTCATAGAACTAAAGTAAGTATTTATAAGACTTCATTTTGGAGACCTAATATAAACGCTTCACAGAGGATGAAGCCGGTAGGAATTGATATTCCTTGATGCTGGCTGAATCATGTCAGTCATTTTTAATTTATATTGCTTAGCATGTGTTAATTTAGTACTGTATTTACATTTAGATGATTTAAATAATTTCCCCCTTAAGAAATTAATAATTTCTTCATTATTAATGAAGAACTGTACAAAATTAGCAGAACAATAATCCTGAGAAATATAATTGTGCATTCACTGAATTTATTTCTAGTAAGCATATATAATTGTGTACAATTTATGTGGTGGAGATGGCTAGAACATTCATTCATTCATTCATTCCCATTGTCAGAGCAATCAATACTTTTTTTTTTTTTTTACTTCTCCAAATTGTAGTAATGTCAATTTCCTCTAGCAGCTTCAGTCTCGTTCAGATTTATCGTATTTTATCTTTGGCAGTATCAAGTGTCTCAGAATTGTCATTATAGTTGACCAAAGTAGTTAAGTCATCATATCAAACATGAAAACCAATGATAAATCTGTGATAGAAATTACATAGAATGAGCTTGTATGCATATAATATATTGTAATAGTGATCTATTTATTAATTGGAATTGCCCATGTCTTTTCTTGTAAAATTTAGCCTTTGGTCAAAATGAGTGCCATGATCCAGGAATCCCCATCAATGGAAGGCGCTTTGGAGACAGATTCCTTCTGGGAAGTTCAGTTTCTTTTCATTGCGATGATGGCTTTGTGAAAACTCAGGGCTCAGAGACTATAACTTGTGTACTGCAAGATGGAAATGTTGTATGGAGTTCAACTGTTCCACGTTGTGAAGGTAAGAACTTTAATATGTCTTCAATCATAAATCTGATAATGTTGTTTACACTGTTTTAATTATCCTAGACCTGATAATTTTCCATTTGGTACCCTTATGTTTGACATTTGAGGCTATTCTTGAAAGTTCAGGAGGATACTAACAGGAACTGTGTATTACTGTATATCGGTATTACTGTATGTCAGTATTTCATAATGTATAATATACAACAGTGGTCTAATTGTTTCCAGGTCTAGTTCAAAGTGGTTCTATCAATAAAATTAATGTTTTGTGATAAAAGTATTGGAAGGTGGTAGGCCTTTTCCAGATGTTGCTACCTGAATTGTTATTACATCATAGGATCTTTTCCAAGTGCCCTCATAATCTAAGATGTGATGGATCACTACTCTGAGAATGGACTTTCAGTAGTTGCTGCTAGCCCTAGCTGTGAAATACATTTTCAGGAAGAAATATTTATGTACTTCTTATTAATATTTTCTATTTTCTTGATCAATTTTAATTTCTTAGTACTTGAGGTTGTTGCAATTCTAAATTTAATCTCTCTGTTCACTATTTATTTATTATGATGATTATTTTGCTTTTGCTATCGTCCATTGATTTTAATATGTTAATTTAAACTTCTGCTTTTAATTTGTTTAATACAATAATTTTGTTCCTTTTTTATGACATATCAATTTGATGACTAATAACTACTGAGTGATGAGTCAGTCTTAAAATAAATGCATATAAACATTTGTTTTGATTTATAAATTTGTCTTATATTGCACTGTTTTCATTTGAGCTGTGTCTGATGAGCTATTTTATAATTCACCTTTAGTCCTGATTTTTAAATCTGTGCTATTAAATAAATTATTAAATAAATAAATTGAGACTAAAACCAGAGAGTCTGAGTCAGTTTTCAGAGGTAGCTACGATCATCCATCCTTCTCCACATGCAAAAGTAAATCAGTGAGAAAGCTTTTTAGACTTTTTATTGAAAACCCAGAGAAATTCCTATAAATAGAAATGATTGAACAGGTTTAGAAGGATTGTTTATGGAAATACTTTCAAATCACACAAAATACTCTTTCACATTTAGTTCTACCATTTTCCCCCCCAAGATTTGATTTCATTGAAGAATAGCTCTTAAATGTAATGGCTTAACTTGGTTGGAAGAACTCCTCTTTTTTTATGACAGACATTTGCCCCACTTCTGGCAATTGGAAACTCAATTTCGAAATCCCATTCCATTTAGATAGCTGGAAGACAATTTAGTATGATTATGCTTGACTGGTTGAAAGAAAGGTCTGAGTGAAACTAGAACATAGGCATTTCTCCACTTTAGTTCCAGTGAAAGAAAAAAAAAATAAGATGGAGGAGGGAGACAATGGAATCTGTAATTCCATTTTCTCAATTTTCTTCCAATGTCCAAAGTTATATTCTAGGAGTGTTGCAACCCGTTTACAGCAATTATTACAACATGGTCAAAAGTCCCTTCATTTGGCATGTTCTCTTAAATCAATTTTAACATAAATTTGTCCTTATTTTAAATCTCAAAAGTGCTGAGAGCTGAATTCAATGTTGTTGGATGAACTGGGGTTAGATAGGACCCAAAGCCAAATAATGATAATAATAATCGGTGTGACCAAAGGGAATTATGTATTAGGCCAGAGTGAAATGTATGATATATGAATTAATATTTTAAAAAACAAATGAAAGAATAAATATAATTATTTTGCCTCTTGTAGCCCTCAGGTGCTTCTAACTACAGGTAGTCCTTGACTTACAATTTTTCATTTAGTGACCATTACAGCACCACCAAAAAAAAAGTGATTTAGGACCATTTTTCACATCTATGACTGTTGCAGGATTCCCATGGTCATGTGATCAAAATTCAGATGCATATATTTATGAAAGTTGCAATAGCCTGGGGTCATGTGACCACCTTTTATGACCTTCTGACAAGCAAAGTCAATGGGAAAGCCAAATTCACTTTACAACCGTGTTACTAGCTTAACAACTTCAGTGATTCACTTAAGAACTGTGGTGACAAAGGTTGTAAAATGGGTAAAAGTCACTTAACAACTGTCTCACTTGGCAACAGAAATTTTTGGGCTTCATTGTGGTCCTAAATCGAGGACTACCTGTAATCTAGAAAAAAAAAAAAAACCACCAAAGTTTTAATAAGAGACAAACATTCGGAGTTATGAATGCTTTTTCTGCCGGTGACATTTTAAATTCTCAAGCTTGAAAATATGTCACTGAGGCATTTGAAGAAAGCACAATTTAAAAGATAAATAATTCAATTCCAATATATTTCTGAGAATCAAGTGATTCTTCTTTCTTTTTTTAAAAAAATACACTCTTTCCTAAATGCAAATATTGTAGAATAATTCAAGGGTTTTTTCTATTCTGGTAGTATCACAATAGAACACAATATAAATAGTATAAGTATAAATAACACTGGCTCAACTTACATGGACAATATATAAGCATACTAGACGGATACAAATTTAAAATCAAAATGAATTGAACATTCTTTGAAATATGTTCATTTATTAGTGCTAATATATGGTTGTCCATCGACACATCCTGAACTGTGACGTATAAGCGTATGAATTAAGTGCTTAATATACTTAATATCATTATAAATACTAATGATAATATAGAAAGTGGCAGGAAATGTGATAATTTGTGTGTGTGTGTATTAAAAAAATCATAAACTAATGCTACAACAGGATAAAAAAAACACGAGGAACAGTGAGGAACTAAATTTAATGACAAGTTGGCTGCATATATAAGATAGTCACATTTAATATTTGATTATCTTTCACATTTAATATTTGATTTAATATAATTGAGGAAAGAGAGCAGGAGGATAGATTGAAAGACTTGGTGTGGTTGACTCAAGATCATTCCATTGTCACCCTGAGCAGGAATTTTGCTGTTATACTTCTAATAATTATTTTACCTTAGTCATATTTATTTTATTTTATTTATCAAATTTTTAAAACTGCCCAATGCAGACAAATGTACTGAGATACAACGTGATTGTGAGGCAGGCTTGATCAGGTCATAGCAAATTCACAGTGGACTATATGGAGCACCAGCGTTAGATTGAATAAAAGCAGTGAGTAAAATGTGTTCAGTTGATAACAAAGGTTGTTTTTCAAGTAGACACTGAAGTCTATTCTGCATGTAGTGTTTGTGACAAACTAAGACGATTAGACAAGACAGAGCCAAAGGATTATTTGTCATCGAAATTGCAACCTATTTTAAAATTCAGCCACAGAACACTTGAATTTAAAATGACTATATTCTAGTGTAATTGACACCTCAATTTAGTTGTTATCATTATTATTTGTTTTTCAGCACCGTGTGGTGGCCACCTGACCGCATCTAATGGCATTATTTTGCCACCAGGATGGCCAGGGTACTACAAAGATTCATTAAATTGCGAATGGGTCATTGAAGGCAAGAAAGGGCACTCCATTAAGATCACCTTTGATAAGTGAGTAAAAAAAACAACAACTAGAAAATGCTTTGTTGTTGATATTTTTTCAGCTCGATAGAGGGTCTACAATGTAGATGATTATATACAAATTTATGTAAATAAAAAGTTACTTACAAGAAGACCGAAAAAAATAGAAATGTGGATTGTTCCAACTGATGGTTTCCAAACAATCAATCATAAGAGGAAGAATTTTCATCAGGGCATAAGTGCAGAGAATAGTGAAGAGGAAGTTTGCATCTCCTCTCTTCTTTATTCAAGTGATTGGCAGGGTTCTTAAATCAGTTAGACAAAGTGACTGTAGCCATGTGATTCCCTTTACAGTTTATCAGATCAAAATAGGAGAACCATTAGTCACTTAAAACTGGTCAACATATCCAAGGATAGGTAGGAGGTGATAAATGTGAGCAATACAAAAGAGAAGTTTAGACTGTTTATTGATTATAAATTCTGGGAGCTGAAGTCCACAGGATGTAAAGGGTCCATAATTCCCCACCCTTCAAGCAGAAACTGCTTGGAACAGATTTCAAAGAATTAAGTTGCACCTGCATAACGTATGGAGTTTTGCTAATGGAAAGTATGCAAAAAGATACATGGTGAATGATAGACTAGAAGCGGAAAAATCATGTACATGGTGAAAAAACTTAAATTGATAAGAAAGACATTGTATACTATTTAGAAAGAGGAAATTGTTGCAAAGGATGTAGTCAAAGAGAACAAAAATAGTTAAAACTGAAAGAGACAAATAAAATGAATAGACATGTTGATGGAAATGGAAAAGAAGGAGTGAGGAGGAGTTTCCAGCAGAGGGAATGGAATTAAAAAAGGGCAGAGAGAGGGAGGGAGGGAGAGTTGGGTTAATGTCCCCACTTCTATAACTTTAGTTTAAATAATATTAACAAATGAAATAGGAAAATAATCCTTGGGATGAGATCTTTTGTCATACAGAACAGACAGAAATGTACCAGTTCCTTGCCCTACCACTCCATAGCTGTGCTCATCTGGGTAAGATGCATATTGTTGTGGAAACAGATTTAAAAGATAAAGCTGTTGGATTTCTATATTGATCAATGGTATCAAAGTTTTCTTATTGCAATTTTTTGCTTAATTTCAATATTTTGCTTTTTTGGAATATTTTGCATGCTTTTTGTCAAATTTTACTTGAACAAGTAAAAAGTCTGGTTTTCTTTAAACATGAACTCTTTCCTGAGTGTTCATCTATGTAGGTAGGTAGTAACACTCATATTCAAACTAGTGGTGAACAAGCTCATCAGACCCATTGTAAGCTTGCTTGAAATAAGTTGTCTTGTGGAGAAGCTAATCCATAGAATACCTTATACTCAAAGGAAACACCATCAGGAGACATCCTTTAAGGTGTACAGGGTGGTCCTCGTGTTATAATCACAATTGAATCCAGAACTTTGGTTACTAAGCAAGGCAGTTGTTAAGTGAGGCATGCCTAATTTTATGACCTTTTTTTTTTTACCATGGCTGTTAAGCGAATCACTGCAGTTAAGTGAATCATGGGTTCTTTAAGTGAATATGGCTTCCTCCAGATTGTCGCAAGCCATCTGGCAAGGTCACAAATGATGATCACGTGACCCCGGGATGCTGCAACCATCATAAATACATGTTGCTTGCCAAGTGGTCAAATTTTGATCAGATGATTATGGGGATGCTGTGACGGTTGTAAGCATGAGAATTGGTTGTCACTTTTTTTTAGTGCTGTTGTAACTTCGAACAGTCACTAAATTGATTATGACCTGTATATTGTTAATCCTTGAATTTGTAGTTTGACAGAATTTTGTTTGGAAATTTGAAGAGGTAGGGATGAATACAATTTTAGAAGTCCGGTTCATTTTTTTTCTCCCTCAGCAATTCACCGAAAAATATTTGAACATAAGAACATATATTGTAGATTTCTGGACTATGAAAATAGGGATGCATCTGAATTATGGAAAATGTTGTGCCAATATAAAAATGAAGGTTGTTTGCTCAATAGAATAGGTATAGCATGTTATGGAAATAAACATTCATGAGAATAAATGGATTGCTTAGCAAATTGTTCAACAGTGAGCAGAGCGTAAACAAGAACATATGCATTTTCCTTGGTTCTTAATGCTGCTATGGATAAATGCATAAGTAATGCTTGTAATTACTTGTTAAAGTTGTGTTGGCTGAGGATGTGAATGCACACGGACTTTTGTACGCAGATCATTTGGTTCTTGTTAGCCGATAATCCAAATGGTTTTCAGCAAAGGTCAGATTGCATGATGCAATGGAGCAGGATTCCAAGAACTGATTTATCAAAGACAAAGCTGGTGGTGTTTGACCGGAAAAAAAAATTGCAAACACTACATAGATGTCCCTCAAAATCAGTAGACAAATTTGTATGCCTCAGTAGTATTTACTAAAGATGTTAAAAGGAATGAAAAAAAAAAAGCTCAAGACATGTAAAATGTAGCTGATTGTTCCTGGTTCTTATGAAAAATGAATGTTTGTCCAAAGAAGTGAAAATGGCTCTGTGTAACAACATTCTTGTGCCCTCTTTATTATATGGAAAGGAAAGTTCATAAGCCAGGTCAAACAGGAGTACTTTAGGAACATGGGACCTTTTGCCACTATCCTTACCTGAGATCAAACAAATCAATCCCATGATAGATTTCCTGGATGTGTCGCTCCTTTAACATCTCAAACCCTTTCTTCATCTCTGAAGCCAAAAGGTTAAGAATCTTGCACAGCAAGACTGCTGTGTTTCTGCATGAATGCTTTCGGGGATGCTTTGTAAACAGGAGGGGAAAAGGCTTGAACAGACAAACAGAAGCAAAGGGCTTCTACTGTTCTAGTTGGAAAGGCTGTCAGATGAATCTACAATATTTAGACACAATTAGATGGTTAGATAAGTCTAATGTTTATGCCAGCCTCATGAGGGAACTGGGTTTATTTGATGCACAAATAATAATATTTTTTAAAAAATGTGCATTCCCAAGGTATGGAAAACTTGACTGGAATAAAAGAGAGTGGTTCTTTTAGTATCAAATTGGCAGCTGATATTTTGTGTAACTCTGGAAAACTCAAAGTGCCACTTCACTCATTTTTTCTGTTTTTACTTGTTACTTTGATTAATTTCACCATAAGGTTAATAATTTTCTTTACTTAACGCCTAAACATCGTTGAACAAATACTAAACCTCTATAAAACGTGTACAAGTGTAAAGATTTAAGAGTCCTTTGCATATAACTCTCATTTATGTGGAAGTGTCTTTCATACACACTTTTTTAGAAAGCTGTTGTATAATGTTATATATTAACTAGAGTATTGGTCGGTCTAGGCCAGTCTTTCTCAATATTGGCAATTTTATGCAGACCTCAACTCCCAGAATGTAACTAGGTAATTCTGGGAGTTGAAGACCACATATTTTAAAGTTGCTAAGGCTAAAAACAACTAGCCTAGTCCATTGCTAATAACTACTTATTAGTTGCTCTTCTAAGTCTGTCTTTATAGATGGGATTGCTTATCTAGAAGTGGTAATGATTTAACTTTGGATTGTACAGATGCTAATTGTGAGCATTCCTAAATTGGATTTTACAAATAGAAATTATGAGTTCTACCACAGAATTAAGATCCCTAGATTTCATATATATTAAATCAAACAAGTGGTTTATTCATTTGAATGTTATGTTTCATGTTTTCTGAGTTTCGTGAGATCATAAATGGCCTTTGATCCTTCCAAATGCCCTAGCCCATCCTGCTTCCATAGATATAGTTTGCCAACTATGGTGGATTGTGTATTTTCCTGTACAATATGAAATCATTATAAAACATAAGGAAGATATGAAGACTAAATCAGTTGTGTAACTTCTACTTCTTATCAGAAATATTATTGCTAGAGATTCCAGAAATATGCCCTGAATTGTGTTTATGATTATTCTGATTTATTTAGTTATTATGCTACCTACTTTGCAAATCTACTGAACAAACTTATCTTTTGCTGTTACAGATTCCAAACAGAAGTAAATTATGATACATTGGAAGTCAGAGATGGACCAAGTGGTTCATCACCATTAATTGGGGAATATCATGGTACCCAAGCACCACAGTTTCTTATTAGTACTGGCAATTTTATGTATCTGTTATTCACCACGGACAACAGCCGTTCTAGTGTTGGTTTCTTAATTCACTATGAGAGTAAGTCTGATCTTTTTATGATTTGTTAGCCACTGTTAACTGTATAGAATGGGATATACAGTCGGGATGCAAATGTTTTAGATAAATCAAGCGTAAAAGTTTTGTACCAATATAACACCTTGTTTATATTGGGGTTTCAGTGTAATTAAGCAGTAGCCCTCTGTCCATCTTTATGAATAGAATGGGAAATCTTCATTTGCAACAGCTGTCTTCAGCGTTATTTATGTTCAAACCACTCAGAAACTGCCACCTTGCATATAGCCGATACACTGAAATTGATTTTATACTTTCTGATTTACAATAATAATTCTGATATCTAGAAAAGCATACAGTATTAGCACCAGCAGCAGTTTTATTTTTCATGCACTGAGGATGAGCTGAGGATTTTGTACAGTATCTGTATGATAAAATAACTCAGATTCGGGAAGACTTGGCCTCTGACTGGGTTAGTTCAGATGAGATGACTGAGGCAGGCCTTGAGAGTGTTATCTGGGAGGAGTTCGATCCTGTGGCTCCGGAGGACATGGACAGGATCTTGGGATGGCTAAATGCGACCACATGTTTATTGGACCCGTGTTCCTCCTGGTTGGTGCTGGCTTCCCGGGAGGTTACACGAGGCTGGCTCCAGGGGATTATTAATGCTTCTTTGAGTGAAGGTGTCCTGCCGGCCGCTTTGAAAGAGGCGGTTGTGAGGGCCCTCCTCAAGAAGCCCTCCCTGGATCCAGCTGTTTTGGCTAACTATCGTCCAGTTTCCAACCTTTGTTTTATCGCGAAGGTTGTTGAGAGTGTGGTGGCGCGACAGCTTCCCCAGTACCTGGATGAAGCTGTCTATTTGGATCCGCTCCAGTCCAGTTTCAGGCCTGGGTACAGCACAGAAACGGCATTGGTCGCGTTGGTGGATGATCTCTGGAGGGCTCGAGGTAGGGGTTATACCTCTATCCTGGTCCTGTTAGATCTCTCAGCGGCTTTTGATACCATCGACCATGGTATCATGTTGCGCCGGCTGGAGAGACTGGGAGTGGGGGGCACCGTCCTGCGGTGGTTCTCCTCCTATCTCTCTGACCGGTCGCAATCTGTGTTGATGGGGGCAGCAGTCGACCCTGAGGTGACTTGTTTGTGGGGTGCCTCAAGGGTTGGTCCTCTCGCCCCTCCTGTTCAACATTTATGTGAAGCCGCTGGGTGAGATCATCCATGGTTTTGGGGTGGAGTTCCATCAGTACGCTGATGATACTCAGCTGTACATCTCCACCCCAGACCATCTCAACGATGCCTTGGAAGTGATGTCCCAGTGCTTGGAGGCCATGTGGGTCAGGATGGGGAGAAACAGGCTCCGACTCAACCCTTCCAAGACCGAGTGGCTGTGGCTGCCGGCGTCCCGGTATAGCCAGCTGGCACCATCACTGGTTATTGGGGGCGAATCATTGGCCCCACGGAAAGGGCCCGCAACTTGGGTATCCTCCTGGACGCACGGTTGTCTTTAGAAGGGCATACGATGGCCGTGGTCAGGGGGGCCTTCTATCAGGTTTGCCTGATATGCCAGTTGCGCCCCTTTCTGGATCAGGACTCCCTACGCACGGTCACTCAAGCGCTCGTCACCTCTCGTCTGGACTATTGTAACGCTCTCTACATGGGGCTCTCCTTGGGGTGCACCCGGAGACTCCAACTGGTGCAGAATGCGGCTGTGCAGGGGATTATGGGAGCGACGGGGTGCTCCCATGTGACTCCTCTCCTGCGCGAACTGCATTGGCTCCCGGTGGACTTCCGAGTGCGCTTCAAGGTGTTGGTGATCACCTTTAAAGCGCTCTGTGGCTTAGGGCCAGGGTATCTACAGGACCGCCTCCTGCCACCAATTGCCTCCCACCGGCCAGTTCGCTCCCACAGAGAGGGGCCTACTCAGGGTGCCGTCGGCCAGGCAATTTCGGCTGGTGACCCCCAGGGGAGAGCCTTCTCTGTGGTAGCACCCACCCTCTGGAACAATCTACCCCCAGAAATACCTCCAGACTTTTCGTCGGGCCCTCAAAACTTATTTTTTTCAGTTAGCTGGGCTGTCCTGATTTTATGATTGGTTTTAATAAATTTTGATATGGCTTTTAATTGGAATGTTTTAAATTAATGGGCCAAATTTATTTAATTATTTTAAATTTATTCTAACTTTTGTATATAAAATGTTTTATTTCTGGCTGTTCACCGCTCTGAGTCCGAAAGGAGAAGGGCGGTATAGAAATTTGAATAAAGATAAAGAAAGAAAGATAAAGATAAAGATGCACACCATAAACTGAAGGTAGCAGATGGTCATGATTAGATAATTAGGTTCAGTTTACAGGGTCAAAATATGCAAGCAAATTTACCAAATAAGTAGGGGTCCTTTTGGCAAACATGCATCCGGTATAGGGATTGGTAACAGAGAAATAAAGATTGTTCAGAGCAGTGAAAACTGCACTGTTGTAGGTAAACATCAGGGGGCAGAAAAATGCATTGGGTAATTTGACTTGCAGATTGCTGCAAAAATCCAGAAATGACATGATTAGGACATGAATCAATCATTTGCTGCCTCTCTTTAAGGAACTGATGGATCCTATGAACATTCATGAAATCAGAGTTGCAAATGTAGGTTGTTTTACCAATGAAACTCCCTCATTGATTTGGATTAATATGGAGTAGTCCCACAGTTGGAAAGCTTGGAAATGGAGGTGGGGGATCTTCCCCAGCTACTGAAGGAAGATCCCAAAAACCCAACTTCCTGTCTTCCATTTCCAGTGCTTTGAGTCTATATTTGTGAGTTAAAAAGAACTGCAGCAGGAAGTTCCCTAAGTACATTCCAAAAACAACCCTCGTTTGGATTGAACCGTTTTAACCTTTTCTCTATTACTGCAGAGCTTTATATTGTACATAATGCCAATCTAAGACTGATGATGGAATAATTTGTCTATGAGAACAGAGCCTCCAGGGACACCTCTGTCTTCAGATCATCAGCTCTACCTGAATAGAAATTCTGTATCCTGCTCTCTGTGTAGGGCCACATGCCAGCTGGGTTGTTATGAAGGATATGGCATTTCAAACTGCTCCTAGTGGAACAATCTCATTGAAATCCCCTAGGATAAGGAGCCAAGGGTAATCAGATGAGATCATTCTGGCTAGTTCAGGAAAAGAAACTATTATGCAGCAGAGAGGATGTCCACTTATTACACCCCATTCTGTCTTGGATGGTCAGCTGCAGCAACAGACTTAGAAATAACTTTATTTTCACTTTGAATGTACACCAATCAGCATACATTAAAATGAGATTCAGTTGCATACAGCTCTCACCACCTCCAATATACAGTACATAAACATGTCAATAAATAAATAAATACAAAATTATGCATATACACACATACCCACATATATTATATAACACAGAGAAACAACACTGTCTAGTTTGTATGCATACGTGTACATGCTGAGAAAAATGAATCTTGCGAGTTTATCAGATGGATGGCATAGAGAACAAAGCTGTTACAGCAGGGGTGTCAAACTCAAGGCCCGGGGGCCAGATTCAGCCCATGGGGTGCTTAGATCTGGCCCATGGGGTCACCCTGGAAACAGTGAAGGACCAGCCCACAGTGCCTCTGACAGCAAAAATGAGCTCGGGAGGGCTGCGCATGGCCCCCCCCCAGGCCCTGTTTCCAGCCATAGTTGCCTCCTGCAGCCCTCTACCAGTAAAAATGGAGCTTCATTTTTGGTGGCAGAGGGCTGCAGGAGGCTGTCTCAGCTGAAATTTGGACCAGGGGGGGGCATATGCGGTCCATTTGAGTTCCATTTTCACTGGCAGAGGGTTGCAAGAGGCCGTCACAGCTGAAAACGGAGATCGGGAGCCTGTTTTCACTGGCTGAGCACTCAGGCCACCACAAGTGCCCCTGACATGAGTGACGTCAAGCTGCCATGCCCACCTTGGCCACGCCCACCCCAGCCCCCAAGGTCAAACACAACCCTGATTTCAATGAAATCAAGTTTGACAAGCCTGTGTTACAGAATCTGGTAGTCTTGCTAGAAATACTTCGAAACCTCTTTCCAGAGGGGAGCAACAGAAACAGACCATAAAGTGGGTATGTGGGGTCTCTAACAATGCTTTAAGTTCTAAGCACATAACACATATAAGCAGCATCCTTAATAATGGGACGCAACCTTCCTATAATCTTCTTGGCTGTCCTTACCACTCTCTGTATGGACCTTCTGTCTGAGGCACTACTGACGCCAAACCAAACAGTGAAACACTCTCAATCATGTCTCTGTAAAAAGTGGCTAGGACAGAAGGAGAAAGAAACATACATAAATTAATATATAGTGTGGCCACCACTTCTCAAAACCTAGTCCAGCAATCTATAGAATAGCCTATTGGCTGAAGCTAAAATAGACAAATGCCTTCTGTTCTATGTTGCAATTTTTTTTTGACATATAATTTGTCAGCATTTTAAGCCAAGGATAAATTATGAGTGATAAATGCTTTACAGTACACCAACTAGTCTGGCATTTTTAGTGGTATGTGGGAATGACCTTGGAAGATGAGGGAAGAGATGCTGCTTAGGGAATTGTCAGATAAGAGACGACATAGCATGTAGCTGCATAATGGGCAGAGAAAGAGGCTCTTAAAAGAATTCATCCTAAATTCTCAGGCTGTAAAGAGAAGGTGGGAGATTTGTACTTTCATACATGTAAGATTATGTTAATGTAGCCTTATAGTAAAGTAGATTTAATTTATCTGGTCATGTTTCCTGTCTGGTTTATTTGAAAAAGCTGACACATTAAAAAGCAAGTTGGAGGGCCCATCTTCATTCTCATCTTGACTTTTTTGATTAAACCACAACTTAGAAAATTAGAAAATCAACACATAGACTGCCCAACTTCACCCTGCGACTAACACATTGCAGCCTCCCACAGTGTTGCTGAGTAAAATGTCATTGGGTTTTTTTACAAATCAAATCTGCTTTTCTCAACAAATAAGAACAATCCATCAATCAGTATAGAGTGGAAGGGACCTTGAATGTCTTCCAAGCCAATCCCCTGTTCAAGGAGGAGATCCTGTACCATTTCAGACAGGTGGCTGTCCAGTTTTTTCTTAAAAACCTCCAGTGATGAAGCACCCACAACTTCTGAAGGCAAGCTGTTCCGCTGGTTAATTGTTCTCACTGTAAGGAAAAGACAAAAAGATAAAATCTAAATATGTGAGAGGATAATTTAAAGAAAGAAAACAGGAAAATTGGATGCAGTCTGTTAGATATATTTTTGATATTCATTTAATTATTTGCTTCCTTAAATCAGTATTGGAGTTTTTTGGTCCTCGTTTTTTAAAGTAATGATTATGGAAATAACAGTAACAAAAATATTTTGGATTTTTTTTTTTTAATTTAATTTTGCTTGGAATTGTTTTCTCTGTCCTGATCAGGTGTCACACTGGAATCCGATTCTTGCCTTGACCCAGGAATTCCAGTAAATGGCCACCGTCTTGGGAATAATTTCAGTATCCGATCTACGGTAACATTTAGCTGTGATCCAGGTTATACTCTGAGTGATGATGAGCCACTTGTGTGTGAAAGAAACCATCAGTGGAATCATGCACTGCCTAGCTGTGATGGTAAGCAACAGAAGATACTGTCAAAATAAGGACAATATCACAAATCCATCTTTTCATATTTTATGCATTAATAAAGTCCAGAAAAATTGAATTATTCGGGCTACTTGTTTTGAAACTCCTTTTGTGTATGTAAGAACCTCTGCCTTACCTATTCCCATTGATGTATGGCTTCCTGGGAAGCATAAAAGCAAAATAATATATAATTTTATGCTGTAGTTATGGTAGCAGATATTTACTTATTTTAACTTTTCCGAGCCATATCTCCCAAACTGACTGATAAAACAAGCATAATAAAGCAAAAATAGGTTTTGTAATAATGCATTTATATGATACGATATATTATGATAGGTTATCCATATACTATACTATACTATACTATACTATACTATACTATACTATACTATACTATACTATACTATACTATACTATACTATACTATACTATTATTATAAATATATGTTATTAATAAAACCAATATAATCAATTTATACCAGAACATCCAAATATCTTAGTAAGACTTATTTCACAAACTAGATTTTGCAACTTAAAAAAAAGCAGTATTTAACAGACTCTAGATGAGAGATATTTCATAACTATATAGCCCCTTTTGAAAAACCATTGTCAATCAACTTTAAAGAAGCAGGCTTTGGCTAATGAATTTTCAGGAGGTTGTAAATTAGTTGATACAAAACAGGCAAAAACAAGTTTGGAAGGGTTGTATTGTTGTATTGTAAGTTTCTTAAAAGTACCTGGGACTAATTAGCCAATCAACTTACTTTTTCAGAATGTTAGTGGAGGTGTATAAATTTCAAAGGGAGGACAAAGTTTTCAGCACACACCAACATTTTTCAGAATGCTGAAACATATTTTATGGAAGTGTCCTTTAGAAAACTTTAATGACATATTGAGAAGGACTGATAGGATTATGTGCTTTGTTATATGTCTATAGAGCTATAGAATATTATAGCTGTTCTGAAAATCATGCTCTAATTTAATGCATGATCTAAATATGTAGAGTCAATTACTTTAAACATTCTTTAAAAATACTTAAATAAGCTTGGTGCTAGTTATAAAAAAGATGGGATTGATAGCTTGTCTTAGTTATGTTGAATCCTTTTTCTTAACACCTGGCTTAGAATGCAATCAATATTTAGAACAAATAGAGAAGCATCAACATATTTCAAATACAGTCTGGCTTATTTATTGTCCAGTACTGTTTAGATAAAGGATTGCTGGGGATTGGAGACAGTGAGAAGAGAGGGAAATGGCCATATACACAACCCTTTAATTTTAGGTTGAAAACATTGTGTTAATCATTATTTAAAGGCATGGCCACATGACATAGCCTTTCTCTCTTAGCCCTCCCATAGGCAAAGTAAGTTAGCTTCTTTCCTCCTTCTCATCCAAAACGGATATTTTACATCTTCTCCCAATGTAAGCATTGCAGCATATACCATGGGGTTCACTTTGGTAGCAACTGGCACAAAGGCTAAAATCTCTCAGGCTTCTCTAGGCTGCTACTTGCTGCTGCAAGCATACCCTGGTTTTTAGTCACTGCTGATTGCCTTCCATGCTATTTTTGTTTGTGGTACCAACAATTATGACATCACTAGCAATATAATGATTCAGATATTTTTAGAAAAGCAGTAGACTTGGATCAGTGGTGGGTTTCCATTTTTTTTACTATCGGTTCTGTGGGTGTGGTTTGGTGGGCATGACATGGCTTAGTAGATGTGGCTTGGTGGGCGTGGCAGGGGAAGGATACTGTAAAATCTCCATTCCCTCCCCAATCCAGGGGAAGGATACTGCAAAATCCCCATTTCCTCCCTACCAGCTGGGACTTGGGAGGCAGAGAATAGATGGGGATGGGCCAGTCAGAATTTTTACTACCAGTTCTACGAACTACTCAAAATTTCTGCTACCGGTTCTCCAGAACTGGTCAGAACCTGCTGAAACCCACCTCTGACTTGGATCCTTCTAATCTAAACTGACCTACCTGTCAAAGTTGTTCTAATTTGGCATGCTATCTAGGAATCTTTCTGCTCCTTTAAGAGTTTTATTGTATGTTCTCATTTGACTAGCTAGTTCAAATATGTCAGGATAGCAGCATTCAGTAAATATATTAGGTAAATATTAAAGCATAAAGATACAGGGAAAATGCTAAATTATAGCTGCTGCCAAACTACATGTCATTTATTATGCAAAGTTGAGCAGTTATTATGATAAATAATCATTCACATTGGCCTATTTTACTTCTTTTAATCTTCACAGAGGTTCAGTTTTGATAAAAAATAATAATAACACAGCTGTGATGAAAAACATCTTCTGTTCCTTGAAAACCAAGGATGATAAAAGAATTTAAAAATCTGTACTCCAACAAACCTTTAATGAAACAGTGCAACAAGCGTATCATAAAGTCGTTTCATATATTTGGCCCTAGATATAAGCCTAGATCAAAGACAATCAAAGAAATTTAAAATGGTATTTGTTTTTACAGATCGTAATGTCAAGCACTCATAATTAATCTACAACTCAGGGAAAATTAAGATAGGAAAATAATTTGGAGTTGATGCTTTTCATATAAAACTATTTCTTTCTCCTATGCATTGTAATCTTATTCCCTGATCACCAAACCAGTTCTGGCTGTCTACACACTGTTTACGCACTGTATTTGATAATGTAACCAGCTATCTTTCTGATAGAGACCAACATATTATATTTTTCTCTTGTTATTCTTTTTGACATATATTCTTGTAAAATTCTTTATTATCAGGTTGCCAAGGAAACAAGACAGCCACTGGCAATTCTAAATAGACTCCTCATGCAGATGTACACATTAATCTGACTACTACTGCTGTTTCTAATCAGTTCATTTGCTGTGATGATATTTATAAAATTTCTATTTCAGCAGGAACCTATTATGAGTATGTAACATGGGAATCATATAGGGTAAATGTTTCCTTCCTTCCTTCCTTCCTTCCTTCCTTCCTTCCTTCCTTCCTTCCTTCCTTCCTTGCAAATTTTGCACTATTGATTAGCACCTGTTCATAATGTGTCTCCCCAAAATAAAGAATCATCTCTCTTAATTTTAAATTGGAAATTATTTTCTTTTGAATTAGCTCTATGTGGTGGCTATATTTATGGAAGGAGTGGAACTCTTCTGTCTCCAGGCTTTCCTGATTTTTATCCCAATTCTTTAAACTGCACATGGACAATTGAAGTTTCTCATGGCAAAGGTAAGAATATTGTGTAATGGCATCCTGCAAAGGGAATGCCTTAATCAAAAATGCAAACTTACCCATGGTTACTTAAACTATTTGAAAGACAAATAGTTATGACAGATATACATAAACATACAAAATATATTGGTTTTGAGAATTGTACAACTCTAGTATAAAATGGTTATGACAATGAATATGCTTAGGGTTAGAGTAGAGATTGATGAATATTTTTTTTTATTTTCTTTACTGTCGCAATATGATATGTTCCAGTGGTGAAATTCAATTTTTTTTACTACTGATTCTGTGGGCTTGGTGGGCATGGCAGGGGAAAGATACAGCAAAATCTCCATTCCCACCCCACTCCAGGGGAAGGATACTGCAAAATCCACATTCCCTCCCCACTCCTGGGGGAAGGATATTGCAAAATCTCCATTCCCACCTCACTCTGGGGCCAGCCAGAGATGGTATTTGCTAGTTCTCCAAACTACTCAAAATTTCTGCTACCAGTTCTCCAGAACCTGTCAGAACCTGCTGAATATCACCCCTGATATGTTCTGAATATTACATATTATCAATGAATATTCTGTGATATAATAGACATGCAATAGTAGCAGTGGGTTTCTACTTTGAACAGAAAGAGCTCACCATGAGCAAAATCAATTTTGGAATAAAAGACCAGTTGAGACATAAAACCTTTGGCAGTAGCTGCTCTCTTAATTGCAGTAGCAACTGATCTCACTCACTGTAGAACTATAGCAAGCACTGTATCACAGCCTGAAGTAGAGAGGCCACAGCTGCATGGGATCTCAGATGTGACTTGGCTATATGACATGACTCTTTCAGCATCTACCATGATAATGCACCTACTGGCATTCCCTTCCCTGACTCAAAAGACTTGTGTTGGAGGAAAGGAGAGGCAATGGCAGCTTTAGGACTGAGGAAAATATAATGGCATTTTACTTGCTGGGATTCTCATAGTGGAACTAAGATCAATGCTAAACTCTTAGCTTTCTAGGGTTATCAGTGGTTCAGCTCAAGAGTTCTGATTGCAAAATAATTTGCCGTATTTAAATTATCCTGAATCCCAAAAGCAAAACGTTATTTTCTCGTCCTTCTAGGTGTTCAACTGATCTTCCACACTTTTCACCTGGAGAGCTCCCATGACTATCTGCTCATCACGGAAGATGGGAGCTTTACGGAACCCGTGGCAAGATTAACAGGATCTGTTTTACCTCCAACCATTAAAGCTGGGCTCTTTGGAAACTTTACTGCACAACTTAGATTCATTTCTGACTTTTCCATCTCCTATGAAGGTTTTAATATAACATTTTCAGGTAAAGATGTGCAAATAGTTGCTTTGCCAATTATTTATACTTATATTATGATTAAATAGCAAAACCAAGACCCGATGGCCTAGAGGTGGTAGCTCTTGCCTCACAATCAGGAGGTTGTGAGTTCGATCCTAGGTAGAGGCAGATGTAGGGTCTCCTCCTTGGGCAGGGGGTTGGACTCGATGACCTGCAAGGTCCCTTCCAACTCTGTTAATCTGTTAAATATGAAAGGGCGTTAGGTTCTATATGTTGACTAATAAACTGCTTAATCTAGTTCTTTGTTACTTTTCTTTTTAAAGTGTTCTCAGCACAGTGCATATGTATTTACTTCACTGGAAATTCTATTTATAGTGATTTTATTACATTAATTTATTTGATTTTTTATGAGTTTTAGTTTTTTAAATGTGTTTTTTTTTAATATTCTGTAAGCCGCCTTGAGTCATCATGGGTGAATAGGTGGCAATATAAATCTAATAAATAAATAAATAAATTTCTGTAGCATCAGGGTCTTCACTGAGACAAATTCAAAGCCCTTTTGAAGTTGTTGTAAATTTGTCATTCTTCTTCATTGAGCTAAGTCCATTGCTCATTTCAAGAAATTACAAAAACAATTTCAGAAAGTTATGCATAGAACGACAGTTGCTACTTTGGTTACCAGTTACTTTGAAAACCAATAAAAATATCTTGTTACATCGTAATGTTTCTCCAATTTACTCAGTCTATTCATATAAAGATTTTCATTTCATTTTTTTATACATATGCATAAGCTACATTCTGTGAAGTTGAAGGTCAGAATTGTGATCAAATAAAAAAATATTTGAAAGAAACAGAAGCAAAAATAGAAATACTGCTTTGCTTAAATATTAGGCACTTAACAGACAACAACATTCTGCCAGAATAAAATGTTTTTATTATTTGAGAAAAGTTATTCAGAGATAGGAATATCTGCATTTCATAGCCTATGCTATCAATATAGAAGAAGCTAATGGGAAGTTCTATATTATATTACTATCAGCCATATACCTTCTTCATGAGAAGGTTGCAATGAAAGAGCGGTATGGGAGAAAGTGACTTTGCATGCATCCTGTCCCCAAGACATTTAGGGTTTAATAGGAGCTATTGAATTGTGCCTGGGAACAAATTAACAACAAGGGGAGCTAGAGCTGGAGAGTATAAAAGTTCTGGAGAGTATAAAAAATCAGGAAGAAAAATTAGAGAGAGAGCACTACTGATAGTATATTATAGTCTTATCCAGCTTAGATGGAACTTTCAATTAGTTTCAACATATGACTTTCAAAACCATTTGGGAAAAAGCACATTGCAATTCATTCTATGTCCGTTTGTCAGAAGCACAACGTTTTTGAGACAAGCCAATGGATTTTTGAACAGATGAAAAAAAAAAACCTTTAAAACATGTGTTTTGCCATTTTCCTCATGCCTGTTTGTAATCATGGCCGGATGCATTTTTGCTTTTAGATATGCATATGGCTTTTACACGGTGTGATCCTTTTTTCAAAGATCATATGATGAATGTGACAATTTCTCCTAGTCAGTTAAACTTGGTTACTAACTCACAAGCCCTACTAGTGCCTCACTCTGAATGCATTCCTGTTGCCAAGGGAACTGTGTTGACGTTTTTCTGTTTTATTATGTAGAAGTAGCAATTTTATTGCCAGGAATAATGCATTGTATTGATTTACCCATATTCTGACATTAGCCTAATTCCATTATCAAAAAAAGATTAATGAAAATAAAATTTTTAAAAAAACCTTCAATATGATATTGAAGTTAGGCTCAAGAATGCTGGTGTTTACTTGGGGAAATAAGATTTATGCACAATATTTACTAAAATAAAATAAAATAAACCAGCACTAATATTTTAAAAATAACCAATCTGTCCATTTAAATTACTTAATTAGCACAGAGATAAATGCATTGTTACATCTGAACTGTAATGAATATAATAATATATTGAAGTTTTGCGATAATTGCAATAATTGCACATAGATCAAGGTATTTTGCCATCTGCAGATTTGATTGTGAGAATATGAAATAAAATGAGACACATATATTAGAAAAGCAGATGAGAGAAGGAAAAATGGTCAAAGAGAGCTTCAGCATTTTTTATATCTTGAAACAATGTGAATACAGGTTAATATAACATCAGTATAATACAAATAGCAAGAAAGTAGAAGAAACAATTCATGGTTAAGAGATTCAATGACCATCAGATTTAAAAGGAAAAATATATTGGGAGAGATTTCCCAGAGAAGAAGTTGTCAAAAAATCCTTCATAACACCAAAATAAATCTCACTAAAGCCACCTTTTTCACAGCCTATTTGCACTTAGCATTTTACTTTATGGATTTGTAAATTTCTGCCCCTACTTTTTTTTATCATCTACCAAATGATTATTATCTACTTAACTGGCCAAATATACTAGTGGAACCCCAGAAAGAGCCAGAAAAGCTAAGGTGATAATATTGAAATAAGTGTATCAGAAGTGCAGAAAAGCTGATCACCTTGCTGCATGGCAAATTTACTTGATTTCTTATTTCAAGGGTTGTGGATCATAGCACACTTCTAACATATTAAGGTTGTAGAAAAATATTCTATTTCACTTGTACTTGATATTTCACCACATATTTTTACTAACCATTGCTAGGATCAGTGCATTATATTTACAAAGCAATGTATAAGATTTTCTCTATATGTTTGTGTTTGTATGTTTCCTGCTTTACTGTATAAAAACTATTTTTTTTCTTGACTACAAAAATATATCAGGGGAAAACATTCTGCAAGACTTATTTTGACTTCCCTACCGGCTTGACTTTCAAAGACTGCAGTTCTATGCAGTAAGATGAGTCTGCACATGCAAATTAATTCACACTGATTTATCATTGAGAAAGAGAGAGAGAGTGAGAGAGAGATGAAGGAAAACCTTGAAGAAAATAGTGGTGGGTGGGTATATTGCCATGAAAATGTTTAAAATTCAGGGACATTTATTGATATATTTTTGTCAGCTACTAACCAATACTCTTTAGGCAAACACTGTAATCCCTTAAATCATTGCAGTAGTTTAGCAGATAAAATATCTGTTTCCTTCCTTAACACCAAATCAGAATTCTTTATTTTTTTGTTTGTTTCATTCATGGCAAATGCTGGTCTAATTCAGATGCCAAAACAACAATTAGCATTCTGAAAAGTACTCCAGTAGGTGCTTCATCTTTAGATTCGGTGTCACACAACGGCATTGAGCAGTATAACAAACGAAAGAGAAAAGGAGACTTCAGGTTGCCATTGTTGCAAGACACTGTAGTAAATAAACTGTTTCGTGAGCATCAGTGTGTTTGTGTCTGTATGGAAATCAGGATAGAAAAAGCAAATGTGCCCACTTTCCATTTCCCATGCATTCCACCTAATTTCCCATGATTAGTCTCTTTGTATATGCTTAAATCTATATGCAGCTAATTATTATTATTTAAATAAAGTAGAGAAAACCCAGAGACCAGGGCTTCTCAACTTCTTTCTAAAACTAGGTAAGACTAGGTAAGAGAAAGAAAGCTTAAGCATACAATAGTCGCCGGCATCCCAACTTGCTACCCAACCATTTTGCTCAGAGGAATGGATGGATGGGAGGAATTTGTTCTGGGATTTTTTTCTTTTTCCTCCATAGCTTCCTGACAGATCTCGCTTGTTCTTTTAACTTCACTTTCTTTTATCAGCTTCTTCCTCTAAATCAAACCATTGGTTCCATTGTCAGCTACTACATAAAGAAAAAAGATAATGCCCTTAAGGGACATCTCCTTCCCTTTTCTTTCTTGGAAAGATGCATTTTTTCTTTTATTGCTTTCTAGCACATGACCATGTTATAATATTCCGTACAATGTTATGCTGAAACAAGAGACACAAGGTTACACCGTTCCTATGCACATCTGCAATATTTCTTTTTCATTTGTATACCCTATGCTGTTTGTCATTTAACTGAGTAAAATAAAAGCATCTTAGACTTGAAGTTGACTTTTGATGACTCCCTGGCCCCTTTTTGTAGTTTTCATGACAGCAGTATGGATCTAGCTGTCTGGTATGAATAGCAGTGATATAAAAACAAGCAAAGGTGCATTGTGATTCATATTGAGAACTTCAGTGTTTGGATGTATATACATGCATACATACATACATACAGAATAATCCCATATATATACATGGAATAATATTTATGCACATTATTTACTATAATAAAATAAAATAAACCAGCACTCATATTTTAAAACTAACCAATCTATCCATGTAGACTACTTAATGAACACAGAGATTCTTTCATTCAAGTACTAATGAGGTTCAACTTTAAAAAAAAAAAACTTTTCAAAGCATTTTTTCTAATGCTTTGAAAAGTCTCTCTGCCGATCAGGGAACTCAGCTGGGATCGTCAGAGACTTTTCAAAGCATTTTTTTTACCACCTCTTCGGCCAAGAAGTTGCAGGAAAAAAAAATGCTTTGAACAGCCTCTGATGATCCCAGCTGAGCTGCGCGATCATCAGAGGCTTTTTTTTTTTACTTTTAAAAGCATTTTTTCATTGGAAGAGGTTGTAGAAAAAATGCTTTTAAAAGTAAAAAAAAAAAAGCCTCTGACAATCGTGCGGCTCAGCTGGCCATGGTGGTGGTGGTGAGGGCGCAGGGATTTTTGCTACTGGTTCTCCGAACCACCCGCCGCCATCGCGGGAGCATTTCACCCCTGGTTTTGCCCCATTTTACGCCCTTTCTTGCCACAGCTGTTCAGTGAATCACTGCAGCCGTTAAGTGAGTAACACGGTTGTTAAACAAATCTGGCTTGCCCAATCAATTTACTTGTAAGAGGATTCCAAAAGGTGATCACGTGAACCTGGGACACTGCAACTGTCATAAATACCATATGAGCCAGTTTCCAAGCATCTCAATTTTGATCCTGTTACCATGGGAATGCTGCAATGGTCATAAATATGAATAATAGTCATAAGTCACTTTTTTCAGTGCTGGTGTAATTTCGAAAGGTCACTAAATGTACGGTTTTCAGTCGAGGACTACCTGTATACATTTAGCAAATATCTCTGCATTCAATATTGAAATCATTGTACAATTTAACTGATTGTTCTGGGAGGTCTAAATTCCTCTTGCACTGGGTGGTGGGGGGAAGCAAGATAGTTTTTCTCAGAATACTTCGTTTCATCTTTATTTTTGGTTTCTTGTTGGAAGAATATGACCTGGAGCCTTGCGATGACCCTGGAGTTCCTGCCTTCAGTCGACGCATAGGCTTTCATTTTGAAGTTGGAGATTCCCTGACATTTTCTTGTTTTCCTGGATATCGTTTGGAAGGTGCGATCAAGCTGACCTGTCTGGGTGGTGGCCGTCGTGTATGGAGTGCACCTCTGCCAAGGTGTGTGGGTAGGTGGTCACATGCTTTCATTTCATTCATCCAATTGTTTCTGGCACATGAAGCAGGCAAAAATTAAAGGTGTGAAAAAAAAAAAACCATTAATTTATGTGCCATTGATGTATACATTACATTGTAGTTTGCTAAATTACTCAGGAAATGCTTTTAAATACTTTTTTCTGGTTATTGATCATAACGAATTATTTAATTAAGTAATACTTTTAAAATTATCTTAAAAATAATAGTTAAATTAATAACTATGGTACAAAAAGCTGTTTTTCTGACATGAAATGGTCATAGACGATAAATATATTAAGGAATGGCAGTCTGTAAATGTTTCAATTTTGATTGAAACATTTACCAGGGTATAGAAGCTTTCATAAACAAAATTTGATTTGAATGTATCCAGCAATTCACATTAATTGTTAGGTTGAACATTTATATTTTTTTTTCAGAAATAATTAACAAGTGTGTAAGTTTATATGAGTTTGAATGCATATATCTTTCTCTTCTTTCAAAGAGTAAATAAATCATAAACAGAAAAATAGTACGATTATATTTACTAATTTATAAATTCTGTTCTTTCAGGGTTATCAATATCTTGCACCAAACTCTCTCTCTCTCTCTCTGTGTGTGTGTGTATAAATGAATGTTGTAACATTTTTACTATCATTCTTATGATGAATTAATGCATACTATAGTGTATAGCCTGTCATTCTTTTTAGACTTATTCCATAAGCAGCATAATAGAACAATCACTATAAATCTAGTGCAAAAGGGAAGTTTTAGTGTGAAACTTGCCAGAAACTTTTTTAATTACTATATTTCCCTAATATTCTATTTCTTTATCTTTTTATATTTTTTTAATGACTCAGTGTACCATTTTATCATTTTTCCTGTCAACAAAGAGTTTCACTTCCAGTTCCGCAAAAGCTCATGCATTATTTGGGAGTTGAGGGTGAAATCTTTCTACCTTAGGTGATGGATAAAGGGGAAAATAGGCTTTTTTCCTCCTCCTCATCTTTCTTCCAAGCACAGGTAAAATAGGAAGCTCAGGGAAAGGAAAAAAAAACTGATGAAAATAAAAGTTTCTGAAGGGTCACACAAGCAAATTGTATTTATAAGGCAAGAGCTTTAATTATTGTGCTGTTATAATGCTCATGGCAAGGGCAGCATTAAAAGATATTAGAAATAGGGCAATAAGAAGGGAGGTGGTTTTTTTTAAGTTGGAGATTGAGACAGGATTTTCTGAACTCAATTAAGAGTCAAGGTAATATGAGTAATATACATGATCGGACTAAAGGGTAAGTGTAGATATGCCTGTAGAAAATTGTTTTTTGAGCTTTTTCCTTCTTCCATAAGTGATTGACATTATCAAAGCAAACTACATCAATTAACTAGAACTTTTATTGTAGCTTTTAAAAAAGAGAAATAAAAAAATTGATTATGTGAAATCCATTGTTGTCAGTTAAACAGGTCAATTCTTTACAAACTTGTTGTTTGGCATTCCACACAGAACATAAAGAGCCATAGAGATGACTTTAGATTATAATGCAGAAACAAATTAAAGAACATGTTTTAAGTCCAGGGAATGAAGAAAACATTAGAACAAACCTCAAATTGGCTCCCCCTAGACCAGGGGTGAAATGTAAACTTTGTTAATACCGGTTCTATGGGCGTGGCTTGGTGGTGGTGGGGTAATGTGACTGGGTGGGCATGGCCAACTTTTTTTTAAAAAAAAACTTTTCAAGGCATTTTTTCTACAATCTCTTCAGCCGAAAAGATTGCAAAAAAATGCTTTGAAAAATCTCTGACGATCAGGCAACTCAGCTGGGATCGTCAGAGACTTTTCAAAGCATTTTTTTTACCACCTCTTTGGCCAAGAGATTGCAGAAAAAAATGCTTTGAAAAGCCTCTGACGATCCCAGTTGAGCCACGCAATCATCAGAGGCTTTTTTTAAAAAAACTTTTAAGAGCATTTTTTCGTCAGAAGAGGTTGTAGAAAAAATGCTTTTAAAAGTAAAAAAAAAAGCCTCTGATGATCGTGCAGCTCAGCTGGGCATGGTGGGGTGGGGGGCAGAGATTTTTGCTACTGGTTATCCGAACCACCCACTGCCATCGCTACCGGATGGGGTGATCTGGTCCGAACCGGGAGCAAAGCACCTTTGGGACAACCATGACCTGAATGACTGAGAATCTCCATGGACATCTTTTTTTCATCTTTTTTTTTATCTTCTTTTTCAATTTGTATAGGCTAGTTGGAAGCATATCTCCTTTTGGCACCTTTAATGAAATTGAGTTTTCTTTCAGTCCTGGTGTTGACTGGTAACCTTCTAACACTTGTCTCCCTCAGCTTGGCCAAGCTACTTCCAAAAGTTTGTGTATTTGGTTTCCCTTTCTGCATTTAGTAGTCCAACCCAGGTCAGGGTGAGGATTTCCCCTTCAATCCTCTCCTGCTTTCCCAGTGGCCTATTGAGGAAGGAAGTCACTCTATGCCTCAGGTTACCTCAGAATCTGCACCTCATATGGAAGGGCTGTTTGGACTTCATTATTCCATTCATTCATAAGCTCCATCCTTTAACCCTTACACCCTTTACATAGTACTATTTATTTATTTATTTTTAAAAAATGTTCACCTCCATCTCCCTCAGAGATTATGACTCCAAATACTATTGGATCTTGGGGTGGAATGGCTGAAAGAAAAGGATGGTTTAAATACTCTTGGGTTATGAGCTGAGGGAAGGGAAAACCTGCAAAGCAATAAGGGAAGACGTAAAACCCCCATTACATAAGAAGTAGGGGGAGAAAATAGACATGTTAGTGTAAATGTGAAGGGGGAAAGGGTAGCGACTAAATGGGAAAGCTGAGGGGGGTGGAGAAAAGAAAAGGGAAAAAAGGCGGGAAACAAATAAAACCTAAAATTAATAGGAAGAGAGACCTGTAAGCAACCAACTGGAGCAGTGGAAAGAGATGCAAGAGGTAGAAAAGGCAATGGCTATGGTACAGCCATTGCCTCTCTTAAACAAAGAGAGGCAATGGCTGGAAGACAGTGAAAAGTTGAGTCTGGGAAGAGATGGGGTACAACTGGTCATAGCAGATGTACCATTGAACTCCGTATTTTGCATCTTTTATCTGAATGAGGCTGATGGATTGTTGAGCTGAAAATTGAAACATCAAACCAGTTTACTTTGTACCCTCAATAAGAGGATGGGAATGCTGAGTTAAATATGGTTTTGCATATCTATTCTGTTCAAATAGCTAACAAGAACTGTTAGCTTCACTAACCCTACCCCTAAACTTCTCTCTCCTATTTGACCAATTAACAGCATCTGTTCTGAGATTGCTGTGATTCAGCCAGAGTTAATTTTCCCAGCCTCTGATTTTATACCTTTATATTGCCCCTGTCCATGATCATCCATCTTACTGTGGGTATTCCATCAGTACCTGTAGCCTGCCAGCTTGGTAATTACCAGAGTACTGATCTAACTTCAGCTTCTAGTACTAGAAATTCTTGTAAGTAGGAAATACCTCCTAAGGTATCTTAGATGTTGACATCTCTGTTGTACCTTCCAGCTTTGTTTGATCTTGTTTGAATCAGTTATTACAATGGTGGTCTTATACATAGGTCATTTTAATGGTTGTTTCACAAGTGAAGCCTGCTCATTATCAAAGCTAGAACCTAAGATAACTTCAAAATTCAGTGTTTCAGTTAATTTAGAAATCAATGGCTTGAATGTGGCTAATCAGAGTAATCAAGTCCTTGAAACTAAGGAATGAGCCATGTCTTTGAAGGAAGTTGCATTACTAAGCAATAATTAATTTTAAAAAATTCTTTTATGCCACATGCCAATTAATCCACCACAGAGCCCTCAGTTGATATAAGATTTTAAATATACCTTTCTCTTTTTAACTAAAAGATTCAAAAGCATAGTCTATTCTACCAAATAACAATGAAGTCTATCTCCTTTCATTCTAACTCAGTGTTATCTTGCTGTGCTTTTTTAAAAAAATTAAGGCCACTGGATTTTTTTAAAAATACGTTAGCAAATGCTCCTCTACGGTTTCAATGGAATACTTCCAAACACAATGGTGATTTTATCCTTTTGGATGTACATAGCTTTGCTTTTAATTTTACTTTCATGAAAAGAGCCATGGAAGATTATGTTTAAATATGATTACTGCTGCGAGACTATTATATGCACAAAAATGAAAAGACTCTGAAATACCCACGTTGGAAGATTGGTTGATGAAGATGACAGAAAAAATAGAGATGACAACATTAACTTGTCTGATTAGAGAAAGATCAGTAGGTACATTTATTAGTAACTAGAAACCCTTTATAGACTTTTTGATGAAAAAAGAGAAAAATGAAAGTGTGATTTATGAGCTTGAAGATTAGAAAAGGTAGCTTATGGAAAGTAGGAAGTTATGATGTAACCTTAGGAAGGGTAAAATATAAATCCATTTAAAACTGCTGTCCAAAAATTTAGAAGCTGGCTCTTTCTAATCTTTTCTTTCTTTCTCCTCTTTGCTTATTTACTGCCTTATTTTCTGCCTTATTCTGCCTTATTTTCTTTGTTACTTTTCTAATATTTCAATTGTTTTTATCTTAATATTTTATTTAATAAAATGTTAATACTTTTATAAAGTATTAACATGTTTTTCAGGGTTAAAAAATAAATTTCTTAGTAGTTTCAGATGTTTTTAATTTGTTGTATTACCTTTTAAACTCTTTGAAAAAAATGGCAAATCTTTTTTTTTTAAACTGAAGCAGCTTTTATTCAAAAATAGGTATTTTGTATTTATAATAGATAATATATTGGATAATATATGAACTGATATATGAATATATGAACTGATAACCTATTATCTAAACATACATGATGAAATGAAAGAAAAAATAATAATTCCTGTACATTCCATCTCAATCTTTTAATTATTCATATGCCAGATATGTATTGTAGCTTTTATCAGTCCTTATTTTAATGTTTTCTGCCTAAAAAAGGATCTTTGGAATTTATCAATGAAAGAGATTTATTCTTTATTTATTTATTAAACAAATGTACATTGCTGTCCCATTCGCATGGAGTGATTCTAGGTGGTTTACAAAATAAAAAATCCATAGTACAAAAGCCTGTAAACCCCTTATCCCATGCAGCAGCAACAAGCAAGATCAAACTAGCCACATGATCTGTGTCAATCTAAGGTCACTGGGCCCACTGACAGAATGATGTCTTTAAGGCCTTCTGGAAAAATATCAAAGTGGGGCCAGTCTTATTTCCAGGAGATTGATATTCCATAGGGAGGGAGCCGCCATAGAGAAGGCCTGTTTTCTTGGTCCCACTAGGTAGACAGCATAATAACTTACTAAATTAGTCAAGTTAATAAGTTGGAAATTACAGAGGGCAGGCAGCATGGAACAAACCTTAATTTGGGGACCATCCAGAATATGGATTGTTCAGATTATAAATTCATTCCACATTCAGTTAAAATCATATAATTAGTTACATTATTGCCATCCATTCTCAGTCCTTTATATGTTTTGAATTGAAGTTGTATACTAATTTTGATACTGAGACCAGTTTGATCTAGTGGTTCAAGCACCAGACTAAAAAGTGGGAGAGTGTGAGTTCAAGTTGTGCCTTAGTCATGAAAGCCAGCTGGGTGACCTTGGGCCAGCCATTCTCTGCCTCTACAGAGACATCATTTCCTTAGAGTACTGCGGAAAAATCAGGTGGAACTAATGATTTCTTTCTATCAGGCCATGATAGAAAGTGTCCTCACATACTATATGGTACGCTGGTTTAACAGCTGTGGACAGAGAGGCACTACTGAGTGATCAGTTCGGTACAAGAAACCATTGGTTGCCCTCTAACACCATTGGATGACATCGCCAGGTCTCGCTGTTTCAGCAGTGTAAGGAAGATACTTAGGGATGATTCACATCCTGACTAGTGTCTCTTTTCACTTTTACCATTGGGCAGAAGACATTGAAGTATAGCCAGCTGGTCAAACAGGTTTAAAAACATCTTCTACCCAAGGCTGTCAGACTCCTAAACACAATCGCAATCACTCCATATACATATGGAAATGTATGACTAGGTTTTTTTCCCCAATTACTTGTATAAGGATTATTCTTTATACAATTTATGTTGTCTTGTATTTTCTGTTATAGATTGCACCAGTAGAGGCTAAACCAATTTTGTTGTATACATGATGTACAATGGCAATAAAGGCATTATTATTATTATTATTATTATTATTATTATTATTATTAAGCTTTTTTCTGCACTATTAGCCCTTTTTTAAGCTGAATAGAAGGAAGTCATCTTTACTCTTTGTTTACTTATTCTTGAATGCTGAGAAACAATTATAGGTAGTTCTCAACTTACAACAATTTGTTTAGTGACTGTTCAAAATGACGACAGCAGTGAAAAAAAGCAACCTATGACTTAGGACCATTGCAGCATCCCTATGGTCACGTGACCAATATTCAGATGCTTGACAACTGACTCACTCATATTTATGATGGTTGCAGTGTCCTGGGGTCATGTGATCAATTTTTGACAACTTCTGACAAGCAAAGTCAATAGGGAAGCCAGATTCATTTAACAACCCTATTACTAACTTAACTGCAATGATTCACTTAACAACTGTGGCAAGAAAGATTGTAAAATGAGGCAAAATTCACATAATGTCTTGCTTAGCAACAAAACTTTTGGGGTCAATTATGGTTGTAAATTGAGGACTACCTGTATATGTATATTCATTAACATTATTTTTATGTGTATATTTCCTTAATTTCATTGCTTTAAAGAGTATAGTGAGACAAAATGCAGTTGGAAAAGAAAAGAAACAGCAGGAAAACCATCTACATACAAAGATTCAATTAATTTTGATCTAAATAGAGGAACTTGTTAATAAGAAAGTGGTAATGGGAATGTCAAATAGTAAAAAAAATTGTTCTAAGCAAACTAGTAGCAAATGACATTTTATACTTACCTTACTTATACTTTTCTTACATACAGAAAATATATTTTATAGTTTTGAAAATATTCACTTTTTAAAAAAAAAACCTTTTGAAACAGATAATTAATCATTTTTGTTTATAAATATGTCTGTTTTATTTAGCTGAATGTGGAGCAAGTGTATCTGGGAATGAAGGAACATTACTATCACCAAATTTTCCATCTAACTATGACAACAACCATGAATGCATCTATAAAATTGAAACTGAACCTGGGAAAGGCATCCACTTAAGAGCCAGAACCTTTAAGCTGCACGATGGTGATACTGTTAAGGTAAATATTAAACCATACACTCACATACACAGCAATAATACAACCCATCCAATCCTATTTCAGCATATTTTCTGAGTTTTAGTACTTGAAATCAAATTTCTTTGGTGTTTTTTTTTTTTTTTTTTTTTTTTGGTAATATCAGTTCTGAGATTCAGGGACAGTCCTGAATTGGTGATTTGTGGAATTCCACTTGAATAGACCTTGACTTAAAGAAAGGAAATGCTAGGACATTTGTTATTGTAAATCCAAGTTAACTTTAACTTGTTTTATATGTGACTTTGTCTCATTCTGACCTTCAGTGTGTCCATGTTTGGATCATATAGTACATATGACAAACTTTCTCCAAAGATTGAACCTCTGATGCTCTTCAGATATGTTATCCCAATACATCTGAAGAGTAACAAGTTAAAAAAAAACCTATAATGTAAGGAGTAATTTAAATAACTACAATCTAGCTTCTCAGTCCTTGTCCTACTGACATTTGATATTTGCCTTATCTTTTTTATTTATTTATTTACAATATTTATAGCTTGCCTCAAAGTGCAAAAACTGGACAGGCACCTTAAAGTCATTCTGAACAATGCAATATATACACTGTTCAAATTCCAGTATAAAGACAGCAACCATTAAATAGTTAAATGTATACCCACCTTTCCTCAAAGTATTTCTTTCTCTCATTTTGTTATGAAAGCAAGGCTCCTGAGACTTAATAGCCCCAAGCCAACTGGGCAATAACTTATTCTGTCCTGACTTCCTTGCTAAATTTGAGAAACAGAAACTTACCTACTTTCCATAATCTGTCATACAATATTTTTCTCCTTTTGTCTAGATTAAAAACCCATGCTGTCGACAGGGACAGCATAAATGTAGGGTCAAGACAGGAAACCTAAATTTAGAAAAGCCGGGAGAGGAATAGGTTTTCAGGAATGGCTGCAGATCTGCATCTCTGTGAGAAAGAAAGATATAGATTTGTTGACATGTGATCATTTTTGTACAAGGTCTTTTTTCTCATTTTCACTCTTACTTGATCCTCCTCCAATTATTTAGTCTTCTCTCTAATACATTTACCCCACTTGCAAACTATTAATTATAATCATTAATAATTATATTTTTGTAACTGTTAATAATATGGCTCTCCCTATCTTTTATCCTTATAAGCAGTACCTTCCCCTTGCCTATTTTAGTGCTATTGAGAAATACACACACACACACACACACACACACACACACACACACACACACACACACACACATATATATATATATATATATATATATATATATATATATATATATATATATATATATATATATATATATAATTTAATATATTAGGCAGAGTTACTGGAGAGACTGAAAAATAGTAGAACTAGAGAAACTCAATCAAAAGATTCCTGGGAAAATTACAGAAACATTGCGAAAGTGAAAATAACATGTACAGATAGTTCTTGGATTATGACTATTTATTCAGCAACCATTCAAATTAATGACAGCATTGAATAAGAAGGATTTACAACCAGTCTGCAAAAATGCAGCCATCACAGTGCACCACAGTTATGTGATCACAAGCTGAGCATCTGGGTACCAAACTTATGATTTTACAATGTTACAGTGAGTCAAAGTTAGATTATCATCATTGCAACCTTCCCTGCCACTTTCCCACAAGCAAAGTCAATGGGGAAACCAGCAGGGAAGCCACAGGTCATTCTCACCACTTTTTTTTCAATGGAGGCCTGCTATCTTATGCTCTGTAGTGACCCTCACTGGCCCACTAGCACACATTAGTGCCTGCTCTTGAACCCTTAGAGCATACCTCTCGCCTGCCTATAGCTCTTGCCTGTCACGCTGCTTTCCTAGAACTCTAGTTACAGTTCTCTCTTAACCACTCATATGATCTCTGGGTAACAACAGTAACTAAGACTGCCCAAACGTATGTCATTAAGAGATGCAGCCATGTGGTTTCACAGTTTAAGACGTGACTTAGCAACATATTGTATAGTCTGGTCCTAATTGCCATTGAAACTTGAAGGGTATCTGTAGCTTGAAAATCTTTGCACTCAAGAGTGGCTTTCTTTCCCTCATTTCTATAAGCTCCAATCCCATTAAAGTGGAAAGAAAAAGAAAAGAAACAGTAAAGTCACTTTAATAACTGGAATTATAGAAAGGCATAATTCAAAACTTCTTGCACTGATTTCCATGGTGGATTTTATCTCCTCCTAATGGTCTAGCTTATTTGCAGATTTCTTGAGATTATACATTTTATTCTGTTTTACTCATTCATTTATATTCTGAACTTTAATACTACTCCTATGGTTTATTTAATACTAACTCCTATGTTTTTTTTTAAAGTATAGCTCTCTAATATTCTTTCTTTTCTTTTCTTTTCTTTTTTTTGTATAACCTACATTTTATATAACATTCTAACAGAGCTTCAGTTCCATCTGAGATCTGTCTGTTTTGGTCCACTATCAATTACCTCTCCTTTATTGTCTTTGTTGCTGAGTTACTGAGTTGCTGAATCTAGCTGACTCAGCTAGACTTGACCCTTTTTATTATAGTCATAGACCAGTATAAGGCCCTTATGGTATTGAAACTGTTCCCAACTAAGCTTTAAATATTGGCAATATCTGACACTCAAGGATATTTAAATAATGCTATTGTTTTTAATATGGACTAGTATACTAGTCCAGGGGTCCCCAACCTCTGGGCCGTGGCTTACTACTGGGCCTTGAGCCTTTCAGAAGTGGGCTGTGGAAGTGATGAGTGACCATGAATGAATACATCTCCACTCGTGTGAGCAGTGAGTGACCGTGGGGCCATCCCCCCCTTCTGATGGTCCACAAAGCCGTAAAAGTTGGGGAGCTCTGTACTAGTCCATACTAGTATAACTTCTGTTTCACAGCACCTACAATCTGCAATAACATTTTCCTTGAAATCTGTATATCTACACCCCAGCCATCATCTTAAAAAACCTTGAAAACCTAGCTCCTCAGATACAAGGCCAGGAAATCATATCAACCCACCTCTGAATCTGAGTGGTCATTATTAGTCTTAGAGTGTTTCATCATGCCCAACTGACATGACCATTTGTGCAATGTTTTAAAATGTTATTTTGTTGTCCTAACCTTTTGAAGATGTCTAGAGTCTTCTTCTTCTTCTTCTTCTTCTTCTTCTTCTTCTTCTTCTTCTTCTTCTTCTTCTTCTTCTTCTTCTTCTTCTTCTTCTTCTTCTTCTTCTTCTTCTTCTTCCCCCCCTTCCCCTTCCCCTTCCCCTTCCCCTTCCCCTTCCTCCTCCTCCTCCTCCTCCTCCTCCTCCTCCTCCTCCTCCTCCTCCTCTTCTTCTTCTTCTTCTTCTTCTTCTTCTTCTTCTTCTTCTTCTTCTTCTTCTTCTTCTTCTTCTTCTTCGTGGGAATGAGCAGAGAAATAAATTTAACAATTAAGTTTACACCTCCTGTACTAATTCTAGACTAGAACTTCAATATGCATTCATGACTGAGGAGGAGAAGGCCATCTCCAAGGTTGTGTCAGCCAGTTGCAGCTCTAACATGTGAGGATAAGAGTAATTCCAAGTCTTGTCATCACACAACAGGACTACTGCACTGACCTCTAAATGGGGCTGTCATTGGAAATCACCTGGGAGCTACAACTGGTACAAAATGTGGCTGCCTGGGTGCAGTATGTGTTAACCACCAAGACAGGGGTGTGTTCTACTTACCTTTACTACTGGTTCACAACGGGATCGCATGCGCGCATTCGCTTCGGCCATGCACACTTCAAGCTTCTGCGCATGCGCAGATCGTCTATGATGACATCCCACCGGTTCTACCGGTTCGCAAGAACCAGTCCGAACCGGGGGCAACCTACCACTGTACTAAGAGCATATTACACTGTGCTGGCTGCCAATAGGTTTCTAAATGCAAATCGAAGTATCTGTGGTGATTCTATACACTCTCACCTCATTTAGCTATTACCTTGGTTTGCAACCATTTGCAAATATGATGGTACTAAATGGTAATAAATTATTTTCCAGGCACTACGCACATTTACAAATGTAATGGATCTACAGCAATGCAGTCACTGACTAATGCCGGTGTAGAGAATTATTTGAATGAGATGGCAGCAATCAGTAATCTTTGAAGGGCCCCCTTCTCCCTCTTTCCCTCCCTAAAAATCTATGGAAATTCTCAGTCATCCAGGTCATGGTTGTCCCAAAGGTGGTTTTTCAGGAGGCAACTGGACTTTCTGGGTTTTTTGTTCTTCTTTGAAAACATTTCGCTTCTCATCCAAGAAGCTTCTTCAACTCTGACTGTATGGTGGGGAATGAAAGGATTTATTCTCCATGCAGACAGTTGAAGAAGCTTCTTGGATGAGAAGCGAAATGTTTTCAAAGAAGAACAAAAAACCCAGAAAGTCCAGTTGCCTCCTGAAAAAGCATCTTTGGTACAACCATGACCTGGATGATAGAATCTCCATAGACTTTTGGCTATGTACTTTGGGATGAACACCTTTCTAATGATGTGGGAGTATGAATGATTTCCAGAAAAATTGCAGACTACAGGAACCATTTGCACTTACGTTTGAGATGCAGATAACACAGACTCATCCCCAACCGCCTTGCCCTATGCCTCTCTTCAACAGTGACTGGACACAGGGCAGAAACATCCTGCAGCCAAGAAGGCTCCACACCCATTTGCACTACTCAAGTGACCCTGAGGACGCAGATAAACCTCCAAGTGGCCTCAATGACTCTTTAAAAGAATGCAAATGACCAGCTGTCTGCAAGGAGTATAAAACCTTCCATTCCCCACCATCCAGTCAGAGCTGAAGAAGATTCTTGGATGAGAAGTGAAATGTCTTCAAAGAAGAAAGAAAAAACAAGACAGTTCTGTTGCATCCTAAAAAGCACCTTTGGGTCTCTCTCTCTGTTATTCACTTAGTGACCATTTCACTTGGAATTGGCTATTGGAATGGAACTCAGCCACTAAATGAGGAGCGGGTGTAATGCCCTTTATGGCTTGGCACTAAAGTACCTATAGAATCACTGAATTATCTGTTTAGAATTGATTTGTCCAGTACATTTACTGCAGGAAAAGCTCTTGACTCTTTCATGTATTTGTGATGGTGGGGAAGGGATACAGAAGCAAGGCAAAGCAAGGCAGTGTTTTCTACAATGGTAGCAATTTTTGTTTGGAATAATGAGGAAATGGTACAGAAATTATATATGAATATAAATATGAAAAATGAAACAGACTGCACAACAAAACAATACACAGATATCCAAAAATAGACCTGGCTCATTGGGACCTACATTAGATAAATGTCTTGTATATAAGAAAATTCCTTAAACATAATGTGAATGAATTATAAGGAGAAATTTTCATGTTATACTTCATTCATTCCTAATATTATTTTAATATTTTGTGATTTTTTTTTATTTAGCCGCATAAAACTATTTTAACATTGTTCCTATTTATGGACTAATTTTGTGAAGAATGACTTCAAAAGTAGTTCATTCATGTATGTATTATTTTCTCTGTGTGTTTGTTTATGTGGACTGCAGCAGTAATAGGATTTAGAACCTAGATTCTTTCCTGCAAAGGAAGGCATAACTTTTAATTTAAAATTTGGCTAATAAGAAACATGTCAAAATTGTACATACAAATGTATCCAAAGTGTCTTTCCAACCTGCTGATAACATAGACCAGCTTTGATTGTCAGATGAAGATCAAAATGGAACTATAGATAGATTTAGTTACAGTATTTTATCCAGTACTTTTCTATTTTATTTTCTTACAACTGAAATTAAGAAATGTTTAAAAATGTTTAATCAAAGAGAAATTGGCTCATTTCAAATAACGATCTTGGATATGTGCATATAATTGAAACATTCAGGTCAGTGTGGTTCTTAGTATGGGAGTTTAGTTCCACCCCACTCCCACATAACTGTTCAGAAGTTCAAGTCTTCATTCCTTCTATGTGACTTTAGCCATTATAAAAGCTTAGCATGAATTAAGAATATTAAAAATAAATTCAAGTTTCTTAATCCAGTACTAAAAATAAACTTGGTGCTTTTTGCCAGTGTTCTCCTTCAATTCTTTTTAATTCATTTAGTGGTGATCAGACTGGTGTATGTTAACCCCATCAATGTGTTTAGAAAAAGCATCTTCACAAAAATGACATGAAGCACTTTCAAACTTTTGAAACAAGAACTCTGAAGTGGATTCTGGAGACAGAAGGAGATGGAATTGATAAATGACAAGGAACTGAGCCATAAATACAAACTTGTTTTTATTAAAAAAAATGGCTGGATGGGAAATAATGTGTTATCATGTAAATGAGCTGCATAGCCAGTATATAGGCAAGCAATGAAAAGGATTGTTCTCTTTTCCAATGTTTTGTTTGGAAATTTTGATGGTTTTTAGTTAATTGTACATGAACATCTGTTAGATTGCAATAACTTTAAAATAGTTTTTTTTAAAAAAATGTGTTAAACTTTATTGTATTTTATTTTATAGGTATATGATGGAAAAGACAGTTCATCACGTTTGTTGGGAACTTTTACAAAAATGGAATTGCTAGAACTCATTCTCAATAGCACATCTAACCATTTATGGATAGAATTTAACAGTAACGGATCAGATACAGACCAAGGTTTTCACCTCACATATACAAGTAAGTGAGAGGGGAAGGGGGAAAACAGAGTTACAAAAAAGCAACTGAGCTATGAGCGATGTTTAACACAAAATCCTAAGAACTATTATTAATACCTATGGTGTTTATGAGATTGCTTCTTAATTCCTTTCAATACTGGAAAAAGAGAATCCTAAAGATGATGCTTAAAAATGATTTCCAATATCAGTGCATTATTTTGTGAACATAACAGTCAATGTAAATAGAAAAGAGAGAGACAGGTTGGTGCAGTGGTTAAGTTGATGGCCTATAAATCAGGAAACGGTAAGTTCTAGTCTTGCCTTAGGCCTCAAAGCCAGTTGGTGATTTTGAGCCAGTCACTCTCTTTCAGCCCAAATCATGTCACCAAGTTGTTGTGGGGAGAATAAGAGGAGGAAGAAGTATTAGTTATGTTCACCGCCTTGAGTTGCATATATAAAAAAGTGGGATATAAATCTAAAAAAATAAAGATAGTATCAACCTTTGTTAAATACAGTAATTACCTGTAGATTTGTAATGTATGTATAGATTTTATACAATTGAATATTTCATATTATTCTGTTCTGTTAAAATAAATATTTGTATTTCGGCAATGCTACTGTTACTGGGGTTCATTGCTCTCTAGCTTCAACAATCAAAATAGAAGAAAGGCTCAATATTAAAACTGATGGTAGATTTCCTTCTACCATCAGGCAAAAAGTTATGAGAATATTTGTTCAAAGTACAAACTAGTCACTTTTATTTTTTTTAAATGGTACTTGTCATTTTCATTTCCAGAATAAATTTTTATTCTATCTTCTTCCAAACAGTTCAACATAGTGCAGATGAGGTAGCTGGAAAACTATTAAATGGATTAGTTCTCTTGGAAAGCTTTGAGTCTAAATGGAATATCTCTTCTTTTTCCTCCTCAGCTTTTCAACCTAACAATTAATAAGGTATTGTGTGGCACAATGAGAGCACACACACACACACACACACTGTTCACCATAATTATTAATGACTACAACAGTAATTCTAAATTTTCTGTTATTAGTTGCTCTTTGAGGGAATGTGTGAAGATTATCCCTCAACTCTGCTATTTTGAATCTATTTTTCTCTAGATTCATGCAATGTGTTTTTTACTTTAAAAAAATAGCACTAACAGACAGCTCAGACGTGTAATCAAGAATGAAGGATATTGGCATTAACTCTTTTCACTATGCTATTCTCACCAAAAAAAAGTGCTCTCTTAGAAGTAATTATTTGGTCTAATAAGGTTTGTGTTTTTTCTTCTGTTATGTGAGATATAATATGGATGTCAGGATTCCGATTGACGAACCCAACCCAGCGAACACTTGATGAGACGATCCAAATTCTTAATGCAAAGCTTTATTGAATACATCATTTCGGCACAACATGAAAGCAAAACCAGCTCTGCTTAATTTCTGCAGTTTTGTACAGTTAAAGAATAGTTTTCCCCCTCCTTCCCACTAGTATAGGTCACATTGTCCAATTAGGTATCTGAATATTGTTTTAGAAAGTCTTCCAAGTCTTTGTTGACCATCTGATTAGATGAATTTGGTTCCCACGGGATGATCTCTTGTTGTTGCCTGGAACTGGCATTCCAAACCTGATTTTCCCTCCTCCCTTGGTTCTGTGGCAAGTTGAGAAGCAAAAATGGCTGCAACAGCAAAGTCACTCTTTGAACTTGACATTGGAGTATTTTGAGGTTTTTTAGAAAACAGCATGTTTCCAATGCAGATCTACTTTTTGGGTTTGTTTTTAGTTTTTTTTTTCTCTTAAAGTCCTAAAACTCAGAAATCTTGGTTTTGTTAATCATAGAGCTAATTTAAGCGTGAAAACTAAAGTTTGCTGACAATATTTTTACTACATTTTATTCTTTATTTTATTCATTAAGTCTTTCATAGAAATAATTTCAGACATACTAAAAGAAAAACATTACATTATAAATCGCCGGATACATTAACATAATAAATTAAATTTTGTTCCTATATTACTGTATGGTGGGGGCTAAGAATTCATTTTTTTAAATTAGTTAGGATTCAGAATTTCTCAGGGTCATTTCTCCTTTTTCAAAAGTTTCTAAGTAAGGTCTGGTTCTAAAATTGGAATTATTGTCCTATTGTTTTTTTCTGCTTATACAAATGTGCTTTGTGTGAGTGGTTACACAGGATAACAAAGATATTGCTTCCTGAACACTTTTGAGTATCTTACATATTTTTGCTAATCACTGCTAATCACAAAAATAACCTGTAATTTAACCTATCATATACAGTTTATAGAAATCTTCTGTTTTTACACAATACTAATGTAAGTCCTTCCGTACCTGGGGGCTATGCTGCACACATGAAATAAACATACAAAAACATGGAACTGTTGTTGAAGCACATCCAATATACCAAGTACAACTGGAATATTTGTGGAGAACTAAAAATAGTGGCTCTGCTTCTTGGATTGGAGTTTGGATGTACCAAATACTGGTGCTACTTATTTGAATGGGACAACCATGCACTCAAGTCGCATTACATTAAAAATAAATGGTCACTCTGAAAGAATTTGGTTCCAGGACAGAAAAATGTGGTACATGAACCACTTGTTGACCGGACTAAGTTATTTTTCTCCGCTTCACATAAAACGTGGGCTGATGAAACATTTTGTGAAAGCGATGAACAAAGAAGGTGAAAGTTTTCATTATTTGAGACAAATGTTTCACAAAAATAACGGATGGCAAGATTAAGGAAGGCATTTTTGTTGGTCCACAGATCAGATATATCATCAGTGACAAGCAGTTCGAAGATTTGTTAGTGGGACCAGAGAAGATCACCTGAAAATCATTCAAGAATGTCACTGAAATTTTCTTGGCAACTACAGAGCACCAAACTACATTCTGCTGGTTGACAGCATGCAAAACCAGGAAGTACAACATGTCACTGAAAATTCATTTTCTTCATTCACACTTGGATTTCCTTCCTGAAAATCTAAGTGCAGTCAGTGATAAACATGGTGAAAATTTTTATCAGGACATTACCACAATGGAAAAATGAAATCAGGACAACTGGAATTCATTAATGCTGGCTGACTATTGTTGGACACTGCAGTGAGATGCAGTGTTGTACTCTAACACTGAGTACAAATGAAAATCAGCAGGAAAACACTTTTAGCCCTATTGAATGTATGCAGCATGTTAGAAACATTATGCAATTAAATACGTAACAGTCTTTAAAAGTTTATTTCATGTTTCTCAAGATTCCCACATGATACAGTTTTTCTGAAATTATATTTTTGTTCAGATTGAAGGGGTCTATCATAAACATCAAAAGACTTTCAGGATGCAAGATTTTTGGAAAAAATATTTGTTATCCAGCATCTATAATATGCTGCAAGATAGGTGCAAGTATGGTCCTTCCATCCAGTGCTTGAAAAAGTACAGCGTCATATGGCCGAACCTTATTATTCATTTATTTTATTTATTTATTTATTGGAATTTGTCAGACAAAAATGAGAACAAGAATAAGGGAATAAAAATACAATGACAGGGATGATAAGCACATTAGTGCATTTATGCATGCCCCCTCTACTGACCACTTAAATATGAAGTAAGGTCCACAGAAGTCAATTTGTGACTGAAACTGTGAAAATTTGTAGCTGAGACAACTGAATCAGGTAGTGCATTCCAGACTCTATTACAGAAATCATATTTTTTACAGTCAAGTTTAAAATGATTTACAATGAGTTTAAAGTGGTTGTTTACACATGTATTGTTGCAATTAAAACAGAGAAAGTCATTTACAGGAAAAACATTACTATGTATAATTTTGTATGTAAACCTAGGTCTGACTGCAAGCAACACAGTTCTAAGTTATCTAAACAGAGAATTTCGAGCCTAATAGCATAGGGAATTCTATTGTGTACAGAAGAGTGCAAGTCTTTTCTCGTGAAGTACTTCTGAACCCGCTCAATTGTACTGATGTCAGAGGTATGGTGGGGATTCCAAACAGTTGAACAATTCCGAACAGTTGAACAAAAAAAAAAACAAAAAAAAAACAGTCATGTCTTTGATCTGTGAGCTACAAGTGACAACTAGCGAGAATCTGTTGTTCCGATTCCGCAGTTTCTCTGCTAATAGCTCCTCCCTGGCAATCGATTTGGGTCTATTGATTTGTGTATTAATCTTGTTGTGTGGTTAGTTCAGTTTTCTGGATTCCTTGTTTAAGTGCATCAGTTGAGCATCTTTGTTAATATGCAGTTTTAGTGTAGTCTGGATATATATTTGTTGGTATGTTTGGGGTAGAGATGAAGCAATCTGCAGGTTTCCTGTATAAATAGTTATATAAAAGATATATAAGCCAGTAGAAAACTCTTAGAATATAATAGAAATAAAGTAAACTCTGATTGTCAAGCAAATACTGCACCTTCTATAAAAATGTAGTTTTTTCATGACAGAATGTTTTCTTTTTCCTTCTTGAAATAATCGCATACCATAATATTTTTTCTATATTTCTTCCCCAAGTAGAATTGGTGGTAAAGAAAGCAAGTATTCCTGCCATTTTAATGTTATAGCAAAGCTACAGACGTGGAGGATTTATGATCTGGTATTTCCTAGAAATCTCAGTGTAATTTGTTTTGTTTTATTTTATTTGGAATAACATTGACTATTTGAGTTTTCATACAAAAGGGAAGGGAAGGGAAGGGAAGGGAAGGGAAGGGAAGGGAAGGAAAGGAAAGGAAAGGAAAGGAAAGGAAAGGAAAGGCTGTTAAAATATCAATTAAATTAAAAAAACAAATAAAATTAATAATTAATCAACAAGTTAAAGGCAGTTATCTAAAATACCTGTTTGTATGATTTAAAAAAAAAATAAAGGTATTATAATAATAAAGGTATTAGGCCCTGAAACTCTTGTCTGGGAGTGCATTTCAAAAAAACTGTGATGGCAGTAGAGGAGGTTGTGCTTTGAATTGTTGCTAGACAAGCTCACAGCAATTGTTGATAAACTTCTTCACATGATCTCGTTAAGAATGGAAGTTCATATAAAATTAGGCACTCTTTCAAATATCCTGACATAACTATTTAAAGGTAATAACCAGCAATCTATAACTTGCCCTATCAGATTAGCTGCAATCAAGGTTCCCCTATCCCAGGTAACTCTTGCTACCATTGCTCTTGAATTGTGCCAACTGATCTGCTAGCAAACCTCCTTCTTGCTGCTTTCCTGCTACTCCTGTTTTCTACATCATAGTCTCCCAGCTGACTTGCTACCCCAAATCTCTTTTGCTTTGGTGCTCCTACTCTTGCTGTTGCTGGTGTGTGTGTGTGTGTGTGTCTATGTGTGTGTGTGTGTTTTGTACCAGCTGCCTTACCAGCCAATTTTTTTTTTTGTCCTGCTGCCAGCTGACCTGTTGGCTGAACAACAGTTTCTCAAAACCTTGTTCCATACGTATCACTGAACTCCTGCTGACAGCCTGAGTCTCTGTAATATTCTGGCCAACCTGATAACTGATCTATGCTGCTGGCAACTCAACTCTTTTTTAGACTCTATACCACCCTCCTTCTCTTTGGGTTTTTGGGGGCTTGGGCTGTGCAAACTGGAACTCTTACCAGTGCATGGTGTTTTCTACATTCTTCTAATAATAGAGCAACCCACTCCCCAACCTCTCTTAAAAGCCATCTGTACCCCCATCAGATATTTCTTATCTTCAACTGCTTCAAGTCAAACTAGTTAACTATTCTTTTCTTTGCAGATAAGGTATGTCAGCTGAATGTTTAAGTTTTTAGTTCATTTTTCTATATAAATATTAACATCAACAAACAGAGTAGAGAAATTTTAGAGAAACCTATGGAAGTAAAACCAATGTAATGATCTGTTAAGCCCAATGCTTTCAATGAGTTTTTAATTTAAGCTATACATTGTGCTGTTGCCTGATATACTACTGCATTCTAGAGCATGGTAGTGTTGTCCTGAATTTGGAGTGTGCGCTAAAAATTAATTTTCTCTCCCTTACTGGAATAGCTTAACTAGTTCACAATATATGTCATGTTTCTCTATATATGAGAGTAATAAGCAAAGAACAGTTCTATTATGCTTATTTACAATTTTTATTTTCCCCAAATCATTTTGGAGAGCTGGTTGTTAACTTATGATAACTAAGAAGTAAACTTAGGTATTAACACTGACATTTCAAAATATAAAAAATACCACAAGGAAAACTTGTAACCATATTTATGGAGTTTGCCTCATTGTACCTTAAATTGTTTATTTTTTCATCTTTGAAAATAGAGAAAGATATAAAAATTGTGCATATTCTATAACGTCCATTGTTATTAATGCAGACACACTCAGGATTTCTGTGTATAAGTTCAAACACAAACGTATTGGAACAAAAAATAAAATGTGTATTTCTTCAGTATTATTTCTGAATTTGAAGTAAAGTCAAGATTACATCTGCAGCTGCAGGGTTCTTGGTGTTTGTGCGTATATGTCTTAATAATTTCATGAGTATTTTTCCCCAATTAAAACTTTCCTTGCCATGATACCAGTAGTCACTGTGGAGAGTAAATGATATATCCTCAGGCATCCCTACAGTTGGGCCTATCTTTAAACTTCTAAAACCAATTGGAAAGTTTTGTCACTGCAGCATTAGGTGACATTATTCTCTGTTGTCTGGCTGGTTACCTTTAAATTTAAAATGGTATTGAAAATCAAATAAGAATAACGTTATACACTCGGTTGCAGTAAGTAAGAAATGAGACACAGAGAATTTGGGAAATAAATTAATTAGTAACAATAATATACAGTGTATAGAAATCTTAAACTGCAAGTGAATTAACTATTTGACCATAAACTAGATAAGCAGAAAATAATACCATAGAATGTGATTTAAAATTCCATTGTTTTATGTTACTACATGATTCAATACATACCTCTTATTTATTATTCAAGATCTTCAGATTTGAAACTTTGTTTCTTATCTTTTTGTTCTATATTTTTTCTACTGATTCTTTTAAATATTTGTCATCACTAATAGTTTAATCTATTATTTCAACTTCTGCTTGAAATTAAATTCCCCACTATATTATATTTTTATTATTTTCCCTCTATTTAAGCATTACTAGGGTGGCTAGAGATAAACAGAGTGTTTCTGAAATGTCTTGTTGTACTTTACAACTGAGACAGGAATAGTATCACTTATTTTTGAAAAATACTATAATATATAGGCTTTGCTTCAATATTGAAGGGATGGGTACTGGTTAGAATATCTAGAAAATCCAACATCTTCTGGAGAAATGCATTGAGAGCCACACACTGGAACAATCATTTAACAACACAAAATACTAGGAAGAGTGCCATTTTGTTAATTCTGCTTAATTAGCATATACCATCCTTTTATCACTAGATTCAATTTTTGAGAATTGGACACCTAACAATTGTCTTCTGGCAAAAAGTATTATTATTATTATTATTATTATTATTATTATTATTATTATTATTATTATTATTATTATTATTATTTTCATTGTGTCATATCCAAACAACTAAATATAGAGTTCAGTATAGATTGGTGATAACCCTGCAATCTTTAGGAAAGCCTTCACATTCCACCACTGTCAAAAGTCATTCAGAGTAAAAGCACGAGATAGGTTTTCCATAAGTACAGCATTTAGCTTATGGTACTTTTTGACCTGGAGTTATACTTCTGCTTGATTTTCAGTGCTGCCTAAGGATCTCTGTATTTTGATATGAGTGGAGTATGTTTGACCTCTCCTCTCCTCTCCTCTCCTTGTTTTTTTTCATGGTCATTACACATCTCTGTAAATGTGTACATGTAAAAGCCTAACTGATATGGAAATAAAAGTATCTTAGACCAATCAATCAGAATAGAGCTGGAAGGGACCTTGAAGGTCTTCTAGTCCAACCCCCTGCTCAAGCAGGAGACCCTATACCATTTCAGACAAATGGCTATCTACTCTTAAAAAATCCAGTGATAAAGCACCCACCAATTCTGAAGGCCAGCTGTTCCACTGATTAATTGTTCTCACTGTTAGGAAGTTTCTCCTTAATTCCAGATTGCTTCTTTCCTTGATTAGTTTCCATCCATTGTTTCTTGTCTTGCCTTGGAAAATAAGTTGACCCCCTTCTTCTTTGTGACAGCCCCTCAAATATTGGAATATTGCTATCATGTCATCCCTAAGCCTTCTTTTATAGACTATCCATAACCAATTTCTGCAACCATTCTTCATATGTTTTAGTCTTCAGGCCTTTAATTATTTTAGTTGATCTTCTTTGTACTTTTTCCAAAGTCTCAACCTCTTTTTTGTAATGTGGTGACCAAAATTGGATGCAGGATTCTAGGTGTAATCTTACTAAGGATTTATAAAGCAGTACTGATACTTCACATGATTTTGATTCTATGCCTCTGTTTATACAACCAAGGATTGTATTAATTTTTTTGGCTACTGATGCACATTGATAGCTCATATTTAAGTGATTGTCTACTAGGACTCCAAGGTGCCTCTCACAGTTACTGTTTTTGAGCCAGGTTTTGCCTAATTTGTACTTGTACTTATGGTTTTCCTGCCTAGGAAAAGATATCATTCTTTTTACAATACAAGATATTGTATTCTACAAGATATTGTACACTATGAAAATAAAGTAGAAAGGGTGCAGATTTTATCTTACCATTTTTATAGAACAGAAGGACTCATTAGACCACTGCTCAAAACTTTGTACCAACTAGAGTTACCTTGAGGTAAAATGGGCATCCATTAAACTTTAAAAATAAATAAATAAATTTCATAGTGGGAAGTTTATCAAATAAGAATGAAAAGGGTATTAGGATCATGTTAAAATAATAACTGGAAATATACTAAATTTCATGATTATTATCATGACTAGAAAAAGGGCAGAAAAAAAGTATTACAGCAATACGAGAAATGAAAGTTTAAAGTTAATATTTCGTATAAAAGGAGAAACAGCTTCGGTTACCATGGCTACTTTCATTCCTACAGGAATATGTTGTGAATTAATGACCACTGCCTGATATATAAAAAAACAGGATTGTAAAGAAGAAATCTCAGATTCCTGAAGAAGACAGAATATAATTTTTAAAAAAATCATTTCAGGATTAGGGATTTTAAAAAATAATGTTTATTTGGTCAAGGAACAATAAAATTTCAAATATATAATACTAATGTACAATCAAATGGGTGAGGTAAAAGATTAACAAAACAAACAATCTCTATAATAAAAGTGTACATAAACATAATCTATTGAAATGACATATTAATAAATGGGAAGTATATGTCTGAAATAATGTTATCAAGTAAAAATATATGTCACATAAAGCAAGAACGAACACGTAAACTTGAAGTGATTAAAAAAGCAAAAGAGGTAATTCCTGTGACCAGTTATGACTTTCCTTAACTGTGAAAGCATAGCATTTGACTACTAAACAGGTAAGGAAGTATTTTGAATCTTATAGAAGAAATTTCCCATAGAAATTATCTGGCTTCCTGGAAATTTACATATTGGAGGCAGAATATAAGAAGACGTAATATTTTGCAGAATTTACAGTATAACAATATATGATAAATGGACTATAACTTGTCACCATATGAGAAGGTGCACTCAGTTAAAAGAATGTTGGAATATCTGCCTTGCAACAATGTGGATGGTAAGAAATTATATATGTCTTTGAAAAATGCTGCCCCAGACTTGGAAAGATAGAATTTGAAAGTATTTTGCTGGTTGTCAAGTGCCCTTGTTTATCCAACTTTTGTCATGTTGGGCATTAATTTCTCTTCCTCCAGGAGGGTGATTGCCTGGATTGTAGACATCCATTTTTAAAGCCTTAACTGGGCATCTGCTGTTCTGTGGAATTCAATGAGGATTGATCTCAAGAATTTTTTTGCACTGATTCAGAATTAGGGTTAGATGAGTTGATAACAGGAAACTTGCAAAATGATGGATGGATTGAGCCAACATGGATCGGTCTATCTAGGGGCTAATTTAAACAATTGAACAATTTTCTTCTTGAGAGATTATATGACCAGGCAATATCCTTTTAAGAGCTGCTTGCTCATTTTTGTATTCGGTCCACATTCATTCAGCACCATTTTTTTCTTGACCTTTTCTTCCTGTTTTACTGCATGCCTTTTTACATACATTCTTTCCATCACATTCAACTTCCTTTTATGTTTCTCCTCACTACCCAGTTCTCATTTCTATATAATAAATTAGGTAAAACAATTCTTTTATTTTCATTTCTTGTAGCACAACTGGCCACTATGTACTCATTATGTTTTTTACAATATTTGCATACTGGCCACTATATACTCATTATGTTTTTTACCAATATTTGCATACCTCAAAAATTCTCCAACTACTTTCTCATCTTAGCTAAACATTGAGCTACTTTCTATAGCTTTTTTTCCCTATTTAACTTGTAATTAACAACTTTGTTCCTTATGCTATCTGTCTGGTAAACTCACAAGATTCATTTTTCTCACCATGTACATGTATACATCTGAATTAGACTGTGTTGTTTCTCTATGTCATATAATATATGTGAGTATATACATAATTTTGTATTTATTTAGTCATGTTTATATATTGTATATTGGAGGTGGCGACTCTTTGAGAGCTGTATGCAATGAAATTTCATTTTAATATATGCCAATTAGTATACATTCAAAGTGACAATAAAGTTATTCTAAGTTCTAATTGTTCAGTCAAATGTATCTGTCAAACATGCTACTTTCATCTTTGATATTTATTTTAAGATCCGTACTCCTTGTTGCATCATGCAATATACCTAATGTTTGTTTTAAGTCATTTGGGGTTTCAGTCAACATCATTACATCAGCTGCATAGAAAACTACACATAGATTCTCATTACCAATCAACACACCTTAAGCATTCAGTACATATTTACAAATAAATGTATTACACAGCCAAGGGCACATCACAAAGCCTTGTCTTATTTCCTGTTCATTGTTGATTCATCCATCAAGTGTTCAATTTCATTTCTCGCAGATTTTTGCTTCCAGCACATACCATTTTTGTTGCATACAGCAACCAACCTGCAACTCTGTATTTTCATAAAATGTTCTATATTCAAAACTTTTTTTTTACTTTATCATATTTTCAAAACCAAACATGAAATAAGTGTTAATCTGTCACATTCAAAGATTTCTCAGTGACTTGTTAAAGACCCTAAACCTCACACATTTTTGCACTATCATCTTTTATGCACATCTTTTTACACACAGTAATAGTTTTCCACTCACTAGTTGTCTTTCCCTTTGTATAAAGAAAAAATAATACCATTATTACAATGGTGCGGCCTAATTTCAGTCTTCACACACATGTTAAGCAAATCAAACAGCCACTCCATAAACAAACTGCATCCATATTTTAACATTTTAATGCTATCTACCTTTATTTATTTATTTATTATTACAATTTATATACCACCCTTCTCCCGAAGGACTCAGCAGACCTCTGCAACCCTAACATTTTTTCTCATTCTCAACTCATTTTTACTTATATTCCATATTTTTAACACTTAGAGAAGTGTGTTGTCTTGTAGAATGAGGAATAAGTTTTAAAGGTTTTAAAGCATAAAAGCATTAAGCATAAAAGTTCTTAGAAGAATCTTAGCAGACTAGAGATCCTGAAATATTCAGACCTCTGAGTTATTTTCATTTTCATTTCCGATAAAGAAACATATATTGGTAGCATTAGATGTCAGAGAATTTTTTCTCATATTAGGCATAGAATTTTGCAGACAACATATGAATAAATTCTTGTATTGACAATAAAATAGAATGGTATATGATTCAACTATTGCACATAGCATATTATATAAATAGCACACACACACACACACACACACACAAATATACATCTGCACATTTATATACACACACACAAACGTGTATAGGTATGTATGTGTATGCTTTAATTAAAAACTTTTTTGAGGTCATTTCCCTTCCCCCTACCATCAGTTGGCTTGGTTAGAATGAAACAGTTTGATAACAAACTGTTAATAGGGAAAGAGTCAGTCAGGTGCCATATCTGGACTTTTCAAAGGGCTCAAAAGGTAATTGAGCTCCTCCTCCTCCTCTTCAAATGGCACAATTTATTCTTACCACAGACATTTCTATCAGATGCTTTCCTAACCAGATTAGTAGAAGATACTAATACTGGTGACTAGTCTAGAGGTCTTCAAACTTTCAGCTTTAAGACTTGTGGACTTCAACTCCCAGAATTCTCCAGCCAGCTGAGTTGAAGTGCGCAAGTCTTAAAGCTGCCAAGTTTGAAGACCTCTGGACTAGGACATAAAAAGAAAACAACTAAGGTTAAAAATCAGCATTTAGAGTTTTTTAAAATCCTAGGATGTGATGTGAATATAAAGAAAACTTATATCACATTCACAGCATTTGAGCTATCTTTAAATTATGCATATTAACCTTAGTTTCAGCAGCAGCTGCAGCAAACTGCAGATAATACCTAAATGATGCCATGCCATGCAATATAAAACAAATGATGCTCTTTGTACTTGTGATGCAACATCTTTCAAAAGTACGCATCTTGCAGCATTTGTGTGATGAGCTCAAGCACATGTTATCATTTGTGTCATGTCTGCCACCTCGCCCCCCCCCCCCCCGCCATGTCCCCAGAATGCCCTATCTGATTTGCTACTCCTACATTTTATTTGAAGCTTGAAAGAGGGAACACAGAATGCAGGAAATTTGGCCAACCATGATTGCAATAATGTTATTTAAGGTGGTCAGCATTTTGGAATTATAAAAATGGAATTTTAAGAGCTCTGGTAGCGCAGCAGACTAAAGCACTGTTATTAACATCAGCTGCCTGCAATTACTTGGAGATTTGAACCTTCAGACTCAACCTTCAGGGTCAAGGTTGACTCAGCCTTCCATCCTTTCTAAGGTAAGTAAAATGAGGACCCAATTATGGGGGCAATAAGATGACTTTGTATAAAATATACAAAAGTATGAAGGCTATTGCTTAATGCATTGTAAGCCGCCCTGAGTCTTCGGAGAAGGGCGGCATATAAATCAAATAAAAATAAAAAATACATTCCTCTCTCTATATATACCTCTGAACAAGGTTACTGTCTTGTTAAGAGCCATCTCTTTTCTGAAAAGTAAATCCATCATTTTTATTATTATTCCTTTTCTATGGCAGAGCAAAACTGCAAAGGCATGCAAGTCTATGACTGCAGTTTTAGCCCTGTGAACACTTGATTTATATTAAATCTTTTAAACATAGGTGTGCTAAGTGATCATATTTTTCTCTTAACAAATTTGACATGCTGTTAAATATAACACTTTGGGCCTGCAGTATATCACTGCCTATATATTGGAATATGTTCAGCATTTATCACAAAAAGTCATGTGTGATCATGCTAGGAGTACACCTATCTGACTTCCTTCTAATTTATTTTGTGATTGATATCTGTTGCTGAGATTCACTAGAAAGTTTAGACTGCAGTAATTTAAATCACAGATCACATATTCTAAATACTCATTTAGTTTCAGAAGTTGTATTTGGCTACAATCCAAGTAAGAATATAAAATGATCCTTGGGTGCTGCTGCAGTGCTTTTAACTATTTTAAAAGAGTTAACTCTACTGTGCTACAATGAAATTTCTTCAAATCTTTTTTTCTCTTTTCTACTACCACTGGGTTTTAGAAATTTCTGATGTGGTGCAGAAAAGTTAATGTTGTTACTACATGAAAATTTAGAACTGCCTGAATATATGAAAAGTCATGTCGCGTAAATTTATCCTTAAATGGAAACTCGGCAAAATAATTTGTTAAATATTTAACCTTGCAACAAATCCTTATAGAAGAAGTGTATAATAAATGAAATATATAATACAAGGAAAAGGCAACTAGTTACATATTCAAAAAATACCCACGTATGGGTGATGCTTCATCGTTATTGCAAAATCTGTGATTTTTTTTAAAAAATATTTAAATCATTTTAAATTTAAATTTTAAAATGTATGGGTTTTGGCAAAAGCCTTAATTGGACAAAGTGAGTAAAATATAGCAAAAACATACATATCGTGGATGCTTCAAAAATAATAAGAGAGAAGCATTTCTAACCTTTCACAAAACAGCACTTTCTATTCATTAAAACATTATCTTTTATTAAGCTTTCTGCACAAGATTAATTGTGAAAAAATCCACAATTTTAAGAAAGTTTTTTTAAGAAAAAAAAAGGATGGAAAGAGGGGGAAATTACTTAAGAGCAGAATACTCCTTCTAAAATAAGATCTGTCTCCAGATTTGCCATGTGATGGCAATATCCTATCAATTTTAAGCCCTCCCAGAAAGACCATAAAATTGTAGAATTGCCTGCAGAAGTTGCATGAGAAAAAGAAAACACAAATAACTTTTTTTTTTCTTTTTACATTCTCTCACCTACATCCCATTGTATGTTGATAGTTCATTTGGAATTTTGAAGATATTTGAACTAGGGCTTATGAGTTTCGGGGGAAGGGGGGAATAAACTGAAATCAGAGAAAACAATTTTGTGCCAGGGAACTACTGCTGATATTTATAATCTTTCCCCCCCCTCTGAGTTTGGGTAGTTATCCCCTTTGATTGCAGCACTATACAAAACAGCACAGTTCTTTGAGAAAGACCCCCTTTTTCATTATTCAAAAATGTTGCTTTTTGATAATACACTTACACACACACACACACACACACACACACACACACACACAGGCATCTGAAGAGAAATTTGTCTTATTGATATCCTTTCTACAAATGACTTACTTCAAAGAGTGTTGGTCATCCTACACAATTGATACGAGAGGAGTTCTTTAATATTTGTACTTTCTATCTATATTTTTCTATACCTGTGGATTAGAAGAAAATACTACTGAACAAAAATAACATTGAAAGTGCCACCCAACTGACTTCCGATGGTGACGTCAGCATGTAAGGAACAAGGGGAACGAGGTTCCATCCCCGAAGTTCCAAAATTCTTGATTGGAAGCCGTTTTTGGCACTATCGACCACGGAGAGGTCGATAGAAAAAGGAGGATTCTCTAGGACCTCGGAGCGACAGCAATCACCCCGAAGGTTCAGAGAAAACCCCCTAACTCCAGCCGGGAAAAAACCAGCCATCTTGGCTGGCCAGAGCGCTGTCAACCGACAAGTGTGGAAGTGAAGATTATAAAGAGAAACATCAGTAAGGACTAAGTTAATTGAAATATGAAGGTATAACCATAAGGATCTAAAGACATTGGCGAGAATAGGACTCCAAAAGCGGCGGCAAGATCGTCAGGCAAGCGGCGAGAGATAGTGATGGGAGCGAAGCTTAATATCCACAGTGACAACGCAGATTTGACAGGCGAAAGGAACGAGCGACAGAAAAAAAGGATTACAAGTAAGTGGTGGATTACAACTTTACAATAATACATCTTGATTTGGTAGAGAGAGAAAAAGACTAATTAAGAAAATAACTGTAGAAAGTGAAACTCAAAGAACTGAGACTATTTGCAGAAACAAAAGGAGAAGACTTAAGGAACCTGATGACGGATATATTAGCAGAGATTACCCAGAAGGAAAAAAATGAAATCAGTAGGGAAATTGACAAAATTTATAGAGTTCATACGAACTACTGTAAAAGAAGAGATCTATACATTAATGAGAGAGGGAAAACCTTGTTATAAAGGAAAGGGAATAATAACCCTAAAACAAGTCCCAAGAAGAATAAGAGAACACAGAAAAAACTACAATTTCTTGACAACCCTACTGAATCAACATAAAATAATGTTCCGCTGGCTGGTGCCAGAGGGAATTCTAATATCCTGGGATGATAAAAAATATAAAATCGACACGATAGAGAAGGCACAAGAATTTTTTGATACTCACTTTATAATAGAAGAAGAACAGGAAACTAGATGTGATTCGGAAAACACAAACCAGGAACACTCCATGGAGGAAACAAAAAAAGAAAAGGAAGAGAAGGAGTCTAGGGAAAGGGAGAAGATGGAGAGAGAAGGGGCCAGGGGGGAAACACAAATGGTAACAAGAAACACAAGTAGACTTAGACTAACAAAAAGAAAGTAAGGAAAATGGGACGAGAATTGAAATTAATTTCAATCAATATAAACGGCCTTAATCTACCAACCAAAAGAACACACACTTTCAAAAAACTACAAAAATTAGACATAGACATTATCAATTTACAAGAAGTACATATCAAAAAACAACATCAACAGTTACTAGAAAACAGAAGACTAGGAACATTATTCACCTCATTATCAGATCAAAAAAAAAGAGGTATTGCAGTATACATTAAAAGTCATATTCAGGCAAAACAAATCTACACAGATGGAGAAGGCAGGATATTAATGATAGACATTAAGATGGAGGCCCGAAACATGTTACTGATATCAATATATGCTCCGAACGGGAACCAAAAAGAATACTTTAAAAAAATACACAATAAAATTAAGGAATTAGATTATGAACATATATGTATAATAGGGGACTATAATGCGATTGTTGATATGGATTATGATTACCAAAGTAATAAAAAAAATATATCTAAGAAAAAGATACTACCCGACACCTTTAAGGATATGATTCAAGAGTTACAATTGAAAGATGCCTGGAGAGAACTGAATAAAACCAAAAAATAGTATACATATTACTCAAATCCCCACCAGTCCTGGTCCAGACTAGACATGGCCTGGATGACTGCAGAACTAAGAGAAAACATAAAAGAAATCGAAATTACACCGAACGTATGGGCAGATCACAGTCCTATAACAATAGTCTGGAAAGGCCAGCAAAAAAGAGGAAGATGGATGATGGACAGAGAGATCATCAAAGATAAAGAATACATAGAGATGATAAAGAAAGAGATGGAGATATTCTTTCAAATAAACAAGAGGGAACAAACATCATTGCAAGTCCTATGGGACACCACAAAAGCATATATAAGAGGACTAACAATTTCATTCAAGGCGAAGAAAAATAGAGAGAAACAGCAAAGAAGAAACAATTTATTGATTGATCTTGGAAAACAGGAAGCAGAATTACAGAACAGACCTGACAGGAAAGAGATCAAGGAAAAAATAAATCTTATTAAACATGAAATAATCTAATAACAACAACAGAAATAGCTAGGAAAATCAAAATGGCAAAACAAAACCAATTTGAATTCGCAAATAAAACAGGACGTTGGTTGGCCTATAAGCTAAAGAAAGAAAAGGAAAAAAGACTAATACATCAACTACAAGACGAACAAGGGCAATTGCAGCATACGAATGAGGAAAAAAAGTGAATCGTAAGAAACTTCTATCAGGAACTATATGCACAGGAAGAAATCCAATTGGAAAAAGTAAAAGAGTATATAAATAAAACCAACATTCAAGAAATAAAGGAAACTCAAAGAGAACTCTTGAACAGACCAATATCAATGTCAGAATTAATTGAAGCAAAGAAGAAGCAGAACAACAATAAAACACCAGGTCCAGATGGCATCCCGGTGGAATTTTACAAAATTGAACACCAGTCAATAGATGATATTCTATTACAAGTCCTGAATGAAGCAATTTTAGAAGCCAAAATTCCTAAATCATGGATAGAGACAATTATTACATTGATACCCAAAGAAGACTCAGATCTCACCCAAACTAAAAACTACAGACCCATATCGCTTCTAAACGCAGATTATAAATTATTTACATCAATCATGGCCCAGAGAATGAAGAGAATTATCGTGGATTACATCCATCCAGACCAAAATGGATTCATTCCAAATAGGCAAATCAATAAGAACACAAGAACAATAATCAATGTCCTGGAATACTATGAGCAAAAATTGGATGAAAAAATGGCCTTACTCTTCCTTGACGCACAGAAGGCGTTTGACAACCTTAATTGGGGATTCTTAACATTACAATTAGAAAAAATGGGAACCGGCGATAAATTTTTAAACATGATCAAAACAATATACTCCGATCAAACCGCAAAGATATGGATAAACGGAGAGACAACAGACCAATTTAAAATATCCAAGGGAGTGAGACAAGGATGTCCCCTCTCTCCTATATTATATATATATATATATATATATATATATATATATATATATATATATATATATATGTATGTATGTATGTATGTATGTATGTATGTATATATATATATATATTAGCATTGGAACCATTGGAACCACTGTTGAATGAAATTAGGAATGACAATGAAATAAAAGGATTAAGAACAAAAAACCAGGAGTATAAATTACAAGCATTTGCAGACGATGTAGTATTTATTTTAGAATGACCAAAACAATCAGGATTGAATTTATTAAGGAAGATAGAACAATATGGCGAAGTGGCAGGATTGAAAATTAATAAACAAAAAACAAAACTACTAACTAAAAATTTGACAAAAATCCAGGAGAAAGAATTGGAAGAAACGTTAGAAATACAAACAACAACAAAAATAAAATACCTAGGAATTTGGCTCACCAATAAGGTATCATCCCTTAAAGAAGACAATTACAATAAATTTGCCAAACAAATTCAAAAGGACTTAGAGGCATGGAGTAAATTGAGACTATCACTATTAGGCAAAATTGCTTCAATCAAAATGACAATTTTACCGAAATTATTATACCTATTTAGAACAATACCGATAAATCCAGGAAAATCATATTTCAAAGACCTTGATAAAATGACATTAAAGTATATATGGCAAGGAAAAAGAGCCAGGATTAAACTGAAACACCTGCAGGACACTAGAGAAAGGGGTGGCCTGGGACTACCAGATTGGCAAACTTACTACATTGCAACAGCTTTAACTTGGATTAAAGATTGGATGACACTCGAAGATAAACGAATGTTAGCATTAGAAGGATTTGACCTGTCGAAAGGCTGGCACACATTTTTATGGGAGGAAAAACCCAGGCAACATGAACACTTCAGGAGACATCATATCAGAGGAGCATTGGCAAAAATTTGGACCGAAATAAGGAGAAAACACTACGACAAAATCCCAAGATGGCTATCAACCATGGAGGCCCAAATTTATCCGAACACAATGGATATAGACAAAATGAAAACCTATGACAAATTGTTGAACACAGAGGGAGAAATGAAAACAAGAGAGGAATTGAGACAGCAGGGCACGGACATTGACTGGTGGACGTATTTACAGATAAAATCAAGATATAAAATTGACATGAAAAAATTTGGAATCCAAAAAGAAAGAAATGAATTAGATAAAATTATAATGCAATCAGACGATAAATTAATAACTAAAATATATAATTATTAAAATACAAATTGGAAGAAGAAGTGGTGAAGGAAAATATGATTATTTGGGCTAAAAATTTTGGATATAATATCAACCTAGAAAATTGGGAGAAAATGTGGAAAGTAAATACTAAGCTGACAATGTCCGTGCCCTACAAAGAAAATACATACAAGATGTTTTATAGGTGGCATCTCCCCCCTGCACGTCTGGCAAGGATGTTCCCCAATACTAATCAGAACTGTTGGAAGTGTAAAACACAGAAGGGGACCTACTACCACATGTGGTGGTCATGCCCAAAGGTCAAAAAAATTTGGAAAACAATTCAAAATCAGCTGGAAGAAATCACCACTCAAAAAGTGCCCCTCAGACTGGAAACATACCTATTAGGAATACTGACAAAGGACTATAAAAAAGAGACACAATACTTGATAATACACATCCTGACCGCAGCTAGAATCACTTTCGCACAAATGTGGAAACTGGAGGATACGCCATCAGAGGAAAAAATAATACAAAAAACAATGGAATGTGCGGAAATGGACAAACTTACCAAAGAAATACAGGGAAAAGAAGATTCAGATTATTACTTAATTTGGCAAAATGGTACAACTGGTTAGATAAAAAGAACACGAAATAAGGGAATACCACCCAATGATACAAAAATAAGGAAATAAAATGAAATATCGTTGTATAAACATTGATACATGATGAAGGATAAATATACACAGATATATAGATATATAATTACTGAAGTAGCTCTATTTTCAAAGTTCAAGCTCTATGACTTGATTTTACTTTATAGTTAGTTTATGTATAGTTTGTTTAAATGTCTACGTCTGTATATGTATGTTTGTTTATTAAAATAAAAAATAAAATAAAAGAAAAGAAAGTGCCACCCAACCATAGAATAATGAAAGGAAAAGGTTTCTTGGATAGAATTGGATGTCACATCACCAATTCTGTCTCCTTCCATGCTAAGAGGATAACAAAATTCATTTGTATTCTTTCTAGTCAGATTTTTTAGATTAGTGTTTTATCCTGCCTTCATTATTTTTAGAAATAATTCAAGATGGCAAACATACCCAATACGCTTTCCTTTTCTTATTTTCCCCATAACTATGCTGCTGAGGGAGAGTGACTGGCCCAAAGTTATCCAGTCAGCTTTTATGTCTAAGGCAGGACTAGAACTCTTAGTTTCCTGGTTTCTAGCCTGGTATCTTAACCACTGGATCAAACTATCACCAATGCACTCATGCATGCATGTATATGTATATGAGTGTATGTATATATGCACAATACAACACACAATATAGACTGTCAAATTTGATGTGCTTGTACTACCTTTAAAACTAGTATTCCTACATGCATGAGCTTCAAGTTTGATGAAAAATGATAGTAATGTTTACATATGTTTTATTTATTGCTTTACATCCACTATCACTCTGTAGTCTGCCTGGCTATCCACGATCCCTTATCTAAAATAACAACTCCATGAGATGAGTTCCCTCATTATGTCTTTTCTTAGAATTTAATTGAAGTGTGGGAAGCCAGGAAAAGTACAGACACTGGATTGTAGAATGATACACCTATTCTTCATTTTGTTTCATCTAAGGTAGGTATCAGAATCTTATAACCAGACATGAGTTTTGATGTTGTCTTCTCTTTTTATAATAGTTTGAAAACAAAATTTAGCCATCAAGTTGAGGAGAGACACAAACTCTACATTGATACTTTCATTTTAAGATTTTTGGTATTTCGTTGTGCCACTATTGAAAAAACAACAAGCATTGTTGTTTTTGCACCATAACAAAAATTGCACCATAACAGAAGCTAGATTATAGTTCCATCCCAAAAATGTTGATGCTTGTTATCTGGTTCCTTTTTTTATAAAGCAGCTTCATAATTACTTAAATGTATTAGAAAACCTGCTTAGTTGTTTGTAGCAAACAAAACTGAGCAAATGTATAAACTCAATATGTAAAGAGAATTTCTATTGTTTGTTTTCCCTTGACAGGCTTTGATTTAGTAAAATGTGAAGATCCCGGAACACCAAACTATGGCTACAGAATCCGTGATGAAGGGCATTATACAGAAACAGTGGTTTTATACAGTTGTAATCCAGGCTACACGATGCATGGTAGTAATATTATTACCTGTTTAAGTGGTGATCGAAGAGTTTGGGACAAGCCCTTACCTACTTGTATAGGTAGGTAATAACAGAAATTCACAATATAAATGTGGCTCTTGTTTATGGATCAGTATTGCACTTTTCATAATATTTGAAATAGCGTATAATTTGTTTCAATTTCTTCAATTTGTTTTGGTATCCATACTGAAATTAGAGATGTGTGAACTATTTCATAAAAATTCTGTTGGTTTTATCGAATCTCCTTTGTCATTTCTTGAAATTCACTGATACTTTATCATAATAACTTGAATTTCATTGTAGGAAAATGTGTCTTAACTGATATGTTATTTTGGTTGAACTTTACTTTAGTAAAATGAAGTAAGATTTAAAAATGTATATATTCAACTGACAATTTTTTATCCAAAGTTTTTGTTCAAATTTCACACATCAAAACTACTTATGTTTTCTATAAGCAAGAATCCCTACATATTGAGAAAAAATGTCAAGAACCACAAACTACTTCTACCCAATACTTTCAGCTACACAAAACATTTCTTTTCTTGGTACTAATGCATGACTATAATGCTTACAGAATGGGAAATTATCAGAGAAGTGTAACAAAATCCATCATTTTTATCACACCTTTCATTTGACATTGACTTTTACAGGTCCCTAAGCTTAATTTAGTAGTTTACTGGAAATTTATTTATTTATTTATTTGTTTATTTGTTTGTTTGTTTGTTTATTTATTTATTTATTTATTTCAAAAATTTACCCCTGAAAGGTACCTTATACCTTTATAAGGTAGAAAAGATAGTCACTATAGAAAATTTTCTGTAATCCTGAACTCTACAAGATCCCATTTTGTCCTGATCTAAATTTATTAACTGGAATTATTTTAGTCTTTCATCCTTTTAATTTTTTGAAACTCAAAGTAGTTTGGCACAAAAACAGTGCCTGAGGACCCACAACAAGTTAGCCAAACAAATTGTTTGATATTGGCTTAGCATATTGCATAAATCCAGCCAGTGAGATTTAGAAACTATTATATGTGACTTGAATGAAATCATTTTTTTAATAAACCTAGTTAAAGCATTGCTTAGGACAATACATGACTATAAATCTGTGTGCAGTTGGTAGAAAACTAGGTAAGTGCATAAAAACTAATTTGAGCCTCTGTTGCTTTGCTAACTTTAAAAAGGAGTTTTCAAATTTATGAATGTTTGATCTGACCTCTATATATTGGGACTGAGATTGGGAGAGATATGCAGAAATGGAGACATCAAAATTTAAGTACATGTATACAGGAAGAAATAACTCAAGTTGTGATCTAACGATTCAATACCTCTCCAAACACTTAAAGATTGAGAAAGAAACAGAAAGTAGAGGAGGAGATATATAATTTAATAGGCATGACTGAATCTTGGTTGGAAAAATTTATGAGTGGAATGAAGAATTGAAATCTAATAGTTATTCAAAAGGAATAAGTCAGATAAAGGAGAACTGCATTATATTTGGAGGGGGGGAGTGGAAATCTCTATTGATATCCAAGAATTTGAGCATAAGGGTTTAGTTAAGAGTTCCTCTCTGAGGGAGATGAGTGGTTGTGTGAAAAATAAATAAATACATAAAATTAAAGAAGAAAAACAGCAACAATATTATTCTGGGTGTCTACTATAGAATATCAAGTTCCTCTGAAATTGGGTGCCCAAAATTCCTTAGTGGTTTTGCTGTGTCATTTTCTAGAAAGTTGAAAAAAGGTAAGGGAATCAGAACTCCTGTAACGGTTTCTAAACAATAAAGAAAAGCTGGCTGAAGAGATAAAAGCAATGGAAACTTTGGGAAGAAGTAACTATGTCTTATTGGGATTCAAAATCACTACAGAAAGAGAAATTGGAGTACAATTTACATGTGCCCTAGATTTTAAGGGAACCATTTTCAGTAAACCTAGGACAGATTTTATGGCCATAATCCTGAAGACAAAACACAGGAAATTTGGGGGCTTCTCAAAGATAAGATACTGGAAGAACAATCACACACCAAATAGGAGGTGGTTTAGAAAATATCTGTAAATGTAAAGTGAGTTTTTGATTGAGCTAAGAGTTAAAAGTCACCTATAGAGAAGACAGAAGTTGGATATAATCTTCAAAGAGTTGTATCAGTAAGTACATAATATCTGCAGGAAGAAAGGTAAAAAAACTGATGCAGAAAAGAAACTAGGGTTTATAAGGGCACCTAAAACAAATATGAAAATCGTATGAGAAACAATTGAAAGCAGTGGATACGTTTAGCCCAGACTGTGGAGATAAGATACCCATTTTTAAGTATCAGAAAATTGTGGCACAGAATATTGAGTAGAATTGTTTAGAGTTACTCCTGAAGACTGGGGGGAAGGGGAGAAGCAATGGGTTCAAAATACAGATAAATGGATTTTGGTCGAATGTCTGTAAATCTTTCCTAATGGAACAGACTGTTTTGAGAGGTAGCAGATTCCTCTCTATTTAAAGACAGACTGAATTGTGTAGTAATGGATTGCTGCATGGACTAGGAGCATGATGGCGAACCTATGGCACACGTGCCACAGGTGGCACACAGAGTCCTCTCTGTGGGCACAAGAATCATCGCCCCAGCTCAGCTCCGCCATGCATGCACGCACGCCTCCTGCCAGCCAGCTGGTTTTTGCTGTGTCTCTTTGCACGGGTCTCTGCCGTGCATGTGCAGTGGGCGGGGTGCATGCGTGAGTCACCTGTGCATGCGTGGGTGGGCGGGGTGCATGTGGGGAAGTCACATGTGCATGTGCAGGGGTGGTGCGTACATGCACAGGGTGCACATGGGGGTCACACATGCATGAGGGGGGCTTGCACATGGGGGTGCACACAAATGTATGGTGGGCACACATGGGGGCACACACATATTGCATTATGGATATGCATGCACGCACGCTTTTGGCACGCACGTGCCAAAATGGTTAGCCATCACTGGACTAGGGAGTTAGATTTGTAAGTTCCCTTCCAACCTATCTATTCTATGGTTCTGCAACTTATGTTGGATCTGAGTTTTTCTCATATGTGTAAATAAATATTATGTCATGGAGAAGATGGTCTGATTACTTATTAGGTTTAATTCCAATGTACAGGATTTTTGTTTTACATTACTCGTTAGCACAGTATGAAAATAGTGTTCTTGAGAACTGAAAGGGTTCTTCTGGATTGTCCAGATTTCCTTTGGTCATATGAAATTTCTTTCTTTCTTTTTTCTTTTTGCAAAGAATCATAAAATTATTCTTTAACAATACCATTTTATCTATATTATCTGTATATTAGCAGAAAAAACAAATCATATACTAATTACAGTAAGAACAAGTAGTACAAAAAGAAAAAAACAGTGAAATTATGCAAATTATAAAAGTCATAAATATGTTCATGCATATTGCTGACATTCGAGACATAAAGTCGATGGAAATACTTTCACAAGCATTGTAGAAGTAGAATCTCATATATAGTTTTGATATATGCAATACCAAAACTATTTTACCATTGTTTGTAGACTGAGTATATAGCTGAATATAGAAGACCATTTTAAAAAAGTAAAAACAAAAAAAGATACTGTTTCCTATTCCAGATTAAATTAATATCTATTAAGAAATAAACTATTATTTTTGGGTTCATTTGAAGTCCATCAGATTTTTCAGAAATAATCAGGTTACCTTTTGTGGGAATACAAATTGAGTTTTAACATTTGCTGCTTTACTGCAGGAATTTACAATTTAATGTCTGCGGTCACCAGTATGCTTGCAATCAGCTCCCTTAGTGCTTTCCAAGTTCGCTTTTCCATTGGACTTCACTTCTTTCTAAATTAATTCTTATAACTTAAAAACTAAAAAAATATACAGTATATGAAAAGCTGACATAGAATCAAAATGAAAACTCTGACTTCTTTTTATTTAAAAAATGGCTTTGATATCATATGCATTCTCAAAAAATGAAAATCATAGTGGTTGTGGAATAATGCTGTTTGAAAATGTGCATACCTGTCCATTAAAAAAAGACAAAAAGAAGCTGAGCTATTAAGGAATATCCTGCAGCTGTAGATATTACAGTGGGAACAACTTCACTAATTTGTGATTTTGGGATTTACCACTTTTCTCTCTCTCATTTTCTCTTTTATTCTCTCTCTTATTTTCTCTCTCTCTCTCCCTCCCTCCCTCCCTCCCTCCCTCTCTCTCTCTCCCCCCTTTCTCTCCCTCCCTCTCCCTTCATACTTGAATAAATATGCTGTGCATAGACATATACATCATTATAGCTATAGAGCCTCTGGCAGGAGAGCAGTTGGCCTGGAGTTGAGATGAGGCAGAGAAGTGGAGAAAAAAATACATGTATAGTCAGTGTCTATAGTCAGATTACATTAGAAAGGTAAATTTTAAACCCTTTTTAAAACTAATAAGGAAAGGGCCAATATGAGCTCTAACAATAATTTATTTTACAATATGGACCTTATCCAGAATCAATTTCATGTCTGATAGATTCATGACAGGATCTACAGAAGAAGCCACATTTTAGATATAAGGTTGAGGTGTAAATATTTGAGCCTAAACCATGTAGACTTTATATATCAAATTGAGTACCTGGAGTACCTTAAATTGGGCTTGGAAAACAGTTGGCTACCACTGTAGATATCACAACATAATGATTATAAGGTGCAGCTTGCCAATCATTCTGCAGCATTTTGGACCAAATACATTTTTTTTAGAATGACATTACCAAGGTATGTTTCACCAAATCTAGGTCCCTTTCTTCCAGATAGGAATGTAACTAATTAGCCAAATTTGATAAAAAAAAAAAAAACAAACACCTTTCTTTGCCAGTGCTATTATGTGGCTATTTAAGATCAGTTCTGGATCAAGGAAGATCCCAGGCTTTCTTTTGTAGTCCTTGTTAATTGTTTTTAAAGGCATTAATTTGACTGAAATCTATAACTACTATAACTAAACTATAACTTTAAAGCAGTATTTTTATATGCATGCTCCTAAAGTATAATTATTTCTAAATAAATATGACTAGCAAATAGCAAGAGTAAAGAGGAGTCTGCAAACAAAGTTTAGTGAGAAAGTTTAAGTTGATTAGGTGCTGTCAAGTCAGAGCCATCTTGGTAACTACATGGACAATTTCTCACCATTTTGACTTGTCTCCATTAACAACTTGTAGCTCTTCCAAGGACAGTCCTGTAATTTGTTTGATCTCATCCATCTCACTTATCAATTGCCTTCCCCTACTTCTCCTTCCCTCAATCTTGCCAAGCATAGTCAATTTTTTTCTAGTTCATTATTCATTCTCATCACAAACCTAAAGTGTGTGAGTTTCTGCTGTCTGATTATTGCCTCAAGGGAGCAGTGAATCTTTATTTGATCCAGGATGAATTACCAATTCTTCTTGCAGTCTGTGGTACTCTTAATAACTTAACTCCAAATCCATATTTGAAGGCATTTACCTTTTCTCATTCTTTTTCAGTGTCTACCCTTCCCACCCATACATTATCATGAAAAATATCCATTACCGTAAACTATTCTGAACTTTATTGTCATGGAAATAATCTTATCATTCATAAGGCTGTTGAACATCATTATTATTTTCTTCTTTAGGATTAATCAGTCCAACTTTAGTATTCAATTCAAAATAATAAGATCCTCATTTTTTGCCAAGAGCTATAAATTTATGTCTAGTATTACCTTTATCTTGTTGGTTTTTACTAGCCAGGTTTTTTTAACAAAATAATTTTACTTTAATAACAAGTGATTCTTATTTTTGGCTTACAAAATGATGCTGACTGAAACTAAAGTTGTTGTGGTTTAGTTTTCTGTTTTAATTTCAGCTATCATCGCTTGAATCTTACATTTGTTTTAATATAATTGTTATATAATTTAAACAGATTTAGAGAAAATACAAATACTTATAATCCTTTTCCTACTTGAAAACACTATTCCAAATTGTTTGTTGTAAACATTCTTCAGAAGAATTATGAAATATATAGGCATGACTATTAATATATTCCATATTCTGGGGTGATCTATACAATAGAACGGCTTGTTTTGGTAAATTAAGTGGAGGTAAACCTCATGCTGAAAGCCAGTTTGATGTAGTGGTTAAGGCTTCAGATTAAAAACTGAAAAATCATGAGTTAGTCCTGCCGTAGGCACAAAGCCAGCTGGATGACCTTGGGCCGGTCGCTTTCTCTCAGCCCTAGGAAGGAAACAATGGCAAACCACTTTTGAAAAAACTTTTGAAGAATACAGAGATTTGTCAAGGCATTCTTAAATAATTGGAAATAATTAAATGGAAGAAATAAAGCATGCTATACTATGCTATTATTTTTATCTTACTTTATCAATACTTACTATTTGGTTTTATGATACCCTTCCTTTTTTGAATCTGCCTGTTTATTTGATCTATGTATGGCTCTATTTTTCTTTATAAGAGCTTAAGCAAAATTCTGTTTTTTTCTGAGGAATTAGATGCTGCAAGAGAATTTCCATATTCTCTTGCAGCCTCCATCTTCAGTATAACATACCAGTCTTTTCTAATATTTACAAGCTTTAAGTCCATATATCTTGATAGAAAGTTGTTAGCATTTTGATACTTCATATATACACTTTCATGAGTATTTCACCTGTAGCAAGTACTTTCCAATCTATTGGTTGTTGTACCTTTGTATCTCACTCCCTAGTGGAATGAGTTCCTCAAAATATTTTATTTCCACAAAAGTATCTTTTATTTTATAGTTAATTGATTAATTATGTGCCATTAAGATGGCGTCAACTCTTAATGGCCACAGAATTGATTTTCTCCAGGATATCCATTCTATGATATCTTTTGTAAAAGTTTTCACTGTAGTTTATTCGTCTTCCTTTAACTTATCCTTGTTATATTTTTTTCTGTGGTTAAGTATCACAACACTTCTTTATCTTTAAAACAACTTTTACCTTTCTTTTCTTATTATTTTCCTATATAGTATGTGATATTCTTGATTAAGATACCGTTTGTAATCCTTTCCTGCTGTATTATGAAAGATTGCATTCAATTATTCTATGCTTTTGTTGTTGCCCAAGGCTTTTATCTAATATTTTGCTTTGACTTTCATAATAGTTTGTTTTGAAACTCACTTTGATCTTTCATGTTTGAAATTGTAGGAATACTCCAAAGTTTCTTTTGCTTAAGTTAAATACAATGCATCTGTTTCCTGTATTGATCTTTTGATTAAACGTCTAGATCCAAACTTCCCAGAGTATCTACTATATTTCATATTCTGATTTTAACCAGTTTATTTGTCATCATAATTTATGTTTTGTTCAGCAATCTACACCTAAAAGTGTCCTCCTAATTGCACCTTTCCATCTTCTATTGCATCATTGCATCGAGATCTATTTGAGAAAGTTTGCTCAATAACTAGAGGAAGGCTTCTAACCTCAGTGAAACTCATTATAGGTAGTACTCAGTTAACAACCACTTGTACAACAACTATTTGAAGTTATGACAGAGCTGAATGAATGGTTCATACAACTGGTCCTCAAAGGTCCAGCCATCCCACCATTCCTACAGTTATGTGATTGAGATTTGGGTGCTTGGCAACCAGCTTGCACTTATGAGGGTTGCAGTGTCTCATGGTCAAATGATTGCCATTTGTGACCTTCCCTGAAGGCTCCAACAAGTCAAAGGGCAAGCCAACAGGAAAAGTCACAAATAGCTCAGGTAAGTCTCCTACACCTGCTAGCAGCTACCTCAAGCCTAGATCTACTTGTGCCATGCAATAACAGCCCATTACACACCTTCGCGCTCCTTCCCCTACCCCACACTAGCCACCCAAGACTTGTCACACCACACCAGGCTATTGCATTCTTGTATACCCTCCCCTGCTCCACAAATATCACACCAAGCCTCCCTTTGCTCGCACTGTGCTAGACACTAATATGCCCTTTCACATCCTCTTATTTGCCTGCCACCCTGCTCACAAGCTGCTTTGCACTGGCAACTTACTGCTGATTTGCCCACTGAATGTTTGCTTGTTGGTAGCCCGGGAAAAGGTTGTGAGGAGATCATCAATTAATTACCCAATAAACTTGCTTAATGATGGCAATGGGAACTGCTGGAATTGCCATCACTAAGCAACGCAGTCACATGATGTGTTTTACAACTTCTTTGCTTTGTGACAGAAATTCTGGTCCTAATTAACACCATTAACTGAGGACTACCTGTATCTGCCTTTCATAAGTTTGAACCATGTTTTTACATGGTTCAACTTATTTAGCAACAATACAAAATTGAATTTTCATTTGCCATCTATTGGGTTTGATTTAGAAGTTTGTTCTCCTGTATGAGTTAATTTCTTCATATCTGCAGAATAGCATCTGTACTTAACTTGGATGTTATGGAAGACTCTTAGTCCATATTTTCTATTTTCACCATATCAAGACAGTCCAAGAACTCCTATGAGCATCAGTGTCAGAATGATTTCAATTACCAAAACCATATAATATCAAGTAATAATCCTTTGAGAGTAAAAAGAAAAATAAATAAAGTGTCCTTCAACTCCATTCAGCATATTACCCCCTTTTCTTGGGGGTAACATGCTGAATGTGCTAATTAATTTTATTGGCAACAATATGGAATTCTTTTGCTATTGCCTTTTTCTGAGAAGTTTTGATTCATTGTTGTTGTTATTGTTGAATTTCTCATCTAGTATATAGTTCTGATATTTCCTGCTCTTCCATCCAAATAGTAATTTGTTCTAATCTAGTCCCTGAAAACCATAACAAATGTTCTTAACAGCAAGAAATCAGAAGCCTTCTACTGGTGGTGCTGTAAGAATCAAAAGTGGCAAGTAGATAGAACTCTGCAACCATGCTTGTGGCATCTTTTATGATTAAAACATTGCTTCCTTACAGTTTGAACTCGTATTGAACTCATATTATTTGAAAGTTGAACTCATATTATTAGTATATCAAAATACTGTCATGTAATTTTCATAATAGGGAAGCTACCAGGTTGAACTTTTCCAGTGAATTCAGCTTCTAGAAGAAATCGTCAGAACTTGGAAGCTAAACCAGATCAGACTTGTCTAATACTTGAATGACCACAGGGCTATTCCAGGGCTCTTAGCTAGACTGTGAAGTTCATAAAACATCCTTAAAGAAGACAAGGACACAAGAGTGTTTTCAGAACACAAGAGTCAAGTTCACACTGAGACTGTCTTTATGTTTCACACATATTCTCTCTTCACAGTCACAAAATCTTGGGAGGAGATATGGAGACTGTTAAATCGATTATGATGCATAATTACAATATCAAATACTTTATAAGATAAAATCTGAATCTGTTCCCTAAAAAAAGTATTATTTCTTTTATTTTCAGCTGAATGTGGTGGACGAATTCATGCTGCTACGTCTGGTCGTATCCTTTCTCCAGGTTATCCAGCTCCATATGACAACAATCTACACTGCACTTGGATTATAGAAGCAGACCCTGGGAGAACAATTAGGTATGCATTTTTCAACAAATTAAAACATATTAACAATTAAATATTATGTAGTTTTATGGATAGAGTAAAATATGTGGTTAATGTACATTTCCTAAATCATAGATTGATACTGATGAATATTAATGAACCTAAGAGAAGATAATTGATGTAAACAGTTCTAGATAGAGCCAATGTGGAATCCTGGTTATGGAGTTGAATGAGATGTGCTGACATGTGGATCAATCACATTCTCCTGAGACAGACCCATCTTATAGTGGGGTCTGTCACTTATCACTAGAAGTAAAAAGCAGTGCCAGAGCTGACCAACATAATCTTGTTATGGTTTCTTATGCAATACATTACAACCATTATAAAGTACATTTCCACAGCAAGGAAAGTGTACATATTTCAGCTGAAGGAGAGACAGAAAAGCACAGAAAGTGTTTTGGATGTAATTTCTGAGAAATGAACAAAAAAGATGCAAATTAGAAATTACTAGAAAGTTAATAAGTTGTTAAAGTTTAGCTAGTATGTTTGGTGTGTAATATTTATTTAGTTAATTTAATTAATTATATTATGTTTAATTTGTATTTTTAATTCTAAAATGTTACTACTGTACAGCCAGCAACTGTGACTACTTCAATAAAAGCATAACCTCCTGGAAATTTTACAGCAGATGTCATTAAAAAAATAAAAATAATTGATCACTTTTTAACAGCAGTATGAATCTGGTGGACATTTTTTTTTATTAAGATAGTCTGTGTCCTGATTTATTGCAGGTTTACGGATATCAGCATCATGCTCCAATGTCCACATTCTGACATATAACAGATTACATATTTAATTTTTATCCATCATATATGATGCCTAAAAAAAGTAATTCCAGGATTGTCAGATTCGATTTTAGCAAATAACCCAATTTGTGATTATTAGGCTAACTTATATTGCATGTTCCTTTTTCATTTCCAGTCTGCATTTTATTGTTTTTGATACTGAGGTGGGTCATGACATCCTCAAAGTCTGGGATGGTCCCATTGAAAGCAACATTTTGCTGAAAGAGTGGAGTGGTTCAGCTCTTCCTGAGGACATTTACAGCACTTTCAATTCACTGACCTTACAATTTGACAGTGACTTCTTTATCAGCAAATCTGGCTTTTCTATCCAGTTTTCAAGTAGGTGAAGTTGTATTATCCTTATATACTTCTTGCTTGCTTTTTGTGTGCTTGCTATTGCTTCTTTATATGCCTTGAAAATTGATTTTGCAGTGGTAATATTTCAGAGTCTCTTCATGGGCAGATCATGTATGGAAGTCGGTGTCATGTAGTGTTTAACAGATGGCCTGTGTTCTCAGGTCCTTTAACCACAGTAATCCACTAGGTGACTTTGGTCCAGCAATTCTCTCTCAGCCCAACCTCTATCTCACAGATTGTTGTTGTGCAGATAGAATAAAGCAGAGGTGTCAAACTCCCGGCCAGCGGGCCAGATGCGTCACATGCTGGCCACACCCATGCCTGGTTTAGTGAAGGGGGAAAATGTCCCAATATGTCATGTGACACCGCCGTGATGACATGAGTTTGACACCCCTGGAATAAAGGGAGATCGCCCTGCAAATTGTCCTGATGTCCTGGAAGAAATACAATCAGATGATTTGTTGTTCATGTTCTTGTCATTATTACTGAATTCAGTAACTCAAACCCTGTCTTTAATATTTAGCAATGAGGCATTGTTTAATTAATTGTTAGAAGCAGAACGTAGGTGGTGTTGATTTCAGACTTCTGGGATGCTGCCATTAGTCTTCTGATTGGATTTCCTCCTTTGTTTTGTTTTAGATTTCTTAGCAGGAGCCTGTGTAAAGTTGGATGGGTTAATGAGAAAGGTGGAGTGCTGGGGCAAAGCAGCAATTATTAAGCACATGGCTCAGGGCTGAAAAAATAATTATGGTCTCACAGCTGCATATCAGCCCGTCTATCTTCCTTGAAAATAAGCTACTGCTGTTTTTGTTTGGGGGATTTTTAAAATAGAATCTTTATAAGGAATTTTCATAAAGAATTGAGAGCCAGTTTAGGCTAGTAGTTAAGATGCTGGCCTAAAAACCAGGAGACCATGAGTTCTGTTCCCCTTTAGCCATGAAAGCCAATTGGGTGACCTTGGACCAGTCATTCTCTGTCAGCCCAGCCCACCTCATGGGGTGGTTGTTGTGGGGAAAATAGAAGGAGGAAGATGCGTTGGATATGTTCACCGCCTTAAATTATTTGTAAAAATAAAGGTAGAATACAAATAAATAAAAACATAATTTAAAGAATTAAAATTAATCTGCATATGGACTGCATATGTGTCCATATTCTGCTTTCTAATGGTGGCAGGAGAGCTACAAACTAGATTGTACTCACAGACACACACACTCAGACACATAGACACTGAGATTGATGTCTTCCATGATGACATATTTATGCTGCCTATTCACATATACACAAGTTGTTTTACTATGCTTTATTATCTCCATTAAATACACAAACAGAGAAGATTTACTAGAGAAATGCAAATGTCTTCTAATCACAAAATGTTTGGACCCCATCAAGGAACCATTGTCTTGTCTGCTCAGCACAGCATGTAAAACACCGTGAGGACATGAACTGACTAGTGTGATTATGTTAATTGTTATCAGCCTAACACTTTTCATTAAAACTTAATTACCATTTAATCATGTCTAAAAGGATATAAAATGGAGTTCAGCATGCATCCCTGACCTTTACTCTGCAGGGTTAAATGTATTTAAGATAGTTATTAGAAATCTTATTAGAAACTGAGGTACTGGCTAAATATCACCTATCAAAGCATGGAAATGTTGATAGGTGTAGGTAGGTATTAAATTTCCATTAGCCACAGAAGATTCCTGGTCTTAAAATATTCAAACTCCTATAGTTAATTTGTTGCAGGTTTATTGACAGACTTTTATTTTGCTGATTTGTGCATTCTACTGTCTGCTCCCACCACTACTTTCTGAACCAAAAGATCCACTGGTGGTCCTCGGTTTATGACTGCAATCAGGACTGCAATTTCAGCATATGCTGTGATGGTCATACATTGAGGCACCCACATAACTGGACCCAATGTCCTAACCCTTTTTATGGAAGTTGTTAAGTGAATCACATGGTTATAAGTGCAAAGCCATTCTTTCGAATGATTGGTATTTTGCCAGAAACCAGCACAAAATACTGAAAACCAGAAGACAAATTTGCAAATTTCAGTCCTGTGACCATGAGATGTTGCAACCAGTCAGCCAAGCACTCAAAAAGCAGTCAAGTCACCATTGAGGGGGACTCAACAATATAGCATAAAGCATCCTTTTCCAAGGCGGTCATAATTCTGAGCAATTGTTGACTGGTTGTAAGTCAATGACTACAACCAGTATTTGTTGGAAGTAGTATTAATACCAGTTAGAAAATTAATTTTTAAAAAAATTGGCAGCAATGCTTATGAGCATACCAGCAGGAAGTGTTGAATGTTCTCTCAGCATTGCCCTTCTGACATGGATATAGTAAAAATGTATGGATCTTTTCTCTTTTCTTTGGTTACCTAACAACAAAGGAAGAGTTTGTGTTTTTCACCTCCTGACATATTTTTTTGTTGTTGTTGGGTTTGAGTTTCAGAGATTGCATAATTTCAGCAAGGAAAGAATGAAGGTAGGATGAAGATGTAAAAAGTGAAGTTAGGTTTTCTTTTCCTCTTGAGTAATGGGTACAAGTGCACATAGATTGAGCAGAAAAGTGAATATATGATGTTTGTTTCCCAGTTTGAGTCTTTTGCTCAAGTAAGCCAATATTAGGCTGTTTCTTTTGATTATTTCAGGGTTGGTGGACAGGTGTGTGTGTTGGGGACGAGGTTTACAGGACATTTATGTTAAAATGAAACTTTGAAAAAGCTTCCAAAATGTTTAGAAAAAGTAACAAAAAATGCATGGGTATCTATTTGGACATATTTTAAATTTTTACTGTATACTGTCATTGTCATTAGTATTACTGTACATTATTGCTGTAATGGTATATACAGGTTGTCCTCGACTTAATGAAACATTCAAACTTACAATGGATCCCCCAAAAAACTACATACATCAGTTTTGTTTCATTTATAGACATTTGCAACACCCCACCCCATGGCCATGTGACTTTTTTTCCAGAAACTGACATTCCAGCTTCTGGGAAAATCTGCCCCATAGCAAACAGTAGGTTTGCTTAATGACCATGGTTTTGCTTAATAATTGCTGCCAAAAATAATAAAATCAGGTCCAGTCACATGACTCACTTTATTACCATGATAACTTACAACTGTAAGTGCAGGCTCAATTACAGTCATAATTCAAGGATTTACCCATACAAGAATTTCATGCTGGTAGTCCTCCACTTACAACCAGTCACTTAATAACTGTTCAAAATTACAAAAACCTCAAAAAAAAGTTACTTACAGCCCATCTTTGAGAATCTGACTGCCATACCATCCCCACAGTCAAAATGACTCGATTTTGAATACTTGGAAATCAGCTCACATTTACAACCTGTTGCAGCGTTCCACAGTCAGGCAATTGCATTTTGTAACTTTTTTTTTTCATTTTCTGCAAAAGAAGCCACATAAAATAAATTCACACATATACTGTAACTACTGGTTTGCTTAATAAACATATAATTTGTGTAAAAAATATAGTAAAAAGAGTCATAAAATTAAGTTCGGTCATGTAGTACCTCGACTTAAAACTGCAATGATTTACAATGGAAATTCTGCTCCCAATTGTGCTTGGAAGTCGAGGACCACATATATCATAGCCTAATTATTTTATTTAAAGTGTAATTTTTAATTATTATTATTTTAAAAAATCCTGTCTCTACTTGAAATCTTTGCTAGAGATGAAACGTTGTGGTCACTGACGACGGGGTCAGGAGAAAGGCAACATTTTTAGGAACTGTTCTGTGGTTTTTCATTACAAGAGTTTTTGTACACACAAAATGGTTAGGAAAGAAAGATTTCAAAACTTCTTGTTGTTAGTTGTGAAGCCGTGTCCATCACGACCCCATGGACAACGTTACTCCAGGCCTTCCTGTCCTTTACCATCCTCTGGAGTCCATTTAAGCTCACTGCTTCAGTGACTCCATCCAGCCAACTCATTCTCTGTCGTCCCTTTCTTCTTTTGCCCTCAATCGTTCACAGCATTAGGCTTTTCTCCAGTGAGTCCTTCCTTCTCATTAGGTGGCCTGAGTATTTCAAAATACATATGCAGAAATTGCTATTAAACACCTGTTAGGAAGTAGACTGAATCTATTGCCCAAAGACAGATTAATATTTTTTATAATAGTCAATCTTGCCATAGATGAATTCTCCTATTCATTAGTATCTATAGTTTGTGTTAGAAATAATTGGAATCAAGCTGTAGAACGCTAATGAATTGTGTTATGTCTACTTTGTATTAATACCTCATCAGCAAAATTGAGTATTGCAACTTAGTGTAATAGAGTGCAACTGCTCATAGAAATTTCCTCAAGTTAATGATATCCTAGTTTACAAAGAGTAGGTGATCATAAAATTTCTGAGAAAAAAAAAGACCAGGTTAATTACTTTGTGAAAATACTTATCAACCAAACAAAATGTTGGAAAACATTTATATAAAGGGGCCAAAGCACTGCATTACTCCCATAAAAGGGAGGTTTTTTTGGGAGGGGGGAGGATGGACAGAGAAGCTAGCAAAAGAAAGATTGAAATGGGTTAGAATTGGCTGAAGAATGCAAAGAAAAATATTGAGGAAAAGGTTTCCTTGTTCATCCTTATGGGAGAGGACTTTGGACACTGGTTTAAAACATTATTGACTGCTCCATTTTAAATCTCTGTTATATGAGCCAGAACAGCACATACACAATCTGCCCAGTACTTCCCTTACCTAGACATAGATTATAGATCTATAGATGAGGAGGCAGCACATGGATATACATGTGCTGCATTTTGTTACAGAGGAGAAAATATATTCCTGTTGCTATTGCCAGGAAAGATATTGGAAAGAATGCTAGAAGCCATGCTCTGCATGATGTTCTATCTGTTTTAAGTAGGCATTGAACAGCTTTTATTACAAAATTGTCATTTGTCTTCCCATCTGTTAGACATTAATAAACACAGACAGTGAAATGCACGGAATAGGTCTCAACACTCTAAAACTACGTATAGCTTTGCAGGTGAGATTGGTAGATAGAAAAATAGAATTAATCTCCTGACATCTTGAACAATGAATCAGAATATGAAATAGCTGTAAAATGTCTAGCCAAGTAATATTTAAATCATCAGCACACTAAGCTGCCAACAGACCACGAGGGCAGAGTGGCAAGTACTTAATGGTAGCATATGCAGTATATGATGAAGTCACTACAGTATGTACATGTCATCATTTTGGCATCATTGTGGTTTGTTTCAATGTTAATGAATAATAGGAATGCCTTTGGGCAATATTATTTTTTAAAATATATTTTCCTAGTATAGTTTATGGCATAAGGTAAAGTCTAACCCAAACATTCCGCAATTTTAGATGTAACATTCCTATCTTTTAAACCATGGTTGATAAAGTTGTGAGAATTATTTGGGCTCTTCACTTTTTCCTCCATGTTCTGGCTTTGATTTACAGTTCTTCATTTACCTTTTCAGGGGAAAAATAAAATCAAAGAAAGGCTGTGTCCAGACAACCTTGCTTTCTGCAGCATGATTTTTCTTTATTGCTTTGGTTATTTGTAGAATGGCAGCGTGAAGTCCATACCTCTTATGTCTGCTCAGTGTTTATTTCAAACACACTGAGATTATTTTCCAGCATGCAATCTCTCCATCTCTTTTCCTTACAGAGATAATTGGAAGAAAATAGTCTAATATGATGTATTAGAGTAGGCAGTTTCCTAGAAAAGCAATCCTACTTAATAACTTTCCTTCCAAACTTAGGCAAATAATGGTATACAATGCTGTTGTTATAAAATGTATGATGCAATGCAAAATCTTCAATATTCAAAACATATCTCTTATACATTTTGTTTCATGATTTCTTTGCAGCATCGGTTGCATCTACTTGTAATGATCCCGGAACCCCACAGAATGGAAGTAGATATGGAGACAGCAGAGAGCCTGGAGATACAATAACCTTCCAGTGTGACCCAGGGTATCAACTCCAAGGGCAGGATAAAATTACTTGTGTACAACTGAACAATCGATTCTTTTGGCAGCCTGATGCACCAACATGTATAGGTATTGAGATGAAACATTGGGCACTTTTGAGTTAAACTAAAGTATACTCCCTCATGATATTCTCAGTGGTCATTCAGGGTAATACTACATACATTTCATGCATTGGCTATGAATCTCACAACTTACTTTATGAGAAGCGATAAACTTCTATTACCAGTAAATACTGATAAGCCACAACATGTTCGTAGATGGCTTATTTGTGTTCTTAAAATCTCAATTTCCTTTCATTGGGTATTCTGGATGTGAGTTTCCTAGAGTATGCATCTGATTACAATATATATTTTAGCTTAAGAAGACCTGTAAAACCTGGATTTGAGGGGTTCTTGGTACTCTCTGGTTGTTTTCTTGCAGTTGTACTATTACCCAACTAGATAACATTTTCATCATTATTGAAACCTGGATTTGTCAATTACTCTTTTTAATGACTGGTTCACCAAAATCAAGACTAGTTCTTTCCTGCAGCTCTTGAGAGCTGACAATCAATCATCCTATCTCAAATAGCCGTACACTACCAAAATCTGGGACATATGCCAGCTGATCAACAGAAGATCCTAGAGCTTCAAATATTAATTTACAATGCTATATGTCTGAATGCATAAAGGCTGCACCTACTGCATTGCAGCATTTAATGTAAACTTCAGGAATAGGCAATTTTTGTAGAATTGAGTTGTAGTCCTTGTTGGCATTTCTTGTTATCTTAATCCAGAGTGGTTTTACCATGTTTATAAGAGTGTACAGTGCCTGTAATACTTCTGAAATAGATAACTGGTTTCAGTATTACAGTATTGTTTCAAATTATCTTCTCAAAATATAGAAATTGTCAGGGCAAATTAATATTCATATTTCATTGAGATAAATAGAGTCCATGCCTGAGAATCCTGGAGGTAGTGACAGGAAAGTGCTAAAAGACTGAAATGGGAACATGAGCAATTGCTCTACATTCTAGTAACTAAGCTGATGGATACAGTGGATGACCATTACAAAGCCTATGCTAGAATAATCAGAAATAGGCAGAAACAAAAGATTGTCTCTGACTTCATCTGCAGAAACCCAGCCAACTTTTTAGGGCTGTGAACCAAATGACATGGTCTTTGGTAAAACCAGCTGGTGCATTAATATAACTGAGCTCCATTATGAGCAATTTGCATCACTTATCGTGATCCCCCCCCCCCCCCCCCCCACGATTCAAGCTGGTCTTCATACAATTTTTGGAAATGCTATTCTTGAGTTATCTTGTCTACCATTTAAACAGATATTTACATATCTTTTTGGATTAATGTAACTGCTTCTCATAATTCATGTATCTGGTCTTATTTTTGCCTATTAGACTCCTGCTTAGTTTGCTTAGGATTCCTGGATTCTACCCTGCCAGCCTTTCCTGAAATTGTAATTGTTCTGGTCAAAAAAAAAAAAAAAAATCCCTATCACCTTAAAGAGCTTAAAGAACTATTGGTGACATCCTTGCGTTAAAAAACTATGAACCCAACTACCTTGAATATTTATTTGCTTTCTCCAACATCCCATATTTAGTCAAGATAAAGCAAAAGGCAGTGATACTGCATATCCAGTGATTTTTAGAAAAAACAGATTATCTATTTCTTTTTCCCTAAGGGGACTTATTTTCTGTTAACCCTGGACTGGATATTTAGAAAGCCTCAAAATATTTTTGAATTCTGAAGAATTTGATGTGGGAAGTCAAACTGATGCTGCATTGGACAAGATGAAATTTTTGATAATTCCAAGAATTAGATTTCCAAGTTTGGAGATGGTTTCATATGGACTAGGATGCCAGAAGATATTTTAAATTAACAATTTAAATTAACAGCTTAATAGTTTAAATTACAGTCTCTCTGGATCCAGAATGTTCTCTTGTTGGAAAATATTAGAAGAGTTTTGAAATTTTATTACAATAAAAACCTAGAAAAGAAGTGTGTTGTTATGTTTGACCCAGTTTTTTAAAAAGAAAATGACAACATGGGTTGACTAGTATTGTTACTGTAATGAAAATTATAAATGTTCTCTCCTACTGTTTACAAGAACCCTAATTTTAAGTGCATGATTTAAAATTTAATTGTTTACCTGAAAGGGAATTGTGCAATTTTCCCCTTGTTTTTTAAATATAATTTTATTAAAGATTATAATTATAACATCAAAGACTAAATACAAACTAAAAAAAAATAAAAGAAATAAATGGTAAAAGTAGAAAGGTCGGAAAAAGTAGAAAGCTGAGGAAAAAAAAGGAAAAATAGAGAAATAGAAAAGAAAGAAGAAAAATAATAAAAAATAGTTAATACATAACAAAGTGTCTTTCCACCTTTATAAATGGTGAAGTGGTATATTTCATAACAAGTATAAACAAGTTTAGTAACTTCCCACCTTGTCAAATCCAACAAAGATCACTTCTTCACATACAGTATCTCATCTCTCACCTTTAAGCAAATTGATTGAGTATTGTCATTTCAGCATATAAAAACAGACCAATTAACACCAAATTGATCTGCTTCTATACCAATATAATAGATGCTTCATAGCTAGCCCCTTTCTCTTTCTTCTGGTTTTAGATAATGCATATGGAATAGTTCAGTTATTTCTGTTGCTTTCATTTTCCTTTGAAGAATCATTTTCCAACAGATTTGATTATTTTTATATTGGTTTTTTCTTTGTAATCTCACATAATTGATCTACTCTATCACTTCACATCATAATATACATTCCCATGTGTTGCTTGGAGATCCAGGAGTAAATAATCAAATAGAGAAAGATAGGGGAAAAATGTGGAATAATTGACAGAAATCTGCAGATTATGTTCTGCATGACAATTCAGACTGCAGTCCTTTGGCAGCTGAGGAAATGTCCCAAGGAGCACAGGCTTCTTCTTTGTGTCCCTCATTCTCTCCTGGATAGGGAAATTCTTGCCTCTCACCTTCTTCAAGGCTACATAACTTGTGCTTTCTAACTTTATGAAAGTCTAATCTTGTAAAGCTGCAAAGGAGAATAAACAGGATTTCGGTCCCTTGACAAAGAGACTGGAATCCAGCAGATCCAAAGGCCACCTTCTGTCCTTGCTTTCCGCCATGCTGTCCAATGCAGCAAACATTTAGACAAGGCTGAGAATTAGCTTAAATTCAGCATCTCTTTTTGAATGTAGTAGAATAGAAACCTTTTTTCCAGATATATGCACAAGGTCAGGTAGATGCAAACATCTCTCCATTCTGCTTTTTTCCCCTCTCCCATTCAGTCAGGCAGAGAAATGCCTGGAGTGCTCTAACTTCATTATTGGGCTGCTTTATTAAATGGGAAGATTTTTCATACTCGAGAATAAATACTGCACTTAGTCATGTCTTTATATGAGAGATTTTCATTGTACTTAACAATCGTTGTGATAAATACTTGAAAATAAGGTGTCAGAAAGAAATGTATACGAACCTAAATTATTTTGACAGTTTCCAGTCGTCAGTTTTGACATGTGATCATTTTTATGTCCTTATTCTCTCCTGTGTGACAGCTGCATGTGGTGGAAATCTTACAGGTCCAGCAGGTGTTATTTTATCACCAAACTATCCACAGCCGTATCCTCCGGGGAAGGAATGTGACTGGAGAATAAAAGTAAACCCTGATTTTGTCATTGCTTTGATATTCAAAAGGTATTATTTCAAGAACTGTATTTCTTTTAAAATGTCACATTCAAAAATTGCACAATACATTAATGAGCCTGGCTAATTACTTTTTAAAACTATGCCATAGGCAGAGCTGAATGATGTGGGTCTGAGTTTTTAAGAAATATTTAGGGTATGTTTTTTTTAAAAAAAAATTGTAGCATGCTAATTTTAGGGCATAAATATTGTAATTTTTAGGGGTTGCCCATTTTAATATGGTGGAAAACTATCTTGAGAGTGTTCAACAATAATAATTGGGGGAGGGGTATGCTGAAAGAATGAGACTTGGAAGCTAATTGCTGCCTATCTATGCCTTATATCCACATCAGTGCTTCATGACACATAAAACAAGTAAGGACATGAGAAAAATATATGAGTCACTAAAGGATCCATCTAGTCTTACATCCATCAGAAGGCATTTAGTTTTTGCCTGTCTCTACCTTTTTCCTGTGATCAAATTATAGAAGTGCCAGATGTAGCCTATCTCTTATAGTGTCAGAAAAGAAAAACAATTATGTTGAAGAAAGCTGCCATAATTTGAAACTGCTAATGCAATAACTTAATTCAATAGAGTAGTTTAGTTTTCCACTTAACATCTTTCATACTCCCAGATACAAAACGTAATATTTTAATAAGGTTCTAAAAACCAAGTCATTGCATGACCAGAATGAAACCTCATGTAAACTTCCTCAAGTTTCTAAACTAATCCTGGTTTTGTGTAGTGGAATTTCTTACTAGTATGTGATTATAAGGCTGAATTAAGTAAATTAATCACCTTTTTTATGTTGTTTCTATGAAGCTAGATTTAAAAAAAAAATACCTTGCAAAAATAAAAACTTACCATATATTTGTAGAGTGAAAAACAGTGTAATGAAATATTTCACAAATAGGCTAATTTACAGTGATAAGCCACTATCAGAACACTACCAGGAAAACTGCATGGATGCTAACACTAGGAATCAAGTTCAATATAAACTTAGTTTAATTCATAACTTTTACTTGATTACAAAGAAGCATGGTGGCTCATATGGTTAGGATGCTGTGTTGCAAGTTAGCAAACCTGCATTCAAGACCTGAGTGCTGCCATGGGGTGGGGTGAACTCTCGTCCTTCCTCCAGCTCCAGCTATGAACATGACAAGAACACCTAACTGGGTGACCCCAGGCAACAGTGATGTCACTGGCTACTCCTTTCAACCTGGAAGTGCCTTGGCGCTTCAGACACAAGTGTGATGCAACTTGATTACCAAGTAGATGCTGCACCAAGGGCAGACTCTGTCTTTAACTAGCCCTTTTTGATGTGGGAGTTCCTGATGACAATCCCTTGTGGCCTCATTACCTCAAAACTAGATTACTCCAATATTCTCCTTTTGAACTGCATTTGAAGGTTATCCAGAAAGTTCAGCTGTAGTGAAATATAGCAGCCCACATACTAGTGGGTAAAAAGCCATTTTAACAGCTTAGTCCTATCTTTCGGGCATTGTGTGGGTTACCTGTATATTTCTGAGTACAATTCAAAGTCCTGGTTTTGAACTGTATATAACATTGGATTATATTACTAATGGGAACTTTTTTCTCCAAGGAGAATTTGCCTACTCATTTGTGGTCAGCTGGAGAGTTGAGGCACATTTCTTTTTTCTTCAGATGTTAGAGGGGTGGGGGCAAAACAACCTCATCCTTCTTGAGAGTGCTATTCCTTAGGTTCAGACAGCCCCTAAGTATTTAGAGTTTATAAATGAAGCAAAAATATTGCTATTTCATTAGGCCAAGGAGTCTTTCATAGTGAGATTTTTTAAGGACACTTGATTGATATTTTTATATATGGCAACCCAATTCAAAATGAGTCTGGACAGTTTACAAGGCAGTCCTTTAACAACTGGCTCCTTCACAATTACAAGTTAATGAAAAAGTAACTGTATGACCAATCCTCACATTTATGACTTTTCAGGTCTGTAAAGCAAAGCAAAGATCAAAGATCAAAGATCAAAAGCACAGTCAGTGTTTCACTTAATGACTGTTTCACCTTAGTGCAAAATTGAAAAACAAGATAAAAATATCAACCTTAACTGTTTCTGACATTTTTATTTCATTTATCATATACAAAGTGACAACAGAAGGTCCATAATAATGATTCAAATATTCCCAGTTGAAGGGGAGTAACTTTTCTTCTCTTCAGTTCCCAGTGATGATGACTTTCTTCTTCCACATTAAATTAACCAGTTAATCATTAACAGTTGCAGCAATATATTAAGAACAATTCAAAAACCAAAACATTACTTACAATGTTTATTAGGATGTGTGTGTTTTATATATTAACTGTGTAAACCTTATATGCCTACCCCAAAGTAAGTTGAGGTAAAAAAAAATAAGTAAGTTCAAAGTAATTAAAATAGTTGTATTCCCAAGTCACTACCTATAATATCAAAGGTTTAAAGCACAAGAAATATTCCGGAAAATATTTATCTGCCCTTCTTTGTCAAAACCTCATATTATTTTATCTGGACTTAAATAAATTATAACTTACACCAGGGGTCTGCAACCTTAAACACTCAAAGAGCCATTTGGACCCATTTCCCACAGAAAAGAAAACACCGGGAGCCACAAAACCCTTCCTGTGTCTGCCTATTTCTTGAGCAGCCACAAACTAGCATATGTAGTTGAATTAAACATTCTGTTTTCTTCTGAAACTTTTCTTTTCTTGAATTTTTCCATGGTTGGCCTACCAGGGGTTGAAAAGCTCAATAAATTGCATGCCGGCGGGTGTCGCACATTTGTAGTTGTGGCGCATATTTAGAGTGCCAGGGAGCTGCAGCAGAGGGGTGAAAGAGCCACATGCAGGTCCAGAGCCACAGGTTACTGACCCCTGACTTACATTATTTGAAATTTTATCTCATTTAGCTATTAATCTGTATGAGTAGGTTTGCATCCATGAGGGACCATGCCCTAGAAACAGTTACAACTATTTTCTCCTAAATATATTTCAAATATTTATGTATATTTTTTTAAAAAATAGTGTCTACTGGTTTTACTTTTCTCATATGATATTTCTGATCAATGTTGGGCAAATAAGATTTAGTGTTAGCGCCCAACCTCTTCCTGCTGGTATTAGCAGTGGCAGGAGCTATCAGGCCACTGTGATACAAGTTTCCATTTTTTTTTATATATCTAGAAAAGACTGAAGAAAGACTTAGAAACAGAATTACTGTTTATGTCAAAATTTGACTTGCAGAAATAAAGAAGAAAAAGGGATGAACAGAAAACATGGAAATCAATAGAGTATAAATTATAATGCATACACTGCTGTTTGGAATCTTTTTGTGAGAAATAAATGCAAATGTAAAGGAAAAATAATTGGAACACTTCTGTCAGTGATGTCTTTTTCTCCCCCCTCTCCCCAAATCCAGAGACATTTTATTTTCTTGGTTTTCTATTTCAGTTTCAACATGGAACCTAGTTATGATTTTTTGCATATTTATGAAGGAGGAGATTCTAACAGCCCTCTGATTGGCAGTTTTCAAGGCTCCCAGGCCCCAGATAGAATAGAGAGCAATGGCAATAATCTTTTCTTGGCATTTCGGAGTGATGCTTCAGTTGGCATGGCAGGATTTGCCATTGACTATAAAGGTAAATTTAAAACAATATATATATTTACCATACTATATAATACGAAGTTCATCTGTTTTATATCCAGTTTCAATGAAGATGAAGTTTGTAGATTTATAGCAAAATTAGCAATAATGATATGGGATCGGATTTCTAATCACCCAAAGTGACAAATATCATTAATGGCCCTTTCTAGAATAGTGCTCAATGATAACATCATTAAAATGGTTGCATACTACATTCAGAAAAAAATTAGTTATATTGGGCTGATTTTATAAATTATTCTTATCTTAATTGTATTGGATATATTTTATAAAGTAGTCTCAAACATTACAAAAATGTGTTTTATATCAAATGTGTTGCATCCACCTTATTGAGAAATAATATAAAAGGGCTCTCTATTATTATTCATAGCTTAATGTTCCTACATTACATTTACCCTTATTTCGATACTAATTTGGAACTGGTTAATGTTTTTTCCATAAGGTTGACTGGAAACCATAAGGTTTCCATAAGGTTGACTCAGCCTTCCATCCTTTCTAAGGTAGGTGAAATGAGGACCCAGTTGTGGGGGCAATAAGCTGACTTTGTATAAATATACAAAAGGATGAAGGCTATTGCTGAGCACATTGTAAGCCGCCTTGAGTCTTCGGAGAAGGGCGGCATATAAATCAAATAAAAAAAAAATTAAAAAAAATAACTACTTTCAAGTTTCATTGGAGGCTGGGCTGAAACCATTTAGATAACTCACAGGAAAATCTAAGAACTGAGAATAAAATAATATTTATGGATGACATTTGAAAGCTAATACCAAACAGCATTTCAACATCGCTGCTTATTCACAGACTAGCATTATTTATAAGATAAACTTCAAAAGTTTTATTTATTTTTTATTCTGCCCTGCCTAATACACAATTTGACCCTCCCTTTTGAGCAAGCTGGTTGTGTCCTTTGGTCTTTTGTTTTTAAAGACTTTGTTAGCTTGCTCTTTATTTGGTTTCTTATTTAATGAAAATTAACTGTCTTTCCATGATTGGTTTGCTTTTAAGTTCAGTCCAGTCTTCCACTGTTTTTTTCTTTATTTTTTTCATTTGAATGATATAAAGTCTTTAGACATTCTCCTATTTTTCCAAATATTTACTATTGCCCATCTGCATACAAGTGGGGGACAGAGAGGGGAGAGAAATTCTCAGTTTCAAATCAGTTTTGAAAAGCAACAAACTATAAACATCCCACTGGTTTGAAAAAGATATGAGGTTCTCTAAAGAATTAGTCAAATTACATACAGATAGGATAAAAGATGTTTAAAGGCAAAGCAAGGCCTAGCATATTCACTGAGAGTTATTTAATATTTATGGATATATAATATACTCATATCTGCAATTTGGGCACAAATTATTTAAGGAGTGAATATACTTTTCATTTAATATAAAATGAGTTTTTCCACTATATAAATATATATCTTTATTTTCTGACAGATATTACCGCTTATAATGTTTAATTACATAATGCTATTTGATTTTTTGCCATAAGAATGTTCCATAGTGCAATTTTGCTTAGCTCATTGGCTAATTTATTTAGTTTTGCTTAAATTACTATATCTGCATAGAATTCACAAGATTTTTTTCCTAAGCAGTAAAACAGCAAAGTCCTAATGCTTTGCAAATAAAAATAAATAAAATGTTCATGACAAGCACAATTTTTAAAAGGCACCCCAAACAAATTTGTTTATAACAGTTGCTTTAGCATTGTAGAAATGAACAAATATATTGCATTCATTTCCCTAAAAAGTGGCCATTTTACAGATGGTAAAATTTACAGATTTATGCTAAGCATAAATTCTTAAAAAAGTTCAGGCATTTTTATCATCTTAATTTATGGAAATTGTAATTGCTATTTCAACAGAAATTGATACTATATACTGAAAAGTCAGTCCCATCAAATTCAATGGGACTTAACTGTCAGGAAATGTATACTGAATATTAGGAGTAACTAAACATGCAAGCTATTTTTTTTCTCCGGTAGAAAAATTATTTGCAAATACTTGCAAATAGTATGCTCATTAAAAACTTTCAGATCCTTTTCTTATTGGTTATTCAAAAGGATGCTATGGTTGGTGATGTTGAAAAGTATGATAGATTCAAGAAAACTGTTAAGGCTTCTAGTTTCTGACCTAGTTCAGCTGACAAAACTAACCAAAGCAATCTCAGACCTCATATCTTAACTGAAAATTTGTCTGAAATGTATCCTCATAAACAATATTGTCTTTATGTGCAGTTATAATAGTAATTTCAGATTAAATTCTAATAATCCCAATCTATTTGGTGAAGAAAAAGGTGAATGGATGGATGGACAAATTTACTCAGCTAGATGAAAGTGAGATAGGAATTAAGTAAACAGTTAGCAATGACTTTATCATTCCTGGAGTGGATTATATTGATTCAACTTGATTCCTCTGTTTTATTTTAAAGTGAGTCTTAACCCCCTTTCTCTTTTTCATTAGAAAAACCACGGGAAGCTTGTTTTGACCCTGGCAACATAATGAATGGAACCAGAATTGGAACAGACTTTAAACTTGGGTCAAGTATTACTTATCAGTGTGATTCAGGTTACAAGATTATTGATCCTTCTACTATCACTTGTGTGATTGGTGTTGATGGAAAACCTGCATGGAACAGAATCTTGCCATTTTGTAGTGGTATGTATGAATCCTGGGGAGGGGGGTATGAGAAATAGTATTAATAATACTACTATTCTTATTGTTCCCTCTATTTTGGGATTCTGACAATATTCTGCTAATGCGGTAGAGGAACTGATGAAAGAGAGAAGGAAAAGCTCTTGTTTTCCTTCTTATTTATTTTAACTCCCATATCTATTTCCATTTAAAGTGAAATAAAAAAAGAAAAGACAGAGAAGTGGTCTTGATGGGGGGATCATAAGAGGACTTGCAGTAAAATATCATGTACATGGGATAATCTGGAAAAATCATCAGTTTTCCTTTTTTTTAATTAAAAAAACGTTGAGAATTTTATTAGGCCCATTTTATGTCTATGGAATATACAGTGCATTCAAAAGGTATTCAGACCCCTTCACTTTTGTCAATTTTGTTATGCTGCAGCCTGATTCTACAGTTGTTGAAATTCATTTTTCTCTCATTAATCTACACTCAGTATCTCATAATGACAAAGTGAAAACTTTGAGAAGAGAATTTTAGAAATGTCTGCAAATTTATTAAAAAGAAAAAAAAACTGATATATCACATTGGCATAAGACCCTTTGCAACAACACTTGAAATTTAGCTCAGGTGCCTCCCATTTCTCTTGATCGTTGCTGACATGTTTCTACATCTTGATTGCAGTCAACCTGTGGTAAATTAAATTTATTTGGAAAGACATATACCTCTGTGTAGAAGGCCTCACAGGTGATGTACTGTAGCAGAGAAAAAGCCATGAGATCAAAGGAACTGCTTGCAGAACTCAGACACAGGATTGTTGTAAGGCTCAGATCTGGGGAAGATTACAGTAAAATTTCTGCTGCACTGAAGGTTCCTAAGAGCACAGTGGCCTCTCTAATTCTCAAATGGAACAAGTTTGGCACAACCAGGACTCTTCCAAGAACTGGTTGCCTGGTCAAACTGAGCAATCCAGGGAGAAGGGCCTTAGTAAAAGAGGTGAACAAAACCCCAATTCACTCTGATTGAGCTCCAGAGATTCTGTGTGGAGATGGGACAGAGTTCCAGAAGGACAACCATCACTGCAGCCCTCCTCCGATCTGAGCTTTATGGCAGAGTGGCTAGACAGAAGCCTCTCCTCAGTGCAAAACACATGCTAGCTTGATTGGAGTTTGCAAAAAAGCACATGAAGGACTCTCAGACAGTGAGGAACAAGATTCTCTGGTCTGATGATACCAAGATTGAACTGTTTGGCCTCAATTCTAAACATTAGGTCTAAAGGAAACCTGTCCGGAGGTGGGTTTCAGCAAGTTCTGACTAGTTCTGGAGAACCAGTAGTGGAAATTTTGAGTAGTTCGGAGAACTGGTAGTAAAAATTCTGACTGGCCCCACCCCCGTCTATTCTCTGCCTCCCAAGTCCATGCTGTTGGGGAGGGAATGGAGATTTTACAGTATCCTTCCCCTGCCATGCCCAGAAAGCCATGCCCACTAAGCCATGCCATGCCCACAAAGCCACACCCACAGAACCAGTAGTAAAAAATTTTGAAACCCACCACTGAACCTGTCCAATATCATTCCAACAGTGAAGCATGGTGGTGGTAGCATCATGCTGTGGGGGTGTTTTTCAACAGCAGAGACTGGGAGACTGGTCAGGGTTGAGGGAAAGGTGAATGGCGCAAACTACAATGAAAATCTGTTCCACAGTGCTCAGAACCTCAGACTGGGCCAAAGGTTCACTTTCCAACATGACAATGATCCTAAACACCCAGCCAAGACCACATAGGAGTCGCTTAAGGACAACTCTGTGAATGTCCTAGAGTGGCCCAGCCAGACCCCTGACTTGAATCATATTGAACATCTCTGGAGGGACCTGAAAATGGCTGTCCATTGACAGTTACATCCCACCTGACTGAGCTTGAGAGGATTTGCAAGGAATAATGGCAGAAAATCCCCCAATCCAGGTGTGCAAAGCTTGTCATGTCATACCCAAAATGTCTCAAAGCTGTAATTGCTGCCAAAGGGGCTTCAACAACGTACTGAGTGAAAGATCTGAATATTTATGCCAATGTGATATTTCAGCTTTTTCTTTTTAATAAATTTACAGACATTTCTAAAATTCTCTTTTCACTTTGTCATTATGGGATATTGATAGTGTAGATTAATGACAAAAAAAAATGAATTTCAATAACTGTAGAATCAGACTGCAACATAACAAAATGGACAAAAGTAAAGGAGGTCTGAATCCTTTCTAAATGCCCTGAATGTTATATATATAGACATTTGTAGATTCAGTACTATAATACCAAAGATGCCTTGATAATAGTAACAATTTAGAGAATTCTGGATAAGGTAGACAATAATATGATCAATTGTATGACAGCACCTATGTCAAGTCAGTGTTGTAAGCCCACAGAGAAGCTTTCCCTAGCTTGGTATTTAAATCTTAAACACAGTTCACCCAAAGCCTGTATGATTTGGACTTGAAGCTTCCTATGTTAGATACTTAAATATTGTGTCACATAGCTAATTTATTTAAGGGATCAAAACAAACAATGTTGTTTCATATAAATAGTTTCATGTTTTTATAGAATAGATTTAGCATATGGACAAAAATGCCTCACTCCAGTCCAAAAAATCAACCACAAAAGTGCCTCAACACAGGCACAAATGAAGTTGCTTTGTTGTTGTTGTTGTTAGTTGCGAAGTCGTGTCCAACCCATCGCGACCCCATGGACAACGTTCCTCCAGGCCTTCCTGTCCTCTACCATCCTTTGGAGTCCATTTAAGCTCATGCCGACTGCTTCAGTGACTCCATCCAGCCACCTCGTTCTCTGTCATCCCGTTCTTCTTTTGCCCTCAATCTTTCCCAGCATTAGGCTCTTCTCCAGTGATTCCTTCCTTCTCAGTAGGTGGCCAAAATATTTGAGTTTCATTTTCAGGATCTGGCCTTCTAAAGAGCAGTCGGGGTTGATCTCCTCTAGGAATGACATTGCTACTCCAATTAGAAGGATTGTCCAAATTTTTTTCATCTGAGATGCTACCCTTGGTTTAATGTCATACTTTGGTAGAATATTTCAGTTTTACAGGCTTTCCTGGAGCTGAATTATTATTGGATATATTTATATGAGTTTTGAAACATTATATATGAATTGCTTTAAGACTAATTTAGCCAGAAGTGTCTTAAATAACTGTTGCAAAGGTCACTGAGAAATAGAAATGTTCTCTCTTGGTAATTTCTCATTTATCTAAAATCTTTTCATTTCTTCTCCGAGCTCTCTTACATGTTAAAATCCTTTCCATTGCTGTTGAGTGTCCTTCATTCCAAGGCCTTTTATTACTTATTCTAACAATAATGAGGACAGTAATACTGAGGATGAAACATTAATAAATGTTATAAATAAATATTAATGCACTTTAAAAAATAGAAAATAATTACTCGAAGCTAGCAGATGGCTTCATTTTGCTAGGCTATCTTTATATTAAGGTATTAGAACAATACTTTACAATTAGAGCAGATAATAATAGGTTAAAAATTAGACATAGAAGCCTATCTATTAAAATACTATAAATAACTTCACAACTTGTATCCAGTGTCATGATACTCAGATTTTCGATATGAAACCAATCCATATTTAAAATACAAAAGAAAAATAGTTATTTGAGAGTGACTCAAACTCTGTTTAAAATGTTTTGTTTCAGCAGATGTTTCTATGAGTGGAAAATGGGTTGAGAGATTTATTTTGCTGATTCTCTATTCTATGCACACACAGTGTGGCCATAGGGAATTGAGAGATTTTTTTGGCGTAGCACGGATATGACTACAGAAGAGAGAAGGACATCAGTGAAAATGATATTCATATTTTCGCTGTTCATTGAATCATCCATTGAGCCAGAAAGCCTTCAAAACTAAAGGAATGTACAGCTCTTGGAAAATGTTTTGGCTGTAAAAAGACTCATTTTTTGCCAAATGATGTTGTAATTTACAATCCTCATTTTTATATTTTAGCAAACTACATGGAAGCTTAAGTAATATATGTCCATGTTTATCCACATTTTAACATCTGATGCTAACAGGAAAATGTGTAGTTATAAAGCAGTATTGATTTGATGTGATCATTTGACAAAAATATGTGCATATTTATAGTAAAAAAATATTTCCTGTTTAGGTGATGATAGTTTTCCAAACAAATTAATACAAGGTATTAATGCCCTTTTCAAAATCTGAAGTTTGAATCTTCTAGGTATGAAGATCTCCCAGACTGAAATATGTAACTGGGTTTAGAAATCTAAACTTATTTATAAGACTTCAGATGGCATGTAGATCCAAAGAATTGCAAGTAGATTTCTGTTTCACACTGATGTATTTTTCCCCATAAAAGTTGAAGCAACTTATTGAGGAGCAGCACCTGTCTAATTTAAGAAAAATATGTCAAGCTATTTTGTATCAGGTTCCTTTAAATTACAGTTTGTGACAGACTCAATTGAAATTTGCAGCCTATCTATGAAAAGAGACAAATTAAAGGAAGAAATGTCAATTAGCCCAACAAAGAAGTCTAGGAATGATAGCAAAATAAGACCTCTCAGTAAGGTCTGAGAGTAATGGTCTTGTGATCTGTCAGATCATTTGAGAAGATCTCATTTTTGTTAATGTCAATTTGGACTAAGGCTTATGGACTATACGTCCTATAACATAGAAATACTATGAGGCATAGTAATACTAGGGTGTAGATAAAATAGGAGAAGAAGAGGAGTCTTCCCACCTCCACCCCAAAAAGATTTTTTTTTTTTTACAGAAGAGTTTAGGATCTCTCTAATATTAATTTCATCTGATATTTCTTATAATATATACTACTTTTTAATTAGGCAGGCTACCCCTCAGAGCAAATTGATTTGCCTACAGGTATTCCTCGATGTACGACCACAATCAAACTCAAAATTTCTGTTGCTAAACAAGACAGATGTTAAGTGAGTTTTTCCCCATTTTACAACCTTTCTTGCCATAGTTATTAATTGAATCACGGCAGTTTTTAAGTTAGTAACATGGTTATTATATAAATCTGGCTTTCCCATGATACTGGGATCCTGTAACCATTATAAATACATGCCAGTTGCCAGGCATCTGAATTTTGATCATGTGACTATAATGGATGCTATAGCAGTTGTGTAAAAAAAGATCATAAGTCACTTTTTTCAGAGTTGTAACTTCAAATGGTCACTAAGTCGAGTAATGGTTGTATTTTGCTTAAAGAGTTTTTATTTTGTTTTAAGCTGTAATCATTTACAGATGGAAGGTCAGTAGTCAGTGGAAGGCACATAGATTTAGGTTTCCAAATAAATGTTTTTAAAATTAGCTATTTCCAATTTATTGATCCGATTCCGACCCAAACTTTCTCATCACTTATGGGTTCCAACCAGCGTTACCACCGATTCTCTTCGTGCACACGCTTTACGTGCAACCGCCACGCGCATGCTTGCTTTGCTCGCATACATGCCAAACTTGCGCTCCACACAAGGGCATTAGGTTTCTGCCCAGCTGAGGTGTGGCAATCTTAAAAAAGAAAAAATAAAGGTAGGAATAATGCGGGGGCAGGTGGAAGGGCCCAGCTCCCAAAGAGAACCGGTTCGTTGATATCACATTGTCACCGCTACTGGCTCGGCTGAACCGGGAGCAACCCACCACTGTTTCTCATGCAATGTTATCATTAAATAAAAACAATGGGAGATTTAGTCACTAGTTTGAGCCTACAGTCTCCAAGTGTTAAGGAACTGACTCTTGGCTGGCCATAGAGTAACAACAAGTTTGAAAGCTAATTAAAAGTATAGAAGGAGGAAAACAACTATACATTGTTACGGAAATTAAAACAAATTGCAATCTTGTTCAGGGCCATCTTAATTCCACTGCCCCTAAGGCAGTAGGCTGTTTTATCTAGTGCACTAAAAAGAGGAAATGTTACTTCGGCATAAATTCCTTGGTTCCTTGAAGATTTCACCTCCCATAGAATTTGTTCCATGGAATACAGTATATACCTTTTGTTTGGCATAGGAAGTGGTGAATAGGAATGACAATATTTAAGGACAAACCTCTTCCAATTTTTGTTTTTAAAAGGGATCAATGACAATGGGAGTGAAGTGAAGTGGACATGTAACTCTTGGCTGAAAGAAATTTAATCATGCTGCATGACTATTCCAAAACTGTCAGGATTTGCAGATGCTAAATGATGGATACATCAAAAAAGTGGTTGCTAAAATCAGGCAGTTATCTAATCTGTGTCAAAAATTTACTTCTTTTATTTATAAATTTACATTTCAACACAATAATCATGGAGAATAAAGCAACATACAACATGATCACTTGTGATATTAATCATATATTATAACTTGTATTATTATATAATATTGGTAAATTAATTGTGCAGTGAGCAGGCTGAAGGCAAATGGAAACTTTATTAGTATCAGCCTTTCCTCATTAAGGGGAATAGCCACGAAACATACTTTGAGAAAAACAAGATGCAATTTAGATGGCGCTTTTAAGAGACACCAAGATTTCAGTTTAAGTACATTTTCTAAATTGTAATTATCCTTGAATACTTATTTCAATGTCAGCTTGTATTGAATTCCATTGCAATTCTAATACGAGATATTTATATATTACAAGAAGAGGTATTATTTTTTTATTTTTAATTACAACTCATTAATCTGATTTAATTTTTCTGTATTTACACATGCACTTTCTCAGCTCCCTGTGGAGGCCAATATACTGGATCAGAAGGAGTAGTTTTATCACCAAATTACCCTCAGAACTACACTACTGGGGTGACTTGTCAATATTCAATTACAGTTCCTAAAGAATTTGGTAAGTCTGACTTTTCACTAAGCCTTTATTGTCATTAATTCTTGGTGGTATTATTGAGATACAATTTGCTTAACAAAGTTTCAATAACACCTCAGTATCCTAGGATTAGATTAGCTAAAGATTATTGTTGTTTATGAATTTAAACATCACATTTATTTTATTATTTGCTTATTCACTTATTTACTTATTAGATTTCAGCCTGCATTTCTGTTTTATTTTCCAAGACTAGCCTATAGAGATAAAGCCAGTGGTGGGATTCAGCCAGTTCGCACCACTTTGGGAGAACCGGTTGTTAAATTTCTGAGCAGTTTGGTGAACTGGTTGTTGGAAGAAATCATTAGGACAGGGAACCGGTTGTTAAATTAGTAGAATCCCACCACTGGATAAAGCAAAATATGTGCTAAAAGGCACTTAAAATCAGAATTAAGGTAGAATACTGAAAGAAATTAAGATTTGACAAAAGGTATATATTTTTATTATCTTCCTGAACATCAAGCGGATGAAAGTCAAATTTTACTTCCTAGGGAGTGCAGTCCACTGCTAAGGAGTTCTTCAAGAGAAGGCTCTTTCCTACATAGTAGATATCATGGTGACTGCCAGAATTTGTTCTGAAGTAAATAAATAATATAATTCACATCTGAGTGGCAGAATTCACTCCTCAGCATGGCTATATTTAGATAGTAAGTAATAAAAAAGCATTTGCAAATACTCCAGCTCTGAGATAAGGGAGTCGTTTTCAATTCCCGTCAGGATAGGGAGAATCAGAGGGGAGGGAGCAGTGGTGAGTTGCTACCGGTTCGCCCCTGTTCGGGTGAACCGGTAGCAGCGGTGGAGGGAGGCCCCCGCCCATCCACCCAGACATCATCAAATATGCTCTGTGCATGCACAGAAATGGTGTGCATTCGAGCGAACCGGTAGCAAGTGAAACCCCTGCTGGGGGGAGGGCAAAATTACTCCACTGAGTCAGCACTTGGCATGAGTAGTAATGGTCTCCCTTTGTTGGTTCTTTTCTCAGATTTGTCTATTTTTTGGAGATTATATGACAGAATATTGGATGATGTTTATCTTTACTATTTTGTCATCTGGTGGATTATTGCATCAAATGCATTTAAGGGCTACCACGTAAACTGAATATTGGTAATATAGCAACATTAGGAATCATAACATCTGACATCCTTTCCCTTCGTATGGTGCTTGCAAGAACTCAAATCCAAATAAAAATAATTAAAACTCTTAATTAAATCAGCCAAAATCTCACAAGGTTTGGAAATCTTGTCAGAATTTGGTGTTACAACTGAAATCTTATAGATTTTAAAGACTGGAATACACACATATAAACATATAGGTCTATATACCTATGGTCACATACACTCATGCACCAGAGACTACTTATATCAGCTTTGTGAGCCACCCATCATAGGTTTGGAACAATTGGGACTAATATATTGGGAGACCTTTAAAATAACACATGGATTTCCTAGTTTGTCCAGAAAGCTACTAAATACACTCTAGGTCTTGGAATAGCCAGGAGACAGTGAAACTATTATTTATTGCATGAGCTTGTTAACATTTAAAATGCAGCTGCATTGTTGTTATTTTTTCCCCCAAAAAATAAACAACTCCAACATAACCAGCACCAGTGCAAAGCTTCAGGAACAATATAAATATAATAACAGTTCCATTTTTATTAATTTTTTCCTGCACTTTGTGGCTTCAGACACAAACATAACCAAGTAAGAGTTGAAGCAAAACCCACAATATTTACAGAATAATAATTTTCAGTGAGTTTAGGCCTAATGTAATTTATTTTGCAAATAATTAATATTTCCTTTTTTTACTCATGTTTTATAGTTGTGTTTGGACAGTTTGCATATTTCCAAACAGCTCTAAATGATGTAGCGGAATTATTTGATGGAGAACATCCTCAAGCTAGACTTCTGAGTTCACTTTCTGGATCTCACTCAGGTAAATAGTACCCCTTAAAAAAACATAAATAACACCAAAACTGACTTAGTTTCTTAAGTGTAGAGTTTCAAATCAGCAAAACATAATGTGCCCTTGTTTGCAAATATTCAGAGTGTTTTATTAGGCAATGCAAATATTATATCAGATATTAATACTTATTGTGGAAATTGGCAGAAACTAATTTTTATGCATATAGATATATAAACTCATTCATAAGCAATCTCATTGATACTTCTACTTTACAGTCACTTTCCCTTCTCTGATGATTTGGGGGATATTTTTTCCGTCACCAATTGTTAAACTTTATTTAATATCAATTATATAAAAATGCTAATAATTTCTGAACCACATTTAGCCAATTTCATTGAGTATCTCAGCATAAATTAAGGATGACGTGTGTCTGATTATTAATTAATTGATTATCAAATGTATTATTAGAATCAATAAATAATAATTAAAATTTTGTGATAAGTAATTGATAATCAAGAATTAGTCACATTTCATTCCAGCAAATTATTAACTTTGATGTTGCTAACCAAAAGTATTTGTGTAGTCATTTCCTCTGTTCCTGATGCTAAGAGGAACAGATGCTATGTGTTAATTTCCAAGAAGCTATCAGTAAGCTTGGGGAAATCTAACATATTTTATAATAAACATCCACTTATTTAGTAAGTCTTCTGCTGCCCTTTCTTCAGTTCACTCCAACCTGTTGCAGCAGGTCCCTAGTCTTCCAGATGAAGGCCTGGGGAATGGGTACAAGGAGTCTGCCATTGGCAATTGATTCTACCAGTGTGATTCTTCTGTCAATAAATAGACATTGATGAATTTCACTCAAGTTTTTCAGAGCTCTAAAACCTCTTCAGGAATTTACCTGATAATTGGGTGAAATGAAAATCTAATTGAGAAAGGAAATGGTATAAAGTATTGTAAATGAGGCCAGGGCAAATGAAGCAAAGAACAGGAGTTTTTTGCCACTTTGAGAGCCAGTTTGATCTAGTGATTAAGTCACTAGGCTAGACAGCAGATGACTTCTAATCCAACTTTAGCCATGAAATCCATTTGGGTTACCTTGGACCAGTCACTCATTCTTAGCCCAGCCCACCACTCAGGTTGTTGTTGGAGGGAAAATAAGATGTGTTGGATATGTTCGCCACCTTGAACTATTTGTAAAAATAATAAAGAAACAATATGAATGAATTAATGCATAAATGAATATTGTTGTAATTTATAATAGAGGTAAAACCAAATAACCTCACTGGTGAAGGAGAAAGAAATTTAAAGAAAATAAATGTTTCTGAATCAAATGCTATTTAAAACAATTCTGTTCAATGTGCATAAAATATATAATGGAAAGTATATATTATTAAGACATAAATTGTATAATGATGACTTCTATGGCCCTTCCTTCCTTCCTTCCTTCCTTCCTTCCTTCCTTCCTTCCTCCCTCCCTCCCTCCCTCCTTCCCTCCCTCCCTCCCTTCCAGACAACAGTGTTTCATGTCCACATATGCAGAAATAGGTTTATATTTATTTTGTTTATGCTCCCTTCCTTGTCTTTCCATTTCTCATATATAGGAGAGACCCTGCCTTTAGCTACATCCAATCAGATTCTCTTGAGGTTTAGTGCCAAGAGTGGAGCATCTGCAAGAGGCTTCCATTTTGTCTATCAAGGTATTTCTCTTTCCATTCTCCTTTCCTACATTTGGCTATGTCACAAAGTATGCTTATTTTGCCATTTGGAATGGAAAATGCAATAAGATATGTAATGTCACGTAATCTTAGCTACTACCTTTCATCTCAGAAGCTATATTTCTTGTTTTGGGATCTATGAGACCAGATTAATTAAAATGTGATGTGAGATATCTATGAAAGATTACATGATGGATAACTCACAACTTGGTTTCTCACATTAAAGATTCTGGATTCATTAACTGAGCACCACATGTAGAACACTTATGTGGAAGATATTCATGCCCAAAGGGGGCAGCAGTAGCAAAGTTCAGAGAATACGCATAGGTAATCCAATTCCAATGTTTGTTAAATTCAACTGATGCTGACCTCTGATGCTCTTGGAAGGTAGAAGACATTTGATAAGTGTCCATTTCTGTCTTTTGGACATTAGGATGGCTGATTTCTCCAACTCCTTGTTTTTTTTTCAACATAAAAAACAAAGAAAAGGTGATTTTCTGACCTCTCCAGCTATGCAAAATAGAGTTATACTATATTTCCTATGAGCTCTAGAATTATGTCCCAAATTAGAAATACTTATAGAAGCAATATCTTCTTGTTATTTCTAAAGTATCATGAGTAATCAGAACATGACTCTCTATTTTATAATACTTTTTGCAAGAAAAGTTACAATACTGTTACTTTAGCAAAATATCAATGAAGTTAATGAAAAATTTATTTACATAAGCATTCAGTTTGTTTCTGGATAAAAGATCTAATTTCAATATATTCAACCTTGGCCAGGCTGTGGTTATTACCAATACAAAACTATATGAATATCTCTTTACAAAAAAATCAGTGAAAATTTTAACTTAATACATATGTTTGGATTGCAGCCTAAGGCTAAAATCCATGGTAATTTTTTGGGAAATACCGGTAAATTGTTTTCAGTTAGATATATAATATTCTGACTACAGGTGGCTGGGATTCTGCTGGTATAACAGAAATTCAGGGCAAAAGGGCATAAATCTAGTTCTTTTTACCCATGATAGTTACTTATTTATTAATGCATTGATGCATTACTTGCTATCCTAAATATTTTATTTTAAAAATGCATTTAGCATAGGAATTTAAAATCCATATCTGTGTCTGAAATTTTTTATTAAGAAAAATCATATTTGCAGATATTTTTAGTATTCTTTTGCTTGATATTTGCTTTTTTCCTTAACGCCCAGCAAACAGTACAATGCAGCAAAGTGATTGATTGATCTATATTTAAGAGTTCTTTAATTTAAAGAAGTTTAATATCATAGAATGAAATGTGCTCTTAGTTCTTCTATGAAAAGAAATAAGAAACAAACAACCACTATATTGGAATTTTCAATCTTACTGGGAAATTTTCCAGGACTGGCTGCTTCTAAATACCTTTAAGAGACACATCCACATTTCTGAATGAACACCTTTACTCTGACCTACAAATTCAGTTCTTGTATTTCTCACCTAGTATTCCAGTCTGACTCAACTCCATGTTCACTTTTCCACTACGCTGACTTCCATTTGTTACATAGCATTGAAAAATGAAGAATAATTACTATAAAAATGCACTTGATGTCCAATGCTATTTAAGATTAGCTTGTCCATATCAGAGTTTAGAATTAGATTGAGGATTAGGAAAAGAAAAAGAAGTCTATAGCTAACATGATTGCATATTCTGAACAGAAGTGTTACAAGATTCAATTTCTATCCTTAGATTTTGATATAATGGAGGTTTTTAATGCCATTTTCTCTATTATGTATTTCATTTTCTGTCATAAAAGCTATCTTCCTTTTTCTCAAAGCTGCATTTTTCTATATATTAGATTGCACAGAAAATTATGATTAGCAATAGCTGTGGCACAAATGATGACCTCACCTGTGCAAAATTCCACATTATTGACATTTTGTGATGCTAAAGTTAAATGTCCTCACATTTTCAGTACAATTGTGTTTTAAAGGGAATAATTTGCATTCATTTCCATAATTATACTTGAACTTGCTTCAGAAACAGAACTGTACAAGACATTAATGTATAAATCCATATAAAAATGCTTTATACATTGCTCTGATGAAAAGCAATCAACCATCCTCAATTTCAATGCCTCTTCTATAATGTCTTTCTTTCCAAGGTCTATGTTCACTAAAGTTTGACTGAATGTTGCAATATGGCTTTCCATCAGTTCTTGAAGAAGTTGGTGATTGAATTTGGTTTCCATTGGCAACTGTAGCTTTTTCAATGGTCATCATTTAAGCATTAATCATTGCATATGATCAGATCAGTACATAATAAATGAAAATGAAGAGGATTGTGGGAAACTGCCAAATGTAGGTTATAGGAGGAATATTTGGAAGGGAGAGTAGAGGATGCATTCTTCTATTTCTATGAATAGATTTATTAGTAATTCTTGATTTCATCCAGCCATTTCTGACTCTTTCATAGTTCTATACTTTTTGATTGATGATACAGTGAATTTAAAAGAAGGATGCAGTTCGTATATTGGATGCTTCTTTAGTCTCTACTGTTGAGTTTTTAGGCAAGCTATCAACAATCTGAATTACAATCCGGAATAACATGGAACCTGAACAACCTCAGTAACTAATCCCATATCCAACTGATACTTATTTAAAAGGGAACTTGTGTTTTATAATTACCGTATTTTCTGGCGTATAAGACGACTTTTTAACACATGAAAATCTTCTCAAAAGTCGGGGGTCATCTTATACGCCGGGTGTCGTTCTCCTGTAACCAGGCAGACCAGCCCGAAAGACTTGGATGAGCCTTAAATGGCTCTGGCGATCCAAGCTCTGACGATCCCAGCTTTGCCTGCTAATCAGGCAACTCAGTTGGGATGCCAGAGCCATGTAAAAGGAAAAAAACTTTTTTCTTTTTACGTGGCTCTGCAAACTCTGACAATCCCAGCTGAGTTGCCTGCCAATCAGGCAACGCAGCTGGGATCGCCAGAGCCATCGATCCAAGCTCTGACGATCCCAGCTGAGTTGCCTGCTAATCAGGCAACTCAGCTGGGATCGCCAGAGCCCAGAGCCCTGTAAAAGGAAAAAAGTTTTCCCCCTCCAGCTTGCTTACCTTAGCTGCTAATTGCAACACTTGCCTTGCCTCACTTGCCTGAATTGATTCCATCAGCAAGCAACTCCCTGCCTGCAATCAAGCAGGCAGGAGTTGTGGACTTCAACTCCCAGAATTCCTTAGGCAGCAAAACAAAGCTGGCTGAGGAATTCTGGGAGTTGAAGTCTACAAGTCTTAAAGTTGCCAAGGTTGGAGAGCCCTGTTCTATTGGGTAAGTTTTTTTCCCCTTTGGGAGCTTTAAAAAAAATAGTTAATTGGGTTTTTTTTTAGTTGTTCTTTTTTAGACCTAGCCATTTAAAGTTTAGGAAGTTTTAAATTTAGTTTTCATATAAGAATAAAAATAAAATAATATTTGTGCAGCTTTCTGAGATTTAGTGTGTTTCTGTAGTGTTTCTCTCTAACTACACAAACACACAAAATCTCACAAAGCTGTATGTGGAATTTTGTGTGTACAAAGTGTGAAAGTTGTTTTTTGGGGCTTTTTGGGGCTGTGTGAGGTTCCTGCTTGTTGCAGGGGCCATTTTGGGTCTAGCACAGCTGCTTTTACATTGTGGGTGAGCCAGTTGTGTTGTGTTGTGTGTGTGTGTGTAAAGTGTGAAAGTTGTTTTTTTGGGGGGCTTTTTGTGGCTGTGTGAGGTTCCTGCTTGTTGCAGGGGCCATTTTGGGTCTAGCACAGCTGCTTTTACATTGTGGGTGAGCCAGTTGATGTTTTTAATTTTTATTTGGTGTGTGTTGGAAGAGGGGTAGTCTTATAGGGTGAGTATAGCCCAAACCCTATATTTTAACAGGAAAAGTCAGGGTCGTCTTATACGCCCAGTCGTCTTATATGCCGGAAAATACGGTATTCTCTCTGTGTGTATTACTAGGCATAGCTATATTTCACATTCAGACCAAGAGCATTTTCTGAATAACTCTCAAAATTCTAAGAGGTACTGTACTGTTCCATGGACATTTTTTTTTTCTAAAAAAAGCAGTATGATAAATCATTGGAAGATTGATTGAGGCATTGTTAATGTCATTAGTTATTGCATATGCTACCCTCTCAAGTTATATAAAATTAAATGCTGCTTAAGAGGATGATTTTTAATATCTTGTCTCTGTCTGAATTAGATATTCAGAACAATAAGGGCTTAGTACAACTGTGGCTTGTTTGTAACTATGCAATATACTGTAATGTGGCTGCTACAGGGTAACATCTGAATTGTGAAATGAATATTTCTGCATCATTTAGTGTTAGAAGAAAAAGTACAAAGCTGATTGTTCAAATGCAGTTCATTTTCATTTTTCCATTACCTCTAGTAGAAGCCATCAGGACACTCATATGTCATTTTATGATGGTTGCAGTGTCCTGGGGTCATGTGATCCCCTTTTGCAACTTTCTGACGAGCAAAGTCAATGGGGAAGCCAGATTCACAAAATGAGGCAAAATTCACTTTAAAAATGTCTCTCTAAGCAACAGAAATTTTGAGTTCAGTTGTGGTCATAAGTGAAGAACCACCTGTAGTTTATCTCAACAGACAGAATGGCCAAATTTCATGCACAGAATAGCAAAAGCTGCAATGATTTCCCATAGCATTTTCTTGATTGGGCAGAACCAAAGTACCAAAGTACTGTTGTCCATGGATTACACCCCATGGACAACGTTCCTCCAGGCCTTCCTGTCCTCTACCATCCTCTGGAGTCCATTTAAGCTCACGCCTACTGCTTCAGTGACTCCATCCAGCTACCTCATTCTCTGTCGTCCCATTCTTCTTTTGCTCTCAATCTTTCCCAGCATTAGGCTCTTCTCCAGTGAGTCCTTCCTTCTCATTAGGTGGCCAAAATATTTGAATTTCATCTTCAGGATTTGGCCTTCTAAAGAGCAGTCAGGGTTGATCTCCTCTAGGACTGACCGGTTTGATTGCCTTGCAGTCCAAGGGACTCACAGGAGTCTTCTCCAGCACACTAAAGGATATCCTTAATTGAGAAATAAGAGCAGTGACTTGGTTTACTTTTTGCTGTGAAAGCATTGGGAAAAAGTTATTTCTGTACTTTTTCAGCTCTCATCAGTATATTTAACATATGCAGAAGGTTTATTGGAAATATTAGAAACAGTTTTAATATTTAACGTTCAATGTTTTAATATTTTTAACTTTCTAATTGTCTATATTGTTATTTATGATACTGCATGCTACCCAGACTCTCTTGATAGTGAGATAGGCAACATATAAATTTAATAAATTACTAAATATATAACATGTATGAATTGAGCAAATTTACCTAAAAATAAAGATATTCTTCGAATTGGTGGTACTTCTCCAATAATACTTCTTTTTTCATGCAGCGGTTCCACGAACAAGTGATACACAATGCAGCTCCGTTCCAGAGCCAAGATATGGCAGGAGGATTGGCTCTGAATTTTCAGCTGGCTCTGTCATTCGCTTTGAATGTAGTCCCGGCTACCTTCTCCAAGGTTCCAAAGCTATCCGCTGCCAGTCTGTGCCCAATGCTTTAGCACAATGGAACGACACAGTGCCAAGCTGTGTGGGTAAGGCTTATTATTTTTAGGTCATACATTTCCGAGTCAGAATCTATGAACATAAATTAAGAACATTATTAGTTTTATTAAATAGTATTAAACAAATAAATTTTCTCACTCTTGATTAATGTAGGCTACATCCAGTTTAAAAGAGCAATATGTCACCTTGATTGTAATTGAGTACTAGCTGGTTGACAGATAGAATAGATTTTGATTTAATGATTTATTACATTTACATAGTGGATGCATAGTTTGCTCAATTCTTATTATCGTTATGACTGCCTCTAAAACCTTATGTTTAAGATGAATCTCTGGTAATTAGAAATATACTATAATTGGACTGAAACTTGCTTTGTAATATTAAATGACTAGTGCAATTGAAAAGCAACAGTATTTTAACTTTACAAATGATTCTGATTGCATTTTATTATATCCTGAATCAGAATGGCCTTGCTTAGCAAACTGCTTGTTGTGTTTTATGTGTGACACTTTCCATAAGAATGGTGTCTCATATCAATGCCCCCTTTTCTTTTCTTTTTTTCTTTCCCGCCCTTCACATCCCCTTTTTCCTGCTCCCTTTCCCTCCCTTAATTTCCTATTTTCTTTCCTTCTTTGTAGTGTATATAAAAAAATAAAAATGATAAAGGTGTGGGGGGTGGGGAGAGAGAAAAAAAAGAACTGTGTTTCCATTTTGGATTCAGTTTTTGTTTCTTTCCAGAGATTTGTAATTTGCAGTTCTTTGCACTAATAGGGATAGTATGCCCATAGGGAAAAAAATGTTAATTATTTGAATTATGATAATATCAAACAGGTAAAAATTGACTCATGACTATAATTGGACCTGCAGTGATAGTCCTAAATCATGCCAGTCATTAAGTGAGTCATCACATGTACAACTCAATTTTACAACTTTTTTGCATTGGCTGTTAAAGCAAATTACTATGGTCATTAAATGATTCATGGTCAGTAATGCCCAGTGGGCATATTTTGCCAAAACACAGAAATAAACACTAGTTTCCAGTAAAAAAAGATTGCAAATCATTGCCATATGACTACCAAGCAATGCAAATCACCGTGAATGCAGGCCAGTTGTTAAGCATCCAAAATGTGATCATGTCATTGTGGGGGGAAGTGGGGGGGAGCAGCCATTGGAACTTCGAATGCAGTTCTTAAGTATCTTTTTTTGAGTCCATCATAACTCTGAACACTTATTAATTGACTGGTCATATGGTAAGGACTACCTGTATTTCTAAATTAAGTTATGACAAACAAAAATTCCTTTCCTTGAAACTTTTATAGCTAAGATCATTAGCAAAAAAAAAAAAAAAAAGGTAATTGATATAAAGATTAATGATAAGGAAAACCAGAGTATAATAACAGGTTTTTAGACCTCCAAATCTTTATCTGTTTTCCTATATTCTACTTTATCTGTTTTCCTAATACTTTATTATTATTATTATTTTACTATTGTTGTAGTGCTTATCCCTTTCTAGTCCTAAAAACATTGCCTGAGTTTTAGAAAACTTGGTCTGAAACGAAGGTCAAAATAGGAAAAACTGCTTGAATTTAATATGACATTATTGTGACATTATGGATTTAACATCCATGGACATTATCAGAGAAAACATAACTGGTTTTTTCTACATGTAATTCTGGAAACGGGAAAAGCACTTTTTACAGCAAGTGTTCTATTTTTCTTGCTTTATAAACACATAAATGAGATTTAATTCCTAGTTTTAATATTACTTTCCTTCTTTGTCAGCAAGGTTTAAGCTTTATTGTTACTTCAAATTCAATTTTCTTTCAGTGCCATGCAGCCGGAATTTCACTGAACGCAGAGGTACTATACTGTCTCCAGGTTACCCTGAACCTTATGGTAACAGCTTGAATTGTGTGTGGAAAATCATAGTGACTGAGGGATCAGGTATTCAGGCAAGTCCATATTTTGCCAACAGTGGAATATAAAATACTTCAGAATTAAAGACAAGATATTACTAATTTATTATTCCTGCTCTAAGTCCCTAGCTAAATGTAAGCAAAAAGAAAAACAATCCTTGTTTTGCATTTTTGTATAGATTCATTCACAAATTCAGAATTCTTCAAGCCCCCACCCCCACTCCTTCTGCATGTAAAGTAGAAAAGCCAAAATTGCTTCTGTTCACCACACTTACTTCAATGCAATTTAGTGGAAATTGACTTTAATTAAAGGAACTTGTTTGGAAATCAGTTTTTATGCATATGTTGATCATAATTTACTTCACTTGTGTACCATATGCTACCAGATAAAGCTATAATGATTGTGGCATCTTAATGCAGTTCTTTAAACTGAATGAAACTATGATATATTTATTATATATTTATGTACATATGTTATCAGAAGGAAACAGATTGACTCTGAAGATATTGTGCATAGCTGTTGTTATGAAGTTAATGTGACTTGTCTTCTTTATGAGATTTGCTTCAACAAGGCCTTCATATCATTCTTGAAAGATACTGTTAATAAATTAAAGAAACATTTTAAGTATTTTAATAAAAAACATACTATTCAAGACAATGAACACTTTTTTAAAAAAATAAACCCTTCTGGATTAAAAAGGCAAACTATGTCACTGTCGTATGTCATATGTGTGCATCTATGAGATATATGTAGCATGTATATCATTATGCAAGAATGAAATAATGAAAAAAACCTTTTCATATTAAAAAATAATGAAAAAATGAAAAAAATACTTTTAATTTATACAATCAAAAATTACTTTTAATTTTAATTACTTTTAATTAAAGTCTTTGTATTCAGGAAAGCTCATTAAAAGATGCTATGTCTATTAAATAACTTGTACAGAGCCTAATTTTAATGCATGTTCATTTTCATACAGCATTACAATTCAAATTAGTTACAGAGAGAATTTGCAGTTTATAAAAGGGGATTTCTATCCAAAAAACTCTTCAATCAGTTCAAGATATTTAAAGTCAAGATCTGAGTTTAGAAGCTTTCCTGAGCTGTGCTAATAAGTTTCACTGGAGCTTATAACTAACAGTTTCCAATGCCCACCAGGCTTTGTCACTTCTACTTTCATACGTTACCAACTTCTTGTTCAATATGTAAACATTACATTAAAAAAATCTTTAAACCAAATTACATTGAGGCCCCTTTAAATCAAAAATTTAATTAGGATTGTCTTCTTTTAATATTTGAAACATTTTTCTTAACCTAGAAATGTTCTAATGCCCGTAAATACTCCTATATTCATATAAAATAAAATAAAAATAACCTTGATCATATTTTAATGGCTATAGTCATCTTTCAATCTTTGTGATAAATGAAATGTTTGTTCAAAAATCTACGGATAATTTCAAAATAGTGACTATTCAGTGATGGAAATAGCATTCAGTGGAATAGTCAACATAGTTTATGGGTAAATTTTTGGTGTATAAGTATGCATTCCACACTTATTTTGTTAGGAAGTTGCAAGTGGATGTTATGTGGGCTACAAGGGGGTAGGGAGGGGGTATTCCGTTGATTACTGCCTATCTAAGATGGCAGAGGAGCAAGAGAAGGAAAATAAATGAGACTAAGTAAGTAAATTGGCCTTAAAAATATACTTCCTGGAATGTTTTTATATTCACAAATAGTGTTTTGTTCTAATTGTGTAGTTCACTAACTTTTTTCCTCCCAAATTCTTCCTTAGTAGAGATAAAATTTACCTCAAGTTACAGATGCTTCCAGTTAGGCTATTTAAGCAGAACTGTATAATTCTTCTCATTTTAGTAGCATTTCAATATTATTTTGGTTCAGTATATGCTTTATACTTTTGGTCTATAATTATAAAGATGTATTCAGTGGGCACTTTCCTCATTGCTGAGTTAAAGTGTTATACATTTATTCTTAAATCAGCAAAAAATATACTAAAATTAAATTTACTGCTCCTGCTTTTAGTTCCTATTATGAATAAATTCCTTCATTAATTGCTTCTGGTGCTCTGTTGATTTTGTGATAAGTAGCATAAAGCAATTAAAAGTAGTATTTAAGATTTCTTTCCCCTGTCTTACTTTTGTTTATGCAGACAATAAATGTAAACTTCCAAATTCCTTCACGCTCTGTAAAAGAGCAGTGGTAGTAATGGTGATCTCATTTTTTCATTGCTATTTCAGGCTAATACACTTTTACACTATTTTCCTGTTATGATATTTATTTATCTAATTCATATTAGATATTACCCATATTACAACCAAATGACTCTGAAGAGTGAACAAAACCAATACAATACATATCTAAAATCATTATTGTTAGTAATTATTAAAACATTTTAAAATACTAGCAAAACAGATAAACCAGAATAATAGATGAAGGGATGTTAATAATAATAATGGAGCCTCTTCACTAGATCCCCCTTCTGGCACAACTAGGTCTTGAGGGATGTTCAGAAGTTAGAAGTGACAAGGCCATCCTGTATTCAAGTAATTCAAAGATGTTTTTTTTTTTTTATGTTTGTTTTTATGTTTAGCACCCAACTTTGATCCCATCCAACTTTCCCTCTACTGTAGTGGATGATAAATTCTAAATCTAATAACAATGGTCATTTGATGTTTCTGACTTGATGAAAAAAACATTTGTTTACAGCTAATAACTACCATAATTAACTCTTTTTTTATTTATGGGATGGGAACAAACTGAAGGCAATATCAGAGATAGGAAAAAGGAAGATGTTGCCAGGACATATTTGTACTGTAGATAGATGCAAGTGGTTGTGTAATTTACATTGCTGTGTTTGTTGTCAAGTTTATTATGATATACTTTTCTGAAAACGTAGTAATTATCATGTTTAATGAACACTCAGTGGTATGGTTTTCACAGATACAGGTAATAAACTTTGCCACTGAGCATAATTGGGACTCTCTTGAAATTTATGATGGTGGTGATATGACAGCACCAAGGCTTGGAAGCTTTTCAGGTATGTAGAAATCTATATTACCTTTTATTGGCCAGAACATAGCTGCAAGCTACTCAAGTTTCTCTATTTCTTCTCTATGCACAATACGCTCTTGTGTGCCACTTCCTCCTAGTACCTTAATAAAGAATATTATTTAAAAGAATATGAAATGCTTTGCATAATACTTTGTAGGTGCTGAGTATTAGTATATTCTTTTATTGAATGCCTTTGAATATACAGCAACAGCTGTGATTTATCTTAAGTGCTTAATTCTTGTTATCAAAGTCTAGCTGTTGTAATTATGGATGGAATATGTCCATACAGAAATTGACATGTTGTGAGGCAGTAGAGCAATAGATTAATTCTGTACACAACTTGCAGCTCAGTTTTTATCTTTATTGTGCTATACAAGAATACTTCAGTGAATAGTAATCCTAATAAATTCACAAGTGCTACTCAGACAGAAAATATAGAATGATTATAATGAGTTAATTTAGCTCTATATGTTAACATAAAATATGTTCCTAAAATTGCATTTGAAATTTTAATATAAATCTATGTGAGATTGTATTAAAAGGAGGATTTGGGAGATATATATTCAATGTATATTAAATTTAAATTTATATTGAATTTAATATGCTGTAAAAATATAGTTAATAAAACTAAAACATATTCCCAGGTGATTAATAATTATAGCATAATGTGTACTTTTTTTTGATTCACCATAAAAATATTCTTCACTTACATGTTGTTTCTTTTTAATTAATATGACTTTTGGTTTTCTGTAGGTACTACAGTACCAGCACTATTGAACAGCACTTCCAATCAACTTTATTTACATTTTCACTCTGATATTAGTGTAGCAGCAGCTGGTTTTCACCTGGAATATAAAAGTAAGATGTTTAACATTATTTTGCTTGCTAAAATAATGTATATTTCTCCTATAATGTAGTGAACAGTATCTATATGTGTTGCATGAAAACTGTGCAAACTATTATGTCTCTTAATGTCTTTATTTCTGGAGACAATCTTCCATAAATAGGCATCACATTTATAACAAGCCAAATGAATATTTTTGAGATTGGACAAAACTAGGAAAAGTGGGGGGGTGGGGAGGGTTGACAATGATCATAGTTGCCTGGAAAACCTATTTCATTGTGTGTTTTACTTACCACTATCACATTGACTTTCCCAAGTTTATATCTATTTATGAAATACTATTGGTTCTATTGGCATATACTGTAGAGAACAATTTTAAAATACACTTCCATGTGTCTGTTGAGCTGCTGACAGATAATTGATATACACATTATGTGCATATGCGTCCAAATGGGTGGGTGGGTGAGTGTATGAGGAGAGAAAAAGACTGTGGATGTAGGAGAAACTGACTTAACTTGTGGCAGAAATATTTATCATTTCTACATTAAGTGTTATTAAGTTATTCACACAAAGATAATATAATATCTAAAAGAATATCACATCCCAATTAAAACCAGACTTTTTTCAGGAAGTTCTTTATGTACAACTTCTAAAGTATTGTTTAGATTAATAACTTTATACATTATACAGTTATCATATTAAAATGCCTATTCTTTTCTTTAAAGTATTGTGCTATGTATTTGAAGTGCTTATATATGAAGATTTAGACATTGATAAGTATACACAAATTCTGTTGAAAATGAATTAAGGCTTGGGAAAATTAGGCTGTTGGTTTGAGACGTATCTTTTGAAATGCAGCCACCCACATGGATTTGTACAAGTCGAGATTTGAACACATGTCACCTCACTTGCTGGAGCTGCATTGGTTGTCGATTTGCTTCTGGGTCCAATTCAAGGTGCTGATTGTCCCCTTTAATGCCCTACATGGCTTGGGGCCAGGTTATTTGAGGGATCATCTTTTCATGTTACATTTACCCAGCCCACCAGACTGGGAAGGCAAGATATATATAGTATGTTACAGGTTCTCTCTATTAAGGACGGCCATCTAGTGGGACCAAGATGGTGGCTCTCCCTGTGGAAAATCAAGCCCACCAAGATAAGATTGACTCCCATCTTGATAACCATTTGGAAGGCCCTGAAAACATGATTTTTCCAGTGGGCCTGGGGAACCAGGGTGATGCAGAGCCCATCAAATAGTTTGTTTGATTGTGGAGTGAAATTTTATTGGATTTTTTATTTTAGGTTTTACTTCTGTAAGCTGCCTAGAATCACTATGAGTGAGTTGGGGAACCATATAAATTTTCTTAATAAATAATAAAATTAATTAATTAATAAAACCAGACTCCCACCTTCTGTCTACATAATACACTTTACCTAATATCAAATTTAGTGATCAATATACTGTATATTCATCTAGAATTTATCAATTCAGAGTCAGCAACTTGATAGCTAATATTTGATAACTGAAGAATACTTTTCATTTTCCTGCTTTTATGTTCTTTTCAAATGTTTTCATATACAGTCAGGTCCAGAAATATTGGGACATCGACACAATTCTAACATCTTTGGCTCTATACACCACCACAATGGAGTTGGAATGAAACAAACACAATGTGCATTAACTGCAGACTGTCAGCTTTAATTTGAGGGTATGTACATCCAACTCAGGTGAATGGTGTAGGACTTACAGCAGTTTGCATATGTGCCTCCCACTTGTTAAGGGACCAAAAGTAATGGGACAGAATAATAATCATAAATCAAACTTTCCCTTCTTAATACTTGGTTGCAAATCCTTTGCAGTCAATCACAGCCTGAAGTCTGGAACGCATAGACATCACCAGATGCTGAGTTTCATCCCTGGTGATGCTCTGCCAGGCCTCTACTGCAACTGTCTTCAGTTCCTGATTGTTCTTGGGGCATTTTCCCTTCAGTTTTATGTTCAGCAAGTGAAATGCATGCTCAATGGGATTCAGGTCAGGTGATTGACTTGGTCATTGCATAACATTCCACTTCTGTCCCTTCAAAAACTCTTTGGTTGCTTTTGCAGTATGCTTTGGGTCATTGTCCATCTGCACTGTGAAGCACCGTCCAATGAGTTCTGCAGCATTTGGCTGAATGTGAGCAGATAATATTGCCCAAAACACTTCAGAATTCATCCTGCTGATTTTGTCAGCAGTCACATCATCAATAAATACAAGAGAACCAGTTCCATTGGCAGCCATACATGCCCACGCCATGACACTACCACCACCATGCTTCACTGATGAGGTGGTATGCTTAGGATCATGAGCAATTCCTTTCCTTCTCCATACTCTTCTCTTTCCATCACTCTGGTACAAGTTGATCTTGGTCTCATCTGTCCATAGGATCTTGTTCCAGAACTGTGAAGGCTTTGTTAGATGTTGTTTGGCAAACTCTAATCTGGCCTTCCTGTTTTTGAAGCTTACCAATGGTTTACATCTTGTGGTGAACCCTCTGTATTCACTCTGGTGAAGTCTTCTCTTGATTGTTGACTTCGACACACATACACCCACCTCCTGGAGAGTGTTCTTGATCTGGCCAACTGTTGTGAAGGGTGTTTTCTTCACCAGGGAAAGAATTCTTCGGTCATCCACCACACTTGTTTTCCGTGGTCTCCCAGGTCTTTTGGTGTTGCTGAGCTCACCGGTGCATTCCTTCTTTTTGAGAATGTTTCAAACAGTTGTTTTGGCCATGCCTAATGTTCTTGCTACCTCTCTGATGGGTTTGTTTTGTTTTTTCAGCCTAATGATGGCTTGCTTCACTGATAGTGATAGCTCTTTGGATCTCATCTTGAGAGTTGACAGCAACAGATTCCAAATGCAAATAGCACACTTGAAATGAACTCTGGGCCTTTTATCTGCACATTGTAATTGGGGTAATGAGGGAATATCACACACCTGGCCATGGAACAGCTGAGAAGCCAATTGTCCCATTACTTTTGGTCCCTTAACAAGTGGAAGGCACATATACAAACTGCTGTAAGTCCTACACCGTTCACTTGAGTTGGATGTACATACCCTCAAATTAAAGCTGACAGTCTGCAGTTAACATACATTGTGTTTGTTTCATTCCAACTCCATTGTGGTGGTGTATAGAGCCAAAGATGTTAGAATTGTGTCGATGTCCCAATACTTCTGGACCTGACTGTATCAGTAACTCATCCAAATGTAATACCAGTTTTACTATAGATACAACCTTACATTTCTAATGTTTAATATATATTTCTAAGGTTGAATATAGGTTGGATTATCCAATGTTGCATTTTAATATGCAAAAATTAAATTCCCTTGTAGAAAAACAATAAAGAATTTACATGAATTGATGTTTATTAGAAGTACGCAAATTAAGTCATTAAACATTCCCATAGCATTGATATCCATCTCCTCTTAATGAGCAATTGTATGCAAGCAAATATACTGATAAGCACCAATGGAAATACTTATAATTGAAGTAATCACTATTATAGAATGTTAATGTGTGAAAATTTTTGGAAAGGCCAGATCTCCAGCTGATGATAAGTATTCAAACTAACTATTAGCCACAGGAGATTTTAATTCTGTGCTTGAATTTCTCTATTCATTTATAATTGTATGCAAAGCTTCTAATTCATATAAATCAATTTACTGAAGACATCAAATGAGCGTGTGAATCTTAATGCATATAGATTGAGAGATAGTAATTTATGATATATTTTAGAAATACCTGCTGATGCTATTCTCTGCGGCAGATTTGCCATCTGTTGATGTTAGCTTATATACTTAGGGTTAGATCATTTCAGATATATCTCATCATCATTATTTGTATAAGTTTTACCTTCCAAAAATGTCATTCAAGGACACTAACAGTGAAAATAATCAGGTACAATACAGATGAATTAAAAGTACTATTAAAGTATAATTAACAGCATATAATATAAACAGCAAAAAAACAACTGTTTTGAAATGTTTTAACCCAAACAGTCTATTACTGTATAATTAAATAAACACATAAATATCTAAAACAATGTTAGAATCTTTCTGGCTACAATGACAACAGTAACAAAATACCTTTCTGAAAGGAAATAGATTAAGTATAAAGCAAAACTTAATAGGGCATGTTATATTGCAGGTCTCATCAAGCAAGAATTTTCTGCTGAACCTTTTCCTGCAGACTCACAAGTGACTCTTAACTAGACAGTCCTAAAATCATTAATGATGTTCAAGGATAAAATAAAATCAGTGTTTTTAAATAAGAATAGAAAAAAACTGGCAACTTATATCCTGGTTAACAACTGATACTGTTGTGTATTTGGTGAGACACACACACACACTGAGGCAGGCCTCTGCAACAACTGTTTATTAACACAACTGGCTCATGGCTAACATGTCTCGTAAGAGAGAGAGACAGTACAGAACAGAGAACAAAAACTTCTAACCGGCTTTTTATAGCTAGCTGTCAGATAGTGTAACCAATCCGACAGCTGATATTTCCCGCTACTTTTGTTGCTAGCGGCTGCTCCAATCAACACTCAGCAGCGCTAGTCAACCAGAATACTCAACACTCCTTCCCACCTGGACCAGAACATGCATAATCAGCCAGATACGCCGGCCGGCGTCGGCTCCGTTCTGAGCGTCTAAGCACCGGTACAGCGGGAGGTGTGGCAGGGTTTTTAGTAATAGTCCCGGACGGAGCTTCCTCCCTTTCCGGCGACAGAACTTCCGGAGTAATTGCCCCGTCAGGCATCGGATGTATCTCGGCCGGCGGGTCAGGAGGTGGATGACCAGTGTCGTCTGGTTGGGCCATGGGCCACCCCCGTGTGGTGACAGATGGACAAGGTTGTGCTTCTGATGCTTCTCGGGGGTCGCCTGCATCTGCCACGCGTCTCATTAGTTGGTTAATATGACGCTTCCACACTCTCCCATCAGAGAGCTGGACCCTATAAGAGTAGGGGCCTGTTAATTGGACAACCTGCCCTGGTAACCACTTCTCACCCTGGTTAACATTGAGAGCATAGACCAGGTCTCCTATAGTAAAAAATCTAGCGGGCAGCTGGACTCCCGTACAACCCGACAGGTTAAAGTTAGGGTGTAGGCGGTCCAGAGTGATTCGAAGCCGTCTGCCCATCAGGAGCTCAGCAGGGCTGAGTTTAGAGGTAGGTGTAGGTGTAGAGTGTTGAGCCAGGAGATATTGATACACCCTATGATGCCAATCAGAACCTCGTAAACGCAGCAAGGCTTCTTTAGCTGACCTCACTGCCCTTTCTGCCTGGCCATTCGCGGCCGGATGTGACGGGGCCGTTCGTGCGTGGCGGATGCCAAGTCTGGCCAGAAACACCTGGAATGGTGCAGATGTAAACTGAGGGCCGTTATCAGTGACTACCGTGTCTGGCAATCCATGAGTTGCAAACAACCCTTCCAGGATCCTGATTACGGCTTCTGTGGTTGTGGTAGTCATAAGGGACAGCTCTACCCATTTAGAGTAAGCATCTACTAATATAAGGAAAGTGCGGCCCTGGAAGGGGCCGGCGAGATTGAGATGCACGCTCACCCAAGGGGACCTGGGCAACTCCCACTCTTGTACAGGTGCGGCGGGAGGAGCAGACCTAGATTGTTGGCACGTACAGCACCTGGCTACCCAGTCCTCAATCTCCTTATCGATGCCGGGCCACCAAACATAGCCCCTGCCCAAAGCCTTCATGCGCACCACGCCTGGGTGGGCATCGTGGAGGCAAGCCATAACACCCTTCCGTAGGTCAGGGGGAACCACCACCCTATGCCCCCATAGAAGACACCCAGCTTGAACAGACAACTCATGCTGTCTGTGGAAAAAAGGTAAAAATTCATCACTAGGGTGAACCTGCGGCCAGCCCCGGCGAACCCAATCCAATACTCGAGACAGCAAGGGATCTGCCGCAGACCGGGTCCGCACCTCCCGAGCTGTTACCAAGGAGGGGAAGTCATCAATTAAGAATACAGGATCCTCGGTGACAGGATCTTGAGCCGGGGAAGGGAGAGGGCAACGGCTAAGGGCATCTGCATGCCCGATGGCCTTACCGGGCATGTACATCAGCTGGTATGAATATGCAGCCAGGAACTCCAGCCATCTTGACATACGTGGAGACAAGATAGGTGGAGTTTGGCGGTCTGCGGCCAGCAAACCCAGTAAGGGTTTGTGGTCGGTTACAAGGAAGAAGGAACGGCCATACAGATAATCGTGGAACCTCCTGATTCCGGCCACAGCTGCTAGGGCCTCCCTGTCAATTTGACTGTAATTCCTTTCCGCTGCAGACAGCGTACGGGAATAATATGCAATTGGGGCTTCAGCCCCATTAGGTAATATGTGACTCAAGACAGCCCCTACCCCAAACGGGGAGGCGTCACATGTCAATGATACAGGCAAGGTAACATCATATTGCACAAGGACGGCATCTGAAGTGAGCACGTCCTTGATAGCACGAAAGGAGGCAGCCACCTCCTTTGACCAGACCCAGGGCGTGTTCTTGTCCAGAAGCCTATGGAGTGGCTCCGCCAAAGAAGCTTTATGTGGTAGGAAGACCGCATAAAAATTGAGGAGCCCCAGGAAAGCCTGAAGTTCCACCTTGGAGGTAGGCACAGGCGCCTTTTTAATTGCTTCTACCTTGGAGGGCGCAGGCCGGATACCGGCTGCGTCGATAAGGAATCCTAAAAATTCTACCTGGGGCACTCCTATGTGGGACTTCTCCGCTTTGAGTTTGAGCCCAGCGTCTTTAAAACGAGAAAGGACTGCCCGTAATTTGATGACGAGATCGGCCTGATCCGCAGCCGCGATCAGGACATCATCAAAATAAGGCACGACACCCTGCAACCCATGGAGCAAGCGCTCCATGAGGCTTTGAAAAATGCCCGGTGCCACACAGACCCCGAACTGCAGACGAGTACATTTAAACGCCCCGCGATGTGTAACTATTGTTTGAGCAAGGGCGGTGGCATCGTCAACGGGGAGTTGCTGGTAGGCTTGGGCCAGATCCAGCTTTGCGAAGACCTTGCCCTTGCCTAACGAGTGCAGTAAATGCTGGACAACTGGGACAGGGTAATGGTTAGCCTGCAGGGCCTTATTGAGGGTCGCCTTGTAATCAGCACAGATCCTGATGGATCCATCGGATTTCAAGGGGATTACTATCGGGGTCTCCCACTTGGAATATTCAACTGGCTGCAGGACACCTTGTGCTATCAACTTATCTAGCTCTTGATCTACCCTGGCCCGCAGAGCTAGGGGCACCCTGCGAGGCTTAAGTCTGATTGGGGCTATCTGGGGGTCTAGAGAAAACGAAATGGGTAGCCCTTTGTATTTACCCAATTGGCCATCAAAAACCTCAGCAAACTCTCGGGTCAGCTCCGCAGCAATGTCCATGCCGGTGGCATGGACGCCAGACACCCCCAAGTTGAGAGCAGCGAACCAGTCTAAGCCCAGCAATGTGGGAAGACTATCTCGAACAACGATCAATGGAAGAGAACCTGCAAAAGAACCATAAGATACAGAAAAGAACCCGCAGCCCAGAGTGGGGATTGGGCGACCCTGATAGTCTTTCAGTTTGACAGTGCAGGGTCGCAGTCGTTTCCTCGGAAAGGCGGGGACCAGAGCCTTGAGCGTGGACCAAGCAATCAGCGACTGGGAAGAGCCAGTGTCCACCTCCATTCGGCAGGGAGCGGACTCCAGAAGGACCTCAAGGTAGATTTTGGATCCCGGTTGTCTTGCAGACGCGTGACTGACGCCAACAGCATCGACCTCGGAATCCTGGGACAGGTCAACAGCATTCTCCCGGCGGACGATCCTCTTCGTTTTCCGCAGCTTCGGCACGGGCTCCCCGGGCTCTTCAGAACGAGGAAGGGCAGCCCGGCATACGCGTGACAGATGACCACGCTTGCCGCAACGCCGGCAGACGGCTGTTTTGAATCGGCAGTCTGCACGATTGTGCTGGCCGCCGCAACCAAAGCAGTTGCCCTGAAGCGGTTTGGGCAGAACGAGCCGCTGGGGTTTGCGCACCGTCTTGAGGTGTCCCACCTCACCATCTGGCATGGCAGCGTCCTCAGCATCCGAACTCTCGTAGTGAACAGCGTGTGGGGGTGCAGGTGGAGGCCCCCCCCCCCGTGGGCTAGGCACGTTGGATTTCTGCTGACGATTGAGCTGACATTTCGGCCGCTCTGGCCTCATCCATGGCTATTGGCAGTGTCAGGTCTGAGCGAGCCAATAATCTCCGCTGCAGTTTGAGGCCTCTGACGCCGCACACAAGCTTGTCCAAAAGCATATCGTCCAGCTCACGGAATTCACAGTGAAGCGCAGCCGATCGCAATGAGGCCATGTAGTCGTTCACGGTCTCGCCAACCTTCTGAGCTCGCTGATGGAACGCATGGCGCCGGGCGATTTTAGAGGGCGTAGGAGCGTAATGATTTTTTAATTTGGCTAGTAACGTTTCCCACGGCACCGAAAAAATGGGTTGTGGAGCGGCCAGGGCCTTGGCCGGTCTAAAAATTTCCTGGCCACACGAGCTCAGGAAATAGCCTCTCTTTCTGGCACTTGATAGATCTGCTAGATCGTTGGCCTGGAGGAAGCATTCGAACCTTTCTACATATTCATCCCATGTTTCAGAAGCAGGTTCAAACTGCGTAAATTGTGGCAGAGCAACAGCCATTTTTTACCTCAGGATGGATGGCCTGTGAGACGCTCTTCCCCTCGGCTGCCAAACGAATCGACCGATCAGAAGTATGAACTAACAGGCCGCCTCAGTGATATCCCATCCTCGTCGCCAAATGTTGTGTATTTGGTGAAACACACACACACACTGAGGCAGGCCTCTGCAACAACTGTTTATTAACACAACTGGCTCGTGGCTAACATGTCTCGTAAGAGAGAGAGACAGTACAGAACAGAGAACAAAAACTTCTAACCGGCTTTTTATAGCTAGCTGTCAGATAGTGTAACCAATCTGACAGCTGATATTTCCCGCTACTTTTGTTGCTAGCGGCTGCTCCAATCAACACTCAGCAGCGCTAGTCAACCAGAATACTCAACAGATACAATGTTTTTTATACAAATGAAGCATATAGAAGTTATTCAAGAATAGTTGAAAATAAAATTTGTTGTGATAGTCTGACCTTGAGGCAGCAAATGAAGAACTAGCTATTATCAGATTCAGAAATTATATTAACACCATGTGCTAATAATGAAATGATCAATAGCAATGCTATTTTTTTTAAGAAGGGAATCATGCATGGAGTCATGGTAGATATGAAGATATCTGAACATATCAACCTAGTGTGTAGCTGCTCTTACAGCAAGAGCAAGATGCTCAAAATCCTTAGGAAATGAAAATACAACAGCAATGTGGTACATAAATCCATGGTAAGAGTTTATTTGAAATACTATGTAGAAACCCAATCACCAGGTCTATAAAAGAAAATCATGAGGATGGAAAACAAAGGCAGAAATATAAAATTTGGGGCTTTTCAACAAATGCCTTTTTTCATTTCTGTACAAACTAGAAAAAACCTGTAGGTTTTATGAAAATACTCAAAATTATACATCACTCCTCTCTTGGTCTGAGTTTATAATATAGAGCTCTGATGGTGAACCTCTCTAGGAGTCTCTGGAGGCTGGGGACAGCAAAAAAGTTACTTCCTGTCCAACCGGAAATTGGGAAATGAGCCGTTTCTGGCCTCCGGAAGGCCTCTGACGGGGTGGGGAAGGCCATTTTCGCCCTCCCCAGAATCATAGAGAGGCTCTGGAGCCTGGTGAGAGAGAAAAACGGGCCTACCGGGTCATCACATGCCGGGAATGGAGTGGGGAGGTTCACACACGCATGCGCAGGGGTGGAGCACATAGAATTATGGGTATGGGCACACGCACGACCCCCCCCTTCTGGCATGCGATGACAAAAAGGTTAGCCAGAGCATACAATTTACTTTTATAGCTAATAGCTGGTATATTTATTTACTTATAGTGAATGCTTTGTTACTACTGGTAAAAAATGCAATGAATAAATCAAACTGGGCTATATCCTGAATTCTTTTTTTGTACATGAAATACCTTTCTAATTACTCAAGAATCTCTAGTTCAACAGAAGTTTCTGTTGGAAGAAGAGAGGAGGAGGCAGTTTTACCAATTATCCTTGCCATAGCCTCTCTGTCATTCTACATGCTGTTCTTCAATCTTCAGGAAAATATTTTCTGAAATGAAGCTGTAGATTTTGGGGAATTAGCAAACATTTTCTGTTTTGCTTTTCTACAAGTAGGAACATTGTATGAATGTGTGAGAGGGAATTAGTAGTCTACGAGCATAGTACAGATAGATGATACTGTGTGAGAGTGAGAAAGAAGACTTAAGTAATTTTGATATTGAAACTATTTATAAATTTATTTTTCCAATCCTAATGCACAATACTTTATAGTGAATCCTGCTATAAGTAGCACTTACATTCATTGGAAATATTTATCAAAGTATTAGACAGCCATCTATTTCTGATAACTCTGTTTCTAAATGCATAGAAACATGCAGAACAAAACCTTATTAGTTTTTTGGTATCTCTATGTATAAATACAGTGTGGGTAAAGGATAATAATACAATCAGGCAGCTGGCTGCATAGAAAGCAGTTTGGAAAATGCAGTAGCATTCAATTCCTTTGATGGATGTTAGCATACTTTGGTTTGAATATAATCTGAAGATTAAAATGGAAGCAAATTAGTTTGAAGTACTCTTTGCAATGATATTGTGACTTATGCTTAGAATGTTTCTTGTACCCTGTCCTCTCCCTGGGTGACTTCTTTAAATCAATTTCATCCCTCCAACAATTTAGTCACAATAATTTCACTATGTATTTCTCTTTTTCATGGCTTGTATAATTGATTGAATATATTCATTTAATTGATCAAAGAGATTCAGAATACTTTTCCTGTATAGTGTAAGTAGAAATCAATAACTAGTGCAAGATTTAATCCATTCAACTAGTATGCAATAATAAGTTACACTAGAATGATAATAAAGATTACTGCATATTTGAATCACGTCCTCAGAGACTTTTTTTCACCTTCATTTAATCTGTCTCACAGCATTTGAAAGGGTGTACAGCTCTATTTCAGTGGAGATGACAGATCAAAAATGTATAAGGAAGAAAAAAAAATAATGAAGAAAAGTTTCCAAGAAAGACTTCCATTCATATTGCACCACTGCTTCATTGGCAGGAATCCTTAATGAGGCAACTGATCAAATGTATGTTACGATGTGGAGTGGAGCTTAAGTCATGATGTCACAACCAAGTTTCCTCATTCTGATGTCATGAATAGATGTTTATATACAAATGTGCCCCATAATAATAGGCAAGAAAGAAAGCAAAATTAGTCTTTTTCCAATTCCCCTTTTTTGTCCCTTTCTTGTTTCTAATCATAATATCAGTTTGCCTCCCCCCGCTTTTTTTTTTTTTTGACAATTAAGTTTATCTTTGGAATGTAAATTTCATACTATGTTCAGACTAGATTCAAGGGCTGTCATAGCCTAGCCTCGAGTTAGCAAACTGTGCAATCTTGACTTTATGAAAGCCCTCTAAAGCCTTATAAAGATGTTATGAGGAAAGGAGATAAATATGTCTGTGTATTGTTAATCAGTCATTTATTTATTTAAAACATAAATCATAAATTAAACATAAATTAATGCCGCCCATCTTTTAACCAACTCTGTGTGGCTCCCAATCGTATATTAACTTTTTGAGATTTAAGTCTGGGGTAGAAGACCATTTCCATCCACCAGTTCCCATTTTACAGCTCCAAAAATAGCTTGCTGCTGAAATTGAGCAATAAAGCTCTTACTTTTGAATGATGCAATTTTTAGCTGTTGGAGACCAGGGAAGGGGAAGAATTGTTACATGGTAAATAAAGGATGCAATAGCTGACTCCATTTTTACTCTTCAAGTCTTGTAAAATCTGGAAAAAAAAATCTTTATTGCTATCACCATGTCTTATGCACCAGAGACAAATTCCTTGTGTGTCTAATCATACTTGACCAAATAAAGTATTCTGTTCTGTTCTGTTCTGTTCTGTGTCACTGGATACAGTCACTATAGCTTCTCAAAGTCTTTTCCCCAAATGCAAAGCGTTGCACTGATACACAGATAGAAGGTGAAAAAAGATTTCTCACATTTGCCACTCATGTCTTTGAAACATGACTTGCTCACATGTTAAAGTTTTAGGTTGCAAGAAAATGTGATTTAGAGGATTTTCTTCAACATGGAAAAAAGTTGGTCATGCTAAACAGAGGCAAATGGTTTCTGTTCACTACATTGGGCTTGTTCTCATCGACTCAGAAGAGGAAAGATGTACTTGCCATTTTCAGGCCATTTTCAGGCTATCTTTCACCCAAAAACAGCCAAAAAGGGCCTGAAAATGGTCAGAAAAGTGGCCTGAAAAATGGGCGAGACAGGGCCAGCCAATGGTTCGATTTTCCAGTTTTCTGAACTGCGCAGAATTGCAACAACCGGTTCGGATGAACCGGTCCAAACCGGCAGCAGCCCACCTCTATAGACAGTATCTATAACTTATATAACTGTCTATGGCCGTGATGGCGAACCTATGGCACGCATGCCACAGGTGCCCTAGGTCAGCTCTAGCACGCATGTGCATGCTGGCCAGCTGATTTTCAGGCCTTCCGGGCCCGCGGGAAGTCAGGAAATGGGCTGTGTCCAGCCTCTGGAGGGCCTCCGTGAGGGGGAGGCTGTTTTTGCCCTCTCTAGGCTCCAAGAAAGCCTCTGGAACCTGGGGAGGGTGAAAAATGGGCCTACCAGACCCGCCATTGCGTGACAAAAGTGAGAGGAGTGCGGGGCGCATGCATGGTGGGACAGGGCATTGAACACTCACTCCACTTTTGGCATGTGACAGCAAAAAGGTTAGCCATCACTGGTCTATGGTAAAAGCACTAGGTCCTTCTTAATCCTTGGTCAATATTTTCCCCCCTTTTTTAATTCTAAAGGTGAAATATATTTGGAAACTTTATCTGAAAAGGAACAGAATAAATTATTTTTATCCTCTCCTAATGTTGAGATAGAGAGAGATATAAAACATCTTATCTATATTGCCAGTAGAGATCTATGTTTTAGATCTAGGGATGTAAAACATGTTGCCTTTCAAATGTGACCCAATCAGGAGGGTTAATAGTGATGTGGGGAGATATAGTGAAGGCCACACATTGTTTACCATTTCTTCAACACAATCTAGAATATGTTTCACTTTAGCAATGGTAGAAATATATTCTAAATGTGCTGTGATATGAATCTGATCTCCCCTCTATAGATAGTATCGCTATAACTCAATTCCTAAATGCTTATGCAGTTAAAAACACACTGACATATTTAATGTCCATTTGTGTGTGGGTGCTGTGGGTAGGTGTATTCATTCATTTATAATTATGTGACTGATAGCAATGGTAATGCTATTTTTATGATTATGATAGACACCTTTTATTTAGTGTAAGATGTCAACCATATAATCAGATTGTTTTCCATGCTACAAGCCATCATTAGTGGCGGAAACGCCCAATTAGATTAATAGAAGAATTAATTAAATTCATGTCTCAAAAAGACAGTAAGATAATTAAGACTTTATAAATATATGCAATTGTGATTATATAAGGTTACAAACTTTATATGAATATATATCATTTACATGTGCTGATATACCCAAACATGAGTATGAATACATAGTGTTGGTTTGTGGGTTTCTGCATGTGTGGGTGTATATATCTATGTATATTTGTATCTTCAAGTTACTGTTGTCTCCTAGAGACTGCCTGAAGTAGTTCCTGGAGTTTTCTTAGCAAGGTTTTTCAGAAGTGGTTTGTCCTGTCTCCTTCCTAGGACTGAGAAGGACTGACCAGTCCAATATTACGCAGCTGGCTTTATGCCAAGGTGGGATTAGAACATGGCTGCACAATTAATTTTCCCAAGGGGCTACATGAGAAACTGGGACTGTTACGGAGGGCCACTGCTGTTGTTGCCACCCCATCCTCCATTGCTGCATCCCACTCCTGATGCTGCTTCTGCCCTGCCACCAATCTGCTGCTGCCCCAATCCCCTCATTGATCCTGCTAATGCCAAGGGCCAGTCTGGGACTGCCTGCTGGCTGGATGTGACCCGCAGGCAATAAAATGCCCAGGTTTGGACTAGAATAATGTTATTTATTTATTATTTATTAATTCAATTTGTATGCCGCCCCTCTCCAAAGATTCAAGGCAGCTCACAATGCATTTAAAATCATTATAAAAAACATTTAAGAATTAAAAACATTAAACACATTAAAACTCATTCATACCATTCATGGCCAGATCTCGCTGGATCGCAAGAGCAAGATCAACGGCCCCAGGCCTGCCGGAAAAGCCAGGTTTTCACCACTTTTCGGAAGGCCAATAGGGTGGGGATGGTCCGGACCTCAGGAGGTAACTGGTTCCAGAGAGTTGGGCAGCCACAGAGAAGGCCCTCTTCCACGGGCCCACCAGCCGGAATTGTTTAGCTGATGGGACCTGGAGGAGACCAACTCTGTGGGATCTTACCGGTCGTTGGGAGTTATGCGGTAGAAGGCGATCTTGAAGATACCCTGGCCCTATAGGGCTTTAAAGGTAATAACCAACACCTTGAATTGTGACCGGAGACCAATAGGGAGCCAGTGCAGCTCACAGAGAATTGATGTAATGGGGGTGTACCTAGGTGCACTCATGACAGCTCGCGCAGCTGCGTTCTGGACCAACTGTAGGCTCCGAACACTTTTCAAGGGTAGCCCCATGTAGGGCGCATTGCAATAATCTAACCGTGAGGTGACAAGGGCATGAGTGACCGTGAGGAGAGCCTCCCAATCCAAGTATGGTCACAATTGGTGCACCAGGCAAACCTGTGCAAAGGTCCCCCAGCCACAACTATCAGATGTTGCTCTAATCTTATCGGTGAGTCTAGGAGGGCACCCAAATTGCGAACCCGTTCTGAGGGGGATAATTTCTCCCCCACCCCCAGAACCAAGGATGGACAGTCAACATAGTCTTTAGGAGGCAATACCCACAGCCACTCGGTCTTGTCTGGGTTAAGTCTGTTCCAGGTTCCCTCCATTAAACATTGCCATCTTGTGGTACTTAGAAAGAATGCATTCTGCATTAAAATTATATATATATATATATGTGTGTGTGTGTGGGGGGGTGTTGATGTGGGTGTGGGTGTGTGTATGTATACACACACACACACACACACACACACACACATACACACATATACATATATTCTTCATTCATGTCACGGGTGTCAAACTCGCCATGTCACATTGCTGTCACATTGTTTTTTTTCCTTTCACAGAGCTGGGGTGGGCATGTCCTGTACATGATGCATCCCATGGGCCACCAGTTTGACACCCCTGATCTACATAGCTATATACCCTTCTTTGGGTTCTATATGTATGTTCTATATTTAGTACAGCAGAAGTTTTTTTATATATTTTGAGTATTTCTAAACAACAGGATTTTATTATTTACAATCATGATGTAAAAATGAATGTAAATTATAATACATAATCATCTATAAAATAAAAGGCACAGGCTTTTTTAATAGTTCATCACATTTTGTCCAGGGAATTTTATCTTTATTAAAGTGAAAGTGAAATGTAGTCTATACTAATACATTTTTAGAACTATTAACAAGATGGCACTGCTGTGAGCTTTCTTGTCATTGATGGCAGTGATGCCAGAAAAATATTACAGGTCACAGTAATGACATACATAGATGAATGCGTAGTGCTAGACCTGGAGTGGCAGAAATATTTAATAAGCTGGAACTGGGATGAGATCACCAGGAGAGTTATCAATATTGACATTAATGAGTTTTATGTCCTGTGCCAAAAGAGTGAGCTGACCTGTGAAGAGCATGCAGTAAGCAATTTCCTATACAAGGAAGGCATGTTACCCTTGAAAACAGCACTTGCTATTCATAAGTTGTGAATAGGAAGTACAGTATGTAAAGCATGTGCTCTAAAGAATTCCTCACCTTGTTCTGCCCTAAGCCTTTGTTAGCTCTATTTATTTTTCATTTTAAAACTCAGTTCATTCTGAAACAAATCATCAACGGAGAACCTATTTTATCATATTGAGAGATTTGCCCATGCATGCAACCAATGGTATATTTAAAGTATAAATACTAATTCTTTCATTTTTGTTCTGAGATCACTTGATTTACTATATCATTATATTTTAAATTCAGTTTTGTGTCATCATATTCATAATTGCTTCAGTTTGAAAGACTAGTAGTACAGCGGTTCTCAACCTGGGGGTTGCGACCCCTTTGGGAGTCGAACGGCCATTTCACAGGGGTCGCCAAAGCCCTCTCTCACCCCCCCCACGTCTTCACTCACCCTCACCCTCTGCCTCTGCTGGATCGCCCGGTCGCCGTTCGCTTACTCCACCCACTCCCAATCTATTGCTGCCTCCGGAGTCCCAGCTGATGGCTAGAGGGAAAAAAAACTTTAAATTCTTGCTGCGGGACTTCAAAGAGCCGCCCTACTCTCAGCTGTTTTGCGGAGGGCTCTGTTGCTAGATAGCTGCAAAGAGGTAAATTTCCTGGAGCAGATTTTTTTCCCCTAGCTATGCTGAAAAACCAAAATTGAAAGTAAGCAGGGTCTTTGGTGCAACGTGACAAAATGAGGCAGAGAGATTTATTTTTCCTCACCAAAAAAGGTAGGTGCGAAACTGCAAACAATGGGAAAGTTAGGGCAAGAGGAGGTTCAAGATTTTAAAACACAGAAGAAAAAAAGCTCTATTTAACTAGGGAATTGTAATAATTGAGATACTATTAATTGCATATTGTGTTGAAAGCAGAAATGGTTAAATTGTCGTTTGGAGGAATATATGGGGGAAATTATTTAGTTTATTATTATTGGTAAATATAATTAATTGATTTGTAAGTAATTGGATTGCATGGAAATAATTGGAATATTCATGTTCATATTGATTAATATACAAAAAAGGTAGTTATATAACTAATTGATTTATATTAAAATGTGGAATTTGTATTAAACAACTGTATTACATAATTAACCAATGTGAGGATGGATATAAAAATAGATGACAATGCGAAGGGCTATAATATAGAATAGAAGGAAAAAATTGAATTTGATTAAGATTAGAGATGAGGATGAAGGGTAATATTGGTTTTTTTAAAAAATAGATGAGGAATAAATATGGTAAAAAGGAAATATAGAAATTGTAAATTTAATTGAAATGACTAAATACTGTGTTGGAAAAAATATCCTTCTGGGTTCTGCTCCAAGTGGGGAAAAAGACACTGGAAACATGGAGACTGCTTGGAAAGATGGTTTAATGTTGGACAGGATCACATGGCTTGATGGGGCCCATTGTGTTAGTTTCTGTTGCTATTGTGTTGCAAATGTCCTTTGACAAAGGATTGACTTTCTGCCTCTGGCCCATTAACAAAGGGTGGGGGGCAGGAAGGTGGGAGCTTCTTTGTCTGTAAAATATGCTTCTCCATTTCTCATCCAGGGAAATATAATATTCTGCCTTTTTAATATTTCCCAAAATATTTCATTCTTCTAGGAAAGGGGTGGGTGCTAACCTCCTACAACTGTTTAAATTTGTGAACCGGCCAAATACTCTGTTCAAAGAAAATACATTGTATGTTTGTATGTGCGTTTCTAATTATTGCTATTTATTGCTATTTGTTCTCTTTTATTCTTTAAAGTTTAACAATTCATTCTTTATCTTAATATCTTAATATTTGTTTGGGGTTGGCTTTCTTCCCTTTCATCTTTTTTATTGTACAGCAATCTTTCTCCTCAAACCTACCACCTCTGTCTTTTCTTTCTTACTTACTTTCTCTTCCCCCCCTCTTCTTCTTCTCCCTACTTCTTCTTTCTTTCTCCTTCTCCTCTTCTCTTCCTCCCTCTCTTACCTTCACTCCTACTCTAATTTCCCTTCCCTTCCTTCATCCCTCTCTATTGCTGTATCCTTTTATGCAAATGGACTACTCAGAGGGCTGAAAAAGTTATTTTTGACTGGTCCTCGCACTTATGACCAGTCCTCGAACTTACAACTGTCCTCACAATTTACGTTTTTGCCCTATCTTGTCACCATGGTGAAGAGAAGCAGTTGTGAAATGAGTGACACGGTTGTTAAGAATGGTACAATGGGCATAAATGATTCCCATGGGTATAAATGATGATAACTGCGAAGACCGGTCAAAAGTGCGAGGACCTGTCAGAAATCGCATTTTTCAGCCCTCTGGGTAGTCCTTTTGTGCACAAGGACTACTCAGAGGGCTGAAAAAGTTATTTTTGACTGGTCCTCGCACTTTTGACCAGTCCTCGAATTTACGACTGTCCTCACATTTTACGTTTTTTGCCCTATCTTATACCATGTTAAAGAGAAGCAGTTGTGAAATGAGTGACATGGTTGTTAAGAATGCTGCACAGGCATAAATGTGAGGATGGTCATAAGTGTGAGGACCAGTAAAAAGTGCGAGGACCTGTAAGAAATGACTTTTTTCAGCCCTCTGAGTAGTCCCTATACACATAGCCATGGCCACCCGGTCACATGACCAGCTAGCCACGCCCACTCAGTCACATGACCTCTAAGCCACGCCCACAAAATAAGCCACACCCACAGATCCGGTAGTAAAAAAGTTTAGAACCCACCCCTGGTTGGGGGTCACCACAACATGGGGAACTGTATTAAAGGGTCGTGGCATTAGGAAGATTGAGAACCACTGTAGTAGTAAATTGCTGTAAAAAGAATTTTTAAAATCCTATGCTTCCTTTCTGCTACCCTCTTGAATCTTCTTTTCATTTTGGATTATTAATCACTGTTGAGAACTTCCTGTTTTAAACTTTGTATAGTAATTAGATAATCAAGATGTAAGCAATAAAACCAAAGCAATATGATCTTAATATACTGTTTTTTTCATCCTTTTATTTATTTTAGCTGTAGGTCTTGCTTCCTGCCCAGAACCTGTAATTCCTAGCAATGGATTTAAAATTGGTGATAGATATATGGTGAATGATGTTTTATCATTTCAGTGTGAGCCAGGATATACATTGCAGGTACCTGTACTCTTTTTAAAATGGTATATATATATATATTTCTTGTGTTTTACATCCTTGGATATAAAGTTTGGGCTACCATATCTGGGATGCTAACATCTGAATGACTATTGGTTGGCAGATCATTCTGTTTTTATCAACTGATTTTGGAATTCAGATCTGGTAGTTTTAGCAGAAATAGGTATTGTAATATATTCTGTTGATATTTTTGTCATTGAAAAACTATATTTTGTATTTGTATTTAGATTTCTTTCGTATACAGAAATTTTGTATTTAGAAACAGATAATTCTCTGATACTTTTTAATCTCTGCTTGAATAGAACTACATACATTCAAAACATTACATACTTATTTTATTTCACTAATATAAGTGACTTAAAGAAAAGATTATAACAAGGGAAAGAAATATATTCTCTGGTATGAAGAAATACAAATTTTATAATAGGTGATGCAGCCAATTAAAATCATTGAGATAAATTTGAATTAAATTTAGTCCAATTTAATTAGACTCATCTGTATTGTTGTGAGCAGTTCTTAGCATAATCACACTAATTCTACGAAATATTAGTATGAAAATGATCTGAAGTAATACCACACCGGTGAAGATGATTTCTTCAACTATCTCATCCTCTATGGTTGAGACTTTCCAGAAAGGCTGATTTTTAGATTATAGTGCATTATCTTTGCATCACTTAATACAAGTGAACCAGGGTTAAATCTGATCCTTTCTGCATGCAAAATATATATGTATCATTTGGCTATAATTTTGGGGAGATTTTTATATCTTGGTTAATAAGGCCAGTTTGACTTTACAGCACAATGCATAATGTAGAACTCTGCAGTAAAAATATTTTTATACTTGTCTCCCTCTATGCATATTGCTGTTTCATTTATTTTCAAACAGATACACATCGAGTTAAACTTTCTGAGTTTCTTTCTTGCTCTTATTTGATTATTAACCCATATTACACTAAGATTTTAATACATGTTATTGTTCCTCTGCTAGATCATTCACAAAACCAGTATGATCATTCTATAGTTTTGTTTGCATCAATGAGATATCATCTTGAAAAATTAAAAAAAGAGTTGATTTGCCTAGTTTAGATACTTGAGTCCTCATATGACTATTAAAAAAAAAATAAGCATTTAATTATACCATTTTTACAATCTCTGTTATGGGAAAGTAATGTAGAATAAAATGACAACTATAAACAGAAACATTTGAACATTCAGCCATTATTGCTCTCTTTCCCATTTCTTACTCTCAGAGCAAAATTCAGCTTTCTGCCTGCAAGCAAGGCAAGGCAAGGCAAGGCAAACAAGGCTGAACCCTTCATTGATTTACATTTTTTATATCTTTATTAAGTTTTGACATCATACAATAAAATACAAGCTAACATAAAAGGGAAAGGGAACAGCAAAACAAATTAAAGGGGTAAAAAATTCATCAAACAAATACAACTAAAGAGACCTCTGATTTTCTTTTTAAACAAAGATCTTAACACTACAACTACCTCTCTGTAAGTTTAAAGAAAAGATACTTTTGCAAAGCAAAGCAAATGATGATCTTAACCAGCTTAATAAATAATGTTCAAATAGTGATAATAAACCTTTATTGACAATGATACAATTTAAAGTCTACAAACGTGAATACATGCTCAGTTGGATTTTCTGCAAATTTCACAGCTACTATGCAACATGGGAGCTTCACACGGAAGCACAAGTGGCCACCATTCATGCAAGGGGAGCTTCGTGCATGCACACGCACGCGCTTGCTGCCTGCATGTCTTGGTTCTGAACAGGCTAAGACCCGGTAGTGGGCCATGGCCTGGAGGTTGGGGATCCCAGCCCTAAGACATATACTTCTTTCTTGCTCTCTGTAGGGAATCAAGGAAGATGTACATTTATCCCATTTAATAAAACTACCCTGATGGAGATCACAATATCTCTCTGTCTTCTATTTTACAACTATCACAATATCTTTATATCTTACCAGGACCCTGGCATATCTGTCCAGGTTGTGCAATTTTGTATTATCTTTTGCTGATCAATTCTACCCGCAGTTGAACTTAAACACAAATTTTGGACATTGTCATTGCTATTTGTGCTATAGTTAATATAAAAATTATGTAATTTTATTGCATATTAAAAAAATATTAATAATTGAGTTCTATTTTATTGATGTGCCCAAGGGCCAAGTTTGATTTTATTTGGTATTCCCTCCTATTCAGGAGTTTAGCATAGGTTCAACCTATAGGTAGATAATGTTTCTATATTAATTAATACTTCATTATTTGAAAATAAAATAGGGACTCAGATACAAACATTTAATAATAATGAACAAAGTTATCTTTTTAATATCCAATTATTTGTTATTCAATGTAGAACTGAGTTCACAGTCTTCCTGCACATAACTTAGTTGAAAAGGGAGTTTCTCTGGTCATGTTAAATAAGCGGTGATCAAAAATCTTTGTAATCTAATACAGATTACCCCAAGGCCTACCAGTACATCCCAATTTCTTTTCCTTTTTTTTTTTTTTTTTTGCATTGGTGCCTAGTTCTTTTGGAAGCCATCGCTCATACAGTCATATATACAAAAGTTCTATCTCTACAAATACTGTATTTGTATTGTCACCAAAGGGGCAAAGGACAGTAGGTGGTACTGCTGCTATGTGGCCCATTGATTTCACAGGTTGCCATTTTTGTGGACTTCAATAGCACTCTCCTCAAAGTTGGCAATAATTGTTTGAGGGAAGACTTGATTATTAAAGTATATAATTTATGCTTAGTAGTTTTTATTTAAAGGCACATTTTCATTCTGAAATCACTTTTGAAGTTGGAAATTATTTTTTAAAATTAACTTCCTTGAAATAATGATTCTTTGGGAGAGAGAAAAATCTTCCCTTTGGTAATGCAGCAAAGAATGTAAATGAGAGTGTCATGTTACTTTGCAGTTCTATATAATAATTTAGTTTAAGGTTCTGGAACAACTTCTTAAGACTTGTAGCACAACTCACTTTCCATTTTTAAAGGAATTCTAATTAACTTAAAAGTCTTTTATTTGTCCTTAATTAGAAAACTGTCATAGGTAATAAAGTATAAGGAAAGATTAATTGGCAAAAGGACTTTTCTAAAATCAATACTGAGAACCATTGTGTCAAGTTACTAAATGAAAACTTCAAAAATGGGACAATGTTGCATAATTATTTTATTTTTGAATTTTTTAAGGGACGTTCTCATATTTCTTGTATGCCTGGAACAGTTCGCCGTTGGAATTATCCTTCTCCTCTCTGTATTGGTATGCATATTTACATATTTTTATTCTAAGTGAATGTTGTTGAGAATAATATCAGTAAAAAGTAAAAAGTTTAATTAGCTGTTTCTATTTTTGTTCCGCTGTTATCAAAGCCATTTAAATAGAAAATATCCAGTTGCTTAATGGCTGAGCTCCTAATTCACATTCCTGATTCACATTTCATTCTAGGCATGAAGTACTAGCAGCTTTTCTTGCTTGGGCAAAAAAATCCACCTGCCGGTATAATATATAGTACTCCATACGGCTTAAGCAAATGAAATAATCTGTATAAATGCTAAATTTTATTACAGTCAGCATTAAGAATATGCATATTTCAGTGATAGCACCATTTCTTTAATGATTGTTTTTGTTCAAACAGAAAATATATCTGAAAGTTTTTATCACTGCTTAAGTCCTTATGCAAAACTGTGTTGCAGCCTTTATCTTCTTTATTCCTTGTATGCAAATTGTATCAGGAAAACTCAGAAGTCATGCAGAAGATCTATATGGCCAAAATCTCTGTCATTTTGAGTGGAATGCAAAGAAAAAGAACATGACAGAACAGAACACAGTCAATTTACTGCAGTAGATAAAGAACTACATAGTCTAGAAACTAAGAGGCATGTGGTTCTAATCCTACTTTACTTAAAAAGCAAACTGGGTAACATTGAACCAGTCTGTCTTTCTCAAAAAGAGAGAGGGGGGGGGAGGGAGGGAGGGAGGGAGGGAGAGAGAGAGAGAGAGAGAGAAAGAAAGAAAAAAGAAAGAAAGAAAGAAAGGAAGGAAGGAAGGAAGAAAGAAAGAAAGAAAGAAAGAAAGAAAGAAAGAAAGAAAGAAAGAAAGAAAGAAAGAAAGAAAGAAAGAAAATCATTAAATGATTGGGGAAAAAAATGATAATTTCAAAGTGCAGATTGTACAAAGAAACAGAACATATTCAGCTTGTGCAAGATTCATGGGAACATCTGTAAAAATTATCATGTACAGTACCAGTACACGATACTGGGGGGAACGCAGAATTGAAAAAGTGGTCGAAAATGAGCAGAATAAAATATAGTTTTATAAAATTTCCAAATACAGACTAATAAAGTCTTGGTTCATAAACAAGGCTGGAAAGAAGAAAGTGTGAATAATTGAAATGGCAATACCATGGCATAGTAGAATAGAAGGGAAAAATTGGAGAAGTTCACAAAGTATCAGGAACTGAAAATTGAATTTGAAAAATTATGGCAAAAAGTAGTGGTGGTTGTCCCATTGGTTATTGGCACACTGGGTGCCCTACCCAAAACTTTTGCATGCACTTAGAAAATCTGTGCAATGAGGAAATTTCCTGTTGGAAGAAAAATCCATCCCGATCCAATCTGGGAAACAAATGCTAGAAATAAAATGGAGGCTGATTGGAAAGAAGAATTCTGTTTATTTGATTTCTGGAAACTTCAGTGACAGAAGCATGTTTCTGCAGTGGCTTAGGAATGGATGGATTTTTATAGGGTTCTGAGATGCTCTAGGGGGGTTGTGCAGTGTAGTGAGTCTTATGTCTTTTTCTATTCTAATGGTGGTAGGCTAATCCTATTATGTCCTAGAGATCATGCCCTGTCCTTAGAATTTGTGTGGGGGATGTGAATTCTTAATTCCATCAGCTGGAGCTGAAGGTGTTTTGTTCATGAATAGATTGGCCCAGTCTTTCTTAATTGGCACCAAATATCCATCTCTAAAGACTTCAGGCTGGGGGCTATTAAGAAAGAGTTGCTTAACTGCTTTCTGCCTTTAAGAACATGTTTCTCCATTTCTCCTTTGGGAAAATATAATATTCTGCCTCTCTTAATATAAGAATAAAGCAGGGGTGAACTGCTCCCAGTTCGGACCGGATCGCCCGATCCGGTAGCGATGGCGGCAGGTGATTTGGAGAACCGGTAGCAAAAATCCCTGTGTCCCCCCCCTCCCGCATGCCCAGCTGAGCCGCGTGATCATCAGAGGCTGGTTTTTTTACTTTTAAAAGCATTTTTTCTACAACCTCTTCGGCCGAAAAAATGCTTTTAAAAGTTTTTTAAAAAAGCCTCTGATGATCGCGCGGCTCAGCTGGGATCATCAGAGACTTTTAAAAGCATTTTTTTCTGCAACCTCTTCAGCCAAAGTGGTTGTAGAAAAAAAAAATGCCTTTAAAAGCCTCTGACGATTCCAGCTGAGTTGCCTGATCGTCAGAGACTTCTAAAAGCATTTTTTTCTGCAATCTCTTTGGCCGAAGAGGTTATAGAAAAAATGTTTTTAAAAGTTTTTTTTTTAAAAAAGTTGGCCATGCCCACCCAATCACATTACCACCACCACCACCACCACCCACCAAGCCATGCCCACAGAACCGGTAGTAACAAATTTTAGATTTCACCCCTGGAATAAAGAATATTTTAATCCAGGGAGGGGGGCTTCTTACACTGTTAATTGCAAAATGCCACACATCCGTGCATATAATATGCTGATACATTAAGTTCTTAGGAAGAACTCCATGTATAGGAAGGCCAACACTAGCTAAAGAACTGGCAGCTGTGACTTCATATTTTTATGAACAGATAATAGTATAATATAAAACAGTGCTGGTATTTAACATAATATCCCATATATAGTCTTATAACTGAATATATAGTTACTTTTTTTCTATGCAACTCTATAATTATTCACTCCACTGGCTTCCCCCTTTGCATAAGTCTCTGACATCCTACCTTGTGTAAGCTGAAAAAGAAAAAGGGAGTGGTTCTACCTGTTATGCATTATACATTGGGCATACTTTAATCATGCTTAACAATTCCCATTCATTCTCTTATATAATTTTCCTTGACAATCTAAATAGTCCTAATCTTATAAATCCCACGTAGGCAATCTCTCTCCTTCCTCCCTTTTAGACAAATGCTCAAGCTACTCCCACTGGCTTTGATCAATAATTTAGAAATGTTTGTGACCATGGGTCTTCTTCCATGTGGCCTTATTTCACAGTTATAGGAAAAGTTTGAGGGGGGCAGTTGTGTTATTAAGGGAAAACGTGCACACAATACTCAGTATGGCTCTTTTCCCTTATTTCCTTTTTTGCTAGTTAGAGAAGGAGCTTCAAAACTTTTAGCAAGTTATGAGCACCTTAAGTGTTGCTAGGCTTTGTGAAAATAGGACATTCAGTATCCGTGCTTTCACTTTTTGAGTCATCCAGTTATTCTTCTACCTCTTGCAACTAGAATGGGCCAAGCATATAAGGACTGTATGACATAGAGGGACTCCACTAAAATCTTTTATTTCAGGTTTTTATAATCTGCTGGTTGCTTAACTAAATTGCTTTGTGAATCGCTGATTTACAAACTTTCATTTAAATATTTATTTAAACCTTTGCTGTCTTTCTTTTCCATTGCTTTTTGGTATGCCAATCATATGATAAAGGTAGATGTGCTGTATTTTCCTTTATTCATTGGCTCTAATTCATTTGCAGTGAGAGAAAAAAATCTTATTTTTATTGTGATGCATAGCATGTTTAAGAATAATTTCTCATAATCAGGTGTTTTCAAATTGAAACGGGAAGCAATCAAATCTCATAGAAACATGAAAAGCAGTTAGATTTATTTTGTAACAAGGAAAAATTAAGATGTTGTCTGCGTGTGTTTTATACTTCAACCGCCCCCCCCCCTGCATTTTCCAACAGCAAAAGGGGATTCTTTTGCTATGCCAGTTGCATTTTTAGGTAATACAATTTGCAAAAACATTATGGGCAATTATGCAGCTGACGGGTTGCAGAGAATCGTGTCCTTCTGCAGAGTCAGAAGACTATTTTCAAATATCAACAAGTAATTTTATAATGAAACTAGTATTTTATTTATATTGTCTCTTGGTTTTGATATTTTATCTTTTAATATTGTAAGCTGCCTAGAGTTCTCCTGTAGTAAGATAGGTGGCCAATACATTTTAAAAATAAATAAAAAATAGAATAAAGTATGCTCAAAGATTTTTGTAGTGATTTCAGAAAGCAGTTGACGTGTTACCTTTTTTTTTTTTTTTGAGCACTAGAATGCTGATTTAGATATGTAGCACAAAAACATCTTGAGTAACTTGAATTTTGTGTGGAGATTTGTTTTTAATTTATTTAAAACATTTATATAGTTGCCCATTTTATAACCAACTCCCATGTAATTTTTGACTGCCCCCTGTACTCAGATTTGAGGGAACATCAGCTGGGCAGGATCTTTTACGCCAGCACCCTTAAATCTAAAGAGTGCTTCTTGCAACATTGTTGGTTAGGTTCTAACTTGCAGCTGGTGAAATGGATTGCCAAATTTGCTGTAAAATTGATGGAAAAAAGGACAAAGTTGGTGCAGCAGAATGTGGTAGATTGCAGGAAAGATCACTTGATTTAATAATCTAATTCTAATAGTAGTTTTAAGACTGATTGGGTAGATGCAGGGGTGACATTGTAATATAATTTTAATCATATTTAATGTGTATCTTAAATTATTGTATTCTATTCTAATTTCATTCTAGATTGTATTTCACTCTAATTTCATTTTAAATCGTGTTTTATTCCTATTCCAATTTCATTTAAAATTGTTTCTACCAAACTTTTGTAATAATTGTCTCTGAAGCGCTGCACTTTGATATGGCCCAAGGGCTAATCAATAAATAAATAAAGATTATAACCAACTCTGGGCAGCTTCCAATCAAAAGTTAAAACAGCATAAAAGCCATATTAAAACTATAAAAACTGAGAGGGTAAATGAATTTCATTACAAATAAAAGAATGTAAGCCAAGAGAGAGAAAGAAAAGTCTTTGTAGGATTTAATATTTGATAAGTGTTCTTAAAGAATACACATGCTTATTCCTTCTGTCAATGTAATCTATAGGTGATCATTTTAAGATTGTAACCTGAGACTCATGGTGGAAATTTCATCTTTTTAATTAGCTTTATATACCATTGATAGAGGGTTTTTTTTTTATTCTGGAAAAAGTCTCCAGCATATATATTGATTGCTTATTGATATGTTCAGTTTTCTGATCTTAAAATAATGGATAGATATAAAAATCTGACACAACAAATAGAAACTTATTTGTACAATAGTTTTCCTGCTTAGATTGGCATCAATACAAGTTCTTTACTAGCACAAGTGAAGTGAACTTTTGTGTTTGTGTGCAGTTACATCAACATTGTATAACTATTTCTTCATAAGATACACAATTGTTGGATGACTTTTATGGTATACTTTCATATACTTTCAATGGATTGTTTGTTTATTATAGCCAAATGTGGTGGCACACTGACAAACATGGCTGGCATGATCCTGAGCCCAGGTTTCCCAGGAAATTATCCTAGTAATCTAGGCTGCACATGGAAGATATTATTACCTATTGGATACGGTAAGATTCCTGATTGAAAGACATCTTTTTATTTATCCATTGGAATCTCAGTTCCAAAATTATGCTGTTTTTTTTTTTTAATTTCATCCACTAGCCTGATACATGTATTCAAAAATAAATAAATCAAGGTACTAACAATAATCTTTTTAAAATATCTTTTCTATGTGCTGCTTTATTCAATGATTTCTTTTTTAATTGAAAGTTAAATAACACTTGGAAACTTTCTGTTCTAGAGTCATTAACTGCTGATGCAACTTCCTTTACCCATTCCCCGGCTGCCTTCCCTAATAATGGCTCTTTTAAATGCAATTCCCAGTATTAGGTACAAACAAGAAATGGCACAGGCTCCACCTGGTATATTTGGAAACATTATTTATGCAATTACTCAGACTTATTCTGAGTAGCTTTAATTGACACAAAGGCATAAAATAAAACAATATTTAATTCAATTAGGTGTCTCCTTTCCTAGTCCTCTAAAAAGAGGCCATGTGCATGTCTTTCCTTTTTCTTTCCCTGTGTCTATGGAGGATTTTTTTGTATTATTCATGAAGGGTAAATAATAATTCAATATCATATGCTAGACTGAAAGTTTTAGGTTGTTTTTTTTAATCAATGTATTATTATGAAGAGTTTGAATTTGTACAAACTTCTGTGCATTCATTTTGTAAATGCAGTTATTTATTTTGAAAAAAATGAGAAGAAGTAGTGAGATAACTATGGGTACATGTTCTCCAAAGAAAGAAAAAATGTCTAAAATAAAATAGAAAACTTTTTTTTAAAGGTGGTGGATTGTGAGATGTAGCTAATTAAACTTGGCTCATTTAGGTCAGTATTCATTTACTTTTCTGTACTAACAGCTTTCTTTCATTACATGGATTTATGTAATACAATATACTAAGAAAAGATAATATTTTACAGTAAAGTAATTAGTTAAGTTAATTAGTTTGCTTGAAATAAATCTTATTATAATATTATGTTCTTAATCATGAAGTTTGTGTAATTATGATGTCTTGCTATAGTTTAGAAATCTGAATAGTTTTGACAAATTGCTTTCTGTGAATTCCATTCATCCATTTCTGTTCCTGTGAATTACAAAATTACTTTTTGTTGATAATTAAGTGGAGCCCAATTTATAAAAGACAGAGATTCTTTTTTCTAAAAAAAATGAGCAACACATAACTCAGTTCGATAAACAAGATTATCCAGTTCTCTATTGTTTCTGTATCAATTGAAAATGTACACCTTCCCTTTGGGGACCTTCCTAGAATATTCTGATATATGATACAAAATGCGCTAGTCACCTCCCATCTTGACTACTGTAATGCTCTATACCTGGGGCTGCCCTTGAGGACCACTCGGAGGCTTCAGCTGGTGCAGAATGTGGCCGCACGGGTTGTGATGGGAGGGTCCCGATACTCCCATGTTACACCCCTCCTGCGCGACTTGCATTGGTTACCGGTTGCCCTCCGGGTAAGATTCATGGTGCTGGTGATGACCTATAAAGCCCTATATGGCTTAGGCCCAGGATATTTGTCAGACCATCTGCAGCCAGCAACATCTTTCCCACCGCCCGGTATGTTCTCACAGGGAGGGCCTTCTCCGGGTGCTGTTGGCTAGACCATGCTGGCTGGCGACCCCCTGGGGCAGAGCTTTCTCTGTGGGTGCGCCCACTCTTTGGAATCAACTCCCCCTGGGGCTTCGGTTGGCTACTGACCTTCGCAACTTCCGCCGTGAATTAAAAACATGGTTGTTTACATCGCCCAACCTGGACTGAGGGGGTTTGATTATTTTAATGGGTTTTAATATATGTTTTAAATTTATATTTATACATTTATGTATTTTGTATGTATTTTATATTTCATTGGATTTGTTTTTATTGTTGTGAGGTGCCCTGAGTCTACAGAGATAGGGCGGCATACAAATCACATAAAATAAAATAAATAAATAAATAAAATGGGCCAGAGAAAATTCAAGGTTTGTCCTTGAACTGCTTACAGATATCTTTGGTTCATGCAACTATGCAGACTCTGTACAGCAAATTGTCACCTTTTTCATGAAAAACTATACAATTATTTTTTAAAAGATTCACTACATTATGCCTATAGATTTAGCAAGAATGGCAGTTTCCACATATTCCTTCTTTCTTGAGCAACCACAATTTTTTTTGAATGGAATATCTTATTTATTTATTTATTTATTTATTTATTTATTTATTTATTTATTTTTCATATTTGTATACCACCCTACTTCCGAAGGACTCAGGGTGGTGAACAGCCAAAAATAAAATACAAAGACATACAAAAGTTAAAAACTATTAAAAACAGATTAAATAATTTAGGCTCAAAGATTAAAACATCCAATTTATCTAAAAGAGATTTAAAACCCAATTTAAAACCCAATTTAAAAGCCAATTTAAAAGGGAGAGTTAGGCCAGACCAGCCTGTTGGAATAAAAATGTTTTTAGGGCGCGGCGGAAGATGCGTAAGTCTTGGAACCTCTGTATCTCCGGGGGGAGCTCGTTCCAGATGGCAGGTGCCCCCAAAGAGAAGGCTCTCCCCCTGGGGGCCGCCAGTCGATATTGTTTGGCCGACGGCATCCTGAGAAGCCCCTCTCTATGGGAGGAACTGGTCGGTGAGAGGCTACTGGTGGCAGGAGGCGGTCTCGTAAGTACCCTGGTCCTGAGCCATGGAGCGCTCTAAAGGTGGTAACCGAAACCTTGAAGCGCACCCGGAAGACCACCGGGAGCCAGTGCAGCTCGCTCAGGAGGGGGGGTCACATGGGAGCGCCACATCGCTCCCGTCACCACCCGCGCGGCCGCATTCTGGACCAACTGGAGCCTCTGGGTGCTCCTCAAGGGGAGCCCCATGTAGAGAGCATTGCAATAATCCAGGCGTGAGGTGACAAGGGCGTGAATGACCGTGCGTAACGAGTCCCGATCCAGAAAAGGATGCAACTGGCAAATCAGGCAAACCTGATAAAAGTCCTCCTGGCCACGGCCACCATATGCTCTTCTAAAGACAGCCACGAGTCCAGGAGGACGCCCAAGTTGCGAACCCCATCTGTGGGGGCCAACGACTCGCCCCCAATAGTCAGAGATGGCGCCAACTGACTATATCGGGACGACGGAAACCACAGCCACTTGGTCTTGGATGGGTTGAGCCTGAGTCTGTTCCTCCCCATCCAGATCTGTACGGCCTTCAGGCACCGGGACATCACCTCGAGGGCATCATTGGGGTGGTCTGGGGTGGAGATGTACAGCTGGGTGTCATCAGCGTACTGATGGTACTTCACCCCAAAACCACGGATGATCTCATCCAGCGGCTTCACATAAATGTTGAACAGAAGGGTGAGAGGACCGATCCTTGAGGCACCCCTCATACAAGGGGCCTCGGGGTCGACCTCTGCCCCCCTGTCAACACAGACTGCGACCAGTCAGATAGAAAGGAGGAGAACCACTGTAAAACAGTGCCCCCCACCCCAACCCTTCCAACCGGTGCAGCATGATACCATGGTCAATGGTATCAAAAGCCGCTAAGAGATCTAACAGGACCAGGACAGAGGAGCACCCACTGTCCCGAGCCCTCCAGAGATCATCAACCAATGCGACCAATGCTGTCTCTGTGCTGTACCCGGGCCTGAAGCCCAACTGGAACAGATCTAGATAAGTCGATTCATCCAGGTACTGAGGCAGCTGCCATGCAACCACACTCTCAACAACCTTCACAACAAAGCGAAGGTTGGAGACAGGACGATAATTTGCTAACACAGCCGCGTCCAAGGAGGGCTTCTTGAGGAGGGGCCTCACCACCGCCTCTTTCAAGGCGGCGGGAAAGACACCTTCACTCAGAGAAGCATTTATAATCCCCTGGAGCCAGCCTTGCATCACATCCCTGGAGGTCAGTACCAACCAGGAGGGACACGGGTCCAATAAACATGTGGCCGTACTCAGTCTGCTCAGTATCCTGTCCAGGCTTTCGGGAGTCACAGGATCAAACTCTTCCCATATAATATTCTCAGGATCTGCCCCTGTCATCTCCCCTGGATCTACCCAGTCAGAGTCCAGCTGTTCCCAAATCTGAGCAATTTTGTCATACAGATATTGTACAAAATCCTCAGCTCTACCCTCCAAGGGGTCCTCCCACGCCCCCTGGTAGAGCAGGGAGCGGGTCACCCGAAACAGGGCGGCTGGGCGATTATCTGATGATGCAATAAGAGCAGAAAAGTAGTTACTCTTCTCTACTTTTATCACCACTAGGTAATTCTTAATATGAGATCTTACCAGTGTCCAGTCGGATTCAGAATGATTAGCCCTCCAACTGCTCTCTAGGCGTCTTTTCCGGCGCTTCATCTCCCTCAGCTCCTCAGTATACCAAGGAGCCAGGTGAGACCGGCACCGGGTCAGAGGCCGCAAAGGCACGACTCGGTCCAAAGCCCCAGCCGCCGCCCTATCCCAGGCGGCTACTAAGTCCTCAGCCGAGTCGTGTGCCAGAACCTCAGGAAATGGCCCAAGCTCCATCTGGAACCTATCAGGATCCATCAGGCACCTGGGACAGAACCACCTGGTCGGTTCCGCCTCCCTGCGGCGGGGTGTGGCGGTTCGGAGGTCCAGGCGAAGGAGGGAGTGATCTGACCATGACAAGGGTTCAATCGCTATATCTCCTATCTCGAGATCACTCGACCACTGTCCAGAGACAAAAAACAGGTCCAGTGTGTGTCCCCCCATGTGAGTAGGGCCATAAATTAACTGGGTCAGGTCCATAGCCGTCATGGACATGGGAGATATTTACATGGAAAAGGAATCCCCTCCCCCAAAATTGTCAGACTATAGAATATAAAAATGTGCTATTTCCTATTGAAAATCATATTTGTTTTCTCCAAAAGTCAAATGATTGAAGCATATTGAGGTGGTGATGTAACTGCAGCTTAAAGAATATATATTGACTGCAGCTTCCAGGCCTAAGAATCTTCTGTAGCCCTCCCATATTGCCTATCTTCTCTAAAGAGATGAAAGCAAAACCATATTCCTGATCCCGAATACATAATATTTCTGTTATTGAAGAATATAGAGCAGGGGTGTCAAACCTGCGTCATCACAGCAGTGTCATGGGACGTATCACAACTTTTTCCCCTTCACTAAACTGGGCGTGGCCAGCGCATGACGCATTCAGGCCGTAGGCTGGGAGTTTGACACCCCTGATATAGAGTGTTTGATGTAGTAGTTAAGATGCTAGCTTAAAAACCAGGAGACTATGAGTTCTAGTCCCATCTTAGACACGAAAGCCAAATGTGTGACGTTGAGCCAGTCATATTCTCTCAGCCTAACTTATCTAACAGGGTTGTTGTTGTGGGGAAAACAGGAGGAGGAAGAGGTATTAGGTATGTTCACCACCTTGAGTTGTATAGGAAAAAAGATGGGATAAAAATCTTTTGGGGGAAAATAATTAGTGTACATTAAAGATGAAATTTACGGAGTGGCAATTCCTAGGTTTAAAACTTGATAATTATTCTGCTGAGATTATATCTTGCTAAATTCACTATATTATACTATATATAATATATAATTTAACAACCCAGTTTTGCTTATTATCTATAAAAGATATGCACTCTGGTTTCTGAACAGTTATTATTATGGGTCATATAGTGTTACCATATGCATTTCTTTTAATCAGAATAAGCAAAACTAGTACAATAATTTTAATGAACTCTGGGGGCAAAATGTTGACAGTATTGAATTATCCAATGTTAAACTTAGAAAAATTAGTTTGTTGTTAACTGGGAATCCAAGCTGGAATATACACATCTGGATTGGATAATGCAGTTTGCTTATCTAATTGCTGCTTATGTTTTTTTTTTAAAAAAATCTACACGCCTCGACTGGAGACCTAGTGGCCGCCTGGGATAGGGTGGCCGCTGCAGCTCTGGATCGGGTCGTGCCTTTGCGGCCTCTGACCCGGCGCCGATCTCATTTAGCTCCTTGGTTCACTGAGGAGCTGAGGGAGTTGAAGCGCCGGAAAAGATGCCTAGAGAGTAGTTGGAGGGCCAGTCTGTCTGAATCTGACCGGACACTGGTAAGATCTCATATTAGGAATTACCTAGTGGCGATAAAAGCAGCGAAATGTAGCTATTTTGCTGCTCTTATTGCATCATCAGATAATCGCCCAGCCGCCCTGTTTAGGGTGTCCCGCTCCACCAGGAAGCGCGGGAGGACCCCTTGGAGGGTAGAGCCGAGGATTTTGTTCAATATCTGTATGACAAAATCACTCAGATTCGGGAAGATCTGGACTCCGACTGGGTAGTCTCAGGGGGAGGGACTGGGGCAGGTCTTGAGAATGTTATCTGGGATGAGTTTGATCCTGTGACCCCTGAGGACGTGGACAGGATTCTGAGTAGACTGAACGCGACCACTTGTTTATTGGACCCGTGTCCCTCCTGGTTAGTGCTGGCTTCTCGGGAGGTGACACGAGGCTGGTTCCAGGGGATTATAAATGCTTCGTTGGGTGAGGGTGTCTTTCCTGCCGCCTTGAAAGAGGCGGTGGTGAGGCCTCTCCTCAAGAAGCCTTCTCTGGACCCGGCAATGTTGGTAAATTATCATCCGGTCTCCAACCTTCGTTTTGTGGCGAAGGTTGTTGAGAGTGTGGTCGCGCAACAGCTCCCCCAGCACCTCGATGAAACGACGTATCTGGATCCGTTCCAGTCGGGCTTCAGGCCCGGGTACAGCATGGAAACGGCATTGGTCGCATTGGTTGATGATCTCTGGAGGGCTCGGGACAGGGGGTGCTCCTCTGTCCTGGTCCTGTTAGATCTCTCAGCGGCTTTTGATACATATGAGGCCCCTCATATGTGGGGTGCCGCAAGGGTCGGTCCTCTCGCCTCTCCTGTTCAACATTTATGTGAAGCTGCTGGGCGAGATCATCCGTGGTTTTGGGGTGGAGTACCATCAGTACGCTGATGACACCCAGCTGTACATCTCCACCCCGGATCACCCCAACGATGCCCTTGAAGTGATGTCCCGGTGCCTGGAGGCCGTACGGATCTGGATGGGGAGGAACAGGCTCAGCCTCAACCCATCCAAGACCGAGTGGCTGTGGTTTCCGACGTCCCGATATAGTCAGTTGACGCCATCACTGACTATTGGGGGCGAATCATTGGCGCCCACGGAGAGGGCTCGCAACTTGGGCATCCTCCTGGATTCACGGCTGTCTTTATTTATTTATTTAAAAGAAGAAGAGCACTTGACGGCCGTGACCGGGAGGATTTTTTATCAGGTTCGCCTGATTCGCCAGTTGCGTCCCTTTCTGGATCGGGACTCATTACGCACGGTCACTCACACCCTCGTCACCTCCCGCCTGGACTATTGTAATGCTCTCTACATGGGGCTCGCCTTGAGGAGCACCCGGAGGCTCCAACTGGTGCAGAGTGTGGCCGCGTGGGTGGTAATGGGAGCGACATGGCGCTCCCATGTAACACCTCTCCTGTGTGAGCTGCACTGGCTCCCGGTGGTCTTCCGGGTGCACTTCAAGGTTTTGGTTACCACCTTTAAAGCGCTCCATGGCTTAGGACCTGGTTATTTACGGGACCGCCTACTACCACCAATAGCCTCCAACCGGCCAGTACGCTCTCATAGAGAGGGACTCCTCTGGGTGCCTTCAGCCAAACAGTGTCGACTGGCGGCCCCTAGGGGGAGAGCCTTCTCTGTGGGGGCACCTACCATCTGGAATGAGCTCCCCCCAGAGATACGGAGGATCCCAGATCTGCCCTCCTTCCGCCGTGCTGTGAAGACCTTTTTATTCCATCAGGTGGGCTTGGCCTAATCTCTTCCCTTTTTAAATATGTAAATTTTAATCTGTTTTTAAATTATTGGGGTGTTTTAATCTGTCTGGGCCAAAATGATTTAATCTGATTTTATTTGGTTTTTTAAATTTTTTGTATTTATGTATTTTATTGTTGGCTGTTCACTGCCCTGAGTCCTTCGGGAGTAGGGCGGTATACAAATCAAATAAACCATAAACCAAATAAACCAACAATATACTAAACTTTCATATTTTTTATTATTTTTCTACATAGGGGCACATCTACAATTTCTGAACTTCTCCACTGAAGCTAACCATGACTTCCTTGAAATTCAGAATGGGCCTTACCACACCAGTTCTATGATTGGCCAGTTCAGTGGTACAGATCTTCCACCATCTTTATTAAGTACAACACATGAAACTCTCATCCATTTTTATAGTGATCACTCAGAAAACCGACATGGATTTAAATTTGCATATCAAGGTAAGTAATGAATGATATAAACAGCTTCAGTTATTAGAGGAATGACTTATCATGACAAGATTTTTTTCATTCCATAATTTTTCAAAAGCTGGAATTAATATGCATTTTTTTTCTCTTGTGCTTTCTGGTTTTTCTTTGAATTTTTAAAAAAATCTGGCTTTTAAATAGTATTTGTTTTGAAAGTTTTCTCCCCTTCCTGAAAAACAGTAGCATAACTTTCTAAATAAATTAAGATAACTATTCCAAAAAGCTGTTCAAATATTATTTTATTAATATTATGTTATGCTTTTCAATAAATTTGATTCTGGAAATAAATCAGTTGGTTCTTTTGGTTGTTAGGTGTAAGGATTATTAACTACAGAGGTAACCTATAGGGCAGTCTATAAATATTTTCTCACAAGTCTATTGAACATAATGCTGGAGTAAGGAATTTGTAGGTTGTGGCTAATATTTCTATGAATGTTGCACTTTTCAAAAGATGAAGATATGGAGAAAATGTATGAAATTAAAGTGAATATTATTGAACTCAAGAATAATCCATACTAGTTTTTTTTTTCACAAACAAGCATGTGCATTCAATCTTTACATATGAAAATGGAACAATTAATGCATATAGGAATAATGAGTAACCATGCTAGTAGTCCTCTGGAGTTATGGGATATTTAGATCAGGATAACCATAACCAAAATAACCAGTTTTGTATTTGCTGACAGGCACTTCAAAGTATGAAATAAAAATTTAAGAATAAGGACAGTATTATGCTTTTTAAAAAACTAAAATCCTTATATAACAGTATTGCTTGATAATTACCACTGGAATTGGGTAGGTATAGCCTATTAGTTCCTTGAATAAATTAATAGCAATGTTCAAAACTGCATTTGTGTAGAAAATATTATCATTTGTTTTAAAAAAATGAAGTCTCAAAATATAAATATATAACATTAATTTGTAAGTTGAACAGTGAGAGTCATCAAACTGATCGTAATTTATGCTGTGTATTACAGGCCTAATTAACAAGCCATAACACTATCCATAAAACATGTCAGGTGTTTTTTTTTTTTCTTCTTACTATCCTAATTTACAAGACATAATATTCCAGTGATTTATATTCCAAAACTTCAATTTATATACCTTTATAGAGATCAAAATTGTGGTTGTATGATGTGTATGGGCTCACACCTTTGCTAGGTAAAAATCTGAATGAACCTGAAGATACTCTATTAGTATAAAAAATGGAATAAGAGATCATTTTCTGGACCAAAAAGAGGAAATAGTAGCAACCTCAAGTCTTTAATAAGATAGACTATAATGTATTGTAGAATGATGGTGCTGAGCTAAATAATGAAAAGAGACTTATTGTTCTAAAATGTGAACACTATCTGGGAAAATGGCTACAAGTGAAAGCCTGCTCTGTTCTTATGAATTCCTTCTGTGACCTTTATCCCTGATGATTGGCAGGCCTATCAGGAATATGACAGTATGAGCAGGCCAAACTAAGCAGCCATTTTACTCTGTGATTATGAATATTTGAAGGAACATCTAGTTTCATAAATTCATTCCTGTGCTTGCATATTGCTTGCAGAAGTTTTACTCTGGATTCACAAATTGTGATTCCAATTATTGGGCCAATATTAGAGATATGAAAATATAAAATCAAATCTGCAAATCATTAGACTATTTTTAGATTTATTTAATATTGTATAGGAATCTATCCTGAAGTTTGGAGGCAAATGTTTGGTATGCTAGCTTCATCATTGCTCTAATTTCATTACTGACCAAGGGTTTAAATCTATATATAGTTATAAATGTATGATTTTATTAAAGAATGTTTAAAAGAATGTCAAAACTAATACAAACTAAAATAAAATAAGAATAAGAAAAGAAAGAGAAATCAAAGAGATAGGAAAACAAGTAAAGAAAAAATAGAAAAAAAGATATGAAAAAATAATTTCTTATTTTCTTTACAGCACTTATAAGTACAATTATAAGCTTATTCTAGGTTTACAACATCCTACTCTACTTTGTATAATCCATTGCATTTAATCATCCAAACATATATCATAAATTCAGTATTTATTGTTCCGTGCAAAAAGTCTACAATGAGTTTCCAGTTAGCAGTAGATATTTTCTTTTCTCTACCCAAGGCAAAAGGACAAAAGGAGATATACACACACATCTTCATATCTATCTATACATATATAGTAATGAAGTGCAATCCTCAACTGGAAGAAAGTTGCTTATCTGTATTAATTACTTTGATACAAATATTCAGCAAGTTATAGAACATTTATCAATTTGTTTTATGATTTTTAAATTTTTGGGGGAAAGAAAATATTTTATCTTTTTTTCCCCTCAGCTTATGAATTACAGAATTGTCCAGATCCTCCCCCATTTTATAATGGATATATAATCAATTCCGATTACAGTGTGGGCCAATCTATCTCTTTTGAATGCTATCCTGGATATGTATTAATCGGTAACTCCGTGCTCACTTGCCATCATGGGATCAACAGGAACTGGAACCATCCTTTTCCAAAGTGTGAAGGTAGCTTTTGTTCATGTTATGATTGTTTACATTCCAAGATGTTCTTATAGTTAATGTGTTCAGGAAGAAAGAAAAAGAAGAAAATTAAAAATAAATAAAGTAGATATATGAAAAGCATGATTTGTTGCAAGCCTCATAACAGTTTCATTGGTAATCAGAATTGACAAAGAAAGACATTTTTCTTCAAAAGTGGAAAATAGCTGATAAACTCATACCACATACTTAAGGTGACCAGACGTCCCGCTTTTGGCGGGACAGTCCCGCTTTTGAGCAATTTGTCCCGCGTCCCGCGGCGTTTTAAAAAAGTCCCGATTTTTCATTCTGCCTCCTGGTTCCCGGCTGCCTCCTGAATCCCCGCTGATGGCTAGAGGGAAAAAACCTGTTTAAACTCTTGCCGCGGGGCTTCAAAGGGCCGCCCTACGTTAATTAGCTCGGCTTCCCCCTCTCAGCTGATTTGCACAGGGCTCTGCTCTTGCTAAATTGCTCAGTTTTTTTTTCCTCTTTGTGCAAACCAAGCTCAAAACGAAACTGAAAGTAAAACAGGCTGTTGGCTTTGTGGTTTGCTTGCAACGTTGGAAAATTAGGCAGCAGATTTATTTTCCTTTTCCTCACCAAAAAAGGTAAGTGCAAACAATGGAAAATTATTTAGGGCAAAAGAGGAGAGTTCAAGATTTTAAAACACAAAAGAAAAAAAAGCTCTTTTTAATTAGGGAATTGTAATAATTGAGATATTATTAATTGTATACTGTGTTGAAAGCAGAAATGGTTAAGTTGTGGTTTGGAGGAATATATGGGGGAAATTATTTGGTTTATTATTATTGGTAAGTATAATTAATTGATTTGTAAGAAATTGGATTGCATGGAAATAATTGGAATATTCATGTTCATATTGATTAATATACAAAAAAGATAGTTATATAACTAATTGATTTATATTAAAATGTTGAATTTGTATTAAACAACTGTATTACATAATTACATAATTAACCAATGTGAGGATGGATATAAAAATAGATGACAATGGGAAGGGGTATAAAATAGAATAGAAGGGAAAAATTGAATTTGATTAAGATTAGAGATGAGGATGAAGGGTAAAATTGTTTTTTTAAAAAAATAGATGAGGAATAAATATGGCAAAAAGGAAATATAGAAATTGTAAATTTAATTGAAATGACTAAACACTGTTTAAATTTGTGAACCAGCCAAATATTCTGTTCAAAGAAAATACATTGTATGTATGTGTGTTTCTAATTATTGCTATTTATTCATATTTGTTCTCTTTTATTCTTTAAAGTTTAACAATTCATTCTTTATCTTAATATCTTTATATTTGTTTGGGGTTGGCTTTCTTCCCTTTCATCTTTTTTATTGTACAGCAATCTTTCTCCTCAAACCTACCACCTCTCTTTTCTTTCCTTCTTACTTTCTCTTCCCCCCCTCTTCTTCTCCTCCCTACTTCCTCCCTCTCTTAACCGTCACTCCTACTCTAATTTCCCTTCCCTTCCTTCATCCCTCTCTATTACTGTATCCTTTTATGCATATGGACTATTCAGAGGGCTGAAAAAGTTATTTTTGACTGGTCCTCGCACTTTTGACCAGTCCTCGAACTTACGACTGTCCTCACATTTTACATTTTTGCCCTATCTTGTCATCATGGTGAAGAGAAGCAGTTGTGAAATGAGTGACATGGTTGTTAAGAATGCTGCACGGGCATAAATGTGAGGATGGTCATAAGTGTGAGGACCAGTCAAAAGTGTGAGGACCTGTCAGAAATGACTTTTTTCAGCCCTCTGGTTAGTCCTTTTGTGCATATGGACTACTCAGAGGGCTGAAAAAGTTATTTTTGACTGGTCCTCGCATTTTTGACCAGTCCTCGAACTTACGACTGTCCTCACATTTTACGTTTTTGCCCTATCTTGTCACCATGGTGAAGAGAAGCAGTTGTGAAATGAGTGACATGGTTGTTAAGAATGCTGCACGGGCATAAATGTGAGGATGGTCATAAGTGTGAGGACCAGTCAAAAGTGTGAGGACCTGTCAGAAATGACTTTTCAGCCCTCTGAGTAGTCCCTATACACACAGCCATGGCCACCCGGTCACATGACCAGCTAGCCACGCCCACCCAGTCACATGGCCTCCAAGCCACGCCCACACAATAAGCCACGCCCACAATGGTGTCCCTCTTACCAATGTTAAAATCTGTTCACCTTACCCTATACACATAGCCATGGCCACCCGGTCACATGACCAGCTAGCCATGCCCACCCAGTCACATGACCAGCTAGCCACGCCCACAAAATAAGCCACGCCCACAATGTCCCTCTTTACCAATGTTAAAATCTGGTCACCTTACACATACTGTCATGTCGCCTCCCTTTCTTTCCTTACACTCATACAACCCACATTTGTGCCTCTTGTGGTGTTCATAAAACAACCAGACAATGCTGATCATCTTGGAAGTTACCATTTCTATAGTTACAGGTATCACTGCCATAGTCATATTCCTGATACTAGAGGGAAAGAGGGAATGAAATGAGTAGCAGCAAGGGATGGAGAAAGGGGGTTTGATTTTTAGGCTTTTAGAAGGATAGGAAGCCATTTGGGATGTGGATTTAGCAAGGAGAGAAGGATGAGTGGATTTTTTTTAAAAAAAAGTATGGGTCATAACTCTTGCCTTTGTATTGAAAACAGTTGTAAACTAAAGAATTTGTTTGTCTTACCTGTCTATCATTGTATTAAATGTGGCACATAACTACATTTCTTTTATTCCCTCAGTAAATGAGATTTGAAATACCATGTCAGATTCCTGCTCAGATTTTTATGTTTTAAATTACAGAGAGGGGACATTTATTTGGAGGTATGACAATAGGATAATAGGTGTTTAAACTTGACTTTTTCTTTAGGAAATAAACAATAGAATGGGGGCAGAGGATAAAGGGACATTAAGAAAAAAACGGCTCAAGGAGAAACTGCCTCTACAATAATACCCAATGCACACAATATTCATTTCTAAATCAGCAATGCGATTTCACCCAGAAACTTTCTCAATATATGCTGAATTCCAGATTTTGGCTGTTGGGAAAAGGAGTTGCCGGAAATATTCAGTTCCCTCCTCCCCTTCTCGATTAAATAGCAGATCTGCAGAATGTGAAATAGTTTTCAAATAGCTTCATTGCACATGCTTCTTTGTATAGAATTATCTTCAATTAATTGCTTGCAATGATTATTTGGATATCCATAGTTCATGTTAATTGGTTGGCTCTTTGGTTCATGCACCTGCATATGTAAATTTAAACATCCAAACTATGCTAATGGCTCCTTATTTATATTTTAAAACATGGCTTCTAACTCACGTCACTTATATTTTAGTTGATGAGCTCAGAACTATTCTATGCCATGCTTAGAATTAAAATTATTTGTAGCAAATGCCATAATTAAAATAATATTTTAACATTTATAAACGAAAGTCCTTGGGAGGAAAAGTGTCCACTTTGTCATGCAGAAAAACCAGATGGGAACCTTCAAAATAAACTGTATCATGCTTAGATATCTACTTAAAACTAAACATATGACATGATTTTTGTTGTTGTTGTTGTTGCCACCTGGCAATGTTAATTATTTGCAATTAAAAAACCAGTTTACAGTAAATAATGCAATTGCCAGGAGTATATTTATTACAGAGGTTGGGCATATTGCCACACTGATCAACGAATGGCAAGATGCACATTTCAAATTAATTTAAAAAGAAACATATACCTTGCAAATTTTAATAATGAGGTACTTCTCTAATGTACCGTAACTATGGCATTATGTGTATCCTGTCACATTTATCATGTTCGTTGAGCTATGAAAAATTGATGATGAGTTTCAGTACACTTCAAAGCATCCTTTTTTATTTTTAAAGTCCTACCCTGCCAAAGGCCAAGGTGTCTGAAGCAGCTGCAACAGCAGCTACTTGCTATTTCATTTAATGCCAGCAGAGTGCAAAGAGAGACTGACAAGTGATGCAGTGATTTGTGAACTGCCAATAACTTAATTTATAACTAAAGATCCAGTCATTGGCAGTGAATCGTAGAAGCTGCCACTACTATTCATTGCAACTATTGTGTGCACGTGACTCTCTTTGCTGTACCATATTTCATGGCTGATGGGGAGAATCTCTTATTCCTTTTCTGAGCTGTTCATATACTGAGATTCTTTTTTATAACTCGCACCTTTGCCAGTTGGGGAAGTGGCCAGCAGGATCAAGGCTTTCTTTACTGCTGCCTGATTATGATATCCTGTCCTCAGAGCAACCCACCTGATATTAGCAATGGATGAATCACATACTTTTAATTCACGTTGTTTCACATCTGATTACCCATGATTTTGTTAACTGCCGTTTGATGCTCAGTGCTAAGCATATTTGCATGTGCAGCAGTGTTATGTGTATATGTAGAAAAGTAATAATATTTGCCAGGCAGAAAACTGTTTTAAGCATGCATGACAAAAAAAAGAGAGAGAGAGCAATTTTAAATGCAGAAAGTTATAACACATTCAAAGAACTACAAAAACTAGAGCATAATATTTTAAATCTGCAAATTGGTTGTAGATGGTAGATTTAACCAAGGTTTAACCAAGATTTAAACAAGGATAGAGTTTCTAAAATGGGAAGGAGTGAGGCAACTAATATTTCCTGGACCGAATATAACCAATAAGGCAATCCTGGCTGGCTTCCAGCCTCCCTTCGATCTACCTTTTAGCACTTAGCTTAGTAAAAAGCTAATTGCTCTGGGGACATAAATTTGATAGGATTGCAATGTGGAAAAAAATTGTATTTCATGCAGTGGGATTAACCTTTCACTTGCAACATTTTTATGATCCTTTTCAATATTTTTCTCAGTGACACAAGTAACTTTTTTTTTTTTAAGAAAATGATTAAATGGAAGGGTGGTTTTTTTTTTTTTTTAAATGAACCTAATTTCTGGTAGAAATGTTTGTCTGTGTATGTATATATGGGTATTTGTAGTTTGAATGACTGTGTGCATGTTATCTGTATGCTATTTCAATTTAATACCAGAAATTGTAGATCCTATGTAAAAGGTGATTCTCCATGTCATCTTCAAAGCATCCCTACACTATCATCATGTCTTTTAATTGACTGCTATTGAATTCTTTTAAAGTGCTGGTTTACCATAGTTACAAAACCCAGATTATTCTATTTAAACTACATTGCCTATTGTTATGAAAGATGATGTATTTGTTATTCTCTCACTTTGGAGTTTGTTTTATATTAAATGCAGCTGGCAGGGATACACCAGTTTCCAAAAGACTAGATGGATGGATGTTATCATTTTTTTCTTTCTTTTATCAGCTCCTTGTGGATATAATGTAACATCTCAGAATGGTACTGTGTATTCACCAGGATTTCCAGATGAATATCCAAATTCAAAGGATTGTACCTGGCTTATAACTGTAGCTCAGGGTCATGGCATCTACATCAATTTTACATTACTCCAAACAGAATTGGTGAATGACTACATTGCAGTATGGTATGTTAATATCTTATAATTGTGAAGGGTGATATTTGGGTGGTTTTCCCATTTTTATGTGACTAAATAAAACAAAAATATATATGATGTGTAACTGTAAACACATGTTCCTGTACAGCAGATTTTGTTTAATTTCTTGTTCTGCTTAGCAAGCCATTTTTCAACTCAGAAGTTTCAGAAACTTCTTGTGAGAAAAAATAGTTTTATCTATAAGGATATAAAAACACTATCAAGGAATTATACTTTATTTTTGCATGGTATACTAATATGATTTTCAAAAATTCCTCCAAATTTATTTCTGTCCCATCTTATACTGAACAAATCACAACAAAGTTAATTTGAGTTAATAACCTGTGCCTTTCTCCCCCTTTAATGGCTCTTTTACAATTTCCCTAAAATCAGTTCTGCGCTTTTTACAATAATCTAAAATAAATTTTATTTTAAAAAAGTAAGAAGAAAATATAAAGACTTCCTTAACTTTAGGAAGTCACACATAAAGCATTCAGTGACAAACTAGTTAACAATTTAGAGCTGTTTAGATCAAAAACAGCATTTTAAAGCAATTTCCCATAGCATGCTATCCAAGACAACATAAAACAAATTCAATCAGCTGTTCAAAGAGCCCAAATATATACACAATAACTAAATTTCCACAGATACAAGAAACTTAAAGGTAACAGTTATCAGAAGTTATTTTAATACATTCTGAAGTAAATCAAAGATCTAGTTGTAGATTTTTGGCTAAAAATTGTCTCTACCTTAGTGGGGGGGGGGGAATCTGAGTTTCCGAAACAAAAGATTTTTCTTCCCTTCCCTGGTGTTTTTCAGTTTCCTGTAGAGATGAAACCTTTAATCGGGGGCTTAGAATTAATTTTCCTGGTCCAAGTAATCAATGTCTCCTTTAATTTCAATAGAAGAGAATACCTGTAGTTCAGAGTTGAGTTTTGGAGTCCTGGGTGCTCTGTGAGCTTGGTTGCTTCCTTGCAGACCTTTCAGGACCCAACTAGGTGAAATCAATGCATAAACTCAGAGAGCATCAAGGATTCTACACTTCTTTAATTTCTCCAGAGATGATGCTTCCCTTCTTCTTAAAGACAAACTCTTTGATCACCTAAATAGTGAGGGATTATCCAGAGGAATCGTTGCTTTCTTATGTGAGGAATGATAATGTCACACTCAAGAAGAACCCATTGAAAAAAATTGTGTACTTCTTGCTTGGGAAACAGCTGACAGGCTGAAGTACTACAAAGAGTAGGTTGGTTTCACAACATCAGCAATGGATGAAGTCACCTCATAGTGAAATGGACAGCAAACAAATTTAATAAACAAACAAATACATAAATAAATAAAATGAAAGAGTTGGAACAATTTCAGGACAAAAATAATATGTTACTTTAAAAAAAAAAGATTATACTTTTCACAATTAAGGGTTGTTCTTAAAAGTATGGACAAATTTGAATACAAATGAATCACTATGCTACAATTGTTTAAATTAGGCTCACTTTCCGAAGGTTTAAAGCTGCTATCAACCTACAATACTGTCAATATAAAACTTAATTACAATATTTTGCTGAAACTGTTTTCTTTCTGGTTTTCCTAGGGATGGCCCAGACCAAAATTCACCCCAGCTGGGAGTATTCAGTGGAAACACAGCTCTGGAAACTGCCTTTAGCTCCAGTAATCAAGTCCTTCTCAAGTTTCACAGTGATTTCTCCACTGGAGGATTCTTTGTTCTCAATTTTCATGGTCAGTATTCTTTTTCTCAACTAACAAATCATATATGTGTGAGAAAGATAAGGAGAGTCAGACAGCATGGGGTGATTTAAAAGAATATTTTATTTCTATTGTTGTCAGAATAAATTGGATTACTTCAATTGGCATGATATTCATTTAATGAAAATCTTTATCAACCATTATTATCTGCAGCAAAAGAAGAGGTAAATATTTAATACATGTTACTTGGCTTTGAATATTTTAAGAGAAAGCCCTAAGCACTTAATCCAGACTACACACTTCTAAGTAAGCCTTAAGGACTTGGGGGTATTAGCGAAACACGTTGGTATTCCAATTTCCTGTTAAAAAAGCTTGAATTGTTCAGACATGGGACATTTTCTCATTTGAAGCTATAGAATGACATCATTTCTGCCGATATTGTCAGAAAAAAAAGACCCATACAGCAAGAAGAAGTTTCTAAAGAGACTGCTTGTGTTATTTAACATGTTTTTTATTCATTTTCATTTTCTCACAGACTAATTTTTGAGAAAGGACACTAATTGTAAGGAAAGTAGATGAGATATTTGGCTATATTAAAATGGCAAGAAAGTAATGAAGGAGAGTGTGTATGGCATATGTACATTTCTATACATGCACTTACTTCTCAATAAAAAAATTAAAGTTAACAAAATATTTTCTTTTGATTTGTACAAAGGTAAACATATATGGATACTGTAATCCCAATATTCCACCTGGGAATATAGGCCCATATCATCAGTAGCTGTAAATAATATATTTTTCACATCATTCTTTTCACTATTGCCTATTTTTCACAGATGCCTATTTTTGCACCTTTTCCTCAAATATTGTTAGGTGGCATTCACCTTATAGTGAAATTTGTCTTCAAACTATTATTAATCCAGTTTTCATCTGATTCCATAGCATATCAGCTTAAGAAGTGCCAGTCTCCTCCAGCAGTTCCACATGCTGAATTGCTTGCTGAAGATGATGATTTTGAAATAGGTAAAAATGTCTGTACTACCCCATGTATATACTTATTGACAATTCAGACTGCTACTTAATTGATGTTATTAGTACATTTCAAATGTTCTGTTTTCCTGAAACTTGTAATTATTACTAAAATGTTCCTAATGTTGGAAGATGTGGTTTATTTGTATTCACCTAAGTATAGTAGTATACTATACTACTATACTTATATAGTATATTTTAATTTTTTAAAACACTTTTTTGATATTTTTTATGTATATTGTTGTTTTTAAACAGTCGCTTGGTCGATTGTCATTGTGAGCCTCCCTGAGTCCTTGGAGATAGGGAGGCATACAAATTTTATAAAATAAAATAAATAAAAATACTTAGATGGAAGCACTCCAGGTTTTTTTTAAGAATGCTTAATGTTTTAAACATTAAATTTCTTAAAATGAAACTTAGTAAATCTATATTAATTATCCAAACCGCCCCCCCCATCTTTATATCTATTGTATTCCACTCAGAGCTTTTTCAGCATAGAACAATGTAGAAATACCAGTATTAAATAATCAATCAAAAGCGACAAACACTGAGGCTACAGGTGTAAATATACAGTATAGCACACATTTATGTTGTTTGATTATTTCCAATACAACTGTATTACACGATTGTTATTTCTCTTATGGTGACATATTTTTCATTAAAAAAAGTGATTCCAAATTCCAGTTCTCCTGGTAGTGGGGCATATTGGCTGGGGAAAAAATGGCAAGATTGGAAAGCACACTCCAGATACAGAAAAATTGTTGTAAGAAAACAAGGAATGTGTATACTATAAGTTCTTTCATAAAACAAATGCATTTCAGTGGGAAAATTGTAACTAAAAAGCAGAAGTTAGCAATCATTCCAGCATGTTTACAAGATTAAAAGTCTAGAAATTAAAATTGTGTTAATGATGAAATTCTAAATGTATATATAAGTCTTACTGAAAAAGCCTTGTTAAAGGCAGACAAATGTAGTCCTACATAAATATTTCAGATTTAAGTGCATGTTAAAATTATATTAAAATCCCATTGAATTTAACAAAAAAAAAGTTGTATGATATTCAGGAGAAACCTGAGCCCTTTGTTTTTAGTGGAAACAAATTGAATATGTTACAGGTAGTCCTTGACATATGACTGTAATTGACCCTGCCCATTATGGTCATATGTTGTAAAGGTTCTAAAATCTCAGTTTTGACAAAAACTGAAAGTAAAGATGGGAATGATGATAGGAAGTCCCAAAACTTTAGGAATCTGAGTTGATCTAGCCATGTACTTAAAAAGAAAAGCCAAAACTGCACTCCCCAGTCTGACTCTGAGTGAATACTGTAATCTGGTGCCTTTCCTACCTTTAGCTAATTAATTAATTTATATATTTCTGAAAATGAGACTGAATGGCCAATGTGAAAATGATAATTTCCTCCTCTAAACTGAAAGAATGGAATACTTACGCTGTAGGAAAACCAATTTTCCCTTGTGTAAAAGGCAGGATAGATAGATGATAGATGATAGATAGATAGATAGATAGATAGATAGATAGATAGATAGATAGATAGATAGATAGATAGAGCATTTTCCATATCACATTTTAGTGAAAGATACCAACTAAGTTATCAGGCTTAGTATATCCATGTGCCATATAGCATTCCCTGATCATGTTTAAGCAGTAGTAGTTTTTTAAATACATTTTTGCCATATGCTGCAAGCCCAATCAAAGTCCAGTTTTAATGCAGGCATGCTCTCAATCTAAGATAGCAAGCCTGCATTCTGGTCCACAAAGACATACATGTGCATTAGCACGCATTTTTATACAAACTTAAGAAGAAAATGTAGAGTATGAATGGATGAATTTGCTGAGATAGCTACATTGTTTTGTTTAATTAGAGAAAAGACAGCATGTTTATTGCTGACAGGGAAATCCTTTATAGACCTTTTATGTAAAACAACAACAAAAAAGAACATGATCTATGGTTTTGATGATTAGATAGAATAAATTATAGAAAGAAGAAAGTCATGGTGTAATCTTAGAGAAAGAGGTCAATCTAGAATTGTACTTATAACTTCTGTAAAGAAAATAAGAAGTTACATCTTTATATCTTTTTTTTTCTTTGCTATTTTTCATCAACCTTTTTTTGCACTTTAGCTTTCTCTTTTATTTCTTCCTTTTTCTTTTTTCCTTCTGATTTTATTTTGGTTTGTATTTTTTTTTCTCATTTTTAAAACTTTCTGTAAGATATATATATATATATATATATATATATATATATATATATATATATATATTTGATGTGTGGATCTGGTTGAAGCAATGATTGAAAGATATGGAAAGTTATGACAAATAAATGTTGCTGTAATCTAGATTTCAATATGTTTCTATTCACTTTTCTTTTAAATTATTTCAGGAGACTTTGCCAAATACAAGTGTCACCCTGGCTATACTTTGGTTGGAAATGACATGACATTCTGTAAGTTAAAAGACCAACTTCAATTTGAGGGCTCTCCTCCAGTTTGTGAAGGTATGTATGCAATGACTGTACCGTATAGAGCAGGGGTGTCAAACTCGATGTCATTGAGGACCGCATCAGGGTCATGCTTGATCTTCGGGCACTGGGGTGGATGTGAATGTGGCCAGGTGGATGTGGCCACCTCGACATCACTCGTGTTGGGGGTGCCTGTGGAGGCCCGAGCACTCTGCCAGTGAAAATGAGCTCCGTTTTCCTGGCAGAGACACTGTGGGCTGGTACTTGCTGTTTCCATGGTGGTCCTGTGGGCCAGATCTAAGCACCCCGTGGGCCAAATCCGGCCCCCAGGCCTTGAGTCTGACACCTCTGGTATAGAGAGATTATGATTAAAAGGTTTTCACATATTGTATTTGATATTTAAATTTGCTTTAAATCAAGAATGTGATAATTAGGAAATATAATGAACATGTATTGAAATGGGTTCTTAGTATAAAACTTTATTTTTGTTTTCAGAGGTTTGCTATTTGAAACAAGCTATTTCTATATCTTGTTTTACACTTCATTATTCATGGACGAGTAGACATTTTAATCCAATATGTGTCTCTTTGTCAGAGTTTTTAAAGGAGTTATTATAAAAGAACATGTAATCAAAACAATTTAAAATAGTTTTCCCTCTGTGATTTCTATCAATCTCTGTCCATGGGTAACATAGCAGTATGTTAGTTAAAAAAAACAAAAACAGGGAATAGTTTTAGCTCTGATGGGAGAGAAATGGAAGGATTTCAGAATAAATATAAGTAAAAACAGAATACTGTTATCATAGAACATTGCACAAAATGTCAGAACCAAAATAATGAGAAGAATTTTTTAGCAATAGATTCTGTGCCCTATATAAGATTAGGTGGTATAATATTAGAGGCAGCAACTCAAGTGACAAAACATAGAATCAATTGCAGTTCAGTTTTATATGAAAAGCACAATAAATCTATGTTTTTACTGGAAATTCTAGAACCATGCTGCAATACTTTCAATGTATGTGCCGAGCTTCCGTATGTCTTGGCTATCAAGACTATCTGCGAGGGAACATGTGTTTGGTCCAGTGGTGGTTAACTCTTCCTTGGAGGAAAGGGTGATTCTGTCAGCTGATAAGAAGGTGGTGGTGTTCCCCCTTTTCTCAAAGAGCCATTGCTTAAGCCAGCTAGTCTGGACAGTTTTTGTCCAGTTTCCAATCTTTCCTTTCTAAGCTCTGCAGCTTCAAAGAACTCTAGATGGACCAGATTATCTGGACCTCTTTCAGTCAGGAAGTGAGGGAGCATTAGAAAATAAACTCTTCCTCTTTTGAAATTTAGAACTCGCTTTTCACTCAAATGCGTTCAATTTTTCATTCAGATATTGTTGGCCCTCAAAGTTTCAAGAGACTTGTTTGATATCTCCCAATTTAACACTGCAGGGGTATTAAGGACAAGATAATATTCTTCATTACTGTTCAAATTTTAAAGTACATAAAATAAAAATAAAAGTCTAACATTTGAAATCCCTGTAAGACTTTATAAGACTTTAAGACTATAGAATCTTCTATCCAGCTTTTTCCTCCTTCTCCACCTTCATCTACAAGTGATTAAATAAATACTGTATTATTATTTCCTTTGTGCATGTCTTCTTTCTTCAATTATATTATTAAATATTGTCATTATAGTATAAATATGAAATATGAACCAAGAATCTATAGCATTCTGACGAATAACTGGCTATTCTTCTAGGAATGGTGTAGGGCAAGAGTGTCAAACTCACAGCCCTCAGGCCGGTTGCATCACGTGGTGGCTCCTCCCCCACCCAGTTTAGCAAAGAGGAAAAAAGTCCCGATACGTCACATGATGCCGCTGTGATGCCGCGAGTTTGACACCCTTGGTATAGGGAGACCTAACAACTTCTAGGGGGCTAAGCAAATACATGTGATGTTATGATAAATTTATGTATATTTTTTGTTTCATGACAATCTTTTTATTCATTATATTACCAAAAATAGATTTAAGCTAAGTAGATTCAAGTAAATATTATTCCTTTAATTTGAGTTCACATCAAGGTAAATGTAGTTCATGTATTCAGATCTAGTTTCTGAAGCATGCAGGGTTTTATGAAAGTAACATCTGTTATAATATATCTTGTTTCGAGGAGAAAATCTGCATTTTTATTGATTTTGCTTCAATAAGCAATAAATTTTAAAACCAGAGTGAACATCTTTCTTCATATTTATGAAAAAGTGGCAATTTAAGGAAGTAAACTCCTTTAACCCCTCCCCCCCCCCTATTTTTCCTGTCTTCCTTGTATTTTATAGCACAGTGCCCAGCGAATGAAATTCATACAGAGTCGTCTGGTGTAATCCTCAGTCCAGGTTATCCAGGAAACTATCTCAATTCACAAACTTGTGCCTGGACTCTTAAAGTTGAACCAAATTATAACATCACTGTTTTTGTAGAATCATTTCAAAGTGAAAAGCAATTTGATGAGCTGGAAATCTTTGATGGTGAGATTCTGTTTTTATTTGTTGGTTCAGTAATGTGGAAGGAATTAAAGCTCATATGGTCCTTCTAAATGCTTCTATTTAATGTTTTTCCAGTTCTTTCCAAAACAAACCTGTGTATTTACTGTTACTCTTGTAAAATCAAAAGGTCTAAGATTTTCCTACTTTCTTTCTTTTAACAAATATTCCCTTCCTACTAAGAGCAATTTACTGATTTACTGATCCAAGTTTAAAGTCATAAGGAACCCTGTTTTTAACCGATTTTCATCACTTGGTATCTAATAAAAAGAACAATTACTACTTTAGACCACCTTATCATAGAATTTGATGACAAGCCTGTGTTCTAATGCACTGCATACAATTTTCAAATTGTCTAAATGGTACTAATTACATGAATCCATGTTGGAATTCAGATCCCATTTTAATTTGACAAACACTGGTAAAACGTCTCTTTAGTGTTATTAAAATAATTATTATTTTATGGCATTTCCAATAACACTAAGGTATGTGACAGGATTATTAACATTTTGATATATTTTGTGCAGGTTCTTCTGGACAAAGCCCTGTGTTAGTTGCCTTGAGTGGAAATCATACTGGGCAACTTAATTATACAAGCAAATCCAATCAGTTGTACCTGCGTTGGTCAACTGACCATGCAACTACTAAAAAAGGATTCAAGATACGTTATTCAGGTTAGTAGTAAATTTAGCATTAAAGCCCTGCTTATATTGTGCTCATCAAAAAGAGAAGATTTATCATAGAGTTACTGATGAACTACTGGTTTCTAGTTAGCCTTTCCAGAGATTTGCCAATCAGAACAGATAATACTGGGCTGAAATAACCAATTACCTTATTTAAAATTACTTTGTCCCAACATTAATGCCTCCCTATGTTCAATTGCTAGTTTTGTATACCACTTTTAATATTTAAATGAAATATAAATGTAATACAAAACTACCTACATATACATATACCTATATAATTGTTAAACTTACAACTTTTTAAAATAAAAATTCTTATAAAATTTCTAGGTTTTTATTTTTAAATATTTTGATATTTCTTCTACTGTCTATCAGTGTGTTCAGGAATTCCAAATATTTGTTGATTCTAAATGATTGCTCTCACAATAAATAAACATTTCACCCATATTTAATACTCATGATTTTTATGAAAAAGCTGGTGCAAAATGTTTTGGTGTGGTTTAATTTAGCTAGTCAAAGACAGATGGAGAAACAATTCGCAAAAGTTTTCAAAAGTCAGGGAAGCTTACATTTGTAATTACTTTTGTTCACATTTTAAAAATGATTGTAGCCTGTTCTTTGGATACATTTTCTGTATCAGTGTACTATGAAATATTACCGTTTTCTGAGAGAAAGAGAGGGAGAGGGAAAGTGGGAGAGAGAGAGAGAGAAAGAGAGAGTGGGGGATGAGAGGAGAGAGAGAGAGAGAGACCACTGCAGGGAATGAAGGGAACTGTGAAAACTGGAAATGTATTCCATTATTATAACTGACTATATGTGAATGACTAGATTTACTCCTTGATTTTCTACTGTACCGATATTTTATATGGTGTGTTATTTCTATATCAAAATGTAGTTACCGATGGAGCCAGAAATGTACATTTGGATGATTGATAATTTTCAAAGAGATCACACCCCTTTCTACTCTTGTGAACTCTTTTTCACTGCCAGATATTGAAGCATTTGTATGATTCCTTTGTCTTATTTTTAACCTACGTAAAAATATTCAGATATGCATTCCCTTGCATACAACACATTCCTATGTCAATTTAAAATGTTATGAAAGGAAGATGATCCCAGTAATTTAGGGTTATGAATTAAATTTGATATTCAGTACAAACAACTTTTTGTAGTCTACCAAAATGGTTTCTGTTGAAGTGGGCTAAATCTGAAAGGAAATAATTATTTAGAGATAAAACCTAAGGGCATGGTATTGAATAATTACATCACCAAAACTGCATGTTTCTTTGGGGGGATAAAAAAAGGAACCAATTTATAAAATAAACATCATTTCATAATGCAAACGTGCATATCTGCATCTAACATCATGATGGAAATGGACACAAATGCATGTTTCATCTTTTTTTAGTATCAAATTCCTACGTATTATAGAATTGTAATAACTATATTTACTTTCTACTTTTCTATGTCATAAAAATAATTTGCAGGTTTTAGAATAATCTCACATAGGAAGTTGTGGGAGCTTCATCACTGGAAGCTTTCAAGAAGAGACTGGACTGCTATCTGTCAGAAATGGTGTAGGGCAGGGGTGTCAAACTCAATTTCATTGTGGGCTGCATCAGGGTTGTGTTTGATCTTCGGGGGCTGGGGGGCATGGCCAGGGGAAGTGGCCATCTCGAATCATTCATTGAGGCTCTGTTTCAGCCACAACAGTCTCCTGCAGTCCTCTGCCAGCAAAAATGGAGCCTGGGCCCACCTGGCTCTGTATTTGTCTTTGACAGACTCCTGCACCCTCTGCCAACCTCCCCGAGCTCCATTTTTGCTGACAGAGGGTTGCAGAGGCTGTCGTGGCCGAAAATGGAAGCCAGGAGAGTAGTTCATGGCCCTCTTGAGCTCTGTTTTTGCTGGCAGAGGCACCACGGGCCGGTCCTTCACTGTTTTCAGGGCGGCCCTGCAGGCCAGATCTAACCAGCCCATGTGCTGGATCTGGCCCATGGGCTTGAGTTTGACACCCCTGGAGTAGAGTCTCCTGCTTGGGCAGGGGGTTGGACTAGATGACTTACAAGGTCCCTTCCAACTCTGTTAATTTGTTAAATCAGTGCCATATAATCATGGGTTTATTTTAAGTGAAATTTATTTCCAACTTAGAAATATGTTATTTTTAAATATATATGCCAGTTATATGAAAAAACAAAACCTGAAAGTCATCTTATAGGGGAGATGGGTGGTATAAAAATTTAAAAACTGTAGATAGATAGATAGATAGATAGTGTTGTGGCTCCGTTGCCTGAGCCTGGGCTATCGACAGATGCAGACTCTGAGAGTGAGGGAGAGGAGTTGGCAAGGCCCCCCTCTCCAGGACCCTCCTCTCTGGCAATGCCTCCAGAGGACACTGAAGGCCAAATGATAGGCTCAGAGCCAAGCACGTCCCCGCAGCCACAGGTGGACAGCGACAAAAAAGATAAGTGCTGGCTGGACCCTCGGCAGAGGCTCAGGGAGAAGCGTGCGCAGCAGAGGGGAAGGCATGCCAGAGATTAGCTGAGTCACTGGACCACACCCCACAAGGTATAAATGTGGGTGTGGTGGCCGGTTCAGTTTGTGTTGAGCAAAAACTGGAAATAATCCATGTGTTACTGGACTTCGCCTGCTTTATCGGACTGCATTTGGATTAATCCTTGTCTTGTTGAAACTCTGCCTGTTTTATCGGAATGCTTGCAATCTAATCTTTGTTTTGTGTGAGTAAAGTCTGAATTGGCAGCTAGCCACTGCGTTGCTGCCAGCTTTATCTTCAAAGAGTTTTGTAGTGTGGCTTATTAACTCCGGGCTGTCTGTGGGGGTGCGTGTGTGATACGGGGACAGAACAGATAGATAGATAGATAGATAGATAGATAGATAGATAGATAGATAGATAGATAGATAGATGGATGGATGGATGGATGGATGGATGGATGGATGGATGGATGGATGGATAGATAGATAGATAGATAGATACAAGTGTGAACATCTTACCATAATGTTACTTTTTATTTTAAAACTGAACAAAGTATCCGTTCAATTAAAGAAAAGGAAACAATTTTCTCCATAGTACAACGTAGAAAATTCAGTAATACTTTATGAAATAAATACCTTTTTTTTCTATCTGAAAGCATACTAACTGAAAGCATACTAACTGAAAGCTAATTACAATTTTTATGTTTGTATGTGGTTTAATGTATCCAAAGAAAATTGCAGACTGTCTCAATAGATTGCAAATGAAAAGGGGGAAAAATATCACAAAAAAGACTATCAGTATTGTTTGTCTGACCATCTTTATTAGCATTGCTGAACAAATAGCAAGCTAAATATCTTCAACAGGTTACTTCTTATACACTGCTCTGATTTTTAGCAGTAATGAGCTCTAACAAAGAAGAATTATATAAGTGATTATATATGTGTGTGTGTGTGTGTGTATGTATATGTATATGTATGTATTTACAGTATATGAATGATAGGCAGTGTCATTGATAGATTTATTTTCTTTCCACAATTATTTTACAATTCTACTTAGATTAATCTTATGTATAACAAGTATGTTGATATGCTAATCCTATAATGGCGTATATCCTGAGCTTCCTTTTTTCTGTAGTCACGACTAGCAAGGCAAGGCCTCTCTCTGCCTTCTAAATTGACATGATATTGACCTTCACAAGCACAAGAGAAAAACACTATTCTGAAAATAATAAAAATATTAAATAAAAAAAAGGATTTTATTGTATAGTTATCTTGTTCAAGGATTAGTTAAAAAATACAAAATCTTCCTATGGATGTTGAAAATTTGGAAAAGACATACGAAGCACTGTTATTTCCAAACTGAAAATGAGTAACTTTTTAGGATACAAATGCCTAGCTGTATGCATAAGGCAAGCAACTCAGTAGAATAGCTCAGCTTAAACTTTCTCCTGTTTCACAAACAACATGACCTGAAAAGCTGTGTAGTTCTCTTCATGTCATGTAAGTTTTACATCAGATGCAGGAGAGACAGCAGGAGAAAGGAAAAACAGCGAGCAGCAGGGTAAGCAATTGGGCTTGAATCTTAATAAGGAAAGTCAATAGCATAAAAAATGGGAAAGGAAATGGGGGGCTCAGAAAAGCTATTGATGCTATGGCAGCTGTGATGGAGCCAGCAGGCCACCACATAACTATCAGCCTATTGGAATGATTTACTGCTTCCCTGCTTTCCTCCTTGTTTCGACAAACGTGACTTTGCACAAGGTTTGGCAAATAGCTTATGTCTAGAATATTGTGTGGAGTTTGTTGAAGTGCTCAGTGACAGAGTCTAAAATAAAAAGCATTGTTGCAGAATTCAGTCATCACAAAATGCAATGAGAGATGCAAACAAGCCTCATGAAGGAAGAAAACTGTAACAGTCAGATGAAATTTTCAGGATACAGTTGTAACAGTATGCAGGAATGATCTTGGGAAACAGGAGGAAGAGCCACAGACTAGATGTCAGTTAGATAGGAGGCAGCTAAGTCTTCAGAAGGCCTGGGTCCATGGAAAACATCTCAGAGGAGACCCTCCCTAGTTTCTTGGACTGCAAGGGCAAATGGGGAGAGACTTGCAAGATTCTGTTCATGTGAACTTATAATAAGTTTAGAGGCATTTTCAGAGTGCTACCTTACAAGGTTGACAACAATGCACCTTGATCATTTTTTAAAAAATTTTAGTGAGGATACCTTTAAATGAGAGTGGACTCCTGGCAACTGCCTGGACTAGTTGGCAACATTTACAGAAGTGGCTTATTGATGCCTTCTTCCTTGGCTGAAAGAATCAGTGGCCCAAAGTCCCTCCTCTGACTTTGGGCCTAAGGCAGGAATAGAACTCACAGTATGCTGGTTTCTAGCCTGGTACCTTTCTGATGAACTAAATAGATTAAAACTAAGATCAGTGTGTTAGTTTTACAGATATAAGCTATTCAGGTGTAAAGCCTGAAATAGATTAGAATGACTAAATTTCTGAAGCTGTGAATCTTCTAAAGCAGGGCTATCAAACTCTCATGCCCATGCCGGTTTAGTAAAGGGGGGAAAAGTCCCAATATGTCACGTGACACCGCTGTGACACCCCGGTTCTAAGCATTTTAGCTGTTTAGGTTTTAATGAAGAAGGTATCAGTAGCAATGAGAGCCACTTGATTCACTTCCTCCCACCATACTGTCCCAAACCACTTCACAGAGACATTTATATGCCATAAACATTTTTCCTTCTATATTCAATGCTTGAACACCATTTTAGCATTACATTTTCACTCCTTCACTCATGTTCTTATGTATTTTCAGAAATTTGTTAGAAAACATTTTTGCAAATACAGATGGACTGCATGTATACTAAGGACTTCTGTCAGCTAGGTGAAGGAAAGAATGAGCAATGGAGAAGGGGAAGATAAATATCAGGTTTCTAAGCATTCAGTGATGACCTTCCCAGTGGTATAGATGGAAATATATCAGGTTTCTCAACAGTAACCTGAGGGAAAGAAATGAAATATGAATGTTCACACTGAAAGCAAAAAAGGAACAGCAAAATAGGCTATTTTCCATTGACCCAATGTCCCATGTAGGAAGTAGGATTATTGCTCACCTCGCTCTGTTATTGAACGATACAATTTTTCACAGGAGTTTTTCACAGCAGTACCTGGAGATGTTGATATTGAAACAAAAACTTTCTTTAGAGAAAGCACTGTTTATCGTGCAGCTATGAATCTTCCAGGGGGGTTGTTCAGGACTACTTTGACCTTTGTTCATATCTTCAAATTAATTTTGTAAGCCATCCACAATCACAGAAGTGAGATGGAAGGCAATATAAATTTACAACTAAATTTACAATTAAAATAAATAAAATAAATAAAATAATAAATAAATAGCTACTCAATACATATTCAGAATTAATTACTGCAGACTACAGTGGCTCCAAATTAATTTTCCAGTGGTGAAATCTAAAATTTGTTACTACCAGTTCTGTGGGCGTAGCTTGGGGGGGGGTAATGTGACTGGGTGGGCATGGCCAATTTTTTTTTTTACTTTTAAAACCATTTTTTCTACAACCTCTTCGGCGAAGAGGTTGTAAAAAAATGCTTTCAAAAGGCTCTGACGATCCCAGCTGAGTTGCCTGATCAGCAACTTTTTTTGACCTTTTTTTTGACCTTTTTTTTTTCTTTTAAATGCCTCTGACAATCAGGCAACTCAGCTTGGATCGTCAGAGGCACTTAAAGGAAAAAAAGGATTTTTTTTCTTTTAAAAGCCTTTGATGATCTCAGCTGAGCCGCGCGATCATCAGAGGCTTTTTTTTTTTACTTTTAAAAGCATTTTTTCGGCCGAAGAGTTTGTAGAAAAAATGCTTTTAAAAGTAAAAAAAAAAAAAAGCCTCTGATGATTGTGCGGCTCAGCTGGGCATGGCGGGGGGGGGGCAGGGATTTTTGCTACCGGTTCTCTGAACCACCCGCCTCCATTGCTACCGGATCGGGTGATCCAGTCCGAACCGGTAGCATTTCACCCCTGTAATTTTCTAATATCAATCTTTTATTATCGAGAAGATATACTGATAGGAGAAAATATTTGTACCTTAGACTTTAACTGTAAGGTCCTTGGTGCTCTCTGAGTTTGGTTGTTTCTTGCAGATGTTTCATTACCACCCTAGATAACATCATCAGTGCACTGAGCAGATGTGTTTGAAAAATATGTTGACAATGCCTGATGTTAAATCTTTAAAGCCATAGGCAAGAGAGCAGAATTTCTTATGGTCAGAGATATATGCCAAATACCCCCTGTAGCATTTTACTGAAGCAAACAATTTTATTCAAATTTTGAATAATGTTATTACAGTATTCAAATACTTGCATACTTTAGGATTGAATGTTTATTGGCATAAAATGTCTTTTCTGTCTTAAATATACAATGTTATATTTATGCATGGATGCTTTTATAACATAATGCTATGTATGTTTTCTAAAAGATGTATTCCTCTACATACAGTAGCTGTTAATTCTAAATAAAAATACATAGAATTTCAATCTAAATTCAAATGCCGCATTTCCATAACAAATATCTGCATATAGAAATAGCAACACCAGAAAAACGTAAAGAAAAATTACCAATCTAAATGATATAACCTTGACTGGAAATTTGACCATGCAACTGGTAGTAAGTGACATGAAAAGCTAATGTGGTAAACAGGAGAGGTTTTTAGTTTTCCGCTGGGTTGTTTACACTTTCTGTGGCAGCTTTTCTATAGAGATAGTGTCACTTCATTATTCAGGCAGTTACTGATTATTTTTTAGAACAGGCTTTTTCATATAAAAACTATGAAATGAGGAAAATTGGAAATGCCATTAACGCTTTGACAAAATTGTCAGATAAAAAATTAGAATTATTAGCAGAAGGGGGTCATCCACAATTTTCTTATTGAGAGATAAGTTTATTACAGTTTTTTTAAGGTTCCTAATCTTTTCAGTGCAAATGACTGAAAAGAAGCATATGATTAATGATTACAAAGACCATGGAAGAGAAAAGCTCAAACAACTCTGATTATAAACAGACTGAAATTAAAGTGGGCTCCTACAGCACTTGATTATTCATGGTAGCACTGATAAACCCCTACTAACACTGTATGCTAATACATACAGTAAGAATCTTTTATAAAGAGACATCTTCACTTTTTAAAGTTATAAATATTATTATTTCCTGCATAATGTTTTAATAGATTTGTTTTATCTCCACTCACCTGCAAGTTGGAGAACCAAAGGGGTGCATTAGGTGTTCCTTAAGGTAATACATGAATGTGTTTGTTTGTTTAAGAAAATATGGCTGTGTGTGTAGAAAACAGAAATTTTGCCAGAACTGATAACAAAGTCATTCATTAGATAGTTTTCCAATTTTCCCATTTTCTAGTCATTTTTTTAAAGGCAATGGTCCTCTTAAAAGACATGGAAACACCTTATATTTTATTCATCGAGCCTTCTTTTTCTTCCCCATTGTCTTCTTCCCTGTGCATGCACAAATATCCCTGACTTCCATATTATATTTGGATGTCTTATGCAATTTTGTTGTGAGGGGGGGAAGAAGCCATAGGGAAGGAACTGGAACTGAGCAATACTGTATCTTGAGTTGAATTTGACGTCCTAAATATGTTCCCCTTGCATTTATTGAAGAGGTAACTAAAGCATTCATTTGCTTTACCAGTTATAGCCCTGTCTGCTGCTGTAGCCCTGGTGACATTACTTCATGCCTTAATCAGCATGAGGCTGGACAACTATAGTGTGCTCAATCAAGCTGCCTTTGGAGACATTCGGGAAGCTGTAGCTGATGCAAAATGAAGCAGGCAAATTGTGATGAGAGACAACCCTGCCAGTGTAAAATAATACCTTATGTAGAGTTGTGGCTAATACTTCCAGTGTCCAATTCAAAGTACTTTCAACCTCTAAAGCTCTATATTGCACATTTCTCAGGCAACACCTTGCCAGAACTGAGTTGTTTGGTGTCGTCACTGAGAGAATTCTCTCTCCCTGCCACAAAATAAACAGTGTGTGGATATGAAGAGTGTGAAAAAGGAGAGATGGGGGTGGGGATTAGGCTATCAAGCCATTGAATCCTTCTGACTATTTTTCTAAGTTCATCAAAGTGTACTATTCTGAAGTCAAATATTGAAATATGACTACAGATTCTCCTCCCTGTGCGGTCTGAAAATCTGATAAATTCATTGCCTTTCAGAGTTTCAATTACCTTTATTTCATCAACCATTTTCTCTAAATTGACAAGGATTAGATTCAGGGGAACAGTCTTGAGGACACATGTCAGATAATATTTGACCAGATTTTAGATTACTGGTTTATATTTGGAAAGTGTTGCTTTATACTAGACTAAAAAATTATTCCAAGAATATGCTGCTGATTCAGTTGCATTTTGTGATATGTCTTCATACATATACATACGTATATTTAATTATATTTGTGTGTTTTTAATTTCTTATGTATTGTATTACATTACATTACATTACATTACATTACATTACATTACATTACATTACATTACATTACATTATTGTAAGTTTTCCTGAGACACCAGTGTTCACTGTCCTGATATTCAAGTTTTCCACAAAAAGCTTGCTATAATTCATCAAAAGTCTTGATTTGGAATAGATTAGTGCATTAATTGCTTAATCAAACAGAAAGTTAAAACTTGGACTATGAGTTATTTAATTATTTACTTATGAAACATTTTACTTTAAGGGGAAACAAATTACCATCCAATTTTTGAAAATGTGTATCTTCTGCCTGTGCAGTAGACCTGATGCAAACGAATATAGTGTAGTGGTTTATTCAGTACAACAAACGGGAAACAACTCATATAGATTTAATATATGCCTCAATACAGAATTTGACTTTATAGTGGGAAAAAACACTCCGGGATTACCCCAGTAGTGAATGTGCATACCATTTGATTAATGTCATCAAGATGTTTTACACGCAAGGATTTTAACAGCTTTAATATTTCCCTAAACAAATTTGTAATTAAAATTTAAAATTTAATAGTGGATTTAAATGCCTCTTGTCTGAAAGATACATTTCTTAAATAAAAAAAAAATCCAGGTTTTAATCTTTAGACTGGAAATATAAGTGATGAGTTGAGTATCATTCTTTACATGGCTTTGAAGGAAATTTAGATTTTACAAGAGTTGTCTTCTGACTTTTTGGTAATATATTGTTTTTAATTTTATTACTTTGATCCTGTATAGCTCCATACTGCGGCTTAAATCATATTGTGAAGAATGGTGGAATTGTAAATAAAACCAAGGGCACAGTTGGCAGTATAATTCGCTACTATTGTAAGTCTGGATACAGGATAATTGGTCATAGCAATGCAACTTGCAGACATCACCCAAATGGCATGTATCAGTGGGATTCTCCTCCACCTCTTTGCCAAGGTAAGACTTAACCGTGTGTGTGTGTGAGAGAGAGAGAGAGAGAGAGAGAGAGGGAGGGAGGGAGGGAGGAGAGAGAGAGGGGGGGGGGAGAGAGAGAGAGAAAGAGAGAGAGAGAGAATTTTGGCATTTAGGAGCTGACAAATTTCTGATCCTGTTGTTCCAAGATAATTAGGCATTGTACCATTTGAGTTTCTAAGCCAACAGAACACAAAGGGTTCTCTAGGACATGCTACAAAAAGTATTCAGTTAATATGGCAACTGAAACACTGAAGAAGAAAAGGGGTTGCTTTAGCAAGTGTTCAAGCCATTATATCATTTCAAAAGCAATTCTAATCTTGAAATTTCTGCTTATAATATATAATGAAAAAATTGCTTGCAAACTATGCCAACAAATATGATTTCATGAGAAGTAAGATTCCCTGGCAGCAGAAACTGATGAGAAAAATGGGTCAGGTGTTAAAAAAAAAGGCACTAAAAGTTCAAGTCTGACGAGGAAAATCAATGGATACAGTGGAAGGAGCCAAAATGGCTATACTAAAGGACTTAATGAAGATCTGAAAACTGAGGGAACTTATATTGGATGGCCTGACCAAACATCTCTTCAATATCTTTGAGAAATCCTATAGTGAAGTGTCAGTTGACTGCAGAAGGGCCAATGTTCACCCTATCTTCAAAATGGAGAAAATAGGACCTATATAATTCCAAATCAATGTAGGAAATTTCTATAAAAGTCTGTAAAGTGAATAATATGTATGCACCTTGAAAACAATGCTGTCATTAGCAAAAGTGATTCTGGATTTGTCAAAAGCAAATTTTGTTGGACTATTTAATTTCTTAATCCGATAACTTCCTTAATAGATTGCAGTAATGCTGTAGACACAATCCATTTTGATTTCAACAAAGCATTCAACAGGGTTTATCAAGATGTTCTAATTGCAACCTAAGAAGTGTGAGCTATATTGCATGTCAATCATGTAGATACACAACTAGTTAACAAAAACATGCTCAAAGCATTCTCATCAAAGACTCTTCATCAGTCTGGAGTCAAATACACCAGACTGAAAAGTGAAGTTGTCGGTTCAGTATTCTTCACTAGTTTTTACTGCTGACTTGGATAAAGACATAGACTTATCAAATCTGTAGATAACACAAAATATTAATAGTAATATTAACAGGACAGAAAGGCAGAATATGTTACCATTCCCAACATTTAAGGATGTAAGTATGGTGGCACCGCAAAAAAAAAATTCCCCCTTAGGGTGGGGACTTCTTCTGTATGTACCATTGTTCCCCAAAAATTCAGTTGCTCCCCCCAGCTTCTTGCCCTAAAACATGTTTTTGTCAGCAGGTCTAGGATTTTTATTATGTGGTGGATTTTTTAAATGTTGTGAGTGCCAAGGATCACCTGTGAATTAGTTGGGCAGCTATATAAATTTCTTAAATAAATACATTCTCAACACATTGGAGAATGAAAATGGAATGAACATTAGCAGAAACAAATACAGGTTTACTTAGGCAGTAAAAATCAAAGGGACAGGTATAGAATAGGAATACTATCCTAACTTGGCTTGTGAAAGGAACTTATGAAAAAATCTTAATTGCAAAGATGTTTGCAAACTAAACATGAATAGCAATCCTGGAGTTATGACCATTTGTTCAGCAACTGTTTAAAGTTACAATTGCACTGAATGAAGAGATTATGAATGCTCCTTGAAATTAGGGTCATTGCATTGCCCCTGCAGTCACATCAGCAAAATTTGGGTGCTTGGCAATCAGCTCACATTTATGATCAGTAGCAGCACCCCATGGTCATGTGATTATAGTTGCCAACCTTCTCTGCTGGCTTCCCACAAGCAAAGTCAATGGGAATTCATCAAAGAAGTCACAAGTCATTCAGGTAAGTTTCTCCACTCCCCCACCCCCGACTTTATTGCATGCACCATATATTCCTTTCCCCTTCACTCACTTGCAACCACCAGTGCCCTCTTTCCTTGGGCCTTCCTGCACTTGCACACATGCACACACCCTACATCATGTTTCCCTGCCCGTCTTGACCTCACATCAAACTGCAGCAACCCCTTAACTTTGTGTGACCTTTGCTGGGCCTTCGAGGTTCCTTCCCCCACCCCCAATTACTTCCATGATCCTTACCTGGGGTTCTATCTTGCTGAACAATCTGCTTGTCATGACGTTATTATAGCAACCATGACTCCCCAGATTGCTATTGCTAAGTATTGTGGTCATGTGATGTCACAAGCAGTAGCAAACCTGATCGCAATTGCCATTATAACTCAAAGACTACTTGTAATTTCCCTCATCATAGCTACCGTATCTGAAATCTTCAGAATGTCTTCTAATAAATGTTTCTCTTGTTTCTCTTTTGCATTCATCCCATTCAACTCCTTTTCCTCTTGCCTATACACCCAAGGCACAATTTTCCTCCTGCCACACTTGTCGCTTTAAATTTTCTTTCCTTTCTGCCACCTACTATAATCTGTAGCTATTACTTCTCTGGGAAGGTAGAAATAGCACTTTAGAACAAGAGTATTTCCTCTTCTCACTCAGTCCTTATTGCCTGCCATCTTAAATTACCCAAAATGTAATTTCCATTTTTAATGTTAGGTAATCTAAGAGGCAGGATTGACATGGAGTGAAAACTGTCTTGGCTTCCAATTCTGAAAGATAGCTTACCTGTCACAGAACCTTGATAATGCCTGAGCCTGCTGCAGATGATAATCATGCTAATAAGTGATGAAATTGTATCAAAATTTGAATTGTATTGGATGAGCCATACTTGACTCATACTTGACTTTCTTTTTGTTATAGTTAAAGTACAGATTTTCACAGAATAATTTTGTTCCTAGCTACGGAAGCTACGTTCTGTCCTAGAATACTAACCAGTCTCTTGAAACTGATCAGCATAGACTTGTTTTAATTTATTTTCTATACTTTTGTGGATTTTTCTCCAGAGCAGGCAATTTCATTATGTATGAAGTTGTAGTATTGATTCCTCTGGTATAACTTGTAATTAAGCACCATGATTGTACTATAAACAGTGATTGGAATCTAATGTGCCTCTGTTCATTATTATAAAAAATTGTGTAGTTCCTTTCTCTGCCGGTATTATAATAGTTTGAATTTTCATATGCACACATCTCTAGTTGCTTGGGTTAAGCTGGCTAGATCAAAAGCATTTTTTTTTAAAAAAAAAAATCTCATTTGGTTAAGTAACAGCTAATAATTGTTTTACTATAACACAAAGGATTTACTCTCTTTCAAGGTATTATAATTTATTGTTACTGCTGTTACTTTTAAAAACTGCAGAAACTGAAGAGCTTACAGTTCATTCGGAATAATTATATCTGAAGAAAATAACAATGGTTATTTGACCTATATTTAAAAGATTATTTATTTTAATGTTTTCAAATATTTAATTGAATATAGAGTAATCCTTAGTGATAATCTACTAAAATCAGTAGATTTAAATTTCTCATGGCTAAATAAAGTTTAACTAATTTTAATGACACTAAATCTGGTTCTATACCATTAAGAATAAATGCATAGTGTTATATACACAGATTGCAGAACAAATTATACACCAAAGTTTGTAAAAATTGTAAAATAGTAATATTTTTAAATTATTCATATAAGTACCATTGTCTAAATGGCCAAATTTTTCATAATATATGGAAATGTTTCAAAGTGCAATAATAGTACAGGCAGTCCTCATTTAGTGTTGGTTTCATTTAGTGACCATTTGCAATTACAATATAACAATGGTGTTATGTACACAGTCCCCTTGCTGAACTGTGTATATAACACCATGAGATATTCTATGCATTTTATTCTTAATGGTTTGATGAAGAAAAAATAACATTACAACCAATTCTCACATATATGACCTTCACAGGTCTGTAAAGCAAAGGAAACCTTAAACAATATAATAAACACAGGAGATTCAGGCAGTTCAAATGAGTATAAAGATTTAATGCAAGCTTAAGCTTTCTATAAAAATCTGACCAACTAATGGGTCAAAGGAAATGAGCAGGAGATAAGAAAGTCATTCAAGATGAGCTGGACTTAGATTTCTTGAGGACACCCAGGGACTTGTGACTTATGATGCGTTTGACCCCTCCCTTGGGCTCAGCCTGGTCACCTCCTACAGGAAATAATGTAAATCAAGTATATAGGAAAAGCTACTTAAAATATATTTAAAAATAAATCAAGGAAGTCAGGATTAGTTAATGCATTTCTCTTAACATAATAGAAGCAGGAAAACAGGGGGAAAAAACAGGGGGAAAACCTATGGAATATGGAGTAGAAAAATTGTACTAGTTGTGGTAACATTGTATCTTTACAAAATATCCTAGTTGTTATATCAGATTTTGCACATCTATTAAAAGTATTTTTTCAGCAGCATTATGAAGCCTGTAACACACATATTGGGTTTTTTTTTATCTACAGAAGTAAAGAATCATACTTATGATAACCTTCTGAGTCTTTTTTCCCCTTAATTCCCCTTTTCAGCTGTATCCTGTGGTATTCCAGAATCTCCTGGAAATGGTTCAGTTTGGGGTAATGAATTTATTTTGGGCAGCAGAGTGATATATGAATGTAACGAAGGCTTCAAGCTAGAACCTAGTCAACAAGCAACAGCAGTGTGTCAAGAAGATGGATTGTGGAGTAATAAAGGAAGACCGCCTGTCTGTAAACGTAAGTATTGATTTTTTTAAAAAAATAAAAACAGTACAGTGTTGTAGAGTAAGTTTTAGTTTATGTTTCTGACTGTTCACTATAATATTTTAGCCTATTCTAATGACTTCCTCTAAAGCAGCATAGGGTCACTGAATCAGTTGGATGGGTGGCATAAAAATGTAATAAATAAATAAAACTAAATAAATTTCTATATCTTGTTTAGTACTCTTTAGCGAAGAATTAATTTATTCCCGAGTTAGTAGAAAATTAGTTAGATAATACATTTCTCATGCCATGATGGTCTCCCTTCAGATAATCTTACTTCAGTGATAATCAGTGAATATTAAGCCACTGAAATTGAAAACATAAATTTGATATATCACAACTACCCTATTTCATTTTTTTTTTTAAATTGAGATGGCAGTTATGATGTTCTCCTCTCCTGTTTACTTGCTTACATTGATCTACTTCATATCCAACTGTACTTTGGAACTTTTGCCTTCTGAATTTCCTACATATTGGGAATCCTATTAATTTGCTTTGGAAGTATACTTTGGAAGTGCAATCCTTAAACATCTGATTTGGCATCCTGGAAGGATGAACGAGTGCCCACTGATACTTCCCCCTTTGCATTCTGCTTAGATAGATTACAGTGACAAAGCTGATACCCTCAACCTTTCTTCCTGCAGTGTTTCTGAAATCCTGATACAGCAGAGGAATCACATTGACATAGTCTCTTTTTTCGTGCAGGCTTAAATGCTGCTGATTTTGTTGGATGAAGTTGGAAGATTGATATAATAACTATTTTTTATGCAATCCTGAAAACAAACTTATTCCCTGATGTTGTCATCAGATATTTCTATTCTGCATATTGTGTAAAACACTTTTGTCCTTATTTTGTCTTTTAGCAAGGCAAACCTTGCCAATTTCAGCTGATGATAAAATTGCATCCCTTTTTTGTTTTCCTTTAGAAACAGATCATTATCAATCAAACTGTGTACGGAGCAAAGAGTGGATATCAGGAAATATATTATGACATCATCTAAATATTCCTTACACCAGAAAAAAAAAAATCACAGATTACCTAATGAACATCTATGTAGAAACCTAACTCCTGTACTACACGTCTATGCCACATCAACTCAGTTTTTAATATGCTGTTATTGTTTACCATTCTATAAATTTCTTGAAACTGAGTTGTTTTTTGTAGTAAGAATATATATATATGTATTCTTCCTACAGATATATACACACACACACACACACAAATATATATATATATATATATATATATATATATATATATATATATATATATATATATATATATGTCTTTTTCTGTTTTTCGTAGGCTTTTATGTGCATATTCTTTCTAGCCAGGTTTTACCTACGTAAGCTAGGTTGTTCTGCAGCTCTGGCTGTGTGAAATCTCATTCACACAGAGGAGGAGCTCTGAGGATGGTGAATGAGATTTCACACAGCCAGAGCTGCAGAACAACCTAGCTTACGTAGGTAAAACCTGGCTAGAAAGAATATGCATATATATATATATATATATATATATATATATATATATATATATATATATATATATATATATATATATGTTTTCTCAGGTTTTCGCGGGTGTTTGTATGTAGGTCTTTGGTTATTCGGGTCTTCTCCCACGTAAAATTGGAAGTGTCTTGGCGACGTTTCGACGAAGTCTCATTCGTCATCTTCAGGCTGGTGTTCTCGGCTTCGTGCTTCCAGGAGCAAATTGCGTGGGAGAAAGACCCGAATAACCAAAGACCTACATACAAACACCCGCGAAAACCTGAGAAAACAAACAAATATATATATATATATATATGCCTTGTTTCCCCGAAAATAAGACATCCCCTGATAATAAGCCCAATTGGGCTTTTGAGCACATGCGCTAAAATAAGCCTCCCTCCAAAAATAAGCCCTCCCCAAAAATATTTAAACGCAGAGCTGGAAATCAGGTAAGATGGCAAGAGGAACCCCATTGTGCTCCACGTACCCCAAAATAATGACCTCCCCCAAAATAAGGCCAAGCGCTTATTTTGGGGTTCAAAAAAATATAAAGGTCTCACAATTCACTAGTTTCTGGGCTTTTTTTTTTTTTTCTGGCAGTGTGATTTCACTGAACTAGGGCTGCATAATATCTTTTTTTTAATTTTTTAAACTTTTATTAATTTAAGAAACCATAATATCTTGGTTTACGTAGGAAGAACCTGGCTAAAGAGACATACATATAAAACCTACGAAAAAGAAAGAAAAACATACATACATACATACATACATACATACATATTTATGTAAGTTTTCACGGGTATATATGTGTGTACAGTTAATATCTCGTGTTTCTTCCCATGTAATTGTAAACATATCCTTAAAAGGGTAGTAGCGACGTTTCAACAAAATTGCATTCGTCATCTTCTGGCTGAAGTTCTCGGTTTGGTGCTTAAGGGCAAACTGTGTGATCGTAACTGACGTTTTTGTATGAAAAGAGGCAAAGGTGTATTCTGATTGGTCGACAGTGTTGTATTCTGATTGGCTGATGACATAGCTGTATTTTGATTAGGTGGAAGCGCTGTTGCTTGGTTGTGGGTTAATGGAGAAGTTATGCTGGAAATGGTGACAACACACGTATTATGATGAATCTTTGATCTATGGTTTATATTTTGTGTTAAGATTCATCTGTCTATGAGAGCAGGTTTCACGTTTATTCATACAATATGGTCTTTTCTCTATTTCAATGGCCTCTCTGATTATTCTGCCATTGAGATGTTCTATTTTTGCAACTGTTTGTATACAGTATATATATATATATATATATATATATATATATATATATATATATATATATGTGTGTGTGTGTGTGTGTGTGTGTGTGTGTGTGTGTGTGTATACACATACATATATACATACATACACACACACACACACACACACACACACACACACACACACACACACATATATATATAGGTCTTTGGTTATTCGGGTCTTCTCCCATGTAAAATTGGAAGTGTCTTGGCGACGTTTCGACGAAGTCTCATTCGTCATCTTCTGCGTGAATGTGTGGTGACATCCTGTGTGGCTCTCGTGAGTGTGGGGCTGGTGTCATTCGTCGTGTTAGGGACTCGTTTGTCAATAAGGGCGGGTTTCCAAATGGCTGGTAGGCGGGAGGTATCGTCTCGTTTGTTCATGCTGTGTGGGCGTTTTTCTATCTCGATGGCTTCTCTGATTATTCTGTTGTTAAAGTGTTCCGTTTTGGCGATAGTTCTGGTCTTTTTAACGTCAATATCATGTCCTGTGGCTTTAAGGTGTTGGACCAGGGAAGAAGTTGGTTCTTCTTTTCTGACTGAGTTCTTGTGTTCTTCTATGCGTGCACTTATTCGTCTGTTGGTTTGTCCGATGTATGTGGTGGGGCAGGCGGTGCATGGGATTTCATATACTCCTTGATTTTCTAACTCAGTTTTGTCTTTGGGGTTCCTTAGGATGGTGGATATTTTTCGGTTTGTGCAGAATGCTGTCTTGATGTGATGTTTGTGGAGGATTTTGCTTATTCTGTCTGCGGTGCCTTTTATGTATGGGAGGAGAGAAACCCGCCCTTATTGACAAACGAGTCCCTAACACGACGAATGACACCAGCCCCACACTCACGAGAGCCACACAGGATGTCACCACCACACATTCACGCAGAAAGCAGACTCAAACCCACACTGATAATGAGCCACGACCAAGGACCAGAAGCCAGACTGCAGCTGCATCATTAGCCACTTTAAACCTCTCCAATCCATACATGAAGCAGACTGACACCCACCATGAAGAGCTCGCACGGCCACAAACACGAAGCCAAACAACAACAACGCAGCTCACCAGCTCAAATCCCCCTGCAACTCAGACTAAGCTGAGCACAACCAAGCCCCCACCCAAACAGAACACACCCCCATCCAATCAGAGCACAACCAACCCCCCATCCAATCAGAGCACAGCCAAGCCCCTAACCAATCAGAACACACCTCCACCCAATCAGAACACAGCCAAGTTCCCACCCAATCAGCTCACACCCCCACTAGCAGTTAAAAGGAAGAGACAGCTGCGATCTCACATTGCTCCTGGAAGCACGAAGCCGAGAACACCAGCCTGAAGATGACGAATGAGACTTCGTCGAAACGTCGCCAAGACACTTCCAATTTTACGTGGGAGAAGACCCGAATAACCAAAGACCTACATACAAACACCCGCGAAAACCTGAGAAAACAAATATATATATATATATATATATATATATATATATATATATATATATATATATATATATATATATATATATATACTGTGTACATATACATGCACACACACATATGTGTGTGTGCATGTATAGATGTATATATATAAATATATGTACACACACATGTATGTATGTATGTAGGTACGTATGTATATATGTTTAGGCTTCCAAAAGTTTGGAACAGACTTGTAGCAAAGTAATTCTATTTATATCTATTCCAAAAGGGAAATTAGTTATTGTTTATGATAGGTTTCTACTTTCTAAGTATATTAATTTTCAGAAAACATAGCAGTAAAACACATGGTTTGTTTTTTGTTTTTGTTTTTGTTTTGTCTGGAAGAAACAGAAAAATTATTGGGTTTTTTTTTTCAGGGGCCTCCAGTGTGAAAAAATGGAGAGAAAGAGACAGGTTCCTAATAATGAACCATTAATGAAAAATCACTTTTATAATACATTGTGACTTTTATTCGATAAAAATATGGGCACAATTTGGGATCTATATGAGACATGCAGCATTGAAGCAAGAAGGAATGCAACAGAAAATAGCCTTTGTTACATGTTATTACACCATAATGCTGGAGGATTTAATATAATTTATTAAGTCATAAAATTACATCATCAGTTCTGACAAGATAGCAAAGCAAATTTCTAGCGAAACCCCTAGAAATTATAGAATGATAGATATTTCCAAGTTTTTTTAAAAAATCAGGATTGAATCCAGTTTTGACCATGTATATGAATATAAAAAGCAATCTCATGATATGATATGTAATCATGATGAAAATACTATATGCTTGGTGCATTGTACATGAACATAGACATCAGTTCATAAGAATGTCAGCAGGAATAAATCAGCATAGAAAAAGGACAGGGTTTTTTCTCTTTCTTCATGTAGATGAATTTGACATTCCTGAATCAGATTGTCGAGCCCACCGTCACGCTCGACACTATGGCGGTGGGGTACGAATGAGCTCACCATCTCCTCCTTGCCCTCCTTCATCGGCAGCGTCCACTTCCACGGTGGACGGCAGCGGGGCGAGCGGCGGCGGGCGCTGTGTTGCTCCAACACATGTGCACTCGAGGGGAGTGGGGCTATTACACCGGGGTAGGCGATCGGGTATGGTATGGGGTGTGTCGGGTGTAGGGTTTCACTTTCTGTTTCCACTGCTGTCGTATTACGGGCGGCGTCCTCGCTCGCAGCTGGCCAGTAATTAGATGATGAGTTGCTTCGAGAAGGACGCTGATCTTCTGCCAGCTGTTCTCCCTTCTTCGCTGATTCGCTGTTCGTGGGGCGCGACTAGGGCGCGGTGAGGACTACGCCCCACAGCTGATAGGTGGGGATGCATAAAGGCACTGTCGGCCACATGTCCGTAGTGCCAATTTTACATCACTACAACTGCAGTATTTTCGGAGCTACAAAATTAAACCAGCATTTACACATCAAAGCAACATCTGTTAGTGGTTTGTTGCATTTGTTTTTTGTGTTGCCCGACGATCCTGAGACAGATCTCATGTGTAAAAATAATGTCAGTGATGTCTGTGATGTACAAAAGGAAGACTGATAGATATCTAAGTAATTTGCTCTAAATATGGCATCTATGCAACAGTTTGTATTTTAATTCAAGAATCTAAGTAGTTCTGATAAATCAGAAGAATATTAAAAGATAGCAATGCACAAAGAACTTTCTAGTGTCGCAAGTACTTATGAACAGTGCTTTATATTAATAATTATGCTTTAGTCTTTTTATTCTTCCCATATTTTTAATTTATCTACCATGCAAAGAGAGAAGATCACACTAATAATGTTGGGCTAGTCACATTTCCCAGATAAGCACATCTTATACAGTCATTGTGAAGATAAAAATATAGAAGAACCATTTTTTTTCCCATTCTGAGCTAGAAAAGTAGGATAACTATAAAATTTTAAAAATAGACCTATAAGCACTGTAAGATGATTCCTTGTCCAAAAATGTACAATTCCTTCAGTATAGTAAAAGGGGGAAAGGAATATTCTGCATAAGGATATTGCAGTACTCTTCATTTTTGGCATGAGATAGGATGAGGTGATGCTTTATAATTTGACTGACATTTCTTCAGCCAAAATACTCCTGGATTATTCTTGAAGGCTCTGGATCCTTAATAAGCTTTTTGGTCAATGATTGAAAATGAAAACCTCCCAGAAAAAAAAAAAATCCAGTGGCACCTGGAAAACTCAAATCCCTGACTTGAAGACTTTTTCCCATTTCTGCTCCTGGAGTCGTTAGAAAAGATTTATTTATTTATTTATTTTTGTTTCCAAAAGAGAAGATGATGGGCCACTTGGTTTTATTTATTTGATGGCTACACTGTCATAATTAAAATAAAACCTCAGTAGTTCATATATATCAATAGAAATACAGTAAAATATCCACAGTAAAATAAAAGAAGAGCAATTTATCACAAAAAGCCACACAGTAATTAATCAGTGAAATGGTGTCAGTTCATCTCCCAGCAAAGGTTCTTCAAAATCCATTTTCATTTCAATCTTCCCTTCCCCGCCCCCTTTATGATACTTTATCACATTCACAATTTTCATAGGCACTTTGTTCTCTCTGTCTCTGAATGCTCTTCTGTTCAACAGCTTCTGTGCCATCATTATGTTTTGTTTATCTCCATATTTACAGATATATGAACCATAATCCCACTTTTCTTTAATGTAAAAATGAAATAGTGTTGACGTGTGCCCCATTCTATCAGAAAGATAAGGTTTGATATTCAAATTGGTACAAAGAACTGAATAGATTATATTTTAAAAAAATGTTTTAAAGGAATTGCCGTGCAGTTTAAAATTTCATGAGATAAATGCATTGTTAAAAATTGCACCTGCATTACTCATTAGGCAGGAATTTATTCTTTTCTATAATCTCCACTGAATATAGACTAAATTTGGCCGTGATCCTAAACATACTACAATATGCATCAAAGAATAATACCACTTCGTCACAGCATGTTTTAAATTTTAAAATGAGCAATTATTTCTAAAAAAACATAATAAAAAAAATCAAGAATTGTGAATATCTACAATTTCCTATGTCTAAACTTTAAAGCAGTTTCCCCATTAGTTTTTTTTTAAAAAAAACAAACATGATGGGCACTACAACATGCAGCTGAATAATGTTTACAGCATGCTCAATTTCACAAGAAAAAATTACTGGCATCCAGGTAATGATTCCTCTTCTGAGAAATAATTTAAAAAACAACAGCCCTAATGCAGGACTTTTCTTCTTTCACAGCTGTGATTTGCACCAGCATTGAAAGTCGGCTTTCAGAACACATCATCTGGAGGCTGATTTCTGGGTCAGTGAATGAGTTTGGAGCACAAATCATGTTGAGCTGCAGCCCTGGTTATTGTTTAGAGGGGCAGAGACTCATAATGTGTACAATTAATGGAACTTGGAGTGATACTAATGAGAGACCAATGTGTAAGGGTAAGAAATCTTTATTCATATATTGTTCAGTTCTGTTTAAAGATAATTATCACCAATAACTCAGATTCTAATATTTTGTAAAATCTTACTGTAGATAGATGATAGGTAGGTAGGTAGGTGGGTAGGTGGGTGGGTGGGTGGATAGATGATAGATAGATAGATAGATAGATAGATAGATAGATAGATAGATAGATAGATAATCAAATTGTTCAGTAACCTCTAATGATGAATACATCTCACGGTATCAGTACATGTAAATTAAAAACCCTATTGAGAACCCCATTTGTACATATTTATATTTATCAACTCCTAGCACTTTCAGTGGAAAAGTATCAGTTTCCAGCTTCTGGCTGTTGTAAGGAGGACAAATGATGATCAATTTTAGTTCATTAAACTAACAGGGGGAAAGAAAAACAAATTTTGGATGTTCATATCAGGACTTTAGTTCTCAAGCAGAGTCTCTCAATTGTTACGTTTAGCGCAAGCTGCACTATATTTTTTTTAAATCAAACCATACAAATTTCATAAATACATATATGATTTTATAAATGGCTTTTAAAATAAATGGTTAGTTCAAATTTTGCTATGTTGAATATTGTGATAATGCTCTTTAATTCACTTTCTTCTTTCTAGCTCCAATAAAAAATGGGAAACTTCAAAGTGTTCCAAAGTTGTTTTTTGTTTGTTTGCTTAAGATTTCCAAATGCATCCAAGTCTGGTCCCAATTTTTAATTTATGAGCTTCTTGTTGCTGTCATGCTGCAATTACTTTATTTTCCCTTTTCAGTTATTTCTTGTGGAAGTCTTCAATCTCCACCAAATGGAAATAAGATTGGGACTATGACAATTTATGGAGCCACAGCAATCTTTACCTGTAACACTGGATATACACTTGTTGGCTCTCATGTGAGAGAATGCTTAGCAAATGGACTTTGGAGTGGAACGGAAACACAGTGTCTTGGTAAATATTTATAAAGAGTTGGATTATAGCATTTGAAAAATGTAATATCTTGGCTGAAGGATGTTTTTCCATATTTAACCTTTTTTTAGGAAGTGATATTTCCATTAAAATTTGGGATTTATCACCATGTGGACTTTTTGTTTTGTTTTTAGTCATTCAGCTTAAGGCAATGAGTTCTTTAAGAAAAATATCAGACATTTCTCAAAAATTTTCAAATAATTCATAAATAGCAAGGTCCTTGGCCACAATACAATTGATGACCAAATAATATTGATTAAACTTCATGGCTTCAACACCAGCAGTTAATGAATTTTATGATCAAGGCATTTTGCAAAAATAATTTTAAAAGTACAATAAATATTAAGGGCTCCAGAATATACAGAAGTATTTATTTACCAATATAGAGGCTCCCCAACTCAGATGACTATGTAGGGATTACTTTAACAAGAAAAAATGATTTAAAAGGAAACAGAACATAAGGAGATACATTCTAAACAATACAACAATTTATAGGGCTACAAGTCTGCCCCAAGGCCTCAGAAAAGAATTTTCCATGACTTTCTGACTATCATCAAGGTGGAAGCCATATGAATTTGGGCATGGAGGGGAGAGAACAAGATGATACTGTCCCCGAGGGCAGGTGCTGTGACAGAGAAGGCAAGTTTCCTTAGTCCGAATAAATAAGAGATCTGAAGCATGCCCACTCTCTCAATCTCTCTGGTTATGCAGAAACAATTAGAGACTTGCAATGTAGCCTGACTCTGTTTCCTCCCATCCAGACGTGCATAGCTTCCAGACACTGGGGCAAGGTAGAGAGCCACCTTGGAGAAGCTGTGTATAAAAAGTTACAGAAAGAAAAGCAGGCACGAGACTGGGAAGCAGAGAAAGCGTGAGACAAATCTCAGGCTGGTTCCACCTTAATTCAGTAGACCATATATTGATGATTACCGAACCCAAACCAACTCTTAAACTCATTCTGCAGATCCATAGTGTTAAACAAACAAAAAACAAAAAAATTGGGACATTGAGTCCTAAATCCTACCATAAGGATATTATGATCGATAGTGCTGAAAGCTGGTAAGAGATTCAAGAGCTGTAGGATGGATGCACCATTCCCATCCTGTCTCCACCAAAACTCATTGACAAGTGTGAGAAATGCTGTCTTCATAGTGTTTCCTGACCTGAAATCAGATGAAAAGAGATCTACATATCTGTTCTTCCAGTATTCGCTGGATATGTTGTTCAACCAGCTTCTCAACAATCTTCCCCCAAAAGTGAAGTTTGGAGATTAGACAGAAATTAGTCCAGTGATGGCTTCTTAAACCTGCCATTTTCAGCTACTTGGGGTTATCTGTCTCTATTTTATAATCCCAAAGCATCTATAGCCAATTTTCTGTTTTCCATGACTAACACTAATGCTCCTCGAGACTGGAGATGAATTCATTAAGCCACTGTGAAAGAAAATGTATCTATTACCTACTGTGATCTCAAATACTGGAAAAAGTATATATATAAAAAATTAACCTATTGATTTGTCATCTGATGATATAGATTTTTGAAGAAAGAGTTTCAACAGATAATCATGAAATATAGTCTTATTGCAAGATCAAGTTAGGATTAAAAATATTGATTCATTATTAGTTAAAAGATAAAATCCAGTGTTATAACTCTCTAGTTCAATTTGGGTTCATTCCTAAAAGAAATTTAGCAAATCCAATTATGAAGCCATAATGCTACTTGTTCTAAATATAGTCTGCTAAATTGGAGGTTACGTAAAAGACTGAAATTCTGCTGCTAATAAATGGAGGAGGTTTGTGTGTTTATCTGGTGCCATGCATCTATCTGCAATGCTGTATAATTCTCCGCTTTCATTGAAGCTTGAAGGAAGGCCTGAAATACAATAAAACATCACTAGCTTTGAACCTCACTGCGTAGAAAATATATTTTCCAAGCCAATTATTATTGGAAATAGAATTTGGAAGTAAATTAATTTCCCTAATTAATCAGTTCTATTCACTTGCAAAGCAAAACAGCTTCAATGGATCAGTTATGATTATTTTTTTTAAAAAAAGGACATCAAGCAAAGATGTTAATTCTTAATTTATCTGGATTTATTATGGATGAATTAGCAGTTTCTATCAAAAGGTACTACACAAAATAAACAAGGCACAGAGAAAAGTGTCTCTGGTTATTTTAATCATTGAAGCTGGCATCTTCTAAAATCTGTACCTTATAATATCATAGTCACTGAAATTCACCAACAAAATTCTTTAATGTAAGAATGTCAGTTTAAATGTTCATTTCCAATTTGAACTTCATAAATCAGTGACTTGTCATTGTGATAGGCATATTATAACTAAATGGCTGATTTTTTAAATTCTGCCCTTTTAAAAAATACTAATGTACTATGAAAAATTAATGATAGTCATCACAATTTAATTCAAGCATGTGAATCACAAAATAACTGCATAGATTTCATAGCTAAATCTCTTTCTGTCAGTACTGGACCAATAGAATTCATTTGTAAGTATCATGTGAAAAATGAAAAAAACAGTGATTTATTTTTATATATTATGTTATGCAAACATACTAATTACAGTTAATAAAATAGTTCCTTCCTCTTTTTTTTAAATCCCCCCAATGTTTTATCAGTGTGGATTAGTGATGAGGGGGAATTGGAATAAAGGATTGCTATGCCTGTTACAATATCAATTAATCCAGAACTCCAAAACCTAGGAAGTAATTCAGATAAGGAAAATCTTATAAATCACCTCATTTTAGTTTTAAATTTCTGCTCTCTTTTTCCTACATTCTAAGATTGGCTGCATTATTCAGTTCCCCATCATGCTAACTTTCTATATTTTCTTTGAAGCTCAACAGTCTTCCCTCAAAAGAATAATAAATTTCAATTAGCAGATTCATTTTTATATTATGGTAAAATCATGTATGATGTTTATGATGTGTGAAAGGCAATATATTTTTTCAGATCTCTGGAAAAGAGAATTTCAATAGTATATGATTTTGGTTAAAGTATAATGTCATATATAATAACTGATGACCTTAAGCTTAAATAAGCGGATAGTTTTTTATGTTCCCTGAAAGCATTGTTTATATGTAGATTGCTTGAAATACTTAAGGTATAATTTGGCTTGATTAAAATTTACATATCCTTTGCTGTATTGGCTTTGTTTCTTGAATCCCTAGACTATTTAGATATTTATTCCCATCAATTTCAAACTGAGAGGAAATTAGTGAATCTATTAAATGCTATGATGTGTAACTGAAATGAATCAATTTGCTAATGGATACTGTATGCTTCCTAACTTTTCTTTTTCAGATCAAAATATAGTTTGAGTTAGCTTAATCCTGAATGAAGATTTAAATCTAGCATAGAAATACTAGATTTAAAACAATTTAAATGTCTTGTGTCTTGTTTCCATAAAGCTATATGTTGGGAGGGATATGATTATTAATTTCCATACAGGTTTATTTTTTTCTTTTTCCAAATTGGTCCCTTTCTAAATAACATAGATTAGAGGCTAATGGGTTGTGGAACAATAGTAAAACAGGAAAATCCGGATCAAAGTCCATCTCCAGCCTTGGAAGCTCACCTAATATCTTTGGATCAATCAATCTTTCTCAGGTAAACCATTCTGTGATAGAAAATTAAAGGAAAAGTGTTATTTATACCTCCTTGAGTTTCTTAAGGAAGGGCAAGGTATGTGGATTTTACAAATTTCCTTGGTACTAAACAAGATTAGTCTTAACTATCTATATAAAGTTACCAAACCTTTTTTTTTTTTTGGTGACAAATGCATATTGATAAAGGAAAAACATTGTAAATGAAGAACTAAATAACTCATCACCAACGTTTTGTAGATTTATTGCACAGTGAAGAGGACAAGACTGCCTTTTTGCTTAATACTGTTATCAATTTCTGTGTGGCTTTTACATCTGTGTCTCAGCATGTGTGCAAATTTATTGTTTCTTTTTTATTTCCTTCTTATTTTAGCTGGACACTGTGGTTCTCCGGATCCAATTGTAAACGGTCACATTAGTGGTGATGGTTTCAGTTACCGTGATACTGTGGTCTACCAATGCAATCCTGGTTTCCGACTTGTTGGCACATCTGTTCGGATATGCTTACAAGATCACAAGTGGTCTGGGCAAACTCCGGTTTGTGTCCGTAAGTGATACTTTTCATCTGATATGTCCTAAGCACATAGCTAGGTCACAATGATAAGATATAATCCTTTGCACAGGAATGAGGGTCACACGTGCAAGAGGAAGCATTGATATGATTATACTACATGAATGCAATAATATTCATTGATAGCTACTGCTTCTGGTTCAGCATAGGCATTCTAGGCCTAGCATAGAAGTGTTTTCATCTCTCATACAAGACTATGCCATGAAAACTCAGTTGTTCTGCAAGCAATTCCATAATACATGATTTAGCTACTAAGATATTTGACATAGGTCAAAATATAATAAAGAAAGTCAAGCAGCCCTGATACTCTATTATATTAATTTCAAATAAAAAAGCCAGTTCAAATCTTAAATTGCATTTCCCCATCTTTAATATCCCCATCACTCCTTCCTTAGACTATATAGGAATAATAGGATATACAGGTAATCCTCAATTTATAAAGGTCTGTTTGAAATTAATTTAGTGACTGTTTGAAGTTATTTACAACCTGCAGTCACATGACAGCGATTTATGTTTCTTTGCTGGAAGCTGACATTTACTTCCAGTTTCTGGCAATAAATGCCCATTGCAGACAATGGATTTGCTTACAATCATTGTGTTCACTTTATGACCATTGTGTTCACTTAACAATCACCCCAAAAAAGTCATAAAATGATGACAATGCACTTAATGACAGCACAATTTATGACTGTAATTCTGACTCAATGATGGTTGTAAGTGTAGGACTACCTGTAACAACTCAAGACAGAGAAAGAGAGAAGACTTTTAACTTTTCCATATTGTTATTCACAGTGTCTAAAAGAATTATATTACAGGGTGATAAGTCTGAATGATAGATACATTTGACAGAATATAATTCATATTTAATATGTAGCTGTTAAAGTAGCATACTTTAAGAATTTGATATTTACTTCTCATCGTGAAAACACAATCATCTGATTTGAAAGTTATTAGTTTATTCAAAGTATTTAATGCAGCTGCATAGATTTGGCATGTTGATATGAGGTATATACATCAGGGATACTATATTTATAATAATTATATTAATATTCAATAGAAGAATGGATATGATTTTATATGTTTTATATTTTATATGTTTATTGGACCCGTGTCCATCCTGGTTGGTACTGGCCTCCCGGGAGGTGACGCGAGGCTGGCTCCAGGAGATTATAAATGCTTCTTTGAGTGGGGGTGTCTTTCCCACCGTCTTGAAAGAGGCGGTGGTGAGGCCCCTCCTCAAGAAGCCCTCCCTGGATCCAGCTGTATTAGCAAATTATCGTCCTGTCTCCAACCTTCGCTTTGTTGCAAAGGTTGTTGAGAGTGTGGTTGCACGACAACTGCCTCAGTACGTGGATGAATTGAATTATCTAGATCCGTTCCAGTCGGGATTCAGGCCCGGGTACAGCACAGAGACAGCATTGGTCGCATTGGTTGATGATCTCTGGAGGGCTCGGGACAGGGATTGCTCCTCTGTCCTGGTCCTACTAGACCTCTCAGCGGCTTTTGATACCATCGATCATGATATCATGCTGCACCGGTTGGAAGGGTTGGGGGTGGGGGGTACTGTTCTACAGTGGTTCTCCTCCTTTCTCTCTGACCGGTCGCAGTCTGTGTTGACAGGGGGGCAGAGGTCGACCCCAAGGCCCCTTATATGTGGGGTGCCACAAGGATCGGTCCTCTCGCCCCTTCTATTCAACATTTATGTGAAGCTGCTGGGTGAGATCATCCGTGGTTTTGGGGTGAAGTACCATCAGTACGCTGATGATACCCAGCTGTACATCTCCACCCCAGACCACCCCAATGATGCCCTCAAGGTGATGTCCCACTGCCTGGAGGCCATACGGATCTGGATGGGGAGGAACAAACTCAGACTCAACCCATCCAAGACCGAGTGGCTGTGGTTTCTGTCGTCCCGATATAGTCAGTTGGCGCCATCTCTGACTATTGGGGGCGAGTCATTGGCCCCCACAGATGGGGTTCGCAACTTGGGCATCCTCCTGGACTCACGGCTGTCTTTTGAAGAGCATATGACGGCCGTAGCCAGGAGGACTTTTTATCAGGTTTGCCTGATTTGCCATTTGCATCCCTTTCTGGATCGGGACTCGTTACACACGGTCACTCACGCCCTTGTCTCCTCACGCCTGGATTATTGTAATGCTCTCTACATGGGGCTCCCCTTGAGAAGCACCCGAAGGCTCCAACTGGTCCAGAATGCGGCCGCGCAGGTGGTAATGGGAGCAATGTGGCGCTCTCATGTAACCCCCCTCCTGCGCGAGCTGCACTGGCTCCCAGTGGTCTTCCGAGTGCGCTTCAAGGTTTTGGTTACTATCTTTAGAGCGCTCCATGGCTTAGGACCAGGGTACTTACGAGACCGCCTCCTGCCACCAATAGCCTCTCACCGACCAGTTCGCTCCCATAGAGAGGGACTCCTCAGGGTGCCGTCAGCCAAACAATGTCGACTGACAGCCCCCAGGGGGAGAGCCTTTTCTGTGGGGGCACCTACCATCTGGAACGGGCTTCCCCCGGAGTTACGAAACATCCAAGACTTACGCATATTCCGCCGTGCCCTGAAAACATTTCTATTCCAACAAGCTGGTCTGGCCTAACTCTCCCTTTTTAATTTGGCTTTTAAACTGGCTTTTAAATTGGGTTTTAAACCTCTTTAGATAAATTTGGATGTTCTTAATCTTTGAGCCTAAATTACTTAATCTGTTTCTTAATAGTTTTTAACTTCTATATGTATTTGTATTTATTATGGCTGTTCACCGCCCTGAGTCCTTCGGGAGTAGGGCGGTATACAAATATGAAAAATAAATAAATAAATAAATAAATAAATAAATAAATAAATAAATAAATAAATATGAATGATCATTGTAATTATCGTGGGCCACAATCTTTATTTAATCAATTTCTATGTCACTCAGTCATGAATCTTGATAGCTCACATAACATACAGCTATTGTTAAAGAATCCCTTCTTTTATGAGCAGTGAAAGAACTACAGAATAAAAAATCATGATTTTTTTTCCCCTGACTTTCCAATACAACAGTTGTAGAGTGTTGATCTGTCAAGAGGTTGGCAATGTGTGACAATAGTAATGATGATGTGGTAAGACTAGACACAAAGTCTAAGACCTTTTGTTTCTAAAAGGCATCACAAAAACAGCATCTGTCAAGAGTAATGAGGGGTGTAAACAGGACTTGACTGAGTAGAATATGCATTTGCGGAAAAGGACAGTAATCTAAGCACAACTGTCTTCACTATTGCAATTTTTACTGACAAACTTAATTTTATATTATAACACCATTTCACATATAATCTGTTTTGGCAATTTTTCAAATTATAGGATTATTAGTGAAGAACATGTCAAGTAGCAAAATCCTTACCGTGTTATTAGCCCAATGCAGATTATTCAGGACAATTGATTTTTCAATAGGTATCAGTTATAATAGCTAAATTATAATAGCTAAGATTGAAATAAATAAGATTGAAATAAACATATGCAAAGCAATATGCCTCCAAGTATCAGATTGACGTTATAAAAAAATAAATGAAGGAAAAAGGCGGGTGGGAGGGAGACATCAATGATGATTATTATACTTCTGGACTGACAAATGAGAATGCTGGCCTAGCAACACAGTGTGATCTGGCAAGGCATTATTTATGTTTCCATTTTATCAATTTGATCAATGACTAAAATGCAATAAACAGTACTTATTTATTTATTTATTTATTTTATTATTTCAATTTGTATACCGCCCTACTCCCGAAGGACTCAGGGCGGTGAACAGCCATAGAATAAAACATATAAATACAAAATTTAAAATAAAGTAAAACGAATTAAATAATTTGGTTGAAAATTTAAAACCCCAATAATTTAAAACCAAATTTAAAATTTCCATTTAAAAAGGGGGAAAACTTAGGTCACTTCTAATTTTATTACATATAGTTAGATAACTTCTATTTATTACATATAAAAAATACTAACCCAAAATTATATCAAATTGTATTAGCCTAGCAGGAAATTAGACACCATGGGCCCATTAAATTGTGCCCATGGTGTCTTCCTGCATATTCCTTCGATCTAACCTCGGGGATTGTGAAATCCTCTGGAATATCTTCCAGGGATTAAGAGTTTGCAACTGAGACTGGAAGCCTCCTATGGATTTTTTGAGTAAAAATGAAAAATCATGTGATTTATTGTTTTGATGATTAGAAAGCATAAACCACTTAGGGAGGACTATAAAACACTGTAAAGCTGTATATAAGTCTAAGTGCTGTTGTTATTGTAGAAAGATGCAATATGATGTAACTTTAGAGAAAGAGGTTAACAGCAGTTTGTATTCACAAACTGCTGTGAAGAATATCGGAACCACCTCTTTATATCTTTTCTTCTTTCTTTTCTATTTTTCTTACTATTATTATTTCTTCTTCTTACTTTATATTACTTTGTACTAGTTTTTAATCTCCTTGTATAAAAGTTTTAATAAAAAAATATGAACAAAAAAAGGGTGCAGTGGAAAGAGAAAACTTGTTGCACAAGTAGAAAAGTCAGTTTGCATGACTTTGGTTGAAGCCAACAATTATTAATCATTTAAAAATATTTCTCAAAAAAGGAAAAATACTGCAGCTGCAACCCAGAGCTTTGTATTGAAATGAGCTCTTTCACCCGCCAAAAAAAGGACAAAAAAATAAACTGAAAGAGCAAGGAATTTCCTATAGGGATAGAAGGGATCTTTGAGAAACAAACTCATCAGTTTATCTTCTAGATGTCTATACTCTTTTGTGTATGCTGTAGCAGTTAATTTTGGAATTTCCCTGTAACAACTATGTCTTGAGATGGATCACAACATATTCCCAAAATATCATATATGCTCATAGTTTTCATATGTTGCTAACTTAATCTCTCCATTCACTCATAACTTCTGGTTTATAACATGACAGCATAGAATTTATCCTGAAGACAAGTCCCTGTCTTCGATTTACAACATATTCTGAACTTACTTTCAACAGCAATCACATGTGGTCATCCTGGAAACCCTTTGCATGGTGTGACCAATGGCAGTGAGTTCAACTTGAACGATGTTGTCAACTTCACCTGCAATACAGGATATTTACTTCAGGGTGCCTCCCGAGCACAGTGCAGAAGCAATGGACAGTGGAGCAGCTCTTTACCTACTTGCCAAGGTAAGTCAGTTACAATAGGATTAGTGTATTACTCTACCCTATTAGTGTATTACTTTATGAAATTATGAAATACTTCATGAAAATTTTCCCCTTATATTTTGCACATATCGGCAACTCTGTCACAATGAGACCTAGCGTCTACTGAAATCTTTAAATGGTATACTCATAATCTACTATGCAAACTACACAGTCATCTGAGAATAAAAATCCATTGTATTGATTATCTTACTCATATTAGTATTGTAGAAGGAAAGATTTTCTTTTAGTTATAATTTTAAACTTTAGGATATTTAGAAACAAACTCATTTTATTAAACCCCCCCCCCACACACACATTTTTTTAAAAAAAAAATTCCAAAATTCAAAAAAGGACCAAGTTTTTGTTTCAAAATATATTCTTAAAAATCATTTTAAGAATATTGTAAACCCATATTCTTCTTCCATGTAAAGATTGGCTCCCAATATCTTAAAACACAGATTATAATACTGGAACAAAATAAATAAAAATGTTTACTTGTTGTCACTTATATACACAACTGAAAGGCATTAATGGACTATTACATTGCAAACCAAAGAAAGTATTTTGTTTGAAATGGGAAGAGAGAAATGGAAGGAAGGCTTCATTAAAATAAAAAAATGGAGCAAAGGTGCATAGTGTACTAGTTTTCTCAATCTTCATTACATAGTGAGAAAAATTCTCTCTGATTTTACAGTGGTGAACTGTTCAGATCCTGGCTTTGTAGAAAATTCTATTCGTCACGGACAACAGAATTTCCCTGAATCTTTCAAGTATGGAAGCAGCGTGATATACCACTGTAAGAAGGGGTTTTATCTGCTAGGATCTTCCACTGTAACATGTAAAGCCAATGGTTTATGGGACAGATCATTACCCAAATGTTTGCGTAAGTATCCAACAACTGTTTCTATTTTTTTCATCAGAAGACCAGAAATCTCACTTATCACAGGGATGCATGTGAGCTGTTCTTACAGTGAATTCATTGTGTGACAAACTTTGTTTTAATTTTCACCTCCATACATATTTTCCCACTCACTTTATTTAGAACAGTAAGTTAGCAAGGACATTCATAGACAATATCCAGGTAACAGAGAGTAAATAGTTTGTTTATGTGAAATTGTTCACTGTATACAGTACAAATAATGGGGATAGGAGTGGTGCGGTGGCCTAGAGGTAAAGCTCTCACAATCAGGAGACTGTGAGTTCAATCCTAGGTAGAGGCAGATATTTCTTTCTCTGGGCACAATGAGAATATATCTGCTGAACAAAACTCATCACTGGTGACAGGAAAGGGATTCGGCCATTAAACACTCTGCTAGCTCCATTCACCCTGCAAGGGATTATGGGGTCATTAAAAGATTATGATGATGATGTTACAAGTAATGGGGATCATATATATCTATATCTGTATATATCTCTATCTCTATCTATCTATCTATCTATCTATCTATCTATCTATCTATCTATCTTAGTGGACTCAAGTTCTCTCATCTGTTCATTTTCACCTTATATACTGACTTAATAATAATAAACTTTTTAAAACTGTGTTGCTGTTCTTCGACAAATGAACACTTACAGTCTTTTCTTTTGTTCATCATAGCAATATCTTGTGGACATCCTGGAGTGCCAACAAATGCAATTCTATTAGGAGATAAATTTACATTTGGATCTGTTGTTCAGTATTCATGCACAGAAAGGCAAACTCTCTTGGGAAACTCTAGTAGAATGTGCCAGGAAAACAGCCGCTGGAGTGGGACACTCCCTCATTGTTCAGGTAATTTTGTGAGGGATTAATTGTGAGCTTCTAACATATTTCTAATGTTCATTTGCTATTTTTAGCAGAAGTTTCATTATTTTATTTAACAAAAATGGCTTCTATGGCTGTGAGACTCCTAAACTGGGTGAGTGGCTCCAACATATCCCAGGATTGACATCAGAAGTTTCTGTCCAGAAGAGTGCAGTGCTAGGAATAGCTAAGATAGTGTACAGAACCTTAAATTCTGAGGCCTCTTGTAGAGGATTCATGATTGAGGAAGACACAGACCACCCATAGGAGAGAGACGGGAATAATGATATAATACTTTCTAATAGAAAATCTGACAGGCACTACAAATTTATATTTTATACAAAGAGAACTATATGATTGGCATAATAGTTGAAGGATTGTTCAGCAAGTCAATAAGTAGTTAGGGAATTAGCTAATTTGGTGTATTTTGAAAAAGTTGAAAACAAAGCTAGTGTTTCCAACATCTTTGTGTGTGATTACAATTCAAAGTGAGCCTCGATATTGGAATCAAGGCATAAAACATCTGTTACTACAGTGGTCCAAAATAAGATGAGTCTGAAACAGAGTGCACATCCCAATTTTAAATGTAATTCTGTTCATAATTTTTAGGAAACAATCCAGGATACTGTGATGATCCCGGAATGCCCTCTCACGGGTCTAGACTCGGCGATGAGTTCAAGATCAAAAGCCTAATACGTTTCACCTGCGAAATGGGCTATCAGTTGAGAGGTTCCCCAGAAAGAACATGTCTTCTTAATGGATCTTGGTCTGGATTGCAGCCAGTCTGTGAAGGTTTGTAGTAGCAATAGCAAGTTCCAACTCATGTGATTGTATAAATATAATAAGTCTCTTTGGGAGAGGGGAGGGGAGAATTAAACTACTGTACTCTATTTACTTAAAAATAGAGTTTCAAATATATTTAAATATTCTTAGTCTCATAACCTGATCCTTGATCTGGATAAGTGGAAACCACCTGTTCTGTTCTGAATATACTCAATTTTACATTAATTGTAATTAGGAATTTGTTTTCTGCTCCTGGTTTTACATACTAGTCTACTCTCATTCTTTTGACTGTTGGGGAGGTCAGAGTTTACCATTACAGTGAGAGAGATTTTCCCTCCAAATACATTTGCTTCTCCGCAAGAAGATAGAAAGAAACCAGCTCTAGGCTACCTAAATATTTTTTTCTAAATTTACTCTTTTTTATGCCTCAGGTTAATCAATGTATAACTTACTCTCATTGTGTGTGTGTGTGTGTGTGTGTGTGTGTGTGTGTGTGTGTGTGTATGGTATGAGGACATAGAGATAAATGTTGCAATCTATCTGCTGCCCTCTATTCAATAGCAAATAAAACCTTGGTTTATAAAGTTGGGGAAGAGGACTCTGAAGCAGATAGGGAGTGGCAGAGGAAAATCTCCTCTCCATGGAACAATTTAACATGAGATAATTTAAGAGAGGGACAAGTAAATTGCAGCAGGCCTTGTCTTGCTTTAGGCTTAAGCCTTCTCAAGTTAGAAGTCCTTGAGACTGGAGTGAGCCAAGTGTGAAATCCCAGCAATTTGCCAGCCAATCAGCATTGAATTGTCCTACAGCGAGTTGTTCCGGGGTGAGTTGGCCATAGTGAATTGTCCTGCAGTGAGTTGGCCACAGTGAGATGGCTTGATTCACAACTGGTGCGCCTTTATGCCTTTACTCTTCCCATCCTGTTTAAAATCTTTTGGGGCTGTTGCCTTCTGGCAGAAGATACAGAACAATTAAACTCAGACCACAAGTTTTCTGAATAGTTTTTATCTCAGAGCTATAATTACACTCAACAATGAACTAAAGGGCCACCATCAGTGAGCTGTTGGACAGCCTTACTTGGTCTGTTGTGTGGATGTTTGGGTGGTTTAGGGGTGGATAATTGTGGTGGGTGGGAGTGTGTTTGGGGATTGTTATGTGTGTTGGACCTGGTCTTTGGGTGTTAAGTGAATTTTGTTGTATGGGTATACTGTGTATACACCTACAATGACAATAAAGTTATTTATTTATTTATTTATGATAACTGAGGTCTTGTGATCATCATTTTTGCACTTCACAGCCAGCTTCTAAGAAGCAATGGAAAATCAGGCAGTAGATGTCTTGCTGAACAACCTTGTCACTTAGTAACAGAATTGCTGGTTCCAATTGTGGCCATTAAGCAAGGACTACCTGTATTATATTTCTTGTTGTTTGTTAATCTAATGGAAAGTTTCTGAATGAACCAGTGTAGTATGTTATCAAACTTGCATCCTTTCAAGCTAGGAAAACAAAAGACAACCAGTAGTCACACTATTCCAAGCAAGGCTGCTTTGACAATGCTTTGCAAGTTGAATGTAGCTACAAATTGCTGGTACGGGTAAATGAAAAACAAATCTTGTCTAATTAACATTGCTGATGGGCATTGTTAAAACATTTGCCTTAAGATAATGAAATAGAATAAGAGAATGCTAAAGACAATTAATAGAAATGTGAGCTGAAAGGAACTTTTGCTCTGGATTCAGATTTTGTCCTTCACTCACCTTTCTTTCCCCTTCCCAAAAGTATCTTACTATGCATTCACCCCACGTATAGAAATTATTATGACCCTGTTTTATTTTAATTTATTACAAGCACCTATTCTCCTTTCTGGTTAGCAATCCATCTTCTTATAACTTCTTTCCTACCAGTAAAATATTCCTCAGTTCCTTCATCTGTTGAATTCATGTGTAGTAGTTAAATACTATGTATCTGAACATTTTCACATATGGTACAATAGTGTGCATTGCAAAGTCTCTTGTGAAAATATATATCATTTCTAGACATCATTAATTAAACAAAAAATCCAGAATTACATTTGGATCCATACGATAGCCATTTTCCATTTCTCTCAGATGAATTTGTTTCCTCAAATCTTCACCCAACCCTCTCCCTAACATTGGCATGTTTCCTTTTGACTCAGCTTTGTTCTTAAATGATTTTTGTTTTAGCCTTTTCTTAGAGGAAATATAATTGGGAAGAAAATGTATTTTCCCTCCTGTCATTTGTTTTACCACAGCAGAAATATTGGTAGTGAAATTATGAAGCATACTCTTGAGGCAATAGACTAGAGTTCTAACTCTTCCTAAATTGGAAATTGTTTGATTAGGAGTTATGCAGCATCAGAAGGAAGCTGCTGTATGTCTGAAAATAATCATGTGAAAAAACATTGCAAAGAATCTGAGTTTATTTTAATAAGAACTATTGTTCTTTCAAACTTAAACACTGAGTATTGATTCAACAATGGAAAATTACTCTATCCATTTCTAGGATATATCCTGGAAACTAAACCATGATGTGCGGCTGTGTGTGTGTGTGTGTTTCTGTGTGTGTGTGTATGCAAATTTTTAAACGATGGAAAATATTCTAGTGTTCTGAATAAACCCACTGTTATTTTTTTGCTTTGTGCTTCATGTTTCCAAATCTATGTAGAAGATCACTTTCATCTGTAACTAATTACCTGTAGTTATTATGATTATATTAGCCCAATCCAAACATTATTTTTATTCATGTATACCGTAGACCCATTAATGGCTGCAAACAATAAAAAATAATTGTTTTTCAGGTTTTTAAATGTATGCACTTCTAATAGAAAATAAGTTTACTTTCTTTTGCTTCTCCTGCCATTTTCACTTTTGACAGCTGTATCTTGTGGAAATCCTGGAACACCTGCCAATGGCAAGATAATCTATAGTGATGGGATTTCGTTTTCCAGCTCAGTTATCTATGCCTGTTGGGAAGGTTACAAAACTTCTGGCCTGACAACTCGCCATTGTACAGCCAATGGGACATGGACTGGCAATGCCCCAGACTGTACAGGTTGGATATTGATACCCTGTTAACAATATACTTCAGTATTAAAAATAACATTTGCATGGAAAGTGTTTGGGGGAAAAAAGCATGATAAAGTAGGTTTGTTATCATGTTCACTTGGATGGAAGTCCCAATGAAATCACATAAAATTTAGTGAGTTTGCTTAGGTGCTTAATGTTAGATTGCTCTAGCTTTATATATTCTATACTCTAAGACACATAAACATAGATTGCATTTGCAGGTAGTCCTCCACTTACAACAGTTCATATAGTGACCGTTTGAAGTTACAATGACACTGAAAAAAGTTACTTATGACCGTTTTTCACACTTGTGACCACTGCAACTTCCCCATGGTTGTGTGATCAAAATTCAGACACTTGGCAACTGATTCATATTTATGATGGTTACACTGTCCTGGGGCTACGTGATCCCCTTTTGTGACCTTCTGACAAGCCAAGTCAATAGGGAAGCTCCAGGTTCATTTATTTAACTACTAATTTACTACAGATTTACTAATTTAACAACTGCAGTGATTCATTTAACAATTGTGGCAAGAAAGGTCATAAATTCATATTACTTATTCATGAATATTATGAATATTATTTATTCATGAATTTTATGAATATTACTAACAAATGTTTTACTTAGCAACAAAAATGTTGGATTCAATTGTGGTCATAAGTCATGGACTACCTATACTTCCAGAAATTAAACTATGCTATCAGATTTATTTTGCCAGAAGGAGATCTATGTTATTATGTACATTAATATGTTAAACATGTTGGTCTTACCTGCAAGTATTATATAATGGCATACAGTTTTCAGTCTAGTATACTAGTATTTTTTTTTTACTAAATGTAATCTACATTATGTTTTATTTAGATCCTTACATCCTTTTCAATAGTATAGTTTCATTTTTCAATCCAAGTTTCCACTTTGCAGTCCATCTATGCTCCTAAATTAGTGAGATTGCTGTAACACAGGTTAGAAGTTCCATTTTCATGACAGGGGTTCTTGATTATATTTATGGTCCATCAGGATTCATCTCTACTATGTAGACATATTCACAGAGAGGCTGTTTTAAAATTCCCTTGGTTTAAAGGTTGTGTTTCAGCATGGGGCTGCTTGAATATGAATGTAAATTACACAGTTGTACTAGCAGATTTCTGACAATATCTATTATGTATGTAAGCATATTTGCTGTAGGATACTGTTTCTTCAAAAAGAAAACTTTCTTGCTGTTTCCTAACTAGTGATCAGTTGTGGAGATCCAGGTGAATTGGCAAATGGCATTCAGTTTGGAAATGATTTCTCATTTAATAAGACAATAACCTACCAGTGCAATCCAGGCTACCTGATGGAACTTGTTGGAGCGTCCACCATCCGCTGTACCAAAGACGGAACCTGGAACCACAGTAAACCCATCTGTAAAGGTTTGGGCTTTAATTGGCATATAAATATTATTCTACCATTGCCTGAATAGAATTAAAGTGTCATATTTGTAAGGAGCATTACCTTTAATAATTTTAAAGTAAATTTAAGTGGAAAGCTTTTAATATATTGCTATGGGTTTTTATTGACTTAAGGAAATGGAAATAGTTATGAAATGGTTGTAATAGTTTATTAATAAAGAAAGAATTTGCTTACTTGTCTTCTCTGTTATTGAAAAAAAAGCATGTCATTTACTATCCTTACATTGGAAAAGAGTATGATGCAATTTACAAAGCATTTAAAGGCCAGGTGAATTTAGAAAAGGAAATATAACTATCTTGCCACTACATCATGAGGAGTCAACTCATTCCTTCAAGTTCCTGTGAAACAAAATTTAAGTAGATTTTAGAAGCAAGTGATACAGATGTTTCTAGTATTTATAATATCACAATCAGTCAATAACAAATGTGAAGTGGTACATAGTTTTAAGTTAAAACTGCACAATCAGCTAAATTCAGAACAGTGAGAATAAAATTAACTCTCCAACATTAAGACTAAAGGATTAAATTAAAGTCTCTCTCCTACGAATGACACCAGCAGTTTATTTTGAGAGGTCACTGTATCTTGGATCCCAGGATTAGTCAACATATTATGGCAAGAAGGCATTCTCTTTATTCAGTGAACTGTGGGTCTAAAGAATGTAATATTTTATAGTATTTCAGTGTGCTCTACACACCATAACCTTTCTTACTACTAAAATTATATTATTAAATGATGATTGATCAACTTTCTCAGGATATGTGAGATAGTCACTAAGCTGTAACCAGAATCTTCTAGTGTAGAAGCCATTACTTAGACATGAGTTAGTTTCATCTTTCAGTTTCTTTTCTCTTCTACTGCTTTGGCAGACTCTTCACATTTTATCTGCAAAGCTAAAGAAAATGTCTCTTGAATCATCAGTCTTTGTTCTTAATATTGGTTTTCAGTGAGGACAAGTTAGAGAAAGTATAAACTATCTTGAGTCTTAGGGTATGTAGGTCTCATTCCATAAATGATAATGCTACATTTGTAAATTCCCACCTACAGTTATCTTCTTTCTTAATCCAGTATGCCTGAGTGAAAGGCCTATTGTGGACAATTGTCCACAGTGCCCAAGGTTTAGAAAGCAGATGAGGCATAACAGATTACCCAGCCCTAAAGCCCTGACATTGGAGAAAAGACTGCAGGTTATAGCATCATAAGTCTCTTACCCATTTAGTATTATTCTAAACTTCCCAGTTATCAATTCCTGCTTTATATACATATATATTGAAAAATATATTGCTTTTTATTCCTTAATGTTTTATAGAAAGAAATAGAAAAATTACAAAATACAAAAATCCAGGAAATAGATTCCAGAAAAAGTACAAAAACAAAACAGTAAACAGAAAAGGGAGAAACGTCAATATGTCACATATTAATAAAATGTCAAACTTTCTAAATCTACCTTAAGGGAAAAATAATTAATGATTGTGTATAATTATGAAATATCATAAAATCTATACCAAAAAAAAATGACTTATTTTTAATTAGTAGATAAAGTCACACATCTTTTAAAGCTAATACTTAATAAGAGGAATATTAGTACTTTTCCAGTTTCTCAAAAACATTTAGCAACACCTCAGTACAAGCTGAACACAACCATAATTTTTCATAAATTATCAAATTCCAACTTTGGGGATATAATTGAACAGAATATCTGCATTGGTAACACTACCAATCTTCCCCATGAATATATTTATTTATATTAAAAGATTATTCCAAAAGGATGTCATTATTTCATAGGACCAAAGCATATGTTTGCAGCATCTCAAATTTTGTACATGATCAGTAGAGAAAATTTGATGTCCATCTTTTCAAATACTTTCTTTGTCCAGTAAACTCAAAATAAATTATTTTGATCAGAAATTAAATGTTACATTTTATAGAACATTGCTTAGATATTAAGTAGATGGAACAAAATTCCATGAAGTTTATAGGTTAATTATATTAATCTTATTAAAAATGAATATAATTCCAAGATTAATCTAGGTATTAAGAGGTGTTCCAAAGTTAATCACAAATAAATATTTTCTTTGTATAAGTAAGATACTGGGGAAATATATATAGAAATGAGAAATGAGAAATGAGAAAAAAGGCCACATATGATTTCATTAGCTAAATTGAGTTTATTTATTCAAATGCAAATTTTGGGAATGGGGAAAGAATGATACAAGTGATATATTTTCAAAACATTTTTGAAAATATCTTGTATCTTATCAACTACCACTATCTGCAATGAGCACCTAGTAAAGTATCAACCTAAGCTCTGTTGGAAAGTTTTTATGTACATATTTCCATTAAGATTCTGGTAATTACTAAGGTTGATATATAGTATTGTATTGTAGTTTATTCCTGGGATTACGATTAACTAATCATATTTGGATCTAGTTGGGTCATAGATTGCATTTTTATATTGTGGCTTATTCAATTTTATAGTGAACTGAGGCCATGAAATGAAGCTTCAGTTGACAATGGTTGAAGCAGGAAAATTGAAGAAAAAATACAGAATGAAATAGATATAGAAATACCCAAACTGCAAGTTCTTACAAAGAACAAAGAGTGAAAATTGCTTAGAAGATTTATCATAATTTCTCACTGCCTAAGCATAGATGGAAGATTTATATCTCTTTATATTATTAACAAGTTTGGAGTGCAAAAATGTCTATATGATATCTAATATTTCTTATAATAAGTTTTTTCTTATTTTTTATGTTAAATTACTTCCAAAATAACTCTTTATTTTAACTATCCTTCACCATTTACTCCAACTACAAAATAACTCTTAAAGTTTCATGAGAAAAATATTCTTATGATACTTTGTATTATTTCTTCCCCAATCCCAAAATTCACATTTCTTTACACTTTTACTATTTCAGTAGATAACAAGGAGATACTGAAGCTCTGTTTTATCATGCTTCACCATTTATCTCCTGGTCATGCCAACAGTGTACAGTGTATATATTTGATTTTAAAAAATACAAGTAGAGCTCTTTGAGCCAATATTATCATATAGGAATCAGGGAAGAGGAATAAAGTTCTACACTCTTCATTTGGAGAAAAAGCATCCAGAAAAATTATATTTTACCCCCAATTTCATAACATTTTTTATTTTTATCTTTTATAACATGTAATTTTTACAACACAGTGTTCATATGAATAGAAAGACTGGATACCAATTTAGGAAATAAATAGAGTGTCTCCTTGCTCTGGGCAAAGGAGCAGAGCTGTTTTACTAGATCCATCCCAAAGCAACTGCTTCCTCCATTGTATGTCCATAACAAGGATAGAGTTGCTGATGCAAATGAGGAGCAATCCTTTCAATGAAATGTACAGAAATGTACAGAAACACAGAATAGAAAGAGCATACAACTATAACAGATTATCAAATGTATTTGTACTCCCATTCTGAATCATCTTTAAATACTTTATTATGTTTTCTCTTTTAAATCTGATAGTTATTACCTGTGGGCCACCTCCCCAGGTCCTGTATGGAAAGGTGGAAGGATCTGATTTCCACTGGGGATCAAGTATAAGTTACAGCTGTGCTGATGGGTATCACCTTTCCAATTCTGCTATCCTTTCATGTGAAGGTAGAGGAGTATGGAGAGGAGAAATTCCACAGTGCCTACGTAAGTTCATTAAGATTATACATTTTTTAAAATATACCTACTGTTTCCTATTGTAATGGTGCACACTTATGGCTGAGGAGATAGCAGGAGTTACTGGGAGTCAGCAGGAACTGAATATTATGTACAAGGTAAAAGCAGGCAGGACAGCAATTTCTCATTAATGCAAATGAATTGCAGCTGGGAACTGAAATTATAATTAACTCTTTCACTTTGAAATTCCATGCAATATTCAAAATAATGAATGTGGAGTTCACTTTTGGCTATGTTACAAAAAGGTGTGTTTTTGAATTTAGATCCTCCCAAGAGCTAAATATATTTTGGTTGCAATTAAAACACATTCCTGGATAAAATTATCTTTTCCTGCCTATCACCTCTGGCTATTTCTATGCAGCCACCCTACCCTATACATCCTACCCCTTTTTTCTTTTGGTATAGATTCTGCTTTTGTCCTAATATTGCTATCTTACATGATATCAACCAGCCATTCTTCCGCTTGGCTAAGGAGATGGTACACAGCCAGCCACTAGCAATGGCCTGCTTGCCCCATTCTTTCCTCACTATATTTGTTTTTCCATTGGGAAAGCGGTTATAACTAACATACTTAGCAATTGGGCAAGGGGAATGAATAGAAGCATCATAAACCTTTGGCTGCAGGAGAGAAACTGCCTATATTGCTACAGGTCTGGATAATTAGCTAAATCAATACTTAGATTGCTAATCTTTGCAAACTGTACAGAATCCTCACAATGTTAAGGAGACACAGTAATCTCTTATTGATTGATGTTTAAAGGTGGAAAATCCTTAAATTGTCCAAAATAATTCATTTTAAGGGCTTGAAACATCCTCTATGTATCAAAATCATTATTTATTTTTAATTGAAATATATACAAGAGATCTTGGTGAAATAATACATATAGATATGCATTATCTGTATTGGATTATTCATACACACATACAAAAGCCTTCTGAATATATATTGATCTATTTCTGCAAAGTTTCTGCAAACATTTATGAAAACAAGACTGCTTTCTGTTACCCAAACATATTGATGGAAAACATTTTTAAAGGTAACTTATAATTTGTTATGAAACCACCATCATTATTTAACTATCTAGGATAGTTGTTTTGCTATCTAAATCCATAAGGGAAAAATCTCAATGGAAAACATCCTTTGATTGATTGATTGATTATAGTTTTTTCATGTTCCAACCCCCATGCTGTCCATAATGTACTCACCATATGTCCACTTCCTCCACAGATATAGTTGCATTAAGCCTTGTGATTCCCATTTCTCATGGATTCTCTTCATTTTTTTAGTCTTGAAAACAATTTAGCATTCATCTAACTCAAGAATGATCTGTTTGATACAAGTTAAATAGTGTAGTTCTTTTTATCATGAATCAACAAATGATTCTCTTGTCTATTTCTTCTTTTTGAGATCTGTATTAATATTCTTTCTGTGTAACAGCTGTCTTTTGTGGAGAGCCTGGTGTTCCAGCTAATGGAAGACTCAATGGTAAAAGTTTCACGTACAGATCTGAAGTCACTTTTCAGTGCAGGCCATCTTTGTTATTGATAGGATCTTCAAGGAGACTTTGCCAAGCTGATGGTACATGGAGTGGAATTCAGCCCACATGCATTGGTAATTTATTCATTTATTTGTTACTGTTGAGCAGTAAAAAAAAAAAAAAAAAAGACCTTGATTAAGTTATTTGGAAGGGATTTGGAAAAATATTTAAAAAGGCAACAAATGTGGAACAATGGTTGATCGTATTTGCATGGTGATCTTCTATCACACAGTTTTATGAATAGTTCTTTTTTGTGCATAGTCAATGCATCTTTGCCTGCTGCTAAAGGAACAACATGTAATGCTCCTCTACTAGTATCTTCTTTCTAATATGAATATGAAATTTCTAGTAAACATAGACTAATCTTGATCAGATGTAACTTTCATCCTATTACGAGGGTATAAAAAGTATATCCCTTGTATTGTCTATTGATATTAAAACCCCGAGTTTCAGAGGTTTTTCTGCACTTCCATTTAAACATTTGCACATCGTTCATTGTTATAACTCTGTTGGTAAGCAGATATAACTAAAATGTCAAGATTTGCTTCAGAGAATGTTACCTTTGTGACATATTTATTTTCATTAAATGATGAAACACTGTTAGATGTAAATACATCAGTTACATATGTGACAAATGGTAGGAGTTTCTCTAAAACAACCTTAAGAAATTGCTCCATCCAGTAGAGTACCAGACACAGAATCATTAGAAGGCTGTGGTAGTGCTCAAATCTGACTTGAGAAGGATTCTTACATCAGTCTCTCTTCAGATGCCTACCCACCCCAAATGAGTGGCAACTGAAGGTGTTTTACAGGATGGGACAACACATCCTAGAAATGACTCTGATGTCCTGTGCTACTTTTGTCCTGGCCACTCATTTTTCAAATTTCCCTGTTGATAAACAATATGTGAACAATCTGCTCAAATTTGTTTGTTCACAAATAGATTTTTTCATCTAATCACCTTTAAGAATGTACTACTCAAAAGTACACGTTTGGAAAATAATGAAGATGAGGCCAAATGAACAGGGGGTCTTTTTGGATCCAGATCATTTCCATTCCTTCCCATATTTTCAGCAATTATACAATCAAATGGATATCTGAACAGGGGGTTATGTTCACATTATGGTAATGCATTAAGACCCAAAATGGAACCTATGTGCTATTGTCTATTTATTATTTGTCACTTATTTTAGCACATTATAATTCCATGGCATTCAGAGTTGTTTCATTCCCATTTCCTTTCTTTCTTTTTATTTTTAGCCACGCTCTCTTCCCAGAATATCAGACTTTTTTTTCCAGGCTTACCTCCTTTTGCTTCAACTTAATCATTTCCCCAAATTGGGTTTCTTAACCATGCTATCGCCCCTCTTGCGTACCTGCCTAGTAATGACAAAATTCAGCCAGCTATCAGTATAAGACAAAGCAGTGTGACTGTCTCCTACATATCACAAATAATACAGAAATCACTCAGTCCTGTATATAGTATTTAGATGACCTCATCTCAATAGCTAGGTGTTGATTTGTATTTTGGCACTGTTGAATTAATTCTTGGCTTAAAGGAATCAAAAGAGCACAATTCTTTTGAAGCCATATTCTTCTCCATCTGAAATAGCTTCATTAGGTTGAAAAGAATCTGATTTTTGCTTCTCACATTTATCTCTGTAAAGCAGCAGTATTTAGTAACCATATTAATCTATTCAAGAGCAGCTCACTTCACTAATGCAGCACTGAAATGCTAAAGAGCTAAAAAAAAGAGAGAGAACAAAATATGATTGCTGTGTAGTTTTAGTTATTGTTCAAAGTATTTATGTATTAAGTATTAAAACACACAGTGATATTCAGTAAAGTGGTTTCAGTTGTTGAAACTGGCCAACAATTACTATATGGTATTTATATGGAAAAGAATAGAATACCCTATCCAAGAGAGAGGAAATGTTGCAGATAGCTGATCAAAATGTCCCCAATCTCAATCCTTATATTTCCATTGATTGCTGTATAGAGATCTTTATCAAATTTACCTAATTATTTTTTTCAGCAATCTCTGTACATATAGGAATTATGGAGTCATCCCACTTTTTTTAAAAGCTCTAATTGTAGAAACTCTTGTGGAAGTTGTGGAAGAATATAGATTGTTGAGGAGCAAAGCTACATAGAAGGGACATAGCTCCCCCTACTCTTGGGCAAAACAAAGAAGACAAAAATAAAGGTGTAGGAAGAAATGCTTATAAAGGAGGAGGCAAACTGAGTAGAGAATTTTTGGACTTCCATAGTCAATGAGTGACCTAGAAACATAAGAAAACAGTGTATGTAACCTTGTGTTTGAGGTCAGAAAATGTCCAAGACTAACTAGCCTTGTTCGGATTTATCAAATTGCTTCAAACCCTCCTGGTTTTCTGTGGGAAAATTCCATGGTATTTATTTAAATTACTTTTCTGTTAGAAAAATATTCTTAAAATCATCACATCAATTAATTTTAATGTTTTAAAATCTTATGGTGGCAGGAGGGGAAGATTTTGCATGTTCCCTCACAGGAGAGATTCAAACATTAAAATTTCTACCTGCAATATGAGATATTATATAGTCTCAGGAGAGTTGTATGGCACACATTTCTCTTTACCATAATAAACTGGCTGTGGTTGATTGGACTCACGACAAAAGGGCTGTAATCGTGCTATAGCATTTATTTGATTTATAGGCAAGCTGTTTAAGGGTAGTACCAACCATACAAATATTTGGACATTCATTCTCACAGTGAGGTGATGTTGAAGTAAATCTTAACTTTAATTAAATATTCTAAGACAAAATGTTTTATAATAATAATAATCCTTTGTAAACAGCATTTCCTCAAAAATGGCCCTCTCTCCTTTTCAAGCTTCAAGGCAGGCCTACAGGTACTTAAAAAATATATTATTATTTTCCGCTGGAGGAAAATTGTTTTATTTTCCCATTAGCAGATGCCTAGTCAAACTGCTGATGAAGCTAAAAGTCCCTTGATTGTTCAAGTACTTTAAAAAAAAAATCCTTTTGTTAGGCTCTCAGCCTCCTGACTGCTGAAGCCTTTAAGATTTGCTTTGTAAATAAGTCCATTATATATCCCAGTGACTGATTGAACTGAAAATCAAACAAAAATGCAGTAGTGTACTGTATCCTAATTCTACTTCATGAGATTGCAAATACCGTGCCCTGTAAATTACTAGGAACTACTGAAATATCACCATTACTATAAATAAATGTATGAAGAACTTTTGTACATAAGAATATTTAGTGTTCCTTCGTACCCCAAATTCTATTTCCTTCTTTCTCTTTTTTTTTTTATTGAAAAAGTTTTCAAATACAAGTTTTTCCCCCTTTCCCCCCCCTCTTCCCTAACCCACCCTTTCCACCCAACCCCCCCTGTGACTTCTTCACAACAATAGGCTATTTCATAACTAGTTACATACATAATATCTTTCCTTTCCCTTAATCCCTTCTCGAGGTACTGACCCTTAACATGTTAAGCTTATTGAGTATTATTACAATTTAACCTTTAATCTTTTATATATATTAATATAACATTTTAAATCGACCTTCTCCCTGCATCCAAATTTAACATTTATTCAATTCTGTCCAATTCCTCCACTCCTCTAAATATATGACTTAAAATCATACAGTACAATTCTAGATATAATCCACTACCCACTTTACTAAAATATACACATATCTATATATGCATCCCATTTTATAAAAAGAAGAGAAAAAAAAAAAAGAAGAGAAAAAAATATATCTTCTTTAGTATCTTTCCACTGAATTGTTAAGTCCTCCACTCCCCTAAATATATGACTTAAGAATCCTTTTTCTTAAACTAATCAATCAGTAAACTAACCTATTTCAACCCTTCAATTCCTACAAAATCATGCAGTACAATTCTAGATATAATCCACTGCCCACATTACTAAGATATACACATATCTATATATGCATTCCATTTTGTAAAAAAGGAAAAAACAATAACTTTAAATTTATAATCCATATAGTATCTTCTTTGATGTCTTTCCTCTGGATTGTTAAATCCATCACCCATAATAGGGTAAAATAACATGCTGGTGCAACAGTTTGTTCAAAATCTCCAGTCATCTTCTGCCCCCATCAGTAGTAGATATCCTCGCATCTGTATAAAAGCAAAAACAACCACCCGAGTGACATTATAATTATAATTATATCCATATGGTTATAGTTGTGGTATTCATCAGGATTATTAATTCCCATCATCCTACTGAGTAACATCCAGATCTTCTGCATGCCCCGGCGAGACTCTCCTGCCTTATAACTCAAAATGATTATAATATATTTACCAAAAAAAAAAAAAAAAAAAAAAATTAGATGATTCAAATCCAACAAAGTGAGGCTCTTTTCACATCCCAAAATCATGGCCTTGCAGAGATCTGCCACAATCCTCAGGATAGTATCAGACAATTGTTCGCCTCCACTATCTTTTCAAATATTCATTCATTTTTTAAAGTCCCTGGCATCACTGTTGCATAGTTTAGAAATTGCTGTTTCTATGCGATCTATTTCTTTTCTTTTTCTTTTCTGGGTTGAATTTCCATCCTCGTTTCTTGCCTACCAATTGTTTGTCTGCTAGTTGATTTTCATTCTGCTTTATGTATTGTTGTTGTTGGGTTAGTTTTATCATCTCATCTTTCTTCTCCATCACTTGTATATCAACTGATTGATTTGCGCACTTGTCTGTGACTTGATGGTTCATCACGTTGGAGTCGGATGACACTGCTCTCTTATTTATAAACAGTCCAGCTGGGGTATCCAAGAAGTCCAAAGACAATTTATCCATCACAGCCTCTGTAATTTGATGTTTTCCTTTTGTTTCCAACTCCTTTTGCTTATCCTGTATTATGCCTAAAGGTGTTAAATTCATTTTTAAAATTTTTTGATAAAAATCTTCCGCTTTTTCAACAGTATGCAATTGATATCTTATTCCTTGATATCTCAATATTAGGCCAACTGGGGTGTCCCACCTGAATAGGATATTTCTTTTTTTTAATTCAGTCACTAGAAAGCCAAATTTCTTCCTCTCCATTAACATCTTGGGCGGGAGCTCCTTAAAAATCCAAATCTTTCTTCCATGAAATTGCAAGGTAGAATTAAAAGAGTTCTGCACAATATTATTCCTAATTTCTTTATCTGTAAAATAGATCACCACATCTCTAGGCAATTGCCTTTGCTTTGCCAGCCAGGAGTTTATTCTGTAAATTCTATCAATCCTACAATACACTTCATCAGGTTGAACCTTTAAGATCCCAGCCAGAATTTCAGAAGATATTTTCCTTAGATCATCTCTATTATTTTCCTGCAAACCTCTCAGTCTAATTGCATATTCTGTAAAATTATATTGAATCATTAAAACTTCTCTTTCAATCCTCTGTTGTACATTTTCTTCATTACCAATCTTTTGGTCAGTCTCCATTTTAGATTTGTCTTCCGAGCTATTATCCTGAATGTTTATCAAATCCTTTTTAATTTTTTGAGTCATGTCATCCAAATTCTCCTCAATTTCCTTCATTTTAGACTCTAATAATTTAGTCTTTGCATCCACCCGAATCAGAAAGCCTGATAAACCATTAGCAGCTTTTAAAATCTTTTGATTCAAAAAGTCAAACTTTGATTTGACCAATTCACCAATTTCTTTAATTTCCTGCTTAAATTTTTCAAGTTGCTGGTTCACAATCTCATCCCTTCTTACAATCTCTTCAAGGATAAATTCTAATATATTAAAATCGGGTTTCTGACGCTGGAGAGTTGAAATTTGTTGGCGTAATTTCTTGAGAGGGGAAGTTCCCCCCCCCCATTTGTCCAGCTGTGTAAGTCCCGATGCCATTTCCCACACAGACAAGATTTAGCAAAAAAGAGAGAAGAAATAGAAAACAAAAGAACTTTCCCTTAAAAAAGGAAAAAAAAAACTTCTTTTCAATCAACAGCACAGGAGCGAGGTTTTATCTACAAATGTAGCCAGTGATATTTATTCCGCTACATTGTAGTAAGAAGAAACGGAAGGACTTTCCCTTTTAGCCCTTCTCCAGCCAGAGCAGACGCCATTTTAAAAGATTCTTTTTCCCTCTTTTCCTCTCCTCTTTTCTCTTAGATAGATTTTGGAAAGGTGAAATACTTGCGGTTCAGTATTAAGGGTCCAGCTCGCATTTTTTTGAGTATTCTGTTAAATTCGCAGGCTTGCTCTTGACGCCTGGCTCTGCATAAGCAGAGGTCTCCCAAAGCCCGGAGCAGCGGCAGGGGATATGGGGCTTCTCATCCGCTCCATCCCAAAAGTTAAAAAAAAACTTTTGGGACTCTGCGGAGAGTTCTACCCACCCCTGCCGGCTCTATCTCCGTTTCCTCTTGGAAACGGAGTTTTTTCGAGCCGCCATCCGCTGTAACGGCGGCTCTGACAGGGAATGGAAGCTGACGATCCCAAAGGAACGTCTGGCGGCGGCCAGCAGCAAACCGGAAGCCCCTTCCTTCTTTCTCTTAAAGGATTCAGAATACCTTGTCCCCTGGGCAGTCCTTTATAATTATTAATAAGAATGATTGGCATTCCTGTTGCTAGATCCCATAATCATCATCATCATATACCAATTACCAATTCAGTCAACAACAGCCGAATTAAGGAATCACTAAAAACACTCCCATTAACACTGACAGGACAAGCCACTTGTGTATAAACAGAGAGGAAATCCCTCTCTTAGAACTGATTTTGTTATCTAGCTGGCTAATGAAACATCTGTAAGAAAACAACCAAGCTCGGAGAACACCAAAGGCCCCACAGTTCAACCCTTAGCTACAAATATTCTCTTTTATTGGAATAATCATCATATTACAAAACTCTTTCTTAACATTGACTAGAATATGTACTGATGAAATCACCACAGGTTCAGAATATTTTTTTTCCTTTTTTTAAAAAAAGGCTACTTTTTTAAATACATGTACATTTTGAAAGGCACTGCCATTTTGTTGCTTTTATTTTTTTAATAATAGCATCATTAATATTGTTGTTGAAGTTGTTCAGGAATTTGACCTCAATAGGGTTCTACTAACAATGTGAGACTGACAATGATTCTTTCCTAATTCTTCCTTCCGTAAACCTGCATGCCTCCTGAATAGATACCCTCATGAATGCCCTAATGAAGTGGAGCAAAGCATAACAGGGGAAACTGGCAGTCACTGCCTCTCTTTCCTCCAGTGGGGAACTCACTGCTGGGTCCCCCAGTTTCCTCTGCCATCCTCTAGGTGAGATAGGCAGCACATAAGTTTAATAAATAAAATGAAAATATTTATTGGTCATGGTGCCCTGAGAAACAGAATTTGATCTAAACTTTAATACTTATTCTAGTTATGGTGGTATGAAGTCTACATGTTCACATAGCAAAAAATAACCTGTTTCCTCAATAATCTCAATGTTTTATTCATGATCAAGTTTTAAGAAATAATTAAAGAGTAAGTAGCTTTGATAACAATATCCTATGCCTACAAATACAAAAGTTTTGTTTAAAGACATGTGTAAACATATGTACAGATTTTATGCCACTAGAATTAAAAGAGTGGTCAAATGTTCAAATGGATCAATACAATAAATGCAGCATAGTATTGAGTACTATTGAAGGAAGCCTATTTCCCATATGTTGCTACAATCTTTCCTGTATTCCCTAAATCTGATCTGGAGTGTTGATCAGGCTAACATAAGTGATTTTATAAGTGAGTCTGTTCTTTTGTCCATGCTGGACCTGACTTAGAGATTGTGCATAACAGGAGGATTTGAGATTTGCTTCAAAACAATTTGATAGGGTTTAGAGATTTACGAAGAAAGCAATTAATTTCTGTGATCTGATCCCAATACTTTTCTTCTACATTATATGCTTACATAATGCTTGATGTCCTTGATTCAGTAAAAAGTGTGTCTAGAATTAATTAAGAGCTATAACTTTAATTTTCCATTCAACCCACTATCTGTTATCACTTTATTAAATACACTTTTTATTACAGTCATGGCTTGAAAGTACACATATTCTTTCAAAATTTGAAAATAATTTTTAAAATGACCTTATTCTTTAGAATCTACTAATCCATTTCATACCTCATATGTTTTCAACTACAGATCCTGCTCATAACAGTTGCCCAGACCCTGGAACACCCCATTATGGAATCCAGAATAGCTCCACAGGTTATGAGGTATTGTTCAGGGTTTATTTTTGCTATTGTATTTTGAGTATTTGTGTTTGTATGTTTTTACATATCTTTGATTCCTGACATCAGCAAAATTTACAGAAGTGGTTTGCCATTACTTTCTTTCTAGACTGAGATACAGTGGCCAATCCAAGGTCACTCACTATCTTTATGCCTAAAATGGGGCTACAACTCATAGTCTTTCTATTTTTACACTGTTGTTTTCACCATTAACACTAAATTGGCTGTCATTATATAGTTTAGGGTGACCAATTTTGATTTCCCTAGAAAACTACATCTTGTGCCGTCTTAGTCTTTTCTTCATCAGCATTTAAAATTCTTTATCATTTTTATTGGGAATAAGGAGAACTTCGCTTAACTGAAATATCAAAATGAACAGATCTAATTTGTGGTTTGCTATCTAATGTGTGAACTGTATCTCAGTAATTCTTTAGTTAACATCTTTCTCAGAGTTTTCCAATGCACTCATCCAAATGTAATTTATCTTGAAATATAAAAATCTTGCTAAATTTGTGCATAAGAGAAAACTGCAGATCCAATCAATACATTAGGAAAAAGAGCATACAAAATCATGTTGAACAAATATTGTAAATAATAGAGGAAATAGAGATACGGCTGCATACTTTTATACTTGTAATAACATAGATTGTGACTGAAGATAAATATCACATTTGTCCATGAGTACATTTTGAAATGCCTATTCCATCATTTTCATGATCTCTTCTCCATTAATTCAGCGGGAAACTTAAATGTAAAGCTATATTGCAACATTCCCAATCAAAATGTAAAAGCACATTTTCCCCCAAGTAATATCAGAGTTATAGACCAAGGAATTGGCATTGATTAAATAAAGAACAGAATTATCCTTCTGCAGATGCATGAATTCATTAAAATCTATTACAATAACTTTGCAAAGATCTTAGAGTAATTAAGAAGACAATGTGCTTCTTCTAGGCTGTTGATTCCTGTCATATATTATTATTTAAAATGGTAGGACAACACTATGAGCTTTGCCTGCATGATGGAAGGAGTAGTTTTGCCATCATTTTTTTTTTTTTTGTTAAGCCAATTGATTTTGAAGAAAATATTTCCAATTTTCCATTATAATTATAATCCGATATGACTTCTTGAGATGAAACCACTGATCTTTATTCTCCAAATACAACCCCCATCCCAAAAAAGGGGGGAAGAAGAAGGAAAAACTATATGTTGAATACAAGGGAGTTATTTGTTATAATTATGTTGTGACAGACTTTAGATTCAAACATCATTTGTCTATTCCTTACTGCAGACCTCTTACTCTAAACATGCAGTGATGAGCAAGGCACCCATTCATTATACAGAAATTGACAGTATAAGTAATTTAATTAAAATTTTAAAAAAATGTTTTTTAAAAATAAAAATAATTTGTTTTTAATGATTTTCCATAATTTCTCCTTTTTATTTTTCAGGTAGGGAGCAGGGTCTTCTTCAGATGTAGAAAGAGTTATCATATTCAGGGCTCTACTACAAGAACTTGTCTTTCAAATTTAACTTGGAGTGGCATACAACCTGAATGTATTCGTAAGTAAAACAAAGCAGTCACTAACATGTTGTTGTTTTTTTTAAAAAAAGCAAGATATTATTCATTTTTTAAATATTTGACATTACCTACAAACTGTTTTGCCTAATATGTTCCAATGGATCTGAAACAATCCTGGTGGGTTTTTTTTCAGGGGGGGGGGGGGCGAGGGGGCAGGATATTTACATACAATGTAAACCATATGGTCGATAATTCTTCTAATGAAATCAGTGACTGCTCTAAATTTCTTAGATTTCAGCTTTCCCAAGTTTAATCATCTGTATGACTCCCTAGATTTGGAAATTCTGAATTCTAGGTATCTTTCCTTTGAAGATAAAATCTTAAAAAGTCTCCCATTTGATTATCTATTGTCAATTTACTGACTCTTAGTGACCACAAATTTTCCATGATAATCTCTCAATCAATATCTGCTTATTATTATCAGTACATGTTTCCATTGTGGTTTCCCAGCTTTTGTTTGCTTCTATTTTTTTTCCTTTTTCTCCCCCTATATTAACATACAAGTGCATGTTGATAAAATAATGAGGGGGCAGATAAAGTTGTGAATGTATAGCTATGCAGTTGCAACAAAGGTGTTTTTTTTGTCAGTAAAATATTTGCTTTACTTCCCCAATTTTACTTTATCCAAAGATTGAGTGCCAATTTGTCATCTTTTATCCTGAGAAATGGATGTCATCCAGTGTTTTCGGATTTCCTGTCAGTTAGAAGCCATCAAAATGTATATTTAGAAAGTATTTTGATGGAAAACAAAATTAAACTTAGTTGCTTATCTTATTTCAAATGAAATGTTTACAAAATTGTTACAGTGTAGCCATAGCCAATGTTATTTTTAGTAGTTCATAATAAATATATTTAGCAGAGAAATCATTTTTGAAATGGGCAGAGAGAAAACAGATCCCCAAATAAATTATGGATCACTGCCTAATTTGCAAAATACTTTAGTTTCTTCTTTGTAATCTCTGTGATTCACACACATGAATATTCTTGAACTGAATTGTTTTCTTAGTCCATGAATGCTCCCACCCACTGTGCATGCTAGAAGGATTTACGATTTATTTACCTGAATTCTTTTTAACTGTGGCTGGGAATGTTTTATCTTATTATTTATTTATTTATTTATTAATTTAATTTGTATACCGCCCTTCTCCCAGAGGGACTCAGGGCGGTGAACAGCCAAAATTAAAACACATACAAATACAAAAGTTAAGATAATTAAAAGAATTAAAACATTGGCTACCCAATTTAAAACCCCAAATCCATAAAATTTAAAATCCCAATTAAAAACCATTTAGGCTAGGCCGGCTTGATGAAATAAAAACGTCTTCAGTGCTTTACGGAAGGTCCGGAGGTCCGGGATCAATCGTATTCCAGGAGGCAGCTCATTCCACAGGGCAGGTGCCCCCACAGAGAAGGCTCGCCCCCTGGGGGCCGCCAGCTGACATTGCCTGACCGACGGCACCCCGAGGAGGCCCTCTCTGTGAGAGCGTATTGGCCGGTGGGAGGTTATCAGTAGCAGCAGGCGGTCTCGCAAATACCCTGGCCCTAAGCCATGGAGCGCTTTAAAGATGAGAACCAACACCTTAAAGCGCACCCAGAAGACCACCGGGAGCCAATGCAGCTCGCGCAGGAGAGGTGTTACGTGGGAGCGCCACGTCGCTCCCATAATCACCCGCGCAGCCGCATTCTGCACCAGCTGGAGCCTCCGGGTGCTCCTCAGGGGGAGCCCCATGTAGAGCGCGTTACAGTAGTCCAGGCGTGACGTAACCAAGGCATGAGTGACTGTGCACAAGGAGTCCCGAACCAGAAAGGGGCGCAACTGGCGTATCAGGCGAACCTGATAAAAAGCCCCCCTGGCCATGGCCGTCATATGCTCTTCTAAAGACAGCCGTGTGTCCAGGAGGACGCCCAAGTTGTGACTCGCCCCCAATAGCCAGCGATGGCACCAGCTGGCTATACCGGGACGCCGGCATCCACAGCCACTCGGTCTTGGAAGGGTTGAGCCGAAGCCTGTTCCTCCCCATCCAGACCCGCACGGCCTCCAGACACTGGGACATTATGAGAGTAGACTAATAGTTGACTTATTTCAATTATGTTTTCCATTGTATTGTTGATCATTTTCATGATTCTCATTGATGTTTTTTTTTAATGTTTCAGTGGATTGTTTTCTGCCAATCCTATTGCTTATTTCTATGGCCTTGAAGGCCAGCTTTAGAAAATGGGTTAACCATGTCAATAAGCTGCCATCCTCAGTTAGGCAATCTTTGTCTTTCTGTTTGATTAAAGGCCATCCCAGTTGGCTTAAGTCATTGTTGCTTCATAAACCAGATATAAGGCAATCATTCATATTGGTTCAGCTAGCCAAGTAGCAAGGTGAAAAGGCAGTCTAAATGATTGAAGATATCAGTATTAAATTGCAGAAAACCTTCTGTTTCAGTTACATTGGTCAAAGAAATGTCGCATAACACCAGTGCAATTGTAACAGTGGAGAAATACTTGAGATAACAATCTCAGCTTTGAAGCACTGAGGTCTCGTCTAACCATTGCTAAAGAATACACTCCATGGGTCTAGAACAGCCATATACTGTGACTATTTTCCTGATGAGGAAATAATCAAATGGAGGATCATTAAATTATCCTACGCTATGTTGATGGTATCAACATCTTTGATAGTTGATACCAAATAATAGCAGGCATTCAATGAGATGTAGGTTTTCTACATTGGGAGAGTTATCTCTTAAGTTTTATAGAAAAAATGATGAGACTTTCTTTTATTCCTTGACTGGCCTCTATGCTTCATAGCATACAGCAGCTATATATTGGATTAGTTTTCCTCTGAGCTTCTTGGACAGGAAGGTAATCAGATGAAGCTGAGGGGAGGGAGAAGAGGCAAGCTAGGGTCCTGCAGAAAAGAAAAAAAGTAGAGGCTGGGTACCCAAGTATTCAGTGGGGAAAGAACTGGGCATTTCTTGTCTTTATGAGAAAAAAAAAGTAATCTTTAGTGTATACATCAGGTTATGTTTTCCTGGGGATAAATTTCATGGCATCTCTTGAACATTTCTCCTAATATAACCTGTTGCTGCTGTCTGATTTAGATTGTACCCCATTATATGGTTACTCATATAATTCAAAACATGGCCTTTAGTAAAGACTGGCTCTTCCACATCAAAGCCAATGAGCTTGTAACTTGGGAAACCTGGCCCATCATATGGGACTTTGGTTGATTGAATCCGATATGCACAAACTGCCATCCTTGAAGAGAGACAATGGCTTCAAGATTCAACATCCAGCAGCTGACCAATTCCTAAGTAGCAACATTACAGGCATTAAAAGCATTTTTTCCCCCTTTGGTCAGGTTTTGGGCATCCAAAATCTTCTCAGGAAGACTATTGTACGCATTATTTTTATTGCAGATCTTGCTTCTCAGAAGTTAGCTTATTATTGTATTTAACTAATATCAGTTGCCAAAGCATTGTACAAAGACTAAGAACAATTTAAAGCCGTCTAATCCTGCTTTAAGCAAACAATAAGCAAATGTTAAACATCTAAACTGGAGAAACAATATATATACCAGTGGGTTCATAAAGCACCCTGTTCCAGGGTTTGTTATAACAGCAAAATCTTCAAAGCTTTCCTGAAGAGCTAGGACCAAATGAAATTCAGGGACAGTGCTATTCCAAAGAGTAGGGGTGACTGCAGGTAATACACTTCTTCCATCCAGAAGCAGACCTTGCCTTGTTGATGGGAACAGAAATATACCTGCCCTTCCAGATCTTACTGGATGGGCAGAAAAATCAGAAAAGGAAGGTACCATATATATTCAGGCTCCAAGCCATGTAGGGCTTTATGGGTGAAAACCAACATAAATAACTCCCAGAAGTCAAGCAGTAAGCTCTGCAAAGTAGAGTTGTCACATGAGTGAAATGAGAGACAATCACAACTAGTTGTGCTGCACACAATGCACCAAGGAGTTCTACGCTATGCTGAGATTTGGACTCAGTGGATCATAGTATGGCAGATCGACTGGACTTCACACAACACAAGAGGCAAAGCCTATTTTTAGAGCTGTAGAGAAAACATCAATATGGAATTTGAGGCTAGTGAAAGCTTTTGCTTTTTTTCCTATTTCATTTCTCTCTTCTATCATTAATGACTGGTTTGAGATTTTAACAGCTCTTTAAATTCAGCATTTGAAATCTTCCATCTCTTAAAAAATGTACTTAGCAGTGATTAGTGCTTTCCATAGTTCAACTGAACTCAATACTGTATATTCAAACTATTTTAAAGGTAATTTTTAGAAGGCTTCCACAATGCCAGTACAATTTTTTGGGAATATTTCTATTGTCTCATGCATTTTATGCCTTTTGATGATGAAGCTGGCTTCTCTGTAAAAAAAAAAATAAATCCTATACCACACTGTGCAAGTGAGTAGAGAACTTTCAGAATTGAGCCATTATGTATAATATTCCATAAGAACAAGGAAATATTGTACCCCTGTATTAGCTTCCTATTCATGATTCCACTTTTCACTATACTATGATACCATTTTGCTGATATATTTTCTTCTTTAATGAGTAGCTTCATTAAAGTCTACTCCAATTCTTAGCTACTTGGTGAACTTTACACAAATGCTGCTGCTTCTACTTTATAGTTTTTCACAGCAGGGATTTTCGGTTTCTTCAGAGAGAACTATCTGTTTAAGAAAGATTAATACATTTCATTCCATGTGGGCCTTTCTGATTGGACAGTAGCTTTATAGACATAACTGGTCGCAGCCATCAAACTTTGTTCCTTCTTCCTGCCTCACTATCCAGGTTGCTTTGATGCTTGCTTCATTAATTGCCTCAGCATACTTTACCAGTCTTTCTTGAAGGTGATACAAGAGACCACAATAAAGGAAAGCAGGTTGCTTGCCTGTAGCTATAATTGTTTAAATAGCCTTTCATTTGCGTGATTCTCCTATTGACTGGGGATGGGTGGGGAGGTGTTTGCTCAATGAATTTAGGCAGCTTCTTCAGGCATGTACAGTAGGATGGAGCAGTCAAGGACCACCACAAAAACGTTGGTTCAGAATGTTTTCAAAAGAATAATAAGCCTGTTTGTGGAAGTACAGACGGCCACTCCAAGAGCTATAACTGCAGTTAAGCAGCCTGTTATTTTTCTTCTCTATTACCTTGTTACCTCCTAATGATTGTCCATGCATCATGTGCAGGACTATGCGGTGGGTCACAGCATATTCAGTTTCAGCTTTTTCACATTTCTCTCTTACATTGTTTCTTTATTAACAGCATAGAGAAATATGTAACAATGATATGCTAATAATATGTTTTGCCAAGCAAAAGTGTAAAGTAATAAAATGTTTGTCACTTATTCTACAAATGGTCTAATTTCTGCTCTTATTTTAGAGTATTTCAATAGCTTTTAAAACTTTTTCAGCTCATGGTTGCAGACAGCCAGAGACGCCAGCGAATGTAGATGTAAAAGCAATAGATCTACCTACACTAGGCTACACTCTGGTATATACGTGTCAGCCGGGATTTTTTCTTGCTGGTGGATCAGAACACCGGACATGTAAACCAGACATGAAATGGACAGGAAAATCACCTGTTTGTAAAAGTAAGTCACTGATAAATTAATGGTAAAGTTTAATAGTTTATAAGGTCCATTTCTAGTTTATTTAAAATGTTTTAAATCTATCATCTATCTATCTATCTATCTATCTATCTATCTATCTATCTATCTCATCATATTATAATCATATTATATATTATCTTCCTGAGACATAGAGACATCAAATAATGAGAACAAATAATGTCATCTATATTGAAGATAGAAATTAATATCTAAATATTATATATATATATATATATATATATATATATATATATATATATATATATATATATAATATTAACTTATTAATATTATTTAAATATTCTACAATACTAACATATAATAGGTATTCATCTGTTGGACTGGCCACCTCATGGAAACTTTGGCAAAGAGTGTCATGAGCTGTTGAGACATCTTGGAGTTGCTTAGATTCCAAGGGTAGCACTCCCTCTTGTTTTCTGTTGCTACCTCCAGAAACACCACTAGTGAAATGTTGACTTACTAAAATTTCTGCTCAGCAAGGAGAAACAAGGCGGAAAGGGGAAATTTTATTTGCTGATATTTTACAAAAAAATAGTACTATATTGATGGAGAGGTGATCAAATTATACAAGTAATTTTAGAAATAAGGCAAGTTCTGAGGAGTAATTATGTCTTTCATTTTGCTTTAGTTATTGAAAGTTTCTCTATGCTGAGAAAGTATGATTGTTTAAGATATTTTGTGGATACTAAGCAGATAGAAATTTTTTTTTTTATTGAAAAAGTTTTCAAATACAAGTTTTTCCCCCTTTCCCCCCCCCTCTTCCCTAACCCACCCTTTCCACCCAACCCCCCCTGTGACTTCTTCACAACAATAGGCTATTTCATAACTAGTTACATACATAATATCTTTCCTTTCCCTTAATCCCTTCTCGAAATACTGACCCTTAACATGTTAAGCTTATTGAGTATTATTACAATTTAACCTTTAGTCTTTTATATATATTAATATAACATTTTAAATCGACCTTCTCCCTGCATCCAAATTTAACATTTATTCAATTCTGTCCAATTCCTCCACTCCTCTAAATATATGACTTAAAATCATACAGTACAATACAATTCTAGATATAATCCACTACCCACTTTACTAAAATATACACATATCTATATATGCATCCCATTTTATAAAAAGAAGAAAAAAAAAGAGAAAAAAAATATATCTTCTTTAGTATCTTTCCACTGAATTATTAAGTCCTCCACTCCCCTAAATATATGACTTAAGAATCCTTTTTCTTAGACTAATCAATCAGTAAGCTAACCTATTTCAACCCTTCAATTCCTACAAAATCATGCAGTACAATTCTAGATATAATCCACTGCCCACAATACTAAGATATACACATATCTATATATGCATTCCATTTTGTAAAAAAGGAAAAAAACAATAACTTTAAATTTATAATCCATATAGTATCTTCTTTGATGTCTTTCCTCTAGATTGTTAAATCCATCACCCATAATAGGGTAAAATAACATGCTAGTGCAACAGTTTGTTCAAAATCTCCAGTCATCTTCTGCCCCCATCAGTAGTAAATATCCTCGCATCTGTATAAAAGCAAAAACAACCACCCGAGTGACATTATAATTATAATTATATCCATATGGTATAGTTGTGTTATTCATCAGGATTATTAATTCCCATCATCCTACTGAGTAACATCCAGATCTTCTGCATGCCCCGGCGAAACTCTCCTGCCTTATAACTCAAAATAGTTATAATATATTTACCAAAAAAAAAAAAAATAATTTTTTTAGATGATTCAAATCCAACAAAGTGAGGCTCTTTTCACATCCCAAAACCATGGCCTTGCAGAGATCTGCCACAATCCTCAGGATAGTATCAAACAATTGTTCGCCTCCACTATCTTTTCAAATATTCATTCATTTTTTAAAGTCCCTGGCATCACTGTTGCATAGTTTAGAAATTGCTGTTTCTGTGCGATCTATTTCTTTTCTTTTTCTTTTCCGGGTTGAATTTCCATCCTCGTTTCTTGCCTACCAATTGTGTGTCTGCTAGTTGATTTTCATTCTGCTTTATGTAATGTTCTTGTTGGGTTAGTTTTATCATCTCATCTTTCTTCTCTGTCACTTGTATATCAACTGATTGATTTGCACACTTGTCTGTGACTTGATGGTTCATCACATTGGAGTCGGATGACACTGCTCTCTTATTTATAGACAGTCCAGCTGGGGTATCCAGGGAGTCCAAAGACAATTTATCCATCACAACCTCTGTAATTTGATGTTTTCCTTTTGTTTCCAACTCCTTTTGCTTATCCTGTATTATGCCTAAAGGTGTTAAATTCATTTTTAAAATTTTTTGATAAAAATCTTCCGCTTTTTCAACAGTATGCAATTGATATCTTATTCCTTGATATCTCAATATTAGGCCAACTGGGGTGTCCCACCTGAATAGGATATTTCTTTTTTTTAATTCAGTCACTAGAAAGCCAAATTTCTTCCTCTCCATTAACATCTTGGGCGGGAGCTCCTTAAAAATCCAAATCTTTCTTCCATGAAATTGCAAGGTAGAGTTAAAAGAGTTCTGCACAATATTATTCCTAATTTCTTTATCTGTAAAATAGATCACCACATCTCTAGGCAATTGCCTTTGCTTTGCCAGCCAGGAGTTTATTCTGTAAATTCTATCAATCCTGCAATACACTTCATCAGGTTGAACCTTTAAGATCCCAGCCAGAATTTCAGAAGATATTTTCCTTAAATCATCTCTATTATTTTCCTGCAAACCTCTCAGTCTAATTGCATATTCTGTAAAATTATATTGAATCATTAAAACTTCTCTTTCAATCCTCTGTTGTACATTTTCTTCATTACCAATCTTTTGGTCAGTCTCCATTTTAGATTTGTCTTCCGAGCTATTATCCTGAGTGTTTATCAAATCCTTTTTAATTTTTTGAGTCATGTCATCCAAATTCTCCTCAATTTCCTTCATTTTAGACTCTAATAATTTAGTCTTTGCATCCACCCGAATCAGAAAGCCTGATAAACCATTAGTAGCTTTTAAAATCTTTTGATTCAAAAAGTCAAACTTTGATTTGACCAATTCACCAATTTCTTTAATTTCCTGCTTAAATTTTTCAAGTTGCTGGTTCACAATCTCATCCCTTCTTACAATCTCTTCAAGGATAAATTCTAATATATTAAAATCGGGTTTCTGACGCTGGAGAGTTGAAATTTGTTGGCGTAATTTCTTGAGAGGGGAAGTTCCCCCCCCATTTGTCCAGCTGTATAAGTCCCGATGCCATTTCCCACACAGACAAGATTTAGCAAAAAAGAGAGAATAGAAAACGAAAGGACTTTCCCTTAGAAAGAGAAAAAAAAAAACTTCTTTTCAATCAACAGCACAGGAGCGAGGTTTTATCTACAAATGTAGCCAGTGATATTTATTCCGCTACATTGTAGTAAGGAGAAACGGAAGGACTTTCCCTTTTAGCCCTTCTCCAGCCACAGCAGACGCCATTTTAAAAGGTTCTTTTTCCCTCTTTTCCTCTCCTCTTTTCTCTTAAATAGATTTTGGAAGGGTGAAATACTTGCAGTTCAGTATTAAGGGTCCAGCTCGTCATTTCTTTAATTATTCTGTTGAATTCGCAGGCTTGCTCTTGACGCCTGGCTCTGCATAAGCAGAGGTCTCCCAAAGCCCGGAGCAGCGGCAGGGGATATGGGGCTTCTCATCCGCTCCGTCCCAAAAGTAAAAAAAAAACTTTTGGGACACTGCGGAGAGTTCTACCCACCCCTGCCGGCTCTATCTCCGTTTCCTCTTGGGAACGGAGTTTTTTTGAGCCGCCATCCACTGTAACGGCGGCTCTATACAGGCAAAGGAAGCTGACGATCCCAAAGGAACGTCTGGCGGCGGCCAGCAGCAAACCGGAAGCCAAGCAGATAGAAATTTTGATCACATCAGTCAGCAATTTTACAAAATAATCTATGAATGTAGGTTGTCCCTTTCCTCTTCCTTTGTATTAATAATCTTGAAATTAGAGAAGGTGAAAGGAAGCAATTTAAATGTATCTCATATAGCTCATGTCTCTCAGATTAACACATTTTATTAGAAGGCAGGCAGCTTCTGTTTCTTTTTAAGTAACATTTGTTAATTGGAAAAGGTGCAAGCAGATTCTTTTCAGTCTCAGGTATTAATATTACCAATTAAGAAAACATGAGGGTTAGATGGAATTTCAAGGAAGTACTATAAATAATTGCCCAGATGTACAGGCTTTATAATTATAAAAATTAATACTAACAAATAGAAAGATTGTTTAATTTATCCAGTAGAGTGTCAGAGTTAAGATGTTAGACTAGGAGTGGGAGAGATAGGTTACTAAGTGACTTTGGAACAGTCTGTATCTCAGTCAAACATTTTTCACATGATTGTTGTAAAGATGAATAGGAGGAGGAAAATGTATGACTATAAGCTTCTGAATAAAAGGCAGACTATAAATCTGATAAATAAATGTTATTGATTCGAGGACAACTGCCAATATATAAAGTTATCCTAATTTCTTATGGGAATAAAAGATTTGCTCCTTTTGGCAATAAATGTTGCCTACATGTTTGTTTCTACTTCAAGACTTTACATTCATAATAAGAAAAGAATGTTTGTGGCATTTTGATGCTGGTGGAAAAAAAATCTTGATTCATCTTTGAACATGGAAAAAGCCTCAGCAGACATTATTGATTTTATCCACAAGACAAAGATGGTGTAAATACTATGCTCAGGACAAATTATTTATCTTTTGTTATCATTAATAGACAAGTAGCAAATTAGAGCTACCACATTTGTAATTCTAGTAATACTTTCCACAAATCATCTGGTATTTCCAACTATGAATCTTAAATTCTCAAATGGGAAAGAGGAAAGTTGATACTAACTAGGGTCTATGACAATTCACTACAGCCAACTCGCCACAGCCAACTCGCCACAGCCAACTCACCACAGCTAACTTGCCATGGCCAATTTGCCATGGCCAACTCACCATTGGACAACTCATCACGGTCATCTTACCATGAGAACTCACTGTGGGACAAGAGTTACACTAATATCAAAGGAATGGTGGAATAGAATCATTTATAAAGGAGGGAAAAAAGGAAATGTGAATGACAATCTATCTATCTATCTATCTATCTATCTATCTATCTATCTATCTATCTATCTATATTATTTTAAATAATTAAATTGAATTGTTAAATTGTCCATGATGAGTTGTCCTATAAGCGAGTAGTCCATGGTGAGTTGTCCCATTCTGACTAAAACTATGTATTATGCTGTTGCTCCATCAAGTTTCTGAAAGCAGAGTTGGAATGAGTAGAAAACAACTGAACAAAATTGAATTATAAGGAACAGGAACTAGGATTTATGTAATAGGAATAGGAAGAAGGGGGAAGCAAAATACACATTCAAGTGAATAAAGAATTTAATATATCCTTGCTTAAAAAAAGTACTGATAATTATCTTCAGTAAATTGCAATTAAGGCATCAATTTAATAACCTGTCTTGGGTTATGTGTCTTAAATTTGGTGGTAGTTGTAGGCCTCACTCTCTTCCTCTTAAATTGATTGGGAAATGGTTTGTGGATGTTACCTGAGGGAAGTAGGCAATTTATCTCATAACTTCTACTTTTCTTTTCTGAATCTATTTTCTGGATTTTTTTTTTCTTTTGGTCAATCTGTCTTCTTTAACAGTCTTCTCAAAGTTACTCCTCAAGATCTTGAGGTGGCTTTTTTGATCAAATGACATTACTTCAGAATTATACTCATAGACATACACATATCATGCATAATTAAGTCTATTAAGGCTAAGAGGTTGCTAGGGCTGCCGCCTGGAGCTGATCAGAGGAGAAGTGAAACAGAAAGTTCTAGCCAGGGAAATTTGGGTAGAAATTGTCCATAAAAAAAGAACGGTGAGGAGAAGGAGTTAAATATGAAATTTTGGAGGAGATTTATCCATATGCTTGGTGAAGTTTCTGAGGGTTTTTCTAGCTTGAGCTAGCTATTGACTTTCTGTTCCAGCCCCTGAGAAAGAGGAGGAGCTCAAATTCAAACTTAAAAGAGTTTCTCCCCTGCCCGCCCCCCAAAAAATCATTGAAATAAGAGGAACAATTCTTATTCTTTGCCTTTTGTCTGGGGACTGATACTTTGTAAAAGTATTTATAAAAGTTCTGGAATTGGGCATGATCAGTTTCTAGCCAAGTTTGGCAGTGACACCAAACTGTTCAGAGTGGCAAAAGCAATAAGTATCTCTGTGCAATAGGGAAATGGGCATCAAAATGTCAAATGACATTCAATATTAACAAGGACAAAATAATGCATGTTGGAGCCAAAATATTAACTACTTATACAAACTAATTACATCAGAAATAACAGTGATTGATGAGGGAAGAGCTCTTGGAGTAATGGTAAACATTTCAATGATGGTTTCAACAGGGTGTGCATCTGCTGTAAAAAGGCCAAAAGCTTGTTAGGAATAATTAGAAATGATATTGAAAATAGAGATGCCAACATTGCAATGCCCTTGATGTAAATCAACAGTGTGAACACCTCTGGAATATTGGAATATGTGATATAGTTCAAAAAAGGGCAACTGAGATGGAGCAGCTTCTGTATGAGGAAAGGCTGGAACATTTGGGACTTTTTAGACTAGAAAGAAGGTGAATGAGGGCACATGATTGAGATGTATAAAATTGTACACAGTGTGGATAAAGTGGACAAGATTAATATGTTTTCACCTTCCCAAAGTAGTAGAACCAGAGATTACCTCTGAAGTTGAATCCTGGAACCATCCTTAGACAAAAAGAAAAAAAATACAGACCTTTTAATTAAACTTTAGAATTTGCTAACAGAAAATGAATGTCAGATAATAGTTTGGCTGGCTTCCAAAACGCTGAATAAATTCATGAAATTCATGGAAATCAGTGGCTATTGGCCTTAATGGCCTTAATGGTAGTGTGACTGCCTCTGAAGGCATCTGCTGGGAAACCAGGGGCTTCCTTGTGTAGTTTGTTGGCTAATGTGGAAGAGATTGGTGGACGACATAGACAGCAGGGCACTGCTTATGTTCTTATTTTAAACTTTACCTCTACTTTCCTGAATAGTTCATTTTCCAAAATAGGTTTTATTCATTTGCATGTCTAATTAATAAACATGCCATTTTATGTATCTTTTAAGCATGTGTATTCTTCCTCTAAGATGGTAAGCAGGAGATTTTATTGTCAAGCAACATCCTAAAGTCTCATATGTTGGTTTGTGTTCACTCCTAATGTCTTTTAGTGCTATAGGCCTAATAATGGAAACATTCTTCTTTGAAGAAAGGGGGATCTGATTCTGCTGCCTTGACTTGTAGCTTAGACCACTTTTAGAATATATCTCTCTCAAAACTGATTTTATGGCTCCATTTATGGAAGAAGCTTTTTACTTGTAACTGTTGGCTTGTCGAGAATCATATAACAATCATACTCCAATCCACTACAGTAAAGCCCAGCTTGCTTCAGAAGGATATCACCACAGCTCTTGATGTTGCTTGCTATAGGTTCGTATAGGTGCTCTGGATAATCTGAAAGTCTTCATGTGGTCTCCCTTTTATAGAAGGATGAGAAATAAGTAGCTATCATGTACTACAATGTGAAAACTTTATTTGCAGTGAACTAAGAATGAGCAATCTACGGCTTTCTAGGTGTGTTAAAGTAACATGCTGCCCTACTGCATCTGGTGAGAGTTAAGGATTCAGGACTATCGGCAGAGTTATAGGTTGCCGAGTCTTAATGCAACACATACATTGCTAATCTCTATGTCACTGTCTTAGTTTTTCATGTGTGTCTTTTAGTCTTTGATGTTTATATAATACAAGTTCAATATGTAAATAAACTTCCTCTGAACAACTGCAAGAAATCCACTTGTAAAATAAATATGAAGTTGCATGTTTTTCACCTAATGAGAAACAAACAAGCTTTCCTATAAATCTATATGTATTTTTTTTTAAAAAAAATAGAAATTAACATATAAGCAAAAGGGGAGATTTGATGAGAATTGCTCTTTACAGCTCTATGCTTTCTGGATTCAACACTTTAAAGATAGCTTTTTTTTCTTTTTGTTTATTACTGTGCTTAAAATGCTGGCCCTTTCCAAATAGGAACATGATAAGGCAGGACTATTTCCTGAATGCCTGCCTATTTTTCCTTATTGCACTTCAGGAAATTCTCTTTTCTACCTAATCATAGTCTACATTCCTAAACACAGGTCATTGGCCATTGTGAGTTAAAATGCATTGAATTATGTTGCTACTAGATTAGCAGGAGATGCACTCCAAGATAAAAGATTTTCATATGTAGCGCAGCAAACTTGAATTGTTTGTTATATAGTACTATTACCAAGAGGTTTTCCAACCACTGGTGCATAGTAAGAAATATGATCATAGTCCTGGCTGTTTCTGGCTTATAATTATGTCATTAGTTTAATAGAATTTAATTATAGTTTTTCAATGTGTATAAAGACATACATGTACACCTTCATCATTACTAGTTTAAGGCTCTCTGTTACAGCACTGTGGTTGATATAAACATTATTTTTTTTTAGAAACGAGATCAGCAATTATCCCCACCATCAGCAAACTTGCCACAATGCAAACTTTGGAGTCCTGAAAGTTTTATTTTTTTCTGATAAGTATACAGAACTATATCTGGTTGAATATGTAATACAGATTTTAGCTATGTCTACCATAAATAATAGGTGTATCAGAAAACACACAATTGCCTCAGTCAAGCATTATGTATCAACAATTAAGAATATGTTTATAAAAATGATAATTTGTCTTTTTACTTGTAGGTAAAGGAGTGAGAGAAGTTAATGAGACAGTAACTAAAACACCAGGTTTGTATACGAGAACAGTTTTAGAACTAAGCACCTTAAGTTCTTCTGCAGTTTCTCATACAATAAAAATACTTCTAGCCTTTATCAGAACACTTCATCACTGATATAAAAATTTACTTAAATCCTGAAATATAAGCTCAATTGTCTGAAACTGCACTTTTTTAAAAAAAGGTACCCATTATTTTGGCATTATTTAGGGGTATTTTCATTACCCACACACATACAAAACTTGTGAATAGGGTCTGGAGGCCCATCTCTGCCACTTTATGGAATATTTTATTAGTCCAATTTATATGCCGCCCTTCTCTGTAGACTCAGGGCGGCTTACAATGCATTATAGCAATAGCCTGCATACTTTTATGTATATACCTGCTTATTAGGGCTTTCACCCCTGCAAGCAGTGTTGTTCTATACAAAGCTGGTTTATTGCTCCCACAATCCGGGTCCTCAATTTACCTACCTCGAAAGGATGGAAGGCTGAGTCAACCTTGAGCCTGGTGAGATTTGAACTTGTACTAATTGCAGGCAGCTGGCAGCTAAGTGCTAGCACTTAACAGCACTTAGTTCGCTGCACCACCAAGGCTCTTATGAAAGGGATCTAGGAGTGCTAGCGAAAAACCACTTAAGAGTGAGAAAACAGTTGCTTGCAGCTGCCAAAAAAAGCCAATACAGTCCTAGGCGGTATCAACAGAGTGTCAAAATAATGTACTCTGTTAGTACAGCTTGATACTGCTTTAGTAAGACCACACTTGGAATACTGCGTCCAATTTTGATCACTGCGATATAAACAAGATATTGAGACTCTAGAAAGAGTCCAAAGAAAAGTAACAATGATGATTACAGGGTTAGAGGCTAAAACATACAATGAAGAGTTGCGAGAATTAAGTATGAGTAGTCTAATGAAGAGAAGGATCAGAGGTGACATGATAGTAGTCTTCCAATATTTGAATATCAAAAAGAAGAGGGTGACAACCTAATCTCCAAAGCACCTGAGGGCAAGACAAGAAGTAACGGATGGAAACTTACCAAAGAGAGATCCAAGTAGAACTAAAGAGAAATTTCTTGACAATAAGAACAATTAATCAGTGGAATGGTTGCATTCAGTGCACCGACACTGAGATTTTTAAGAAGAGATTGGGCAACCATTTGTCCATAATGATATAGGGTCAAGCAGGGGTTGGACTAGAAGACTTATTCAAGGTCCCTTCTAATTCTGTTATTCTGTTATGATATATAGAGATGTAAGTGACTAAAAAGTGATTTCAAAAAATATTCTGAACCTCATACATGCACATTGTGCACCTCTTCACTACTTATTAATATAAACAGAACTTTTCCCCACCCCCTTGCAAGCTTGAAAAAAAGATAATGCCGTGTTAAAGAGAAAATCACCACCATATTTAATATTAATACAACTCTTAAAACAATGGCCCCCTTTTCTGGCTTGTTCAGAAGCCTGAAATAAATTAGGCCATTTTAATGCATAAGAAAAAGGTGTGCTGTGCTTGCATGTACAACTTGACTTGGTAGACTGATAGACAGAATATCTTCAATCTTGGGATTTTCCCATGCATTCTCTAGTTGCACAGCCAATGCATAATTTTATCAACATAAAACTAGATGGCATTAGTTCTAGAACTAGAAACTAATTGCTAGAAGCTAAAATCTAATACATTATATATTAGAATCTAGAGAGACTATTGCTTTATATCAGACAATGTACTATAATGGAGAGCCTTATCATAAAAGTAGGAGTTAAACAACACCACAGATGTCGTATGTAAAAATTATTCTGTTCCCATGTTATAAATAGTGTGCTAGAGAAAAGCAAATATATTTTAAAAATCAAATTCATTTCATAATGCTGCATATTTTAATTTGTTCAGTTTTAAATTTCAGCTTCTCCTGGATTTGCTTAACTTTCAAATTCATAACCCTGGCCTCAGAGGAGGATTTACAGGATTCACACAGAAAAATACCATGTGACAGTAATGTGCAAATCAGCCAGGACATGATTTGAAAATGGAAAGTTTCTACTAAAATTTGGGATCTGAAATTGAAATATAATAAATTTAAGTTCTAAATGTTACCATTGATTCTATAAATAGGCCTTCCTCTTGAAACACAGTAGTTTTTGGGATTCTCTTCTTCCTTACTTTTCTTAAACAAAAACAACTTTTCAGAAGTTCTTGAATTATGATTCAAGCTGTCACAGATTAAAAGCTGTCACATGAGAAAACAAAACACTAACTTTAAATATGTTCTTATTCCAAAGGATGTCTAACAACACCCATAGATCTTCCTTCCTTATTGTTTATTTATTATACAGTTCTTAGTTTTGGAGTCTCTGTGGGCCCTCACAAAACAAAATAACAACACTAGCAGCACTTACTTTCATTGCCCAATGAAGTTTTCTCTGTACTGTAGGTTACCCAGGTACTAGTGAAACATATATCAATGACGGAACAAGAATTTAACTTGCTCAAGTATGTTTATATAATTCTCACCTAGATGTTTCAGCCTGAAGGCTAATTAGCCCATAATGCTACAAAATGAAAAATTCATGTCACAAGACTAATGTTCTTAATTATCCAGCTACCTGTGCATTCTTTTCAGTGGTGTTATAACCTTACAATGCTTTCAGTGTGTCTTCAGTGTTGAATGTGCAATATGTCTTTTTATTCTTTAACCAAAATGTGCTTCCTGTCTCTCTCACCTACCAACAAAACTAAAATCTGAAATTAAATTGTACTTAATTTGCACAATATAATTGATACCATGTTACATTACAATCCACCTATTTCCTTGCTAACTGAGAGGTTTTGGTTTTGCTTGTCTTCCAAATAATGAAAGAAAACCAAGAATCCGTGGCCACCTTGCCACTATGAGGAAAAGAGGCTGACAAATAAACTGCCCTATATTTTAAACAACAAAGTTACCGCGAGAGTAACCAATATGGAGGAAACTGTCTTATTGTAGGCATGAGAATCAGACATTCCATTAATTCTTCATGAAAATTTTAAACTGTGCACCAATATCCAATTTTTCATGTATGATTCTCAATGAAATAAATGAGATTTAACCATGTCTACCATTTGTCAAGAATGCATCCAAACTGTCTTGAGCTTTTTTTTTCTTTAATGGATGAATGCTTTTCTTAACTAAAAATGTAATACTGTTCCAATACATTATTTTAAAAACATTTCATTACAATGACCAATGTCACTGTACTTTTTTTTTAAAAAAAAAATTCTTTAAAAAAGCTATTTCCTCGTATTTTTTTGGAGAGCTGGAAAAGAGATTGAAATAGGGAGAGAGAGAGAGTGGTTTCTTGAAATTTATTTTAAAACAAATTTAGTTAATTTGACATTTTCCTACCTATCTATTCATTATGGAGACATTTTGAGGGGAAAAGAAATATGTATATTGGGCAAAATTATGTATTCAGAGGAATACAGGGGAACAAATGTATAGGAAAATGTGTGTGTATGCTTGTGTGTGTATAAAATCATGTACATTTTTGGGGAGGGGATACTGTGAAAATAGGAAAAACAGAGTTTTAAATGAAGAAACTTAAAGGACTTGGAATCAATGCATAAAATTAGTTTATTTTTATTTGAAATCACTCATGGTACAACAGAAAAAATCCTAAACTTCTATACATCAAGGTTTACCAGAAGTGTTATCATTGATATATTAATATTTTAGATTGACAAGTATTACCAATTATGGAACCACCTGTGTGGGCCAGCTATAATAATGTATTGAATAACTTGTTGAATAAAAAAAAAGGCATCTGTTTGTAGACCAAGGTGATTTTCTTTTGTATTTCTTCTTCAGTTCCCTCCGATGTATTTTTTATAAATTCACTGTGGAAGGGGTTTTATGAGCATCTAGGGAAAAGACAAGTTGCAACTCTTACAGTTGACTGGTTCAATGCTACAAGCAGTAAGGTGAATGCTACTTTCATTGATGCATCCAGCATGCAACTTAAATTATCAGGTGAGATTAAAAACCGGACATTTGTCATCGAAGCTATCCAAATGTTATGCTGATTAAAGGGTCATGGACATTTCATGGATATACATTAGTCCTTGTTTAACAACCCTAATTGAGACTGGAAACTCCATCGCTAAGCAAAGCAGTTGTTAAACAAAACGTTGTGTAATCACCCTACTTAGTGATGACAGTTCTAACAATCCTTTATGCAGTCGTTAAACAAAACATACAGAGGTGTTTATACTTCACATGACTATGACTTGCAATCTCCTAACATATTCCCCACTGAATTTACTGCAATAGGTGTTAAGTGTGAGGATGGGTCATAAGTCATGCTTTTTAGAATTATTGTAACTTCAAAGAGTTACTAAACAAATGGTTGTTAAGTGAGGATTACCTGTATATGGTATTTCAAATCCTAATCATATACATACAGTATTATTTCAGAACCCTATATACATATGTTAAAAAAAGTGTCTATTAAGTGGGCAAAATCATCAGATGCTTGATGAAAACAAAACAAAACAAATGGAAACTACATTTTAACAATTGTATTGCTATAGTTTGGATGTTATGATTTCCTAATGCACTGTTAGTTTTTTAGATAGAACTAAAGTCTGTAGTTCAGCTTTATTATGACTTTCAGTATCTGCAATTTCCATTTGAATTTTGGTTTGGGTATACATAGTCATAATTTTCTTTTGGTACTCTGCAGCCCATTTTAATCTTGAATCATTCCCTTTTAATGAGAATGGTAAAACATGGTTTGTTTGTTTTTTACTGATAATGCAATCATTTCTGTGAAATATGTCATATTTAAAATGTTTCAGCATCAGTTGCCCATTAATAATTTTAGGTTAATATGCAACTACTTTTATTATTACTTTTTAAAAATAGCTTGTCTTTTCAATAGCATAAATTTAGAATGACAGCTAGGTTTCTGAATGTATATTTAAATTAAAATTCTGTGTACTTTTTGTAAATCAATATTTAGTTTGAAAGTACCGCATTTGCCCCTTTAAAAGGAATAAGTATTTTACTGAAGTGCTAGAAATAAAGGAAAAACATTCTATGGAGGGGTGGTTAAGACAGTGCCGAAATACAGACTCACAGGTCCAGTTCATATTTAATTTGGGAAAATTAGGACTTGTATTGGACTTTGTAATATTTGAAGGCCAGAATTATGCATGATAGGCTAATCATTAAGTAAAATATTGTGATATATCCTGCTGATTTCATCATTGCCACATCTTTACTAGGGTATGTTATAAAAACATTGCCATGACATTCAGGTAACATATGGTCTAGTTTAGAAGCTTTACTGTAACAAAGTAGGGATTTTATTTGCCTTGTTACACGTTTGCATAGCAACCACTAATTAGTCCTCATTTTATGTAAATGAAGTTGAAAGGGTAATTAAACTGATTTTCACATACAGATTTCTCGAACACATATGGTTGTATAAACTTGCTTTCAAATAATCTTTTATAGGCACTTACAAGAAAGAAGAAGCTCATTTGCTTCTGAAAGTCTATCATGTTAAAAATCCTAAAGAAGGTTTTGTAAACAAGCTTGAAAACGACAAATGGGCATTGGATGGCTATGTAAGTAAATACACATCTCTGAAAAAAAATGTTAACTGTATTGAACAGTTTGAATAGTGTCACTAAATATGAGACATATAATTATATTTTATATAATATTGCATACCATATAATTTCCTTCTTTGAGTGGGATCTTACATGAATGCATATATATTATACAGGTAGTCCTCGACATACCCCCACAATTGAGCCCAAAATTTCTGTTGCTAAGCAAGACAGGTGTTAAGTGAGTTTTGACCCATTTTATGACTTTTCTTGCCACAGTTACTAAGCGAATCACTGCAAGTGTTAAGGTAATAGCAAGTTTATTAAGTGAATCTGGCTTCCCCATTGACTTTGCTTGTCAGAAAGTCACATGTCCCCGAGACTCTGCAACTGTCATAAATGCATGGCAGTCGCCAAGTGTTTAGATTTTGAACATGTGACCATGGGGATGCTGCAAAGTCCGTAAGTGTGAAAAATGGTTCCAAGTCGCTTTTTAAAATGCTGTTGTAACTTAAAAGGGTTACAACAGCACTAAATAAATGGTTGTAAATAGAGAACTACCTGTATGTGAGATTCCCCCCCCCACAAAAAAAAGAGAGAGATGGGCAAATCATTTAAAGGCAGAAAATGCCTTTCTCAATGTGTAAAAGCAACCAAGTCCTCTGGAAGGCCTGGGGTAGTTGCTTCAAAGTTTTTCTTTAATGATCTGCACATTTGTGTGCATACACTTGCAAAGTCTTCTTCTGGAAGAAACAATCAGAAAAGCAAACTGGCTTTTGAAGCATCCTTGAGATGTCTACCAGAGGATACAGCTGCTATAATGCTTCAAGTAGAGATAGCAATAGCACTTAGACTTATATACCACTTCAGAGTGCTTTTACAGCAATCTCTAAGCGGTTTGCAAAGTCAGCATATTGCCCCCAACAATTTGAGTCCTCATTTTATCAATCCTGGAAGGATGGAAGGCTGAGTCAACCTTGAGCCTGGTGAGATTCAAATTTCCATAGTTGTAAATATCTCATATTTGTTAATTATATTACACATTTAATTGAAAATTGTTATCAATATAATTATGAAATTGCATTGGTTATACTTGAAAGTATTAGCAATCACATATCAATTGCTCCTCCTTATTGAAAAATGGGGATCCCTCAGAATGGGACAGGTAGTACTTGCTTAATGACTGCCTTGTTTAGCAAACATTCAAAGGTACAAGGGTTGAAAAAAGCCCAGCTTTGCAACCAATCCTTGCCTTTATGGCCATCATAATGTCCCATAAGCCCGTGATTGCCATTTGGGAACTTCATAAACAGTTTCCAACAAGCAGAATGAGTGGAGAACCTAGAAGTAGAAGTTGTGGTCCCATGATGTCTCATTTAACAATGAAAGCAGAAGTGATATCATTAGTCTGGCATAGTTATGTGATTTTTCACTTAGCAATCATGGTCCCAGTTGTGGTCATTCGACTACCTGAATAGGTTTCAAATGTTCAAGTATTTCTGCCAGGGATGCATATACTATAAGAGTAAAGAAAACAAAAGAAAGAGACTTTCACACAACATCCAAATGTTTGTGAAAGAATAACAGAATTGGAAAGGACCTTGGAGGTCCTTTAGTCCAACTCCCTGCTCAAGCAGGAGACCCTATATAACATTTTAGACAAATAGTTGTCCAATCTCTTCTTAAAAACCTCCAGTGGTGGAGCACCCACAACTTCTGGAGGACAGCTGTTCCACTGGTTAATTGTTCTCACTGTCAAGAAAAGAGAGAGCAAAAAAAAGGAAAAGTCTACTTCACTGTGCCTACCTACCTTCCTCTCTTCCTCTGTATCTCTCTTCCTTCACTGAAAGGGCTAGAGGAAGATATGAAATATAGCCATCAACTATTACTGAATAATACATGTAACATAAGCATGTGCAAGCTTTGTAAATTTCTAGCATCTGCTTCAGAAGAGGTACTTTACCCTCTGTCTCATACCTACTGTTCAAATCATCTGTGTGTGTGCGTGCGTGCGTGGGTGTGTGTGTGTGTGTGTAGATATCTCATGTACAAGAACAGTTAATATACTTATAAAGATATATGACTTCAATAATGCTTTCATTTCAATTATTAATAAAGTCTGATTGTTTAAAATATTTAAATATTTTTATATTTATCAGTCATCTTGAGTCGCATGGTTGAATTGGACAGCTATAGAAATTGAATGAATAGATAAGTAAATGAATAATATGGATAAATTAATAACATTGCGAATTGTGGATTAGTTCATTCAGTCAACAAATTGGTTTGAGGCAGATTCTTTCTGTTTCAGGTATCATCTGGGCTTGAAAGAGGTGTCTTTACTTATCAAGGTGATATACATGGAAAAGATTTTGGAAAATTTATGTTCCAAAGAGAAAGTAAGAATGCCTTTTGAACACTCCATAGTATATTGTATGTCACTCCCATTAAATTATGTTACTTCATTCAGTGAGCGAACAATTAGAACAAATATTTGTTTTGCTGAATTCTTAACAAATTTGTAATTCACCTATATTAGATAAAATGTGATGTTATGTATCTATTTCAACACTTTTGATGCAGCTATTTCATTTTTGATACCACTGCAACCTAACTGCAGATTGCTTATATAAAATCTCTCAGTATAAATATTTATGAGGCATAGATAATGTATGATGATGATTTTATCCTAGTGCTTCAGCAATGCAATCCTATGCATGTTTATTGAAAAGTAAGCCCCAATTATGTTCACTGGGTCTTACATTGATTGCAGCCTAAAATACTTTTACAAATTATTAAAGTTTCCATTTGATGATGGAGAGCATTCTGTGCCATTTAAATTACTTAGGTTCTTTTGAATTTTGCATGTCTTTGAAATGAAAAGAAAATAAATTTCAGTTTCAAATCTACCAAGGATTTGATATATCTCTTGCATTTCTAATAGGCCATACCAAATTGTTTTGCATCTTACTGTTTGATCCTAGGATAATGAAAATAGAATTATTTTAGAGGACAGAGTTCAAAGGATGTTCCCCTCTTGGACACCTGGGAGAAGAAACTCTGATTCTCAGATTTCCCCTCTGTCAGTTTTATATACACATGCACACACCTTCCTGAAAATACAGTGTTGACATGATCCTTTATTTAACTTTCAGGTCCTTTAAATGTGGATGCCGATCACTCCAATCACAGCTATGGTACAAATAGCAGTTCTGTGGCAGCTGCCATTCTAGTACCCTTCTTTGCTCTAATATTATCAGGGTTTGCATTTTACCTCTACAAACACAGGTATAGTAAACACCTTATGATGCATTTAATGTTAAATATGAAAAACATTAAGTAGCATTGTTCGTTTCACATGGGTTATTTATTTATTTAGCATATGGCATACAATGTCGGGGAAATCTGCATTCTAGACACAATACAGTCCTGACAGCCTAAATTGTTAGTTCATTCTGTTTGGTGCTTGGGTGGTATCCATGGTGCACAGCAGGGAATGAATGAGCTTACAACAGCTGACTAGCTGTGCTCAGGTGGTTGGCTCTTCCGAGTTCCTCTGCCGGTCTCACCTTGCCTCACCTTGTGTTGCATTGCCTCACATAGAGCAGGACCAACACCGGCTTCTGCTCTTTTCAGACACACAAATTGCAGCTTGATTTTTTCCCATCAAAGTGTATCTACTTACAATATTTCATGCTTTACAACTCCTGGATGGGCAGGAGCTAGGGATCAAGCTATGGAAGCTTTATCTCATGGAGCTGGGCTCAAACTGCCAGAGTGCAGACCATTTCTGGCAGTTCCTGCATCATTAAGACACTGTGCCACTGTGTCCCCTTTCAACATGGGTGACATGACCTCTTATTTTCAAGTATTAGTTAGCAGATTGTTTACACCAATTCAGGTTTTCAGATATCTTTCTAGGATAATCTAAAGGAAAGTAATATTTCATAAATAACTAAGGTAGCATAGAATTGTGCAAACTCATCCTTCTCACTTCAGAAATAACTTGAGGATCCAGGAGTATTTCCAATTTAGAGAATGGGTCTTTCACAGACAATGTAGCTCCATTCAAAAAAGGCTTAACTCTAATTCTATAGGCCAATTTTCTACTCACCAACAGTATCCTCCTGGGTCTGGTTTTAATTGCAGGTTGTTCATCTTTGTTATCAAACTTGGGCATTGGCCAAGACAAACAATTGCTTCATTATAGTTGTTAGCAAAGGGAATTGATAAGGTTATCATCTGTATACTGATGGAAATTCACTCCAATATTCTGAATTCTTTCTCATAACATTAATGTGGCTACGAATGGATTACTGAACAAAATGGAGCTTGGAGTCTCTGAGAATCCCATTATGGATACACTGGGAAATACAATAGAATTTATTGTAAAATGATGTCAACTATGTGTTTTACTAAGGGAAATTTCTGTCATCCAATTCCTTTGAAGATGTCATCCACCAAAAGATCAGAGCAATCTGAGTCCCATGTCATCGCTGAATCTCAATAGAGTTGGTCCAATGAATGTTTCTCTGGAGTGGTGAGAAATTAGAGTGGTCACTCACTTTCCCCAGCAGTTTTCAATCAAGAGAAAGATTCTTTAATAATGGTTTTATCATTGCCTTCATTAGGCAGGGAAAGACACCCCTTTCCTGCAAGGCAGCTCAAATTACTTCTCTGAAATTGCTAGGTAGTTCTTACTCAGATAGTTTTCTTAATCAAAAATGAAGTGGTTCGGGAATAACGAGAGGCACAAGCAAGCAAGTGACAACAGCTCTTTAATATACAGTGAGACTTCAGCAAAAAACTCAGAGGCTGCAGTCCTCCTTATATACAATCCTGGAGAGACTGTCAGCCAATCAGAAACGTAAGCAGGTTTGAAACTCCCGCTTAAAAGTATCAATACATAACACCCCTCCCTTCCCAGAAGGCACTAACACTCAAAAATTAACATATGTACAAACAAAGTCTCGCAGGTGCTTAGGCTGAGTTCTCGCCCTAGTTGACCTGCGCAGTTCAGTGTTTGGTGAGGCGTCGAGCTGGTCGGAGGGACTCTTTGTCTCTCCCGGCTCCGCCAATGGAACCTCCTGGATTTTATCCGGGGCGTGGTTATCCCCGGCTGGGAGTGGCGACTCGCTGGGGCGGCGCTGGAACCAGGGCTTGTCAGCTAAGTATTCTCGCGGCCCCGGGCTTGAGTTAGCTGTTTTGGAGAAGTGGTCATAGTTAGGCTCGGACATGTCTGCGTTGATATTTGCCTCGCCAACCACCCGTTTCCTCAGTTGGTCTATGTGGCGCTTCCAGAGTCTATCTACCCCTACGTCCACCGTGTATGATTTTGGGCCTGTTATTCCCACTATGGTTCCGGCAACCCACAGAGGACCGCTGGCATAATTGCGAGCGAACACCGGGGACCCGACCTGAAACTGCCTTAAGCCACAGGTCTCTCCCTTAAAGTTTTCGTGCGAATAGTTAGGGTGAAGCCTGTCCAACACGCACCGGAGCTTTCTCCCCATGAGGAGCTCTGCTGGGCTTCTCCCAGTTGCTGTGCATGGTGATGCATGCTGAACCGCAAGGAATTGATCTATCCTGGCCTGCCAGTCCCCATTGTCTAATCTGGACAGTGCTTCCTTGGCTGTCCTGACAAATCGTTCAGCCAATCCGTTGGAAGCCGGGTGAAATGGGGCTGATAGGGCATGGCGGATCCCCAGGCCGGCTAAGTAGCCTTCGAAAAGGGTCGCTGTAAATTGGGGCCCATTGTCCGATACCAAGGTATCTGGCAGGCCGTGGGTGGCGAACAACTTTCTTAGGGCCTTGATAACCGCTTCGGCCGTTGTGGATGGCATTAATACAATTTCGAGCCATTTTGAGAAGGCATCCACTACTATTAAAAACGTTTGGCCATGGAACGGGCCGGCAAAATCAATGTGGATCCTCCCCCATGGGCCTTTTGGTTTCTCCCACTCTCGGATGGGTGCTACTGGGGGATCGGGGCGAGACTCCTGGCAGGATCTGCACTTCCCCACCCACTCGGAAATGACCTGGTCCATGTTGGGCCACCAGACATAGCTGCGGGCTAAGCACTTCATCCTAACGATGCCAGGATGCCCTTCGTGCAATAATTCTAAAACTCTATCTCGTAGTTTTGCTGGAATTACCACTCTGTCACCCCACAGTAAGCACCCCCCTTGTGTAAATAGTTCATTTCGTTTGTTGGCAAAACCTTGGTACTCCTCCCCGACCACCTTGTCCGGCCACCCTTTCAAAACCCAACCCATAACAGTCCGGATAACAGGGTCTCTATTTGATGCCTTCGCCACCTCGCCGGAGGAGATGGGCCCCAAGGTTAACGTGTCCAACAACAGGACGGAGGTTTCCGGTGTTGGGTTGTCCAGCAGGTCGGGAAGGGGGCAACGGCTAAGGGCATCCGCATGACCCAGGGTCCGCCCAGGCCGATGGACGAGCTGGTACGAGTAGGCCGATAAGAAAATCGCCCATCTAGTTAAACGGGGGGAGAGGGCAGCGGGGGTTGGCCTGTCGCCTGCTAGCAGTCCTAGCAATGGTCTATGGTCAGTCACAAGTTCGAATTTTCGGCCATAGAGGTATTCGTGGAACTTCTTAACCCCCGCAATCGCAGCCAGAGCCTCTCTGTCCAATTGGCTATAGTTTCGTTCTGTGCTGGACAGAGTTCGGGAGTAGAAGGCAATGGGTGCCTCTAGGCCGTTCGGCAGTCTATGGCCTAGGACGGCACCAACTCCTACGGGGGAGGCATCGCAAACTAAAACGAGCGGCAGCTCTGCATTGTATTGGATCAGGAAACTGTCCTCAGATAGAAGTTTTTTTACTGCCTCAAAAGCGGCCGCTTGCGGTTTCCCCCAGACCCATGGTACATTCTTCCCTAAGAGTTTGTGAAGGGGATCAGCGACCGTGGCCTTATCTCTTAGGAACATTGAGTAGAAATTTAGCAGTCCAAGGAAGGCTTGGAGCTCAGCTTTGGATTTGGGGGCTGGTGCGCTTTTGATGGCCCTCACCTTGCTTTCGGTAGGGTGGATGCCTGTGCCGTCCACCCTGTACCCCAGAAATTCTACCGAGGGGACCGCTATCCTGCATTTGTTCTTTTTAAGTCTTAGTCCCGCTTCTCTGAATCTGGACAGGACGTTCCGTACCCTGTCCCCTAGCTGGTGTTCGTCTTGGGCGCTGACTAAGACGTCATCGAAATAGGGGACTACTCCCGGAAATCCTTGCAACAGGCGCTCCATGGTGCTTTGAAATAAGCCGGGTGCAACGCTCACCCCAAATTGGAGCCTGGTGCATTTAAATGCACCCCTGTGAGTCACGATCGTTTGCGCCTCTGCCGTGGCGTCGTCGACCGGTAACTGTTGATAGGCTTGGGCCAGGTCTAATTTAGCAAAAATTTTTCCGGGGCCCAGGGAGTGTAGTAGATGGTGCACGATCGGCACCGGATAGGCGCTCGGCTGCAAAGCCTTGTTGATCGTGCACTTGTAGTCGGCGCAAATTCTGATTGAGCCGTCGGACTTAACTGGGGTGACTATGGGGGTCTCCCACTTGGCATGGTCAACGGGAACCAACACCCCTTGCTTAATCAGTTTGTCCAGTTCTGCATCGATCTTTGGTTTCAATGCGAACGGCACTCTTCTGGCCTTTAGTCTTACTTGGGCTACGTTGGGGTCTAAGTTTAGTGAAATAGGGGTCCCCACATACTTGCCCAATGTGTCCCCGAAAACGTCCTGGAACTCGGACAGGAGGCTGTCTTTCAGGGTTGACTTGGACATCAGGTGGACGCCGGTGAAGCCCATGCCAAGGGCTCGGAACCACCCCATGCCCAGGAGGCTCGGCAGCTGCTTCGTGACGATGGTCAGCGGCAGGTCTCTTTCGTAGTCTCCGTAGGTGACCCGGAACGTGCCCACGCCTTCGAGGGGGACTCGGTTCCCCTGGTAGTCTAGGATGCGCAGTCTCTGTCTGGAGAGTTGATCCTTCCGGAACGACGGCAGGAGGGTCTTGAGGGTTGTCCACGACATGATGGAGAGAGCTGATCCGGTGTCGATCTCCATCGAGCACGGTCTTCCGTTGATTTCGACCACCGTGCTGACTTTGTCCTCGACCGTTGTGCTGGCCTGGTCGATGTGTATGCTGCGGCCATCTCGCAGTTCAAATTCGCGCCGTTTTTTCGCGCCGCCTTCTCTCGTTGGCTGCTTCTGGCGCGCTGATTCCGGTTGGTTGCGGCGCTCACGTGGTTTGAGACTTCTGGGCAGAATGGCTCTGCAGACTCGCGCCAAGTGCCCTTTCTTCTCGCAACGCCTGCAAATAGCCTCTCTGTATTTGCAGGACAGTCTATCATGGTGCCCACCACAGCTGGGACAGCTTCGCCGGGGGCTGCCAGTGTCTTTTCTCCGGTGCTCTGTTCGGAAGACGTCCTCATCCGACTCGGACTCCGAGCTGGATCCGGCGTCTTCTCTGTGCACCGGGGCAGACTTGGGGCTGTCTTTGCTGGTCGGCGGACGCTGTAGCGTTTCAGCGGCCTTTGTGGAGGCTTCGTGAGCCCTGGCCTCGTCAAGGGCTCCGGCGAGCGTCAAATCAGGCTTGGCGAGCAGCCGCCGTTGCAGCCTAATGTCCCGAACACCACAGATCAGTTGCTCAAGCAACGCGTCATCCAAGTCTCTGTAGTCGCAATGAGTTGCGGCTTTTCTCAGGCTGGCCATGTACGCGCTGACCGGCTCTCCTTCTCGTTGGACGCGCTGCCTCAGTTGGTATCGCTGCACGAACTTGGAGGGGACCGGAGCGTAGTGAGCCCGGAGAGTTGCCATCAGGGTGTCCCATGAGACTGTTTGAACCGGCGTTGGCTCACACAGTGACTCGGCCATCTCGAACACGTCCGGTCCGCAGTGGCTTAGGAATAGGGCTCTCTTTCGATTAGCCGAGAGTCCCTGCATGTCGCTGGCTTCTAACGAGCATTCAAACCTCGTTAGGTACGAGACCCATTTTTCGCGGGTCGGATCAAAAGGCTTGGGCGGAACGTAGGCAGACATGTCCGGTATGTCTCCTGTGGTTCGCCTCGTTGCCTAGCTGAAGCTCGTGGTCTCACTGGTTGGCTTCTTGTAGCCTCAATCCCACCTTCGTCGCCAATGAAGTGGTTCGGGAATAACGAGAGGCACAAGCAAGCAAGTGACAACAGCTCTTTAATATACAGTGAGACTTCAGCAAAAAACTCAGAGGCTGCAGTCCTCCTTATATACAATCCTGGAGAGACTGTCAGCCAATCAGAAACGTAAGCAGGTTTGAAACTCCCGCTTAAAAGTATCAATACATAACAAAAAATGTCATAAAATATATGATTTTTCAGTAAGGATGAATCAACCAGGTGTTTAGACTGAATATGGCATGTTTGTCCCTCTATTGAGACCATCCCAAGGACCTGAGATAGGCAGATGTTGTTTGATGATGTTAAAGATATCATTACAGGATGTAAATTGTGGCAGATAAAGCTGCCTTTTGCAATGACTTAGGGGTGATTTTGTCAGTGCTGATGGAGTTTTAGCAGTGCTCCAGGTGTTTTTGAATTGCACCAAAGTGCCTATCAGTACTATTTTTGCTTTCTTTTGCCGCAGTTGTTCTACTTTTATTTGCAGGCTTTATATTTTGTGCAATTTTGTACAGTTCTTTTTCTTCTATTCTGCTGTTACCATATATTGGAAAGTCCATATATCACATTAATATACTGTATACAACAATGTGAAATCACAGCTTCAGTTCTTTAGCTGCTGTTTGCCTTCATACTCATTGACCTCTTCCCAAAAGCCTAGGATGTTTTAATGTATTGGCATAGTATATGTGCAGATCCAAGCAGATTGGCCTATTGTAATTGACAGATGGAAATTTTGTCCATGCACAATTTTCTAAGTACTGTCCAAATTTTTGGGTAGGGCATCCTGTCTACCAATAACTACTTGGATCACTAAAGCCATTTTAAGCCATCATCTTTCAATTCTGATTTTCAGATCTTGAAACTTTGTGATCTTCTCCAATTCTTTCTCTTCTATCTTCTGGTATTGTCACAACAATTATCCACACTTTCTGCTTTTTAACTACAGTTAAATCTGGTGTGTTATGTGCCAAGACTTGATGAGTTTATTTAGTTATTTATTCATCACAGCATCACATTTCTACAGTGTCCTACTGACCTAAGTAGGTAGCTTACAATTTTAAAAAAGTTTGTATTTGGAAATCCCACAATATTTTAGCCTGCTCATTTTCAAGTTTTTTGTTTTTTTTCAACTTTATGATCTCACCAATTTTTTATTACTGGAACATGATAATTTTTACAGATATTCCAATGAATTATTTTGGCTACTCGGTTATACCATTGTTTATAATCAATTTTTGCAGTCTTCTTTCCCAGACTGAGTATAAGATCTACTGTTTCTTCTGCTTCTTTGCACAATCTGTTCTTTGAATCATTTGACAATTTTTCAGTTCTGACCTTGATTGTGTTAGTTTGAATAGTGGGCTCTTGAGCAGCCAAAATCAAGTCTTTCTCATTTTAAAAAAATGTTCCAGTTGTAAGCCATTGCCAGATTGTACTTCAACCATTTTCCCCTTTGTTCTTTTGTAGAAATTGACCATATTATGCTTTTCATTGCCAGTGTTCTCTTTGTGTTTTTATTACATTATTTCAATATGCATGGTTTTTTTCCCATGTACAAACAGTGAGTTCCAATTTTTAACTTGTCTTTTTACATAATCATCCAGTACATACTTTCCTTCTTCAATAGTTTGACTTAAAGTAAACTTTTGCCTCTATTTCTGTGGGGCACAAATCTGTCAATATCACTATGGGGATGTAGTACATATTGAATAGTCATTAGCTTTCTTGCTTTTTGGTCCAAATTGTCCAGTTCAGCTTGTGTCCAATTAATAATTCCAGCAGTGTATCTTATCAGAGGTATTGATGGCTTTCATGGTGTTTCCACCATTGAATTTTTCCTTTGGCATTTTTCCTCACTTTTGAGATGTATTCTTTAGCAATCATATTTTTAACTTGTATATGCTTGATGTTATCTAACTGTAAAATGTTGTATAATTGTAGGCTTCATCCTGATGACTCTTGATGGTTTGGCCATTTGGCATTTCAATTCCTTTACTGTTTTGTGAGTTTACCTTGATTCGATGCTACCATAGCATATTTGTCTAGGTCAAATTCCATTGCTATAGCTGCTAAAAATTCTTAGGATATTTGTCAATGATTAGATTTCGATTTCTGCTTTTCCATAAAGTTTCAGATCACTTGTATAAATCAAATGTGAGATTTTATTAGCATTTTTTGCTGTTTGGTGGCAAAGATTTGTTTTATTCAAAATAGTAATGACAAGGATGATAACGAGTCATCTTGAATAATGCTTCTCCTAATGTTGACTAGCCAGTCACTAATTCTGTCTTCCACTGCTTCATTATTTTTTTTATAAACATTCTAATGTTTTCACTGACATCAGTTGTTTCCAAACATTTGACGATGTGATGATGATGATGATGATGATGATGATGATGATGATGATGATGATTTATTACAAATCAGGGAGCTTGCTATTTTCCAAATTGTTTATTAGCTTCCCAATGGGCTCCACTTAGGCTTTATATGCATTTTATATGCATAAAATCCATATTAATGCAGTATTTGTATTTATTTATATGCAGTATAAACTGCATAATGCAGTACTTGGGGGACTGCCACAAAGAAGAGGGGGTCCAAAGCACCAAGACAAGAAATGATGGAAAGTAATCAAGGAGAGAAGCAACCTGGAATTAAGGAGAAACTTCCTAAGAGTGAGGACAATTAACCAGCGAAACAGTTTGCTTTCAGAAGTTGTGGGAGCTCCATCACTGGAGGTTTTTAAGAAGAGGCTGAAATGGTATAGGGTCTGAAATGGTGGTATAGGATCTCCTGCTTGAGCAGGGGATTGAACTAGAAGACCTCCAAAGTCTCTTCCAGCTCTATTCTGATCGATTGAAATAGGATTGCCTGCAATTCAGTGCTTTGTTTATAAGTCTTCATATAGCTCTTTTCAAGTACTTCCCGGGTGGTTTAGCATGTGTTGATAATACATTTGCTTTGCAGGGCAACAAAGTTAGTCTGAAGAAGTGACCTGGAAAAATCTTTAAAGAAGCTGTGTGCTTGCCATTATTAAGGGTGCAGTTGCTTCTAGTATTTGAGTAGAGGCATTTGGTTCACGCCAGCATACTTACAGAAGTGCCCCTTCAAATGATGTGTACTGCTGTAATATTTGTGCAGCTTTTCCAAATGTATGTAAATGTGTACATTGTTTTGCCAAATATATGCCTTTTTATATGCAGTCCTCAAGCCAAGACAGATGCTAATTTACATCTACTGCATTATCATTGGTGGTCAGCTACTGATTGAAGCCTATTTACCCAAATCTGTTGCTAGCATTACAAGTGACAGTGCAAACTATTATGTACATCATTAGCACTGGCTTATGAAAAGAAGTACTGTAAATCCCCCTGATATATTTTTTTTTAATTCTATAGCATTTTACCTGCTGAAATCTATTTTCACAATTACAAAAATGGGAAATAACCTTGAAAATATTTCTTGCAATTTAGTAGGCTTTTAGTCTTAAGGACTGGAATAAAAACATTCAAAACCTACCAGAAAGCAATTCCCATCTGTTAAACTCTATTTTAGGCAGCATCTATGATTTCATCTCTCAATTAGTCTAAATAATTAATCTAGTAGAGTAATGAGAATATTTTCATCCTACAATTTAGTATGTGAAATAGCTAGCTGTATTAAAGATGGGTGTTTTTTTTCCTTAACATAGTAATTGAGAATGTTATGAATGGCAATGATAGTATGCTTTCTCTATCAGTCTTTGTAGCTCTTCTTTCTTTTTCTATCTGGAAGAAACATGTTTCCAAATTTGTCATATTGGTCACCATATTTTCAAGATACCCTAGTTCAATTCTTTTTCACATGGAAAATGCTGAATTTGACATTTATTCTTGTTACTATTTTGCACTCTCAAAAACCCATATCAAGCGTAGGAAAATCCATTTAGTTGAGTGATGTGAATAAAACAAAAATTACCTTAGAATGTTTTTATGCTATCCTCCAGAAACTGTAACTAGAATAGGATGAGAAAAGAGAAAGAAAAGCAAAGATTTTAACCAGAGAAAATAGCAGATTTAGCATCAAAACATAAATAAAATCATTACCATATTCTAAGTTGTAGAATATGGTAAAACAGTATTAGCATGTGCCAAAAAAGTTGCTGAAGGTTGAATGACTCATGCTGAATGAGTCTTCCCAAGGAAAGCATTCCTCAGATGAAACCCTAGGGCAGTGATGGTTAACCTTTTTGGCCCCAAGTGCCAAAAGCGCAAGTGTGTGCACGCATAATGCAAGACACATGTGACTCCCTGTGCTCACTCCCCATGCATGCATGTGCAACCCCCTGCATGTACCCTGCCCCTCACACATGTGCATGTGACCCCAGCGCATGTGTCCCACATCCTGCGCATGCATGGCAGAGACCCAAAAAACCAGCTGGCTGGCAGGAGGCACACACGCATGTGTGGCAGAGCTGAGCTGGGGAACGGCTTGCATGCCCGCGGAGAGGGTTTGCCATCGTGGCCCTACGGTCATAATGCTCCAAATTGCTCCTGTAATTTTAGAAAAGGTGTATTGTGGCTTCTCATTTCAGACAGAAAGGTTGGACAAGGTTGTTTTCTCCAGGTTTTAGGACCCAGCCTTTTCATTGACTTCTTAGAAAAGATGTTACTGTTCAGATAAGAATTTGGATTAATTTATTGAATCCCACAATAATCTGGAAAGCCATGTTAGTACTTGTTTTGATATATGAGAAATACTGGGTTAGGGTTTATTTTACCATTCTGCTCCATGCTTACTAAGCCAATTCCAATTCAACTCTCTGAATATCATGCCTTGAAATGGTAAAAAGTAACAGGAGTATGCAAATTATTTCTGCCACATTTCCAGCAGTTGAATCTCAGATCTTTTTCTCTCTTTTTTTTTCCTTTCTACACTTGCAGAACAAGACCAAAAGTACAGTACAATGGTTATGCTGGACACGAAAACAGCAATGGACAGGCATCATTTGAAAATCCTATGTATGATACAAACTTAAAGCCTACAGAGGCAAAAGCTGTGAGGTTTGACACAACTCTGAACACAGTTTGTACAGTGGTATAGCCTTCAGTGCCCAATTTGACTGATTCATAGCCATACCTCTGATGGACAAGCAGTAATTCCTTTGGTGCCATATACCAGTTTCCCTTCTCCACTTGACTTCACTGCTGTAATCTTTAACATCTCCTGGCATAGATGCAGCAAGGCTTTTTTTTCTGGAACCTCGGTCTTCTGGGGAATCAAGACTAAGGCGATGTCTTTGTCTCAAAGGTGGATTTGAAATACCTGGCTGTATTTGCTCCAAATTAAGGCACACATTCAAGGAAGACTGCCAAGTCATATCCATCTGTCATATTTAAATGCCTCAGACTTTCACATTTGTATGTGGCTGGATGCCTTTCAATGCAATCTTCTGGGCACTCGGATCACTCCCTTGGGACCTATAACAAACAATAGCACCATAAATTATCCCCAGGAATAAGAACACTCTGAAGGAGATTTAAACAAAACCAATCAAAGGAGACGACAAAGGAGAAGATGACAAACTTCCTCGGGGCCTGCACACATCTCCGAAATGCTTTACCATTGAGACCTTGTTCACAATACAGCCGTACAGTATATCTCAAATGTTCACGTAGAAGGCAATCTACAAACTTCCCAGTCAGCTGTTGTATTGCAAAATGTTAATGCACAATTTTTTGCACTAGTGTGGTATGAATGAGTAAGATACTGGTTAAAAAAACAAACAAATATACAGGGTTTATACACACATTGTATATAAGCATTTGGCCTTTTTTAAAAAAATCCAGTAAATCATTCCATGACATTTTTTTTTCTAATATGTATGTTGTACAACAATCCATTTACTTAATCCTGCAAGGATAATTCATGAACAGAAGGAAACTATTTTCTGGTTGGTTGGGTTTTTTTTTTTTATAAACACCAGAGCTAGGAATAAGAATAATTAAATGGATTATGAAGAGAGGGGTCCCATATCTACTAAACATTAATTCCAGTATTGTTTCTTCTCTGATGTGATTCATTACTGTCAGTGTCATACTGTATAACAGCAGGGGGGTCAGGCAGCTTCTGCTGCTTGCCATGTACAAAATGTGAATAGTAATTTATTTTAAATAGTTCATAAAGCCTGTGAGCCTTGTGCTCATAAAACAGTCTTCCTTTTTTGCATTTGTTTTCCATCTTTTATTCTTCCCCTTCACTGACATGAATTTCTGCTGTACCATTATGCTTTCAGAGGCATAGAACTCGGAGCTCAGTCATATTCAACACAGCAACTTCCCAGAGTAACCATGACCCTTTTCCATGGGTTGTATGGGGGTGTGTGTCTGTGTGTGTTTCTGTGTGGGATTGTTTTGTTTGCTACATTTTTAACCAATACTGCTTAATGCTTTTGTAATCATACAGCTTGACAGAGCAAGTTTGAGATTTAGAGGTATTTTTCAGTATAATAAAATGAGCATAGCCTCTCCCCCCTCCCAAAAGGGGGAATGGGTTACAACAAAAATAATTGACAGATTCTTGAATCATATAATCCTTTGACAAATATCATTGATTCAATGTGGCAGACCTACAGCATGGATGCCACAAATGGGGTTGGCATAAGGAATCTATAGCACTGTTGGACAAGATTAAGTATACCTAGACAAATAGGTATGATGGAATCAGACTTTGCTACTCTCTACTCCTTTGCTTAGTGAGAACAAGGCATAGGAGTCTCATTGTATTGTACTGGGCAATAGAGGGTCACCATCTCATAGTTTAAAGTTCAATTATGATTCAACTTGCCCAAAATGTTGACTGCAACTTTGATCAATTAAGTCAATCTCATTGGTTATATCCAATTTTAGCTTGCATGCAGTTCTCTGGACAGTTATGCAATGATGTGCAATTACCTAATTCATCCTGATGGATTTAAGGACACGTGCTTATGCACTGTTATTTATATTATTACAGGATAAATCATTGCTATTATTTCTCTTAGCTTCAGTGGGACAATAATGAGATATGCTACCACTTATTTGGAAGGAAAGAGGAAGGAAGGAAGGAAGGAAGGAAGGAAGGAAGGAAGGAAGGAAGGAAGGAAGGAAGGAACACAGACAAACAGAAAGAAAGAAAGAAAGAAAGAAAGAAAGAAAGAAAGAAAGAAAGAAAGAAGAAAAGAAAAGAAAAAGAAAGGCTTTTAGGATTGTTCTTCCCCAAAGTTTCTTCAAGTTAGTACACAAGACAGGTTCTAAACAGCTGCACAATTAGCTCCTCACATCCTCAGGAACATTGGGCTTACGTAAAGTAACAGCCCTAAGATACATTAAATTATTTTTGAAATGGAAAAATGGAACAGATTTTCAAACTAAATTAAATATATTGCAAGGACCTCTTTTTGTGTTGTTAAGTGGAAGAAAACCCTTGGCAATCCAAATTCCTGGGTACCTAAAGTAGCTGTTTGGACCTTGGCCGTGATTTTGTCCACCCTCCTTCTCAAAGTTGGTTTCTTTGCTTTTAATTCTTGTTGAACACTTTAATGATTAAATACATTACCAAAAATTCAGTGTTAACAGGATAACTTTATGTTATATGGCAAGAAAAGTTTGCAAGGCAATCTGATCAAAATAGAAAATGTTACATAGTTTTGATGGAAGATACCAGCAATATCAATATATTTTGCTGTCCGCTTGATTTTTTTTTTAAAGTTTATTCTTATAAACTTAGGAGATGTCTAGACATATTGCTTTGCTTCAGATGCTGATAACCTATGAATATGCCATGTGCATTTACAATTTTATATGATCTTCAACAGATGTTTGCATTCTCTGGAAGGGCAGCAATGTCAAGCTATATTTCTTGAAGTCTTGTATTGTTGTCCACTGGAGAAAGTCAAACTGTCACTGCTGCCTTTGTAGTCACTTTATCTAAAATTATACTGATGGCAAAAGTAACCAAAGTTATTTAAAAGAAAAATACATACAACATTGAGAGAAATAACTGATTTTTTTCTAACTATTACCAAGTCTGGATAAAATGTAAGAAGAGGGAATTTTTTACAATAGTGTTATCAGCATGTGTCATTGATTCAGAGATCTACCTGTGCTGATACAGTAAATGCAAAATATCTCCTCTCTATGAGGAGCCTGATTCATTGCTTTGAAGTCAGCTGCACGGGGGGGGAAGGCCCACTGGATGAGCTTTATCTATTGAAATGAATTGGGAGAACATTCCAGTTAATGGAGTGGCATTCACTGACCACAATGAATCACGAAATTAGAATTATAGTTTTGCTTTTTGTTTTGTTTTTTTCTCTTTTATAATGTCTTTGTTTAAGATCTTGACTAAGCTTCACATGTATCAGTGAAGTATAATTATATCACAAAGAGTAAGGTTGTTTATGCTACAATTAGAAGTCATCAACACTTTACCTGATGCAGGCAAAACCATTTCAGTTGGAAATATTTCATTTGAGTTGGTACTAAACTTTCTGCGGGCCCACTGATACTGGTGAAACTGCAGGAAACAGCTCGTTTTGCACGTACAGTGTATCTATCTAATAAAAATAGGTTTGTAGAAAGGCTTTTTTTGGGGGGGTCACCTCTGTGCCTATCTCTAAAGAGTTTTTGTGTTCCATCTGTTTTTGTTACAGTCACATTGTATGCACTGATCACATTTGATCTTCCATTTCTTCCATTATTTTCAGAGCCCAGATCCTCAAGTGCCACCTAAAGTCTATTCACTTGAGTAGGGCTTGAGCTGCAGAGCAACTTGAAAACACAGCCAAGTTCCCTCAGTCATTGTGGTATTCTCATGCCAAAGCAAGTAATGCATTTTTTTTCCTATGAGGCATTTATAGTTGACTCTTCCCCAAGAAGTCTCAGATTGATTATGATAAAGCAAAGATGAACATGCTAAAAGAAAGAACAATTAAAAAAAAAAAAGGTAATGTGCTTCAAAGCTGTTTAAATCTGCTTGTATTACCCATCTTGCCTTTCTCCAGGCTAGCTGCAATAATTTTTTTTCTTCTGTAATATATTTTGTAAACTAAACAAAAGCTGTCATTCAAGAAGGGGGAGGGGGAAGCTGGCATTATGACCATCAACCTAATTTTCATCCTCAGTACTCCATTCTGCCATTTCACCTCATGCTGCTGTGACATGAAGTAGGTGCAAAAGAACTTTTTTGTACAGAGATATATTTTTTATGAAACATTTGTAAAATTATTAAATATGCTGTACTTTTTGATTAATGTAGGTAAATTGTTAAAAAAAATGTTTTTACAATACAAAGAAAGAAAATCCTGTAATTTTCCCAATACTGTAAAATGCACCATCTTTAGCTGATTTTTTTCAGTTCTGAATCTATTACACATGTATTAATATTAAAGTGGCCTGTTTAAAATATACAGTAATTTTTTTGGCAAAACAAAAAAAAAAGTATAAAAGATTGTAATATAGCCTGTGCAATGCCACCTATCTTAAAAGCAAATCAAAATTCTAATTAAATATTTAATTTTAGATTTCCAGATTATTGTATGGCAGTGTATTGTTGTTAAAAAAATATCTTCGACTTTTCTTTCAGTTGTCAGAATTTCTATCAACCAACTTTAAAATATAGGGCAAATGTAATCAAAGTTAACTTGAAAAAAGTATCTATTGCTGCTCTAAGAAAAATATGTATCCTCATTTCTCCTTGCAATTTGCACTGCAAGCTGTGCAAAAGAATACACATGAGGATTAGGATCTGGCAGCTATCTTAATATGAAACCAGGAGACTACAGAGTGTGTGTGGGGGTGGGGGGTGGGGGGGGTGTCAGATGATTCTTGATATAAGGTAATATTTATCTTCCTTCCTTCCTTCCTTCCTTCCTTCCTTCCTTCCTTCCTTCCTTCCTTCCTTCCTTCCTTTTCCTTCCTTCCTTTCTTCTTTAAAAAAATTCCACAACTTTTTAAGGGTAAATGTTAAGTTTTCCTAATGACTTTGGGCCTTTCCTTTCTCCAAGACACATCACCTGAAAAATAACTCTTCCTGGTTTTTATTTAAGAAGAAGAGCAGGAATCACATTGCTCAGTCAAGAAGTCTGTCACAGTGTGATGCATAGGACAGAAATACTGAATAAGGACCCACGTGGGTAACTATGAGACGATGCACGTTGGAGATAACCCAAATATAACAATGTGGCCAAAGCACAGATATGTACGCACAGATTCTTGCACAGCTGTACAATTGCTCCATTGCTGGATAAGCGAAAGGAAAGCAAAGAACAAATATGTGTCCTGTGAGAGATCAATGCAGAACTTGTAAAGTATTTTCTCTGGTTAATGGCAATATTAAACATCTTTTAAAGGTGGTGGGTATAGGTAATGCAGGTATAAGAGCTTAACCCAGCCCTGATCTGAAATGTATCAATCTTATTCCTCACTTAGTCGCTTAGGAAACAATCCTATGGAAGCGTAAAAAATGTTAGATAATTCAACTTTTCCCCTTTTGAGGCCAGATATTTAAGCATGTATTCTTGGAGAAAGGGGAGATTGCCCTCCTGAATAACATTCAGTATGGGTGATACTAATTTTGAAAAGTTTTAAAATAGGTATTATTCTTCCCGGGATAGAGAATTTGATAAAAGATCTGATGGATTCTTAGCCCTTCCTCTTTGCCTTTCATTGTGTCCCCAGTTCCATGGAAAGTTTAAATCATCCATTTGTCTGTCTTAAATATTTTTCCTTCCCAAATGACAAGAAAGCCCCATAAGTGGATATAAAGATTTTAACATTCTCCTATTTCTACGTTATTAAAGTGAATGTGGGCTTTGCATATTACAGAGCACTCCAAGTTTGAAGATCTCTGAAGAGATCTATGGTTTGCTTCATTAATCCACTAGTAATCTCACAGAAATCAGAATAATAATTTCACAGGACAAGGATTCACATCATGTTATATCTGTGCTGTGTAAATTTAACAAATTTATCTTTCAGATTCTGTAGAACCAAGTCACAAGATCTGTAGGCGGAAAATATGAAGTTGATGACTGAACAGTTAAAGGTTTTATGATAATTCTGAAAAGGTTGTCACAGACCTTCAAATTTACAATATAACTTTTTGCAATCATGCTATGAGAGATATTCACCCTTTTTGTTCAGAAGCTAGAAAATAACTGAGGTTCTGTAACATTGTTAGAAAACCTATAATTATTTATTCTGAGCAATGGTTATATTGCAGATGATACAATGCAGATTTTTTAGTAAGTCACACATGGCTGACTCCCATTGAATTGAATAAAAATATTTTCAAATAATTGATATCTTTGTGTTTAGTGAACAATATCTAAAAAGTACTTGTTCACTACCTCAGAAAACCTCTCTGCTCTGTCACTGCCACCATCCATTATCAACCAAATTAAAACAAAACAATAGCCTGCAAACTTTTGGGAAAAAAAGTTATCCAAGTATTTTCCTTTCCTGGCTGCACCTGCTAATTCCATAACAAAACATAGCTCACAAATGTATCCCTCGAGAGATGTTACACAACTGGCGATGCTCACAACAGAAGAATTATGATTAAAGCTGCACAAATTAGAAAATAAATTAATCAAGAGGGAGGCATATATTTCAACTATTGCAAATAAAAGAAAATGGAATGGGGAGAAAAACAATACAAAGATTGCCAGGAACTCTAATTTCAAAGACATGCTCATTAGTCTATTGCTCACTACATGACTTGTTTAGCATTTTTGAAACTTAAAACCCCCATATTGACATGATGTGGGCACGTTTTAAGGGGTGTTTTATTTTATGAGGCACTCTATATTATTTTCAGTTCTAGATTATCCTGTTTCTATATGCCAGCAATGGATTTAATAAAACAGATCCAGTCCCTTATGAATGGTATTCCAAGATTATGATTGGATAGATAATTAGCTAGGAATAATCTACAGTAGATATATAAAACCTGTTAAAATGCCAGGTTTTTGAGATGTACAAAAATCAGACCAAGATAAATCGCTTCAGAATTTTTTACACCTGTAATATAACATATAAGTTATACAATTGATTTGAAAAACAAACTGAAATCTTTCATTGGGAAAAATAACAGTTAAAAATATACAAGAATGTGGTTGCATAATCATAAAGTTCAGCTATTCTTCTAGGATTTTTCTGACATTTACTCAGTTGCCTCTTACAGCAAAAGCCATGGTCTGCAAAGAGTTTGTAAAGCATCAAATGGATGTCATTATTGGAAGATATGAGTCAGGAGAAGAGTACAAAAAAAATCTAAAACATTGGATATACCATGGAACACACTGAAGACATTCATAAACAAGTGAAGAAAATATGGCACAACAGTGACATTACCAAGAACTGGATGCCCTTCCAAAATTGATGAAAAAGAAGAAGAAAAACATCCAACTCTTGCTGGGCTTGCAAAAACGTACATCAAGTCTTTCAAAAGCATGTGAGGAAATGTGTTATGGTCTAATGAGCCCAAAGTTGAATTTTTGGGTCATAATTCCAAACAATACATTTGGCGCAAGAACAACACCGCATCACCAAAAGTACACCATACCTACAGTGAAGCATAGTGGTGATGGCATTATGCTTTGAGGTTGCTTTTCATCAGCTGGAACTGGGGCTTTAGTCAAAGTAGAGAGAATTATAAATAGTTTCAAATATAATGTTGGCATGAAACCTTCAGGCTTCTGCTAAAATGCTTAAGATGAAGAGGAATTTCACCTTTTGACATGACAACGACCCAAAGCTTACTTCCAAATCAACAAAAAAAATGGCTTCACCAGAAGAAGATCAAAGTTTTGGAATGGCCCAGCCAGAGCCCAGACCTGAATCCAATTGAAAATCTGAAGAGGACTATGCTCAGGAGATGGCCTCTCAATCTGGCAGCACTTGTACAAGGAAGAATGGATAAAGACTTCCAAGACAAGATGTGCTCCATGGATTATGTTCCTACCCCAAAAGACTGAATCATCATCTTTTAATGACCCTATAATTATTATTTTTTTAATTTGATTTATATGCCGCCCTTCTCCAGAGACTCGGGGAGGCTTACAATGTGTTAAGCAATAGCCTTCATACTTTTGTACATTTATACAAAGTCAGCTTATTACCCCCACAAACTGGGTCCTCAATTTACCTACCTTAGAAAGGATGGAAGGCTGAGTCAACCTTGAGCCTGGTGAGATTCGAACTTACAGTAATTGCAGACAGCTGGTGTTAATCACAATGCTATCAGTCTGATGAGCCACAAGGCCCTGTTGGCCCTCTACTCCCTTGTGGAGTAGAGTCTGGGCAATTGAATGGAGCTAGCAGAGTGTTTAATGGCCGGATGCCCTTCCTATTGCCAATGCGGAGTTTTGTTCAGCAGATATAATCTCATTATGCCCAGAGAGAGAAATACTATCCTCTACCTAGGGTAGAACTCACAGCATCCTGATTGTGAGGTGAGAGCTCCTCCTCTAGGCCACCGCACCACTCCCCTCAAAAGACTGAATGTTGTCATCAAAATCAAAAGATACTTCAAACAAGTATTAGTTTAAGGGTATTATTTATTGTTATTTCCTCCATAAATACTTTATTTGTTTTTCAATTGAATTATGCAACTTAAATGTTATAGTAAAGGTGGAAAGAATTCTGAAGTGATTTATCTTGGTCTGATTTTTTTTTACATCTTAAAAACTTGCCAAGTGTAGACTTTCCATATCCGTAGCTAGGTCTTCCCTAGAGTGGCTAGGTATCCAGGCTGTGTATTTCTGTCACAGAAAGGAGATAGGAGAAACATTGCTATCTCAGACCAGAAGTTCAGTGTTCCATCATGCACAGCCAGAGGTATCCTGAAAGCATATAACAGAAGGGAAAGGCAGCTAGTATCATTTTGCCCAGCATGGAAAAGAATGGGAACTAACCAGTGGTGAAATCTAAAATTTGTTACTACTGGTTCTGTGGGCGTGGCTTGGTGGTGGTGGGGGTAATGTGACTGGGTGGGCGTAGCCAATTTTTTAAAAACTTTTAAAACCATTTTTTCTACAACCTCTTCGGCGAAGAGGATGTTTAAAAATGCTTTCAAAAAGCTCTGACGATCCCAGCTGAGTTGCCTGATTGGCAGAGGCTTTTTTTCTTTTAAAAACCTCTGCCGATCAGGCAACTCAGCTTGGATCGTCAGAGGCTTTTAAAAGAAAAAAAGCCTCTGCCGATCAGGCAATTCAGCTTGGATCGTCAGAGGCTTTTAAAAGAAAAAAGCCTCTGCCGATCAGGCAACTCAGCTGGGATCATCAGAGGCTTTTAAAAGCCTTTGACGATCCCATCTGAGCCGCTCGATCATCAGAGGCTTTTTTTTTTTACTTTTAAAAGCATTTTTTCAGCTGAAGAGGTTGTAGAAAAAATGCTTTTAAAAATTAAAAAAAACAAGCCTCTGATAATTGTGTGGCTCAGCTGGGGGGGGAGGGATTTTTGCTACCAGTTCTCTGAACCACCTGCCTCCATCGCTACCGGATCGGGTGATCCGGTCCAAACCGGGAGCATTTCACCCCTGGATCTGACCTCCTGTTTTCACACAAATGTATTGATAAGGTAAAGGTAAAAATTCCCCACATATGTATGCTAGTTGTTTCCAGCTCTAGGGGGTGGTGCTCATCTCCGTTTCAAAGCTGAAGAGCCAGTGCTGTCCAAAGACATCTCTGTGGTCATGTGGCCAGCATGACTAAACACCGAAGGCGCATGGAGGGCTCTTACTTTCCCACCAAAGGTGGTCCCTATTTTTCTACTTGCATTTTTTACGTGCTTTCGAACTGCTAGGTTGGCAGAAGCTGGGACAAGTAACAGGAGCTCACTCCATTACGCGGCACTAGGGATTTGAACCGCTGAACTGCTGACCTTCTGATCGACAAGCTCAGCATCTTATCCACTGACCACCACCTCCCTATAACGTATTGATACCAGCCCACTATTAGCATGCTTACTCAACTGTGAAGAATTAGGCACAGAAATCTCTCTGACATGGAAAGATAACTCAAAAAGCTACACCCCATGATTATGGTGATTCTTTTTATCACATGTGAAAACCAGAACATAGCTACAGTACAAACTTGTAGTTTTACAAGCATAAAAGGCCCGTTTCTATTTATGTACACAACATAGTGCCTGTTTAACTCTCTGAACTCTCATTTAATGAAACATTTTCTCCCATTTTTACAATGACAGCTATTCCCATGCAGCCCATTAAGCCAGCAGGAGCAGAGCACAATCCTTGAGCCAGATGCAGTCCCCGGATCCCAATCTGAGTCCTCCAGAGCATTCTGCCAAACTTGGAAAATAAGAGCTGATTCTCAGTTGTGCTGAGTTAAAAAAAAAAACAACAACAGCAGCAGCCAACAATAACAAGGAAAATAGTTTAACTAAACCAAGATTCAATCAATTTTTAGTTAGTGGAATTAGCCACAATTGGTTAAATTTTTTTTTATTATTTTTATTTTTTTAATTTGATTTATATGCCGCCCTTCTCCAGAGACTCAGGGCGGCTTACAATGCGTTAAGCAATAGCCTTCATCCTTTTGTATATTTTATACAAAGTCAGCTTATTGCCCCCACAAACTGGGTCCTCAAGGCTGAGTCAACCTTGAGCCTTGGAGAGATTCGAACCAGCAGAAATTGCAGGCAGCTGTGTTAATAACAGGGTGCATATACCACTGTACTATCAAGGCTCTTGGCACACTGACGTAGAAACAAAGAGGCTGTATTTTGGATTGCAGTACTCTATGAAGCAAGCCAAAATCTGCATCCTGCACTGGTCCAATACCAATCAGAGGAGAAATGCTATAGCATATTCTTTGTCTGTCTATTCTAGAATTCCGAATATGTTATGCCAAAATCTACTCTATCAACTCCCTGGAGTCATTTACGTTACTAAGCCTCCCACATTTGCCTCTCAGGTATGAACTGCTAGAGAGTGGGTAGTTGTTTCTATCAAATTGGAAATAGACATATAAAAATAGAACAAAAGAGAGATATTTTACCTCTCACATTTTTGTATTCTTGTAATTGTTTTCCTTTTCCTTTTATTTGCTGCACAGAGTCAGCTGGTGAGATGGGCAGCCATTACAAATTGACTCAATCCATCAATAAATAGTAAAAGAAAGTGTTAGTAATAAGATAGAGACACATTAGTACTCAGGTGAAAAAGAAAAGGAGAATTCAGACCAACTGTAAGTTTATAGTGCAGAATTAGAGAATGAAAGGAAAAGGGCTGTCTTAATTTAGGTCAGAAACTCATATGAAATATCACAGACAGGTAAAATAAAGGAGCTGTACTGGGAATCTCTCTACCATAGATGACTGATTAATAAAATACGAAACAACAATGACAGCAACAACAAAATGGCTTATAATCAATTGTGCCTCTCCACAAGGATCATAGCTCTGTTGGGTGAGAATACAACTGGAATGCTAATGGAATGGATGTTCTGGTGAAGCCCTGGCTACCCCTGCAGACTTCCTTAAAATGACTCGACCTCCTGAAGGTATCTGCACATTCAGTTTTCACGTCAACTGGAAATCTGCATTTGCACAAAGCCTTAATGTGATTACAGCTTTGGACAACAGAAGTTCCTTCTTTCTCTGCTTCTCCAGTAAATGTGCATGCAAGATTTAGCCCATTCAAAGTCACAGGACCTTAACAACCAATTCCCACACAAAAAAATGCAGTAAAAAATAGAAGTAAGGTCTGACTTGGGGTGTCTGGTGGGTGAGGTGTGCTTAGTTGGGATGGGGACACTGTATAGGATAGCTTGAGAGGGTGAGTGTATGGGATACCTCACCAGGAACCCAAGAACCCAAAGAGCTCTGGAAGAGGCTATTTATGGATTGGGTTTTTTATTAGGTGATGCTATCAGGCCTTCTAACCTGGAGATGAGTAAGTATGAGTTGAGGGAGGGGCAATTTGGTGGTGGGGGGCTTAAGGGTGAGCCAGAGCATAATAATTGCAATGGTGATAGGGAGTGATATGGTGGAAGACATGAATGGGGTCTTAGATCACTGTCACATTCTATCGGACCCCTGTATTTGACTCTATTTCTTAGCCTGCAGACCTTCAGAGGCCCTGGCTTTCGGCTGTTCTTGCAGAACACCAGGTTACTCCTCATCTGAAATCTTACTGTATCAGGCATGTGTCATCAAATCTGGTGGGGCTCTGAGAAGGCTATTCCCTTTTCAAAAATAAGCATGTCCAGGGAACAGCTGTGGTAATGCTCTTAGGCACTGCTGTGCAGTTTGCTAGAGTGAGACTCTGTTATTTCGGTTGGGCTCTAGGATCAGTTGGGATTGTTGCTATGACAGCAAACTTTCTGCCGAACACAAACCTGTCTTTCTGAGCTCCTGGATTCCATGGCTGGAATTGGCATTCCTGAGCTTTTGGTTCTAGGGGACTTCAATTTATCTTACCTGGAGGCAGGTCTAATGCCTTTCAGGAGATTAGGAACACCATGATGGCCATGAGACTAATCTGGGTCATTCAGGGCCCAACACGTGATGATAGTCCTACACCTGATCAAGTTCTCTTGTCAGAGCAATGGCAATATCATCTGGAGTTGGGGAGATGTCTATTGTTTCCCTCTTATGGTCAGATCACTCTCTTGATAATCCTTGGGTTCTCTGGTGCTGCCCCTTCCCTCCTTGTAGGAGGGGAAGGACCAAGTCAGCCTTCTGCAGAGGGGGAAGACCACCCAGAAGGACCTTGAGGAAGCTTGACGATCTTCTGAATCACCCAACCAAAACTGTGGTTTATAGCTAGAATGAGAGGGAAACGGGGTCCTAGGAACTGATTGCGCCTACGCAGCCTCTTTCCTCCCATAGATCTCTAATCTCCCCTTCATTTACAGAGGAGTTGAATGAGATTACATGGTTGAAGGATACATAGAGCATCATTGGAGGGTGGCAGGAGTGAACACTTCAATTCAAGCCTAATAAAATGTATTGGCTCTGGTTCTAGGGCCAGATTATGAGAACTTTCCTTCTTTTGTTCCAGATGGGATTGCACGATCCCAAACAAAACCAGTAAGGTTTTATTCTTTAATGGGTGTTAGGTAATGATGTGATGAGTGATTAGATATGTTAGAATTGCTTAACTAAAATAGAATTAAATGAAGTGAAGTTACATTTGTATTGTATACAAACTTACACAAACAAAGTATATTTCCTTCTTAAAAAAAAGAGAATTCTGCCATGGCTTCTCTCGCAAGTGAATCTGGGCATTTAGCTTTCAGGAGGACTTCTGGGAACACACAATAGTTTTTCTGACAAAATTCTGATGATACAATGGAGGACAGTATTTGCACTTCATTTGTTAAATATCTAAGATGGCTATTTTAATGCATGCACTTCAGAATAGTTCTGGGCAGAGAAACCAGTGGTGGGCTACTACCATTTCACCCCGGATCGGGTGAACTACTAGCGGTGACAGCAGGAGGCTCTGCCCAACCGCCTGGACGTCTCTTCACAACCCACAAGCGAACCGGTAGTGATGGGATTTGAAACTCACTACTGAGAGAAACATTGGTTTTTCTGCAGGACTTCTTGGAAATCCTAATTTTCAAATGTGCAGACCTACTTTGGTCTGCACATTTATCCTCTTCTCCTCTCTACATTAAAAAAAAAAGATACCAACTTTTCTTTAGATTGTATAAATCTTTCACTTTTACTTAAAAAAACATCTCCAGCCCATTTTTCCTCCCCCCCCCCACTATTTTAATATCTGCTGTTACCAATCAAGAGTAAAATATTCCTTATGTTTTCACACAACACGAACATCTCTTTAAACTCAAGAAAGGATGTGAATTGATGAGCTCATTTCTGAAGATTATGAGTAAATGGTAGCAAACTCCATCTACCTTTATTGCTATTATTTTGTTTCCCAAAAGGAAAAAAGAGAGAATTGCCTTTATTATCCAGGGACACATTGAAATTGTTCCATAAGATAGAAAATAATTTACCTTTTCTCCCTCTCCCCTCATGTGCCTGTTTTGAAAGCTAGGGAATGAGAAGTGCAACTTTTCATTCTCAGATTAATTAAGTACTTATGACATCCATCTAGCTAATCTTAAACACACATAAATACACAGGGAGGGAGGGAGGGAGAGGGAGAGGGAGAGGGAGAGGGAGAGGGAGAGGGAGAGGGAGAGGGAGAGGAGAGAGAGAGAGAGAGAGAGAGAGAGAGAGAGAGAGAGAGAGAGAGAGAGAGAGAGAGAGAGAGAGAGAGAGATTCTTCTGACCTATGTTGTCTTATTACCTCCAGAATATATAGGAACTAAATCAGATGTGAAATCTAGTAAACTTATTTTTGGCATTGAAGGATGACAGAAATTTCCAATCGCACTAAAATCATTAATCATGAAGTCAAATCTATGGCTCGACTGTTGCCTCCTCGGTAAATCTTTCCATTTCTGAAATGAGATGGTGAGCTTATCTTCTTGTTTTAACCTTAGGATGGCCTACTTCCAGAAGTCAACAATAGTGCTAATGCATCAGGAGTCTTCTATATAAAACCCTCTAAAGGCCAAGCAAGTCTGACAGCCACTATGACATGCCAGCGTTTTTCTCATCACTGTGTCCTCCTTCCTTCCTTTGAGTTCTCCCAGAAACATAGAAGGACTCTGTACAAGCCAGACCATTTTTATCCAGCCCATAATATTGCCTGCCAGGTAAGCAAAGGCGAGCTTTCCAAAGTTCCCCCTGGATTTATGTGAAGGTCATCCAAATTCCTATGGGGAAAAATTAGATCTTATTACTATTATCACTCAATCTGACATCTTGAGAACTATTTTCCTACCTCCAAATGAACAGTTACTGAAGCAGAAAAAAAAGTAGTGAAAGCACAACGTTGGGAAGTGAGACAGATTTTGTATTTACAAAGATTGAAAGATCCAGCCACAACCAAATGAAATATTCAGAAAGATTACCCACAATGGAGGAATGATTGGGGAGAATTATGGAACTTCCTGAGATGACCAAATTGCCTTCTTTGATTGTACGTATGTATACATTCATTGATGACTGAAACCCCCTTATGGACTATTTTTAGATTTTTTTTTTTTTTTTACTAACCTACCTTTATTACTTTTATATATAGTTCACAGTGGAAAGCAGTACTTCTTCCTCCATTTCTTTCCCCGTGAAATAATCCTGTGAGGGGGGTTGGGCTGAGAGAGAGTGATTAGCCCAAAGTCACCCAGCCGGCTTTCATGACTAGAACTCCCCTTCTCCTGGTTTCTACCCTAGAGCCTTAAACATTACACCAAATTAGCTGTTTTGCATAAAACAGAAAAAAAAAATGATTTGCGGCTTTGATGATAGATCAGGATATATAAAAGGAAGAGAATTATGATGTATCCATAGTAATGGTGAAATCCATTTTTTTTTACTACCAGTTCTGTGGGCGTGGCTTGGTGGGCATGGCAGGGGAAGGATATTGCAAAATCTCCATTCCCACCCCACTCTGGGGCCAGAGTGGTATTTGCCGGTTCTCCAAACTACTCAAAATTTCTGCTACTGGTTCTCGGAACTACTCAAAATTTCCGCTACTGGTTCTCCGAACTACTCAAAATTTCCGCTGCTGGTTCTCCAGAACCTGTTGGATTTCACCCCTGATCCATAGGCCAGAGGTCTTCAAACTTGGCAGCTTTAAGACTTGTGGACTTCAACTCCCAGAATTCTCCAGCCAGCAATGGCTAAGAGGTAAATTTATAATTGAATGTATAACTATTGTAAAAAAAAAAAATGGAAGCCATTTTTTGTATCTTTTTTCTTTTCTTGCACTTTTAGCTTTCTCCTTGATTTCTTTCTTTTTGTTTTATTTTTCATACTTTATATCACGTTATATTTGCTTGTATCCATTTTTATCTTCTGTTTTTAAATAAGTAAATATAGGAATGTGAGCCAGGTGAGGACCAGGATGAGTCTCAACTTCTCCAACTTTCTTCCCATCTCTTGATTTGGCACGTGCAGGATTTCCCTCTCTAATAATATTTATTTATTTATTTATTTATTTATTTATTTATTTATTTATTTTATTTTATTTTATTTTTGCGATTTATATGCCGCCGTTCTCCCGAAGGACTCAGGGCAGCTTACAACAACAATCAATAATACAAATCACAAAATAACAAAATAAGTTAAAAACCCCTTAAAAACCAAATTTAAAATTATTACAGTTTGTGCAACCCCTAGCAGATCAAGTTATTTGACGGAAGAGCCACGTCTTCAGTTCGCGGCGAAAGAAGAGGAGGTCCGGGGCTATCCTGAGCTCAGTGGGCAAATCATTCCAGAGGGTCGGTGCTCCGACAGAGAATGCTCTCCCCCTGGGGCCGCCAGTCGACACTGTTTGGCCAATGGCACCCTGAGGAGGCCTGCTCTGTGGGAGCGCATGGGACGGTGGGAGGAAGGCAGAAGATGGTCCTGCAAGTACCCCGGCCCTAAACCATGTAAGGCTTTATAGGTAAGCACCAGCAGCTTGAAACGGACTCGGAGAGCAACCAGCAGCCAGTGCAGCTCGCACAAGAGAGGTGTTGCACGGGAGTAACAAGGAACTCCGGTAACTACCCGTGCGGCCGCATTCTGGACCAGCTGGAGCCTCCAGATGCATCCCAAGGGCAGCCCCATGTAGAAGGCATTGCAGTAATCCAACCAAGAAGTAACAAGGGCGTGGGTGACCGTGGCAAGGGCATCTCAGTCTAGGAAAGGGCGCAACTGGCACACAAGACGTACTTGTGCGAAGGCCCATTAAATATACACAAATATACACAATTTAATTTAATTTCCGTTTCTAAGCTATCTAGCTCCCAAATTATTTTAAAAGTACAATAAATATTGGGAGCTGGGGGAGAAAAATCACATCCAGCAAGTGGAGGAAAACCACAGAATAATCAATATTCCTCCAGTTCGCATATCACTGAAAGGGGACCCACCCAAAACCATTTACCCCCAGGCCTAGAAAAACAGTGAATTATTAAAAAGCTGCCTGAAGGCAGACAAAGTACCATGGAGATCTTTAGAGAGATGTTGTTCCATAAGGCAAGTACACTGGCAGAGTCAAGTATTGGGACATTGAGTAGACCAGCCCTGTTGGTACTAATAGGAGAGCTAGACACTATAGGAGAGATAGGCAGTTCCTTTGCTGTGCAGGGCCTGATACCCCATTACTCTTGTGCATTCTGGACTGGCTGTAGCTTCTGTGTTGTCTTCATGGACAGCCCCACACTGCAACACACTGCATAGTCCCACACCAAGGAAACAAAGGCATGAGTGACTGAGGAGAGCTTCCCACTAAAGGAGTTGGTACAACTTAGGGGTGGGTTCCACTTACCTTTACTACCGGTTTGCAGTGGGAGCATGCGAGCGAGCACACACTCTTCTGTACATGCGCAGATCACCCATAATGACGTTGTGGCAAGTGGCCAGACCGAACCGAACTGAACCAGGAGCAACCCACCACTAGTACAACTGGTATATAAGATGAACCTGTGCAAAGACCTTTCTGGCCATAGTTGCCACCAGTTCCTTGACCAGAAGGTGAGAATTCAGGAAGATTATCAAGTTGCAGACAAATCAGAGAAGGGCAGTGTAGACCCACTTAGGACTAAAGATGGAAAGTCCCCAGAACTGGAGTGATCAAACACCCAAAGACATTTGGACTTCTTAGTGTTGAAACTGAGATTCATTTAGACCCCTAAAGTTTTTGGGCATTGGAACAAGGCCTCAACAACAATATTTGGGCCACCAGATATTGAGATATACAACTGAGTTATCATCAGCATATTGGTGACATTTGGCCCCAAACTGATAAATGACCTCTCCCAAGAGCCTCATATATATAGGTGTTAAACAAAAGGGGCAAAAGCATCAAGTTCTAAGGATTCCCATAAATTGGGGTTTGGGGGTTTGATCTCTCTTCCCTCCCCCACCCAACATGGAATGGAATGGAACTGACCACAATGAAAGGAGGAAGAGAGCCATTGTAAGAAATGCTCCCAGTTTCCAAACTTCACAGGTGGTCATAAAGAATGATTGATGTTCTGAGAAAGGTCAACAAAGAGTGTGTTCAGTGCTGCCTGTCCTGAAATATGATTGAGGAATCTAGCTAATCTATTTCTTCCAATCACCTTCTCAAGAACTTTTCCTAGAAAAAGAAGATTAGAAACTGGATGAAAATAGAACTGATAGGTCCAATAACAGAACTTTAGGAGGGAGTACAATTGCTACTTTCAAGGCAGGTATGACCTCCCTCTCCCTCCCTCCCTCCCTCTCCCACTCCTTCCCTCCCTCTCTCCCTCCCTCCCTCCTCCTGTCCCTCCCTCCCTCCCTCCCTCCCTCTTTCTCTCTCTCATATCAACACAAGGGCCTAACCACATATCACTGCCTAAGCACTCTTCACAAGTCAGGAGAAACAAGGACCTAACAAGGGCCTGGTGGCTCAGCAGACTAAAAGCATTGTGATTATCACCAGCTGTCTGCAATTACTGTAAATTCGAATTTCACTAGGCTCAAGGTTGACTCAGCCTTCCATCCTTTCTAAGGTAGGTAAAATGAGGACCCAGATTGTGTGGGGTAATAAACTGACTTTGTATAAATATACAAAAGTATGAAAGCTATTGCTTAACGCATTGTAAGCCGCCCTCTGTCTCGGGAGAAGGGCGGCATATAAATCAAATTTAAAACAAACAAACAAACAGGTGGTCTAATCTTGGCCACTTCCTCAAGTTCACAGGATCAAAATCCTCCTACATAATCAAGCCAGACCATGCCTCTGCCACTAGAATTGGATCTGTATAGTCCAAGCAAATCAAGTGCTCTTATTCACTAGATGCCTAGAACATGTTCACAGTGATCCAACAGAAAAAGGAAAACTGAAGGTGGGCTACTCGTCAGCAATCAGTAGATATGATAGGGTGGGCAGGGGGAAACCCTACCTTTGCCACTCTTATTGCCGCAATGCAATCCCTAAAGTGGGTTTGTACTGTATATGTACTTGGCTGGATTCACTCTGTTTTCCTCCAGTAGTGCCCTGGCATCTCTTCTGACCATCACCTGGAGTTCCTTGAAAACCAAAGAACTGATTCAGGATCAATAACTTGAGAAAGGCTGCATAAGAGTAACCCGGTCAAAGACCCATTCCAAGAATCTACAAGGGCTTTGAAGACAAACAGGTCATCAGATTCAGGGGCATAACCCCAAGCATCATCTGAAACTCTTCTAATAAATGTTATCTCTATAATGGCTCTACACTGAGCCAAAGGATATCAGAAAGTGATCTGATCAAAGCGAAGGCTGATATTCTGAATGTCTATGGAGAATCTCAATCATCCAGGTCATGGTTGTCCCCAAAGGTGCTGTTCCAAAAGACAACTGGACTTTCTCATTTTTTTTCCCTTGAAAATGAAACATTTTCAGGGGGAAAAACAGGAAAGTCCAGTTGCCTTTTAGGAAAGAACCTTTAGGGTGATATTAATGTTCTCCACCTTGGATTTATTTTGCAATGATGGACTATGATGATAGCAGCTATCAGAGATGCTTCCTTCCTCCTGGTGGCAAACTGATGGCAACTTTCTATTTTTACTTTTTCTCAGTGCTGGAGTGAGAGCAAGGTATTTTGACAGAAAAGCTTAGAAACATCCAACCAGCCTGGGGTAAGTCAAGAGTTTTAACTTGCCTCGGGACAGTTTTCTCCTATTTTTGGGGGGAAGAAATATAACTCAGAGCAGCTTTTCACAATCTTTTTTTAGCCTGGAGGACCCCTTGAAATAATGTTCAGGTGTCAGGAAAGTGCTGCATAAAAATTACAAAAAAGTATGAAAACTTCACAATTCAATTAACTTCCAATTTACAGAATCCACATTTACTTTGGCAATGTGACAGGCCAGCAGCTGAGCGGCAGTATGTAAAAATTCCCACTTATGTGAGCATTATGTGGCTTGAAAAACATGTATTTTTTTCCTATTATAATCTCTCACAGAGGAAGCCCACACTACAGGGAAAATGCATGGCCACTGATGTATGTAAAATAAAAGTCATATTGAGAATGCCCAGTATTGCCTATATATCCAGACCATCATGTCTATATTAAAATCAGCTTAGAAACCCTGTATTATTTTTAGCAACAGGTTGATTCATCCCACTTCCTGTTTCCACCAACTTGTAGAATCAATCCAATATTCTGTGTAAAAAGTCATGAACTTGTAAATAATCAGCATGGAATACCAACATTTCTGGTCAAATATACTTGATGAGGGATATTGGAAGATAAAGGTGAAACTGGAAATGAAAGAACAAGGAGCACATGAGGTAAAATCATTCCAAGTACCCTACTATTGATTGTACATTTTGTGGTAAAATTCTCTGTGGAGAACATCTAAAGCAGGGGTGTCAAACTCGTGTTGTCACAGCGGTGTCAGGTCGGGATTTTTTTCCCCTTTGCTAAACTGGGCATGGGCGTGGCCAGCACATGATGCATCCAGCCTGCGGGCTGCAAGTTTGACAGCCCTGATCTAAACATTCAACCAACATGGAAGTTTTGGGAGGGAAGGCATCTAACTGAAGATGATCAAGATTGCCAGAGTCATAAAGAAGATTCCCAGGGCAGAATGGAGAAACCTGGTTTGAGATCATCAAACATCGCATATGATTCAGAGCCAGTTTCCAGCCTAAGGCCAAATGTGTTCCAAACTTTCTTTCTGTCTGCAGGGACTAAAAGATGCAGCTCTCTTTTCTCAAGTGGAACTATGTAAAATTCAGACAGACGCGGTCAATTCTAAAGTTAAAGAAGACTTCACTAAGTCAGCCCACCCACCAAACAGGCATTGAGCTACCAAGCATCTGAGCTGTAAAGTCTTAGACTGTGGAATCTTTCAGTTGGGAACTTGAGCAGAAGGCTGAATTAAAATGATTTTTCTCTCTTGCCTAAGTTAATGCACTTTCAAGTTTTACTATGGAAATATGAAAGCTGAGATAATCATTCCTAAGAAACAGACATCTACAGTTAAATCTCCTGCTCTTTCAGCTGAGCTTCCCTTCTTTTGCTTACGTTACACCTTTCAGAACTTTTAAATACTACGCTGCAACAAAGGCATTTTTGAGAAGAAAAAAAAAAGTCAACTGAAGTGCAATGAAAGATGTCACCATGTCCAAAAGCTCACTTTTGCATCGTATTATCTGATCTCCCTCCTTGATAGATTACTATTTTTTTTTTCTCACCATACTCTTCTTCACTGTAACATTAATAGAACCTGTGCATCAGTAAGGAATTAAAATATAACCAGCTCCAATACAAGGAAAAGGAGTTTATAGGAAAACCAACACATTCTGGACTGCATTCCTACCAAATCAAAGTAGTCATCATATTCTCCATGTGCTGCAGAAGCTGCAAATGAACACGGTTATAAAATAAGCAATTACCTGTTCATTATCCTTAAAATTTTTATTATAACAAATTCTTGATCCTTTGGAGATCACGGCAAGGAATCTAATTGGTTCCAGGATCTCCAGAAATCTATGGGAATTGTGGGGCCCTTGTGGCCCTCTGAGCTTGATGGTTTTCTTGAAGATGTTTCATTACCAAACTAGGTAACCTCATTAGAGCAAACCCCACTTCCTTCTATGACATTACCTGATGATAGGACCCTGCAGTTCAACCCAGAGCTACAGATATTCTCTTCTATGGGAATCATCTGAGTGAGCTGCCTTCTGCTTAGTTTGGCTGCCGCTTGATCAACTGTGCCTGTTCAGAACGGCTGATTATGCCAGTTTTCCCAAACCCTCCAACACTGGCTGTGTTTAAATACAGCTGTTCCAGGCAGCAGCATCTGTGCCAAGTGAATATATGCCTTGTGGTGGATTAATTGATTTGCAATCAATTAATAACTGCCTAATAGCTTAATTAAACCTTTCATTGCCTAAAGAGATTTTTTAAAAAACCCTCACTTTTCCCACTATTTTTTTTTTCAAGCTACAGGGCAATGGAATTAAGGCTCCCCCTTGTCGACAAAGAATTTTCATTTGTATTTATTATTATTATTTTTATTAAAAGAGTGAAATGTAAAATAATAATAAAAAAGTCTGCAGGAATAATGACAATACAATGAAAGGGGGAAAAAAGCCCAAAAATATTATGGAGGTTAAATGAACTAAGATAAATGAACTAATGAGCTAAGATGAACTAATGAGCCATCTGAATTTTTAAAAAATCCAATCATACTCAGACACGCATTTCTAAAAGAGGCACTTCTAAATATGTTTCATTTTGAATTCAAAACTGTGTCCAGAACTTTTGGAAAGGGCAAAAGCCAGGAGTCAACTGAATTTATATCTGCATATTATTAAGAGAAGTGCAGAGATTTATATTGGATGTCATAACACTGAATGTTCAACGTTGTTTGATTGTGCTATTGTAGGAAGTCAGCATCCACTCACCCTCTTAGAGAATGAAATATTTTGGAGAATATTAAAAAGGCAGTATAGAATATTTCCCCTAAAGGAGAAATGGGGAAAAAATCTTAAGGGAGGCAGAAACCAGCACCAGTCTCCCTGCCCCAAGCAGAAACTGAGGAGGCCATCTTTTAGAAATGCAGATTTGGTAATCCATTCAGAAAGACTGGGTCAGACAGAAACCCCAAATAAGCAATTAGGTGAGACAAGATTAGCTCAGACAAACACCTAGGATTTGCATTTCCCCTTTTGCCTATAGACCCAGCCATGACTTCTACAGGATCCCATAGAAATAAATTAAAAAAAAAAAGGATAAAAACCCACCCTATTCTCAACTCCATTTTGTCAGCTGTCCCAGAGCTGCATGCTGTGGGAATATGTTGGTTCTGTCCACCAATAAACAGAATCTTTCTTTCCAATCAGCCTCCATTTTATTCCTGGCTTGGAACTGGACCTGGATTTCTTTCTTCCAATTTCTATCCAGAAATTGTACTTTGAAAGGAAGAGCCCGTTGTGTGCGCACAGGAAGTCTCACTTTGGCTTAATTCAAAGTCGTGACTGCTGGCAACCTTACCGAGCTTCTGCAGTCAGCCCTAGAAAGGCAAAGCTGGACAGACAGATAAATCACTTGCTGTGAAAGGCAGCTGCTAAATGTATCCATTTGGGAGAAAATGCTCTTCGCACTGCAGTTTAATTGTTCTTTCATCTTCAGATCCAGCAGATATTTCCCAATTCAAAAGATGGGGGTGGGGTGGAGAGGATGTGGCTCTTTCAGTGATTTTTTTAAGTAGCAAGGCTACTTCCCCTCTGTGAAGCAATTTATTTGATATTCAGAGTCCTTTTTAAAAAATCTATTTATTTTACTAGCTTTATTTTTAAGTGTTTGCAGAAAAACAGCATTCATACTAATCTAAAGCCAAATGGTGGCCTTTTGTGCTGAAGGTGTGCACTCTAATCTGATATTAATGGTCAGATATTATTCTGTCATTTCTCTAATTTGCCTTTTTGGGACGTCGCTGTTTAAACTGTGGCTTTTTCCCACTCTGCTCTCAGCAACCAGGGAGAAAGTATTAAGATTATAGCCTAAAAAAGCCAAAGCTCCATTTTAAGCTCCGCTTCTGATAAGCTTGTTCTTCATAACTGGATCCTTGAGTGTGCTTTCAACGTACCTGCAGAAGGTCTAAAGATAAATGCACGTCCAACGGGGGGAAAAAAAACAGTTTATAGCCTGAGCTCTGTTCAAAGGATGAAGAGATTCAGCAAACCTCTATTTCAAAGGCTCAGGTTACCAAGCTACTGTCAATCACTGAGGACTAATAGCTGCCATCTGACTTTCTTTAGACAAATGTACTTTGAACTAAACATGGAAGAATAATTTATATTGCCAGCTATTATATTGCCTGAATATAACTCTGTGTTCCTCGGCTGTTCTTTGCTGCAAAAGTTGCTTCTTCTTCTTAAATGTTCAGTTTCTTTCTTTAAAATAGACATGACAAATTGTAGGAATGCTACTTAAAAAGAGGAATTCAGCCACCCCTTCATTGCTTTGGCAATTAGTTGCTTCTCACTGAAGCAATTGCTCTGAAGTTAGGACAAGGCAGTGCAGTTCAATGACAGGTGGTCCTCAACCTACGACAGTTCATTTATTGACCGTTCAAAGTTACATCACTGAAAAAAAAGTGACTGATGACCATTTTTCATACTTACAATCATTACAGCATCCCCATGGTCATGTGATCAAAATTTAGCTGTTTGGCAACTGACTCATATTTATGACAGTTGTAGTGTCCTGACCTCATATGATCATTTTTTTGCAAATGCAAAGTCAATGGGGAAGCCAGATTCACTTAACAACCGTGTTACTGATTTAACAAGGGCAGTGATTCACTTAGTTGTTAAAGAAAGGTCGTAAAATGGGGCAAAACTCATGTAACAACTGTCTCACTTAGCCACAGAAATTTTGGGCTCAATCGTGGTCATAAATCAAGGACCACCTGTACAGCACCTGTTCATATTTAAAGCTGTCTTTGGAAGCCAAGCAAGAGAATTGCTGGGAGTCCATTTGTCAATCTCCAGCAACTGAAGAGGCCTTTGCTAAGGAGGACTGAAACGGAATGACCATCCACAACTATTTTGCTTACAGCTCAGGAACAACTTTTTATACAAATTTGTGGTATTGACAATTTCAATGGAGGTGGCGCAGTGCTTAGAGTGCAGTACTGCAGTTACTTCAGCTGACTGCTAGTTCAGCAGATCAGCGGATCAAATCTCACCGGCTCAAGGTTGACTCAGCCTTCCATCCTTCAGAGGTGAGTAAAATGAGGACCCAGATTGTTAGGGAGCAATATGCTATTTAGTACACTGTCTTTGGTGTAAGCTGCCCAGAATCCTTGGAGAGTGGGCGGCATAGAAATATGACTAATTAATAAATAAATAAATAAATTTCACCCTTGTATTGAATTAAATTGATCCAACAAAGGAGACTATTTGTAGCTCAGTGTTGAAACGAGGGGTCCCTGCTGCTTTCTGAGCTTGGTTGTTTTCTTGCAGACGTTTCATTACCCAAACTAGGTAGCATCATCAGTTTCCGCCCTGAATTAAATTGATCGACTGGATCAAAGGGGGAATTGTCCAATCTAAATCCAAGAAAATCTCCTCTCCCAGAAGAATGAAACCTGGGGTTTCATGAATAAAATCCTGACACCTGAATCATATTATTTATTTATTATTTTATTTTATTATTCATATTTCTATGCCGTCCACTCTCCAAGGACTCTGGGCGGCTTACACCAAAGACAGTATACTAAATAGCATATTGCCCCTAACAATCTGGGTCCTCATTTTACCCACCTCAGAAGGATGGAAGGCTGAGTCAACCCTGAGCCGGTGAGATTTGATCCGCTGATCTGCTGAACTAGCAGTCAGCTGAAGTAGCTGCAGTACTGCACTCTAACCACTGCGCCACCTCATAATTAAATAGATTTTTTATACAGCATGTACTACTGTCTGTGATGCTTATATGTACTGTAACTAAATGTGGGGAATGTATGTTAATAGTTTAACTTGGAGCCTTGGTAGTACAGTTGTCTAAGGCACCCTGTTATTAAGCTGGTTATTAAGACCAGCTGCCTGCAATTACTGCAGGTTCTAATCTCGCCAAGGCTCAAGGTTGACTCAGCCTTCCATCCTTTCTAAGGTAGGTAAATTGAGGACCCAGTTGTGGGGGCAATAAGCTGACTTTGTATAAATATACAAAAGGATGAAGGCTATTGCTGAGCACATTGTAAGCCGCCCTGAGTCTCCGGAGAAGGGCGGCATATAAATCAAAAATTAAAAAAAAACAACTTACTATCTATTTAATAAGAAGTGTGTGCTTTTGGACTTGCCCTTTCTCATGTATTCCCATTCAGCGATTTCCTTTCAGTGTTTTGTGTTCCATGAAATAGCATCATCTCAAAAGCACAATAACTCAATAGCTGTAGTCATTTCTTGTCAGAGTTGTTCAACTGATGTAGTGCTCTTCTGCATACAATAAACATTCAGGGAAAAAAAATGGTCGGAAAGGACTGAAACAAGCTACTAATATACTAAAATTCACACAATTTGTTTAAGCAACTCAGTGAAAGAAATCAAGAGCTACATTTGCACTTGGGTTAAATTTACTTGTGTTTTAGCTTTTGGGTTTTTTTTTCTTATGCTAGCTCTCTTGCAAGATCAATCTATTTGGCGTATAATTCAATATACTGTGTGAATCCAGAAAAATGGATTAATTCAGTAACTTGGTTAAGCATGTCACCACAATATCTGTTTTGGGCGAAACGTCTTGAAGATACGCTGTGCTGCGTTACATCAAACCCATCATTGAAACCCCTGTATCAAAACCAAGGAATGGTCCCTTATAATGAAAATTGAACAAGAGATAAGGTGGGCAACTCTGGGAGATTTTCGAAGTGGAAAAGATAATAGAACTTTGCTAAAACTTCATACAGAGGTGAGTTATGCCCCAATGGGCAGGGAGCTGGCCTACACTAGCTCATTAAACCAGCCTCGCAATTTGATATAGTCTTTGGGGGTGAGGGCAGCCAGCTTAATCCCTTAGGACAAGATGGTGAAAAGTACTTCAAAATAACATCCATCCTTGGCTTTTGAGTGGCATGCCGGATGCTAAAAAAAACATAGGTAGGCCTAGGAGAGTTCCCATTGAGGGCCACACAGGATGGAATTTGTAATACTTGAAATATGGTTTTTGCAGTACTGTTGTTCTAGTTAACTAACGGTTTTGACAGTTCGTAAAAAAAAGTGCATCCTTTGCCAGGAATTGATGATGAACAGTGTAAAAAAGGTTTTCCCAATCAAGCAATTAACTTCAAAGGGATTATAGCAGATACTATTTATTGTCAGCTTAATGCCTCTGGTTTTACTGGAAAGCATGTATTATTAAGCTGTGCATTGATTCCAACAAGGACAGAAAGGGAAATCTTTGCTTTGATTCAATTAGGGAAAGATGCTAGTGGAATCATTTTTTTGCATTGATCTAATCATGGTTAGAAAATTATCAATGGGAAAGCCTTGTGACTGTCCTGATCTTTCTGGCTCTGTGGTTGATAGTAAAGAATGGAGTTGGGAAGAGAGGAATGGCTCAAATATGTGCAACTTTTGGATATGCTTAAAGAACTTTTATCCCTTTACCGTTCAATAGGAAACACTCATTGTGTTTCATAACTGCAACCCAAATGGGAGCTCTATATACGATTTGAGATGAGATATTTGCACTAAAAAATTATACTTCTCAGAGACAAATTTCCCTGCTCTTGAATCAAAGTGTCAATGCAAAGCTATTGTAGAAGCTTCTGCTTTCAAAATGATCACAGTACAATGAGGTTGCCCGGACACAGCCTGATTGAATAAAATGCCACATAACTAAAATTCTCAATTTGAGTTATATGAACTTCAGTTTTGCAAATACCTATATCTATATATATTTTCTCAATAATCAAAAGTTTAGTTTTATTTATAGTTGGTTATTTTGGTCATATTTGACTAATGCCTCAAATTGGAGCTTAAACTTAATTTAGTTGGTGAAATAGGAACAGTGTCTAAACTAAAAATTAAAAATGCATGTTCCTTTTGGCTAATGACAGACAATCAATCTCAAAATGAAATAATCTCCAAATTGTTAACATAGATGTTAATAAAATTGGGCCAGAGTACAACCTTGTCTCCTTGCCACCTGTAAGTAAGCTTTATTTTTTTTAAAAAAAAAAATGCATCTAACCTGAATTCTGCTATCTTGATATAACGTCTGTATTAAGTAAGATAGATGTCAGGTACCAAGCTCTCTACTTTAACTCAGCATTTTGATGGTCATCACTCTCATAAGAAAACCCTTAAGTCTATAGAAGCAGCAAATAGTTTGTCTTTTACAAAAACAGGCATGTTTTCCCGCTAGGAACATTAATATAAAACTTTGGTCAATGATTGATCTCTATTTTCTGTAATGATACTGACCATTTATTAAAGCAAAGAGTGTGTCAAGGTATCAGGTTAATTTTTCATTTGGATGTCTAACATAGAGTTTTCCCCAAGGTGGCAGCCAGCTAATCTGCCTATAATTAAAAAGGTCTTCCATTTTTTTCCCTTTCTTATGTGAGGAATAATTATAGTCCTATTTCAGCCCAAGGGGATTAAATCAGAACTATCTATTATAGGAAATAAAGCCACAAGTACCCACCTCCCACTCCATCTAGGTTTTGTTTGAAAAGTTCAATGGGCATATTACCCAGCCAGGAGCCTTGCCCGATTTTACTTTTAAAATAAGCTGAAGATCTCTTTCTCAGTTGCTGGTCTCTCTTTGAGATAGCAAGCAGCTTTGATCTGATGTTGTTTTGTTATATTCACAATAGGACTGCTGCTGCTGCATAAAAATAGATCGGATTTCTTTTCTCCCCGATCTTAGATGGTATACAGCAGTGTGCAACTGAGGGAGTCATGAAAGCCTTGGAAATCAAATTCTAAAAGGTCTTAAAGTTTTTGTGTAAAGAAGCATTTATTAATTTACCAGAACTCTGCCTCGGCTTTGTTTCTTCTATAGAGTTTTATAATTTTTCCTCTGTTTTAGTATCTTCCATCTTCGGTTCATTAAAACTTGGTATAAGAACTGAATCCCTTAATTTTCTTTTAACAGTAGTGGCACAATCCACGTTAAACCAGCTGGAAGGAGTTGCTAGTTCAGATGCCAAGGTTTTACTAATTAGTTAAATAGTTAAAGACTTTTATTAATTTTGTTTTCCTGTAAAACCCCATCTTCTATTAGATATGATCTAAAATTGAAGGTCTGAGTAGAGTTCAAAGTTGGCTGAATGATTTTTTTTTAAAAAAATGTTCTGATTGAACGATCCTGAATGTATAGTTGCGTTCCTGAAGAGAATCAGGAAAGAAAAGTGAATCAATGGATTTTATTATTAGTTAGCATTTTTTAAAATTATAGGATGATCATTGTGGTCTGATCCCAAGATGATATTATTATGATTCATCTCAGCTACAGTTTTAGACTGGATTTGGGATTTTTATCCATCTATTGAGTTCTCCTCAAGGACCCAGGATAAGTAGATGTTGTTGTTTGATGATATTAAAGGTGTCATCACAGCTATTCTGAGTAAAGTTGCCTTACATAATTGACTGGTGTGATTTGCTCAGTGCCAATGGTTTTCAAGTGGTGCTCCACTTGTTTTGGATTTGCATCCAAGGCACCTATTACTATTGGTCCTATGCTTGCTTTCTTTTGCCACAGTCATTTTATTTCTATTTGCAGGACTTTATATTTTGTGATTCTCCAGTTCTTTCTCTTCTCTTCCTCTGCCTCTGGATATTACAATGTCCATTAACCAGATTTTTTTTTTTGTCTTTCTTATCAACAATTGTTAAGTCTGGGTTGTTTTGTGTTTGAATTTTAAATTCTCAGGGCAATTTACCTTCTTCCTTTTCTCTTACTTTTGTGTCTATTTTGTGGTCCCACAAGTTCTTGTTTGCAGGCAAATGATATTTCTTGCAGATAGTCCAATGCACTATTGTTGCTATTTTGTCATTGTTGTTGTTATTATTATTCCATACTCTGGGTAGCTTGCAAATTTAAACATAAAACATAAAAAACCAATATACAATCCCACAGACTGCCAACATTAAAACAAACAGTAACAAAACAAACCAGGAGCTCCATAAAATCAATCCCAGGCCTGTCGCAAAACCAGGTTGTAAAGCACTATGAAGCAGTATATAAGTCTAAGTGCTGTTGCTAATACTGTGCTAATATTCCAGGACATGAGCAAATGTCCGAAGGGGGCCACATTAAAAATAATTTTCCCAAAGGAGGTAACTTAATAGATGTTAACAAATAATCTAGAACAGGGCTCTCCAACCCCTGGTCCATGGACCAACACTGGTCCGTGGCATGCCAGTAACTGGGCCACGCAAACAAGCAAAGTCCCATCTGCGGGATGCAGGCAGCACACAAAACCACACCCTCTCGAGTCCGCAGAAAAACCTTTCTTCACGGAACCAGTCCCTGGTGCCCAAAAGGTTGGGGGCTGCTGATCTAGCACACTTGATCAAACCCACTAGTATGATATTATCACCTTGTGTCATCAATTCTTAATTATTACCATATTTTCCAATATGGCATGGAACACAAACCTCAGATGATAAGCAGAAGTGTGAAGTTTAACTTTCATGTTTCATAGTGTAAGTAATTGTCTTTGAGAATTGGCACTGGAGCTATTCAAAGCATACTTTCCATTGCATTAGTTTGGAAATATATTAAATCATGTATCTCCGACTTTTCTCAGATTTGATTCCAGATTTAAATGTAAAAAACACAGGATCTTTACTCAAACTTTGTGTCCCTTCATATTTTTCCTCCCTTGCTACATTGCAGAAAGCTATTTTATTCTAATAAGCATATTGGCTTGTATTTTACATATGTTGGCTCTTTGGATTTCAATTTGTTATTGCATTTTTAAAATATTGCTAGAGACCCAGGATAGCTTTAACCTCAAAGGTAGAATATGATTATTAATTTTTTGCAATAATCTAAAATTCTTTTGTGAAGGCCTACAATAAAGCACATCTAAAAATATTAATATAGTCACATATTTGATCAAATCAAGGTTACTTTGTTTACAGGGTTCTGGCAATCCTCATGCATGCATTAATAGTACAGAGTGCGATAATATTGCAAGTGAATTGAAAGAACTGTATTCCAATCCCAAATTAAATGCAGAAATTATCCTAGTTAGGTAAAATTAAATTAGAATTCATGGAGAAGGGAAACCCATGGTATACTATGGAATGTGGAATCTAGGGGTATCTTTAGCAAGTCAAGATTTCATCAGAATGGTGTAATGTGCTAACACAATGCAAGCTTTACCCCTTATGTATCTGAAAATGATCAGAAAACAAGACTGTTGAAGATCAAATAATCTACATGCGCTAAGAAAAATGCCAAGATGCTACTGTCATTTGACATTAAGATATAACAGCATGTAATGAAGATGTCAACATGGTATATAAGCCTTTTCTAACTTGTTGCTGCGGGGGGATGTTGAAAAAAAAAGGATACTCTGTCAAAATGCAGGATACTCACACATTACATTTAACCAAATATGTGACTTTTTTGAAAAGTATCTGATGAGATAATCCTTTTTATACCATTGCCTTTTCCTTGGAAAAGAAAGCATGCTGAAAGAGGAATGATAATCTCCCCTTTTCAACTGTCTCGCATATTTCATTTTTACATGCAACTGTTCCTATAGTTTTATATAGTGCACAATCAGAAGTTACTTTTTTCCCCATTAGCTTCATCCAGGTGAGACATAATATGTAATATTGTATGTGGATATTAAACAGTTATCATTAAAAGCAGGGCTTTGATTTCACTGAGATGACATTTCAACAAATTTATGTACCACTCACTGCAGCAATGTGATCTGTATGGGGTGCAATAAAACAACCCATAAAACACAATTTAAAACAATTTAAACACAAATGTAAATAAGGCCACAAGAGAATAGATACACTACACACAGTGTAACTATCTCACATTCTCCTTATTTCCCTGGGATTCTCAAGTCTGCTGTACTTGAAGAATCGTGTTCTGAGGGATTAATTCCACAATTAAGAATTTCTATCTCAATTTCATGGACTTCTATAACTAACTTTGAGTCTCAACTTGGTGGAAAGAAGCCACTCTTAATTTCAAAAATGTAGTGTGTTAACTGCTGGGGCTTGAGCAAGGGGTTGGATGAGATGACCTGCAAGATTCCTTCCAGCTCTATTATGAATTGAAACATCCTAAATCAGGGTGAGAAAGTATGACCATAAAGCCTCAAGCCAAATACAAAATAGTTATTCAGGACAGAGAAGGAAAACTAGATGGGAAGCAAGTCTTGTAGTAAAAATTTAACATGGTCTATTAAGTGGGGAGTTGAATGAAGAGGCAGGACTCCGGATAGTAACTTCAGCTCTTTATTTTAAGGCTTAGTAAAACTTCTCAGCCGTCTGTCCGATAGCTCCCTCTTTTAAAGAGACCTGTCAGGCAGCCTGGCCACTGACATTGCTTTATTTTCCCGCCGCTCAAATGGACCAATGAGTCCATTTGAGTGCCAGGTATGCTAATGTCTCTTCCGAGACCAGACCTGAATGAAGCCTTTGCTCCAGGCTTCACTCCCTATTTACATATGTAACATAGTCTAAGTCAGTGAAATGTGAAAGGGTAAAGATGAGAAAGTGCTGATATACTGGGGCAGCAATGCATCCTGAATATGCATTTCTTCCGTTGAGGAGCACATGTCTGCTTTTTGTATTACTGCTATCCTGGTAGATTCCATTGTGAGATCAGAATTCAACATCTCTTTCCTGATATCCTTCCCGCAGAAGACTAAATCTAGCCCTTGCCCCTCTGGCATCAGCATTCAATTTTGATAGGAGGAAAAAGAGATCAGTCCCAAAGGTGCTTCTTTTTTTTTTCAAAAGGCAAGTGGGCTTTTTTTTTCTCCTTGAAGACGTTTCACTTCTCCTCCAAGAAGCTTCTTCAGAACTTCTTCAGAACTGAAGAAGCTTCTTGGAGGAGAAGCAAAACATCTTCAAGGAAAAACAAAGTCCACTTGCCTTTTGAAAAAAAAAAAGAAGCACCTTTGGGACAACCATGACCTGGATGACTGAGAATCTCCATAGACAGACACATAGAGAAAGAGAGAAGTTCAGGCAAGCCATGAACCTAGAAGGGACACTTTTAAATCCCCTGAATGCAAAGTACTCCTGATTTCAAGACACTTTCCTAATGTAGAAGAGCAGGGAATGTATCCCTGTTCTGCAGCTGCTAAATATCATCTCTCTTTCTCACTGTTTCTAGTGAGAAAGGGAAAAAAAATGGGAGGAGAAAAATAACTGAACCTGCAGGAAAATGCCTTCGTCTTTTTTCCCCCCCTTTCTATTCTGCTTGTAAAAAGCACAACAGGCTTTGACTAAAGCAGCTCCTCTCATATGGGATCCACCCTCCCATTGTGGTAGGATTAGTTCAGGGCTTGTTGACTTCCCCTTTTGAATAAATTCTCTTTTCTTTTCTTTCCTTTCTCCGGGAGCATCAATACTGCAGGGCCGAGAGAAGGCCTTGTGCAAAGCCTTGGCAAAAGAACTTTCCTAGAGGGAGTTATGAAGCATTAAAGCCCTTCCTTTTGAAGCATTAAAGTCGACTCATCCTTATCCAGGCTCTCTCGGCTGGTCTGAATGCACATAACAGGCAGGAAAGCAAAGAGATTGTCTCCTAGGTTTGTGTGCAAAGGCAAAGGCTTGCACTACTACTGAAGACTTTGCACAACCCTCCTGGCCCTCTTTAGGTTTTGATTCTTCAGCCTCTTGTTTCCTAACAAGGTCCTGCCACTATCAAGTCGCCTCAGGGGAAGCTGTGCTCCAGGGACAGAGAACTGAAGCACCAGATGGATTTTCCAGTGTTATGATGTGGCCACATCGAATGGCCACATTATAACACTGGAAAATCCATTTGTGTGGTGCAAATGTGCTTCAGTTCTCTATCTCTGAAGCACAGCTTCCTCCCAGGGAACTCAAGAGTGGCTGTTATTGGAAATGACAAGAGTGATAGAGCTACCAAGAAGTTTGACAATGGAGCCTTTTCACACCATGTTCTCTGCTTACTAACTGGCTGGGAAGGCCCAAGCCTATAAAGATGTAGTTATTTCTTTGCAATGTATGTGTGCATTATTTTATTATATTGCATTTTTATTATGATTTGTATTTTATATTTATCTTATTTTATTATTTTTCGCCTGGTTAGCACTCTGCAGAGACCAAAAGGCAGAAAATGCAAGTCACGTTTTGAAAGAGTACAGGTAGTTCTCGACTTATGGCTACCATTGAGCCCAAAATTCCTGTTGTTAAGTGAGACATTTGTTAAGTGAGTTTTGCCCCCATTTTACAGCCTTTCTCACCACAGTTGTTACATGAACCACTGCCGTTGACAAGTTAGTAACCTGGCTGTTAAGTGAATCTGGCTTCCCCATTGACTTTGCCTCTCAGAAGGTTGCAAAAGGGGATCACATGACCAGGGGACAGCAACAGTCATAAATATGAGCCAACTGCCAAGCATCTGAATTTTGATCACCTGACCATGGAGATGCTGCAACAATCACAGGTGTGAAAAACGGTCATAAGTCACTTTTTCAGGGCCGTTGTAACTTAGAATTAAATGGACTGTTGTAAGTCGAGGACTACCTGAATAACAAACCAGTGGCTTGACGAAAGGGTGTTTTTGACCTAGGATGGGCAGCTCTTACTTACAAAAACCATATGTGTGTTAAATAGAACAGTGAGGGGAAACTAAACAGGAGAACACAACGTTCATCAAATGGATTAAGATGCTTCTCTATCCAGCTTCACTTCCCAATTGCTTTAACCAGAAGCCTGACAAGCCACCCCATCTTCACTCCTGCTAACGTGGAGATGTGAAAGCAATTGATATGCAAAAGGAAAAATTAAATGTGGTGACTCTGCCACAATTATTTCTGAAATGCACCACAGGCTGCCTGACCGGCTGTCATGCTTCTTTCACAGATTAAGATCAAAACTAAACTGTTTTATCTGGAATGGAGTAGCAGCATCTTTATTACAATTACCGAACAGCATTTAATATAATTTTAGCAAGAGGTTACACGGTTCAAATTAAAATACATAAACAAGTTCTGGGAGATTGATTAAAGTAAATTAAAAAGTTTGGACCGCTAATCTCCAGATTGAAAAACTAGAATCCTGAAAAGCCAAATCCTTAAAACTAGGTGACTAAATTATAAAACTACAATAAAAATTAAAATACTGAAATACTAGGCAATGGAGTTACTAAACTATGTGTGTATATGAGTTATAATTGAATTATTGCAGTAACAAGTGGAATCCAAGAGAAAACATAAAGCAGCATAAAATAATGTTGTATATTTATGAAGCCCTAAATTTAGGAAACTAATTTCCTGTGTGAAGCAAGAGCAGTTGAAAGAAACTTTGTGACTGTCATGGAGATGTTATGGATTTGGTCCAACAATGAAAAGCAAAGAACACTTTCTCTAGTCAGCAATGGTAAAAGAGTAGGGTATAAGTTGTGGTAAAAAAGGACAGCCAAGAAACACAGGAGCTATAGTCTCAAGCGAAGACAAATATATGTATCCCAGGATAATGTTGCAGGATCCAATCTGGGACCAGAGGTTTAGTCTTCCAAGCTTTCAGACTCATGTTGTAAATAAACCCTGTAAATAAAGGGATTCTTCCAGAACAAATGCTTTCTCCTACAACTTGATGAGTGGGTTTTTCCACTAATCTGTGCTGGAGAAGTGGCACTTCAGAAGCTTCATAATAAATCCACCCTGGAAAACATAGTTAGATATATTCTAAACAGTTAAATTGTTATTGTTAATATAAGTATATCATTAATATTGGCCAGCATGGAGATGCATCTGGGAATAGCAATGCTTAAGCAGTTAGAAATCTAATCATTTTTCCTCTTTCCAGAAAGAAGACTCATCTTTATTAATAAATCACAATACAATATTTAAACTTATTGCTTGACTTCAAAGGAAAAGAAACACTGAGAAATATTTTCTTAAAGCACACTGAATGATTTTTTTGAAAATTTCCTTTCTTGTTCTAAATAATGTTATTCATTTGGAACATTTTATCATGCCTGGCCTATGAAATCTCTCTCTCTTTTTTTTTTTCTTTCTCTCTCTCTCTCTCTGTCCCCCAACTATCTATCATCTATCTATCTTATTAAAAAAAATATTCATTATATGCTGAGTTCACTATTTATCAAGACATATATTTATGACATGCTAATGATGAATCTTTGTTGAAGAATGGCTTTGTATTTTAAGCTTCAGTAGATTCTTCCATGTCTCCATCCTCAGCACCTGCCCTATGGAAGGTATCCTAAAGGGGAGGAAGCAGCTGAGAATCAATCCAAATGCCTTCTCACCTGAACCTTTCTCTCTTTCTCCATATGACTGAGCTAGTGTGGTATAAGATAAAGGTAAAGGTTCCCCTCGCACATATGTGCTAGTCGTTCCCGACTCTAGGGGGCGGTGCTCATCTCCGTTTCAAAGCTGAAAAGCCTGTGCTGTCCGAAGACTTCTCCATGGTCATGTGGCCGGCATGACTAAACACCAAAGGCACACAGAACGCTGTTACCTTCCCACCAAAGGTGGTCCCTATTTTTCTACTTGCATTTTTTACATGCTTTCAAACTGCTAGGTTGGCAGAAGCTGGGACAAGGAATGACATCTCACCCTATTATGCGGCACTAGGGATTCGAACCACTGAACTGCCAATCTTTCGATCGACAAGCTCAGTGTTTTAGCCACTGAGCCATCACGTCCCTATGTGTGGTATAGTGTGGTATAGTGGTTTCAATAACTGGACAAGAAGCAGAGGAGCCAAATTCAAGTCCATCTTGAATCATGGGAGCTTTGTACCAATATCTCTTCTTTGGTCCACCCAGGCTGTTGTTCTTCTTGTTCTTTGCATGATCCCTATCGTATCATGGGGTCTGCTGTTTTGCATTTCTCCCGCCACTTTGCCTGGCCTGCAGCACTGGCAGGGTGTATGCCTACAGCTTGCATGTCTTCATGCCGGCAGGCCATCCATTGATTTTTTCAGTCATCCTTGGGGCCACTGGCCAACGGGGCTGAGTGCAAGTGCCTGCCCCACTGTGTATTCCACACTAGCTCTGACCACATGTTTGTACCATCGCAGCCTCACTTCTCTCATTTTGTCTGAAATGGGGGGAGGTGTGTCTTTGAAGGCCTTCCAGATGTCTTTGTTCATAATGTGATCCAGCTGTGTGACCTCCCCCCCCCCAAATGACCAGACAGGCTGTTGTTATGAAGGTAAAAAATCAAAAGAATTTCCTGGCAGAAAACAGGATGTAAATCAAATCAACTAATAAAATGCCCTATGGGAGAGACCCTGAAGGTCCGGCTACCAGATCTGGGCTCCATAATTGGGGACACAGACTACATTAATTTTATCTCTTAGCATCTGTAACCATCCTGATTTTTCCAGACCAGATCTGGCAGCCCTCTTGAAAGGACAGGAGTAAGCAGTGGTGGGATTCAGCCAGTTCGCACCACTTCAGGAGAACCGGTTGTTAGCTTTCTGAGCAGTTTGGTGAACTGGTTGTTGGAAGAAATCATTAGGGCAGAGAACCGGTTATTAAATTATTTGAATCCCACCACTGGGAGTAAGACTAGTAAGGTCTACTTGAACAAACTCAGGATGATCAGCTGGGTTGTTCTCCCTCCCTGCTCTACCGCACCCCACCATCAGTCAATGCAATAATTAACATCGTGAGAAGGATCCTTGGAGGGAGAAATAAAGAAAAAAATAGGGGTTTTTTTTCATTTAAGGTCTGTCTTAAAAATCTGCTCAGCGTCTTTATTGGAGCTTTGCCACCAACTGCCATGTTCTTGTTCATTTGTTTTTAACAATGGTTATTCTACTTTAAAAATTTACATTTTTAAACTCTAAATGAAAATAAAAAAGCCACTTTTTTCTATTTTTCGTCCCCTGCCCAATAGCATTAGTTTCATCCTTAAAAAAAAGAACCAGCAAGGTATTACTTTCCGATGCCATCATCTAACTGTGCTCTGCATCTGACCTTGGGCAGAATATTCTGCCGATATTCTTAATGCATCTTATTTCGTATTAAAACAGAGACAAAAGAAGACTGCGACCGTGTGATTGTAACTGATATTCCAGCCTATCACTGAAAGGAAGTATTAGCCTGGTCCAAACCAGGGACTCTGATTATCTCTTACCAGTTGAATGATAAAGGAGATTTATAAAGGCAGCTTATAGAGCTGAAAACTGGGCCCGATGAAAGGTTACCTTTAGAAATACGTACAACTGTTTTTAAATGGTAAAGTTCCTTAAAAAAATAAAGCTTATTAGTGAAAGAAAGAAGCATCTAAGCAATTCACTTCAGAGGGGGGCTTCCCACCTTAGTTCAGCACCCGGATGTTGAATCCCATCACATAGTTAAGCAGCAACTACATAGTCAGAGTCCCTCTGCAATTTAATTTGTCATTTTTATGTGTCCTGCTCTTACCTAAAGCAAACAATGAACAAACTAGAATAACGGGAACTCTGACAGTCTGCTAATTACAGCGTCAGAAGAATCAGTTTTCCCCCCATTAACATTAATAGGACTTCAATATACTAATGGAAGCTGGTGTTGTTGTGTTACAATAGTCAGGATTAATGCTGAAATCCCATTCACACCTAATGGCAGTGTCGTATTATTCAGTGTCATGTGAAGAGATTATAACATGCGGTTTTCTGTACGAGACAGCCACACGTTTTTATTTTAATCTCTGGAGAACACCAAGTAATGACTATATCAAAAGGAAACAATCTTCTTTGAAAGGGGAAACTATGAGATAATTCAAGAAATCTGCAAAAAAGGAAGTCCAAGATAATTTTATAAAGAATTATAAGAAAAAAAAAGTGTGTTCCAAAACCACTTTTTTTTTTCTTGGCCAGGACTTAAATATAACCACTGGTCCTCAAACTGTTGTCCACTCTAGGCTTTATCCAGTGGTGGGAGTCAAATAATTTAACAACTGGTTCTCTGCCCTAATGATTTCTTCCAACAACCAGTTCACCAAACTGCTCAGAAAGTTAACAACCGGTTCTCCCGAAGTGGTGCGAACTGGCTGAATCCCACGACTGGCTTTATATTAGGAATAATACTGAACTTGTAAGCACTTCAGGTAGCACTCATCCATTTCATCATGGCTTAAAAATATTGAATAGTTTAAAACTTCATCTTCTGGTGATTTAATTAGGACTGTCATGCTCAATTCTTTACATTGAGCTGTTATTCTGAACCTTTGAAGTAGTCTACCACAGGAGAGTTGATAGTCCTCGACTTATAACCACATGGAACCCCAACTTTTCATTACTAAGCAAGACAGTTTTTAAGTGAGTTGTGCCCCATTTTACAACCTTTTTTTCACAATTGTAACTCACTGCTGTTGTTAAGTGAATCTGTTTTTGCTGGCAAAGGCACCATGGAGCGGTATTTCACTGTTTCCAGGGCAGCCCCGCAGGCCAGATCTAAGCACCACACAGGCCGGATCCAACCCATGGGCCTTGAGTTTGACACCCCTGTCCTAAAGTGTCCTGTATCATCTTTGCAGCCAGTGCAAAGCTGGATGCTGCAAACATTTACTTTCAGTGCTCAAAACATCATTATTATATGTGTTTAAAGCAGGGGTGTCCAATCTTGGCAACTTTAAGACCTGTGGACTTCAATTCCCAGAATTCCCCAACCAGCCGTTCCCCATGTTGGCTTGGCTGGGGAATTCTGGGAGATGAAGTCCACAGGTCTTAAAAGTTGCCATGTTTGGATACCCCTGTTTTAAAGCTTTACCTTCCCTAGAAACCCCTTTCCAAAATAGGCTTCAGTCCCTTAATGAGCTACACAAAGCCTGTTGCATCCTTTATACTGATGCTAGTTGTGCACCTCAGACTAACACTGTTGGTAGGAGAGTATCACAAAACACTTAGATTTAAAGGGAGAGGTTGCTAGATCCCCTGTTTCTCATCGGCAAATTAGTACTGCAGGTATGCTTTCTCTTATTTTATGAGTGCACCTCTGATTAAGATGTCTCATCTGAAAAGGACACCTACATGATTCAAAGATTATACCCCAGCCCTGTACAGTTGTCAGGTCTGCACAAAACCCACTGTACCAAGGCACTTCTCTCCACAATGCAGAGGTAGGGGGAGGGAAGGAGACAGATGCATGATAGATGGTTAACTGGAAATAGACCTCACCTTTCATGGAGTCCTGCTGTGGATACAGCTCTGAAGGTTGTCCAGCCAGGTGACTCTTCCTGCTCCCTGCCTAATTCAGTTAATGATTTGCATTTGTAGCATTAATATAATGTTCCTGATTCATGATGTACTGAAACAGGTACACTAATTCGCTGAATGATTTATACATCCTATGCTCTAATACACTTCCTTGGCTAATGGAGGAAATTGATTATCTTACATAGGAGGTTTCTGAACATCATGCCTCCACCATTTATTACAAATGTAATTAGCATCTGTAACATTGCATCATATTTTATGGCATCAAGGTTCTTTGATTTTGCTCTTAATTGCCAGTTGCCTTGGCTTAATCATATTAGGCCTTTCAATCTTTCCAAGAATTCAGACGTGTGCTCATTATTACACACAAACATATATAGTTAAAAGATTTACACTATTTTTATCCAATATTGTTTTGAGGAAGGAGAATATTAATGTAGGGTGATTTCCAATGAATAACACAAATAAATCACAAAACAAATAACTGGATAAATAGAATAATAAAAAAACAAATCTTGCCTTGTTTAAAAATATAGAGTTTTAATCAATCATTTATATGATATGTAAATAATATAACACTGAATCTTATAATTTTAAGCCCTGTGGGAAATTCAATTTTTGGGGGGTGGGATAAATTTAGCATAGTCAGATTTTGGTGTAGTTACAGGATCTCATCCCAAACTTGGAGAGAGTTAAAAAATGGATTTACAATAAAAACAATTAAATGAACAGGGAGATCAATCTCACAGTTTGAAAACATTGTGTGCGTGTATCATCCTTCTATATATATATGTTAAAAATGCAAGCATCTCCAAATTGGTGAGACTGAGTTTGCTGGTATGTAGCATATGTTAATATCCTTTAAACATAAATTACAAATATTATTGTGTGTACTGTACATGCCATTCACCTAAAATAAACAGGCAAGTGATAAATAGGGGGAGTGAAGATGCCTTCAACCCAATCTACCTCATGGTCTGGAATCCTCTGCTGGCCTAACAAGTCAAATAAGATGGGCAAGTGTTACTTGCTGAACATGCTAAAAGCAAAATACAATGGTAAGGCACAATTTTTCAATTGAAAGGAACCATGAAGAAGAGGGAAGGATATATTGAGAAGGTTGGTAGATTGATAACAATCTAAGAGGTAAAAACAACCTAACCAGCAGCAGCATGGGCAGGAGACAGGGTTTAAAATCTGCAAGATGGTGGTATGGCACTGTGATCCAAGTCAATCCAAGTCAATCCAAGCCTGTCAAGTATTTGCAAACCATTGGTACATGTGTCATATAGACACAAGTGGAGGCAGAGAGTGTCTCCACCCCTATGTGGAAAGGAGGGGCTTACCCTGAGTATAAAACCCCCTCCAACCTTTTCCACCTCACTCTCTCCATCTCTCTCTCTTCATGTTTGTTCCTCATGAGACTTGATCTCTGTTGTACATAGTTAATATGATTTATCATATGAATAAATACATTTAAGACATTTATTTATGCATCTGCCTCTGAACTCTTCTATGCTCCTAGGTGTTTCTACGATCCCAATTCCACAAAGCCAAGCCAAGCCAAGCCAAGCCAAGCCAAGCCAAGCCAAGCCAAGCCAAGCCAAGCCAAGCCCAGCCTAGGCCAGCCAGCCCTTTTGTACATGGTGCCATGTTGATGCCCCTATGAAAGGGGCACAACTTGGATTGTGCCACCTTGTCTCCTCCCCCTATACCTACCTCGCCTTTTCCAGCAATTAGTTGACTGTGCTTGGTATTCATGAGATTTCCTTCACAGGAGAGAAAAAAAGAAACTAAACTGGAGTTTCACCTCCAGTGGTAGAACGGCAGAATGCCCCACTGGATACCTGAGCAAGTCAACATGTCAAGTAGGATTTCTACATACAACAGCAAAAAACCAGCCTTGATCTCAGCCTAAAGGACAAGAGGAATTAATCCTCCTGAGTTAATCAAAACTAAGTCAGTGTGATGGGCCTCCGATTCTGACTGCAGTTTTTAAATGCATTGCTATATTTCCCTTGTATTGTTAGGTTTTAGGCCCCAGCACTTCTCATTCCAATCTTCAAATAAAGGGTAGGAGGTATGTCTCAGCAACCTACTGTCCTATGTTTAGCAAGTTCAGCGCAATCAAGAAGCTCCCTCCTAGCCATTAATATTAGAAGTAAGGGACTGACTTAAAAACTAGGAACAGGTGAGATTCAGAAGGGGTGGGAGAGACCACACTCTCCCTAGTCTCCCTAGATGGAGGCTTCATAAATTTGATCTTGAGCAAAGTACCCTTATAGTTCCATAGCCACCAAGTTACCAGGCTACAAGGACCAATCTTGGAGTACTCCATGGTACTACCATCCCCTTTATGACTTAAACTTTTCAGGAAAGGGCAAAATATTGAATGCATTGGGGTATTGAATGTATTGTCATCATGACTAAAAATGATCTACTTTGAAATATCTATTTCTCTATCCATCCATTTATCCGTACAAACCTATCCATATATTTACACATATTTGTGTATTTGTATGCAAGTGTGTGTGTATGTATGTATGTATGTATGTATGTATGTATGTATGTATGTATGTATGTATGTTTCATCCATTTTATCAAAGGCTCAAATCAGATTTCAGTCCAATTAAATTAAATGGAACTTTATCACTAATAAGGCTATTTAGAATTGCCTCTTAAACTGAATTACAAAAAGTTTTTTGTGCTCATTCAAAATCCTACAGACTTCCCCGTCTTTTTCCTCCCACGTAAAGCATGTACGGGTGGCTGATTTTGGACAGATACATGTTCAACCCCAGCACGACTTAAAGTTGGAGTATGTGAAATGTAAAATGAAGAATAATTCTGTCTCTTTTCTCCTGATACATGAGATTTTTTTTTCTCAAGGCAGTAGAAAAAGGAGGTTGGTACCTAATTTGTGAGAAGCTGATCATCTGCTTGAGACTGGATGCAATTATAGTAATGTCTGACCGTTCTTTTTACATGAACTGGTTCACTTTTAAATTGTGATGCCAGAGGACATGTTGGGTATGATGTATATTCCACCACTTGTCTTCTTGACCCTTTCCCAATAGGCTTTATAACTTTCAACTGGGAAGTTATCCTTATCTTCTAAAGACTATAACTTTGTTGCTTGTATCTATTGGAAGAAATGTCCATCTGGATTCAGTTCCAAGTGGGAAGAAAGACACTGAAAACATGGAGACTGCTTAGAAAGTTGATTTAATGATGAAGCAGGACCACATGGTTTGAGGTCCTGGGCAAAAAAGTACATGGGTGTGTGTGTGAGACAGACAGACAGAGAGATTTCAAATTCAGGGTCCTCTCTTGGGCTTTGAATTTGAACTTCCTGTTCCTGTGGCAGGCTATTGGCTGCTGTAGGGGTCATAACTAACCTTATAGGTTTTCTGAGTCAAGCTTGGTTGAATCTTGCTGGATGATGATGATGATGATGCAATGAATGGGCTTTGGGCAATTCCTATTATGGCTTAATGGCTTTGTCCTGGTTTGGATCTTGAGTGAAGGCTAATCCTATCATGTCTTGAGGGCCATGTTTTTTGTGTTGTAGATAAGCTGGCCCAGCCTTTTGTCTTGTAAATAATCAAAGTATCTGCTTGGGGCAGGGAGCTGGGGCTGAGTTTGTCTTTAGAAACATGTTTCTTCTTTAGGGAAAATATAATATTCTGCCTTTTTAATATTTCCTAGAATATTTCATTTTCCTAGGAGGGGGGTGGGTGCTAACTTCCTACATATATTAGATTTATATTGTTTTATTTAGTAACCTAGTACAATTTATGTTGATTACTTATTTAGTATCCTATGACTATTACTAAGTGTTGTATCTTATGGTTACTGATGAATGTATCTTATGATGATTTATCACATGTTGCTTGTATGTACACTGAGAGCTTATGCACTGGAGACAAATTCCTTGTGTGTCCAATCATACTTGGCCCCCCAAAAAATTCTATGTTTATGTCTATGTTATTAGAGATACCTTAGATAACATAAATGTCTCTTCAAGGAACAGAAGGATGCTCCTTGCTTTAAAGGAAGAAATGATTGGACCTTCCTTAAGAAGTCTGCTATGTACCCCCTCAGAGAAGGGCATGTCTATATGCAAACATCTGACTTCCTATTTAAAGGTAACCAAAAGCATGGTGATTTCCCAACTGCAAGCAGTCATAAAAAACAGGTTATTTGGATCATTCAAACTGATTTCCAAGTAGGCCACAGGGCCTAGGCTTTGTTGGATTTCCTTGCTCTCTCCGAAACTTTTAGTACCATGAATCATATACTTTTTCAAGGTTGTTGGTTAGCTTGCTTAATTTTTAAGGCTGCCCATCCAGCCACAGCACTGGGAGATTCAGGGGCAAGAGGCCATGCTTGGACATGCCTCACTTCCCACTCCTCAAGTAGAGTTCAGAGGTGGCACTTGAAGGCAGCAACTATCCTATGAAACAGGAGCTCTTACAGAATCGCCGGGATGGCTGGAGGTCTGATACCAACTCTCTTAGCATTCAAGTTATGCTCTAGTCCAGGGATGTCAAACACGCAGCCCATGGACTGGATGCATCACACGCTGGCCATACCCACACCCGGTTTAGCGTAGGGGAAAAATGTCACGTGACACTGCCATGATGACACCCCTGCTCTAGTCTCTTCCTCTGTAACATAATGTGGCAATGGTCTGGTTTCCCTGAATAAGTGCTTATAGTGCAGAACAACTTTGTAACAGGAACAATAAATTGAAATTGTATTTATTTATTTATTTATTTATTTATTTATTTATTTATTTATTTATTTATTTATTATATATTACTTATATCCCCATCTTTATTATTTTTTTTACAAATAACTCATGGGAGCAAATGTATGCCACACACCTTCCTCCTCCTGTTTTCCCCATAAGCAGGTAATAATGGACTGCTCATAGAGATGGTGATGGGTGTGTGTCAGAGGTGGGTTTCTGCAGGTTCTGACCAGTTCTGGAGAACTGGTAGCGGAAATTTTGAGTAGTTCAGAGAACCGGTAGTAAAAATTCTGACTGGCCCCACCCCCATCTATTCTCTGCCTCCCAAATCCCAACTGATTGGGAGGAAATGGAGATTTTGCAGTAACCTTCCCCTGGATTGGGGAGGAAATGGAGATTTTACAGTATCCTTCCCCTGGAGTGGGGTAGGAATGGAGATTTTACAGTATCCTTCCTCTAACATGCCCACCAAGCCATGCCACGCCCACCAAACCATGCCCACAGAACCGGTAGTAAAAAAATTTGAAACCCACCACTGGTGTGTGTGTCATTATTTATTTAGCTCAAATACTTTGTCCACCCAATGAGAAGAGAAGACTCCTTGGAAAAGGCCCTGGTGTTGGGAAAGATGGAAGGCAAAAGGAGAAGGGGACAGCAAGGATGATATAGTTAGACAGTGTCATCGACACAATGAACATGAATTTGGACAAACTCTGGGAGGCAGTGGAAGATGGGAAAGACTTGGCAGGCTATGGTCCATGGGGGTCACGAAAGGTAGACACAGCGACTGAACAATATTTATTTTATTTAATTTATATGACAGCCATTTCACTATTAAGTGACTCTGGATGGGCTTACAATGTCATGAATAGCCGTATAAAACAATTAGAAGGTTAAGAAGATTAAAACATTATGCATTAAAAATTAAAATATTAATATTGACAACAGAGTGGATAAAAAGGAGCAATGCATAAATAGGGTGTAGGTGGGATCTTCTCCTAATCTATAACCCCTTCCAGATTGGGAGGCCCCCATTGGGCAGGACCCATGGAGATATTCCAGGGACATGATTGGTCTTTCATGCCCAAATGGAGCTTTATTGCCTTAAAGAAGCAGAGGCAGTTTAGGGGTGGAAGCATCTTTTATCAGCTGATATGTCAGCTGCATCTATCATCTGGAAGAAAATTGCTTTCAACAGGTGATGCCCATGCTCCAGGCTGGGCTACTGCAATGCACCTTATTTAGCTTTGTCTCTAGAAATTTTGATTAGTACAGAATATAGAAGGCAGGCTGCTGTCATTTTTTTTCTTCCAACATTAATAATATAGACATATTCAATTAATTTTGAAAGCAAATAACACTGTACTGGATGATTGCCTTTATCGGTGAATCTATCATTTTGCCCTTTTTTTTTTCAATCAATAAAGAAGTTAGACACTTTGAATCTTATTTTGTATCTACTATGAAAACAGAAGTATATTAACTCCCCACCCACCCCAATTCAAGGCTCTTGGGTATTGAGTGGCATGTCAGGGACCATTCTCTACAGAAAATAGCTTGTGCCAGGGCAAAAGCTCAATATCACTTCATTTCATTTCTGTTTAATTAAAATGAAATATACTTAATATGTAGTAATGGAGACCTTTCTGCCTCATTAAAAATTGTGATTCGTTAATAGTTTCGGGGAATCTCCAGGGACAGCATTCAAGGCTTTTGGGGACCCATATGATGATTCAGGTTGGACACATCTGATTAAAAGGAATGCCTTAATCTATGTTACTGACAGATTTATTAGGGAGAGACATAATATAGAAAGAGATATCTGTAATCTGTGGGGAATACGGCTACATATATTTAAACTGTACATTTTTTAAGGATCTTTCGGCAGAAACTTTCTGCATGTCTTCGTCCCGTTACATTGGCCGTCCCACCTAGTCAGACAGAGGAGGCATGTTGCAGACTCTGTCAGTTAAAGAACTCCGAATGGGAGTATCCAGGAAAAGGACCTTCTCTGCCATGGCCCCTGCTCTATGAAATATTCTTCCCCCACTCCCGAGTTGAGGCAGGTCCCACCCTCTTGGCTTCAGGAAAGGAGTGAAAACTCCTGTGCCCTCATGTGGGGAGCCCAGAGAAACACATAGCTGTGGGAATAGCTACTCTCCTAAAAGCCCTCCCTTTCATCTTTTTAACTAATTTTATCAGCCTTGCCTCTTTTTAAAAAATTCTAACTTTTATCGGTAAAAGTAAAGGTTCCCTTCGCACATATGTGCTAGTCGTTCCCGACTCTAGGGGGCAGTGCTCATCTCTGTTTCAAAGATGAAGAGCCAGCGCTGTCCAAAGACATTTTTATGTGCTTTTGAACTGTTAGGTTGGTAGAAGCTGGGACAAGTAACGGGCGCTCACTCCATTAAACGGCACTAGGAATTTGAACCGCTGAACTGCTGACCTTTCAATCAACAAGCTCAGTGTCTTAGCCACTGAGCCACCACGTCCCCTTTTTCTAAGTTTTATACACTGCCTTTATATTTTAATATTTTACTGTATACTACCCAGAATTCCTCTCTGAGGGAGATGGGCGGTTCAAAAAAAAAAGTGAAAAATAAAATCTTTCA